>CM018036.1:9704327-10969327 GCA_008638375.1 Nyssa sinensis | reverse complement strand
TCAACTCAATATTTACCTATTATTTCTCTCAATTCTCTACTAAAATTTTAGCTCACCTTTAAAATTTTGCCCAATCCAAAGTTCCTACTAAAACTTTCTCCAAAAATTTTATAGCCCTTCTTTATTAATTTTCTTGGTTCCGTCCTTGCATTTATCATTTTATTCTTTGCTATAAAATAGCATAACATTTTTCTTCCTTTCCCGTAAATGTAGGCTTGAAGCCGAATCACGCAAATCTTTGTGTGTACTTGTATGATTAATTTCTGTGTGTTCACATATTCCTTTATTTAATAACATTCTTAACTTTTTTACTACTTCTCGGATCTATTTTTATTTTTTTTCTTTTCTTTCCAAAATCATCTCTCTCTCAACCAAATTGTTTTTTTTTTATTTTATAAAAAATGTACCACCACCACCGTCATCAGGAAAAATAATTGGGACAAAAGTTTTGTTAGGTTAAAGACAATAATTTTCTATTTTTTCAATACTATTGCCACGAAATCTAATATTTTAATCATTTGGTGGCCGCTATATGTAGTCTGCAATTCTAGTTTACTATCATTTTGGAAGTTTACCCTTCGTCTGGGTTACCAACAAAAAATGGTTGTGTTAGACAAATACAACAATTAATTTCGGGTTGATCTAGAAATTTAATTAGGGGGTGAAATTATAAGTATTGAAATTTAAGAATATTCTTACTGAATATATATATATATATATATATATATATATATAAAATTTGAGGGAATCAAGTCCAATTTTGTTATAATATTTTAAGAAAATAATTGATAAAAAACACAATATTAAAATTTTTGGGACACCTTCACTGAATCCACCTCTGAATTAACTTAAATTTAGATATCTTACCCTACTTCCAAATGTTTAGTTGTCACTAATACTTAGAAGTGTAACTAAAGTTGTAGTATAATGGTTAAGGTGTTGACTCAGTATTTAAAAGAATAATGTTAAGTGTTTTTATTCTTATATCCGGCAATCAAAAATAAAATAAAATAAAAACTATTTGAAAAAAAACCCTAGTAAAATATCACCTAATATCATTATATGAATATTAGATATTTCACTATGCGCTATCAGCAGAAGGAGAACAAAAATGGATAGAACACAATTGTGGTCCTTGAGTGTGTGTATATGTGTTAAATAATTTTGATAATAATAAAATATTCAAAACTTAAAATTATCGAATCAATTTCAAAATTAAACATAAATAATATAAAAATTTAGATAGAAAATAGGATTAAAAAATTTAGCTATGAGTCAAATGAGAAACACGCTAGGTGTTGTCCTAGAGTTGTTATGCATCTTCACGTGTGGATATTTTTTGTCATTGACAATTTTAAGATACAACTATAAAACTTACATCGGATGTTATCTGTAGGACATTCTCAGAAAATAGAAGATCAAATTCTTTCATCGAGTTACCAAAAAATACAAGAAACTAGAATAAAAGAATAAGAGAAAGAAACTCATATGACTCGTGACTTTGTTCTTGCATCAATTGTTTCTCTCAATATTCTCACACTATCAAATTTGATCCCTATTAAGCTTACAAGAGGTCTCAATTTATAGATTAAAATAAATCATCACGTTAATAACTTATATAACCCTCACTCCACTAATTATAAATTTATTAAAAGAATTATAAATTATAATAATATATTATTAATACCTAATAAATAATTTATATTTTATTTTTATTAAAATTCTGACTGTATATATCCTCTACTTATAACTTGTTTATGCTTCTCACGATAAACTGCTTTTTAAAAAATTAGATTCGAGATATTTTCTCTACTTTTTCACAGTCAATGAAATGACACTTATTAATTAAAACAAATTATAAATCTATGCTGAGCCCATTATTTGTTTGGCTCCAAAGTTCATATATATGCAACAAACTTTGTATGTCACGCCTTATATATATATATATATATTAAGAAACACAAAATCTTAGTGGGTGTTTGGGAAGTAAATTAATCCCTCATGAGTATACATCAGATGGAGGCCTCATTGAAAGAAACACAAAATCTTAGTGGGTGTTTGGGAAGTAAATTAATCCCTCATGAGTATACATCAGATGGAGGCCTCATTGAAATTTCTCTTTCATGGATCCAATTCCAAAGGCAACCAAACAATCAAGTAAAAAACAAAGATGTCGATCTCTTTGCTGAGTGTATATCAGCAATTAACATATGGTGTATCCAACTCAAAAAAGAAAAGAAAAGGACTGCTTTCATAGAATGGGCCAATTAGGGACCAGGGGTTCAACCCCCACCACTCAATTTTTTTAATTTACAAATTTTCTCATACTTTTTAAAATATTTTCATATATAATTCTTTAAATTATGTTTTTTCCTCTATATTTAAATCTTTTTCACATTTTACTATTATTTTAATTTTAATTTTAATTTGATCTCTCCAGTGAAGTTTTATCAAAATTTTTAAAGGTATTTTTGTATATTCTAAGTTTTTTTTAAGAGTTTCTTTCTTTGGTTGATCATCTTATTTAATTTATAAACTACATTGTATCAAGTATTTTATTTTTTTATCCAAAATATTATCAATCAATATTAAGTTTTTATACCTTTTTTTTTTTTTTGCAGAAAGTATGAACTTTACTCTCATCATAAGGCCACTTGCCTATAAAAAAGTTTTTATATTTATTTAATTTTTAAATTTACAATCAAATATTTTTTTGACAAAAGTTTGCCCTCCTAAAATTCCTGACTCTGTCTCCCATTGCTTTGATGAGTTTTCACACCTGATTCAAAAATCTCTTCATTGAAGCATTATCAAAACAATTCTTACATACAGTTCATAAATTTTGATACAACTTGATGGCTTAAATCATCAAATCAAGATGATTTCATCAAATACATTTTTGATCTAGTAGAAGGTACCCATTATATGCTAATTCCTCATCCTTCTGATCCCCATGTTATTTGAACCTAACAAATAATGCTCTCTTGAACCACATGTAACTTAACCTTTCAACTACAATAATCGGGCTTAGAAAGTTTTGAGTGTTAGTGGTTGATATATGTTGCCGGCCAATTTTTTAACAATTTAAATTTTTAGAATAATTAGTAATATAACATGGTACAAGAGCTCTAGTTTCAAGTCTTTATCTTTTCAGTGTAAGTTTGCACTCACTCACTCGTTATCGCACTCGCAACACCTCGCACTCTATTATATACCAATTATATATTTGCCAAATGAGGTTACACGTAAATGATGTAGAACAAGTTGTGGAGGCTTTTAAAGAATAATGGAAATATTCCAAGAGAAAATACCAATAGACGCAGAGTTGGTCAATCACATTTTTAGGAACATAGATCCTATCTTGACCTAAAACGGCGAGATAGACAATACTAATCGCTCTACCATGACTGAGGCTGCCACAGAACCAAACGACTTCGTTTAAGCCTCCAATTTAACTTTTTTGCCATTTATAGTAATTTTTATTTTCGCAATTACTTTGTTTAGGAAAGTCTGAATTAATTTCTGCTTGCGGCTATAGTTTTCTAGTTTTCTAAAAAGTCTAAATTTTTATTAATTTCGAATTTTTTCTCTTTTTCGAAATTATTGTAGTTTCCTACTTATAATAGGATTAGTATAAGAAATTAGTAAATTCTTATTCAGATTAGTAGTAGTTTTAATCTATATATAGATATATAGATATGATGTAAAACAGTCTTTTATTATGGAAATTATTAATAATATATTTATGTTTAGAAATTTGAGATTTGTTCTCTTTGGGTGAGAAATCCCTTTTATTCTTGGTTACTAAGGAGTTCAACGTGTTTGATTCTCCGCCTTCACATTCTGTACTGCATTAGTCAAGGATGATCGGCCCATTCTCAAATAATTTAGATTTTTAGAGAAATTGGTGATTCAACACTGACATGTCGCCACCATATTAATACAAGAAAGCTAGTGGTATATATACAACATGGTCCCCATGGGACCAAGCCAACCTTGTTTGTCTTTAAATAGAGCTGTTTGGGAAAATTTTGAACACATGATTGGTTAAAAACTTTAAATACAAGTTTTAGGTGGCATAGCAAGGACCTGTCTGAAATGCACATGATTCTGTGAAACAATAAGTTATGATAGAGAAGTTTCCTGAGTTGATATTGTCCATAAGAATAACAACCCTGCTGAGAATATTCAAAAGAAAAAAGTTGAGGACATGTAAAGCTAGTTGTGTTTTTCATTCTAGGAAAGGAAAACACAAACATGGGCTCTCATGGCCTTTCTGCACCCTGTAAATGCACTTACATGCATGTCTTCAAGGAAGCTTCCTTTTGATGGTGCAGGAATCATGACTTTCTTCTCTGTCAATTAAAGTTTTTTTTTTTAACTTGGTTTTGAGCCTCAAGAGAGTCTGTCAAGGAGAGAAAAGAGCATGTTCTCAATAAATTCTATGCTGTACTTTGGCAATTAAGATGGGAGAGGGAAAAAAAAAGACTATTTCTGCCTTGTCATTTGGTAATGGCAGTCATGAGGTACTGTTGGTCCCTCCAATGCCTTTACAGTGTGGGTTACATGGTGGTGAGTGGTCAGGATCAAGCCAAGTCCAACTTGTAAAACTAGGCAAAAGTCAAAAACTTCACATGATGTGCATTTAAGAGCCAATTGCATTTTCCCAATGCAATTCATGGCTGTAGTTTTCTCCTGAATTTGAATAAGTTAACCTTCATAAGGAAAATGTGAGAATATTTGAGATCCTCAAGAAGATAATATATAGACCATCCTGTGATATCTTGGTAACTTTATTGGTTAAAGTGAATTCAAATTAGGCTGATTATAACAAACCATCTAACTAATTGGGTTTTGTGCGTTTGAGGATTACCTTTTTTTTCCCCTTACCCCTCAACCCCCCACGTCAATATCTTAACTCTATAGGCCTACAAGGATTAATTACCATATATATATATATATATTGTACATACTGTAATTAGGGTGAAACAACCAAGCCTTCTCTTGTGTTCACACAGATTAAACTTCTCTTCCAATCCTTTTCATGTATATTTCAAATCAGGTAAGCAGAATCTCTTTTAATCGATGATCAAATCATCTTTATCATAATTTATCACATGTGTTTGTCTTTTTTTTTGGTCCCCCTTCCCCACTTTTTTCTTTTTTTATGTGTTGGGGTCCTCCCCCTGTTTCCAGTGCTTTGCCGTGGCCAATAAACATTAATTCCCCTCCACAAAAAACATATATGTAATTTTAATTTTAATTTTAATTAAAAATAAATAATCAGATAATATATAGTTTTGTGATTATATAAAATTAAATTTAAAATGATTCATCCGCAAGCAAATTGTCATTGGCATCCAATAGAGACCGAACTCATAAGATTTAGAAAAACTTAGAATGACTTAAAATTTTGTTAGACTTTAACTAAAGTTTGGATTGTTAATTTATAAATCATGGCTATTTACATAGTTAAGGTAAAAACTTGTGATTATCCACTTTTTTAAAATAAAAATAAAAAAATTCAACCAACTAGAAATAAGAGAAAGATAAAGCCGGAATGAATTTCCATCTAATTTTTGTACGTACTCTGCATGTTGTGATCACTATAATTTTTTTCCAAAAAAATTTGAGTGTGAATTTTCATTTCTTAAATTTCTAGATGAATTTTTGGCTTTCTTTCAGAGGGGGAATGTGAAACTTTGTTGTTTTTTGTTAAAAGTTTTTACTTTGAAGATTTCATATTTTTGATTTTTTGAATAACTTTTGGTTTTCTTTTTTTACTTGGTCCCGTTCTATATTAATTTTTTGTGGGATTTTTTTTTAATATGAATTCTTTGATGTTCACTACACCGAAAAAGGCTTTTACCCATGGGAAAAAGCGTAGGTAATATTCTTCAAAATGTTGGAAAAGATTATTACCGATGAGAACTGATTGCTAGTGATACCGTTAAAAATATTTGAATCGACAACCAATTAATCGACGGCATGCCAATATACGTGGGTAATAATCAAATATTCTCAACACTTAAGTAGCGTTGGTAAAGTTAATCATTACCGACGACATTTATACTTAGATAATAATAAGGTATTGCCTCATCAACATTGGTGAAATATATTATTATCGACACCAAGGTGCAGTTGGAAAAAAATTATTAGCCATGTTTGTTATTGTCACAATAGATCGATCTTTTGCAACAAATTGCAATGTCACAAAAATAAAAAAAAATTACCAACGATATTCGAAGTAGGGAAACATTATTATTAGCAATGCTTCTATCATCACAGATGCACTAAAATTATCGACGGTTTCCAGCGTTACCAAAAAATATATTATTTCAAATAGATTTTTTGTTCTATTCGCTAAAAGCAATGGTTATTAGCAACTTTTTGTTGTAGGAAATGATGTAATCAGTCAAGGTCTTCAATACCGGGAATAATATATATATATATATATATATATATATTTAAAAAAGTTCAAAATAATTTTTTCCTAATAAACCTGAATAACAAATTCATATAAAAAAATGACCGGCAATATAATCTTCCATATATAAAAAATGTACCATAACCACAAAAAATAATTCTAGAATCTCTTACAAAATAATTCAAATCTCTTGTATTAATGTATTAAAAGTACTATATATAGATTATACAATTCTAGAATCTCTTGCAAAACACCCTAAATTGGCAAAATACAAATTGAATGTAATCACAAAAACAAGAGAGAACATGGAAAAAAAAATCTCCACAAGCCAAGGACAAGAAGTGCAAGTTTTCATATAGGGCAGGCCCTTAGGAAGGTGATTGCTGCAATAACATCCCCGATCCTTGTATCAAAACTGAAAGAGCTTTGTTAGACATTAATTTAATCATATAAACATACAAAATTCTAAGTATAGTACAACAGAAATGGGCCATTGACACAATTGTACACAAGTATTTACATTTAAACAAAGAAATTTGTTTGTTTTGATTAAATTTTTGGGGATTTAAATTGTGTCTTATACCACAAAATTCAGTTGTTACTCTTGTAAAATCACACAACCAGATCCAAAAAACATACCTAAAAAAAGCATTTACTGCATATCTTCATAGTACAAAAAAAAGGAGGACAAACTTGAATGGGCTTGTTGCGCTTGAACATGTGCTATAACACAGCTGATTTAAAGACTTTTACGTTATGTTTAGTATGTAGGAATGGGATAGACATTTTATGGAATGAAATGAGAAATTGAATGAAAATGACATGAAATAGGAAATTCAGTTGTTACACTATGTTTGTGCTTGAACATTAATGTCATAGAAAAAGAGGGCTAGATGAGATAATTAGCATTATGTAGAGCGCTTGAACACATTTTGTTTTTTTCCCCTCAAAGTGCTAGTTTGATTGAATTATCTAGAAGTATGGATGAAGATAAAAATTGTTCGGTACAAACAGTTGATGGGCTGGATTAAGCCGCTGATGAGAATAAGCAATTGTTAAGGAAAACCATTTAGGCGTCTTGTAAAAATTATTAAAAAATTGATCATAAAATACAAAAGAACAAAAATGAAAAAAAGGAAAAGAATAAAGGATAATTGAGTAATATTATACTTTTCATCAACTTAACCAAATAAGTAACATGGAACAACTTAATCAAATAAGTTGATTTTAACGTAAAAAATATGAATCCCACTATATAAGTTGATTCTAACTTATTGCATCCAAATAAGTAATTTCAAATTAAGTGCTTAATTTCTATCTCAAAATATGTGTAATAAGCTAACCTTATTAAACTTAAATCTTTTCACCTAACCAAATGTGTAACTATAATTTAATAGGATCCACATAAAATGTATGGATTTACAATTCTAAATATAATTGAACTCTAACAAACTATAACTTAAACATTATGAATTACCCTAAATCTTTTAAAGGGAGTCTCCTCTTATCATGCGGCAAAGTGAAAATTCCAATGTTATTAATTCTGAATCGGACAACTTGGCGAACCGTAAGCCAAACTAGTCCAGTTTTATAATTGGACAAGTTAAGGATGAAAATCAATAAAAATTAATTAACCTAACCGATTTTTTTTGTTGACCCAGTGATCCTACTAGTTTTTAGTGAACCGACCAATTTTTAATGAACTAGATGGGATTTTAGAAAATTATTTAAAATACTAAATAGCCAATGTTTTTACATTTTCCCACTTTAAGCTCATACCCTTTTTGGTCTTTTTGAATGACATGATTGAAATTGAAGAAATTTCAATAGATTCAAGAAAATTTTGATTAATAATCATATGTAATAATACATATGCCCACTTATTTTCTTGTGTTAGTTTGTGGGTTCTGGATCAACCCATATGTGAATAAGATCCGCCCACTAAGAAATAGGCCTTGACTCATTTAAGTGGTTGATAGGATAAATTCCTATCCTTATTCAAATACATCTCTATCATGTATTGATAGAGATCAGTATTTTGAATCCTAACAAAATTCTATATATATCTAAAATAAATACGCAGATATGTGGTCTGCGTAATGTGGTTGTGAGATATAGTACATTTTTTTTTCTCTAGTCTTTCCTCTCTGGTGGGTTTGGAACGTGAAGATTGAAGGGGTAACTTTAGTAGCTAACCCTGCGTAACTTCGTGAAATTTGGGGACATATACAAAAGCCAGAATTCAACGTTTGGCTCGAAACAACAAGCAATATACAATCTGCGGGTATCTTCCGTAGTCAGGTATGACTTAATCCGTATACATGCTATGTTCATTGAGTGTTTACATTGGTATCAGAGCCATAGGCTTGTATTTGCTAATATATGTGTTGTATGTATGGATATTTATTAAAAAAAAAAATCATGTATTAAACTCATACGACTGATTTTTAAAAGATTATTATAAGAATACCTTTTGAACGATCCACCACGGTGGATGTGTTTTTTATAAATCCAGTATGTAGTCCTTAAAAGCTCATGACGATCCACCGTCGGATCTGTGAAAAATCTGAGTTTAAAGTTCTGATTTTTCAAGAAAACATAATTTTAATATGAATTTTTGAGTTTTAATACGATCTGTAAAACCTTGATTATTATACATGAAATTTATATCGAATTATTTCTTGTCGTGAGAGTTTTCCAACGATATATGGTACACAATATTTTGTTAAAAAATAAGTGAGATATAAGGTCTCAAAGTTTGACAGCAACCATGGTCAAATTTTATTTTTGAAGAAGATGAATTGCAGAGAATGCAACCCCCACTCTCGGAGGGGGGCATGGGAGCGAGTATATCATCTTTTGGGGCCTATGTTTTGACACCTCCAGAGAGTGAGTCTCTCCCATCCACCTAAGGTCCTAAAAATGTATTTTGTGTAATTTTTGGACTTTTGGAGGTATTTTAAAATTAATTTAAAGTCCAAAGAAATGTTGCGCGTGTTGGCACGTGAGGCATGTTCCGGAGAGTGAGGCTTCTCCACATCGTGTAGGCCCTAAATATAGTTTTTATGTAACTTTTAAGCTTCTGGAAGTATTTTAAAATTAATATTTTATCCAAAAAAGTGTTAAAAGTATGATTAAATAATTTTTTAAAAATTTCAGTGAGTTATATTATTGTTCAAAATTATAAAATAGTATTTTGTACACTATTATGGGCCTAAAATAATTTTGGGTGAATTTTCTACCTAT
The DNA here is from genome assembly GCA_008638375.1 of Nyssa sinensis. Classification (NCBI taxonomy): domain Eukaryota; kingdom Viridiplantae; phylum Streptophyta; class Magnoliopsida; order Cornales; family Nyssaceae; genus Nyssa; species Nyssa sinensis. The sequence goes on along the minus strand of CM018036.1, from coordinate 10,959,654 downwards.
TTTTGATAATTGTTGGGATTTAAAAATTTGTTTTTTAAGCCAAAACTGAATAAAAAATTATAGAAAAATTATTTTTAATTCTAAAAAATTCATGTGAAAGGTCTAGACATTAGGAGTAAATATTTTAATGCATGGATCTTATATTGGGTTTGTGTGCTGTGAATTTGTTTCATTATCACCTTGATTATTAGGTTTTGTGACCTATGGCTAACTACCTAAGGTGGTAAGTTGAGCCCATTCATCCTCTTGTTTAATTACTCTTATATGTGAGCATGATTGGATGAATTTTAAATTAACAATTTTGAATGAGCTTATGTTTACTTGTTTTATTGTTAAGGTTGTCTTTATGTATATGTGCAAACAGACATTCCCATTTTGGCTTATAGTAGATCAAATGTATATGATTCTTTTTATATGATGTATTGTGAATAGAGTTTTTTGAAGCCACCATGTAAGGGGATGAATTTCTTGTTTGCACAATAATACATAAGAATTACCTTAGCATAGACTCTAGAATTGTCAATTGGGATCCATTTGGGCACCTCTGCGCTGGCTTATAGTAGACCAAATGTATAGGATTCTTTTTATATGATGTATTGTGAAGAGAGTATTTTGAAGTCACCATGTAAGGGGATGAGTTTCTTATTTGCACAATAATACATAAGAATTACCTTTGCCCTTACGCACTTTGTTGTATGGCGCAATATTTATTTACGTAATAAATATAATCATGTAGATTAAATTGAAAGAGGATTATGGTCCTCCCAATATAAAATTTGTTTAAGAATCAATTGAAAAATATATTCCTGAATTATAATGATGGGATTTGATTGCAAGCAATAGCGGACTTTTGGTTCCAAAGTTATGGAAAAGAATAATATTTAAAATTAATTTTTGAGAACAAATTAAAGATGTACAAATAATAACTAACATCAACCCTTGCGCAAAATTGAATGTAGAAAAATGGCAACAAAAAATGTAGTAGCTGACTTGACAAAAGGTGAAAAGCTAGTGGGGACCAATTATGACATGTGGCATAGGAAAATTTAATACCTTTTGAATGAGTAATAGCTCCTGAAAACATTGACTAGTTCTATGATCCGACCTAAGGAGGGCACTACGGTCCAACACCGTCATGACCTTGATACCTATTAGACTTGGTTCAAAAAGGATCGTGGTGCGCACTTTACTATGCTAAGAAGCATGCACATTGACTAATGAGATGTGGGACTAACTTAAGTTTAGCTTTGGTGGTATATCTACTATGAGACCGAGGAGTCTTGTTTTGAAGTTTGAGATATACCGTAAGGATCCCAAGCATACGATGACTGAACATTTTAGGGTGATGTCTAGTATGATTTGTAATTTGAGAGCTGCTGGGAATATCCTTACAAATGAGCAACAAGTGCAAGCTGTGATAAGGTCATTGCCAGATTCATGGTCTCACATGAAACAGATCATGACCCATAATGAGAATATCAAAGACTTCAATGATATCTTGCACCATTGTGAGCTAGAAGCGAAGCGCCAAGAGGCGACCAAGACTAGCACGCTTGTTGTCTAGGGTGGCAGGTGCCAAACCAGTGGGTTAAAGCACAAAACAAATGACAAATCTGGGCAAAATGGTGCAAAGGCAACTAAGACGATAAATGACACCAAGCGCCGCAGAGGCAAGCGTGGTGGGAAGAAAAAAATAACCAGAGTGAAGTGCTACAATTGCCAGAAGATGGGTCACTTCGCTCAGTGATTGCACTAAGTCGAAGAAGGTATATTCTGAACCAAACAATCTCTATATTTGTATATGTTCACATATATTTGTTGTTGATACTGTCTCTCATTGGATTGTAGACACCGGAGCAACGAAACATGTGACTCGAGATAGATTGAGATTTGTAGATTATTACAGAGTTCCAAATAATTTCCATTACGTGTATATGAGAAATGGTGAGTGTGAAGAAGCATTAGGAGTAGGATCGTATCAACTCCAATTGAGCAGTGGGCACATATTGCTTCTACATGATGTATTGTACGTACTTGAAATTTAGCATAATTTACTTTCAGTTACTGCACTTATGGATTTTGGTTATGTTTTTTCTTTTGGTAGTGGTAGAATGGATATTTTATTAAATGGTATTATTTTTTGACATGGTTCTTTAATGAATAATTTCTTATGTTTAGATTTAATTAATTCATCTTTATCTTCATCACATGTTGCTAATGCTAATAAGAATATAGATTTGTTATTTGGCATGCTAGACTTGGGCATATAAGACGTGATAGGATGACTTGATTAGCTAAAGAAGGCCTTTTGGGCTCAATCACTAAGGTTGACCTACCTATATCTGAGTCATGTTTGGCTGAAAAAGCATGTAAAAAGCCTTTTGGTACAGCTGCCAGAGCTACTCAACCGCTTGAGTTAGTTCACTCAGACATCCGTGGGCCTATGAATGTAAAGGCACATCATGATACCTCATATTTTCTCACTTTTATAAATGACTACATGCAATATGGATATGTCTATATGATCGCTCACCGCTATGAGGCTTAGGATTGTTTCAAACGCTTTGTAGCAAATGTTGAGAATTAGAAAGAAAAGAGTTTAAAAGCTCTTCAAAAACAGACAGAGGACGTGAGTATTTATCTGATCAGTTCAAGGAATTATATGAGGAAAAGGGGATACGCAAACAATTGACTATTCCACGCACTCTGTAACAAAATGGAGTTACAGAAAGAAGGAATAGAACTTTGCTAGATATGGTTAAGTGTATGATGGCGTAAGCTAACCTCCCAATTTCATTTTGGGGCAATGCTATTTTAACTGCAACCTATTTCCTAAACCATATGCCTTCGCAGTCGATTTCTCCTACTTTCTATGAATCTTGGAAAGGCGAAACCCCAATTTAGAGCATTTGCGCCCATGAAGATCTGCAGGTTATGTTCATGACGCATCTCATAAGTACGGAAAGTTGGGCCCTAGAGCTAGGAAACATATCTTTATAAGATATTATAAGAGCTCAAAAGGCTAAATTTTGTAAGGTGAACATCCTGATTGAGGAAGAACTGAAAAAGAGTCACGAGATATGGATTTCAATGAGAATGATTTCCCTAGCATGGGCGATGCAAAGGAGAGTCTTGACCTCTATGAGTTGGAGGAGACTAAAGATATCTTACCATCTTCAAGTGAGGGTGGGGAATTAATTCCTTATCCAGTAATCGTTGAAGTTAGTGGGAGTGGTTTTCAGCCTAGTGGGAGTGAGCAACCACTAGAAACTTAAGATTCTCAAGTGTGCCGAAGCAAACGAGGAAATGTTCTCTGTCGTTATTTCAGGATTGAAGGGGATGCTTTCTTGTGTGCTACATTAGATGAGGAAGAGCCTACTTTTTTGGAAGAAACGATTTCCTCACATGCTAAGAATGAGTGGATGGTTGCCATGTAGGATGAGATGAGCTCCATGACAAAGAACAAGGTCTAGGAGTTAGTTGACCTTCCGCTAGGGTGTAAGACCATTGGAAACGAATGAGTCTTGAAAATTAAGTGCTAGACAGATGGTTCAATTAACAAGTACAAGGTACGTCTTGTGGCGAAAGGTTATAGCCCAAGGAGGGTATAGACTATGAAGAGACATTCTCCCCAGTGGTGAGGTTTGCCTCTATTCGCCTCATTTTTGATATTGTAGTGCATTTGGACTTAGAGCTTTTTCAAATAGATGTTAAGACTGTATTTCTCAATGGAAAACTAGATGAAGAGATCTATATAGATCAACTAGTGGGTTTTGAGGTCAAGGGACAAGAGTGCAAAGTTTGCCGTCTCACTCGTTCCATTTATAGCCTTAAACAATCGTTTAGGCAGTGGTATTTCCGATTTCATCATGCCATTACCTCCATTGGTTTTGAGATGATTGAGAAAGATCATTGTGTATATCATTGGTTTTAAGATGATTGAGGAAAATCATTGTGTATATCTGAAATGATCCAAGAAAAATGTTCTTATCCTCTTATTGTATGTTGACAACATTCTCTTAGCTGTGAATGATATGGATTCTATTGTCGCCACTAAAGAGTGGCTGCCCTCTATTTTTGAGATAAAGGACATGGGTGAAGCAAATTATGTGCTGGGAGTTAAGATTACAAGAGACCGTTCAAAGAAAGAGAGACTAATAAAGAATTTTGAGCGCTTTAGTTACCCAAAAATGACACTCCATGGAAAAGGATCGCTTAGCTGACCGGTCCTAGATGATGAGAAAAGAACAGATTTTATGTGCCTTATATTCAGCCGCAATAGGAGTTGATATGCTATGTGGTTCCAGACACTGCCATGCAGTTGGTATATCAACGTACCAAAATTGGTCTAATCACGTAGTGAAGAGATTTTTTGGTACCTCATGCCGTTATCGCTAGTACCATGGTGGAGACCCGAGACTAAGAGGATACAATGATGCAAATTGGGCTGCAGATAGAGATGGACGAAAGTCCACTTCAAACTATGCTTTTATACTTGGAGGAGGACTTGTTTCTTGGTGTAGCAAGAAGCAAACATGCATAGCATTATCCACGATGGAGTCAGAGTACACAGCTTGTTCAACGATTGTTCAGGAGGCTGTTTGGTTGAGAAGATTTTTATAGAGGCTGGATTTTTTGACCCATGGAGATGAGACTGTGCTTGTCTATTGTGATAGCACATCAGCTCTAGCCTATGCAAAGGATCCCAAGTATCATGGGAAATCCAAACACATAGACATTCGTTTCCATTGCATTCGAGACATGGTTGCACAAGGGAAAGTGGTCTTGAGACATATCTCCATAGGCAGTATGGTGGCTAATCCGTTGACCAAGCCCATTGTTAGAGATTTGTTTTTATCTCATGTCAGGATTATGGGACTCCGTAGGATTTAATATGTATGGGCACTTCATTTTGTTATTTGACAATATTATGATATACATTCCTTTTACATATGCTGTTTGATGGAATGATTGTTATTATTGCATACATCCTTGTTATATGTCACCAGGCTAAGAGTCGACCCACTCACACGAGTGATTCACCTTGGCGCTGAGATAGCGAGCAAGATGAGACATTAATGTCTATGGCACTTATGTAGCGAGCTAAGACATTTATATTTGTGGCGCCTAGAAGGCGATCAAGATATACTCACAAGCATTTAATGCTATATGTCATATTAGTTAGAGCTAAGATGAGACCTTCACGTATAGGTCAATCATGAAGTATTTACACAAACTTCATGAAGACTGTTATAGCCGAATGTGAGATTTCAAGCAGGCACTTAGACAGTGATTGGGCTGAAACTCAAGTTAGGCGCTTTTTAGCGACTAGACCCAGATTCGTATGACGTCTTTTGCTTATTTGTTTAGTGACATGCCTATTTGTGGGATGACGCCATAACATACATTTCACACTGTATTTGCTGTATCGACCGATAGTGGGAGCGATAAATGAATCCCTGCTTCATTGCTGTGTGAGCCACTTAGATCATTGGATCCTACTTATGCCATTGTTTAACCTAAAACTATGTCATGAAGAGGATATTCAATGTTGCTACTTTGGAATGTTTTCCAAGGACGATGGAAGATACCGTCTCGCTGGGCATCTCTGGAAAAACGATTGAGTCTAATCTGATTGATATGAGGGCTTAGGGAAGACGATTTGATATTACACCATGTTAGTGTGACTCATAGCCCGAGCGATTGTGTCGTGCTTGCCTACGATACGAGTCATGAGTGCATTACATATTAAGGATGTAGCACTGTTTCCTTAAAGGGTTGAAGAGTGCTGGATCCGGTGTAATTAAATTGTCTTGGGCATATTCAAGATGCTTCTGAGTAATGCACTTTTGTTGGTCAAGTGATGATTTGATAACTGTGCTCTTGAGATTGTATGTTCTTCTCATGGGGTCGCACGTTCCATTTCTTGTATGAGGAGATGAGGAAATAAGAGATTGAGAGAAATCATAGAAATAACTTGCCTTATGTGGGCGAGTGGGAGATGTTAGTTTTTGGGTTCTGGATCAACCCATATGTGAATAAGATTTGCCCACTAGGGAATGGGCCTTGGCCATTTAAGTGGTTGATAGGATAAATTCCTATCCTTATTCAAATACATTTGTATTATGTGTTGATAGAGATTAGTATTTTGAATCATAACAAAATTTTATATATATGTATATAAAATAAATACGCAAATATGTGGTATACGTAATGTGATTGTGAGATATATTACACTTTCTTTCTCTAATCTTTCATCTCTGGTAGGTTTGGAACATGAAGATTAAAGGGGTAACTCTAATAGGAAACCTACGTAACTTCGTGAAATTTAGAGACATACACGAAAGTCAGAATTCAACGTTTGGCTCGTAACAACAAGTAACATACAATCTACGGGTATCTTCTGCAGTCAGGTATGACTTAACCCGTATACATGTTATGTGCATTGAGTATTTACATCTTACATATGTAATATTTGACTTGAATTTTGATAATAACTTAAGTATTTGAACATAATTTAGTAATTAAACTTGAATGACAATATAGAGATTTTTATAATATTTGAGCTTCTTATTTATTATTCATTTATTAGGTATGATAATATAATAACATATTATTTAATATGTTATTTTCATAGTTTATATTTATTATTATGTTTTACTTTAGGATATAGTACTTTAAATATATGTTAAATATTTTTTAAAATATTTTTAATATTACAACGGATTCAATCAATTGATCTATTAACTGAACTAGTAATTTATTAACTCATGCTAATTGTCGAGCATATGTCATATCTAGGTCGACAAAGTCCGACTCAACCCAATGATTGTAATTATGTGATTAGAGAAATTATTATGTGATCGAGATTATTACATCACGTTATTGTATGTTGACTTCTCACATAAAATTAATTTTTCTTTATTTTGTAGATAAAAATTCATCTTGATTTTTAGGCCTTAATTATTTTTTTTGAAAAGTTGTAACAAGATAACATAAAATGACGGTATAAACGAATAATTACTCCTGGCTGATATTTAACAAAGGACATTAATTAGAAGTCCTTCACTATGTATAGTTGCTTCTAAATCACATCTTAAGGAAGCAACTTGCCGACAGGGGCAACAAATTAGACGTGGACAAGTCAAACCCTTTTTATCACCATCCTCGTACACATGCGATAGCTGGATCGAAGATTATATATTGATCGATCATGTGCTTGCTCATCGTTTATCTACGAACTTAAATGAAATGATGTAGACCACTGGAAAATGGTAGCATAACTTCATATTTTCATACAAATTGCAGAAGAATTGGCAAAAAAAAACGGCAAACCCTAATTCTTTTTCATGAAATGCAGATACCAAAAAGTACACAAAGTACAAAGATATTCAATTCTAAGAACATGAGAGGAGATTTATTTCATTTGTCCATTACATAAGTAGATATACTTGTGATTTACACTTCCTTTTTGGCTCTTCATGAACTATTTGAGAGACTATCCTTTTCTGGTCAGGCTAGAAAGACAATCTCTTAGCTCAAGGCCTCAACCATTAAAAAGAGAAGGAAAGAACCACAAAGATTGAGGCCCTCTCCTCAAAACAAGCCAGCAGTTTCCCCCAAGGACATGTCAATTAATTCATCTTGTCCTTGGGCAGAACCATCATCAAACAGCCATTTCTCTAGCAATGTTAGTGGGACTTGGATCTCCAAACTCGGCTTGCTCTCATCTTGGAAGAGGGTAGCTTCAGTTGTGAAATTTTCAGCCTCAACCACTGACAAAGACTCATGAGAGACATCATATTTGGAAGAATTGAAGCTAAATAGGCCGGAGTCGAAGCCCTGCCGAGCGGTTGCAGTTGCGCTCGGTGTCCCTTCACTAGGTCTAGGGCCTGTTCGAGTAGTTTCTGAGCTTGACAAAGAAGACTTCGGTGAATTTTTCATCCACTTTTCGAGTGATCGAGCTATGTTCTCAGTGCTCAATGCATATGTAGATGATTGGATTGGCCCTCCGGTGCAGGGAGAAGGGCCATTTGATGGTTGTTTTAAGTCAGATATTTTGCTTGATTTGTCAAGTGACAAAGCCTCACATAGAGCTTGTTTAGCCATGTGGATATCTGTTTGAAGCCTTCTCTCCCACTGACCCTTGGAGATTGACTTTGAAACTGGGAACCCATTTTGGTTATGGTCATGATCATGGCCTTGAAGCTTTTTGAGCTTCTTCTTCAAATGAGTGTTCCAATAATTTTTTATATCATTATCTGTTCTTTGAGGAAGGTAGGAAGCAATTGCAGCCCATCTGCACCCAAACAAAAATTTACATGTCATTATAGGGACATGAAATCCCACTTCCATCCACACATCAACAATAAACAAAACCATTTGTAATTTATATTTTGTATAAATTCCTATTGGGATTTGGAACTCTATAATAATTAGATCCAACCCAAATCAGAAAGCATGAGTTTGTTTTTGAGAGAGAGAGAGAGAGAGAGAGAGAGAGAGAGAAGGTCCATGGTTTTACCTATTGCCTAGAAGAGCTTGGAGGTGGACAATCATCTTCTCTTCATGATCAGTGAAATTCCCACGTTTGATGCCCGGCCGGAGATAATTAGTCCATCTAAGCCTGCAACTTTTGCTGCATCTAAGCAAGCCTGAGAAATCCAGAATGCAAGAAAAAGCTGTCAGTACAACCAAATCATAGAAAAAGTAAGTTCAACCCTAAAGCCTCATTCAAGAAGACGGTGCTGCAGTTGCAGCATATTAAATACACCAATTTAATGATGAAACCAACCCATAACCAAAACATAAACCAAAAAACAAAAGAAAACGAAATCTGTTCAAAACAAGAGGAAATTATATAAAATTTACCTGCATTAGTAGGCACAGCTCTCCAATTCCCTGGTCCATGTTCCTGAATGTAAGAGACCAAGATGATGTCCTCTTCTGGAGTCCATGGCCCTTTCTTCACTCCAATTATTTTATCACAGCAAGGTGGTCTGCCCATGTTACCTTGAATCTCTCTCTCTCACTCTATCTGTACTGTCTGCAACACAATTTTTGTTATATCACCAAAAGTTCTCTCTCCGTTTCTAAATCTCCTTCTCTCTAAGACCTCATGAGGGTCTCTTGGAAACAATGCTAAGACATAAGCGTCCGAGGCAAGGGTACCCCTGTCTATATGTACACGTATATATATAGGAGAAGATACCAAGGTGCTGCATGTTTACGCTGACCAAAGTAGATGTAAAAGGTCAATCCCAGAAAGAGTCAAAACGGACAGCAATGAGCATTTACTCATTTGCTAGTAAAAAGTCAGCTGTATGCTTAGAGTGGCTTTCGATCTCTTTTACTCACACAAAACTGCGGGGCATTCAATGTCAGTATCGGGTTACACTCGGAAAACACTACTATCACCTCCTCATAAATAATTAACCACTATATATACACTGCACGCACGCATATATATATATATATATATATATATATATATATACATATATGTGTGTGTTTGGGGGGGGGGGGGGGGGGGGTGGTTTGAAGCTAAACGTAAATTATATTTAAGTAACTTTTGTTCCGAGTATGGTGAAAGTTGTTTTTGCTTAAATTTCAAGTGAGGTAAGGGTTAAAACTTGCATAAAGAACCCAGTGTGTGTTTTCTAAGATTTATGAAGTACTAGTTTTTAAAACTTCACCTCTCACATAGGTAAAGAAGAGAACGTCATGTGTTGTGTTTATAAATAATTATAATTAACAAGTTGAGCTTATGAAATAGAGACACTTCCATTTGTCTTATAAGAAATAAAAAAATAATTTTTTATTTACTTGAGTCACACATGGAGGTTTTCAATTTTTTGAGATATGGAGAGAGTCTCAAATTTATTTTGAAATATTACACTACATGATGCGCGCCATCGTCGCCCGGCTCAAGTTCGGCTCGTGATGTGCTTTCAATGTATTTGTGGCAAGGCCCGCGTGTGAGATCCATAGTTTTATCATTTAATTTTCAACTTTTTAAACATTTTAAATTTATTGCAAATGATAATGTCATATTTATTTTGGTCTTTAACGTTGTGGATTGTTATAAATCATTCTCTTAAATAGCTTTTAAACTATAATGATTATGTTCTTAGTGTATAAAAATTTAAGAGAGTTCATTCTCTTGTATTAATAGGCTCACAACTTTCTTTTTTATTTTTTTTTCTGTATTTTTTTTAGAATACCTGAGTTATATTTTGGAGTAACTGTAATCTTTTTTACATTTCATATAAGAAATGCAGTTACTAAAGGACAACATTTGTAAATCACAGTATATATAAATCTATAAAATAGTTTGAAACAGAATATATTATATATATATATATATATATATTTATATATTTTCAGGAAAAACAAAACAGGAACTTTTAGAAAAGAAAAATAGAAACTGACTTTTTGAAAAACAGAAAAACTACAGAAAAGAAATTAGAAACTGGATTACAGTATGATAATAGAATCAAAGCAGTATGTTTTTCCTAACCAGAATTGAAAATAGAAAACCAAAATAGAATTACAATATGATAAAACAGTAATGGAAACAATACTAAGACACTTACAGAAACTAGATTAGATCAAGGCTAGTGATTCTCACTATGTCCTTAAGACAAATTTTGTCCTCGCAATGGTGCTCACGATCTTGGACGTTTGCCTCCCAGGATACAATGATCTGACTCTCATAGAAGCAGTACTTCAATCTGTGAGTCTGTCGAACCAACAGTAGTTTACTCTCTCTCAAACACAAACACTGAATGCAGAAAACTTGTGAAAAATAAATGGGTGAATGTATGTATATTTATAGGTCTCTTCATGGCTGTTTGGTACAGTCATGAAGGTTCAATTGTGTCTTTCGATCTTATAATGCCTTAGATACACTCAACTTGCTTTTCAGGATATTCTCAAACATTATAACATTATTTCTCATTTGTCATGTCCTAGTACATCACAACAAAATCACGGAACTGAATATAAGTTACGATATATTCTTGATATTGTTAGAACTATCCTTCTTAGTTCATATATCCTTGCTCCTTTCTTGGGTGAGGCCACTTTCACCACAATTTATTTTAAAAATTGGCTACCATCATTAGTTTTTGATAATTAGACTCCTTATGAACCCTTATTTGGCTCTCCTCCCTTTTATCATAATATTTATGTGTTTGGTTTTGCCTATTTAACCTTAGTTCAGTTTTATTAACACACCAAACTTGAATCACGTTTTAGATTATGCTACTTTCTTGGATATTGAGTCAAAGATAAGGGTTACAGGTGTTATGAACTTGAATCCCGCCATCTTCGAATTTCTCGCCATGTTATTTCTTGGGAGTATAAACTTTTCCACGAGGTGTCCAATTTTAACATGCCTTTTTTTTTTCTCCATTTTTCATTGATGCATTTCTAAAGTCTCCTATCTTTTTTCCCCTTACTTCTACTCTCTTTTTAGAATATTTCTCCCTTGAACAAACCATATCTGATAAACCCAACATTACACAACTTGCATCTGCAACTCTTGTCCAAACTGAGAATCCCATTGACACTTATCTTCTAAATATTCATTGTTCCACCTAGGTGAGATCTTTTCCTTTGCGTCTTTGTGACTTTTATTGTTTATGTGCCTTACTTGCCTTATATAAACCCTACTTCTATTGTGAGGCTTCTATTGACCCTTTTTGATAGCTAGCTAGGCTATAATGAAAAAGGAACTTGATGCATAACTCAAGAACGATACTTGGGATTTTGTTGACTTGCCTTTAAAGAAGTCCATCGTAAGATGCAAATGAGTTTTCAAGATTAAGACTCAATCTGATGACACAATTGGCAGGTATAGAGTTCATCGTGTGCCTAGAGGTTTTACTCAAGAGAATGGTATTGATTATAAAGTGACTTTTGCACCCATTCCTCAACTCTCTTTTATTTATACTTTTTTAACACTTGTTGTTTCTCGCTATTAGTTTATTTTTCATATGGATGTCATAAATATGTTTCTCAATGGTGATTTATGTGAAGAACTTTATATGCAGCCACCTCATATGCTCTCTCATCCTCCAAACAAAGTATGCCGGCTACGTCAACGTCTCTTTGGTACTCTTAAGCAAGCACCCAAAACTTGGTTTTCCAAATTCAATAGCAATATATCTTAACTTGGCTACATTAACATCTCATATGATTCATACTTAATTATTCATCGTACATCGGGGCACTATTCTTCTCTTGCTATATGTAGATGACATGATCATCACTGGGGATGATCTTAATGGTATTCAGGCATTTAAACACTTTATCAGTTAGTAGTTTGAGATAAATAATCTTGGCACTCTTAATTATTTTCTTGTCGTTTAGATTTCTTCATCTTCTAGTGGTTATTACCTTACACATGCTAAGTACGCATTTGATTTGATCCCACAAGTCAATTTGATAATCTGTAAAATCACTAACACTCTAACCTGATCGAACCCAATGCTCGCTTCACACCTCACGAGGGTAAGCATCTTCGTGATCCCACATTGTATCAACAGCTAGTTGAAAGCCTGGTCTATCTTACTTTCACACGCCCTAATATCTCATATGTTGTTAATTAGATAAGTCAATTCATGGTAGCTCCTCACTCCACTCATTTGTTACAGTACTTCACATTATTAGCAATCTCAAGGGGACACTATTCCATGGTCTACACTTCTCCTCATAATCTGCTCTTTAGTTTCATGCTTACACTGATGTAGATTGGGTAAGGGATCCTACAAATCGTCATTTTACTATCGGTTACTATTTTCTACTTGGAACTTCCCTCATCTTATTGTGCAATAAAAAACAGACCATTGTTGCCCGATCTAGTATAGAGGTTGAGTATCGCGCAGTAGCTGATACTAATTTAGAACTTCTTTGGTTACGATGACTATTATAGTCTTTCTCTCATCATGTGCTGCTATCTATTGTGATAATAGGATTGCCATTCAAATTGCTTATCATGATGTGTTTCATGTACGAACAAAACATATAAAGATTGATTATCATTTTTCCTGTCATCATTTTCTTCAAGGATCTTTTCGCTCCACTCTATTATTTCTCATGATCAACTTATGGGCCTCTTCATCAAATCTCATCCTTTGGGACATTTGTGTGATCTTATCTTCAAACTCAAACTTATTTCTCAGACTCCACTTTGAGTTTAAGGGGGATGGGATTGTTAACATTTATAACTTATATCATATTTCATATTCCACATTCTTGTAATATTCATTGTAATATTCTATATACTAGTTTTCTTGTATAACTTTTAACCTCCTAATAATTTAAGTGGGAATTAAGAAAATTACAAAATTCTTGCATGCAAGGATTATGAAAATTTTACTAATGTGGTGAGAATTGCATGAATTAAATAGTGGTTATATGACAAGGTATGTATATATTTTTTGTTTTTTGTTTAAGGGTTGATTTATTAATTTAGATGAAGATAAAATTTAGGGCCATTCAGTCAAAAGTTCACAAACAGAGATGAAAATTATTACGACGTCCACTCCTAACCATATTTATAACCCCATAAGTCATACAATTATTTTGTGACTAAAAAACCTCTCCTCTAAATGAATTACTGTGAATACAAGGGGCTCTTTCAAGAAAGTTTACAAACTTCAAAATTTAATGACTTGTAAAACATAGATCTGTTTTTAATATGATTTATAAATTTAGACTCTAAAATTCAAGATCTGTCAAATAAGATCTGTATTGCATATTAAATTTTGAAAAAAAATTGCTTCTCAAATAATAAAAATTTATTATCTTTATAAAAAAGATAGTAAGATTTTATTGTCTTGAAATATAGTAAAATAGAGAAATTTCAATTAATTATACTATTAATATCTTAGTTGTTACTAGTTTTATTAAAATAGATTTTGGATGCTCAAAGAGACATTCACAGTAATCAAAATTGAAAAAAAAAATATCAGTATTTAAATGCGGTAAAATTTTACTGTCTCATCATTCCTTTAGTCCCATATTCAATTTAATGATAGCATCCACTTTTCCTCCAACCAAAGCTTTGTTTTAAATATAAACAGAGACCTAGAGTAGTAATGAGTGGGGTTGGTCTTTGTATGCTTGAAGAAAAGCCACCATGACCAACCTACTTCCACTACAACAAAAGGCACTATTAGCGACGCATGCGTGCGTCGCTAATAGTGTCATTGCGTGTCGCTAAAGATCTTTTACGACGCACAACCGTGCGTCGCTAAGGCGTCACAAATAGTGGCGTCGCTAATAGTATTGGCGACGCACAAACCCGTTGGTGTCGCTGAAAGTGACTATTAGCGACGCCTATTATGCGTCGCCAATATTTGGGGACAAGCGTCGCTATTACTACACAAGGATGCACTGGGCATCGCTAAAAATGACTATTAACGACCACAAAGGGCGTCGCTAAAAGTACCATTAGCGACGTACACTGTGAGTCGCTAAAAGTCACTATTAACGACACACAGTGTGCGTCGCTAAAATGCATTATTAGCAACGCATAGTATTCGTTGCTAATAGTTGTTTTTTTATTAGCGACGCCATTCGTTCGTCGCTAATAGTCATTTTAGCGACTCCCATTTGCCCAGTGTGCGTCGCTAATAGACTCTATTTAAATTGAATTTTACTTTTAGCGACGCATTGGTGTGCGTCGCTAAAAGTTTTTTTTTTTTTTTAAAGCATATTTGCTTTTTTTTATTTGTTGTTTTATTCCTGTTTAAATCTGTATCAATCATCCATCCTGATATACAATAAAATTCAAGCATTCTGAAACGAATATATTAAAAAATAAAAATACATTCATATATTAAACTAATTATGTACATTTATAAAAGTAAAATTTAACAATAAATAGAAAATTAAAATTTGTCTCCAAAATGTAACTACATATGTCCATGAAAGGAAAAAAAAAAAAAAACAAATAAAAATAACAAGTTTCGATGCAAAACATAAAGACGGCACGACAATAATCCCGATCAATCTAAAATAAAGATCAAATGATATATATTAGAACAATTATTAAATATATTTGAACATAGAATGTGAATAGGTTTTTTTTTTTTTGCATATATAAATAGTAAGAACGGCACAAAGTAGCATAAGTCTATTTTATCATTTGTGAGGTGTGTGATGGGGTTTCGGTGTAGTTAGGCCGATATCCGGCATTTTGGTCCGTCAACACCCCAAAATGGGCCTTTTTGAAGCTGAAACTTGCATAAGTTTCAAACTGGACATCCAAATCGAGTGGCGTAAGTTCGTGCAAGTCTATTTTATCATTTGTGAGGTGTGCGATGGGGTTTCGATGTAGTTAGGCCGATATCCGGTATTTTGGTCTATCAAAATTCCAAAATGGGCCTTTTTAGAGCTGAAACTTGCATAAGTTTCAAACCGGACATCCGAACCGAGTGATGTAAGTTTGTGCAAGTCTATTTTATCATTTTTGAGGTGTGTGATGGGGTTTCGGTGTAGTTAGGCTGATAACCGGCATTTTGGTCTTTCCAAACTCCAAAATGGACCTTTTTAGAACTGAAACTTGCATAAGTTTCAAACCGGACATCCGAACCGAGCACTGTAAGTTCGTGCAAGTCTATTTTATCATTTTTGAGGTGTGTGATGGGGTTTCGATATAGTTAGGCCGATAACCGGCATTTTGGTCTGTCAAAACTCCAAAATGGGCCTTTTTAGAGCTGAAACTTGTATAAGTTTCAAACCGGGCATCCAAACCGAGTGTTGTAAGTTCATGCAAGTCTCTTTTATCATTTGTGAGGTGTGTGATGGGTTTTCGGTGTATTTAGGCCGATATTCGACATTTTGGTCTGTCAAAATCCCAAAATGGGCCTTTTTGAAGCTGAAACTTGCATAAGTTTCAAACCTGGGCATCCGAACCGAGTGTCGTAAGTTCGTGCAATTCTATTTTATCATTTGTGAGGTGTGTGATGTGATTTCGGTGTAGTTAGGCCAATATCCGACATTTTGGCATGTCAAAACCCTAAAATGGGCCTTTTTGAAGCTGAAACTTGCATAAGTTTGAAACCGGGCATCCGAACCGAGTGCTGTAAGTTTGTGCAACTCTGTTTTATCATTTGTGAGGTGTGTGATGGGGTTTTGGTGTATTTAGGCCGATATCTGGCATTTTGGTCTGTCAAAACCCCAAAATGGGCCTTTTTGAAGCTGAAACTTGCATAAGTTCCAAACCGGGCATCTGAACCGAGTGCAATCGTGAACCGTCCTCTCTGGACAATTCAAGAATCGATTTTCATACACACGAGCCCAATTGCGAATAAATTTCGCGACAAGATTCACATGTGACGAAAATGACTCCCGAACGGGGCTAGGCTTACATGAATGCAATTGCTAACTTACAAAACAATCACCATAGTTTTTTTTTCACAAAGTAATCCCTAAAAAAGAAAATTAGGCCACGCTCACAATGGCCCTGCTAAAAAGGCGCATCAGCACGCAATATAGGAGAAAAGAGAACTGGATGCTCCTCTAGCCAAAACTCATTTGATCTAATAGAATCAAATACTTGAGTTGTCGGACTGACTAGCAAGGTAACATGCTTCCAGATGAAATTGACAACAAATAAAAAAACAAAAAAAAAAAAGATTCTATGTGATATTTTTCTTTGACGAGGTAGTAGACTATGCATATCAAATACATTAAAAAGAAGACAGAGAGAAAAAAAAAAAAAAAAACCATCTTGAATTGCATATCAAATACAAAATCATTTCTCTTTATTTTCTGCACTTTCTCTTAACTCCAAAATTCTATAATTAAACAATATTTAACCCTTTTATTACCCTTATAAATCCTATCTTTCAAATCCTAGTCTCCTTCTCTCTGTTAATCATTCAAAGCTTCCCCACAAAAGAAACCCAAGCAACCCCTAGTTACTGGTCTATTGAACAGCCCACAAAGTCCCCCTGTCCTTGCTTACCTAGAGCCTTAAACTCTAACCTTTTTTTACACATGCTAAAAGCCCTAAACCCAATGTTCTCACCAATGTTTGGTCATAAAAATCAACAAAAAAAATCCTATCAAATGAAACCAAAAAGAAGCTTAAAAAAATTGAGAGAATATGAGAGAATCATGTTTCTTTTTCATTCTCATATCAAAATGAAACCAAAAAGAAGCTTAAAAAAATTGTTAACTAATCTAATCATACCAAACCAACATATCATTTAAAGCAAAAACTAAACTTGAGTAATATTATTATTATTATTTGGTAATTATGATTATTTGAATATAATTAATGCTGAAATTATAGCATTAGTTATGAGAACAATTTTAGGATGACTTTCCAAGTTTCCAACAGTTATCAATCAGAACAATTTAGTGAGGCCCATTTCAAATGTCTATTTCAAAAACTACAATTTTTTGTAGTGTTGGATCTGTATGTTTGGCTTATAAGCAATCAGATAACAGTTATAAGAGCCCCTCATGATAGCATCAATTTTAACACTAAAATGATTTAGTAGTTTCCCATAATTTCAAGTTGACATGACATTATTTGTATACCAGAAGACTTGTTAAATTCAAGCCAAATCTTAACACCTAATTAGTAAATTTCCTAATCA
Organism: Nyssa sinensis; assembly: GCA_008638375.1. Classification (NCBI taxonomy): domain Eukaryota; kingdom Viridiplantae; phylum Streptophyta; class Magnoliopsida; order Cornales; family Nyssaceae; genus Nyssa; species Nyssa sinensis. The sequence continues at coordinate 10,942,033 of CM018036.1, read as the reverse complement.
ACGGATCAATCTAATCAAACATTATCTTTTAATGGGACCCACAAGTGAAAATTAGGTGCCAATTTTTATTGGCGGATAAATTATTGATTGATTCTAATATTTCAGCCAACGTTTATTAGATTTAGATTAATAGACATAAATATAAAATAAATAAGATTACAGAAACACGTTTGAATGAATTTTTTAGATGAGATTCGAATATTAAAGTGATAGTTATATTAAAATTTAATGTCATTAATATTAAAAAAATACATTATTACTTGATAATAAACTTTTATAACCTTGTCCTATTCGAAAATTATACATATATATCAATATTTAAATATATTTTTTGACAAATAAATATTTTTTTTTTAACTAATCCCCTTAAATATAGTTTAATTTATTTATTCCCTTTAGTAAAAATTTATAGTAAATATTATAAATATTATTGTAATATACTATTTCTGTTAATAAAAAGAAAAAAATCCCATTTTCATATATAACTTTTGTTTATGCAAATTGTACCTAAATAGGGAATGAAATCGGACCTAAAAATTTAAGGGTCAAACTTAATTTGAAATTTTTTTTAACATAACGTGATAAAATTGTCATTACCAAAAAAGAAAGAACAGTTCAAATCTTAATATTTAATATCCTAAAAACAAATTATTAATAGTTCGCTTTATAAATAAAAAATATTTAATGATTCCTAAATTATAATTTCTAATTATTCAAATGAAATATGTGATTTCCATTTAAATCGTTCGAGCCATTAATTCAAGACCATCAAATAGTCGTTAAGACTAATTGATTTAGTAGGCTATGTAACAAAAGTTAATCTAAGAAGTTGAGGTGTGTACAAGTCATATCACCAACTTAAAAAAATTTTAGATGAAATTTCTTCCCTTTTTCACCCCAAGACCAACAACCCAATGGATGAAAAGAAATTCCCTCCAACTAATAGATCACATGGCTTTTACATATCAATTTTTTGTTCTAATATACAACTCAATGTAATGAATGGTTAATATTGTAATTCAACCAATTTAAAACACCAATCACATATTAATCCTATATAAATTTCTAACTGTAATGGAGAAGCTATTGGACAATATCAATTGTACAGGGAGAACAACAAAATTTTCAGAAAGTGATGTCTTGAGAAAGTTAAAAAATGTAAGTGAGTGTGAACATCAATGTCAAAATTGATATACAGAAATATCCATCCATTCAAACACTATAAAAAATTAATATGCTAACCCATTTTGTTTAATTCAAGGATAAGGAATACCCATATGTTTACTTCAGCCAATGTATACAGTAACGGATAATACCCGATTATAGTGACAGAGAAAGCCGCCGATCAAGGGAGGTGAGATCCTCTGATTTGCTACGCTTGAAGCCCTTGGTGAATCTTGCAAAAGAAAAGATATTCAGTTCCAAAACCTATGTCGAAGCCACACTTGAACGAAATCTAAAACCTCCAAACTTATACGGCGACCAACAAGCTTTGATTCAAGAGGAAAAAACAAAAAGCGATAGAGAGAGAGAGAATAGGGCAGACGTTATAAGAGGACTTATTAGCGACGCGCACAGTGCATCGCTAATAAGTCAAGTGTGCGTCGCCCATTGGTCTCAATACGATGTCGTTTCCATTATGGAACTATTCGCGACGCCAACAGTGCGTCGCACTATTTCCTGATTGTGCGTCGGTTAACATTGCCCGCCATTTTTTTAAGGCGGGAAATGAATTTTTCCATGTTTTTAACGACGCACGCATTGCTGCGTCGCAAAAGGGTACTATTAGCAACGCTTTTTGTGCGTCGCTAATTATGGGCGTCGCTAAAAGTCTGTTTTGTTGTAGTGTTCGATAGGGAGATAGAAAAAGTCATCAACATTAACAATGGCATCGTAATTACTGATTGACTGCACAATAAAAAACAACACAATTGCAATAAAGGGCGGAGCTGAAAATTTTTTTTAGGAGGGGTACTTACAATTTTTGGAAGGAAATTTTATTTTTCATGTAAATATATTTTTTTTAAGAGGGACTAGATTTACATGTAATTTTTTTTGTTCTTATACAAAGTTTAAAAGGGAATTTTATTTTTCACAAATTTGAAGCAAAATCTACATATATACTAATTTTTTCCCAAAATTTGGTGAGGGCTATAGCCCCCCAACCGAACACACATATCTGCCCTTGGTTGTAATCATCATTTCTATTGGCAAATCACCTTCCCGTTGCCATCACATATTTTCATTTTGATGCCCAATCGTCCATCTTCGATCGACCATCTTTGTCTTCGTGATGTTGTGCCATCGACGTCTGGTCGTGAAATACCCTTGCCCTGTGAGTCGCACCTTGAGGATTGGGGTTTCAAAACCCCATTGTTCATCACTAGTGTCCCAATACCACATGATATAGATTGAAAAAGCCTTGCAACCATCATCATCATTAGTGACTTCATTGTCATTGAGTCGAACCACCATTAAAATCAACATCAACCGAGCCAAAAGTATATAAAACTGGAGGATTTTCCAACGATGGTAATGAGTCGTCGATGACGATGGTGATCCAACTGAAAAAAAAAATCAGAATATCGAAATATAGATGGAGAACAAATAGAAGAAAAGAAATTGTATATTTCTTAATGATGATCACGAAGACCCGAAGGTCCTATTTATACACAAAAAATGAATCAATCTATACATGAATGAAGGTAATGGCAGAAGACAAGTTTCTTAATCTCAGCCCGTGTCTCTGGCATTCTCCTTTTCTATTGTTACCGTTGTGTTGACCTTGCTATCCATGGAATGGCAGCATGAATCTTAGTCTTGATCTCTTCCCTGAGGCGCCTTTGTGTTGACCTTGCTATCCATGGAATGATAGCGTGAATTTTGGTCTTGATCTCTTCCCTGAGATCTTGTTGTTTCCTTAACACCAACTGATGGTAAACGTTGAGGAATAGTTGTTGCAATGGTGATTTTGGTCGAGGTGATGTGTGTGGGTTTGAAAAAGATAATTGTGGGTAGGGTAAAAGAATAAATCATACACAGAGGTATTATCTTCATTTAAAAAACTAAAAGTAACAATTAATCAAAATAAACTTGAACTCAAAACACAAAACAACCGATTGTTGATCGAGTCAAAAGTAGAAAGTGCGTGAATTTCACAATAATTGAATGCCTTTTTGAAGAATTTAGCACCAATTAACTCTGAATCACAATATATATACATACATACATATATATATATATATATATATAACTAGTTAAATTTTTTACCAACTAAGCTAACTTACAACTTCACATTAAAAAAAAAAAAAGTGTCTTTTCATCAAATGGCTGTTGGTGGAGATCGAATTGAGACTGATCAATTGATACTTGTTATGTGCAATGTGTAAGAAGGCACAAAAGTAGGGACCACTATCAACCTCAGTGGCCGGTACCCTTCAATGTTACCTCTGTTGCATACCCAAGTAGGAACCATCACCCTTAATGGCCAGTCACCCTTCAATGATACCGCAGTTGTATGTATCATTATGGATATACTTAATTTGTAAAAAATATTGGCTACTTCTAAAACAATACTCTTAGCGGTGAGATCGATGATCACATGTATAAAAACATTATACTTTTGCACATGTGTCTATTGATCTTATTATTAGAAATACGGTACTCCAAGAGTACTCAATATTTTTGTGTTTATTTGAATATACATACATACACATATATGAAAAGAGAGAGAAATAACACCACATGTAAAATAAGAATGACAAAGGAATCAAAAAAAGTTCTGAAATTAGTAAGGGCACATCATCGCTAGCTTCCTTTTCTTTTTTTCTTTTTTTTTTTTTGCTTTTCTCACTTTAGTCTATCCATCAAGGTTTTATTTAAATTTAGCGAACGACTATTGTTTAGAAACTTAAGATTGCAAGAATATTTTGATTGATACATGAAATATTGCTTCAAATACATATGAAGGACATATTTGAAGCATTCAAAAGCCCCTAATCCATTATGAGTGAAATCACTAACGGGAAAGCCCCTAATTCTCAAGGTATAATATAATCAGCTTCTTAGTATTTTAATGTTGCGCTCTTCACCTAATTTGTGTAGATTATTAATATCATTTTTTAGCCGACAGTGCTAAGAATTTAGTGGTCCTTGGAACCATAATTTGAAGAGTCAAAATTGAAAGTCACATGTATAAAAGTGTATTTTATATATATATATATAATATATATATATATAGAGAGAGAGAGAGAGAGAGAGAAAGTCACATGTATAAAAGTGTATTTTACATATATATATATATATATATAGAGAGAGAGAGAGAGAGAGAGAGAGAGAGAGAGAGAGAGAGAGAGAGAGAGACATTATGCTGGTGCTTACACTGTTTTAATTGAGCTATTTGATGGGAAAAGAGAAGAAGAAAAGGGAGAGAAACCTTACACCGTTTTCCAATAAGAAAGTGAGGAAAAGGTGTCGGCATCAAGCCCTTCAAATCCCATTTTGCTAATTTCTCTCAAAATTAGAGAAAATAAAGGAAAATGATAATAGAGCTAGTGATTTTTCATTTTCAATTTTTTATTCTCAATCTTTCAATTTTCCTTTTTCTTCAAGAATGATTACAACTATCCTCTTTTTTCATTTCTTTTCTCTCATTTTTTAACTAATGTGATTAAGGGCAGCTCAATCATAAAGTTAACTAATGTGATCAAGGGATGGCTCAACCATAAAGTCAATAAAGTAATTGTTTTAAACCCCATTTAAAGATAAGGCCTCAATTTTTATATATTATAGTATAATCAAATTAGAAGTCTAAGATTAATAAAAGTCTACCTTTACAAAACGGTTAATATTATGAATTTATAGTATAATCAAATTAGAAGTTTAAGTTTAATAAAAATAGAACACTATTAAAAGGTCCTATAAAAAAACTTAATTCTATTAATAAAGTTTTATTCGTATTTTACTCTAATCTTTTATTACTATTCTATTTAAACTAAAAAAATTATGTAAAAACTCTATTATTAAGGTTTCATTTAGTATATACCTCTCTATTGTTGAAAATAATTAAATTTTATATAACAAAAGTAAATATATATATATATATATATACATAATAAAGTAAAAAATTATATTAATATTTAAAAAAGTCCCATTTAGAATTATTCTTTTTATCACTTTGGGCCTCCAATTATCTAGAGTCGGCCCTGGTTATCATTCTTTATTTTACTTTTCTTTGCCTTCTAATTATTCAAACACACTCACTATTTTCCAACCAACTGTGAAAATATGATTTATAGATTAAGGCATTAATTTTGTGGTTATCTTTGCGTGTGCTAGAAAACAAAGTTAAAGTAATTAAAGATGATTATTTTATTTTATTTTGTGAGATAATTACACTAACAATAATTTTAAAGGTCTCTCCTATCAAAATTACTAGGAGACGAATGTTAATAGAATACATAAATTTATTATTTTACAATTATAATTAGAGATAATTACATTTATCTCATCTCTACTATCTAATAATTACATAAATTTCTTCTATGATCACTAAAAGTGTATACAATGTCAGTGTAATGTATAAAAATATTTTAGTTATAAAAAAAATTAATTAAAATTTTAATACTATCAATTAATGATGAAGTTCGTACAACGAGAAGAATATATATTATAAATTATTAATATAGCAGAAGAAAATTACTCTAATTTTAGATAATACATGAAAATTTTCTTTAATTATCAAATAAATGAGGGGCTGTTAATATAATTATCCTAAATTTTTTCGTTGGGCTTGATTGTGATGTGATAATTAGAAGCAAGAAAAAATGGTCCTAGCTAGACGTGTCATGCATCCACATCAGAGAAAGAGAACTGTAATGGACTCTTAATTAGACATGTCATATATTTCGTAAATAGAAAAGGACATAGAAAGATCGGGGAAAGAGAACTGTTACAACAATTCATAGGACCTGCATAATGGGCTTCGGCCCATTATTGTATTTTGAAAATGATATGTTAGGATTGGGGGAGAGTTTTTTTTTTTTTTTGTTTGATATCTAATATGGAGGTTAATCCTATCATTTATTAGTGGAAGGAAATTGGGATAGCACTTCATATGAATTGACTTTTAAAAAAAGTGATATTTATTGATTTTTGATTTAGTGATCTTCGGAGGACAAATTCTTTAGTTACTGTCTACCGTCCACTCGATCACTTCTTTTAGATTAAATTGGAAGGAGCTTAAAACTTATGCTCGGAAAAAAAAAAAAATTACAGTGAACTCTTTATGATTACAAAAAATGAGAGATTGAAATTTTATTAATTATTAAGTTTTCTCATATTTTCATTAACTGATAAATGTTTCTTATATGTAAATAATTTTTGGTACAAAAATTAAACATTACATTTCATTTTTCAGTGATATTTTAATTTTTCTTGAAAAATTTATATAATACTCAACTTATGGCATAAAAAAATTCCCAATATCTATTTTAAGTAAAGAAGTTATATGTCTAGGTGTTATGATTTTTCTCATTTACAAAATCTTGGATTTCAATTATGTAGAATTAATAAATATAATTACCAAAATATGTCATAAATGAAATATATAAGTATATGTAAAATTATTTTTCTCTCTCTAATAATTAATATTATAAATAGTTTTCTGAAAATTTGTTAATTATTAAGAAATAAAATTATTAATTATTTACCATATAACCAAGCTAGTTTCTTAAAAATTTATTAATTATTAGAGATTATTAACTTATTGAATATTAATTTTAAGAGAGTCCACTATATTTCACTTTAGAAGAAATTGAGAGATTGTTCGAGAATTCTTCAAATTTGAATATACTCTCAATTTTAATTTGCTAAATTGATTGTAACATTCTCTAAAAACATACCCAAAATTCATAATAGTTAAAAGTCGGTGTTTGGCACAATTTGATATGAAAAAATTAAATTAATCACAATGAGCAAGAATTTCTAATTAATGCCTTAAAATATCATTTTATTATCTAGAACCACTTAGATGATAGGATAGGCAGCAATTGTCCCATGACCATTGTTCCAAAATGAAGCCATCACAGTTAAAAAAAGCTCGTGAAAACAAAATATGATTTCATTTAAATTTTCCCGAGACATCCAAACATGCCCCTACATTCCCTACTTGTTACTAATATTTTGTTAAACTCCTCGTTGATTAGTCATAGAGATCACAGTTTTTTTTTCTTGGATAAGTGAGATATATTACCAAAAAGGAAACAAGAGGTGAACAGCCTACAAGGGGTATGCTTCAGAAAAAGACACACACACAAAAAAAACAAAAAAACAAAAAACAAAATACAAATAACAAAACAACTCAAAACAGCAGCAACCAGCCACCATCAGAATATGAGTTGATAAACCCATGCTAAGACATATTTCCCAGTTCGTTCTAGAGTTGGGAATATCTTTTCAATGGGAAATTTTTAACTTCGTATTAGTGATGATATATCCATGAACAATAATATCTCAGAATCTCTCTTTTTGAATTGCTTTTAAAAATCCTGTAGTTCCTTTCAATCCAAAGGTTATAAATCGAGGCATTTAAAGCCAGAGGAAGGGTGTCATTTGGAAAGTATCTATGAGCAGAGAGCCCCTCAATCCATTGGACAATAGCCTCCCAGTTATCCAGCTTCTGATCTACATTGCAGGAGTTAAGGACATTAAATCAAGCTTTTTTGGCATAAGAACACAGGAAGGCTCTAAGAATGCTGATGTTGTATTTTCTGATAAGTGGAGTTTCCTTTTTTCGTCACTTGTCAAGAACTCAAAATTAGAGGGTCATCGGATAGGCTCCGGTAGTAGAACTCAAAATCAGAGGGTCATTGGATAGGCTCCGGTAGTAGCTGCTCCAATATAGTCAGTAAATTAAAAAGACTGTAATTGAAAGGAATAAATTGAATGTAATTAATGACAGACCTTAGGGTTTTCTTTATATCCTGAAGACCTCCCAAGTTGAATAGAATCTGGAGCCATAAAAGTAGGAATTTGAATATATCCGAAAATGGTAGCTGCCATATTAGACACTATTTTCTTATTCTGAGGTCGGTAGGAAATAGAAGGCAGTGATCTCAGACCCCTTCATGTAAATACTTTACAACTTTAGCTCTGGAGATAGGGCCTGCATCATTTTGAACAAAGCACATCTGAACCCCTTGGGGTTGTCTGATCTGGATAGCTCTGCATCATTTGGAATCTTTCTTGACGTGCACATGGGAGAGCATCTACGTGTCAAGTTTTGATTAGATTTGTCACTTTATAGTACATCAAATACCATCCATCTCCCCAGTCACTGTTTTTTGGAAGGATAAACATGTTATTCCAATAGCTCTGATTCTCTGAATACTCTACCGCACAAAAATAACAAGAACAATTCTGCCTGCATAGGAGAGTTGTTTAACTGTCCAACTTTTGATTCTGATAGTAATTTTATCAATTAGCTCCTTGCAGTGAATGACTTTGAGCCTAGTGGTGATAAGAGGGACTCCAAGATATTTCACAGGGAGAGATCCTTCTTGCATACCCATCATATGGCATATATCTGCTTTGAGAGGCTCAGAGCAACCAGAAAAGAAAATAGAGATCACAGTTGTTTCTGAGTAATCAGCATTGTCAATTCATATTAATTAGTGCCATGTGCCAAACATTTACAGATGCTACAACTCAATTAACGTAAAAGAGAAGGTACATATTTGAACATTGTACTAGAAGATTCTCTTAGAAACTTTCCATGAGGTGAACAGTTTTGCACATGCTTGATCTCGCACTACTCTTGTCATTAATATTCGCCATAGTCAGTTCACATTATTGTCATACCAAGTTGCCAACCACACACACGCACACACACACACACACACATATATGTATGTATAACCGAAGTGATGGTACATAGTTAAATACTGTATTAGAAGATTGTGAGATGACTCGTCTCCTAGAAAGTAGAAACCAACCATGACTTCACTAGGACAGTGAAGGATCGCGTATGGAATTGCATTTCAGAGAAAAGCTTTGTGAAGGATCTCTCACGGGACTCTTAGATCAGCCGCAGCAGCAGCCACTTAGCCAAACAAACGCTAAGCTTTTAATTAAATCTACAAAATTAAAATTCAACTTTCTTTTATTCAAGTTATGTTGATCTTATTTTTGAAACTCAAATAATTGAAGGCATAAACTTCTTTTCAAGAGATGCATGTACCTTCTTTGTTGGATGACTTCTAAGCTAAAAGAATTTCATTGGTCTATCTATTGAGAGTTTGATAAGAGGGAACAAGAAGATGAAGCATATTGACTTGGTTTTGGACTAAAAAAATACACACAATTTGGACTCATCCTAGCGTACAGGGAAGTGGATGGGGGACTCACCGAAACTCTAGCGTCATGCAATCTATATATACAACGTATATACATATAATGACACACAGCTAATAAATAAGGCTGAGTTTGATAGTATTATAACAATTAATTTCGTCCTCAAGTGGTCGTAAGCAGCCCAAAAGACTCGGAGTTTGATAGTATTATAATAATTCATTTCTTCCTCAAGAGGTCGAAAGAATCCAAAAAGACTTGAACTAACTTGTTGCTAGAAACCCAAAAGAGGCAAAGTTGTTTGTGTATACAACTAAGGTCAATCTTGACGTGATCAACAATACAATCTATATTTAATTCCTACAGTTAGCTTATATATATATATATATATATATATATAGATAGATATATATTGGGTTCTAGTTGTTTATATATATATATGCGCAAGTAGCACAACAAAGCATAGCATGGAAATGATACAAAAATGGAAATGAATTGACGGTGATAGTATTTATTGTTGCAATTTGCAAGTGGATAAGACAATAGTTACTAAGACTATATAGTACGTATTGATCTGGTGCCTGTGGTAAGGGTGGTTGCCGTGGTGGCACAATGGCAGATATGGCATAGCAGAGACAGGTTGAGGGTGGCTCTCTCAAGGACGCAGTCCGGAGCACTTGGGGATAGGACATCCAAAACTTTTAATCAAGAATGGTAAAATTGTAGGAATTAAAATTATAAGGTTCATATGAATATATTAAAAATAATTTGAAGTGGCCAAAGTTCTAATTTTTACAAAAATCCTAACAAATTCAGTGTTAAAAAACTATCATTTCAACCACTCAAAGGTGTGGTTGAGTGATAAAGATGTTAAGAATAAAATTCAAATGTTTTGAGTTCGAGTCTCTTTTGCGCTGATAATTAACAGTTAGAGTTTAAAAGGTAAGTTTGACTCTCACAAGAAGGGAGACTTAGTCTGGTATATCTAAACTGGTTCAACTAATTCATAAAACAAAAAAAATCTATCATTTTAAAAACAAAATGATGGTGGTTCCAACGGAAGGAGCTGGAGGGACAAGCAATTATTCAAAGGTTTTCTTATATTTTTTAAAAGAATTCTAACATACTCATCTAATTTATGTTTTTGTGTCCCTTGAATTAAAGGTTTTTCACTTTTTATCTTTATTTTAATTTTAATATGACCTCTAATGATACTCTTTATTTTAATTTTTTGGTCGTTTTATAATCTTAAAGTTTAATTTTACAGTGTTTCTTTTTTGTTTGGTTAGATTTTTATGTTCCCTTACATCAATTATTTTACTAATTATAAAAAATATTATAAATTAATTAAATCTGTATACCTTGTTTTAAATTTTTAATTTTATTATGGAACTGATGTTGCACTTTTTGACTCGCAATAAGTGAGGGCTCCGTGACCTATAGAACACTCAGAAAGACGATCAGAGGTCCACCGGATTGGCTCCGGCGGTAGCCGCTCCGATGCTTAAGTAAGTAAAAGGAATTGAAAGACTGTATTGAAAGCCAAAGAATGAGCATGAAAATAAAGCGTACCTCTAGGGTTTAATTTATAGGCTGTGGCTTTCCTAAGTTGATTAGGATTCGGAGCCATGATTGTAGGGATTTGATCATCGGAGATTGCAGTTACCTTGTTGAATATTGCATAAAGATAACCATAGATGTTAGTTTCCTTGTTGAAGACTGCTTCCTTATTCCCTACTCGGCATCCGCTAAGGCGGTGACGAGGTCTGGAGTGTTGGTCTGGACCCTGTGATAAGTTCTGAGACCCTTGTCCGGATATATGTGCTCTGAAGGCATATGTTTGGTCACTTCCGACCTTTTGTGCTGATCTGGATGCTTGATTTTTCAGTTATTGGCTGAGTGGAAACCACATTGGCCGAGCATGAGTTGGATTATGGTCATACGTGTCAAGTGTTGATTGGCATGTTCTTTTATGGTATATCAGTTACTCCCTGCCCCAAGTCCTAGTTTGATGCTGGCAAGCAACTAGGGCTAAGCCTTTTTCGGAGAGTCATGTGTCCTGCCTGTTCGCCTTTCAAGGCAACTGTTGGGGCACCACTTATTGCGCAGCCGGAGATTAGGTCTTTTCAAGGTCATTATTCGTACTGGCCGATAGTTGGGTTTCCCGAAATCATCATTGTTTCGAACCGTCATGGCGTTTGGACTTGGTGGGTCCCTTCTGATACTGTGCTTATAAATACGGGATGAGGTTTTGAAATGACCTTTTCCCTGTCATTTTCACTATGCTAGAAGACTTCATCCGCCATTGTTGGTTTGTGCGACCTTGAAGAACACCGATTTCCTGAGTTAGACCAAGTTCGACCGATTTTTTCTCTTCTCTTGCTTTTTTCTTCTTAAATCTGGGAATAATGTCTGCTCCTTTTGAATCCCCAATTGTAAGCGAGAGAGTAGGAAACCCTTATGAGATGGCTGTACCGTCTCCTGTGGAAGACGTAGGTAACCCTGCTCCCGAAGATATTGGGGAAAGGCCTGTTGAACCTCCCCCTAGTCCTGGGGTTACGATAGTTGATGCCTTTAAAGAGCCCCAAGACAGGGCTGGGGAGACCTCTGGTAGGTATTCCCATAGAGAAGATGGTGAAAGTTCTGTTACTCAGAGCTTTCTGGACGAATGGAGGGTAAAATACAATTTTCCCCCAAATGTGACCTGCAGAGCTCCAGGCCCCATGGATCGTCCCCAAAATGTTGAAGCCGGGGAGATTTGTGTTTATCTTGCCTGGTTCGAAATGGGCTTGAGACTCCCATTGCCGGATTTAGTCAGGCAATTCTTTTGTTAGTACAAGCTCTGCCCTGCCGACCTGAATCTCAATAGCTGGTGGCAGCTTCTAGGGTTCATAGTGTTGGGACACCAAAACAAGGTGGATGTGTCCCTGGACTTGATTCGTAGCAATATGGATCTGAAGTTCAAGCAGGCAGAAGGCCTTTTCTATATGTCCTTCGAGAAGGGGTTCCGACCCCTGTCCTCCGTTCCTACTTCCAACAAAACGTGGAAGAAGTGGTACTTCTTCGTCGGAGGAGGATGGGAGCATGGAGACTTACGGGACGGAGAGGCCTCGCCATTCCCTCGTGCCACGGGTCATAAGGGTGAGGCTTATTCCCTTAGGTTTGCTTTTAGCTTTGTTTATGCCTTCAGAACTGATAAACTGATATATCATTCCTTACTTTTGTGCAGTTAAGAGTGCTTGGAAGAGGCCCGATTTTACTGAAGCACTGCGAGATCAGTACCGAGTGCTGCTTTCGACTTCTAACCGGGCTCATTCTGTCATTGTAACTCCGGAGAACTTGATGGCTGCCCGTTCTGCAGAGCTTAAGAAGAGGCTGACATCGAAGTGGGCGGTGCCGGAGGCCCAAGTGGTGGGGGAGGCTTCCTCCCGATCTGAGCCTGATGCTCCTATTGAAGTAAAGAGGAGGAAGTTGATTTCTGGCTCTCCCGAGCCAGCCCCTGCCGAGACTGAGATGGAGGCTGAACCTGCCGTTCCTGTTTCGGCCACTCCTCCTGCCTCTTCCAGTCCGAGCAGAAGGACTAGGAAGGGGAAAGCACCTGCTGCACCGTCCGAGCCGCTTGCTGAGCCGGACTATCAAATTGCCAAGAAGGCATTTGATCAAATATGGGCTCAGGGCCCACACCGATACAGAGGGGATGACCCCTCCAAGCTGATGACTGAGATGATGAATCTCCAGATGAGGGTAACTTCTGAAGCTTTTCTTGACTTTTCTGTTTGTTCATTTGTTCAATCTAAATTGTCTGTCTTGCCTTGTGCAGAGCATGCATAGTTTGGCTGCTCTGATGGTGACCCCCATGGGCCTTGAGGAGGCCGAGAAGCTGAGGGCCGAAGTGGATGAGATGAGGCTGGAGCTTGGGACAGCCCGATCCAAGGTTCAGACCGCTGAGGAGGGTCTGAAGGAAGCTACCACCAACCTTACCGTGGCAAAGTCTGAGAGGGACATATATGCTCGGTAGGTTGAGGGGCTTCAGGCGAAATTGGTTGAGCTCCGGAATTCCTTTAATCAGAAGGTTCAGGAGGCAGTTGATCATGCCAAGGTTGAGACTGAGACGGAATTGAAAGATGGAGTTGAACAGATGGGTGATGACCTGATCCGGTTTGGCTTTGAAAGCTTCCGAACTAGATTTCAAGTTCAGTTCCCAGGTTTCGACGTGTCGTCAATCGTTCCTCCTAAGCCTGCCTCGTCTGGTCCTGACCCGTACAAGACGGTTGGGGCTACTGCCCTTAATCTGGAAGAGGACCCAGGCCCTTCTGACAAGGCTTGAGGCTTTTTGATTTTTCTTTGTTTCTTTTTTGTTATTTCCCTTTTGATGTAATGAATGCATATTTCCGATCAATAAAATTGACTTTCCTTCAGATTCTTCTTGTGTTCTTTCCTCCTGTGCAATTTTGTCGTAAGTGTGGCTGTTCTGAGCCTCTTGCATGTTAGATCAACCATCCAATAGTCAATAGTTGCTTTCTGAGCTTCGATACTTGTCATTGAATAATGAACGTAGATTACTTTCAACTGTCTCATCATAATAAGATAAGAAAGCAAACATAATCAGATAGATAGAGCCCAATAGAGTGGGAGTAAGCTTTTGTATATCTCTGAGATAGATTACTCTGAATCAAGAGCTTGTGAAGATAATCAGGCAGCTTATGCTTGTCATTATGATGTTCAGCATGCTGTTTTTGATTACTCAGGATTAGGATATGTCCGAGCCGTTTTGGCCTTTGTCATGTGACTGGCCCGTCATAAAATAGTTAAGACTGGAGGGTCTGAATCTCGGATAGGAAGCCTGTACATTTAGACTTTGTCCCCCTCCCTTTATCAATTCAGAAGCTTCAGTGCTGGACTGTGGTTTTCGTTCACAAAGTTCTGGACCCTGTCTCTTGGTATATCGAAGAGGCATATTTAATGCACCGTTTATTTATTTGATTGTCTTTTGGGATTTCGAGGTCAATCTCTTTTTCACCGTTGCGACGGTTCAGTTGGGTGGCTTTTGGACTTCAAGGGTCTATATATATGGAAACGAGGGCATACGGTTGCGCTCAACCCTTTTATTCCCAAACTGTTTCCTCGTAGGAGAGACTTTAGATGCTGCCGAATTTTTGTCACTCGCCCGGAGATGATGGATGATTCTTTGTCTGAGTTAGGAATGATTAAACTGTGGCCGAGAGTTAATCTTCCCTTTTTTTCAGTCTCCAAGGAAGGATTAAAGGAGGCACAAGTCTTCTTGTCCTCTCTGGCATCCGGTCGAGATTCCTCCAATTGGTGGTGTTCCCTCCTTGATTCAACCGAGGCTTGGAGCGCTGGTGATGAAGATGCAAGTGGGGTACCTCCTCTTCTTCATGTCTCGTCAGAGACCTTTGCTTCAATCGGCTGGGGTGTAACAACTGACGTGAGGAAGACGAATGGCGGTCCTCTAAGACCTAGAGCCCTCATCCTCCGTTGGTCGTGAGATCAATGATAGTGATGATGAAATGGCCTGGGTGCTCCTTGATGCGGATTGGGGTTCAGGGTTCCTTCCTTTCAAATGGAGCCGGCGACGGCGGTAATGGAAGTCTTGGATCCTGTGCCCCTTTATCATCCGAGGAAGAAAGCCATGATGTTGCAAATTGTAGCCTCTGTAGTAACTTCTGTAGTAGCCTATGTAATGATCTCTGTTTTGTAGCCTCTGTTTTATTTCCAGTCTCTGTACTGATGTAAATCTTCTGAATCATCAATAAAATTGAGTTTCTTTTTCTCAGATCTGATGTTCTTTGTATTCGAACGTACTCTTCTGTAGTTAAAACACTTTCTCGTGCACTTCTGATATATGAATGTTCTAAGAATAGATCAAAGAAACTTAGAAGAATGCTTGAATCAAAGTACTTCACTCCGGATCGGTATTATAGTACTTGTTGCTTGTTTGACAGATAAGCCAAATAATATAGATCTGAGGTATTCCGATCTAGGAAACTTTAGTTTTGTAGATGTTCGAAACTTCTATCTTTGGATGGACTGGATCATAGAATCTGTGTTTTAAAGATAGACCAGGCTGAAGAGACCTGTGCATTATAAATGGACCAAGTCCTGAGACTTGTACATTATAGACCAGGCTCTAGAGGCCTGTGCATTATAAATGGACCAAGTACTGAAGACTTGTACACTATGGACCAGGCTCTAGAGGCCTGTGCATTATAGATGGACCAAGTACTGAGACTTGTACATTATGGACCAAGCTCTAGAGGCTTGTGCATTATAGATGGACCAAGTACGAAGACTTGTACATTATGGACCAAGCTCTGGAGGCTTGTGCGTTATAGATGGACCAAGTATGAAGACTTGTACATTATGGACCAAGCTCTGGAGGCTTGTGCATTATAGATGGACCAAGTACTGAGACTTGTACATTATGGACTAGGCTCTAGAGGCTTGTGCATTATAGATGGACAAAGTACTGAGACTTGTACATTATGGACCAAGTTCTGGAGGCTTGTGCATTTATAGATGGACCGAATGCAAAAACTCGTACATTATGGACCAGGCTCTAGAGGCCTGTGCATTATAGATGGACCAAGTACTGAGACTTGTACATTATGGACCAAGCTCTAGAAGCTTGTGCATTTATAGATGGACCGAGTGCAAAAACTCGTACATTATGGACCAGGCTCTGGAGGCTTGTGCATTATAGATGGACCAAGTACTGAGACTTGTACATTATGGACCAGGCTCTGAAGGCTGTGCATTTATAGATGGACCGAGTGCAAAACTCGTACATTATGGACCAGGCTCTAGAGGCCTGTGCATTATAGATGGACCAAGTACTGAGACTTACATTATGGACCAGGCTCTGGAGGCCTGTGCATTTAGATGGACCAGTGAGACTCGTACATTATGGACCAGGCTCTGGAGGCCTGTGCATTTATAGATGAACATTCTATGGAAGTAAAAGAAATCTCTACTGATAAACTTCCGTAAGTGTTCTACGTTCCATGGCCTAGGAACAGGCTTCCAGTCATGTCTTCTAGCCAGTAGGTGGTAGGCCGAACAACCTTTGTTACTTTGTAGGGCCCTTCCCAGTTTGGTGACAACTTTCCCGTAGTGGGATCCTTGGTGTTTTGAAAGACTCTTCTTAAGACATAGTCTCCGACTTGAAAGCTGACTGTCTTGAGTCCTATCTTGGATTTGTCGACCATTCTCTGTTGATAGGCTTCCATCTTGATGCTGGCTTGATCCTTTCTCTCTTCGAGCAAATCCAAGTTTTCCATCAGCTGTTGATCATTGGATTCTTGCTCAAAGGCTTCTGTTCTCAGGGTCGGCATACCGATCTCAACCGGAATTACTGCTTCTGTCCCATAGGCTAGTGAGAAGGGAGTTTCAGAGGTGGGAGTTCTTCTGGTTGTTCTGTAGGCCCAAAGGACTCCAGGGAGTTCTTCTACCCACTTTCCTTTGGCCTGTTCCAACCTTTTCTTTAACCCGTCAAGGATTGTTCGGTTGGTGACCTCTGCTTGCCCATTTGCTTGTGGATGGCCTGGAGAGGCGAAGTGCTGCCTAATGTTGAGATTTTCGCAGAATGTCTTGAAGCCTTTACTAGTGAATTGTGTCCCATTATCGGAGATAATTACACGTGGTATGCCGAACCTGCACACAATGTTCTTCCAGGTGAAGCTCTCAACTTCCTTTTCTGTGATATGTGTCAGAGGTTCGGCTTCGGCCCATTTAGAGAAGTAGTCGATGGCCACCAAGAGATATTTCCTGTTTGGAGGTGCCCTTGGCAATGGACCCACAATGTCCATCCCCCACTGAGCAAAGGGCCAAGGACTAGGAATCGGGATAAGCTCATGATGAGGCTGATGTTGGTACGGGGTAAATCTCTGGTACTTGTTGCACTTCCGAACATATTCCTTAGCCTGTTTCAACATGCCAGGCTAGTAATAGCCCTGCGATAGAGCGCGGTGGGCTATAGTTCTGCCCCCATTATGATTCCCACAAATTCCTTCGTGTATTTCAGCCAAGACATATTGTGATTCGTCTGGAGCTAAGCATTTTAACAGAGGTTGAGAATACGACCTTTTGTAAAGCTTGTTGTTTAGGATCAGGTACCGAACTGCTCTGATTCTGATTCTTCTGGCTTTGTTTTTGTCCTCTGGGAGGAGCCCGGATCTTAGATACTGGAGGATTGGAGTCATCCAGTTCTGGGGCTGTTCATCAATTTGAGCAATTTGGGCTTCCTCAATGCAGGATCCTGGCTGAAAGGAGATTTTAATTGTGGAGTTTGCTTCAGACTTGAGGCGGGAGGCCATGTTAGCCAGAGCGTCTGCTCTGCAATTCTAGCTTCTCTCAATTTTCTAGATAGTAAATGTCTGGAAGGAATGCTTCAAGTGGTTCACCAGTTCGGAGTACCGGGGCATCCTATCATCTTTAATGGCAAATTCTCCCAAGACTTGGCTCACCACTAGTTGGGAGTCAGAGAAGACATTGAGGTTCTGAGCCTCGCATTCCAAGGCAAGCTTCATGCCTAAGATTAGGGCTTCATATTCGGCCTCATTATTAGAAGCTTTGAATCCCAGGCTGACTGCTTTTTCTGACGTGAGCCCATCAGGAGACTGTAGTACAAGGCCTACCCCTGAACCTTGATCGGTTGACGATCCATCAATGTATAGCAGCTAGGTTCCCGAAGTTTCAGTGAGTTGCGCTTTGTTCTGAAGTGCTGGGGTGAACTCTGCAACGAAATCAGCTAAGGCCTGTCCTTTGATGGAGTTTCGGGGTACATATGATATGTCGAATTCCCCTAACTCCACAGACCACTTCACCAATCTTCCCGATACCTCAGGTTTCCTCAGTATTGACTTTAGAGGATAGGCAGTTGGGATCTCGATTGGATGGGCTTGGAAATAAGGTCGAAGCTTCCGAGCTGATATGACCAAGGCATAGGCCAGTTTCTCTACTTCCGGGTATCTTTTTTCTGTATCAAGTAGTGCCCTACTGACGTAGAAAATAGGCCTCTGTACTCCTTTGTCCTGTCTGATCAATGCGGAGCTGACCGCGTTTTCGGAAACTACAAGGTACAGGAGTAGCTTTTCTCCTTGTACTGGTTTTGACAGGAGTTCTGGAGAGGCTAGATACTCTTTTAGTTCGTGAAAGGATTCTTCGCATTGTTCCGTCCACTGCAAAGCTTTGCTGCCCTTCAGAGCTTTGAAGAAAGGTAGGCAGCGGTCAGTGGATTTGGAGATAAATCTGTTCAGTGCCGCAATTCTGCCATTCAATGCCTGAATTTCCTTCCTGGTTCTTAGTGACTTCATTCCAATCAGAGCTTGGATCTAAGTGGGGTCTGCTTCGATACCCCTCTGAGAGACAATGTATCCCAAGAATTTTTCCTTTGTAACTCCGAAGGTACATTTTGAGGGGTTGAGCTTCATCCTGTGCTGTCTGAGGATATCGAAGGTCTGGGTTAAGTGCTGGAGGTGACTGCCTTTCTGCAGACTCTTTACCAGCATGTCATCGATGTATACCTCCATGGTGCTGCCGAGCAATGGGCTGAACATCTTGTTTACCAACCGCTGATAAGTGGCTCCAGCGTTCTTCAAACCGAAAGGCATTACTCGATAGCAGTAGAGCCCTCGTTCAGTTATGAAGGCTGTCTTCTCTTGATCTGAAGGGTACATCTGGATCTGGTTGTACCCAGAGTAGGCATCCATGAAGCTCATAAGCTCATGCCCCTCAGTGGCGTCAACCAGTTGGTCTATTCTTGGTAGTGGAAAGCTGTCCTTGGGGCATGCCTTGTTAAGGTCTGTATAATCAACGCAGACTCTCCACTTGCCGTTTTTCTTTTTGACAAGCACGGTGTTGGCTAGCCACTCGGGATAGAACACCTCCCGTATCATCCTGGAGTCCAGCAGCCTTTGGACTTCTTCATTTACAATCCGATGCCGTTCAGGAGCAATCGGCCTTCTCTTCTGTCTAACTGGCGGGTGATCCGGATCCACCATCAGCTTGTGAGTTATAAGATTGGGATCTATTCCCTTTATGTCTTTGGTCTCCCAAGCGAAGATAGAGATGTTGTCTTTCAAGAACCTGACTATCTTTTCCTGCTCGGTGTGTGTTAGGTCTGGGCCGATGTTTAAATAACGCCCCTCTGCTTCTGAACTGACCAATACTTTAATGGGCTCGCCAACAGGTTTGGCTCGGCTGTCGCGTCTCCTTGGGCTCAGGGGTTCTTCAATGTTGGATGGGCAATCCTCCACTTTGGGAGAGTGAGTGAGAACCGGATCTGCACAGTCCCGAGTGTACTGTAATTGCTATTTAGGAGCCCTCTCCTTGAGGGCAATAGCGTGGCACTCTCGGGAGGTTGGCTGACACCCTCTGACCGAGTGGACGCTCTGGTTGTGGACGTACTTCAGACACTGATGGAGGGTTGAAGTGACTGCTCCTATCTGATGCAACTAGGGTCTTCTGATTATGACGTTGTAGGGAGATTTCATGTTTAACACCATGTACTCCGAGATGGTGGTCTTCTGCCCTTCACGCTCTCCTACGATGGTAGGAAGGTCGACTCTCCCCAAAGGGGTACTGAGGTTGCCATCAAAAGCTGCCATCACGGCAGTGGTGGGTTTGACGTTGTCATGGCCTATCCCCATCTGTTTAAGCGGCTCATAGAACAGTATGTTGACGAAGCTGCCAGTATCGACCAGGACTCTCCTGGTCTCGAAGTTGGCAATTCTGAGGGTGATAACAAGGGCATCACTGTGAGGGCAATGTACCCCTGCTAGATCTTGCTCGGTGAATTGAATCTCTGGTGCTAGCTTGAGCCTCTTTTCTACGTTGGAGATCTGTAATACGTTCGGGGCAACTCTGGCCTCCCGAGCATATCTCTTTCTTGCCCTGTTGGACATTCTTGTGATAGGGGAGTCAACATGGAGGACGTAGATAACATGGTTGTTCTGCCTCTGAGGCTCGTTTCGTCCTTCCCTCTGCTCCTGCCTCTGCTCGGGCCTTTGATCTGGCCGTTGTTGAGGCTTGTCGTCTTGAGGGTTCTGCCTTCCGTCCAGCTTGACGAACTCCTGAAGACGCCCCTTCTTTATGAGCTGCTCTATCTCATACCGGAGGGTCCTGTATGTGTTAGTTGTATGTCCATGATCTTTATGAAGATTACAATACTTACTTTGGTCCCGCAGGCTGGGATCTCCTTTGATTGGTGCCGGCCACTTCAGGTTCTCCCGATCTCGGATCTGCCGGAGTACCTGGTTCGGCGTGGTGTTTAAAGGAGTGAAGTTGGTGAACTCCCTTGGCCCGGAGTTGTACACAGCTCGGGGTGCTGTTATCTTCTCTAGGCTCCTGGCCCTCTTTTTGTTGGAGTCTCTTCTGTGATCCTCCTATTTGTGGTCCTCTCTCTTCGGATTGTCCCTCTGGGTCTGATCTCTGCCCTTCTGGGATGTGCGGTTGGCTTCTTCCAGGTTGATGTACTTTCTGGCCCGATCCATTAATGCCGCCATATCGGTTGGAGGGCTCTTTGTTAAGGAGTCTCTGAATCCACCTTGGGCAAGCCCAACAGTTAGGGCTGCTACAAGGAATTTCGGGCTGCAGTCAGTGATCTCCGTGAGTTTGGTATTGAAGTGCGCGATGTAGGCTCTGAAGGATTCCTCCCTGGTCTGCTTGACATTTAGCAGGAACTCTGGGCCCCTTCTAAGCCTCCTGCTGGTTATAAACCTGTCCAAGAACTGTCTACCGAGCTCGTAGAAGCTGGTGATTGAGTTCGGAGGGAGGTTGTGGAACCACTTCAGAGCAGTTCCCTTCAAGCTGGTGATGAAGGTTCGGCACATGAAAGCATCAGAGGCTCCGTGAAGGGCTATCGTATGCTGATAGTGCGAGAGATGATCCCCTGGATCTCCAGATCCATCATATAGGGTGAACTTGGGCACCATGAACTTTCTGGGCCTTTCTTCTGACATGATGGTGTGAGTGAATGGAGTGGCTAGTCTTCCGAGCAGCCTGGCCAACTCGTCTTGTTCTAGAGGGTTCTGAGGTCCTCTCAAGGCGATTGTTCGGTCCATAGACTCGACAATTTCCTCTACCCTCCGTGGGTCTCTGATTCTGACATCTTGCAAACCCTGCCTGACAGCCTCGGCTTCAGGGTTAGTAGGGTTGAGTACGCCCTTCGGACGGAGGAGGATTCCGAACCGGAGGGATTGGTGCTGCATAGGGATGAGGCTCCTGCGGTGCCGAATGTGCTCTCGAGGCCCTTGGAGTTGGGGCCCGAGTAGTACTCCGGTAATAGACGTCAGGAACGAAGGCTGATGTTCCCCAGCCTGGAGCTGACGGTTGTGGATCTCTGCCAATGCGGGCAACGCCCGGGGGGTGCCTAGGCTGGTTAGTTGGAGCCTGCTCATGGAGTTCTTCATTCTCCGTGGCAACATGAGGTTGTGTTCTTGCGGCGAAGTTGACCGGCGGGTTAGGAGAACCCGCTGCTTGGTTTTGTGTGAGTGTTGCCAGCATTCTAGTGATGGCAAGCAACTGTTCTTGCACCAGTTCATTGTGTCGTTTGATCGATTCGATCTCTTGTCGCATGGGGTTAACTGCCGGTCCCTTTGTACGAGGAGCAGGCGGCTGACGCTGAGAGTTTTGCGAATTCTGAGTATTCTGTTGTGGTCGGAGATTTGGTGCCATGGTGTTCTGGTGAGGAAAGAGATGGGTTTATGAATAGAGCACTTGGAGATTAGTCGTTCCCACAGACGGCGCCAAACTGATGCTGCACTTTTTGACTCGCAATAAGTGAGGGCTCCGTGACCTGTAGAACACTCAGAAAGACGATCAGAAGTCCACCGGATTGGCTCCGGCGGTAGCCGCTCCGATACTTAAGTAAGTAAAAGGAATTGAAAGACTGTATTGAAAGCCAAAGAATGAGCATGAAAATAAAGCGTACCTCTAGGGTTTAATTTATAGGTTATGGCTTTCCTAAGTTGATTAGGATTCGGAGCCATGATTGTAGGGATTTGATCATCGGAGATTGCAGTTATCTTGTTGAATATTGCATAGAGATAACCATAGATGGTAGTTTCCTTGTTGAAGACTACTTCCTTATTCCCTGCTCGGCATCCGCTAAGGCAGTGACGAGGTCTGGAGTGTTGGTCTGGACCCTGTGATAAGTTCTGAGACCATTGTCCGGATATATGTGCTCTGAAGGCATATGTTTGGTCACTTCCGACCCTTTGTGCTGATCTGGATGCTTGATCTTTCAGTTATTGGCTGAGTGGAAACCACATTGGCCGAGCATGAGTTGGATTATGGTCATACGTGTCAAGTGCTGATTGGCCTGTTCTTTTATGGTATATCAGGAACATAAAGGGTAAATCCCCCCAATAAAAATCTGGCTCCATCCTTAGTTGATCTTCTGATGGTCATCTGGATGTACTAATGAAAATTCTTGAATTTCATTAAAGCATTATTTAAAAGCTTTATAAACATTAAATTTATATATATATATATATATATCTATATGTATGTATGTATATATGTATATATGCTCATTTAACTATAAGAATATGGATTTATATTGTTATTCTCATAATTGACTATTATTATAGCTTATAAAAATATTTTTATCATTTGTTGTAAAAATTTTTTACTGATCTTCCTATATAATATTTTCAATTTTTTAATATTAGTGATGTGAAGAGAGATTTTTTAAGAATAATGTTAATTATATCTTCAAATTTTATTAAAATTATTTGTTTTCATAAATTAGTAATATTATATTAGTTAAATATTATATTATAAAGTAATATTTAAGTAACATAATATCATCTTATTAGATTAATATAATACTATTAACCCATTAAAATATATTTCTAATAAAATTTTTAAGAAAATTTAATATTAATAAATCTTTTAATACTATTACTCAAAGCCAAGAGAGCTTAGTACGACAAAATGAGTCCAAATAACTCTAATCGTGCTGCACAAAAATGTGGAGGGTTGCAAGTACCCTGAAAGGAGTGTAACTAATTTCTATCCTCGGTTGTATCTTTAGGTGGGGCTACACGAGGCAAGAATGACACATCTGGGGCCAGTGAGAGACCACGTGGAAGCAAATATATTAGAGGAAAGATACCACATATCTGATCATCTAGCAATTTTTCGTTTGTCAATCAGAACTATGACATATATTAAAAGAAAGACATGTAAAGAAGAGACAAATCTGATATACGATTGATTATTGGATAATCTTAAGGATAAGATAAAAAATGAGATCAATAATTATACATATATAATTTATTGTTTAACTGTTTGAGATTATGATTTTAAAATTATCATATATATTAAATATGAAAAAAAAATATTTACAAAATTATTAATAATACATAGCAAAATATTGTGATAAATATTACAATGTGAAATATATAATTACACATTTTTATGCAATTAGCATGAATTCTTTTCTCTATTGTTACATAAAAATAAAAGAATTGATATGTCACTTTGTTTATATTTTATGCGGATCAATTACCATTTGATTGATTTACTTAAGAAAATATATATATATATATATATATATGTATTATACATAAGAGTATCAAATGAAACTCAAACGCACCACAGGAATGCTATTAAGCATTGAGGCAGTTAGATTTTTGCTCATTTGATTGTGATGCTGCAAAAAATAGCACTGACGATTCGACGATTTGACAAGAAGGACCTGCAAAAAAGAGAAGGAGAACCTTCCGACGATCAAGTCAGTAAAGAGGGAATAAAAAATAAATATAAAGAATATGTGTAAAAGAGAGTGATTGTATATGTGATTCCATCTCTCCTTGAGCATACCTGGTCCTTTTATTTATAGGGTTGAGAGTCATTGATTTTAATAGTTTCCTATATTGAATAGAATTTCTTTCTTGTTTGACAAGGTTAAAAGATATGTGATAATCTTCCCTGATTGAGGTAGGATTTCCTTCCTATCTGAAAGACTTGCGCTCCAAGATATATTCCTTAGTTCTGAGGTTAGAAGTCTATGGAAGACGGTGACCAATTCGGAACTCCTTCTACTCTGGAGGTAGCTCTGGACCAGCTAGATCTGGAGGTCAGCTCTAGAAGAGCCAGTGCTCTAGGAGGCAGACAACTCTGGAGGATCAAGCTCTGGAGCCATACAGTTCTGGAGGTAGCTGCTCTGGAGGCAGCTTTGCTGTCCAGATCTGGAGGTGTCATTTTATGGCTCATCAGATTGTATGTGTTTTTTATATTCTTACTTTAAGCACCGGCATTGAATACACGAAGGATCGAATGAGTGAAAATCCAATAGCTACGATGTTCACTAGCATAACTCACATCGAAAGGTGGAAGCATGAGTGGGCTATGGCCCTAGCCGCCCCCATCCTAATCTAGAAAGAAATTAGACATGTAAATTTTTCAACATAACCTACCCCAATATTTTTATCTTAATTCCTATAGTTTAACGATTGAATTTGATGAGTTTTTATTGATTAGTTTGAAAAACAATTTCATTAATTTTTTTTTGATATTCAGAGAATTTTCCTTACCATTTATTTGATGAATTTTTTATGTTTTCATGTTAAAGTTTTCTCCTTTAAATTTTGTTTGGTTGTTAAGAAAATTTATATTGCCATTTATTTTATGAGTTTTGATATTTTCTTGTTAAGATTTTTTTATATAAACTTTATTTTGTAGCTAAGAAAATTTAAAAATAAATAAAGTAAACATAAATTCACTATTTTTTCCGATCATCTTTGGAAAAAAAAAAAATTAGATGTAATATTTTTCTAATTTGAAAAAAAAAATTCTAATAAAATTTCTCCGTAAAAAATCCTAGCCCTACCTACTTTTTTGCCTTTGGCTCTACCCTTACTCACACCTCCCATTATTAAACAAGTTACACACAACAATGGCAGAGCTCCATGAAAACAGTGGTCTACCTAAAATTTTAAAAATATGATGATATTTTACTCTTTTTTATTTTATTTTTTAAAATTAGAAGTTGTTCCTACAATTTTTTTTTAATATATTTATAAAAATTCCTTTAAATTGTAATTTTTATATTTTCCTCTCCCAAGTCTTTGCTCTAAATCTATCACCTGTTGACACAATTAATCTATTTATTTTAATTCTTAATTTTTTTAAATAAAATAATATTTGAGTTTGGTAAAATTGAGATGTGAAAAAATTTAAAATAAAAATCTCTTTTATAAGTAAAACTTTAAACTTTAATAAGTTTTTAACGTGAAACAAATTCTCTCAACTTGTAATATTTTTTATAATTAAATATATTAAATAAGTTAACATAATTAAAATTTAAAAACAACCTATTTATTAACTATGTTAAAAGTATCAAGTATTTTATGAACCAAATTAATCTGTGCTCAACTCATCAAATTCATTAAATTTCTTTATATTATTGTATTTTGTCAAAAATGGACATACCAATTAGACATACATAGGTGTGGGACTTACTCCAAGATTATTATAAGGGCATTATGATCATATTAAGCCACAAGAAAAGTTGCACGTCGATTTTGGTTACTTTATTTACAGATAATTTAATTGTGACATATTATTTAATTATAAACACATTATTTTTGATTATTTTATTAACAAATAATTAAGTTAACATGACATTACATTATTTTTAACTACTTTAATAATGAAATAATTTAATGTGACATGTCATTCAATTGTCAAAATCAGTAAATTAATAGGGTTGAATAATTTTGGCAGTCACACGAATAACAAGTGATTCACTGTAACATATGAGCCTGACTTGGCCTTGAATGACTCAACACTTCATTCCTCGACCTTCACGGCTCCACGATGGGATTGCTCTTAACAAGTAGTCGATTGTCAACAGACGGATGACTTTTCATGGCCACACTTTAAATAACGTCGGAGCTTCGCTCTCATGAGATCGACACATAACCCCTCTAAATTCATACCGTAAAATACTATTTAATGATGTCAGTCGTCCCAACATTCTGTTGATATATTATATTTATATTTATAATATACTGTTATATATATAATTTTTTATTTAATTTTTGATTAACTATTTAATAAAATAATAATTTAAAATTATTATATGTAAATATAAAATTATTTTTTATTCACTTAATTTTATAAAATACAATCAAACCACACTCAATGCTATTAAGTAATATAAAAAAATAAAATAAATTTTTATAAACTAGAATCACTTTCAATCATTTTAACCAAATACTTAATAAATTATTTTATCATCATAAGATAATCTGATTCAAATATTCAAAATCTATTTTAGAGAATATATTATTCAAAATTTATTTTTTATACACTGAAATTCATTCAAACTAACTTTTAAGTGCGGTTTGGCTTTGAAAAGCCACACTTCTCCTATTTTCTTCCACTTTAATTTAATAAAATTAATCTTTTTTCAAATATAATTATATATTAAAACTAAAATAATACAATATGTAGAATTAACTTTTTTTATTATTTTATTTTTATATTGTACTTTTCTCTATTTTCAGCTAATATTTTATGGGTTTTCTATAATTGTTTTATTATTATTACTGTACTCTATAGACAAAATTATTCGAAAAGAGTAAGACAATAAGCCATCAAATCAACAATAAAAATGAAGCATGTTCTAGCAAATGTATATGAATTTCTAATTCAATTCATTTAAGCTTTCCATTACACATGCTCATGAGATTTTGAAGGTCTAAATAAATTCAAATTCATGCATAAACACAATTCAATTGCAAGAGAATTTATTACTGGAGATAATCTCAATCCCATCAGATTAGATATGCAAATCAATTAATTTCAGTTAGGAGTTTCTATCACATTTTATTGAAAAAATGAAACTAATGCTGCCTGATGAATTGTTGTTGAAAATGAGACAACGAAGCAGCAGCTGTAATTAATCCTGTAACCAAATGATGGACACTTACAGTGTTACAATCTTTTCCATTAGTCTTGTCAATTGATTTCCTGTTTCAAACCTGTATTGAATGATGTTGCATTCTTTTCCATCAGTCTTGCCAATTAATTTCCAGTTTCAAATCTGTATTGAAATGACGTTGCATTCTTTTTCATGCTTTCATCACTCCCCTCAATTTGAGTTTTGAGTGTTCAGTCTACCATCAGAAAACCAATAACCAATTGACATTGCAATAACTTCTGTCCCTATAGATCCAATGTAATGTACGGATATGATATTATATTTCATAGCTAGCCCATATACCCACTTTTGTGGTCATGTCATCTCCAGTTTCTTGGAGATAGCAACATATCTTTTGTAATTATAAGTTTGTTGATAGTATGTATAGCTAGTGGTGAGTTAGAGAGGCAAAGAGTGAGTCGTATAGAAACTAAGGATTTTATGTGCAGTGACGGTTTTTAGAATTGCCTTATCCTAACAAGTAAGAAAGTAAATTACATTTTGTAACCCTAAGTTTACCCGACCTAAGCAACAACAGTTCCCTATCCAGCTATGGGCTAAGCTCACTCGTTTACCTGGTAGCTCCGTTCACTACGTTCATTGTTATTGAGATGGCAAGGAGAAAGTATAAGTGATTTAGAAGTGAGAGATTCCTTAAAAGTACGGATGTAGGATATGAGTGTGGATCGAAATCACTATAGAAAGGGATGACAATGGCACAGTACCCAATGTACTTTTTAGGTTTAGGGTTATGATATGAACACTATAAAGAGTACAGTGTCAGGGTTTATAGAAGCATGAATAGTAAAATTATGGGTAAATTACACTAATTTTTCCTGAGATTTTTTAATATTACACATGGTTTCTTTGTGGTTTGAGAAATTACATTAGCATTCCTTCTGCTTTAATTTCGGTAACAAAAAACTCATATTTGTTAGTTAACCATTAGTTGACCAGATGTATATTGTTAATTGATCATATATTTTCTCAAATACCAATTTTACCCTTATTATACTCAAACCCAAACACTTATAATTCAAGTCTCACAACCAAACATCCCCCAAACACTTGTAATTCAAGTGCTCCGTGTGCAATATGAATGCCACAAAACAATAAAAATGGATTGTAGTGAAGAAAGGCATGTTGATGGCTTTTGATCTAAAGACAGACATAATTGTAGATAAATGTAAATGGTAAAAAAGGTTTGGTATAAGTGTGACTTCGACTAATTACGTTGTAGAGTTTGCCAAAAAAGACATCGCTTTCTCAATTTTGTGGTATTTTGGTACTCCTGAAATTGACCCACTTCGGATACCTAGTGGTAATGTCTCTCTGTGTGTATATATATAGGTATGTATGTATACAATACGAGAATTCTTATTTGGAATTTAATGATGCATTAGGGCTTCAATTCTTTCATTGATTATTGATTTGAAATTCAAAAATTATTTTTACTTGCATCATAATTATAAGAGATTGAGTGGGAACGACATCCATGGCCATACTCTTTCAGGCTATCATTTCAGGTTCACTGATGGCAAAATTGCGACAGTAAGTGACGTTCAAGTAGTTTTGTGAAGATCAAATTTGATATTTAGAAAAGATGGTTTATATGTGTGTGTATATATATAGGTATATATATTACCTTATCTTCTGCCTCTAATTCAGATAGATGGATAGCCAATGTCAAGTAAAGCCTAATCCATCACATTCAGTTTGATGTTTCGTAATAGTTTTTTATATTTTATGTTTTCTTTGGATAAAATTTTGATTTATTTCTTCTTGAGTCTCAAGATTATTAATGGAGTTTATTGTTAGGTTTGGTTCCCTTCTTACAGTTATGACCTTAGGTTGTTCTCTCTCTCTCTCTCTCTCTCTCTCACTTCATATATATATATATATATATATAATATATATATATATATATAGTGAATGCCAACAATAATGGTGTGGAAGGAAGTGATTTTTATGAATGGTGGTTTTGTTGGATGGATGGATGAGCGGTCTTTGATTAATTATAAAGAGAAGAGGGTGAGAAATATAGAGTTAGTTTTTTAATTTTAATGTATTTGAAAAATGGTTTAAAATATAAGGATAATAAGGTTATAGAAGGTTTGGAGAATTTTGATGAATCTCTCTAGTTCTAGAAGGTCCTTAGGTGTTTTGTGCATGCGTGATGTAATAGATACATTGGGAGTTCTCAATACTTTAGCCTCTGTGTCGCAAAGCCCTAAGTATCTTGAATAATGGGTTTACAAGTGTTCGGAACCATAGCCATGTGCCAGACTTTAGGAATCTCCCAAAGACTTTCCCTTCAGCCTTTAGGCACCTAAGTAATATAAGAGTAGGAGTTCCTCGAAAGGACCTTTATTAACTTTAAGAAAGTTAGCCAAATTTAGGAGTCATTTAATAGCTTGATCAGTTCTGGCCTGATACTGCTAGGTTTAGGAGTTAGGATTATTACGATCAATACCTAGGCTTGTATTGATTAGCAATAAGTCTGGTAACTAAGAATAGCTCAACCAAGCTTAGGCGTGTAGGAGTAAGTTGACCAATACTTAAAACCATGCTCCATAATTGATTCATTGTAGGAGTCTTGGAGAGCTTTTTAGTGAAGACTTCTATTGACACATGTCAGCTAGGGCTAAGCCACGTGTTGATGATTGAGTCAATGACTTGGCATGGTAAGTCATCCTTTGAGTTGAGCTATCAACTAATTAAGGGTTGCCATGTGGCAGACAGTGTTCGAGGTAAAGCAAGTACCTACACAGCTATTTTAATAAAAAAAAATTGTTACTTTTGACTAACTTATATTATGTATCACAAATATGGTTGGCTAAGATTTTTCTTTATATGACACCCTAATCCAATTCATAATCTCATTGATTTGGCTTTAGTTCACTACAAGAAAAAGCACTATTAGCGACGCACGAGTGCGTCGCTAATAGTGGCAAAATGCGTCGCTAATGATCTTTTGCGACGCACACATGCGCGTCGCTAATGTCGCCGCAAATAGTGGCGTCGCTAATAGTATTCGCGACGCACACACCTCTGAGCGTCGCTAAAATCAACTATTAGCGACTCACATATGGTGTCGCTAATAATTGGGCATAGGCGTCGCAAATATTATAAATGGACACAAAAGGCGTCGCTAAAGGTTACTATTAACGACACACGATGAGCGTCGCTAAACTCTACTATTAGCAACGCACACTTTGTGCGTCGCTAATAGCAACCTTTAGCGACGACCCCGTGTGCGTGGCTAATAGTGAATTAACATTGTTGTTTCTTTACTTTTAACGACACATTTCTATGCGTCGGTAAAGGTTTTTTTTTTTTTTTTTTTTTTCAGCCATGTTTGCTTTGTTTTATTTGTTGTTTTATTCCTGTTTAAACCTGTATCAATCATCCTGATATACAATAAAATCCAAACATTCTGAAATGAATATATTAAAAAAGAAAAATACATTCTTATATATATTATACTAATTACGTACATTTGTAAAAATACAATTTAACAATAAATAGAAAAATAAAAAATTGTCTCAAAACATATAACTACAGATGTCCATGAAAAGGAAAAAAAAAACAAATAAAAATAATAAATCCCGATGCAAAACATAAAGACGGCGGCACAATAATCCCGATCAATCTGAAATAAAGATCAAATGGTATATATTAGAAAAATTATTAAATATATATGAAATATAGAATGTGAATAGTTTATTTATTTATTTTTTTTTCCATGCATAAATAGTAAGAACAACATAAAGTAGCATAAATTATAAACCACTAATCCGAACTGATTTCCGTAAGTTTGTGCAAGTCTATTTTGTCATTTGTGAGGTGTTTGATGGGGTTTCAGGATAGTTAAGCCGATATCCGGCATTTTGGTCCGTCAAAACCCTAAAATGGGCCTTTTTGGAGCAAAAACTTGCATAAGTTTCAAACCGGGCATCCGAACCGAGTGTCGTAAATTTGTGCAAGTAAATGTTATCATTTGTGAGGTGTTTGATGGGCTTTTGGGCTCGTTTGGTTGATATATGGTATTTTGGTCTGTCAAAACCCCAAAATGGGCCTTTTTGGAGCTGAAACTTGCACAAGTTTCAAACCGGGCATCCGAACCGAGTGCCGTAAGTTCGTGCAAGTCAATTTTATCATTTGGGAGCTGTGTGATGGGGTTTCAGTATAGTTAGGCCGATATCCGGCATTTTGGTCTGTCAAAACTCCAAAATGGGCCTTTTTAGAGCTGAAACTTGCATAAGTTTCAAACCGGGCATCCAAACTGAGTTTCGTAAGTTCATGCAAGTCAATTTTATCATTTGGGAGCTATGTGATGAGGTTTTGGGGTGTTTAGTCTGATATCCAGGGTTTTGGTCTGTCAAAACCCCAAAATGGGCCTTTTTGGAACTAAAACTTGCATAAGTTTCAAACCGGGCATCCAAACCGATTACCGTAAGTTTGTGCAAGTCTATTTTATCATTTTTGAGTTTTGTGATGGGGTTTTGGTGTATTTAGGTCGATATCCGGCATTTTGGTCTGTCAAAACTCCAAAATGGGCCTTTTTGGAGCTGAAACTTGCATAAGTTTCAAACCGAGCATCCGAACCGAGTGTCGTAAGTTCGTGCAAGTCAATTTTATCATTTAGGAGCTATGTGATGGGGTTTTGGGGTGGTTAGGCTGATATCCGGGGTTTTGGTCTGTCAAAACTCCAAAATAGGCCTGTTTGGAGCTAAAATTTGCATAAGTTTCAAACCGGGCATCCGAACCGATTAACGTAAGTTCTTGCAAGTCTATTTTATCATTTTTGAGGTGTGTGATGGGGTTTCGGTGTAGTTAGGCTGATATCCGGCATTTTGGTCTGTCAAAACCCCAAAATGGGCCTTTTTGGAGCTAAAACTTGCATAAGTTTCAAACCGGGCATCCGAACTGAGTGCCGTAAGTTCGTGCAAGTATATTTTATCATTTGGGAGCTGTGTGATGGGGTTTCGGGGTGGTTTGGCCAATATCCATGGTTTTGGTCTGTGAAAACCCCAAAATGGGCCTTTTGGGAGCTAAAACTTGCATAAGTTTCAAACCAGGCATCCGAACCGATTACCGTAAGTTTTTGCAAGTCTATTTTATCATTTGTGAGGTGTGTGATGGGGTTTCGGTGTAGTTAGGCCGATATCTGGCATTTTAGTCTGTCAAAACCCCAAAATGGGCTTTTTTGGAGCTGAAACTTGCATAAGTTTCAAACCGGGCATCTGGAACCGAGTGTCGTAAGTTCGTGCAAGTCAATTTTATCATTTGGGAGCTGTGTGATGGGGGTTTCCAGGGTGGTTAGGCTAATATCCGGTTTGGTCTGTCAAAACCCCAAATAGGCCTTTTGGAGCCAAATTGCTAAGTTTCCAAATTGGGCATACCGAACCGAGTGCCGTAGGTTCGTGCAAGTCAATTTTATCATTTGGGAGCTGTGTGATGGGGTTTTGGGGTGGTTAGGCCGATATCTGAAGTTTTGGTCTGTCAAAACCCCAAAATGAGCCTTTTTAGAGCTGAAACTTGCATATCTATAAAATTAAATAAGTTCGTGCAAGTCTATTTTCATATGTGAAGTGTAATGCAGTTTGTAGGCCATTAGGCCGAAATCTTTTTTGGGGTTTTACGTAACATTTTTTATAAATAATAAATGTACCAAAGTAAATAATTTTAAAAACTTACCAAGGCTGATCAAAGCCTCCCTACTGGCTGAGTATTGTCTTCACAAGAGTCTCTATCTGAGCTTGCCGCTCCTTGAGCTCTGTCATCTCAACCCTCATCTCTGCATTCAGTCTCTCAGCTGCCTCAGCTCTCTGGGTGGCTGCCTCAGCTATCTGGGTGGCTGCGTGAAACCTAGCATTGCTCTCGACGGTAGAGGACGATGCCATCGGCTCTATCCCACTCCCTAAGCCACGCACATATCCGCGCCTCTTGCCCAGAACAGTCTCTCGTATCTGGTCATCGGTCGGCGGTTGCTCACCCTCAGTGGTCGGCCGAACACGCATCTCAACCATCTCATCCTAAAAAAACATAAATATTTGTTACTACTTTTAAACATTTTATATTAATATTAAATTCGTAATAGTGGTATATAAATCTTTTCTAACTTATATAAAGCCGCTGAGCTTAAGTCCCAGTCCAACCCTTCTCGGGATTGTAGTGCGTCCTGTGCCACAACTCAATCGGGCTGGGTGGTGCACCGGTCTCCTGGTCTCGCTGCAGCAAATAAATAGTAACTTGTGAAGATTGATTTCATGAATACATTATACAATGAGAAATTGATACATTTATTAACTTACCATCTCATGCCTATACCTAACAAAAGAACGTGATCCACCACAGTGGGTCACCTTTTGCTTGCTTCTGCTCTCGCTATTTTTCTTACTAAGTTCCTACACTTAGCCAAAACAAAGAAGCTTAGTATAAATGAGAATGATTCATCATACAACAAAAGTAATTTTGACAATTTTTACCTGGAATGCGTCACTAGCGAACCGGTTGCATAGTAACATCCAATCCTCCACCGCCACCCCTCTGTAGGGTCTATCGCGAGGCTCTCTACCGGCTGCCACCTCCGCCTCGTAGTACATGTGGAGCCTATGTCAGTAGTCCCTGAAATGGGTTCCCAAGTAACGGTTGACTGCCTTCACAACATGAGGCAGGTAGAGATCGATGTCAAATTTCTCCTATAAAAACATGTCATTGTCAAAACATTACAGCATAACAGATGTTAAAATTTAGTTGAACACAATAATAAAAGACATACCTAGATATGCACATGAATATCCCGTCTCTTTGCGTTAGTGACCTGACTCCAGTCACTAACATGGAGTGGGGCGCGTAGCCGGCAAATGATGCCGACCTCCGTAATGAACTGCTGTACCCACCCAGCAACGGGCTTCAGCAAGCCCAGAGGTATCTCAATCCGAAGGGGCGCGCCCCCGCTGCCTCCATTTGGACCTACAAGCTACGATTCTTTGATCTACCACGCCCTTGTCTAGGGGCGGTGGCCGAAGCTTTAGAAGAAACAAAATAGAAACAATTAGTACCATATTTATATAATCATTAATAAAAATGGAAATTATGCATACCATCGACGGTAGGATCGGTCGATCCTGCAGATGAGGGGGAAAAGGTCGATGGGTCCTGCATAACTGTGCGTCTGCGTGAACCTAGTCCAACCATATCTACAAATAAAGTTTAAAAATAAAATTGTTTCTATTTAATCATAAAAATTAAAATCCTTATCAAAGTAAAAATGATTACCCATTACATCATAAAATTGAATATCCATTACATTATAAAAGCCGAAAACCATTACACTTGATACTAACACATGTAACAACTATTACAATTATTCATTTGAGTCTGTATCATCATTTGAACTTGAGTTTTCTTCATTCTCGGTACAATACTCTAACAATGTGTCATCATCAAAATCACTGTCCTCGTCATCATCATCATTAATGAACGTTGCATCCCTCAAATCTAATTGTGTGGTATTGGTGACGTCGGAAGCTACGACATGATTTGGTTCTACATCAATTCTATTCAACCGATACGAAGTAACATCTTCCTGATCATGCCGGACAACACCATCGTGGGCAGTTTGAGACTCTTCTTGTAGTGGCTCCTCAATCCTCTCCAAATCTTCATCTCACTCGCTAACTTCTAGGACGTCATAAACATTTCTAGTTTTTATTTTTTGGACAACATGCCAATCACCTCTTATTTTTGGGTCCTTCAAATAGAAAACTTGTTTTGCTGAGATGCCAAAACATACAGATCATCTTTAAATGTCGTACGTGATGTATTAACACTTATAAAGTGCTTATCAATCTGCATTCCAGTCTTCTTATTACTTACATTCCACCAATCACATTTAAAAATATACACAGAATGACCGTAGCAATAATGTAATTGTATGATGTCTTTTAAAACACCATAGTAATCTACAGTTTGTCCTGCGTCACCATCTCCTTGAACAAGGACCCTGCTATTTTGTGTTCGCCGAATGACCTCACGTTCCCTCGTGTGAAATCGAACACCATCAATAATTAAACCGGTGTAGCGGGATATCCTTTGATCAGGACCACATGCCAAGGAATATAATTGATCGTACACCTCAAGAGATTGTTGGTGGCGTAATAGCTTCATCTATTAATTCAATACGAGTACAAAATTAATTGAATACAAATGCATTAACTAATACAATTACAATTAATTGAAACCTTGTCTTACACGTTCTCCGAACCACTTTGGAAACAAATTTTGTTGTCTTTGCTCGAAATCAGAACTTGATACATGTTCTCTCTGAAGCTAGATCGTATGCTCACTGCATAAGATGAGACATGTTATATGTAACTTATATTTGTGTACTAACGTAATATTGCAATGATTTCGATAAACTTACTTAAAATATGGCAATGTCTCATCGCAGTTGTTAAGCACGGTGTAGTGGGCTCTTTCCAAGTCTTGAGGATGACACCATTCATATATACGGGCACCTATTCGCCGCACATTCTGATTAAACACCGCAAGGTCAGTTCGTTGCTGCCCTGGACATCTATCAAAATTTCGCTCTTGACGATTAAACCTTGTCTCAATATATTCAAGATGCATAGAGCAGAAGGTGAGACATTCAGCATCAACGTAAGCCTCAGCAATTGACCCTTCCGGTCGTACTTTGTTACGCACATATTGCTTCAATGTATGCAAATATCTATTTTGATAATTAATCAATTACACATTAAAATAGTTAGGATGGATAAATAACACAATTTATAAAATTAAATGTACCTTTCTATTAGATACATCCAACGGTATTAGACAGGTCCGCCAATTTTTTGAGGAGGTAACTTCTATTTTTTCTTTTAAATTCTATAAAAAATAGAGATCAAAATACAAATTTTAAAAATTTGAAGGCCTCCCCTTGGATGTGAAGCTATTATAATATTGCTAACTCATTTGTGTAAAAAAATTTCATAAACAAATCTTGTCAGTATAGCATGGTAATATTCTTATATATATATATATATATATATATTTGTAGAGATGTAAAGTCAACTTGGTGACTCAAATATGATATGAATCCGACACAAATAATTGACTAGTTATGCTAAGCCTACATTTTTCAGCTAATAAGCATGGCTTGAAATGAGTCCGCTTTAAATACAAGATTAACTTATGACCCCAAGCATGATATAACCCATTACGACATAGGCACAATTAAATTAAAAAAAATAATTTAAAAAAAACACGACACAGCATGACCCATTAAGACACAATTCACGTATGGCATGAGTCGTGCCCATGGACTTGGCTGAGTTGAAGTTTTTTCAATACTATGCATAACACGACACGGTTTATAAATGGGTCAGTCAATATGACCGATTAATACTAACAAATTTCATTTTAACAAAAAAAAAATTTTTACTCGATTTAATCTATCATGTGACTGTGTTTTTTTTTTAATAATATTCTTCTTACGTATGTTTTGACTTACTCAAATAAAAATAAATTATAAGACGCATGAAATGAAAAACGTTATAATAAATTACGTATGTTTTTACTTAAATTTATATGTTTTTTTTAAAATTTGTATTTTTGTCTCTATTTTAAATTTATTTTAGTTAAATTAGACTGATTTAAAAAAAATTTGACATCTATCAAAATAGCATTTTTCTTGTTTAATTAATTGTACCGCTCTCTCGTTAAACTTATAGGCCTAATGTTGGCCTAATGTTGTTAGAGATAATAATAATTTTATAATTTTATTTTTATTTGTTTTTGTCAAATTTATTTTTTTTAAAAAAATATCATTAAATTATAAAAAAATTAATACAAATATAAAGAATTATTCGCGACGCACAAAGGGCATCGCTAATAACCCAACAAAGCGTCGCTAATTATCCAGCCTAGTATTTGCGACGCTCAGGCAGGTGTCGCTAAACTAACCAACTATTAGCGACGCAAACGTGCGTCGCTAATTGAAACCTGTGCATCGCTAATAGTTTCGCGTCTTTTTTTATGCGGGAAGCGAATTTTTTTATTATTTTTTCCCTTATCATTAGCGACGCCTATTTGTGCGTCGCTAAAAAGCACTTGTAGCGACGCACAGTGAGCGTCACTAATAATGTGCGTCGCTAAAAATTGATTTTTTTTGTAGTGGTTTATAAAGAAACATTCTATTCAATCTTTTGTTAGTTTGGAAAAGTTTTTGTTCTCCCACTTTTGCATTTGTGTTTGCAAAACTTGTTTGCGAAACATGCTTAATTGTTTAGCTCAATATTTAAAACTTATTTTTCAAGTTGATTTTTTTTTTTTTTTTTGAAACCAACAAAAGAACTAGTTTTCCACAAAGTTTGGATTAAGAAGTCCCAAACTAGTAACCAACCATGTTATCAAATAATTCAAGGGAAAGAACATGAAATATGTCATCGCCAAAATGGTAAAAGATGGTTAGTGGACTCTAAAAAGGTTAAATGGGAATGGAAATAAATGCCTTTTATTGATGTGTTCTCCTATATTAAGCATTTCACATGTTCGATAAAATGCACAAGAATACATAACACTAGAGCCTAGAACAAGCATATGAAATCAAATCATTCAATGGGTCTCCATTAGAACCCGTGAAAAATTTAAAAGTTCGTAAGTTAGAACATAATTAATACCAAAGATTAAGAATGGAAAAACCAAAAGATTAACAAAGAAAAAGTTGATATTACTTCAAAATATTATCCTAGGAAATTGATCATTAATGGTAGTCCTAGACAAGTAATATAGTGTTTTTCCACCATTCATCGAGTATTTCTTAATAAATTTTATAACTCATAAGTTCCTAAGAAAGATAATTATTTTAAACTACAAGAAAATTTCAATTTTTAGCTCAAGGAAATTTATTTAGAGTTTTTTTTTAATGCAAGTCCTATGTGTTAACGTGGCAATTGTTATTTTTTGGGTAAATTACACTAACATTTCTTAAAGTTTCTGACAATTACACTTACCTCCCTTGAAATTTTTGAAAATACTCTGACCTCCCTTACTTTACATGACAAATTACAAATACCCCCCCTCCAGTCAAATTTTCTTTTCAAAATGACAAAATTACCCCTTTCATTTTATTTTTTTTTTACATTTTTTCAATTTTGACCAATTTTTTTTTTAAATTTCTTTTTCTATTTTCAAATAAATATTGATTAAAACCTTGAATTTATTTTTATATAAATGAAAATAAGTTATTTGCCTTAAATTAGAAAATAAAAAAATCTTAAAAAAAATAAGTCAAAATTAAAAATATGCAAAAAAATATATTTGAAAGTGGTAGTTTTGTTATTTTGAAAAAAAAAAAATGACTAGAGGGGAGTATTTGTAGTTTTTCACGTAAAGTAGGGGAAGTCTGTGTAATTGTCAAAAACCTCAAAGAATGTCATTATAATTTACCCTTATTTTTTTTCCATAATTGACAATTTTGTCATTTTTTTTAATGTATACGTTATTTTTAGCAAGAAACATATTTTATATTTTTTTTGTTGAATTGATCTCATTTGATTTGATTTTGAATTTGATCCACTGTTGATCATTGTGTTGATTATACTGAGTTCGAGCATTAATCAACAGACAATTGGATTCAATTCATAATATGTAAGTTATTTTAGTTTTGTGAATATATTTTGTTGATGTTTTCGATAAGTTCACTGTCTATTGTTAATTTTGGATGTTGTTTAGGAGTTCTGAATTGCTTAACTACTACGAAGAGTTTATTGATCTTAGATTACGTACGTGATCTTTTGTTTTTTTTATTCTAAAATTTTTCATGGATGTACTTTTTCGATTTGGAAATCTTTTTTTTTTCTTCATGTATTTATATATTCTTATCCTAACAAAGAAGTATTTTGTAAAATTTTCTAGTTTTGGTTTGTATTAAGTTTGGTTATGTTGTTGTTAATTTTATTTTATGTTGGAAATTTATTATTTGCTTTTTTTTTTTCAATTTTTCATTTGTATTATATTGTTTTTTTTTTTTGAAAAAGGATTTTGGATTGATGCATTTTATACTTTGTAAAATTTTTCTTTCTGAGGTTGATAGTATATTTTGTTGGTTGCTATTAGTTTAATTCCACGATTCATCCAGATTTATGTTATTTTGTATGTTTTTAAATTTCACTTTTTCCATAGTGTTTGTGTTAAGGTGTTTGCTTGTGAATCATGTTTTTGAATTTTTGTATAGGATAAACTGCAAAATTTTACAATTTGCAATTGCCATTGTAGCCTTTTTTTTTTTGGCATCTTTTAATTTTATTTTTGAAGCAATTCATTGTATGTTGCAATAATTTTATTTTTGAATGTGTTTTATGTCACTCCAAAAAAACATAGTTTTTGCGACGCCAATTATTAGCGACATACACCAAATGTCACTAAAAGTCATTTTTCGCGACGCTCAGCTGTGTGTCGCGAATAGGAGGAAAAAA
This sequence comes from Nyssa sinensis, assembly GCA_008638375.1. Taxonomy (NCBI): domain Eukaryota; kingdom Viridiplantae; phylum Streptophyta; class Magnoliopsida; order Cornales; family Nyssaceae; genus Nyssa; species Nyssa sinensis. Next base: position 10,902,244 of record CM018036.1, on the reverse strand, counting down.
GTAAAAAAAATGTGATGAACGAAGCGAAATTATTTGCGACGCACCCTACACCATTGGCGACACACACAGGCGTCACTAATAATGGCTATGCGCACGTGGGTGTCGCAAATGGTGTTTTGGACAAAAACGGTGGCGTTTTTCCATACAATTAGCGACGCATAAGGACTATTAGCGACGCACGGTGTGCGTTGCTAATAACTCCTATAAATCACCCCCTCTGTTTGTCAAATCGATCTGCGCTCTCTCATCAGTTTCGCATTTGATCTCTCTCTCTCTCTCTCTCTCCAACACGATCTGCAATTTCCATATCTCATCTCTCAGAAGCTCGGTTCGGATCGGTCAATTATCTCCGATCTCTCGCTCTTTCTCCGTTGCTTGGTTTCTCTCTCTGGATCGATCTCCGATCTCTCTCTCTGGATCGATCTCCGATCTCTCTCTCTCTCTCACCACTTCACCGAGTTTGAGACAATCAGGTTTGGGTGTGTTTTAAGGTTGTTTATTTTTATTTTTCTTGTAATATATGATTTTTGGGAATAGTTGGGTCTGCTGATACTCTTATATCTGTTGCTTTGTTTTTAAAATCAAGGCTATATCTTGTTATTTCATTGACAAAACTACATTCAATTTTTTTTTTTTTTTTCCAAGGGGGAAGGGAATTGCAGGGCCTAGCAATATGATAATATATATTTTATTTACAGCCAAAAAAAAAGGGGATCTAAAATCACATGTATGTTGAATAGGTTGATATAGGATATAATTACTAGAAGAGTCACAACATTTACAGTACAAACTGCAAACATGCAATTTTTACATTACAGTACACTTTTCCTTCGATTTTGCATCCTGCCTTGAAGAAGAAGGAGAAGGGTTTTTGCCACTGGTTCTCGACACCTGCAGGAATGTCATTGATTTGTTAAGTAAGGTATACATTGCAAAGGAGTCTGTGTAAACATTTGTGCCATTAAAATCACAACTAAAAGACTAGTCCAAACTAGAAAGTAGTGCAAGAAAATGATTTTATTTTATTTTATTAGTCAGACTAATATTTGTGAGAAAATTTAATCCTCACAAAAACTCAAATGTTTACAGAAACAGATAAATATATCCATTCCCAAAAAAATTGGTAGGGAAATGGTTCAAACCAAACCGGTCTTATCATTTCAATTGAGAGATAATTAGCAATGCATTTTGACCACAAAACTCAACTAGTGAAACATACCATCAATTATAAATACTTTCTGTTTTTTTTTTCTTTTTCTTCTTTTCCCTCAAGAAAACATAAAGTAGAAATATATTGTAAAGATACAAAGCATTGTCCATTGGCTTCTTTCAGTGGGGTTAACTTATTATTTGATTCAACTCATTTATGCTCTTAGAATAATATTCTTTTATTTGGGTCTTGAATAGACCTATTGATTTTTGGGTAGTTGGACCAGGGCTTTGCACATGACACAGCTAACAGTCTTACTCTCAAGAATTTTTATCTTCTCGGTTTGGTTTTTGGTTTATGAAATTTTAGTTGCTTCCAATTTTGATGGTATTGGCATGGTATTATAATATGTGTTGTACATCTGTATCTATATGTTAAGATGTTGTTTTTATGTTTAAGGTGCAGCCAGATGTCATGAAATTTAGGATAAGACTTTTACTTTTTTTTAGGAGAGTTAGAATTTATTTTGTAAAATTTTAGGAGAAATTTTATATTTTTTTCTTCAAATTGGGGTGGAAAATTTTATGAGAAAATTATTTATTCTCAATATTGAAGTGAATTTACATGGATAATAACATTTCACTATGCTTGTAATTACTCGTTCATTCTGATATCACTATGCTTGTCCTACACATTAAAATTTTAAATTGATGTCGGTACCTCAACTTTAGTGCTAAATTTTGTAAAGCTTTGTTTAGTACCGTGAAATAGGGGTATTAAAATTAGGTTTAGCTACAATTAGATGCAAGTTAGTCTAAAATTTGAAGTCGTTAAATCCAATTTCAAGGCTCAAATTTCATGACACCAAACCCAAAAAAAAAAATCAATTTTGTCTTTTCAATCTTAACCCATTTAACTTTTTTATTACATTGATTAAAAAAATAAACACATATTAACAAAAATATTGAAAGTGCTTGTTTGATTCAATTGTCAAAAAATGGACTATTTGAGTTAAATGACTGTATAAATGTCGTTTGAGTTAAAGAATTGATTTTTTGGATAAACAGTTAATAAATACTTGAAAACTATTAAATTTAGACATTTATAATGGACTCGACCTGTTAACATAATTCAAATTATACTTAACAAAAAAAATTGTATCAAAAAAATATAAACAAATATTTAATACTTTAATACATCTTCAATATTGTATCAAATATAACAAACCCTGATACCAGATTTATGAGTGGGTCGATCAATACTTATATCAATTATAATTAACACTCATATATATTATGTTAAATTATTAACTCATTTCAAAATTTAAACTATTAAAAAAATTAAGTATAACTTAGATATTTAATACTCTATCAGCTACCACAGCTCATAAATGGCACGAAGTGATATGGCCCCACCTATTTTTTTAATAGTACTGAAACTGACTCCATTGCAATTTTCTAACAGTACTTTTTGGTTCTTAGGGAAAGAAATTATATATTGGAAAGGAAAATAAAATCACTTAATTTGATCCAATTACAACAAGAGAAAATAATATTCCTCCATGGTTTGTAATTAAGAATCAAACAGAGCAAACAAAGATTCCAAGAAATGATTTTGTATTTGATATGCAATTCAAGATGGTTTTTTTTTTTTCTCTTTCTGTCTTCTTTTTAATGCATTTGATATGCATAGTCTACTACATCGTCAAAGAAAAATATCACATAGAACCTCCTTTTTTTTGTTTTTTTATTTGTTGTCAATTTCATCTGGTATTAGAACCTCCAAACCTCCAAGCATTTGATTGTATTAGATCAGATGAGTTTTGGCTAAAAGAGCATCCAGATCTCTTTTCTCTTATGTTGCGTGTTGATGCGCCTTTTTAGCAGGGCCACTGTGAGCGTGGACTAATTTTTTTTTAGGGATTACTTCGTGAAAAAAAAATTATGGTGGTTGTTTTTTAAGTTAGCAATTGCATTCATGTAAGCCTAGCCCCGTTCGGGAGTCATTTTCATCACATGTGAATCTTGTCGCGAAATTTATTCGCGATTAGGCTCGTGTGTATGAAAATTGATTCTTGAAGGACCAAAATGCCAGATATTGGCCTAACTACACCAAAACCCCATCACACACCTCAAAAATGATAAAATAGACTTGCACAAACTAACAGCACTCAGTTCGGATGTCCGGTTTGAAACTTATGCAAGTTTCAGCTTCAAAAAGACCCATTTTAAGGGTTTTGACGAACCAAAATGCTGGATATCGGTTTAACTGCACCAAAACCCCATCACACACCTCAAAAATGATAAAATAGACTTGCACGAACTTATGGCACTCAGTTCGGATGCCCGGTTTGAAACTTGTACAAGTTTCAACTCCAAAAGGGCCCATTTTGGGGTTTTGAAGGACCAAAATGCCGGATATCGGCCTAACTATACCGAAACTCCATCACACATCACACAAATGATAGAATAGACTTTCACAAACTTAGGACACTTAGTTCAGATGCCCGGTTTGAAACTTGTGCAAGTTTCAACTCCAAAAAAGCCTATTTTAGGGTTTTGAAGGACCAAAATGTTGGATATCAGCCTAACTATATCAAAACCTCATCACACACCTCAGAAATGATAAAGTAGACTTTCCCGAACTTACGGCACTTGGTTTGGATGCCCGGTTTGAAACTTATGCAAGTTTCAGCTCTAAAAAGGCCCATTTTGGGGTTTTGAAGGACCAAAATGCTGAATATCAGTCTAACTGCACCAAAAACATATCACACAACTCAAAAATGATAAAATATACATTCAAAAACTTACGGCACTTAGTTTGGATGCCTGGTTTGAAACTTGTGCAAGTTTCAGCTCTAAAAAGGCCCATTTTGAGGTTTTGAAGGACCAAAATGTTGGATATCGGCCCAAATACACCGAAACCCCATAACACACCTCAAAAATGATAAAATAGACTTTCACAAACTTACGACACTCAGTTCAGATGCTCGGTTTGAAACTTGTGCAAGTTTCAGCTCCAAAAAGGCCCATTTTGAGGTTTTGACGGACCAAAATGTCTGATATCGGCCTAACTGTACCAAAACATAATCAAAAACCTCAAAAATGATAAAATAGACTTGCACAAACTTACGGCACTCAGTTCAGATGCCCGGTTTAAAACTTGTGCAAGTTTCAGCTTCAAAAAGACCCATTTTGGGGTTTTAAAGGATCAAGATGCCGGATATCGGCCTAAATACACCAAAACCCCATCACACACCTCAAAAATGATAAAATAGACTTTCACAAACTTACGACACTCAATTCGGATGCCCGGTTTGAAACTTGTGCAAGTTTCAACTCTAAAAAGGCCTATTTTGGGGTTTTGAAGGACCAAAATGCCGGATATCTGCCTAACTACACCAAAACCCCATAACACACCTCAGAAATGATAAAATATACTTGCACGAACTTATGACACTTGGTTCGGATGCCCGATTTGAAACTTATGCAAGTTTCAGCTCCAAAAAGGCCCATTTTGGGTTTTGAAGGACCAAAATGCCAGATATCGGTCTAACTATACCAAAACCCCATCACACACCTCAAAAATGATAAAATAGACTTGCACGAACTTACGGTACTCAATTCGGATGCCCGGTTTGAAACTTGTGCAAGTTTCAGCTCTAAAAAGGCTCATTTTGGGGTTTTAACAGACCAAAATGATGGATATTGGCCTAAATATACAGAAACCCCATCACACACCTCATAAATGATAAAATAAACTTGCACAAACTTATGGCACTCAGTTCGGATGCCCGGTTTGATACTTGTGCAAGTTTCAGCTCCAAAAAGGCCCATTTTGAGGTTTTCAAGTTCCAAAATGTCGGATATCAGCCTAACTACACTGAAACCCCCTCACATACCTCAAAAATGATGAAATAGACTTGCAAGAACTTACAGCACTCGGTTCGGATGCCTAGTTTGAAACTTATGCAAGTTTCAGCTCCAAAAATGTCCGTTTTGGGGTTTTGAAAGACCAAAATGCCGGATATTGGCCTAACTACACCGAAACCCCATCACACACCTCACAAATGATAAAATAGACTTGCATGAACTTACAGAACTTGGTTCGGATCAGTGGTTTGCAACTTATGCTACTTTATACCGTTCTCTACTATTTATGCATGCAAAAAAAAAAAAACTATTCACATTCTATGTTCATATATATTTAATAATTGTTCTAATATATATCATTTGATCTTTATTTCAGATTGATCGGGATTATTGCGCCGCCAAAATTATGTGTTTTACACCGGAACTTATTATTTTTATTTTTTTTTCTTTTCATGGACATTTGTAGTTACATTTTTTGAGATAATTTTAATTTTTCTATTTATTGTTAAATTATACTTTTATAAATGTATATAATTAGTATAATATATATATATATGAATGTATATTTCTTTTTTAATAATCATTTCAGAATGCTTGAGTTTTACTGTATATCAGGATGATTGATACAGGTTTAAACAGGAATAAAAATACAAATAAAACAAAAAAATTTGGTTAAAAAAAAATGAAACTTTTAGCGACTCACACAAATGCTTCGCTAAAAGTAAAGAAATAAGTGTCAGTACACTATTAGCGACGCTCAGAAATTGTCGCTAAATACCCACCATTAGGGAGGCACAGAGGGCGTTGCAAAAGACCACCATTAGCGACACACAGAAGGCGTCGCTAATGGTGCCACGCACTTTGTGGCCTTGTATAGTATTTGCGACACACGTAAAGAATTATTAGCAACGGACGACGGGCGCCGCTAATAGTTACATTTAGCAATGCTTAGAGATGTGTGCGTCGCTAATAGTATTGGCGACGCGACTATTTGTGGTGTTTTTAGCCACGCTTTGTGTGCGTCGCAAAAGACCTTTAGCGATGTTGTTGTCCACTATTACCGACGCACCTGGGCGTCGCTAATAGTGCATTTTCCTGCAGTGGATGTGTTCTTTTTATTGAAATTAATTATTTTGTAAGTTGTTAGTAATATTGCATATTCTTTAAAATTCCACTATTTTGTTAAAATTGATTGATAATGTATATTAATATTTTTTAGGGTAAATTACTCTGACACCTCTATGGTTTACCTGTTTTTCACTTAACCACTTTCGGGTATCAAACCCCTTGGGGTAAAATATTAAGACACTTTACCCTATCTGTCATTCTTCCGTAAATTTTTTGGACAAAATAACATCATGCAATTGCATGTGATGCTATGAAATAGCCTTTTTTTTTTTACAGATTTTTCCTCCCTGCATCTGAACATATATACATGATTTCTCTCTCGGTTTGCTATGTTCTCTCTCTCTCTCTCTCAGCTTTTCTAAATCTCACATTTCCTTCTATCAATTCCTTCCAGCCCACCTCCTACGTGTTTTTCCCATTGTTGATAGTATTTTGTTGAAGAAGATGGAATCAACTAGCAGCCAATCCTCAAATTCAAGTCAAATATCAAATTTTAACATTCGAGCAACTTGTTATTGTGATCTTACGGGCTTCAATAAGGACACCATATACTGTTGAGAACCCAGGAAGATGGTTCTTTAGGTGTTCAAATTATTTGGTAAATATCTCTTTTTAATGTATTTGATTTTGGTTTAGTTTAAAGGTATAATGTGATATTTTCTGTATGGTTTTGTAGAGAAACATGTCATATGATTTTTTCTGTTGGGTTTATCCTCTTACCTGTGAAAGATGGATGGCATTTGGGGCACATTTGTTAAAGAAGAACCTTGAGCTACAAATAAGGAATGAAAAGCTCTAGGAGACAAATGAAGAATTATAGAGAAAGAATGCAATGCTTAAGTTTCAGATGAAAAATTAAGACCTAGAAATGCAGAGGAAAAAATGAAGAGTTAGAGTTACAATTGATGAAGAAGCAAGTTGCAAATGGAAAAAAAAAAAAAAAAAGAAGCTAATATGCATGGTTGTGATATTTATGGTTTCCATCATATGATTTAAGTACCCTAGAATGGGTTCTACTCAAGTTAAAAATTATCAATGTTTTCCTTGATGTATTTTTTGGTTTTGTTTTATTAGTGTAATGAACTGGAAAGAATGTTGTTAATGTGAAATTTGTCTTTGACCATGTTAAGGAAAGTTGTATTGAACTAGACATTTATTGCTCTACTTATACATATATGTATTGAACCTTGTTTTTGTGCACCAAAGCTATTAAATAACCTCTTAAATGTAGGAGCAGAAGTCAGTGAAGCCCTCTCCAACTTAATCAATGGTGTACTCCCAACATTTTGTTTTTTGACCATTTCATAGTAGTCTCATATCCCCAAGTATTGTTCCTTGTGATTTCCTTCAATCAATTCAAGTGTTTTTCGTTTGGCTCTATACACTTGGCTTCCTAAAACATTAATTATTCAATATCTTTTGACTAACTTCTTCATTGCAGTACATTTCCAACTTGGATCATCAATTAACCTATCCAAATACTTCTTAGACAACCAAACTGAATTGGCATTCCTATTTTTATAGGTTCTAGGATAGTTATGAGGACCTTTGAAACTTTTGATTTGGAAACCAACATTTTCTTGCTTAGGGGATGCATGAATCCTCTAGTCACAACTCCCATTCTTACAAACTGCAGTCACTCTAGTTCCTTCATTCTTTAAATATTTGAACTCAACCATTTATTATAGAATGTTCTCATAATGCGTCTCTAAGATTTAATTGAAGAAAATATCATTCCTTACTTCAATTATGGCTTTTCCATATCCATATCCTCATTAAACGCTAGATATTAAATGAACAACTCAACATCTGACTTTATGTGGCTTTTCAAACCATCAATGTCATTATCATCTTTTTCAATTTCATCATCAACTATAACATTTGTGGGTCTTTCCATACCATCTGAACCTTCATTTCCTTTCTCAATGTTTAAACCTCCATTACCATCACCAGCAACAAAACCATCATTTCCAACTGAGAGCTCGTCAAACAGATTTTCTAGTAGGCTTTCATCACTTGACACAACATCATCAACTTTATCTCCGTTTACAAATTACTCAAAGTCACTATCACTATCACTCTCATTCTAACCCTTATTATCAATTACATGTTCCACAATAGCATGCCTTTCTTGTATATTATCTTCACCCTCTAAACCATTAACTATGTTCTCAATGTAAATTGGAATAACCTTCTTCTCACTATGTATGCCAAACATACTTACCACATCACCATCACTACTAACTTCTTTCAACCCTACATCTAAATCACTATTTGGCAACTTGTGATACATTTTTCAAGTTTTTGGCTAACCAAGTTGTTCAACTATGTCTTACATCTCAAAATAAGACATCGAGTCTACATCCACATTATTTATGAATTCTACCTCTCCTCTGATATATTAAGTTTGATGCAATTTCAAAAATTGGCCACCATGATGAACTTCTAAAGTGAACATTTTTTCACCTCTAAAAAGTAATACAGAGAACACATGGGACCACAAATCATAAATTAACAATACAAACATCATAGAGGCTACAATGTATAAATAATTCATACACACAGTAAACGGGTGCCACACTATTGTCAGGCATCTCATACTATAAAGATTAAATAAACAAAATCCCTAATATCAATGCAGAACTTTCATCAAATCAAAGAATGTTAAAAGCCCTAATATCATTAGAAGACTTTCAACAAATTAAATAATGTCAAACACATACGTTCTTCAATTAATTTTACTTGTTTACTTCAATTTCAGTCGCAAATATTATAAATGTAGAACCTTTAAGAACCTTTAACGAAGTTAGCATAACACATGAATTAGATTAAAAAATTTAAGAAAAGGGTTTGCAAAATGAAGCCCTTAAATTTTTTGGTTTTGATAAAATTAGGGTTTTTCAATCGTATATACTCATTATATTTCGATCCATTTTGGCATCCTTTTTAATAAGTGACATGGCCCTTTCACCATTTCCATGAACTGCCATAAGATGAATTTCAATTTCAAAACCGCAATGGGTGTCTTTATTCACTTTCAAAGTTTAAAGAGGTTAAGTAAAAAACAGGTAAACCATAAGGTTGTCAGAGTAATTTACCATATTTTTTAATATTTGATTAGCAATGTTAGAACATGTTTCTAATGTGCTATGAAGTTACTTTTGATTTTTTGTTTTGCTCGATTTGTACTTAAATGTTTCTTATATTTGGATTTAAATGTTTTGTTAATATCTAACCTGTATTTTTTGTTTGTTTCATACAGTTTCAATGAATTATGGTATATTATTTATGGTTAAGTATGAGATGTATACAACAGTGTTTAAGTGGTGTTAAGACTATAGATTTGATGATATGTTTGAAGTTTATTTGCTTTCGATGGCATAAGTTGTCGGTTTATAACTGTTTAATTTATTACTCTACGAGATGTCATCCCAAGTGTACGTTGGAGAATGGTGATGATTTTGATTACATGTTGTTTTTGTTGCAGTCAATTGGTAAAGACTTTGTTGATGTTTTTGTTGAGGTTTCTGAATTTGGAGACATTACGACATCTAGTGATATTTATGATATGGATTGTTTATTAGTTGATTATCGTCAACCAGAAGATTACAAAACTGCCCTTTTGCCATCATTTTGCACTCATGAGAAGAAGTTACTATTGTGATCTAATTGGGTGCAAGGCATATGTAATGTTAGTCAATGTTTTGAACCGACATTATTGAGTTTCGCAATGTTCAGTATATGTATGCTATCGAGTGTGGTTTTAGTTCAAATATATGAAGAATGATAGAGATAGAGTGACTATAGAATGTTATTTTTAAGTATCCAAGGGATGCATGTGGTGCATTCATGTGTCTGTGGAGAGGTCCAATGGATTTTTTTACATTCAGAGTTTAGACAATCTGCATAGTTGTGGTGTTGCTGTGCATAAGACAAAAATTCCTCCTCTAAGATCTAATTTGGTTGGTGGTGTAATTCTTGAATAGGTTCAGGGTGCGTCCTTGACTCGTCCAATCGATCTAGTTCTTTTTTTTTTAAGAAAAATTATAGAACTAAAATTAGTTATCACCATATATGGTTGGCTATTGAGAAAGATAGAGGTAAGTCGTATGTAATGAGATCTTATCATTTGATAAGTTGAGGTTGCACATTGATGAAGTTAGGAAGGTGAATGCCGAAATTTTTATACAATTTCATTTTGATGAAAATTCTAAAATATTTAGAAGGTTCTTTGTGGCTTTTGATGCTTGTATATATGGATTCAAATATTGTCGTTCGATACTTTTCATGGATGGGACTTTCTTGAAGGTTCATATTGCTATAACAAGAGATAGTAATCGAGGTAATGTGTGTGTGTGTGTGTGTGTGTATATATATATATATATTTTTAACACGTGTTGAAAACTAGCAATTGTAGGTTTTACTTGTCAATTTTTACTAATAAATTCTAGAATGTGAAATTGTTAAAGCCTTTTAAACTTTGAACTTTTAATGCATTATACGTATTTTAAGAATTTTTTATGTCTCTTTATTATCTTGAGTTAATGTGTTTGATTTGTAACTTGAATGTGAATACTTGTTGGTTTATAAAACTGTACAATTTTATAAAAATGGTTATACAGATTTGTTTGTGTTGCTTTATCTAACCGTTCTAAGTTTATAAAACTGTAATATTTTTATATTTTAGCAAGGTGGTTGTAGTTGAATTAGAAATGTATTGAGTTTAAATTGTTTCTTTAGTTATTAATATTTTTATGTCTCTTTTCCAGTTGCTTTTGTTATAGTGGATTTAAAAAATGAAGATAATTGGGTTTGATTTTGTTTACATTTGTCACAAATTGTTGGTGATGAATGTAATATTAATTCAGGGAAAAGATAGTTTTCAAGTTTAGATAATGTGCTTATGCACCAACATTGTGCTCACTCCATAGGAATCTTAGTGAATTGTTGAACGATAATGGGAAGAGAGTAGAAATATTTTTATTTGAGTTGTCATTCAAGAATTGGGCTAATGCTTAAATGAAAATATTGCGGTGATTGTAGGCTCGGCCTCTAGAGCGGGGAAGGAGGTTGTAGGCCAGCTATGATGCTATGGATGATCCGAGACTCAAAAGTGAGTTTGGAGGCTTTTGGCTTGTAGGCATGTTCGATGTTGGGGTTTCTACAAATGAATTGAACGGTTTTGAGTGCATCAAATCCATTCATTTGTGCCCAAGAATTTGTGCTAAAATTTTGAAAATCCCCCTTTGGGATTTTAAGAATAAAGGCATGGGTAAAGGCATCAAGTTTTATAGGAGTACCATTGACCTATGAAGTGAGAAGGCCAAAGCTAATGAGTTCTAGGTGAACGTAAAAGATTCTCACCAACCATTTGTATTCGAGGTGTGTGTGTGAGGATCTTGTCCTGTAATGACCCGAAAAATTAAATAAGGGTAAACTAGTAAGTTGCTCGGCTAATTCAATGACAAATTTAAATAAATGGAAAAATTGAATTTTTTTATGTTCAGTGAGGTAATTTTAAGGGTTTTTTTTCGGGATTGGTTTGAGCCTTAGGGATACACAGTCCAATGCAGAACTCACATAAAAACCAGTAATTTGGAAAATGAATTTTAAGGAACAAAGTGCATTTTCGAAATTAGTGCATCGAAATTAGCTTGCCAGTCAATTTTGATGTGATTCTAAGACAATTTATTATCGAGTGCGTGCGCGCACATTTGGCTAACTGGCCACATGGCAGATGGGGGGAGTGTGCCAAAGCTTCTTAAGGAAGCCAGCCATTTGTGTGGAGGAAAATGAATGAGACACATGTCAAGAATAAGGTGGTTATGAGTAGAGTGATTTGGTTTGTGCATGTGTATCATAAATAAGGTGGGTTAACAATATAAAAAGGGGGAAGGAGATATTCTCTCCCATTTTTCAAATTTTCACTCTCTCTCTAACTCTCAGGTTTCTCTTTCTTTCTCTATTGATATCTCTTTCTATCTCTCTCACTTTAGAAGAACAAAACCTAACTCTCTCTCTCTAAATTTCTTTTATTCTTTTCTTAATTTATGGTCATGGATGACCAAAAGTGAGTGTGTGAATATATTTGTATATATAAAATTGTATGTGCATGAGAGTATGTATATGTGTGTTTGTGAGACTAAAAATCAAGGACTTGAAAGAGATGAGATGAAGGAAATAAGAAGGAAATGAAGAAGAAGGAAGAAAAGTGGAGAAACCAAAACCCTAGCTACCATTGGAGGGCACTCTACAACTTTCTCTCTCTATTAGCTTCATGAGGTAGGGATTTTCTAGACATTTTTAGAGTTTTTATTTTGATTAATCAAATAAATATATGAAAATCTATGTATATATGTGTGGATATATATATATATATATATATTTGTTTGTTTATTGACATGAATTTATATGTGTGGATATGCTTATGAATGCATGATTATGATTGGAAACCCAAATGGGTCTCCCTAAAAATGATGGGTGGATAAAGTGTTAAAATGAATTACTAAATTGGTGATTGAATTGGACTTGATTGAGAGAAATTGTAGTAAGTATATATGTATAACTACAAGTGGGTAGGAGTTGTGTCCTTGAAAATTTAAAAGCTAAAACAAAAATGGACCAAAGAGTTGAAGTAGGGCCAATCGACCTTCGAAGGATGCCAATCGGCACACGTGTGTGCCGATTGGCACTGGGGACCCAAAATACCCCTCTTTAGGTGCTAATCGGCACACAGAGCCCAAATAATGAATTTTGACCCTTTTTTAAAAAAAAAATTGGGTCTTGGACCATGTCTTAAGTGTGTTCCCTACTCATTCTAGACACAAAAATTATATCTTTCCATGCATATGTGTTTATCATTTTAGGGGAAAAATATTATTTTTAATAAGTGAAAGATTAAATTCCATTGAACAACTTTTAATATTCAAGTAACGTGTGTTTATAGATAAAGGTGCATCTAAATGTTTGTGAATACATTGTGTGCTATTAATGCTATCCTTGATGAAGCTCATCTTAATATACATATTTCTATGTAGCAAGTACATGTCTATCTATGTACATCATGGTTACTTTTGATTGGAGTAAAAAAAAATGAAAATTTCTTATGATAGTATAATTATAAACCTTTAATGCCCCATCTAAATTATGTGTTTCATGAATTGTTAATAATGCATATAAAATGTGTATATCTAAATATATGTGTACTTATATGTAGATGTATCTACAAGCGTAGATGCTTTTCAAATGCTACATTAGTTGCCTAAGATTACATAAGCGTCTAATATACTTTTATCCCATAAGAGTTTTGGGACATGGTTGGGGTTGAATAGACAATTCCTTGAGAATTATGAAGTAGATTCTATATGAATATGTGTGAGCTGGGGTATGTGGAACACCTTTCAAATTAATCATAATATTAGGAAACTTTTGGATACTTTGATTTAGGCATGGGATAAATTGTTAGTGTTTTGACTAGATTATATTTTAAGGATATTTATGGACAATTCATGCAATTCTTAGTATGGAGATAATCAAAGATTCATAGACTATTCTATTGATATGTCCTTCTTATGCTTTGTTTCTTGTTATAATGTGAATGTTCCTTAGGGATGAATTTTGGTGGAGGTTTCTCTCCTTCTATTTAAATGGCATATATTGAATTATTGCTCCATTACTTGAGAATTTCCTTGATCTCTTAACCATTGATAATTGGTTATTATTATTATGCTCTTAAGATGATGATGTCATTGTGATTTAACTAACCAGTTGAATGGTTATGCTCTTAAGCAAGGTTAGATTGCGCTTTACCCAGAGTTTTCCTTGTGTTTGGGATGGTGTCTCTCATCGGCTTGCGAGCCATAAACTCGCACAGGTGGTCGTATGTTTCTATCAGGTTAGTAGCCCGAAAAGCACTAAGGCTTACCGAGGGATCAAATAGGTTATGGGAATAAAATGTTGACTTGATATGAGTGAAAGTGAGTTTATGACGGATAAACTATTTAGACATTGAGAACTAATGATATATGTAGGGGATTGCACTTGAAGTGATTGGATAGAATTATGTAATACCTATTTTTGGCACATGTACATGACATTTGCAATTATGAACTGTATATTTGTTGTTCATATTGTTTTCATTTCAGGATTGCAAACAGAGTGGACATGTATAATCAATATGCTATGCTTTGAATACTTATCGATAATTTTGCCTGGTTAGAATTGGATTCATTACTTCTTATGAATTTTTTGCATCCATGTTCTTAGACAATGAACAATTTATATCTTGTACATTATTGTAATATGATAATCTTAATGGAAAATATGTGAGTTTTGGTGATTGTATGCTTGTAAGTGCATCTTGGAACTTAACAAATGTCCTTATCGGACTTGCATTTGCTTTTGCATCCTTGCTTGCTTGTATGTGATTTTAGGAAACCCTAATGAGCATTATCACTCACCCTTGCTATTCATGGGAATGGCAAGTGCACGGAAGTGGGATAACAGCTACGGGATCAGGATGAAACAATTGAAGATCATAGAGACTTTTGTATTTTATTTTATATAATTACCTCATTCGTTGAAAAAGGGGTGCATGTACCCTAATTTTTCTCATTTGTATGCATGTATATTAGACACTTGTATAATTAAACAGTATTATTGGAATGGACTCAAGCTAAGGCTTTGATTTATTATAAATGACACTCATAGTTGCTAAATTGGAAAAATCTTATTACGGGACTTGAACAATATAAACTAAAGGAAATAAAACTAATTAACCCAATTGAAGCAAGAAATGAACTTGGGCCAATTTATAACAAAGAACTAGGATGGTTCCTTAGATTGACCTTCCAGTTTGGGTTCAATAACCCTTTAGTCGCAGTATCGGGTTTAGGGGCGTGACATGTCCCAACCTAAATTGCGGATGTATTTGTAAATGATCAGTATGTTTTTAGCGTCAAAAGTAAGAAATTTTACGACTATACCTAGAATGGTTATTAGATGGATGAAGTATTTTTCATAGTCTTATAAAATTTAGTTTGTAAGGAATGTTTGAATCTCATAGTGATATTTGGTGCATTGTTCTTGAGAGGCTTTTTCTGTTTGACGCTTAGTACTTTGTTCGGAGGAAGGGTTCTTGGGGTTAGGAGCCATTGGAGGTGGTTCTAGAGAGATATCGAAGCTTTTGGAAGAGAGATAACTTAAAAAGTTGCTTTGGCATGATAAGGAAATATTTGAGATCTGGGTTTTTATTTATAGATTCGATCATTAAGTCGACTGAATGTTTCCCTAAATTTGGTTCAATTGACTGTTTGGTCAAGTAACTTGTCCAGTACACAACAATTTTCTAACATTTTCTCACATTTAGTAGACTGAAGTGTGAGTTCAGTCGATTGCATTGTTGAGTGTGTTTTTCTTTAGTCACATTCAGTTAACTGATTGGCAAGGTTTATTTGACTGAATATTCTAGTAGGTCATTTTTCTGGCTTCTTTGGTTGATTTTCCTTCTTTAGTTGACTAAATTTCATGATCGGACGACTAGATGACCAATTTAGTCGAGGAATAAGTGGGTTGAATTCTTTCCTAAATGACTTAGTTACTTAACTCATTTGCATCAACCATTCCAAGTTCTCTTTTAATGAAGCAAAATCTATCTTCATGAAATGTTTTGGTGAAAATATCTGCTATTTGTTGATTTGTATCAATAAATTCAAGGATTATATCACAATTTTGTACATGATCTCTCAAAAAATGATGTCTAGTTTCTATATGTTTAGTTCTAGAGCGTTGTATAAGATTTTTGCTTATATTTATGGAACTAGTGTTCTCACATTTAATTGGAATGTGGTTATAATTAAGCTTAAAGTCTTGCAGTTATTGTGTCATGTAGAGAGTTTGAGCACAACAACTCCCGACTAATATGTATTCTACTTCGGTTGTGGATAATGCTAGGAAATTTTACTTTTTGCTGAACCATGACACTAGGGAGTGTCCAAGAAAGTGAAGAGTCCAACTTATACTTTTACTATCAACTTTGTAGCAAGCAAAATCAGCATCTGAATAGCTTAATAGGTCAAAATATGTGTTTCTAAGATAGAATAGTTCTAAGTTCGTAGTTCCTATTAAGTATCTAAAGATTCTTTTTATAGCTTTTAGGTGAGATTCTTTAGGATAAGATTGAAGTTTTGCACAAAAGCATCACTAAATGTGATGTCCGATCTACTAGTTGTAAGATACGAGAGACTTCTAATCATGACCCTATATTTTTTTTCACCTCTGTAGTTTGGAGTCAATGTCACTTTAGTCCCCGTGTTTTCAATTTCTACATATTGAACCCTAAGTTTTTCATTTAATAGCAATGTGATCCAATCACCCAACCCCTTCAACAACTTTGACGGAATTCAATCACATGTTCTTCATGTGTGTAAGGATCAAGGGCTCTTAATTAATTTCTTGGGTAAATTACACTTTTCACCCTTGAACTTTAACCCAAATTTTACTTTAGTCCCCATCCTTTCAATTTTGCCAATTTCACCCTCCCATATTTAGCCTCATTTCAATTCCATCCTTTCGTCACAATTGGTTGTTTAATGTGGACGTAAAGAGACTAAGTGCAAGGCACATGCAATATTTATTTCATCCACATTAAACGGTCAATCATAACAAAAGGACATAATTGAAATGGGGTGAAAAACTGAATCGTGAAATTAGCAAAATTGAAAAGATAGGAACCAAAGTGAAATTCGGAGTAAGTTTAAGGGTAAAAAGTGTAATTTACTCTACTTTCTTTCATTTCCTGCCCAGACATATGGACTAAATTGGCACACACCTCAAATTACAGAGGTAAGAAGTGCAATTAACTTACAAAAAAAAATCTATAATTTTTTAGCAAATATTTTAAAATGTGAAAAAGTTTTGTATGTTGTTTTATCAAATATTTTAAAAATAGTAAAAAAAATTATGAAACACATTTTCCATCAAAACAAATGGATCAATAATAATCCAAATTCTAAATATCATTTTTACATAGTAAAAAAATAAAAATCAAATGAGCGGGAAAATGGTTGAAATTAAATAGGAAATAAAATTTATTGTAACATTGCTAATTAACAAAGCTAAAAATGCATAAAATTAAATAAGAAATTTTAAAAAAATTGTATTTATTTATTTTTCTTATTGTTATATATTCTTACCTTAAGGCAGTTTTTTATTTGATAATAATTTTTAGAAAACCCTAGTTCTATTCTAAAAATAATAACTTTTAACAAATAATATCGTAAACGCCCATTTTGTCCTTAACCTTTTGTAATTTTTGCAAAAAATGGATAAAAGTTTACAAAAAAAGAAAAATCAGAAATAAATTGAATGTTCCAAATAATTTTAGAACTCATATTCAAAATTAAATCCCTCCAAATTTTATCTTTAAGAAAATTTGACAATGATATCGAAAAATTTGGAAAGAGAGAAGGAAGAAAAGTAATAGGAATAGGAAAGAAAAAAAATTTTGAAAAATAAAAATAAATAAATCTCTAAAAAATCATGGGATTGACATTGATTTAATCACTTGGGTCATGACTTATTTCTCTCTTTCTGATTGATTTTTGGCATTGTTGTCAATCAAATAATCAATATATAAAGCACGACAAAACCCACATGATCATTCGTTTTATTCACAACTGACATTATTTAACCTAAAAGGATTACTCCAGAAACTTAAATGTCTGTGTGTCATTAGAAATACTTTATACCTTTGTTTATGTACAAAAAGCCATTAAAAATAGTTTATTCAGACAAGATTTCAATTTCATGGATCAGATGCATAACTGTCTGTCATAAGGTTATCAAAATGATAAGTATACATTCAAGTTCTCATCTCATGCAGATTATTGTTCTCTCTTTTCTGAACTCTGCTAGTAGTTGGGTGGGTTAGTCTCTTCATCTAATTTGAACTTCTTGAGCTAAAAATTCCGCTGAAGTCAGTAACATTAATTCCAGAATCTTATGAGTATGGTTAAGTTGAATACATTGTTAAATATCCATACACAGATGAATATGGTTATCTCCATAACCATTTAGGATACTTTGCAAGTTTTCTATTCTATGAATATTTATATACTAAGCAACAAATATAGTTTTATATAAAGCATTCTTACACTGGGACATAATTACAAGAAAACGTTAATATCCTAACAATTTTCATTTTGGTATGTACGTTCCAAAATACGGTATATTTATATTCCAAAGCATTCAATTTTGTGATCTGTTCTTTCTTTAATTCTTCTTTGAGGAAAAAATTAATAGGGGAAAAAGCAACACAAAACAAGAGATCAATATAACTTGGTATACTTCAATAATATTAATTTTCATTAAACAGTCTGACAATAACACCTATCCCATTGTATTCTACTTATAGTCATCTATATAAGCCTACCCCTTATCGTATCACATCTAAGTATGTGACGTATTACATCATGTTCCAGATAACATAGCAATTAGAACTTTGGTTTTTCAAAAAATAAAAAAGGCTATTAAGAGAATTATTACATTTAACTTTCATATAATTTGAATCTGAGGCACATATTTGGAATGTAGACCTAACTATGTTTCAGAGCCACATACAGATCATGCAACCGAAGTGTCAAAGCAAAGCTCGTATATAAACACTATTCAAAGATTTCTTCAACCAACCTTACCTATTAAACTAGCACTATTGAGTTAAAGATATTACTAAGACCTTATTCGCAAGGCATCCTGTAATATAAATAAGCCCTTATCTAAACCAACAAATTTCATTTATATTCAGTGTTTTGGCTTTCCTTCTCACAGTCCACAATCTAAAGGACTGAAAGGTAACATAATCCTGCCTTCGCTGCTCCCTCAACAAAATTCCAGGGCTAAAAACAATAATTTTTTCAAATTTTGCTTGAAAACAAAAGGTTGATATAAAAAAAAAAAAAACTCATTTGAAAATTATTTTCTAAAAGTAAAACCAATCAAATACTACTAGTTTTTTTATTTATTTAAGTCAAAAAGTAAAAGAATACTTAAATATTTCATGAAGTGCCCTTCCTATAATGTCAATAGGAGAGGCCAGATGTGAAGGGACTAAGAGTAAGACAACAAAAACAAACCCTCAAATCAAAAATAAAAATCTTCCAGCAAACATATTTGAATATCTAATTCAAATCATTTAAGCATTTCATTACACATGTATCTAATTATGTTGGTCTAATTAAATTCAAATTGATACACAGACACAAGTGAATTTTGAGAGAGTTTATTACTAGAAATTATCTCAATACCATCAAATTTAATATACAATTCATTTAATCAACAATACCTGAATGGTGTCACCTAATTTCAGTTACGAGTTTCGATCACATTTTATCAGGAAAAAAAAAAAAAAGAATATGAGTGTCACTCAAAATTTTAGTACTGAATCTAGGCATCTTAGTCAATTTGTACAACTCTCACAATGTTAAGTCTCACAAACTCGTCATCAAATCTGAACTACCGTCACATTGATACGGGGATCGTACTATAAAGAGAAATGCAGCCGGAAAAATTGTTGTTGAAAATGAGACTAAGCCAAATCATGATCCTTAAAAGTGTTAACACTCTTTTCCATTAGTCTTAGTCCACTAATTTCCAAATTTAAACCAGCATTCAAATGATATTGCATTCTTTTTCATTCTTTCACTCCCACCAATTTCAATTTGAAAGTTCAATCTACTGTCTGAAAACCAAGTAACCAATTGAGATTGCAATATTTTTAGTCTTTGTACATCCAATATAACGTAGGGATACCATATTATATATCATAGGTTAGCCCATATCATCTCCACTTGATGCTGCACTTTTTTGCCCACGTATACTTCCAAGCTCGACTCCCTGAAGAACACTCAAAGAAGAAGATCAGAGGAGCCACCGGATTGGCTCCAGCAATAGCCACTCCGATTCTTAAGTTAATAAACTGAATTGAAAAGACTGTAATGTAAGCCAAAGAATGAGCATAGAAAATAAAGCGTGCCTTCAGGGTTTAATTTATAGGGCTAACTCTCCTAAGTTGATTAGGATTTGGAGCCATGAAAGTAGGAATTTGATCACCGGAGTAAGGCAGTTACCTTGTTAGATATTGCATCAATAGAGATAACCATGTGTGGCAGTTTCCTTGTAGAAGACTGTTTTCTTATTCTCTGCTCAGGTAGATATTAAGGCGGTGATGAGCTCTGCACTAAGGAGAGTATTCTGAAGGTTGGCTTTCAGACCCGTAAGTTCTGTAGGAATGTGGATCTGCTCTGGAGGTTTGTGCTCGGACCTATAAGTTCTATATGTGTGTTATGAATGGCTGAGCATGGGCCGGTCTAGTAGTTATACGTGTCAAGTGAGGATTGGTCGGTTCACTTTGTGGTATATCAGTTACTCCCCCCCCCCCCAAGCCTTAGTTTGAGCTTATGGTGTAACAAAAGCTTATGAGCCTCCGAAAAGTCACACGTTCTATCGTCTCATTTTTCAAGACGACTGTTGGTGCGTCATTTATTACGCAGTCAATTTTTCGGGCTTTCAAGGCTATCATTGCTTGTAACCATCGCAACGATTCGCCTTGGTAACCCCCATTTTCTAAATGTATATAAGGAGAGAAAGGAGCTTTGTACTCCTCTTTTACTGTTTCTCTTGTATCTCAAAAGAAAGAAAAGAAGTATTCGCCATTGTCGAGCCAGCAAGCTAGACTGTGAGGAATATTGGTCGTCCGAAGCTTCACTCTCTTTTCAGGTTCGGTTTTGGTCCCTTCGTTCATTTTTTTCACTGTCTTTCTTCTTTTTTTCCTCCTCTGGTTATTATTATTATAATTTTTTTTGTTGAAATGTCAATCTCTACTGCATTTTCTGGCGTTGGTAGTGGTTCAAGGAGTCTTTTGGAGACTTCTGCTCCATCCCAAACCCTTACTGGGGGTAGTGGTTCCTTGGGGACCGGGTCAGAAAGGACCCGTTCTAGCCCCGAGGTTAGGATTGTAGATGTTTTTTTAGAGCCTAGGGACAAAAAAGGAGAGGTTTCTAGGCCAACTCTCATAAAGAGAAGAGGGATAGAGCATTGTAACCTCTTCCTGGTTAGATAGTATAAGGGAGGAATTCAATTTTCCTTCAAAATATCGCCCTTAGGGCCCCTGATGACATAGATCGTCCTTCAGATATTAGGGAAGGCGAGATCTGTGTTCATACTGCCTGGTTTGAAATGGGGTTACGTCTTCCTTTCCCCAAATTGCTTAAGGAATTCTTCTGTTGGTTTAATCTTTGCCCCGCCGACCTGATCTTGAACAATTGGAGACACCTTGTTAGGGTTTATGGTTTTAGGTCATATGAACGGTGTCGAGGTCTCTTTAGACTTGATCCGCAGTAAAATGGATCTTAAGTACATGAAGTCAGAGGGCCTCTACTACATGTCTTTTGACAAGGGTTTCAGACCTCTATCATTTGTACCGACCTCCAAAAAATCTTGAAAAAATCGGTATTTTTTTGTTAGTGGAGAATGGGACGGTGGCAGACCTTGAGGACCAGATCTTTACATTCCCCTAGAGCATAGGGTTTATGGGTGAGACCCCCTTTCTTTTGTAATCTTTGCTCTGTTATTGCCCCTACCTCTGTATTGTTTGACTGACTGTTGTTGTGGTATCTTTTGTGCAAGCAAGAACATCAAGAAGAGGCCGTCCTTCACTCCTATTCTTAAAGATCAGTACAAGAGGCTCCTTCAGACCCAGAACCGGGACTTCAGAGTCATTTTAAGCCGAGCAACCTAATGGCCCCAAAAAATAAGAATGTTGTTGAAGATGTGATGCAAACCGTCTTTGGAAATTGCGGCTCGACAAGGAAGAAAAGGGTGGTGAATCCTCCTCTTCCTGCAGATCCTTCATCAAAGAAGAAGAGGAAGACCACTGTCATCCCCTCCTCTACTGTACCCCCCAAGAAAGGGGCGATGCCTTCTGCCTCTCCTTCCCTTGTGCCTCCCAAGAAAAGGCGTAATGATCAATGAATCCACCTCTGCATCGCCCAAGAAGGGCATGGTAATTTCTGAACCCGCCCCCTCATTGGCTCCAAAGGTTCCAAAGAAAGGCAAAACAAGGGTGGCAGTAGACTTGGACCTAATGCCTGACGGGTACAAGGCCGTTCACCAGGCCATTGAGGAATTCTGGGGAGAGGCCCCCCATAAGGACTCCCCTTCTTGCAGTACGAGGCAGGGCATTCAGAAGATAGTTGTTGGTGTCCATGAGCACTCATCTGAAGGTAATGATCATTCTACCTTCTTTGGTGTTTTGTTTTTTCTTATATTTGATCAAGTTCCTTGCTATTTTTGCAGACCTTGCACAGTTTGGCTGCTTTAATGGAGTACGCCATGGATCCTCAGGCTATGGAGAAGCTTGAGGACGAGCTGGATGAGGCTTGGCTTCAGCTCGGCACAGCTCAATCCAATGCTACAATTGCCAAGGAAGAGCTTAAGGAAGTGAGGAATTCCCTCTCCATCATGGAGTCAGAGAGGGATTCTCTCAAGTCTGAGAGGGAATGCCTCCTTCAGGAGCTAGAGAGGCTGAAGAAAGGAGAACAGCGCACGTCAGGCCTCCCTTGTTCTGAAGGTCGATGAAGCCAGGGTTGAGACCGAAGGCTGGGTTGAAAGTCCGAGTTGGAAAAGATGGGTCGGAACTTTGTGCAGTTCGGTTATGATGACTTCAGAACCAAGCTTCTTGCCAAATTCCCAGACATTGATCTAGTCGGGCATTGATGATAATGATGGTGGCAATGATGATGATGGTGATGAAGGTGGTGATGATGATGATGCGTCTGCCAGCCCTTTAGTTTAGAAAATTTTTTGTAGTTCTGTCTTTTCTTCTCTTTTTTTTTTTGTAACCGAATGCACATATTAATAACAATATCTTTTCTTTAGAGCTTCCTGCCTTTTTTTCTTTTGAATACTTGCAAATCTTGTGGTTTGATGAGGCATCGTCCATAGCTCCACTGTTCTGTAGTGTATAGACAGGCTTCGACCCTTAAAACTTGCAATTGACGCAAGTAAACCTGTTCAGGAACTAAATGTCATTCCTTGATCGGCCACGGATGGTGGGCTGACTTTCGAGCTTCATAACTTGCAATAATTCGAACTAAATTGTAACAACTGTGTGAATTTTTCGTAAGTAGAGAAATAGTAAGTACTCGTGCCTGAGCTCTGAAATGGGAGGTATTTGAATCTGAATTTGTACTGAGCGAACTAAACAGCATATTTTTGGTGAAACTAACCGTCCGAGGCTTAACTGTCGAGCCGAAAGACTTGTAAAAATAACTGAACTGATGGTATTTAATTGGACCTCAATAATCAGCACCTCCAGAACTTATTGATAAGAACTTTAAGCAATCAGAATTATAATGGTTAGTTGGAATTGGTGTCCGACTGAAAGAATGTTCGTAGCCATGTAGAAGAACAACCAAGTTAAGCCTTTTCCCTTTAGCTTGGGAAATAACCAAGTAATTTTAGTGAGGTGGATCATACAAGAGGTCTGTATATTGAGATGAACCAGACATAAGGTTTGTACATTAAGATGAACCAAACATAAGGTCTGTGTATTGAGATGGACCAGACATAAGGTCTGTACATTAAGATGGACCAGGCATAAGGTCTGTGCATTGAGATGGACCAGACATAAGGTCTGTACATTGAGACAGGACCAGACATAAGGTCTGTACATTGAGACGGACCAGACATAGGGTCTGTACATTAAGACGGACCAGACATAGGGTCTGTACATTGAGACTGGACCAGACATAAGGTCTGTACATTGAGATGGACCAGACATAAGGTCTGTACATTAAGGCGGACCTAGACATAAGGTCGGTATATTAAGGCGGACCAGATATAAGGTCTATACATTAAGATGGAAATACTTCATGAATTTTTGAAAAGAAAAATTCTTTATTGATAATACTTCCGTAAGTGTTCTATATTCCAAGGCCTGAGAACAGGTTTCCCATCCACGCTCTCTAACCAATAAGTGGTAGGTCTGACTGACTTTGTTACTCGATAAGGGCCTTCCCAATTGGGTGATAGCTTTCCCATGGTAGGATCCTTGGTGTTTTGAAACACTCTTCTTAGGACAAGGTCTCCAATTTGGAAGCTAGCAAGTTTAAGCCCTAGTTTTGAGTTGTTGACCATCCTGTGTTAATAGGCTTCCATCCTGACCCCGGCCTGTTCCCTCTTTTCTTCAAGTAAGTCCAAGTTTTTTGCGAGCTGTTGATCATTGGTCTCTTGGTTGAAAGCTTCAGTCCTTAGGGTAGGCATGCCGATCTCAACAGGGATCACTGCTTCGATGCCGTAAGCAAGTGAAAAGGGAGTTTCCGATGTTAGAGTTCTTCTAGTTGTTCTGTAGGCCCAGAGCACTCTAGGGAGCTCTTCAACCCACTTTCCTTTAGCTCCCTCAAATCTCTTTTTAAGAGCGTCAAGGATCGTCCGGTTGGTAACCTCTGCTTACCTATTGGCTTGGGGATGACCGGGTGAGGAGAAGTGTTGATTGATGTGCAGGTCTTGACAGAACTCTTTGAAGGTTTTACGAGCAAACTGCGTACCGTTGTCTGAGACGATCACGCGTGGTATGCCGAACCTGCAGACTATATTTTTCCAAGTAAAACTTTTGACTTCATTCTCCATAATGTGTGTTAATGACTCTGCTTTTGCCCATTTAGAGAAATAGTCAATAGCTATCAGAAGATATTTCCTGTTCGGTATAGCTTTAGGCAACGGGCCTATGATGTCCATCCTCCATTGAGCAAAAGGCCATGGGCTTATGATAGGAATGAGCTCTTGGCGGGGCTGGTGTTGGTAAGGAGCGAACCTTTGGCATTTGTCACATTTTCGGGCGTACTCTTTTGCCTCCCTCAGCATTCCAGGCCAATAATAGCCTTGTGTTAAAGCTCGGTGTGTTATGGTTCTGCCCCCATTATGATTTCCACATATTCCTTCATGAATTTCTGCTAGGACATACTGAAACTCTTCTAGGGACAGGCATTTCAGTAATGGTTGAGAGTAAGATCTTCGGTAAAGCCTCTCATTCATGACAAGGTATCGAGCTGTTCTAATTCGAACCCTTTTTGCCTTATTTTTGTCCTCTGGGAGGACCCCTTCTTCCAAGTACTGGAGGATGAGAGTCATCCAGTTTTGAGGTTGTTCAGAAATTTGGACAATTTGGATCTCCTCTATACTCGGCTTCGGCTAATGGGAGATTTTTAGTGTAGAATCTTCTTCTGACTTCAGGTGAGATGCCATGCTTGCCAAAGCATCAGCTCTGCAGTTCTGACTTCTTTCTATTTTTTGAATAGAGAATGCTTGGAAGGAGCGTTTCAGTGAGTTGACCAATTCTGAATACTGAAGCATCATGTCATCTTTAACGGCAAGTTCTCCCAATACTTGGCTTACCACTAATTGGGAATCAGAGAAGACTTCGAGGTTCTGAGCCTCATACTCCCGTGCTAACATCATCCCGAGGACAAAGGGCTTCGTACTCTGCCTCATTGTTGGAGGCTCAAAACCCTAGGCTAACTGCCTTTTCTATTATGAGTCCATCAAGGGATTGTAGTATCAAGCCGACCCTAGACCCATGGTCCGTGGATGATCCGTGAATGTAAAGTCGCCTCGCTTCCAAGATCTCACAGGGTTGTGCCCTGTCCTGTAGCGCTGGAGTGAACTCAATAACAAAATCATCCAAGGCCTGCCCTTTGATGGAGATCCGTGGAACATAGGATATGTCGAATTCACCCAATTCTACTGACCATTTGACTAGTCGCCTCGAGACCTCAAGTTTCCTCAATACAGATTTCAGGGGGTAGGCAGTTGGGACTTCAATAGGATGTGCTTGGAAGTAAGGTCGGAGTTTCCGAGCAGATATTATAAGTGTAAGAGCTAGCTTCTCAATCTCAGGGTACCTTTTCTCTATGTCTAGCAGTGCTCTGCTGACATAAAATATGGGCCTCTGGATGCCCCTATCTTGTTTGACCAGTACGGAACTGACGACGTTCTCAGATACGGCAAGGTATAAAAGTGATTTTTCCCCCTGGACTGGTTTTGATAAGAGTTCGGGTGATACCAAGTACTCCTTTAGCTCTTGAAAGGATTTTTCGCACTCTTCCGTCCACTGCAACGCTTTGTTACCTTTCAGAGCTTTGAAGAATGCTAGGTAGCGACAAGTGGATTTGGAGATAAATCTGCTCAGAGCTGTTATTCTTCCATTCAGGGCCTGAATGTCTTTCTTAGTCTTGGGTGACTCTAGTCCAACCAAGGCCCTAATTTGAGTAGGGTCTGCTTCTATACCCCTCTGACAGACAATGTATCCTAGAAATTTTTCCTTCGTTACACCAAAGGTGCACTTTGATGGATTGAGCTTCATCTTGTACTGCCTCAGAATATCAAATGCTTGAGTCAGGTGCTAGATGTGGCTGCCCTTCTGTAGGCTTTTAACCAATATGTCATCAATATAGACCTCCATGGTACTGCCGATCAAAGGGCTGAACATCTTATTGACTAGACGCTGGTATGTGGTCCCTAGCATTCTTTAGTCCGAACGGCATCACTCTATAACAATAGAGACCTCGTTCGGTTATGAATGCAGTCTTTTCCTGGTTTGGAGGGTACATCTGGATCTAATTGTATCCTGAATAGGCATCTATGAAGCTCATGAGTTCGTGCCCTTGCAGTAGCATCAACTAGCTGATCTATCCTTGGTAAAGGAAAGCTATCTTTGGGACAAGCTTTGTTGAGGTCTGTATAGTTAATGCAGACTCTCCACTTGCCATTTTCCTTCTTGACCAAAACAGTGTTGGCTAGCCAATCGGGATAAAATACTTCTCTTACCATCTTGGCATCAAGTAACCTTTGGACCTCTTCATTCATAATCTGTTGCCACTCTGGAACGAGTGGCCTTCTTTTCTATCTTACTGGTGGGTGGTCTGGATCCACCATTAGTTTATGAGTGATAAGGTATGGATCTATACCTTCCATATCCTTCGTTTCCCAAGCAAACACGGAGAGGTTTTTCTTCAAGAATTCGACCATCTCATCCTGCTAGGCAAGTGTCAGGTCTGGGCCTATCTGTAGGTAGTGCCCTTGGGACTTTGAGTTGACCAGTACTTTAATGGGTTCCCCTATGGGCTTGGCCCTGTTGTCCCTTCCTCTAGGGCTTAGTGGCTCGTCAATTCTGGAAGGGCAGTCTCTGTCTCGTGATAGTGGAGTAGACTGGATCCCCACATTCACGGGCATGTAATAATTACTATTTAGGGGCCTTGGCCTTGAGTGCAAAAGCAGGACACTCCCTAGAGGTTGGTTGGCATCCTCTGATAGAGTAGACGGTCTGATTGTGGACGTACTTTAAGCATTGGTGGAAGGTTGAAGTGACTACTCCCATCTCATGCAGCCAAGGTCTTCCAATTATGACATTGTAAGAGGATTTGGCATTCAGAACCATGTATTCAGATACTGTGGTTTTTTGTCCGTCCCCTTCTCCAGTAGTGGTGGCAAGGTCAATTATTCCCAAGTAATAGCCTAGACAAGTAATATAGTGTTTTGCCACCATCTATCAACTATTTCTTAGCAACGACTTTGAATAATTTATTGGAAGTGCATCGTTAACACTCCAACAATATTTAACCTTACTTCTTAACACAATAAAAGAAAAACATAGTAACTAGATAAGTAAGGATCGAACCCACAAAGAGTGTTCACAATTTATTTTTTTGATTTATTCTGACCAATTCTAAACTGAAATTCAATTAATAACAAAACAATAAATGGGGGGTTGGAATTCTGATCAAACTGATTATGATTGAAAACTAAATTAATAACAGAAATCAATGAATTAAAACTTCAGTTCTTCGGTTCAATCTTACTCTCGCAGTTAATGGAACAATCAATCAACTATAAAATTATTCTACCCTTCAATAAATCTAATAATCCTAAGTAACAACAAGCTCTGCTACCCGAAATTTTCCTTAATTCCTCACTAATGAAACAAGCTCTCCATTAGATTCTAACCATTAGACAATTTAGAATAAGCTCTTTAAATTTAATATAATGGCAGCATTAATATCCAAGAAATTAGATTATTCAAAGCAACAATCACACAAGCTCGGACTGTTTAACTTAGATCATGATAATCATAACAATAAACAAAAGCTTGTCCACAATCATCTATCACTATTTGCTACAATTCATTAGGAACAATATCAATTACGTAATATACTTCCTGAATCTAGCAATTGGTAATAACCTGATCAATTCAATAGGCTTTAATTAAATCAATCAAACCAAATATCAATAAAGCAATTAAAACCGATTATCATAAATAAATTTTATAAGAAAAAAGAGAAATAATGTTACTGAATTGATTCAACCATCAAACTACAATGAGGGTTCCTAATCCCCTTAAACTGAATTGGAAAATCTAGCCTAACATCCTTAAATAAGAAAACCCTAATAATTTATTTGTGTGTCTTTCCCTCTCTTCTCCCTTCTCTCTTTCTTCAGGAAACCTTAAATAAAATCTATATAACATATGACAACTTTCTCAAAACGCGTACAACTCAAATCCCTACATTATAGGTATTCCTTATCAAAACAAATTGATAGAAATCACCCAAAATCGTGCTGGAACTTGTGCGCTATTTTTCTATCTGAAAACGACTGATTCTTGATTTGGGCTCTTGACGAAAGTTGTAGCCCTGGATGAGTAGATAAATTTGGACTTTTGAATCACCTGATTTCAACTACAAAAACTCAAGTTATGACCTACTGAAGTTTACTGGTTTGGACAAGAATCCAACTCCAATCAGGATTTAGATCAGCTTTCTAAGCCTGACTTCGAAACAATGTTTGGAGGCCCAAACGAACTCGAATTTTTGCAAACCAGCACTTTCTGAAAAGCTTAAGACGTCCTTTCAAAACTTCATTAAGACCACTTCCTCATTCTGAAACTTTAACACCATCCAAACCTCAATTGAAGCTCCATAGATCGAAACTGCATACAAGCTGAAAATTGCACAATATACTCCATATCTATTCTTTTACCTTCAATGCTTCCCTAATTCAAAAAATATATTAATCAGCTCACTTAAACAGAAAATATGTCATAAAACTAAATATAAAGGAATTAAAAATATTAAATATTATGCTCTTATCAAATTCCCCCATACTTAGTTTGTTACACGTCCTCGTATAAAAACTGAGAACAAAACAAAAAGTTCACTTGAATCCATTTAACCAAACTTTCCAAGGTTTTAAGTTCAATAGCTCAACCATGAAAATTAATGCTAACTAGTAGGAATTTGGTTAATATTCCATCAATCAATTCGCAACAACAACTTTGTCATTTTTCACAAAACAATTTCAAAATTCAAGTGTATGCATGCAAGTACCTTTCCTATGATCAACATGAATACACAACTAAGTCCACATGAGAGAACAACTATGCACACCATTCCAAGGCTTGAAACATTGCTCTTCCACTATTACTTTTGACACAATTACTTTTTTTTTTTTTGGTGAGTGCATTTTATGCTCCATCTCACTTTTTGCATATGTTTTTGAGTGAGTGCGTTTTACACTTCATCTCAACCCACCAGTGAGTGCGTTTTACGCTCCATCTCACTTTATGCATGTGTTTATGAGTGAATGCGTTTTACGCTACATCTCAACCCACCACATGATTTACTTACTTTACTCTTTTTTTTTATTCACTTCTCTAACATAGCTCCATAATTAGAAAACAAAATGAGTAGTTAAGCAAGTTCTAAGTCTTGAAACCAATGTACATAGTTAGACACCTATACAACTTAGCTAATAAAGCATGTATGTCATACTCAAGCACTCATGCTCATAAAAATAAATCAGTTTACAGCAGTTCAAATGTGGATTATGACTTGGTCATCATTATTCATCAATTAATTAAACATCAACCAAAACCTATAAGTTAGCATTAAGTCTTACACATTCATTGGCGACCTTCAAGAGCTTAGCCAAATAAAATCCAAACAAAATCATCCAATTTCGCACACAAACGTTTATTTTTTTTTTTTTCTTATTTTTGATTTTTTGTTTGTTTTTTTTTTTTTTTGTTTTGTTTTTAAGAAAATTCAGCAACGCTAACAAAGTAGACAAAGTTTTAAATCCTCTCCCCCACACTTAAACATTACATTATCCCCAATGTCAGATTATTATGCAAAGAAGAAATGACAAAATTAAAAAGAAAAAGGGAAAGAAATTCAAATCTAGTTTCTTGGGTTGCCTCCCAAGCAGCGTATTTGTTTCATATCGTTTGCCTGACAACTTGCTCTTCAACCTACCTCTAAATTTTCCTTACTTTTTTGGTCAAAAACTTCCTCCACTAAAGGGTTAATAACATCAACAGCAAAAACATGATTAATATCACTAGGGTACTTCATGGCCTCATAAATGTTGAATTGAATCTTTTCACCATCAAATTCCATGGTCAAGGTACCATTATGTACATCAATCATTGTTCTAGTTGTTTTCAAGAATGGTCTCCCCAATAAAATATATGCAGGATTAGGAAATGTATCATCATCCATATCCACAATGTAAAAATCCCCAGGAAATATTAATTCATTCACCTGCACTAACACATCCTCAATCACCCCTTCGAGGTAAGCATTAGTATGATCAGCCAACTATATAATAACACCAGTATTTTTCAAAGAAGCATAAACAGATCATGGCATGACATTAATGGAAGCTCCTAAATCTAACATGGCTCTTTCAAATCTAGTATTTCCTATTTTACATGGAATGGTGAACATACCTGGATCTTTACACTTAGGGGGAAGCTTT
Source organism: Nyssa sinensis (assembly GCA_008638375.1). Lineage (NCBI taxonomy): Eukaryota > Viridiplantae > Streptophyta > Magnoliopsida > Cornales > Nyssaceae > Nyssa > Nyssa sinensis. The sequence goes on along the minus strand of CM018036.1, from coordinate 10,871,227 downwards.
CTTTGAAGAACTGCTGACACATTCTCCCTTACATTTGCCTTCTCATCATCTCTTAATTTTCGCTTGTTAGTGCATAATTCTTTCAGGAACTTTGCATACCTTGGCACTCACTTAATTGCATCTAATAAAGGAATATTTACCTCTACCTTGTGGAATGTCTCTAAAATTTCTTTCTCTTGCTCCTCCTTCTTAAACCTTGCACATCTGTATGGAAAAGGTCACCGGTTAGTCTTAACTTGAATAGAAGGATTAGGAATTACCTTAGATATTTTTGCCTCCTTCTTAGTCTCCTTCTTAATAACTACAGCAGTGGATTTTGCTACTTCCAATTGTTTGCCACTCCTCAAAGTTATAGCACTTGCATTCTCTCTGGATTAATAATAGTTTGAGAAGGTAACTTAGCTGAGCCTTGAGAATCCAATCGACCAACTATGGTAGAAAGCTGACTTACCTGATTCTCTAAATTATGTGTGGAAGTCCTTGTCTCTTGTTGGAATTGCTGCATATGGGTCATGAAAGTTTTAAACATATCCTCAAAAGATGTTCCAAAACTGGAATGAGCTGCTTGTTTAAGTGGATACTGCTGTTGAACCTGTTGAAAACCAGGCTGGTTATTTGGAAAAGCATTCTGTATTGGCTGCCTATTTCTTCCATATCTCAAATTGGGATGATCTTTCCATCCTGCATTGTAAGTATTAAAGTAAGGATCATATCAATGCTGGGGTTGTCCTGGGAAATTTCCCACTGCATTAGCTTGCTGAACAGTTTCATCTCCTTGCAATGTTGGACACACATCTGTATTATGTCCTGACAACGAACAAATTCTACACACTTTTGCTGCTTGCATGTTCCCTACAGCCATTTGACGAACCATAGCAGTTAAATCAAATATTTGACGTTCAATGTTGGAAGTACTTACCTCATTCACCTTCTTAGGTGTATGCTCCATTCTGGTTCCATACTACTGTGAGTTGGCTACCATGTTTGAAATCAAATTCCTAGCAGCATCTAGGGTCTTATCAACCAATGCTCCTCCACTAGCAGCATTTATCATACTTCTATCCATTGACAATAGCCCCTCATAAAAATATTGAATTAAATGTTGATCATCAATTTGGTGTGATGGACAGCTCGAACATAACTTCTTGAACCTCTCCCAATACTCATAAATAGATTTTTCATTATATTGTCTGATGCTACATATCTCTTTCCTTATATTAGCAGACTTAGAATCAGGAAAATATTTTTCTAAAAATAGTCTCTTCATCTCATTCCATGTCTGGATCGATCTAGAAGGAAGGTAACATAACCAATCATTTGCCAAGTCTGCCAATGAGAACGGAAAAGCCTTAAGCTTTATCTGCTTCTCTGTTATTCCTTGAGGCTTCATGCTAGAACATACCACATGGAATTCCTTCAAATGCGTGTATGGATCTTCACCTATAAGACCACGAAAGGTAGGCAAAAGATATATTAGTCCTAATTTCAATTCAAAGGCAACAGCTAAATCAAGATACTCAATACATAATGGCTGTTGATTTAGATTAGGAGCAACTAACTCCTTCAAAGTCCTAACAGCCCTATTGTTATTAGGAGCAACCATATCTTCCTCTTCTGAATCACTGTATGCACTGTTAAAAAGTGATTCAAGTGTTATGTTCATGCCAGGTGATGCAGCAATAGCTTTTTCAGAATTTGTAGTTGCAATTCGAGCTTGTCGAGTCTCTTTTCTCAACTTTCATGCAGTTTTTTCTATCGCTGGATCAAATCTTAATTCATCAGATTGAGAAGATCGAGTTATAAACCAAAAAGAAACAGAAAATAACTAAAAACAAGCAAAAATAAATCAGAAAAATAAATAAAAAAATAAATAACCAAAAACACAAATTGACCTAAAAGTCACAAATTAAAAATAAGAAAACAGCCAGAATAAAATAAAAAAAATGACAAAAAACACTCCCCGGCAATGGCGCCAAATTTTGGAAGCGCGTCATTAACATTTCAAAAATATTTAACCTTACTTCTTAACACAATAAAAGAAAACAAACACAGTAACTAGATGAGTAAGGGTCGAACCCACAGAGAGTGTTCACAATTTATTTTTTTATTTATTCTGACCAATTCTAAACTGAAATTCAATTAATAACAAAACAATAAATGGGGGGTTGGAATTCTGATCAAATTGATTATGATTGAAAACTAAATTAATAATAGAAATCAATGAATCAAAACTTCAGTTCTTCAGTTCAATCTTACCCTCGTAGTTAATGAAACAATCAATCAACTATAAAATTATTTTATCTTTCAATGAATCTAATAATCCTGGTAACAACAAGCTTTGCTACCCGAAATTTTCCTTAATTCCTCACTAATGAAACAAGCTCTCCATTATATTCTAACCATTAGACAATTTAGAACAAGCTCTTTAAATTTAATATAATGGCAGCATTAATATCCAGGAAATTAGATTATTCAAAGCAACAATCACACAAGCTCGGACTGTTTAATTTAGATCATGATAATCATAGCAATAAACAAAAGCTTGTCCACAATCATCTATCACTATTTGCTACAATTCATTAGGAATAATATCAATTACGTAATATACTTCCTGAATCTAACAATCGGTAATAATCTGATCAATTCAATAGGCCTTAATTAAATCAATCATACCAAATATCAATAAAACAATTAAAATAGATTATCATAAATAGATTTCATAAGAAAAGGGAGAAATAATGTTATTGAATTGATTCAACCATCAAACTGCAATAAGGCTTCGAAATCCCCTTAAACTGAATTGGAAAATCTACCCTGACATCCTTAAATAAGAAAACCCTAATAATTTATTTGTGTGTCTTTCCCTCTCTTCTCCCTTCTCTCTTTCTTCAGGAAACCTTAAATAAAATCTATAAAACATATGAAAACTTCCCCAAAATGTGTACAACTCAAATCCCTACATTATAGGTATTCCTTATCAAAACAGATTGACAGAAATCACCCAAAATCGTGCTGGAACTGGTCCGCTATTTTTCTATCCGAAAACGACTGAATCTTGATTTAGGCTCTTGATGAAAATTGTAGCCCTAGATGAGTAGATAAATTCGGACTTTTGAATCACCTGATTTTGACTTCAGAAACTCAAGTTATGAGCCACTGAAGTTTACTGGTTCGGACAGGAATCCAACTCCAATCAGGATTCGGATCAACTTTCCAGGCCTGACTTCGAAACAATGTTCGGAGGCCCAAATGAACTCGGATTTTTGCAAACTAGACCTCTCTAAAAAGCTTAAGACGTCCTCTAAAAACTTTATGAAGACCACTTCTTTATTCTAAAACTCTAATACTATCCGAACCTCAATTAAAGCTCCATATATCAAAACTGCCTAAAAGCTGAAAATTGCACAATATACTCCATATCTATTCTTTTACCTTCAATGCTTCCCTAACTCAAAAAATATATTAATCAGCTCATTTAAACAGAAAATATATCATAAAACTAAATATAAAGGCATTAAAAATATTAAATATTATGTTCTTATTATTTATCATTTGGTAATGCTTTTTTAAGTTTTTTTTTTTTTGGCTTAAATTAACAGAAAATGAGAAGTAATTTTGATTTATTTTACTTTCTAAAGATGATTATCAAATATATTTTTATTTTTTACCTTTTGTTTTCAAGCAAAAAAAGTAAAATTGAAAAAAAAATTTCTACTTATTAAAGTAAATAAAAAAAAGCATTACTAAACAAATACTTAATCAACCACACTGCACCTAATCCGCCATCTGCTTCCAAGCCTCAGTGGAAAATAATATTAACTCAAGTTTTCCCTCGTTTCATCTTTTAAAAACTTTAATAACTACTAATATGCTTTCTCCGTCACAAATTTATAGTCCATCTTTATTGAACTTTTTTTTCTCTTTACTATCTCCCATCGATTTTCCAATCCTATTTCTAACAATGCAAAAAAAAACTCAAAGGAGAATTTGTTGAATGTTATCTTTCAAAAATTAATGTTATACATTTAATCCAAAAGTGAATTCTTGCAAGATTTTCCACAAATTCAGTCATAAATTGTCTCAAGAAGTTCAAAGATACATTTTCTCTTATTCTCTCTTTAATTTTTCTTTTTTTTTTAATGCTAATTTGATATTACAATTGAAGGGGATGACTTCAACTTTCTTATTTAAGCTCCACAATACTTATCACAAATAAGTAAATTTCTCTGTTTCTAATTTATTTTTGGCATTATTTCTAGTTAAAGCACCAATATAATGCACAACATTACCCACGTGATCATTATTTTATTCACAACTAGCATTATTCTTGTAGGGAAAAGAATCTCCACAAACAATTTGTATCCTTCTGTAGGATAGAATGGGTTTGCTTGCTAGGGTGAGCAAGGTTTGTTATGGATGATATAAGATAATAAATATACTGAATGATGCTACAAGGTGAGGTGATTCTCGGGAGAACACATGAGTTGACCAATGAGTTAGGATTCTTAGGAAGAATGACACAAACTGCATCTACCTTAAATGATCAAAAAACCAATTAATTCTTATTAGAACTTTAATGGCAGCCTTTTTAATAGAGTATAAGCTTGTTGAATGTTTGCTTCTACAGTGATGGCTTCTATCTCTCTATGTTCGTCCTTGTGCCTCGTCTTAGGAATGTTTGTCCCATATTTATAGCCTAAAAGACAAGTCATGGAAGGCCTTCTTTAGGTGAGAAATGTATCCCTTTTTGTCTATCTCTTTAGGATGATTGGACAACATGCTTATTTTCACACGCTATTACTTTTGGCTTCTAGTAATTAAAAGTCATGATCATGTGTCTTAGGACAAATCAAAGTACTGTTACATTAATTATGGAGTGGGCCCTAATTAGTTCTTTATTTAATGCAATGCAGTATCTAGAGAGGCCTCATACCTCAACCCCATACCACTTGACCCCAAGCATCCCGTACGTGTCCCCATTCAAGAATCTACTAGAGGCTCTATCTCTAAACCATTTGGTTCTCTTAGCATAGAGGAAGTTGGTCTAACGAAGCCTGCTCTAGGCTAGTGATTGATCTCTACCGATCTTGGTTCTTGGCCATAGCTAGATGTATATGTTTGATCTAGGGAGACCTAGATCAAACCATGGTGTAGTTCATCACACCTACATGCCAGATCATTCAAGTAAGAGTAGCGTGAATGTTATTTTCTAAGTTTACATACGTGTCATGACATGATTCAACGGGCAAAACCATGCATGTAGATACCTCATTTTGTGATCTTTGATTATATAGTTTCATTGCTTTTGAAAAGCTACTACAATACTTTTCAACTAGGGATATTTTAGTAATTTCATGCTTTTCCCACTAAAGGCATTTTGATCATTTGGTATATCGCAACCCTTAAGGATATTTTGGTCATTACGCACTTCTTTGACCTTCAAGGATATTTTGGTAATTTCTGACGTTTTCCTAACCTTTATGAGTAATTTGGTAGATTCTAGAGGCTTCCCACTCTCTAGGGGTTTTCTTGTAATTTTGGTGTCATTTTTCCTTTTGGAAGGCATTTTGATAATTTTGGCATAATTCTATCCCTAGTATGTAATTTTGATCAATTGATGGCATACATGTAATTTTCAAACCATTTTACCCATTTGAGGTTAGTTTGGCAATTTTAGCCCTTTGAAACAATTTAGACTTTTTGTGACATAGGGGCAATTTGGTAATTTTCATGTCCCAAAATCCCCCACCCAATAGGTGACATTTATTGCCTTTATTATTCCTTGAAAATTTGTCTTTCTTGTGCACTTGAACTTTCCTTTATCATTCATTGGAAATTGCCTTATTTGTGCTCTAAGACTTGTCATTATCATTTTAATGAGTTTCCTTAGTAGCTTCTAAAGAATTGCCTTTCTTGTGCATTAAAACTTTCTAATCTAGTTTTCTTGCACGCCAAGGCTTAATCTAAGCCATCCAACTATGGGATTCATTGTGAACCCTTAGATTAAAGCCCCTTAGCCACCAAGTAGGGGACCAGAAATTTAAGAACCAGAGAATTGTTATTTCTCTCTCTTCTATTTTTGAAGTTTTTTCCCTACACAAGCCAAAATTATGTCTTACATAAGCCGAAGCACTACCTAACACAAGTTAGAGTACCCCATAATTAACAATCCAAAGTCAAGGAGTTCAAATCGAAGGGTTGTTTGATTTAACGCAAATAATTAGGTATTATCTTTAAACCCTTATCTTTCCTTTTAGCCAATTCAATGTATTCTATCACTCTTAATAGAAGCGGTTGAATTGGAGAATTATGTTGGTTCTAATTCCATTATCTAAACGGATATGTAAGAATTCTTCGAGTCCGAATCCACTCATCCTCTTCTCTTTTCTTGTATTATTATTTTATCTTATTTACTTTTTATGTTCTCGCTCTACATTTTTTTCTTACCCAAGTTACCATCTTCTATCCCTATTTTATAGAAGTGAATGATGGGTTTAGCCCGTTACCTCGCCTTCATTTCTATAGAGAGGAGTGAGATGTAACATGTCGGCTTCTATCACCATTGATAGAAGCAAGTGAAGGGTCTTCTTTCAAGCATTCTTTTTCTTTTATTATGTCATTCATTTCACTTTATTTATTCATAAAATTATTATGCTTTCTTCCTTCTTATTTATGTCATGTAATAAAAGTCTTCTGGATGAACACTAGAGGTCGGTCCATTCGGACTAGGCAGAATGGGTGTCTAACACATTTCCATCTTGTACCTTAACTCATGGACTTAGAATTCTCCCATTTATTATAAACTAGTTTGCTTTATTTTATGACCCATGTCAAAGGGTTTAGAATGTAACTAAGACCAAAAGCATTGTAACGTTTAGTTTTTTTATTATTGTTTCTTTACATGTATTCTCTATGAGTTTAATCAAGTTTGCTTGTTTTTTTCCAAAAATAAGCTGGCAATTCCTTTTCTTCTTTCACATGCACCAATTCATAGGCCATTCCTTCACACCTTTATCGAGGGGATAACTAGGTTTTTCTGGCGGTGGCACTCATAGTGCCCTAATAAAATGCCTTTTGTCCTTTCCACTTCACGAAGTGAGAAGGACACTTGTGTCGAGACCTTGTTTTTTGCCAAAGCAAAGGTTTCGAATCCAAAGACCCAGCTTCATTGGAATGAATTTTTTTGTGCTAGAGCAAAGGCTTTGAGTTTAGGGACTTAGCTTGTGACTCCTTGGGCATTTTTGGCGTTGGTTGGGCTATCTCTTTGTCTTGAGCATGGGTAATGGCGATGCAAGATGTGATACTTGTCAATTGTACTTTTATTTAATGGGGTCATAACACATCATGTCAGTTTCTATCTTTTTTGGCATGTATGGCCTACATTTTCTTTGTTCGAATAGCATATGCCCGATTAAACCCAAATCGAAGTTCTCTCCTCAACCGAAATCAATTTATCCTCGGTTACCACTTGCATATGCACGAATGAACCCATGTGAATCCAACATATAGCACATATATCAAACAACAAGTAAACAAACATATTCATGCATTCACAAAAGTAAATTCAACATTTAGTCGAAGCAAAAAGCTCATGTAACAAAGTTAACAATCAAAAAAGATGCATACAAGATTCCTAGATGCTCAACTAGTGTTCATACTACACCAAATTTTCTAGTCAATATCAATTTATGATCACAAGGTAAGTCTCGATTTGGCCCTATTTCGTTGTCTTTGGTATTCGAAACCTAAGCTCTAATACCATCTGTAATGACCAGCTCCACATGTCACAATATTATCCGCTTTGGGCTTTCCACCCTCACGGCTTTAAAACGCATTGTGACAAGGAAAATCGCGGTCTTACTTATGAATCTCTCACCTTTCCCTTCCCCAAGCGATGTGGGATGCATTACCCTTTCTCGTAAAATTTTCTAGTCAATATCAATTTATGACCACAAGGTAAGTCTCGATTTGGCCCTATCCCGTTGTCCTTGGTATTCGGAACCTAAGCTTTGATACCATTTGTAGCGACCAGCTCCACGTGTCACAATATTGTCCGCTCTGAGCTTTCCACCCTCACGGCTTTAAAACGCATTATGACAAGGAAAATTACGGTCCTACTTATGAATCATTCACATTTTCCTTCCCCAAACGACGTGGGATGCATTACCCTTTCTCGTAAAATTTTTCCTAAATTATAAAATAATAATAATGTAAAATTTTATTAAGAAATTAAATTTGTTAAATGAAATGACTAAAATAGGCTTGAAAACTTAAATGAGGAAAAGAAATAAGGAGGGGCAAAAAGAAAAATTCACCTTTTGTCTTACTTTTGGCATATAAAGCAAAAATTCCTACACACCTAAAATAAATACTAGAAACACATTCACATTTACGTGAAAGAGGGAGAGAAAGAGGGAAAGAGAGAAAGAGAAAGAAAAGAAGAGAAGGAAAACTAGGGTTTGAAGATCTTTGGAGAAGTGGAGTTTTCTTAGGAGATTGAAGAAACAAAAAGTCTCCTTACTTGCAAATCTCAACCTAGAAGTAGAAAATTTAAAAAATCCATCAAGATTCAACAAGGAAAAAGTTGGGGTTTCTACCACAACTTGAAGAAATTGAGGTGGGAGATTTCTAAACCTAGGTATAGGAGATGTGTAGATAGGTTCTTCTATCTCATCTATTTCCATTAGATTGCTTATGTTTGCATTTTAAGGCGTATATGACATGTACGTTGAAATTCCATAAAATTGGTGCACTCCTACCATGAGATAGTTTATTTTGATCATGTCTAACTATTAAATGCACTCTTGATTATTTACGAAAAAAATTGCTTGGCAGATCATGAAATGAGTTTATATGTTTTATGCTTGATATTTTAAATGGCATGCAAGGTGTTTGTGAAATTGCTTGAATGAATCATTAATGTGAAATTATAAAAATTTGATGAAGTCACTTGAATGCTTAAAATGATGAATTGTGAACATAACTGTGAATGTTATGCCCTTTGAAAATGTGAGAATGAATACTTAGAAAATGATGAACATGGGGTTAGGATTGGGCACGCCAATTGTGTGACTTTGAGCATGACGAGATTACGTTTACCCAAGGTTTTAATTGGTGTACGGGATGGTGTCTCCCTTTGGGTTGCGAGCCGTAAACCCATGCGAGTGGTCATATGTCTCCATCGAGTTAGTAGCTCAAAAAGCCCACAAGGCTTAACAGGGGCCGACTAGGAATATAGTTTTGTGATTAAGACTTAAGAGATAAAAATGTAAACTTTGAATAATTGAAAGAACTCAAATGGAACGAAACCTTAAATTTTGGAATAATATACATTTCTTTCCTTGATAATGCTTCTTTGTAATGCTTATATGCTTTAGTACATGAAAACTTGGCTATTGGTTTGAATCCTTGTTGTTGATGATGCATGCTTCATGAACACTTGATTGCCACTACACGTGCACAACATACATGTGTCACCATATTTTCTTACCTCCATTTAAATCTTTCCTACTGGGTTGTTGTACTGACCCCTACTAGATATAGAAGCAAGCAAAAAGATAGCCACTAGTTAAAGAGCACTTTTAAAGCCTTTTAAATGACTCCTCTTTTTGTTTGTTTGGATCACCCTCTATATGTGGGAAATTGCAATGATTTGAATTTTGAACACTTTGAACACCTATATATTTGAAATAAGTCATTTTGGGTAGAACTTGAAGAACTATCGAAATGTCCTTTGGAAGGACCTCTATTTTGCTCACTTAAACATTATGAGCTTTAATGAGAGCTTGCTTAATTGCGTACTTATTTTTAGAAATGAAACATGTAGTTGTAGTTCAAAATGTATATAACTAGATGTGAAATGATGTTGTACTCATTGTGAGATTTATAATTCCTTTTGGTCTTGTTCTTGAAATTATAAAGCATGAGATTTTGAGCTTGGAATTTGAAACATTTTTACTTTATGAATGAAAGCACTATTAGATGTTTAAAAAATGTTAGGTGATGTAGTTGATTTTGGTTGCAATGAAAATGAATGATTTTGGCTCTTGAGAATTAGATTGAACAAGAAAAGAAAAGAAAAGAAAATATGAAAGATTTTCCAAAACAGGCCAACGCAAAGGACGGGGCCTGATCAGCACACGTGTGCCGGTCAACACTCGAAGGTGGAAAACCCCCATCTCAGTGTGTCGATCGGCACTCGGAGAAGGGCCTGACCACCTCTCCTCCCGTTTTGTCGGTTTGGTTTGGCTTCTGAACCAATTTTTTGACACTTGATTTTCCTCTAATAGACTATTTAACTTAAGTAAGAGTAAAAGAACATGTTTTACATTTAATTATATCACTTAAGAGTGGCTCAAAAATGGGGTCAGTCACCTCACACCCAAGCCTTTTCGGTTTCAGGGCATGACACCTCCCCTCATTGTTGTAGAAAAGCGGTCCTTCTAATAAACGTTGGTTACATTTCTTTATATTATTTGTACCCTAACTGGTTTATAAATGAGTGCTCTTGGAGTAATCAGTTTGGGCCATGTTAAAAACTCCAATCTAACCCAGCCCAAATTGAATCTAATAGTTATTCACGTGTATTTAGGAATGACCTGTTGTATTTGTGCACAAGCTCTTCTCAATAGGGGAACTGATGAAGTTGCAAGGATAGAGGCCATCGAGGCTAGTGGCGACATATCTAAAGATGTAACCATTTTCTTGGAGGTGGTGTTTCGCCCACCAATGTTGATACTGCCGCGGTTGTTGGCATCGAAGGTGCCGACCCTTAGACTATCTTTTTGTAGTTTTCTCTTTTTTATTTTCGAACCTCTCCTATTTTGGTTAATGAAGTTTTTTTTTTTCTTTTGAATCTCCGTACATTGTTGCATACTTTGGGACGAATCCCTTATATTTGTGAAATTCCTCCATAAAGCACTATCATGGCTAATTACCCAATACCACACACATGTTAGCTAGACCTCAGTGTCAGCGCCACCGCCGAAAAAATATAAAAATATAAATAAGACTAGTTATTCCGTTCCCTAAAGGTGGAAAGGAACACCTTAAAAAGCATGAATAGTAAAGAGGAGTCTCCAAGCTTATTTTGGACATTTAAACAAGCAAACTAGTTACAACCATGACATGAATACATTGTAAAAAGACAAGAAAATGACAGATTACATCGCTTTGAGTCCTAGTTAGAATCTAAACCCTCAAACACGGGTTAGAGAAAACACAAAGCACAAATCTAAATATAACCAAAGAAAATACCCTAGGTCCTAGGGCTAAAATATGAAATAAGAAGGTGTTAGGCACCCATTCCGCCCGGTCTGAAAGGACCGGCCTCAAATATTTATTCATAAGGCTTTCTTATTACAAAGGTACAAAGAGAATGAGTAGAAGAAAGAAAGACATTGCATGATAAATGAAGCAAAATAAATGACATAACAAAAAAGAAAGCTTAAAGCCACCCATTACCTACTTCTACAAACATTAATAAAAGCCGACGAATTATTACCTACTCCTATCAATAATGATAAGAGGTGATGAACTGAGCTAGTAGGCACCCATCACCCACTTTTATCAATAGTGATAGAAGGTGGTGAATCTGGCCAAAAAGACAAGAAAGTAAAGAACATAATAAATACACACGATAATATACATGAATAAAATAGGGAAGGGGGAAACAAATTTCGACTAAGACCCGAAGGCTTCCTACATATCCATTTACAGAACGAAATCAAAGCCACATAGTTCTTCCAATTCACCCACTCCTAAAAACAGTGATAGGAAAAGGTGGATCGGGCTATGGAAGGATTTAGGGATCGTGCCTTGTTTGTCGCAATGGAACGGACAGCACTTCAGCTAGTATTTATCGATTCGACATTGTCACTCTAGCAACACTTCGACTAGGAATTCTTAGATTGAGCCCTTGGCTCAGGCAAGACTTCAGCTAAAACTCCTTGGTTCGAGATTGTCTAGGCAATATTCTGATCTTGTGAAATGGCAAAGACTTTGAAGGTCTTATGAGAAAGAGAGTAGAAAGTAGAGAGACTATTCCAGCAACATTTAAGTGTAGAATTCAAGTCCCTTGAAATGATGGCCAAGGGGTCTAGTTATAGAAACCAAATATGGAGACTTGATCTAATAACCTAAAATGAATCTCACAAATTGATAACTAAGATTGAGTCTTGAATGCTAATCACCATGAATTAAAAAAAAAAAAATAAGAAAGTCTAATAATTAGTCTGATAGACGTGTGTATGGCAGGTCTTCTTCCTCTCAGTGTTGTTACGAGTTAGGGAAGGAAGGAAAGTAGGGTTTCCTTCCAGGACAAAAAAAGGTCAAACTTTGGGCAGGAACTGTTCCCCTTCTACCACATGTCCTGCTCCTTCGGTCAATTAGATAATATGCTAATTCCCACACGCTATTACTTTTGACTACCATTAATTAAAAATCATAATTTTGTGTCTATGTTTAGACCAAAGTACTGTTGCATTAAATGTGGAGTGGTTCTAGTCACTTCATCATTTAATGCAATGCAGTATCTGGAGAGGCCTCATACCTCAGCCACCATACCACTTGACCCCAAGCATCTCGTATGTGTCCCCTTTTAGAAGTCTGCCATAGGCTCTCTCACTACAAAAAAACTCACTTTTTGTGACGCACATTATTCGCGACGCACAGAAAGCATCACTAAAAGTGCCTTTTAGCGACGCACATGTGTGGCGTTACAAAAAAAAAAAGATGTGATAAAAAGTTATTTTCCCGCCCAAAAAAATAGGCGCGAACTTATTAGCGACGCACATGTGGCAATTAGCTACGCACATGTGCGTCGCTAATAGTTAAAACTTTTAGCGACGCTTGGTTGTGCGTTGCAAATAGTTTGGCGAAATAAAAAGCTGTCGTTTGATGTAAAATTAGGGACGCCCATAAACTTATTAGCGACGCACACTAAGTCATAATATATTCCAATCTCTTTCTCTCTCGCAAACGCACTCTCTCTCTCTATAGTTTTCTCCACTCTCTCTCTGAATACTCTTTCTCTCTCTATATCGATCTCAAATAGCCCAGAAACTGCCACCGCCGCTGCCGACTAAAGCCGCCACCGCCTAAAGCCGACACCGCCACCGCCAACCCCAAATTGTGCTTGATAAAAGGTTAGGGTTTCTAACTATCATTTTTTGGAAATTAGTAGAGGTTGTATCTGTTATGCAATTCCATTTATAATGACTGATCTAGTTAAAAACAAGATTTAATTAAAACTAGTTTTGATATAAAAGTAGTTTTGGTAAAATTGAAATCAATATGAATTTTTCCTTTCCATGTTCGGTATTCACTACCTGCACATCATATATATATGTGTGTGTGTATTCATCACCCATTATATCCATGGTATTCCGTTGTTTGTGTGGCCAATCTTCTTCACTTCTCTTGTTCTCTTCTTCTTCACACCTTCTCTCTGCCATCTGGGTCCATTTGTTTTCTGTCCGTTCAAGTTCGGCCAGGGTTTTGCTGTGAATTTTGGGTTCTTCTTCACCTTGATATATGCTTTGTTTTATATCTGTTTGGATAAGAAAGCTGGTTTTTTGGCTGCTTTGCTCTGTTTCATCTGCTGGGTCTCCAGTAATTTTCTTGGAAGGTATCTTGGCTTTTCCCTAGCTTGGAAGGTAAAGTGTTCTATCATTAAATCTCGTTCTACTTTTATGAATTTCATGTGTTTTTTTTTTTTTAATTTTACTTTATACTTTCTCTGATATCTTAGGTTTTTATGACTCTCATATGATATGGTCTTCTATTTTTCTGTGATATTTTTTTCCTTGATGAATTTATATTTTATTTGTTTTATTTTGATATATTGTTTTCTTTTTCCTTATATTTTTTTAAGTAAATCCATATAGATGATTACACATTTTCAATGTAAAATTAGGAATTCAGCTCTGTTGCATGGTATAAAAGGTGGGTTTGGGAGTTTCTCAATGATTACATTTGATTTCTGTTCACAGGATTGATGTCTCCAACAATGGAGAAATTTAAGGTTGCGGCATTGCTATATATACCAAGACAGTTTTATTGCTGTGATTTTTTTTCTTTATGTTTTGGGATTTTCATCACCAAGCAGAGATCTTGCAGTAAACAAGAGTTTACAAGTAATAGTTTCACATTACTTTCACTACAAAAAATTATACGAACTATATATATTATCTTTATTATCTTTTATTTTAAATTTATATATTATCAATTATCATTTAAACCTGCAAACACAAAAGGATATATAAACCTTTATTTATAAGAGACCACAAATCCAAAATAGATAATATAGTTTACTACTATTTTTTCTACCAACCACAATATTTTTTTTCTCTCATTTATTTGGAACCATGGTCTCAAAATTTGTCAACTTTATAAAAAATTGGATTCAAATTAATAGAAAAAATTTGATTGCAAAGTGATCATATTCAAATAAATTTGAAAAGAAAAAATTATTTGAACAAGATATTTTTGTCATAATAATAAATGTAAGAGTGTAAAACAAAAAAATCCCTACTTTTATATATAGCATGAACCAAATCTATGAAATTAACCTATAATATCATACCATTTGAACAAGATATAAACATTTTAGAAGATACAAAAGAACCATCTTGTTAGATAACAATATGTGATTAGTGGACTTCATGAACTAAGTAATAAGTTTGTTTTTTAGTAATAATAGAAATAATAATTTGTTATTTTATTATTTATTTATAATTATAATATAATATTTATAAGTTTATAATTATAATTTAAATAAGAAGATTATTTTTAATTATTTAGGTGGTATTAATTATGTTGCATATCAAAAAACAAGAAGATTAAATATCTCGTTTGAGTTTTTATTTATCCAAATTATTTTATTTCTAGATTTTAGGTTATCTAATTGTTAAAAAATTTTATTTCATATAAACTTAAGCATACAGTAAAATTGCCCGAATCATTAGGAAGAATATTGAATGGGGAGATGCTGTTGTGTTTGCATGTTCAAAGCATCCAGAAAGTTCTACTGTTATCTAAAATCCTCTTGTATAATGTAGAGTCTGTAGAAGATATGCGGTGGACTCCACCTTTTAGGTAGTGTTCTAAAGTTTTACACAACTGTATAAAACATTTATAAGGGGTTTTCAATTCTTCTCCCACTGGAACTCCTCCCGAGTCATTAAAATCGTTGTGTAAGATTACATCATAGTTTTAGGTAGCAATTGATTTGCTTTTATTAGTTAAGTTGTTGTTGTCAAGTGCCAAGTAAATAATTCTTGACAAATGACCTTAATTAATAGATAAAAATTGAAAGCTAGGTGCCAAGTAAATAATAAGGATTTTGATTTTTATGATTAAATAGAAACAATTTTATTTTTAAACTTTATTTGTAGATATGGTTGGACCAAGTTCACGCAGACGCGCGGTTATGCAGGACCCATCGACCCCTTCCCCCTCATTTGCAGGGTCGACCGATCCTGCCGCCAATGGTATGCATAGTTTCCATTTTTATTAATGATTATATAAATATGGTACTAATTGTTTCTATTTTTTTGCTTCTAAAGCTTCGGCCACCGCCCCTAGACAAGGGAGTGGTAGGTCGAAGAATCGCAGCTTGCAGGTTCAGATGGAGGCAGCGAGGGGCGCACCCCTTCGGATTAAGATACCTCCGGGCTTGCTAAAGCCCGTTGCTGGGTGGGCACAGCAGTTCATTACGGAGGTCGGCATCATTTGCCGGCTACGTGCCCCACTCCATGTTAGTGACTGGAGTCAGGTCACTGACGCGGAGAGACGGGATATTCATGTGCATATCCAGGTATGTCTTTTATTATTGTGTTTTGCAATAAATTTTAACATATGTTATGCCATAATGTTTTGACAATGGCATGCTTTTACAGGAGAAATTTGACATCGATCTCCACCTGCCTCATGTTGTGAAGGCAGTCGACCGTTACTTGGGAACCTGTTTCAGGGACTACCGACATCGGCTCCACATGCACTACGAGGCGGAGGTGGCAGCCGGTAGAGAGCCTCGCGACAGACCCTACAAAGGGGTGGCGGTGCAGGATTGGATGTTACTATGCGACTGGTTCGCTAGTGACGCATTCCAGGTAAAAATTGTCAAAATTACTTTTGTTGTATGATGAATCATTGTCATTCATACTAACCTTCTTTGTTTTGGCCAAGTGTAGGAACTTAGTAAGAAAAATAGCGAGAGCAGAAGCAAGCAAAAGGTGACCCACTGTGGTGGATCACGTTCTTTTGTACAGTATAGGCATGATATGGTAAGTTAATAAATGTATCAAGTTCTTATTGTATAATCTATTCAAATCAATCTTCACAAGCTACTATTTATTTGCTCCAGCGAAACCAGGACACCGATGCACCACCCAACCCCATTGATTTGTGGCACAAGACGCACTACAACCCCAATAAGGGTTGGGCTGGGCCTGAAGCACAACGGCTTTATGTAAGTTTTTATGTAACTTGCCACAGTATTACTAATTTAATATTAATCTAAAGTTATAAAAGTAGTAACATATATTTATGTTTTTATAGGAGGAGATGGTCCGGCTACGTGCTCAGCCGATAGCTGAGGGTCAGGATCCGCCGACCGATGACCAGATATGAGAGACTATTATGGGCAAGAGGCGTGGCTATGTGCGTGGCTTAGGGACTAGGATGGCGCCGACTACATCGTCCTTTGAGAGTGATGTTAGGGCACACGAAGCCACTGAGGCAGTTCAATGAGAGAATGTAGAGCTGCGACAGAAAGTAGATAGCCTCGAGGAGCGATATTCCCAACTAGAGGCTCTTGTGCAGACGATGCTCAGCCAGCAGCGTGACTCTTCACAACCTTGGTAAATTTTTAAAATTATATACTTTGGTGGATTTATTATTTATAGAAAATGTTACGTAAACCACATCACACACATCACAAATGATAAAATAGACTTGCACGAACTTATGGCACTCGGTTAGGATGCCCAGTTTGAAACTTATGCAAGTTTCAGCTTCAAAAAGGCCCATTTTGGGGTTTTGACAGACCAAAATGCCGGATATCGGCCTAACTACACCAAAACCACATCACACACCTCACAAATGATAAAATAGACTTGTACGAACTTACGACACTCAGTTCGGATACCCGATTTTGAAATTTATGCAACTTTCAGCTTCAAAAAGGCCCATTTTGGGGTTTTGACAAACCAAAATGCCGGATATCGGCCTAAATACACCGAAACCACATCACACACCTCAAAAATGATAAAATAGACTTGCACGAACTTACGGCACTCGGTTCGGATGCCCGGTTTGAAACTTATGCAAGTTTCAACTTCAAAAAGGCCCATTTTGGGGTTTTGACAAACCAAAATGCCGGATATCGGCCTAAATACACCGAAACCACATCACACATACCTTAAAAATGATAAAATAGACTTGCACGAACTTACGGCACTCGGTTCGAATGCCCGGTTTGAAACTTATCCAAGTTTCAGCTTCAAAAATGCCCATTTTAGGGTTTTGACAGACCAAAATGCCAGATATCAGCCTAAATACACCAAAACCACATCACACACCTCACAAATGATAAAATAGACTTGCACGAACTTACAGCACTCGGTTCGGATGCCTGGTTTGAAACTTATGCAAGTTTTAACTTCAAAAAGGCCCATTTTGGGGTTTTGACAGACCAAAATGCCGGATATCGGCCTAACTACACTGAAACCACATCACACACCTCATAAATGATAAAATAGACTTTCACGAACTTACGGCACTCGGTTCGGATGCCCAGTTTGAAACTTATGCAACTTTCAGCTTCAAAAAGGCCCATTTTGGGGTTTTGACAGACCAAAATGCCGGATATCGGCCTAACTACACCAAAACCACATCACACACCTCAAAGATGATAAAATAGACTTGCACGAACTTACGGAACTCGGTTCGGATGCCCGGTTTGAAACTTATGCAAGTTTCAACTTCAAAAAGGCCCATTTTGGGGTTTTGACAAACCAAAATGCCGGATATCGGCCTAAATACACCGAAACCACATCACACACCTCACAAATGATAAAATAGACTTGCACGAACTTACAGCACTCAGTCCGGATGCCCGGTTTGAAACTTATGCAAGTTTCAACTTCAAAAAGGCCCATTTTGGGGTTTTGACAGACCAAAATGACGGATATCAGCCTAACTACACCGAAACCACATCACACACCTCAAAAATGATAGAATAGACTTGCACGAACTAACGGCACTCGGTTCGGATGCCCGGTTTGAAACTTATGCAAGTTTCAACTTCAAAAAGGCCCATTTTGGGGTTTTGACAGACCAAAATGCCAGATATCAGCCTAACTACACCAAAACCCAATCACACACCTCAAAAATGATAAAATAGACTTACATGAACTTACGGAACTCGGTTCAGACACCCGGTTTGAAACTTATGCAAGTTTCAACTTCATAAAGGCCCATTTTGGAGTTTTGACAGACCAAAATGCCGGATATCAACCTAACTATACTGAAACCCCATCACACACCTCACAAATGATAAAATAGACTTGCACGAACTTACGGCACTCGGTTCGGATGCCCGGTTTGAAACTTATGCAAGTTTCAACTTCAAAAAGGCCCATTTTGGGGTTTTGACAGACCAAAATGCCGGATATCGGCCTAACTACACCAAAACCCCATCACACACCTCACAAATGATAAAATAGACTTGCACGAACTTATGGCACTCGGTTCGGATGCTCGGTTTGAAACTTATGCACGTTTCAGCTTCAAAAAGGCCTATTTTGGAGTTTTGACAGACCAAAATGTCGGATATCGGTCTAACTACACTGAAACCCCATCACACACCTCACAAATGATAAAATAGACTTATGCTACTTTATGCCGTTCTTACTATTTATGCATGCAAAAAAAAAAACTTATTCACATTCTATGTTCATATATATTTAATAATTGTTCTAATCTATATCATTTGATCTTTATTTCAGATTGATCGGGATTATTGCCGCGCCATCTTTATGTTTTGCATCGAAACTTGTTATTTTTATTTGTTTTTTTTTTTCCTTTCATGGACATCTGTAGTTACATTTTGGAGACAATTTTTAATTTTTCTATTTATTGTTAAATTGTACTTTTACAAATGTATATAATTAGTTTAATATATGAATGTATTTTTCTTTTTTAATATATTCATTTCAGAATGTTTGAATTTTATTGTATATTAGGATGGATGATTGATACAGGTTTAAACAAGAATAAAAGAACAAATAAAACAAAGCAAATATGTTTTTAAAAAAAAAAAGAAAAAACTTTTAGCGACACACACCAATGCGTCGCTAAAAGTAAGAATTCAATTTAAATATACACTATTAGCGATGCTCAGTCAGAGTCGCTAAAAGCTCCTATTAGCGACGCACGGTTGGGCGTCGTTGAAAACAACTATTAGCAACGCGTACTGTACGTCGCTAATAGTCACGTTTAGCAACGCCCAACCATGCGTCGCTAATTAGAGCCTTTAGCGACGCTCGGTGTGCGTCGCTAATAGTGGTTTTCAGTAACGCACACTGCGACTTTGTGTAATATTTGCGACGCTTGTCCCCAAATATTAGCGACGTATTGTGAGCGTCGCTAATAGTCACCTCCAATGACACCCAAGGATTCATGCGTCGCTAATACTATTAGCGACGCCACTATTTGTGACGCCTTAACAACGCACGTTTGTGTGTCACAAAAGATCATTAGCGACGCTTCTAGCCACTTTTAGCAACGCACGCGTGCGTCGCTAATAGTGCATTTTGTTATAGTGTCTCCTTAAATCGTTTGGTTCTCCTAATGTGGGAAAAGTTGGTCGAGCGAAGCCTACTCACAGCTAGTGCTTGATCTCGACCGATCTTGGTTCTTGGTCAAAACTGAATGTTTATGTCTAATTGGGGCGGACCCGGATCAGACCATGGTGCGGTTCATCACACGTACATGTCAAATCATTCTAATAAAAGGAGCACAGATGTTATATTATGAATTTGCACAAGTGTCACAACAGGATTTAGCAGGCAAAATCATGCCCTTACAGTTATACACTAGCAATAACATTAAGTGTTTAGTAACCTCAATATCTCTGCGTCATTAGAAATACTTTATACCTTTGTTTATTTTCAAAAAACATCATTAAAAATAGTTTATTCAAGACAAAATTTCAATTTTATGGATCAGATAACTGTCTTCCATTTGGTTATCAAAATGATAACTATACATTCAAGTTCTCGTCTGATGCAGATTATTGTTGTCTCTCTTTTCTGTACTCTAATAGTAGTTGGGTGGGTTAGTCTCTTCAGCTAATGTTAACCTCTTGAGTTATGGTTCCACTGAAGTCAATTAACATTAATTCCAGAATCTTATGGATCAAGTTGACTCCGATTTAAATATCCATACTCGATGAATATGGTTATATCTATAGCTGTTAAGGATGCTTTGCAAGTTTTCTATACTACGAATATTTACACATTAAGCATCAAATATAGTTTTATATAAACCATTTTTACATTGGAATTATTTTTTATACAAGAGATGTAAGGGGAGAAAAATAGACGAAAAAACCAACGTAAAATAATAGATCAACATATACTAAATTCAATACTTTTATATATTTTATCTTAATATAGTAAATTTTTATAACTATATAGAAAACTTGTATATTTTAATAATATTAATTTTCATTACTTATCTTTTTGTGAACACTCTAACAACTAGACCCACCTCATTATACTCCACATACTGTCATCTATATTAACCTACCCCTTATCGTACCAAATCTAAAATATGTAATGTAATGTGTTTTCATTTTCATTCTGCTTCTGCGTAACATAATAATTCCTGTGTTTTCGTTTTCATTCTGCTTCTGCGTAACATAATAATTCATGTTTTAGATAATATAATGTTCAGAACTTCGGTTTTTCAAAAAATAAAAAATGCTATTAAGAGAATGATTACACTCAGCTTCCAAATAATTTGAATCTATGGGACGTATTTGGAATGTAGACCTAACTATGTTTCAGAGCCACATACAGATTATGCAACCAAAGTGTCAAAGCAAAGCTCATAGACATTATTCATAAATTTCTCCAACCAATCTCACCTATTAAACTATTACATCATGTTTGATACTAAAGAATTGAATGATTATTCTATGAAATGAAATAAGAAATGAAAATAATATGGAACAGATTAAAAATTATTCATTTAGGCTAAAGGAATACATGAATTGATTTTTTATAAAATGTTCATTCCATGGAATTAAGCATTCACAATCATGTTAAACAAGATAATAAAGAATGAAAAAATTGGAATATTATTTAGGCTAAAGGAATACAAGAACTGATTTTTAATGGAATGCTCATTCCATAGAATTAAGCATTCACAACCATGCTAAACAAGATAATAAAAAATGAAAAATTAAAATATTCATTCCACTGTATCAAACATAACCCTAACCCTAGTATCTAGCACTATTGAGCTAAAGACATTACTAAGATGGTACTAAAAGTCAGACAACAAACCCTCAAATCAAAAATAAAAAATTTCTAGCTCAAATTATTTAACCGTTCTTTTATTAAGTTCTTATTAGATTTGATTTTAGAAGTGGGATATAGAATAATATTTCACGATATATATACAATATATCAATCAATATATCGCAAATGCTATATCTTATTCCATGTGTACGCAATTCATTTAGTCAACAATTCCTTAATGGTGGCGATAATTTAATTCCATGTATACAATGCATTTAGCCGACAGTACCATATTGGAGTCACCTAATTTCAGTTACCAGTTTCTATCACATTTTATCGGGAAAAACAAAAATTGTCAACTTTGTGCAACTCTCACAAACGTACTTGTCAAATCGATACGAGGATTGCACCAAATAGTTTTTTTTTTTTTTTTTTTTTCCATTTTATACACAAAAAAGAGTAATGCAATATCTTTTCCAAATGACACTAGACCAAATCATGGATCCTTACAGTGTCACATTCTTTTCCATTAGTCTTAGTCCATTAATTTCCAAATTTGAGCCAGCATTCAAATGTTCTTTTTCATGCTTTCATTCCATCAATTTCAGTTTGAAAGTTCAATCCACTGTCTGAAAACAAAAGCAACCAATTGAGATTGCAATATCTTTTAGTCTTTGTATATCCATTGTATGTAATGTAGGGATATGATGGCTAAGATTTTTCTTTACAACACCTTTCTTAATCTCAATATTTATTAGAGTTTTATTTAATTTTTAAATTAATCAAAACTCTCGTACTATAATTTTTAATTTGTATTGTTTATTAAAAAATTATTACTCTTGCATTTTGAAAAGTGAAAAAAAAAATTTATTTGGAGTTGTATCTTTAGGCATCAATGTGTCTTCTTGAGCTGGTTTGTTCAAAAGGCAACATTCTCTTCAATCTTTTGTTACCGGATTCAAGCTACCATATTTGTGTTTGATAAGAAAAAAGAACTTCTGAAGAAACGTAGACCATCTCATATGCATTTTGTTCAAGTGCTTTTGAATGTTGGTGTACTTAAAAAATTGGTGATCCGTGTGAAACACAAACTCTAGCTGAACAGAGTAATGCAATGGCAATGAATGTCTTTTATTAGTGTGCTCTCCTATATTAAGCATTTCACATGTTCGAGAAAATGCACAAAAATACATAACATCATAGCCCAAAACAATCATATGAAATCAAATCATTCAACGGGTCTCCTTTACAACCCTAAAAGAAAACAAAGAGCTCATAAGTTAGTTCTTAATACCAGAGACTAAGAATGGAAAAACTTAAAAGATGTAACAACGAAAAATGTTGATAATCTTAGTAAATTGATGATTAATGATAGCCACACACAAGCAATAATAGTGTTTCCCCACCATCCATCAAGTACTTCTTATGATTTAGAATAATTTAGTCAACCACCCTGCACCTAATCCACCATCTGCTTCCAAGTTCCACAATACGTATCACAAATAAATAAATTTCTCTCTTTCTGATTGATTTTTGACATTGTTGTTAATCAAATAATCAATATATAAAGCACAACAAAACCCACATGATCATTCCTTTTATTCACAACTGGCATTATTTAACCTAAAAGGATTACTCCAGAAACTTAAATGTCTGTGTCATTAGAAATACTTTATACCTTTGTTTACGTACAAAAAACCATTAAAAATAGTTTATTCAGACAAGATTTCAATTTCATGGATCAGATGCATAACTGTCTGTCGTAAGGTTATCAAAATGGTAAGTATACATTCAAGTTCTCATCTCATGCAGATTATTGTTGTCTCTCTTTCCTGAACTCTGCTCTGCTAGTAGTTGGGTGGGTTAGTCTCTTCATCTAATTTGAACTTCTTGAGTTATGATTCCACTGAAGTCATTAACATTAATTCCAGAATCTTATGAGTATGGTTAAGTTGAGTACATTGTTAAATATCCATACACAGATGAATATGGTTATCTCCATAACCATTTAGGATACTTTGCAAGTTTTCTATTCTATGAATATTTATATACTACGCATCAATTATAGTTTTATATAAAGCATTCTTACACTGGGACATAATTACAAGAAAACGTTAATATCCTAACGATTTTCATTTTGGTATGTACGTTCCAAAATACGGTATATTTATATTCCAAAACATTCACTTTTGTGATCTGTTCTTTCTTTAATTTTTCTTTGAGGACAAAATTAATAGGAAAAAAGCAACACAATACAAGAGATCAATATAACTTGGTATACTTAATTCAATACTTTTACATGTTTATACCCAATATAATAATTTTTTACCACCATACTTGAACAGTCTGACAATTAGACCTACCCCATTGTATTCCACTTATAGTCATCTATATAAGCCTACCCCTTATCGTATCACATCTAGAGTATGTAATGTATTACATCATGTTCCAGATAACATAGCAATTAGAACTATGGTTTTTCAAAAAATAAAAAGGCTATTAAGAGAATTATTACATTTAACTTTCATATAATTTGAATCTGAGGCACATATTTGGAATGTAGACCTAACTATGTTTCAGAGCCACATACAGATCATGCAACCAAAGTGTCAAAGCAAAGCTCATAAATAAACTTTATTCAAGGATTTCTTCAACCAACCTCACCTATTAAACTACCACTATTGAGTTAAAGATATTACTAAGACCTTATGCCCAAGGCATCCTGCAATATAAATAAGCCCTTATCTAAACCAACAAATTTCATTTATATTCAGTGTTTTGGCTTTCCTTCTCACAGTCCACAATCTGAAGGACTGAAAGGTAACATAATCCTGCCTTCGCTGCTCCCTCAACAAAATTCCAGGGCTAAAAATAATAATTTTTTCAAATTTTGCTTGAAAACAAAAGGTTGATATAAAAAAAAAAAATCATTTGACAATTATTTTCTAAAAGTAAAACCAATCAAATACTACTAATTTCTTATTTATTTAAGTCAAAAAGTAAAAGAATACTTAAACATTTCATGAAGTGCGCTTCCTATAGTGTCAATATGAGAGGCCAGATGTGATGGGACTAAGAGTAAGACTACAAAAACAAACCCTCAAATCAAAAATAAAAATCTTCTAGCAAACATATTTGAATATCTAATTCAAATCATTTAAGCATTTCATTACACATGTATATAAATTATGTTGGTCTAATTAAATTCAAATTGATACACAGACACAAGTGAATTTTGATAGAATTTATTACTAGAGATGATCTCAACACCATCAAATTTAATATACAATTCATTTAGTCAACAATACCTTAATGGTGTCACCTAATTTCAGTTACGAGTTTCAATCACATTTTATCAGGAAAAAAATGTAATATGAGTGTCACTCAAAATTTTAGTACTGAATCCAGGTATCTTAGTCAATTTTGTACAACTCTCACAACGTTAAGTCTCACAAACTCATCATCAAATCTGAACTACCGTCACATCGATACAGGGATTGTACTATAAAAGAAGAATGCAGCCGGACAAATTGTTGTTGAAAATGACACTAAGCCAAATCATGATCCTTAAAAGTGTTACACTCTTTTCCATTTAGTCCATTAATTTCCAAATACAAATCAGCATTGAAATGATGTTGCATTCTTTTTCATGCTTTCACTCCATCAATTTCAGTTTGAACTAGTGTCTGGAAACCAAGAACCAATTGAGATTGCAATATCTTTAGTCTCTGTAGATCCAATGTAATGTAGGATTATGATCTTATATATCATAGCTAACACATATACCTTACATTTTTTGTCATATAGGGTCAAGCAACAATTCTTTTGTAATTCAGAAGGCTCTCTTCAATCTTTTGTTAGTTTGAGGAAGCTTTTGCACTCCCACCATTGTGTTTATTTTTACAAAATTTTCTCTATAAAATGTGTTTGATCGTTTGGCCAAATTTTTAAAATTACTTTTGTATCGATTTTATTTTTCAAAACACACAAAAAGTTATTTTCCACAAACGCACTTATGTACGTCTGGAAAACCTCCCCCTAAAACCCACTTACCTCCATATGGATATCAGTTTGGATAAAAGAAGTCCTAAACTTACAACCAACAATATTATCAAATAATTCAATGGATAAAACATGAAATATGTCGTGTCAAAATGGTAAAAGATAGTAATTGGAATTTTGAAAGGTTAAATGAAAATGGCAATGAATCCCCCTTACTGGTGTGCTCTTGTGTCTCGTGTATTAAGCATTTCACATATTCAAGAAAATGCTCAAGAAAATACATAATACCAGAGCCCAAAACAAGCATAGCATATCAAATCAAATAATTCGGTAGGTATCCTTTAGAACCCCAGAAAAAAAAAAAAACAAAACAAAACAAAAAGCTCACAAGTTAGCCCTTAATATCATAGATTAAGAATGGAAAAACCAAAAAGAAGTAACAAAAAAAATTTGATATCACTTCAGAAGATAATCCTAATAAATTGATGAATAATGGTAGCCATACAGAATTAATATACTCTCCTGTATTAAGCATTTCACATGTTCGAGAAAATGCTCAAGAATACATAATACCAGAGCCCATAACAAGCCTATCAAATCAAATTATTCGATGGGTCTCCTTTAGAACCCCAGAAAAAGCAAAAAGTTCATAAGTTAGCCCTTAATACAAGAGCTTTAAGAATGGAAAAACCAAAAAGATGTAACAATGAAAAATGTTGATATCTCTTCAAAAAATAATCCTAGTAAGTTGAAGAGTAATGCTGGCCATACACAAGTAATATAACGTTTTTCCACCATAAATCAAGTATTTCTTAGCTACACGTTGAACAATTTAGTCGACCACACTGCACCTAAACCACCTATGCTTCCAATCCTCAGAAGAAAATAATATGAACTCAAGTTTTTGCTAATTTCATCTTTTAGAAACTTCAGTAACTACCGACATACTTCCAATTCTAGAGTCTTGTCTTCCTTGACCTTCTCCTTCCTATGTTCCATATCCCGTCAATTTACACATTTTCTACTCTATATGACCGATACTATTTCCCAGTAATGCAATTTTTTTCAAATGAGAATTTGTTATCTTTCAAGCTTGATGTTATGCATTTCATCCAAAAGTGAATTCCCACAACATTTTCCACAAATTCAGTCGTAAATTGTCTCAAGAAGTACAAAGATGTGTTTTCTCCTATTATCTCTTTAGTTCTTTTTTTTTTTCAAAGTATAATCTGATATTACAATTAAAGGGGACGATTTCAAATTTCCTATTTAAGATCCACAACACTTGCCACAAATAAATAAATTTCTCTCTTTCTGATTGATTTTTGGCATTGTTGTCAATCAAATATGATAAGTTTGAATTTGGAGAGGGGGAAGAAAGAAGGAGACAGAGAAAAGAGAAGAGAGAGAGGGCAACTTGAATTAATTTGATGATGCTTTATTGGATTTCATATGGCTGTATTTATAGCCAATACAGCAACAGAAAATATAAGTGCAGCAACTAAAAGAGAGGAAATCAAGGGAATAGCAGTAAACTAGGTAATGGCTAAAGAATAGGAACAAAAAGCAGCAGACTAGGTCATTTGCTAAAGAATAGGAACTGCTTTGGACTCTTTCAACAGGTACTTACTGGGTGGCTAGCAGCAGGTTGGAGTCTGTAACAGTCCCCCCCACTTGAATGGTCCTTGTCCTCAAGGACAGAAACTGGGGTAGGCCCTCCGGAATCGCCATTCAGTTTCCCAAGTAGCATCCTCGACTGGGGTGCCGACCCATTTGATCAGAACTTCGGATTTCGGGCGGTATTTTCCCTTTTGTACTTCTCGCCGAGCCAAAATGGATTCTGGTTGAGGGAGAATAGTAGAATCAGCTGCTACTGGAGGGAGATCAGGGGAGGTGGGAGCAATAGTCCCCAAGTGTTTGCGCAGGAGACTAACATGGAAGGTGTCATGGATCAGTGATCCGACCGGCAAATCTAGCTTGTAGGCCACAGGTCCAACCCGCTCAATCACCTTGTAGGGGCCATAGAAGCGAGGGGAAAGCTTCAGAGATCCACGAAATGCAATAGAAGTCTGGCGGTAAGGTTGGAGTTTGAGGTAGACATAGTCGCCTATATTAAATGAAACCTCGCGCCGATGCTGATTGGCCTGGGACTTCATCCGTTCCTGAGCAAGTTGCAGATTGCGCCGGAGTTCCCTTAGAATTTGGTCCCTGTCTTGGAGATACTCATCCACAGCCTGGACTCGTGCCGTCCCCGGAACGTATGTCAGTAGGATTGGCGGCGGTTTGCCGTAGACGGCCTCAAAGGGAGTGATCTTTGTTGCTGAGTGGATAGAGGTATTGTAGCTGAATTCTGCCCATGGTATCCATTCTACCCACTTCTTCGGCTGGGACCCTGCGAAACAACGAAGATATTGCTCCAAGGTTCTGTTGACGACCTCCGACTGGCCATCGGTCTGAGGGTGGTAACTGGAACTCATGCAGAGTTTGGTCCCTTGGAGGCGAAACAAGGCCTGCCAAAAATTGTTGGTAAAGACCTTATCACGGTCGTTTACTATGGAGGCGGGAACTCCATGTAATCGCACCACATTGGCGACAAAGGCTCGTGCAATTGAGGCAGCAGAGAAGGGATGCTTCATTGGCACGAAGTGTGCATATTTCGTCAAACGGTCAACGACCACCATAATGACGGAGTGTCCATTGGCCAGAGGAAGGCCTTCTATGAAATCCATTGACACATCTATCCATGATTGAGTAGCTATGGGAAGGGGCTGCAACAGGCCAGCAGGCTTCATACAGTCCGCTTTGTATTGTTGGCACACCTCGCAAGTCTTGAGGAAGTCCTTCGGTGTTTGCCGCATCTTTGGCCAAATGAAACTCTGGTTGATACGATGGAGGGTTTTATGGAACCCAAAATGGCCGCCTATAGGGGACGAGTGGCTGTCCGTGAGGATTAGATGAATTAAAGTAGAATTAGGGCTCAAGAATATCTTGCCATTTTGGAACCAAGCACCATCTCATAGAGTCAATTTATGGGCATCTCGTCTGCTAGCTAGGCTCGCATAAAAAGGATCTTTGCGGACTTCTTGTTGGAGCGTCGGCCACCAGTCCGCATGTGGAATGGAGATGGATAAGAACTGGAGCTCACCCATTCGAGATAAGGAATCGGCAGCCTGGTTCTCGGGGCCTTTTTTATATTCAATGGCGTAGTCGTATCCCAACAGCTTGGGTAACCAATGGGACTGGGCAAGGGTGGTGATGCGCTGCTCCAGCAAATATTTGAGGCTTTGGTGGTCTGTTCTCACTATGAACCTCCTACCGAGCAAATAGGGGCGCCATTTTCTGATGGCCTTGACGATTGCGAGCATTTCTTTCTTGTATGTAGACAATAACAAGGCAGATCCTTTGAGAGCTTTACTGAAGTAGGCAATAGGCTGATTCTGTTGGGTGAGAACAGCTCCGAGTCCCACTCCACTAGCATCACATTCAATCACAAATTGTTGAGAGAAGTCCGGCAGGCGCAGGGTAGGTGGTGTGGTGAGGGCATGCTTCAGTTGGTGGAATGCTGCCTCTGCTTCACTATTCCACTGGAATTTTTCCTTGGTCAAGAGCCTAGTTAGTGGGGCTGCTGTGCTGCCAAAGTAGCGGATAAATTTCCTATAGTAGCCGGCAAGCCCAAGGAAGCTTCGCACTCCTCTGGCCGTGGTGGGGGTTGGCCAAGCCATCACTGCTTGCACCTTGTCAGGATCTACTGACACTCTTCCTTCAGTGATAATATGCCCCAAGTATTTGACCTGTTGGACTCCAAAATGGCATTTTGATTCCTTGGCGAACAACTGGTTTGATTGTAAAATAGTGAAGACAATCTGTAAATGAGAGAGGTGATCTTTCCAAGATTGTGAATAAACCAATATGTCGTCAAAGAATACCATAATAAACCTGCGAAGGTATGGCCGGAAGAGGTCATTCATGAGACTCTGAAAAGTTGCCGGAGCATTGGTGAGTCCGAAAGGCATGACTACGAACTCATAATGCCCCTCATGAGTTCGAAATGCTGTCTTCTGAATATCTTTTTCATGCACTCGAATCTGGTGGTACCCAGATCGCAGGTCCAACTTCGAATAAAACTTGGCACCATGAAGCTCGTCAAGTAATTCATCAATTACGGGAATGGGATACTTATCTTTCACCATGATCTTGTTGAGAGCCCGGTAGTCCATGCAAAATCGCCAAGTCCCATTAGCTTTTTTTACCAATAAAACCGGAGAAGAAAAGGGACTGTTGCTTGGCCGTATAAGTCCTGTCTGCAGGAGCTCCTTGACCATCTTCTCAATTTCTGATTTTTGGCAGTATGGATATTGGTAGGGCCGCACGCTCACTGGTTCTGCATCTGGTTGGAGCAGAATTCGGTGGTCATGTAATCGTTTGGGAGGAATGCTTGTGGGAGTCTCAAAGACCTTAGAGAATTCCTCCAGAAAGCTCTTGATCTCCGGTGGGTAAGGTTGAATGGAGGACTTGGGTTCGGCCAGAACTATCTAAAAGAAGAACCCAGTTCCCTGCAGCCCCGCACATTTCTTGTCATTCAGAACTTGAATGCTGGCACACTCAGTAGTGCGGCCAAGTCCATGGAGGGTATGAGTGGTTCCCCTAACACGGAAAGACATAGTGAGGCGCTTGTAATCCATCTTGAGGGGTCCGAGTGTCTCCAGCCATTGTACGCCCAAAACTGCTTGACAAGCTGCCACAGGAAGAACATAATAGTCAGCAGTGATAGGTATACCTTGGATAGTGAGCATGAGCCCTTGACATTGGCCGGTGCATTCGATCCTTTCCCTATTTGCAACCACCACTTGTAACTTCTTATCCCGGAGAATCGGCAAGCCGAATCGAGAAGCAGTGTGTTGATCAATGAAATTATGGGTACTACCCCCGTCGATCAGCACCATTAAGCTTTTGTTCTTCCACTTTCCCAAAACTCGGAGGGTTTGGGGATGTTCGGCACCAGCAATTGCATGGAAGGAGATTTCGGGTAGTAGTTCCTGAGTTTCTGCTTCCTGAGGTGGCTCCTCTCCATTTTCTCCATTTTCTTTCTCCATGTGTGGTGCATCTTCAATCATGAATAATTGGGGACGTTCACACCGATGGCCCAGGGAGTATTTTTCATCACAATAATAGCATAGGCCTTTCTCTCGGCGTTCCCGCGACTCTTGGTTGGTGATTCGACGAAAAGGCGAGGGCGGTGCGTTGGATCCCATTCCTGAGCGTTGGCTGGGTGTTGATCCCAGAATTCCTGCAGCTGGGTTGGGGTTTCCTCTTGGCAGTGGGGCCCCTGTTTGCATTCTGTTGATGGGGGTAGGCCGCCGTTGGAGCTGGTTTCGCTCCTCCACCAATCGGGCAACTCCAATGGTGTCCACCAAGGTTCGGGGTTGCTTGATCTTGACATCCAAGCGGATGTCATCCCTTAAGCCTGCAATGAAACACCCGATTAAAAAAGTTTCTGGTAGTTTATCTACCCAATGAGAGAGCCTTTCAAAGGCCTCTTGATAAGTCGCAACTGTTGTAGTTTGCTTCAAACGGGACAAGGCTTCCGAGGGGTCTTCAAATTCGGTAGGACCAAAGCGAAGCAGGACTACCTTGGTGAGTTCCTCCCAGGTAGGAGGTTCCCGAAATTTCGTATGCCAACGATGCCACTGTAGTGCAATGCCTTCCAAGTGAAAAGAGGCGAGTTGCACCCGCTGATCAGCTCTAATGCCTTGGTATTCGAAGTACTGCTCAGCCTTGTAGATCCACCTCATTGGATCTTCTCCATTGAACTTCGGGAACTGCAGCTTAAGTGAAGATGGTGGGGAATGGTTGTAGCCAGCGGCAGACGGTGTGGCATGTGGATGGTGAGAGGATCCCTCCTGAGCCATGGGATTAACTTCTGGTGGACAAGCGTGGGAGCTTCTGGTGGAGCGCAGGGCTTGTATTTCTGTCAAGACTGTCTGCAGAGTTGTATTCACCTGATCGAAGTTTGACTCATGACGTGCTAATGCTTCATTCACTTCATTGCGGAATTCTACATTCGTCTTCCCACGAGTATCCATGGCAAAAACCTGACTCTGATACCAAATGATAAGTTTGAATTTGGAGAAGGGGAAGAAAGAAGGAGACAGAGAAAAGAGAAGAGAGAGAGAGGGCAACTTGAATTAATTTGATGATGCTTTATTGGATTTCATATGGCTGTATTTATAGCCAATACAGCAACAGAAAATATAAGTGCAGCAACTAAAAGAGAGGAAATCAAGGGAATAGCAATAAACTAGGTAATGGCTAAAGAATAGGAACACAAAGCAGCAGACTAGGTCATTTGCTAAAGAATAGGAACTGCTTTGGACTCTTTCAACAGATGCTTACTGGGTGGCTAGCAGCAGGTTGGAGTCTGTAACAAAATAATCAATACATAAAGCACAATAATACCCACATGATCATTATTTTATTCACAACTAGCATTATTCAACTTAAAGGATTACTCCAGGAACTTCAATGTCTCTGTGTCATTAGAAATAGTTTATACCTTTGTTTATTTACACAAGGCCATTAAAAATAGTTCATTCGGACAAGATTTCAATTTTATGGATCAGATGCATGTCGTCTGCCTGGATGTTATCAAAATGACAACTATACATTCAAGTTCTCGTGTCATGCAGATTATTGTTGATCTCTCTTTTCTGAATTCTGCTCTCCATTTAGTTTGAATGTCTTGAGCAAGATTAATTCCAAAATCTTATGGATCAAGTTGAGTACAATATGACATATCTGTTAGAAAACTTGTATCAGTTTTATTTTACAAAACATATTTGAACCAGAAGTTGTTTTATCAAAACAATATTTAATCTAAGGCAATATAGAATTAAACTTACAGATAAAATACAGAAACAGTAAAATTCAGACTTACAGTAAAGTCGCAGAACCAAGAAACAATATTGATCAAGGCTAGCATTTGACGCTATGTCTTTAAGACGAATTACGCCCCTTGCGGTGGTGCTTACGAGTTCTTGGACGTTTTGTCTCCCAAGATACAATGATCGTTCACACGCGGACGTGAAGCACGACAGCAGCGTGTCTGGCGAACCAAACTTATAACTTAAACTCTCTCTTACAGAATACAGAAACTAAAATTAAATCGATTGAATGAATGCAATAATGGTGCTATATTTATAGAAGGATTGGTGACTGTTCAAACAATCACAGCCTCCAAAAGTTGTGGTTGATCAAACCGACTAAACATGATGGTTGAGTTGGTGTGGCTGTTCGCGAAGTCACCTTTGTTAATGCGAACAGGCACACAGCTTTCCATGGTGACTGTTCGGCCTTTATTCAAAATGATTGCGTTTTGGTTTAAATAGTAACGTTTCAGAAAATATAATTTAAATAATAAAAATATTATTTAAATGAATTTTCTCTAAAAAGATATATACACTGCAAGCTAAGGCCCAAAAACCCAACCCGACGGGGCACGTTTGGTGACCCAAGCATGTGCTAGGTCCTTCCCCTTCCACAAAACTTACGTGCCCCTAAAGGCACAAACCTTCCTTCAAGGTAATTGTATATGTACTCTTTAAAAGCCTTGTACCCATCCTACGCTGGACACAAGCTTCAAACTTTTGTTACCATTTTCAAGTGATGATGTTGGAGGTAATTTCTCATTCACTCTTTAATAGTTTTGAGCAACCCAATATATGTTTTTAATCTCCTTATAAAGGATAACATATTTCCATGTGGACCCAACACAATTAATGTGTGGGGTACACTTTAAATTTAGCTCAAAGATGGCCAAAAAAATTGTGCTCAAGAACTCATTTTTCCAACAATCCCTCACATGAATGAAATTAACCGACAGTAATGCAAATGATATGCAGACACTAAGAGAGTTCATTTGAAAATCTCTTGTATAGAGAAAGGTAGCTTGTGACCTTGAACCTTTCCTTGTGAAATACTATCGAGGTTCTTGGTTGATCAGTGAATATGATGTCTTGAACTGTTCAACCGTTTGTGTAAACCAAAACAATAAAATTCACACAAAATCTTTCCTAACACAGTTGGTTCTCATGATTGTATTCATTTTAGCCCTGAACAATGCTTGGTTTTATCATGAATGCTCTTAGAAAATTTAGCATTTAGTCATTCTCATAGAACTGCCCCAGTTCACACTCACATAGTTGAGATTTCTCATTAAAAGTATTCTGTTATACTCCACTTGTGTTAACAAGGTATAAGAATCATTAAAAGCTTAACTTATCATATTCAACGCTGCAAGTATCATTATTCTAATCATAGGGATGAGTAGGAGATATTATCCCCATAGTGATCTCAATGAGTCGCACACAATACAGTTGTTCCTTTGAACCTAGATCTTAGGATCTCCGGTCAGCTAGGTTGGGTTTTCATTATGGCGACTTTAATGTATAGGCTTCAAACCCATTTCCCTCGATTTACTTGCTCTCTTGTCAATTATTTCGTTTAATGGATCCGCTATATTGGCTTTTGACCTTATGTACTTAATAGTCATAATGCCATTAGAGAGCAGTTATAATACAGTATTATGTCTTCGACGTTAAAGGCGAGACTTACCGTTCTATATCTGATTTTGTGCCCCTCCAATTACAGATTGGCTATCACAATGTAAACATATTACGGGCACACATTTCTGGCCTTAGATTACTTATGTATCTACTCATCTTACTAACATTGTATATTATGTCTGGAGGAGTGCAATTCATTACATACATTAAGCTACTATTTATTCTTGCATACTATAATTGAGAGGTGCCTTTGTCATTATTCTTGGATAAACGTAAATTTACATATACAGGTATTCTCGCTGGACCATGATCATATTAATTAAATTTCTTAAGTATTCCCTTAATATAAAACAATTGAGTTAATACTAGTCCATCCAATGTTCTAAAGAATTTTATCCCTAACATGACATCAGTAACACCTATACCCTTTATGTAAAACTTTTATTGTTCAACATTTTCTTAGTAACTTTAATGACTTCATTATTGCTACCCATAATGAGCAAATCACCAACATAGAGACAATTAATGACATAGTCATTTTCATCATCCTTGAGATACACACACTTGTCTCTTTCCAATATAGAGTTTCAAAATTGGACATCATTTCCTTAAAGTTTTAAAGTTCATTTTTCTAATACATAAGTCAGAAAATATTGACCAAAGATTTTAATATACTAGCCTTCTTGATTCGTCTAAGTTCATCATTATCTTGTTGTTTCTCTTAGTCTTGACTACTACTACTATTTGTAGTGCCATGAGTTCCTTTCAGAGAACTCGCCTCTTGTACGGATTGTAATTAAATATATGTTACATGAACAATGCATTTCTTAATTTAATAATTAATAATAGTATGAATTTCAGACTTATAAATAAGAAACTGAAATGCACTATTATTATTAACATACACAGTTAATTGTTATAGGTTTTATCTAAATGCTTTTAGGAATAGGAGTCACTACTTTAGCCAAGCTCCCCCACATTTCTTAAGTATTTGTTGGAAGGTCTTCGACCTTTCCACAACTCATAAGGGTTTTTATTGGTTTTTCTTTTGAGGTATATGGTTGAAAGTATAATTTGTGTAGAATATAAGTTTCACCACAAATTCTGAGATAATCTAGAACTTATTAACATAGTATTAAATATATTTTTAAAAGTTCTATTTTTTTCCTGTTTAGCAATTTTATCTTACTGAGAATTCATAAGGTGTAGAATAGTACAACATTGTAACAAAACTCACCAAAAAGTGATTTGTGCTCACCATTTCTTAGTAATTTAATCTTCTTATTAAGTTGATTCTCAAACTCACTCTTATAATGTGTAAACATTTTCAAGACCTCATCTTTACTTCTCAACAAGTAATCATAACAATATCTTGTACTCTCATCAATAAATGCCAGAAAAAATTTCTTATCGCCTCTAGTTTTAACATAATTTCTAATCACAAATATTTGAATTAATTCTAGAGGTCCAATGCTTCTTTCAAGATTGAAAAGAAGTCCTTGTAAACTTTATTTCCACACATAATCTGTCATACCAAATAATTAAATGCTTAACAATGATCTAAACATTTATTTTTGCCTTGTAACTCAACAATAAACTATATTCAAGATTTTACCGAATATCTACCACATATAGTAAATAAAAATCTTCCTAATAAATTCAATAAAGAATTGCATATAAAAATTAATGCAATAGATCTATATCAAGCATGACTTTACAAATGATTATCATATTCCAAATTTACCAATATTGGATAATCACATCACAATTAAAATATTATTCTAACATATAATTATTTATATTATCTATAAAGAAAGGATATATAATATTTCTAAAGTTAATAATATTATTGCCACACTTTAGATGACTCAAACATATGAAGATATATATATATATATATATATATATATGTTTTAATCATTAGACAAAATAATTGTCATAATATTTATTTTGAGAAAACTCATTTCTCATATACCTTTTTGTATACATATATCAAACTTAAAAAGGTATTTAATTCAAACTAAACATACACAATGTTTTATATATGTGTTTCTATTATATAAATATATGTATATGTATATATGAAAATGCACCAATTTAAATTAAATAGACATAGTCTTTCAATTTGAATTGAAGAGATATATAGTTTCAATTTGAATTGAAGAAATATTTAGTTTCAATTTGAATTGAAGAGTCAAGTCGTTTCAATTTGAACTGAAGAATCACGTTATTTGAATTGAAGAGTCACGTCGTTTCAATTTGAACTGAAGAATCACGTTATTTCAATTTTGAATTGAAGAATCACGTTATTTTAATTTTAAATTGAAGAGTCACGTTATTTTAATTTTAAATTAAAGAGTCACATTGTTTCAATTTGAATTGAAGAGTCACATTGTTTCAATTTTTTAATTGAAAAGACACATTGTTTTAATTTTGAATTGAAGAGTCACGTCGTTTCAATTTGAAATGAAAAGACGGAGTGTTTCAATTTGAATTGAAAAGTCACGATGTTTCAATTTGAATTGAAGAGTCGCGTTGTTTCAATTTTGAATTGAAAAGACACATTGTTTCAATTTGAATTGAAGAGTTATGTTGTTTCAATTTTGTCACGTTGTTTCAATTTGAATTGAAAAGACACATTGTTTCAATTTATTCTCTTTCCAAGTTACTAACTATCACATGGAAACTTGAAGAGATTAATGATTATACACTAAACTGTGTTTCAATATACATAAAGATTTACACATGATTAATTGAAAATAACAATAATTTCTTAATATATATAGTCACTTTGCAATCAATTTATATCCATGCAACATTTTAAATGCAACTAGCAAATAATTACGAATATACATTTGCATACATATTACATGTATAGCCAGTATAATAAACTTATTATATTTCAGAATTCTAATAGGCATATGAAAATTCCTTCAATTAGAATACCTGTAAAATATAATGTTTTCTTTAGAGAAAGTCATTATATTTAAAGGATTAGACTCATTTATACTTTCATCTATAATTTTCAAAAGATGTATATTATAATAAACTTTTACATGTATGTCTATATATGTAATTTGAACTTCTTAAGTATAAATACATCTAAAGAAATTATAATAACTAAATATATAAGTTCTCTAACAAATTATTAAAAAACAGGTTCGACATTGCAGTACCAATATGAATATTTAAATAAAATATATTAAGATAAATATTATTTTATTCACTATATTTTTTTATTAAATTGTTCAATTAACATGTCTTTTCTTAAAAAGACAACCTTTCATAAACATCCAATATATGTATTTTTTCAAAGAGTCACAATTTTTTGAAAGGACACAACCTTACATAATTGCTCATGTTAAGAGACACAACCTTTCATAAGTGCTCATTCAATGTGTCTTTTGTAAAGAGACATCGTTTCAATTTATTGCAACATAATTTTTTCATTTCTCATTAAAATAATTAGTAATAAAATTTAATAGTAAAGCATCATTGCTTTCTTGCTTTAATTAGTAACATTGTAGAATATTTATATTGATAAATTAAATCTCATGCCAAGTTCTAGTAACATACCAATTGTAAAAGTATACAATTCCCAATACATATAAGACAATAAACTGGAATTAACCAAGTAGTATATTCCATAAGTAAAATTGATATACAAAACACATACACATATTAAGATCTGTACATTAATAAATCAAAAAATAAAATACAGAACCTCAAATTCTATGGTATGAAAATAAAATAATAAACCAGAACAAATTCTGAAATTCTATAAAATAATATAGAATATAAAAATGATAAAGTTATATATAATAATTCATCTTAAGATTGTTATTAATCTTGTATCATTTTATTTTACAAAAAATATTTGAACCAGAAATTATTTTATCCAAACAGTATTTAATTGAAGGCAATATAGAATTGAACTTACAGATAAAATACAGAAACAGTAAAATTCAAACTTATAGTAAAGTCACAGAACCGAGAAACAGTATTGATCAAAGCTAGCGTTTGACGCTATGTCCTTAAGACAAATTACACCCCTCGCAGTAGTGCTTACAAGTTCTTGGACGTTTTGTCTCCCAAGATGCAATGATCGTTCACACGCGGACGTGAAGCACTACAGCAGTGTGTTTGGCGAACCAAACTTGTAACTTGAACTCTTTCTTACAGAATGCAAAAACTCGAATTAAATTGATTGAATGAATGCAATGATGATGTTGTATTTATAGAAGGACTGGTGACTGTTCAAACAGTCACAGCCTCTAAAGGTTGCGGCTGATCAAACCGACTAAACATGATGGTTGAGTTGGTGTGGCTGCTCACAGAGTCACCTCTGTTAATGTAAATAGGCACACAGCTTTCCATAATGATTGTTCAACCTTTATTCAAAACGACTGTGTTTTGGTTCAAACGGTAACTTTTCAAAAAATATAATTTAAATAAAAAATTTATTTAAATGAATTTTCTCCAAAAAGATATATACACTGCAGGCCAAGGCCCAAACCCTGCCCAGTTCGGTGCGGGGCGACAGCGCACATGTGGTGACCCAAGCATGCATTAGGTCCTTCCCTTCCACAAAACTTGGGTGTCCCTAAGGGCCCAAACCTTCCTTCAAGATAATTGTAGATATACTCTTTAAAAGCCTTGTACCCATCCTATATGGGACACAAGTTTCAAACTTTTGTTACTATTTTCAAGTGGTGATGTTTGGAAGTAATTTTTCATTCACTCCTTAATGGTTTTGAGCAACCCAATATATGTTCTTAATCTCCTCATAGATGAGAACATACTTCCATTTGGAACCGCTAAAATTAATGTGCGGGGTCCACTTTAAATTTAGCTCAAAGATTGCCAAAAAAATTGTGCTCAACCCATTTTTCCAACAATATTCATACTCAGATGAATACGATTATATTCATAACTATTTAGGATGCTTTAAAAGTTCACTAGACTAAGAATATTTATACAGTAAGCATCAAATATAGTTTTATATAATGCATTCTTACACTCTGAACTTTGGCTTCTCAAAAAAAGGAAGGCTATTAAGAGAGAATAGATTGAGCTTCAATTTAATTTGAATCTATGGCAAATATCTGGAATGTAGACCTAACTATGTTTCAGAGCCACATACAGATTATTCAACCAAAGTGTCGAAGCAAAGCTCGTAAACTTTATTCATAAAGTTCACAAATTTCTTCAACCAACCTCACCTATTAAACTAGCATCTAGCACTATTGAGTTAAAGACATTACTAAGAGCCTATCCCCCAAAGCATCTTGTAATATAAATAAGCCCTTATCTACAACAACAAATTTCGTTTATACAAAGTGTTTTGGCTTTCTTTCTCACAGTCCACAATCTGAAGCACTCAAAGGTAAAATAATCCTGCCTTCGCTGCACCCTCAATAAAATTCCAGGGCCGAGCTCACAAGTCTTGCTACAGCTTATGTGGTAGGTTGAAATTCTAACCATAGGCAAAGCCATAGCGTTGATTAGATTACCCCACAATGACAAACGAATTTAATAAATTAATACTACTTCTAGGGAACCTTTGCCCTTGGTGTGCTAACAGTTCCTTTCTAAAAAGAAGCTTCTGTTGTCCCATTGGCGAAGCCATAGGATTGATTAGATTACCCTACAATGACAAATGAATTTAATAAATTGATAATACTTCTAGGGAACCTTTGCCCTTGGTGTGCAAACAGTTCCTTTCTCATTTTTTTATTTTTTGAAGGAAGCAATGGGGTATTACAATATATGAATCTAGGACCCTATCAAATATAGGCTCCCTGCCCATAGCTGGGTGGAAATAATGCTAACATCCCCCTAATGGGAGAGTGCAACTTAAACTCATGACCTCCCCTTTAGGAGAGAGCATGAGTGGCCAACTAGGCTAGCCCCAATTAGTTGCTAACAGTTCCTTTCGAGAAAGAAAGAAGCTTATGTTATCCGATTCTGTTGCCTCTAGCCAACTGCAAAATAACATTTTAAACAATTTTTAGAAGTTCTTTTCTTTTCTTTTTTAATAAGGAACAATCTTTTAGAGGTTAAATTTGCACATGTATTCAAGCTTTTGGTAGGTCAGCGCCAACACCTCTAGTAATATAATATGGAAGACATAATTAAGTTCATCATGTAAATTCTGACAAAACATACAAAACCCATCAGACCTTTAGTTCTTTAAGAGGGATGCTAACAAAAACCTAGGAGCTTGAAGATTGCTAAGAGATAACTGTTCTTTTCATCCTTGCGCAAGAGAACTGGAGGGAGATGTTGGTTTTTCATCTTCTGGATAGAAAGGAATTTTTTTACTTCAAAAAACTAATAGATCCGAAAAGAACTACATCAGCGATTTAAATGAGCTTTGCGGAAGACAGAGTAGACAACAGATTCCCTACCAAAACACTTCAAACTACTATACAATCTGTTAATAGATTTTTCTTTTTCTATTTTTTGACAGGTAAATGGCCCTTGGGGTGGGAGTTGAACCTGGGACCTTGGGGATTATACCCAAGCCTCTTCCCAACTCGTCCAACCCCAAGGGTTGATACAATCTTTTAATAGATAAAGACTTGGGACAAGGAGGAGCGGGAGACTGTGTTATCAGAGGAGGATAAAGCGCAAAGAGATGGCTTGAAGGCTGAATTGGGAAGGGTTTTGAAGGCAGAGGAGATTTATTGGAGGCAAAAATCTAGATCCCTTTGGCTCCAGGAAGGTAACCGAAACACAAAGTTTCTTCATCGAATGGCTAATGTTCACAGCAGATTCAACAATATCAACTCCGTAAAGATTGATGGAGTTACTAAGAGGTAAGACAATGTGGTGAAGGAATGAATTGCTCTGTTCTATAAAGGTTTGTACACAGAGATTTGTGATAGAAGACCTCACTTGGATGGCATTCAATTTGGTAATTTGTCTGATGAGCAAAGATTTTTTATGGAGAGGCCTTTTGTGGAGCGGGAGGTAGCAGAAGCCTTACAAGCATGTAATGGTGATAAGGCACTGGGGCCGATGGATGCACTGTGGCATTTTATCAGAAATGTTGGTCGGTCATAAGGAGAGAGGTTATGGCAACTTTCCATCATTTCCATGAGTAAGGTGTGTTTGAGAAGAGTTTGAATGCTTCGTTTGTAACACTAATTTCAAAGAATGGGGGAGAGGAGAATATTCGGGATTATCGGCCGATTAGTTTGGTTGGAAGCTTGTACAAGCTGCTAGTTAAGGTGTTGGCTTGCAAGCTGCAAGGGTTACCGGAAGGGTTGATTTCAAATTCTCAAAATGCATTTGTAGAAGGAAGACAAATTTCGGATGTTGTGCTTATTGCAAATGAATGTATAGATGAGAAAAGAAATTACAGGGGAGGGGGGTCTTTTGTGCAAACTTGATATAGAAAAGGCTTACGATCATGTGAGCTAGAGCTTCGTTTGTAAATATTACAGAGGATGGGGATTTGCCGAGAGATGGATTCGGTGGATTAAGTGGTGTATTTCAAATGTTTCCTTTTCTGTGTTGGTTAATGGAAAGGCAACGGATTTCTTCCATAGTTCACGAGGCATTCGTCAAGGAGACCCGCTTTCTCCTCTTATGTTTGTCATCGTCATGGAGGGTATGAGCGAGTTGATGGCCAGAGCTGTAGAGAGAAGGCAAATCAAGAGGTTCGAGATTGGGTGGAGAAGGGAGGAGAGGGTGGTGGTTTCGCATTTGCTTTTTGTTGACTATGCAGTGATGTTCCGTGATGCGTCTAAGCTAGAGATTCATTATTTGCGATGTGTGTTACTTTGCTGTGAGATGGTTTTAGCGTTGAGAGTGAATCTTAATAAAAGTGACATCATTCCAGTGGGGAGGTGGATGATGTTGTTTCGTTGGCTTGGAATTTGAGGTGCAAGGTCGGGTCTTTCCCTATGGTTTATTTGGGGCTTCTTTTGGGTGCTTCGTCGAGAAGTAAGTCAATTTGGGATCCTATCATCAACCACTTTCAAAAAAGGCTGGTCCCAGGGGGGGTTACTTATCTAAAGGAGGAAAGCTAACTTTGATTAAGAACACTTTGGCAAATCTTCCTACATATTTTATGTCCATGTTCCCTATTCCAGCTTCGGTGGAGAAGAAATTGGACAAGATTCAAAGAGATTTCCTATGAGAGGGAAAAGAGGGAGAGCAAAAGTTGCATTGGGTGAGTTGGAATAAAATGCGCTATTTGAAGAAAGGAGGGGGTGGGTTGGGCGTGAAGGATTTGCAGACTTTCAACAAAGATTTATTAGGAAAGTGGATTTGGAGATTTACGGTGGAACATCATGCTTTGTGGTGGAAGATAATAGAAGTAAAATATGGATGTTCGGTAGGTGAGTGGGTCATGGTTTTAAATCGCGGTATCGAGACACATGACAGTCGAGATAGCGGTGTAACGGTATCGGAGGTATCGGTCGAAAAGGAACGAGAATCGAGAGCCGCACCCGTGAATTTTTTGTAATCATTAGAAAATCTCTTAAAAGTTATTAATATGCATGGTTTTGCTCCAATTTATTACTTTTTAATGTTTTTAATTATTTTTAGTCATTTCTATAGCTCCTATGAAATAATTACTTATTGTGTAGGACTTTATATTAGTTTTATATCAAAGTAAGAAGAAAGTGCAATCTATTATGATTGACTATGACAATTAATAATTAAAAATGCAGCTATAAGTAATTTCAGCAAATATATAACAAAAAAAAAAACATAGACAAAGAATTCACTATAAATAAATATTAATTGTTAACTAATGGACTTAAAGCCAAATAAACACATAATTTAGCAAAAATGACAAAAAATATAAATGTGATTAATCATATTACAATAATCGAGTTTTTGACCAGCAAAAACCAAAAACTCAAGATACCTTTATATGATTTTAGAGCAAAAATATTAATACAAAAACAAAAGTAGCAAATAAATAATGTTTACAATTATAATTTTTTTTTTTTTTTTTGGTAAAAGTATCCTAGGCCCTACTGATAAGATCCATTCATTTTTAAGCAACATCTACTAAATCTAATAAGATAAATTTTACTTTTAAGTTTGTGGTAATAAATAATTAGATATAATTCTAGGACTTA
This sequence comes from Nyssa sinensis, assembly GCA_008638375.1. Classification (NCBI taxonomy): domain Eukaryota; kingdom Viridiplantae; phylum Streptophyta; class Magnoliopsida; order Cornales; family Nyssaceae; genus Nyssa; species Nyssa sinensis. The sequence continues at coordinate 10,828,030 of CM018036.1, read as the reverse complement.
CTAAACACTCCGACCATATCCATATTTCCAAATCTTGTGTTTGATAAATTTAAATCACTAGATCTAAGGCCAAAAGTGATTTTTTTTGTCCTTAGAATAGATAAAAAGATAAAAAAAAATATTATTATTGTTACGTATCGGCCGATACCATTACACATCGGTCCGTAACGGCCATTACGTAATGGTATCGGCCATTGCGCCTATGAATTTCTACACATCAATACATCGGTGTATAACAAAATCGGAGGGTTCAAAACAGATTACATAACGGTCTTTACGTTACCTAACGGTCGATATTTAATACCATGGGTGGGTGTCGAATCCAGAGGAAGGACCTTTCTGGGTGTGCTTATGGAAGGCCATTAGCAAAGGCAAAGAAGACTTTCTCAAAAGGGTGGCTTTCTCGTTTGGGGAGGAAGATCATGTTCGATTTTGGATTATCAAGTTAGAAAAGTATTATTATATATTATTAGTTAGCCTCAGTAAGGGTAGTTTACTGCTTTGATCTTTTGTTAACCCTACTATAAAGGGTTCTTTATTATTTTCTCTTGCAACTATTGATAGATTACAGAATATAATATTTAAGCTGCTCTTTCTTCTTCTTTGCTTTTCTCTATTGAATCAAAGTTTTCATGGTATCAGAGCTTTGATCAAGCGTGGGACCTTAGCAAAAACAGTGAGGAGAACATGGAGGAGTATCTAATCTATCATATGACCGTTGACGTCATCAGTTTCGAACAACTAAGGTTAGGGTTTGGTTCGGATTTTCATGAGGAGTGCTTTGCTGATTTTTGCAGAATTTTTTGGGGCCATTTGATAGGGTTTTTTAATTTTCGAATGTTTTTCCAAAATTGGCTTCAATTTTTTGATCTATTAATCGCAACCTTTTTTTTCGATTTCGTTGCTTCTAATCAGTCACAATAGCTGTGTTTTGGACTTTAGAAGGTGTTTCTAACCAACCCATGATGGTTTCCTTTGGTTTTTGATGTGTTTAGTTGATTTTGGAGGTGGGTTGAGCACTATGCAATGCATGAGAGGCTGTTCCTAGAGTTTTTTGAGCTTGAATCTGACTTGGAATTGTTTGTTTGGGTTTTGCTTTGATATTGGAGGTTGGGTGCTTATTTTTTTGGTACTTTTGTTGGTTGGCTGATATTGTGTTAGTGTGTTTGGGTGTCTTGCTGCATTCTATGGTGTGTTGTAACCTTGAAACAGTGCTACAATTGTTTGATTTAGGATTATTTGTAGGATTGGAAGTTGGGTTTTATGGTTTGGTGATTGTTTTTGTTGCTTTGGCCTGCTTTTTCATTGTAGTAAGTTCTATCTTCTTTGGTTGGTTATGGCAAGTGGGAACTCTGACTCCCTTCAAACTATTAATATAAGGCTAGCATAAGGTAATTATGTTTATTGGGCTTATGTAATGAAGAATTTTCTGTTAGGCAAGAATATATGGGGTTAAATTACTGGTATTAAGAAAGTTCCAACTGATACTAAAGCGGAAAACTACAATCAGCTATTGTCCACTTGGGAAGTTGATAATGCGAAGATTATTACTTGGATAAATAATTCCGTTGATCAATCCATTAGAGTGTATTTAACTAAGTTTGACACGGCCAAAAAAATCTGGGAGTATTTATCGAAATTGTTTGTACAATCCAACTTTGCAAAGAGTTATCAATTAGAGTATGACATCCGGGCTGCTCGACAAGCTGACAAGAGTATACAGGAGTTTTACTCTATTATGATAGGATTTTGGGATTAGCTAGTTCTCACTGAGCCTGCAGGGTTGAGCTCCCATGAGCCATATCGTACATTCAGAGAGGAGCAGCGATTAGTATAGTTTTTTATGGTACTCAAAGATGATTTCGAGGGACTCCGCGGTTCTATTCTTCATCACAGTCCTCTTCCCTCAGTTGATTCAGTGATGAATGAGCTCCTAGCTGAGGAAGTGCACCTTAAGGCTCTTCCAGAAAAGGGTCTTTTCCCTTTACCTTCACAGGCAGTGGTGGCCGTTCCACCTAAGCCACAAGCTAGCACTCAGCCTAGGCAGCGAATCAAAGTGGGTGCTGATAAGTGCGCTTTCTGTCGTGAGAAAGGTCACTGGAAGGCACAGCGCCCTAAATTAGTAAACAAGGGAGTTTGTGGACCACAACAGCAGTCATTTAGAGGTAGAGATCGTCACATTGTAGCAAATGCACCGCTAGTCACTGAGCCCTCTACATCCTCATCCTTGTCCCTGATCGCTAAGCAATTACAGAAGCTTCTACTCCTCAGCCTAATACTTTATCAGTCTTTCCCTCTGTAGGTTCATTCTCTTCAAAGCCATCAGGTATATCTCAGACCACTTGGGTTTTTGACTCAGGTGCTACCCACCATATAACTAGTGATCCATCTTTATTTATATCTACTCTTTCTTCTCCTTCTATTTTTGTTATTGCTGCCAATGGAACTCCTATAACCTTGGCAGGCGCTGGTTCTATTGTCTCTCCTCGGTTATCTCTTCCTGATGTGTATTATATTCCTCGACTCACGTTAAATTTGATCTATGTTAGTCAGTTATTTGATTCTGATTTTTTGTGCAGTGTCCCTAATCTTTTTGAAAAACTCTGACCATGTCCCCATCTTTTTCACAAATTCCAACCGTATCCCCATTTTTATTTGGTGTGTTTGGTTAAGTTTTCAAAATTTTAAATTTTAAAATACAGGATACGTGTTTAATAAGTTATTAATTTTAATTTTTTATAATTTAAATTATCATATTCAAATGTATTTTCATAGTTTTTAAAAAATTAACTACAAAATTTTTAGAAAAATTTTTCAAAAAATTATATCTAAATCACTATTCAAATACAGCCTAATATTTTATCCAAATGCCCTTATGTTCGGTCCGACTTACATATTATAAATTTACATTTCTCATTTGATTATAATATTCATCTTATTTATTTTTAGCACTTATATAAAGTATTTAGAATTTATAATTACTTATTTTAATTTAATATATATTCTTTATTTAGTTATTAAATTAATTTGATAACATTTTTCCAAACAAGATCCAATATTTTCTAATAAACAATAAATGGCAAAAAAGACATTCTTGCACTAGACTCATATTTAAATAATTTTTATCAAACACTCAATAATCAATTTTGTTTTCATAATCAATTTTGTAACATATACATCCAAACGCCTAAAAGCAATTATACATTATCAATTTTATAAAAATCATTCTACTAGAATCAACTCTTCAACAATATTAATTGGGCCGAACAGATAATTAATGTATCACTCATGACCATGGTTTCACTTTCTAGACTTTCCCAAACAAGTAATGAATCGTTGAGGGGTAGCTCATGCAGTACATTTGGTTTAGATTATTTAAATTGATTGTGGTTATTATACAAATAAATAATTACATTTAATCGATTTGTTAAATAATTGTGTTTAGTTAATATGTAACAAAATAAATGATTTTTTTATTTAATTTCTTAGCTTTTAAGACATAATTATTTAGAAAATATTCTTCTTAATTATTTAGAAAATATTATTTCTCAATGTTGAGAATACTTTATAATTAATCGATGTAATAATATCATTTCAAAATCTAGTCATCACTATTTATAGTGATTCAAACATGATCAAGACTATTAAGATTTTAATAAAAATTCAAAGTTACGCATAGTTAAGTAGAAGATTAAAATATCTTTTGTTATAAAAGATCAACGTACGTCGTGACGAAAATGTAAAATATTATTTAAATAAACTCAATACTTTAGTCACCGTGTCATTTATGGAAAGATGTTCTTGTTGATTTGATCGTCAAGATTTAGATTTACTAAAAGTTAAGGGGCAACAATATAAAAAAATTAAATTTAAGGAGGTTTCTCATAAAAAAAATTACAACTTTATTTTTGTTTTTAGGAGATAATTCTTAATTTATTTAAAAAAACATTTATAAAAAAATAATGACAAAAATTAAAAATTTTGGAAGACTATGCTCCCTAGACAACACTAAGCTCTACCATTGAAAATATATATTGGACAAAATATGTGAATTACACTGTAAATTTTATTAATATTACAATACATAAATACTAATTAGAATATATATATATATATATTTTGCATGATTCGTAAATTTGACTAATTATTTTATATTATTTAAAATGAATATACGACTTTTAAAAGATAAAAATAACATTGGTGACAAAATATAATTGATAGAAGTCATGACCCGATTCATGTCAATTATTATTAATTTTTTGGTTATCAATGATTAATTGCTCTTGGTTGATGGGTCTGCACCAGCTGATCACAACGGGTTGTCCGTTGTCCAAACTGTCCTAACGCCCCACTATACAATCGGGTTGGAAAACCCAAACTTGAATCCATAATGGGATGTCCAAAACGAAGACAATCTCAACCGTTGGAAGGAACGTGTACAGCCGTCAGATCTGGGGCATTGAGGATTCTCTAGGGTTTTAATAGTTCACTCCAGACCTAGCAAGACCCTCCCTTTCAGCCTCTATCTAGAGAGAGACACAGGTAGATAGAGAGCGTTTAGTCCTCCGAAGATGGTGCAGCGTCTCACCTACCGCAAACGCCATAGCTATGCCACCAAATCGAATCAGCATAGGATCGTGAAAACCCCTGGTATATATATACAAACAACTGCTCTGTTCTCGTTTCTTTCAAAACCCTAGATTTAGCTATACCTTGCTATAACCTCTCAATCGGTTTGGATCCAGGCGTTTTGCTCTTAACCGTATGATTTGTAGATAGCTTTATGGTTGCATTTTCAACTCTTTCCGTAAAATCTAGATCTTCTTACATTTCCACGATGCAAAACTCTAATGTTTTGTTCATTTCTTTACCATACACAAACATATACATTTTTCTCTATGTATGTAGATATCAACGTTCAAGTGTTTTTGCTTATTTGTTGGCATTGATTGAAATATAGGTGGAAGGCTGGTGTACCAGACCACGAAGAAGAGAGCAAGTGGACCTAAGTGCCCTGTTACTGGGAAGAGAATCCAAGGGGTAATTGACCTATAGGGTCTTAGTTTCTTGAATAATAATGTTTTGAAATGATACATTGTGCATGTTTTTCAGTTTGCCTATGTGGCTATGTGTGACCATGGGCTTCATTTTCACTTGTAATAATTGTTGTGTCGTGGTTATTGGGTTAATCACACATCTGGTCATTATTGGATGGCTTAACTCAGGAAGTGCCTCTGCCATGAGTGAGGGCAGATTATTGATTATAAGTCTGCAATATCTCATTTTTTTATGGCGTGATACAGTGCTTCCTATACAAGTACTTAACCATGTAGCAGGGAAACATATTTTTCGAGTTATAATAGGAACTGATACAATATTTGGAAATAATTATTCTCTTCATTTGGTTGACACACCTGTCTTGTGCATGTCCGATAGTTGTGGCACTGTGTCACCATGTAACATAGGTTTTAAACTGTTTCTTTAGGCTCAGGTCTTGTATTTTCCCCAGTTTACTTCTTGTGTAAATCAGAGTGGAAAAGTTAAGCTTGAAAAAATAAATTGTATACATGTGATAAGAGTCATTTGGTTAAAGTTTGACCAAAAGTGTATAGATAATGTTGTTTAATTTAGTTAGTTTGATGGAAAAAATTGAGGGTTTGGTGCAGGACTGATCAAGAGTTTGATCTGTAATGGTTGGAGGCAGCTGGCTATAATATTATTAAGCATCTGCCATTTAGGAGAATTAATGTTTTTTTCTAGGATGTTGCTGATAGTTTTGAAGGTTGTAAGAAAATGTAAAATATTTACAGGGTCATGTGATGCGTAGGGCACATTATCCAGGTCGAACATATTTTCTTCTGCTGCACTGTAAGAACAAAATGATGTGATAGTATTCACTTACTGTGTTAAGAAAGCCATTCAAGAATTTGAAGGTGGTGAGAATTTGTTTTTTGTTTTTATATTGATTTTAGAAACTAGAGTTAAGAAAAAGTTGCTAGCCTTGTTAGGACAGTAAAGTTGCTAGGCTACTTGTTGGCTTCACTGATTTTTTTTTTAAGAATTCAACTGCCTTACGTTGGATTTAGAGTCCTACAAATGTGTATTTGGCAAGGAATGTTGGATACAAGGAGTGAATGGGGGCCACTGCATCCCCTAATTTCGGAAATCATATTCTTTTGCCTTAGTTAACATGTTAAATTTTGTCAAATTTATGAAGTGCACCTTCCCAATAATTTGGGCCACCTCCTCGTCTCTTGGTGGTCCCTCCAATGAAAGTTACTGTTAACTGTGCCCCAGTTCGATGGACAATTATCAGACTTTTATTTCTCATATTCTAATCCTACTACTAATTGAATTTGCTTTTTCTATCCCAATTTTAATCTCATCTATTAGTACAATAAATAATTTTACTTTTCACTTAATTCAAAATCAAAAGTTTTCAACACTCGTAAAAAAAATTGGAATTTGATGTTCTTATAATGAAAAACATTAAGAATAAAAAATATATTCCTAGAAGTTGAGACTAATATATATATGTTCGATATCTGTGAAACTCATCGGGTGGGTGGTTTGGGATCCCATTCTTATAAAATTTTAACACAGATGGGAGTGAGAGACATTGCCACATACATACAGTGCTTTTGCTAGAGTCCCAGTGGTACTGTTTATTAGCCTTGCACTCTGGGCCAAACTGTACATTCTCCTCCACTTATACAAATATTTGTTTTTACTAATTAATGGAGTTCATCTCTCGTAATTTCATGAGTTTAATTTTTTGTATCTAGATTCTTATTTTTTCCCTTTCTCGTAACTACTGTCTAGATCTAGACAAATAGATTAATGATTTTTTCTATAAAAAAATAGTATTGGAACCTGAAATTTTTTAGGATAAGTGACATTTCGAAATGGTTTACAATTCCAATTAATTGTCTATTTTGCAAAATAAATAAATAAATATTCAATATAAATATTCTTTTTCAGTTGTGAGCCTTTACCTCATGCTTTATTTTCCTTTTTTTAAAAAATATTCTTCTTCACATCCTACCCACTTTCGGTTGCAGCAGTATCATGTCAATTTTAGCATTACACAATTATAAGAGGTGCCTTATGAACAATGACTGCTGTTATAACCTGTCGGCTTGACTGCTATGATTTTGATTTATAAAAGCATTTGGCCCTAACAGTTCTGCTTCAAAACATCCTCAAGAGAAGAGATGCTCTACAACATTGAAAGACACTTTCTGGGTGTTGGCATCCTGGAGTTTCTTATATGCTTGATAGGATTTCCATGAAATTCAAGTGTATTTTAAATTTTAAAGAAAATTAAATGAAATGGAACGTACTAAAATGCCATTAACAGAATAGCTTGCAATTTGCTCTTCTCAAGTATATAGATAGGGATTAAAATGTAACATAGGCTTCTGAATTTGGTGAAGATGGTGGTATCTTTTTGCTATTTGATGAAAATGTAATGCAGGCTTTTGAATTGTGTGAAGATGATATCTTTTACCACCTTTTTTCATAAAAAAAATAAATAAGTTTATTTTACAGGTGCCTCTTGTTTTTTGTTCCTTGTGAGTTTTGTTACGGCCAAAACCCTACAATTTTGATTTCCTTGTCATATTGACAATCTGTTCAAATAGCAATGTTAAATTTGCCATATTGCTTCTGTCTTTGGGAGTGTTTTGTAGATTTTTTATTTTCTTCTTTACTCCTTGATTTTTATTTTTTTAGAATGATGATTATGCCTTCTTGAGTGCATACACTAGTGAATTTAGGGTTGCAGGTTGTATAGTTATAAACATGTGATTGGTTTTGAGTGGGAATACATTTAGTTTGGTGTCCCAGGCATTCATTATGTCTACATTTAGTAGTAGTTCAACTGATTGTTGGCTATCTTTGCAGATTCCTCACTTGAGACCTGCTGAATACAAGAGGTCCAGATTATCTAGGAACCAAAGGACTGTGAACCGTGCCTATGGTGGGGTATTATCTGGAGGAGCTGTCAGAGAGAGGTTTGTCTTCTGAAAATTCCCTGCCTATCTAACTAACTAAATATATTAGTACTCTTTTTCATATTGTTTTACACATCATTACTATAAGATTTTGAGTTTTTTTGGGAACCTGTCTTGGGAAAATGTTCCACACATCTAACTAATTAAATATCTTAGAACTCTTTTCCTTATTGTTTTACACATCATTACTATAAGATTTGAGTTTTTTGGAACTATTTCTCTTATTAGGTGATGTTTTTTTGTAGGATCATCCGAGCTTTCTTGGTGGAAGAACAAAAGATTGTGAAGAAGGTTCTGAAGATTCAGAAGACAAAAGAAAAGCAGGCATCAAAGAAGCTAAGATGAGATGTTTAAGAAACTTCAGTTTTAATGTTCTTGAAAGAAATTTTGACTCTTAACATATGAATACAATTTGTGCACTATATTATTTTGACATGATTGCTTTTGAATTCGAATGAACATTTTTCTTTAGTTGATTTTGATTTCTCATTTCGGCAATTTCCTTGCTGGGATTTTTCTTATCCTACAGTCATTTTTTTTATGCCATGTACGATGTATGGCATTATTTTGAATGCAGGCTTTCAGTATTAGGTCAGCGTGTCAATATTCATTTTTTTGCTAATAATGATTTGGATTCAAATGGAATCCATCTGTCGTGTGATGAAAGTTTTGGTGGAACACTATCAGTCCATGTGGCAGACGTCTTTCAGTTTAGCTCAGTATATCAATTCATTATTTTTTCTTTTTACCAATGATGATTTGAATTGAAATGGAATCCATCTTGTGAGTTTTGGTGGAAAACACCGGTCCATGCAGCAGGCATGGTATATATATATATATATATATATATATATATATATTACCAAATACCTGTGTTTCTTTCCCTCCGCACCTGGAGTAGTATTTAAATTTGAAATATGAATGTTGCAGACTCTACCCGAAAAAAAAGGGTTCAAGATTGGAATAAGATTTGAATTTTTTTTTGTTTTGTTGTTCTAGATTATTATATTTAAGAAAGGCTTTAAATTGATCCATGAACTCCTGAAATCCAGCCATTTTACTTGAAAATGCAGTCTTGTGGTTTGAGTCTGATACAAGCAATTGTTTCTGGCCTATATAAACTGGATTCTTGATCAGTGGCGGGTCTTTTATCTTGTAGGCTTGGGGTTAATTGACCAGAAAAGGAAGTAGAGGAAAATTATGTTTTGGTGTTTGTTTCTTAAATGTGGAGTTAATATTATGTGTTAGGGCTGTAGAAGCATTTTAGTGATTTATTTTAGTAGTATTTAGAATGTTTATTCATAAACTATGCAGTTTGTAATGCAGTCATTGTATTAGAAAATGCGGTCTCTTGGTTGGATTCTGTTGCAAGTTATTGTTTCTGGATTTATAAACTGTGGACTCGTTGACTAGCACAGGTCTTGTCTCCTCCTCCAGCAGGTAATTTGTGGGAATCTGGTTTGCATCTGGTCTAGTGTTGGTGTTAGTTTAGCTGAAAAGGAAGAAAATGAATATATGTTTGGGTGTCAGTTTCCTAAATGTGGAACCAGAGTATGTATCAGGGCTGTAAAAGTATTTTGGAATGCTGGGATCTGTGTCAATGAAGTGAATCAACGAGAGATCAAAATCCAGGGCAAATGCTTGGCTAACCTGTAAAGTTTACAATTGTGGTTATTCTGATAACTTAGGATGGTAGGGAATGTTAGTACCGTTTCACTTCCAGCAGCAGGTGATCTTGAGGTTATGCCTGAAGTTGCATTAAGCTAGTTGTGTTGAAGGTATTAGGCTTAATGAGAGTGCAGTTTTGCATACTGAGGCTGCCATTTCCTACGTTGTGGGAACTTTGCCCGTGCACCAAGCTGCAAGCGAGAGGGTATCGCTGAGGTTTGATTGTTCATCATTGTTGAAGTGAATTTATGTGCATCTGTTGTCAAAGACAGCATTCGGGCTTGCTCTGGAATGAGATTGTATTAGAACTTGTTCTGTTTGTAATGTAGGTAAAGAGCAGTGTCACTCCTGAGGTTAACACGCGCGGGTGCCTGGGTCATCATGCTTCTCGCCTGGGGCTATATAGAATTATGAAACTAATTGTTGAGTGGACTATTGTTGCAAGTTCTTTGTATCACATTGATAGGTACCGTGGTGTCCTGAGACCTTTGAAGCCGGGGGCTGCTGCTTTCACCACAGGCAGCACGATTAAAGCCCTTATCAGTGGATTGTATTTTGGGCGTGTAGGATCTTAACACGGAGGAAGGCTAATGCTTACCCTTTTTCGTGTAATAATTAGGAAGGCTAACCTTCAAGAACGCAAAACATCCTGTAAAACAATCAATCATCCCCACACATCAGCATTCTAACCTCCCAACGGAAACTGCCGCAGATTACCTCCATTTTCTGTGGACAGTACTGTTCTCTGGAGCATCTTTAACTCTAGAAATTGGGACACTTCTTCTATGGGAGAAGAAGTTCAGTGGGAAGGTCTCACTCGTAAGTCCCCCACCATGGTCCTGTACTTTAGTTCTGCAGCAAAACATCAATCTGCCAAATAGTTTCAAAAGGCATAATTTGATCTTGACTGCTCAATTTTTCTTGCATAGCTAGCTACAAAATGAAACAGTTACTTGCAGCTGCTTAATTCTGCAAACAGCCCAAACTGAAGCAGCACGATATATTTCTAATTCTCAGCAGTTTGCCAACACAATGGAGTCATCAACGGAAGAATTGGGAACACAGCCAGGAGGTATAGAATAATTTAATCCATCAACTCTATTGAATTAGCACTCACCCCAAAAAAAAGAAGTTCATTGCAGCACAGCTGATGGCTTGTCCTCTAAACTAAAAATTACAATATAAACTCCTTGATCATCATATAATAAATAAGCTGTCTTTTTCTTACTCAAGAAGTCATCATCAATCATAATATCTCTGTATGGAGTAAATACCGTGCTCCAAACGGCGAGATAGAAGGTAACATATGTTAAATTATACTGCAAATTTACACGTAACCCATCATTCAACCTTTGGAGTAATGGTCCAGAAATACCCTATGATTTTTACTAGCAAAGGTCTTCTGGATTGTTTACATGTCCCATTATGACATTTTAAAATATCAAACAATAACCGCATTTCTATGTATCTGGTGATTATTCTGATGTCCTAATATTGCACTATCAACATTGGCCATATTGGTTATGAACTCAAACAATGGAATGCTGTCATCTCATAAGAAATGTTGCCTTCTCTTGCTGCTATTCAGGACAGAATTCAGCCATATTGGTTAGCTGCTGGTAATAAGGAGGATGTCTAGCTTGGTTTCATGGAACATTAAACAGATTCTTTTGAACTCTACTTTTTAACATTAGTGGACTTCAGAATATTTGATAGTTTGTTAGTACATGTATAATTATCAAGTGAAACACCCTATTTCTAAAAGTTAAAAAATACCTAAAGAAAAATATAGATAATAAAACTTTTGCTTCCAAAACCTAGTGAAACACCCTCGAGTTCTCAACTTTGCAATTCTTGATGCTCAATTCTCAAGCAAAATACACATTTTGCTCTTTACAGAAGACGACTAAAAAGAGAGAAAAAAAGGTAGTAAAAGAATGGAATTTGAACCATGCCCTTATGGACCAATATCCTTTTCAAGAGTGGATGAGAATTCGAACTCACATCTTTTTGTGTGAGGAGTGATTCTAGGATCAAGAAATTACTAATGTAACACTCTAATTAGATCTTAACGAGTATAATGAAACATGAGCAATGTTATATTTTTCAAATTTTTATTCCAGATTTTGTATTATTATAATTTAATAAATTATTCAATCATTTCATTTTATCAAATTCAATGTTAATCAAATTAGTCAACAATTATGTTGATGTAACAAGATGTTATCTGTAACACTTAGTTTTGTAGGTTGGTCAATTGGTCATGAGTTAGATTGGTATAATTTTGGAGATGGAAAAATCAGTCTATTTGATTGAATTTACTTATGCAATCTAATAAGTACCTTGTGTTAGAATTGAAAATTTATATTATTTGGATCTTTAATATTCTCTTATTTATTATTCTACTTAGGCAAAATACAACAAACCATTCTTACTAATGAATTGAAAGAAATGAAGGAAAGGCAGAAAAGTAACATATATTTGAGATAAAAGTTTGAAAAGTATAGTGTTACGTAGGGGTGCAATTCAGGCGGACAAGAATTGGGTTGAATCATGTTCAAGCCCAACTCAAGTTTTAAAACTGTTTACCCAAGCCCGGCTTGAAGCCAACCTTGAATCCGAAAACCCAACCCAACCCGACCCTGACCAGGACCTGATTATTAATTCTATTTTTTAGATTTTATTCACGATTTCTTTAATAAATTACTATTTTTTTTCTTATTTTAAGTATACACTAAAATTTTCAATAATTTTTCTCAATTTCTCATTCTAGAAGAAACTAAAAATTGTTGAAATAATTCCTTTAACATAATTTAATTTTGAAAAAATGTTGAAGGTTAACAAAATTTTGAAAATAAAAAAATGTAAATAGTAATTCTTGTAAGGAAATCCTATAAATCTAATGATGAATAATTAAAGTATAAAAAATATAATATTTAAAATATTAAATTCCGATTCAGTTTGGGCTCGGGTTTTTAAAGTATCAACCCAAGCCCAACCCTAATTTAAATCGAGTTTGAATTATTTTGCCAAAGTTCAACCCAAAGTATAAAAGATGAAATTCGAGTCCTAAAAAATTCGGACCGGACTCGAGTTGGGTTCGGGTTAAGTCTGTCCAAATTGTACTCCTAGTGTTACTATTACGAGTGTCTCCAATGCAAAATGACATCTGAGTCATGACAAATCTATATTTTAGCATTACTTGCTCAAATGGTAAAATGACATTTTTTTTTGGCACTACAACCCTTTTTCTTTCAAACTACCATTTTTAACTATTCTTCTTGTTTAGACCTAAATGCCTTTCTTTGCTTTGTTAATTGTTGAATGTCTTCTATTTTTTTATTTTTAAAAAAATATAGTGGAAAAAAATTAACTTCGCGAGAGTCAATTGAACATAAAATTGGGTGAAGAACAACAAATTTAGAGGCATTTTTTGTAAGGGAAAAACAATAAATATGATAAAATGACTTTTTTGACACAACAATAATTCTTCTTTCCAACTTCAATTTTAACCTTCTTCTTGTTTAATCACAAATGACTTTCTCCGATTTGCCTTATTGTTGAGTGCCTTACATTTTTTTAGAAACAAAATATTGTAAAGAAAATTGAATTGGCAAGAGTCAATACACATAAAAAAATTTAGAAGATTTTTTGTGAGAGGCAAACTGGTAAAATATAGTTGTCATAAAAGTAGCTGTTTTGTAAATGTTGGAATATAAACGTTGAGACTTAGTTATCTTTTGATTTTGGATATGCTTACTTAGATTCAAACTTAAATTTGGGTTAAAATTCTTTTTAACTCTTGACTTAGACTTAAATAGGTCATTTTAAATTTATTTTTATTCAAATTTAAATTCAAATTAATGCACTATTATTTACATATTCAAATCATTATTCAGAAGCATATTTAAAATTTTTGCGACTTGATGAAAATTTTTCTAAGATAAGATGATTTTTGTTCAAAAAAATTGAGTAAAAATTGAGTGATCATAAAAAAATTTCAAACTCAAATGAAAATGGCCTAACAAAACATTTAATTGATAATCTCACCTAAGTACACTTGTTAGGTCATCTCTAGTGCTAATTCAAAATTTTATCTAAATTTAATTTAAAATTTGAGTATGAGCTAGTTTTGAGTTTCAAGATTTCCAATCCCCTTACTCAAGTTAAGTTACAATTATAAATTTGAGTTATGAACAATAAGGTACAAATTTAAGTTTTAGTTTAAGTAAACATAAATTTGATATGAGTATAAGTTTGAGTTTAGATTTGGATAAATTACACACACCTTTCACAACATTTCTAAATTTATATTGATTTTTCATATTTTATCTGATAATATACAATACCTTTTTTCAGTCAATTTTTTCTTCAAAATGATAAAATTGTTCCTTTTCATGTTTTTTTTTTTTAATTTTTTAAATTTTGATCAATTTTTTTTTCATTTTTTAAATAAATATTGATTAAAATTTTAAATTTATTTTTATATAAAATAAAAATATGTTATTTACTTTAAATTTGTTTTTATATAAAATAGTAAAAAAGTTAAAAAAATTTAATCAAAATTAAAAAAATAAATAATAAAGGAGGTAGTTCTATTGTTTTGATAAAAAAAATTTGACTGAAGTCAAGTATTTATATATTATCACATAAAATAGAAAAGATTAATATAATTTTAAAAATATTAAAAAATATCAGTATAATTATCAAAAATATTAAGAAAAATAATTTATTTATCAAATTATTTATTTTTTAATGTATTTTAACTTAAAATTCAAATTAAATTTTGGTTTAAATAACCTCGGGAGATGCTCTTAGAAAATGAATCGAGACGAGACACGATTTCGTCACACCGCATGACTCGGTTTAAATTCTCGGGACCAAAGAGGGCCTACCAATTATGAATTAATAGCGAAGCTGTTGGTTTCCCGCGCTATTCAAAACTGTTTTCTATTATGCTCTCTTTCATCTCGTTAATCTAAATGAATTCTCTCATCTATCAGAATTTCCAAATCAAATTCTCACTTTTTGGCCGCAAATTCTTATCGTCCCTCGCCGTTGTTGAAAACCCATCAATTTTTCGTGACAAACATGAACACAACCTCTCTCCTCTTAACCCTTTTCACGTCTTCAATGGGTGGACCAAATCAAGAAAGTGCACCATCAGAGACGCCAAAGTTATACATGCACACTACCTCAAAACCGCTATCTTCCATTCCGATATATTCGTTGCGAATCATTTAGTAGACTGTTACTGTAAATCTGCTGCCATGGTTTATGCACTCAGATTGTTTGAACAAATTCTTCACCCAAACACCGTCTCTTGGAATATCATGATTTCAGGTTACAATCAGAATTCATTATTCGAGGATTTGTGGAGGACTTTCTGTAGGATGCATTCATTGGGTTTCGATCCCAATCAGTTCACCTATGGGAGTGTAATTTCGGCATGTAGTGCTTCAAAATCTCCGCTATGTGGAAAGCAGGTTTATTCGCTTGCGATGAAAAATGGGTTCTTTTCAAATGGTTATGTCCGGGCTGGAATGATAGATTTGTTTGCAAAATGTTGCAGCTTTGAGGATGCTTTGAGGGTATTTTATGATGTCCCATGTGAGATTGTGGTTTGTTGGAATGCTATAATTTCTGGGGCTGTTAAGAATAAGGAGAATTGGTTTGCTTTGGATCTTTTTTACCAAATGTGTCATGGGTTTTTAGTGCCGAATAGTTTTACATTTTCAAGCATTTTAACTGCTTGTGCTACACTTGAAGAACTTGAGCTGGGTAAAGGGGTGCAAGGCTGGGTGATTAAATGTGGTGTAGGAGAAGATGTTTTTGTAGGGACTGCCATCATTGATTTATATGCCAAATGTGGGGATATGGATGAGGCCGTTAAGGAATTCTTGCAGATGCCGGTCCCTAACGTAGTCTCTTGGACTGCTATTATTTCTGGTTTTTCTCAGAAGGGTGATTCTATTTCTGCCCTCCAATTCTTCATAGAAATGAGAAAAATGGAGGAGGAGATAAATAACTACACTGTAACTAGTGTGCTTACTGCTTGTGCGGACCCAGCTATGGTTAAAGAGGCAATTCAGATCCATTGCTGGATTTTTAAAACTGGCTTCTATCTGGATTCAGCAGTGATGGCTTCTTTGATCAATATGTACTCAAAAATAGGAGTAGTTGATATGTCTGAGATGGTGTTTCAAGAGGTGGAAGGTTTAAAGCACCAAGGTACATGGGCCGTTATGATATCTGCTTTTGCTCAGAATGAGAATTCTGAAAGGGCAATTAATCTGTTCCAGATAATGTTTGAGGAGGGTCTCAGACCTGATAAGTTTTGTAGCTCTAGTGTCTTGAGTATTGTAGATTCTTTAAATTTGGGAAGACAGATCCATTGCTACAATGTTAAAGCTGGGTTAGTTTTTGATGTATCTGTGGGTAGTTCTCTCTTCACAATGTATTCCAAGTGTGGTAGTTTAGAGGAATCTTATGAAGTTTTTGAGCAAATCAGTAGAGAAAGATAATGTTTCATGGGCCTCAATGATTTCTGGTTTTGCAGAACATGGCTGTGCAGATCAAGCCATTCAGTTGTTCAGAAAGATGCTGTTCGAAGAAACTATGCCTGATGAAATGACTCTCACAGCTGTTCTGACTGCATGTTCTGCTCTTTATTCCTTGAAGACTGGTAAGGAAGTCCATGGATACGCTCTTCGTGGAGGAGTTGGAAAGCAGATACTTGGTGGTGCATTGGTGAATATGTACTCAAAATGTGGTGCCCTAGATTTGGCAAGAAGGGTGTTTAATATGATGGCCCTTAAGGATCAGGTTTCATGGTCTTCCTTAACTTCAGGGTATGCCCAAAGTGGGTGCATTGAGGAAGCACTCGTGGTATTCCATGAAATGCAGATGGCTGATTTGGCAATTGACTCCTTCACAATAGCATCTGTTCTTGGGGCTGTTGCACTTTCAAATAGATCAGTCATTGGTACCCAATTGCATGCCCAGATCATGAAAATGGGCTTAGAATCGGAAGTGTCTGTGGGTAGTTCATTAGTTATGATGTATTCAAAATGTGGAAGCATTGACGATTGCTGTAAAGCATTCAAACAGATTGGGATACCTGATTTGATCTGTTGGACATCTATGATTGCGAGTTATGCTCTACACGGAAAAGGTGCAGAGGCTTTAAGAGTCTATGAGCTCATGAGGGAATCAGGAATCAAACCTGATTCAGTGACCTTTGTTGGTGTTTTATCTGCTTGTAGCCATAACGGTTTGGTTGAAGAAGGCTATTTTCATCTGAATTCAATGATCAAAGACTATGGTATCAAGCCAGGTTACCGACATTATGCCTGTATCGTAGATCTTCTTGGTCGATCAGGAAGACTGAAAGAGGCTGAAAGATTTATCGACAACATGCCTATCAAACCTGATGCTTTGGTATGGGGAACACTACTTGCTGCTTGCAAAGTTCATGGGGATATTGAGCTCGGAAGGCTAGCAGCTGAAAAGGTTATTGAGTTGGAGCCATGTGATGCTGGATCTTATGTCTCCTTGTCAAACATCTGTGCTGATGTGGGTCAGTGGGAAGAGGTCCTTAAGATTAGAAGTGTGATGGAAGGAACTGGGGTGAAGAAGGAACCGGGATGGAGTTCTATATGAGATGCCATCCTTCCTTCTCAGTAAATCATGATTGAAAAGCTTTTGATCTTTGGTTCTATATTTATGTAGGATTCTCAAGGAAGCAAATGCCCACTTTTTCCCAACCACTAGAGTTGCACAAAAAATAAAGGCCGTTATCTGGTGCTAGTCCCGTCAATACAGGGGTGCTGGGAGGGGTAGATTGGAGATAGATCTAACCTTTGTCATCATTTGCACTAAGTGGCTGCTCTCAGAGTGTTCTCACGCGTGACAGCCCAATGTATTTTACCATTGCAGCAATGGTCCCTAAGAAAATCCATAGTTCCATACGTAGTACACAAGGCTCCAGCACTCGGCAGGGTGTGGGAGAGGTGGATTGTTGGCAGCCTTATTCGCATTTTGCAGAGGTTGATTACTAGGATTCAAACCTGCACCATTGCGTTGGTCAGACTGAGAGCTTGCCCTTGCACAAGGTGACGACCTCTCTCGCACCAAAAAAACAAATAAATAAAATAGAAAGGAGGGTAGCCAAAACTGTAATATCCTAGATCTTATTATTTTTATTATACTTTATTGCTATATGTGAATCCACTTCAAGTAACGATAAAGTGTGGAATTAGAGTATGTCTTAAGCATGATTGTGTAATTCAAAGTGATGAGTTTACTAGTATGGATAATGAGGTTATAACTTAAAATCCTAGTAGGAGAAATTAGGAACAAAACGATATTTCTAGTAGGCTTTTAAAATGATTCTTGAGCTAAAACATAATTAATTAAGTTAATCATTGTTCTAAGGTTAAGCATAATTAGAGCATACTTAACTAACTTAACCTAGTTTGTGATAGGTTATTGGTTCTTAAAAATTTTTATATCTAAACTAATTATGTTTAATTAGTAACCTTAATACATGATTAGCAAATTAAGTTAATCCTAATTGGTTATTTAGGGTGTTTAAGCGAGATAGACTTGTACTAATCCTATGTTATAACCTAAACCTTATAATTATCCAAGTTAATTTTAATTAGAGAAAGGTATTTAAGGTAAGAAAGACAATTGTTCACATGGACAAGAGACCCACAATTTGGAATATCTAGCCCACCATTGTTGACTATTCTTACACTATGTTTGGATGGAAGGAATTGGAAAGAAAGGGAAGGGAAGGAGAGCTTATATCATGTTTGTTTTAAAAATTAGGAAGGAAAGGGAGGGAGAGGGAGGGAGAGCTTAACTCTCATTTAAGAAATTTTGTTATCCCTCCAAAAGTGGGCAGAAATGGAAGGAAAGGAATAAGAATTTAATGAATTTTTTATAATACCAATATTACCCTTAAAATTATAAAAGACAAAATAAAAATGACACCTCTATCCTAGAGCATCCAAATATAATTTAAAAGGGTATAATAATAAAATAATATAAAATTCTTTCCTTTCCTTTCTCTCCTTTATCATTCCCAAACAAGATGAAAGAATTCTATTCCTTTCCTTTCATTAGTTATCCAAACATAAAGAAGGGATTACCCTCTCCTCTCCTTTCCTTTTTTTCATAACTAATACTCTCCTCTCCTTTCCTTTCTCCCCTAGTTATCCAAACGAACTGTTAAGGAGCTTGTGTAGAGATTTATCTATATATATGTATGTATTATACATATGATGTGTGTGTGTGTGTGTATATATATATATATATTTACACATAAAAGGCACAAAAAAATCAGATTAATAAGAGAGAGAAAATATAGAGCTTATAAGAGTAAGACATTTCAAATATGTGGGAGTTGACAAGGTGACACCTAGCCCACATATAGATATATGTTTGTATCTATTATGCCTTACAAAATAAATTGTAGAGATAAGCAAGAAGCTCTCTAAAATGTGATGGACAAAATAATAGAGCAAGGAAGAAAGTAGAGAAAACAAGAAAACAAAGGAGAAAGAAAGAAGCTTAAGGAGGACTAACCTAGAAGTTGAATTATTGAACAATCAAAGTATGAATTCTGGTCCTAATCTCTTATTCTTTCATTTAATCGGAAAATAAACATTTAAAAATGACTAAGAACTCAAATTCAATTAAGAATTGAATGAAATTCTAAACTAGTCTTGAAGTTCTAACAAGTTTTGCATGAAATAGTAATTACATGGATTCAAGAGCAACATATATGATGTAGAAGGATGCATCATGATTAATGAGTGTTGATTAAACTAATTGGTTAATGATTAATGGTGTTAAAACAACCCTAGTACTACCTAGGTTATAATTAGCATGATTAGACTATCAAAAGAACTCTAAATGTGAGAAATGGTAAGGAAAAATGTTGCTGGCAATTAAAGGAAAACACCTTAATTAAAGTTAAATAATTAGTCTAAATGATGATTCAAGGTGCTCGATATAAGTATTGAAACAACCAACACTTGGAAGTTAAAAATTAAGTTTATATACAGAATAAATGGGGATGGTGCAGCTGCTATCCCAATTGTTTAAAAACATTATATTTGATGTAAATGAATTCTAACAAGAGTCAAAGGAAGCTCCAACGGAATTAGAATATGAGGGATTTTATCAGAATTCCCAAATTGTGTTGTTTGAACTATAATGGGACAAGCGTAACTAAATAATGTTACATTGCACTCAAATATGATTCTAATATGAAATATATGTATGTAGGATTCCTTAGGAGAGAAAGAGAATCAAGGAGTGCTTTAAGAGCACAAGGTGAGTAATTCGGTTCCCTAAAATAGGTGAATTGAATGCGATATTGTCAAACATATTATTCTGTGTTTTAACAAGCAAAACATTATGCTATATTCTCTATTGATGAAGTTAAAGTACATTTTACAAGTATGTTTGATAAATAGATTTGCAAATCTATGGAAAATCACATGATTTAGAATGTATTTTTGTAGATGCCATTACACGGGCCCCTTTTATTATGTCCTTACTGCGGGGACAAGAGCCGGTAGACCCGTAAGTAGGCCAGAGATCTCTTTAGTGTCACTATAAGTGACTGTCATTATATATGACATTCTGTTCAGAATCCGAGTCGACGCAGATTCTTCCGTTCCGACCGTTGTAATGGGCATGCTAAATGGTATTTGATATATGTTATGAGCTTTATTGAGCTACTTATTGCTATTCAAATGTTTAAATAACAATTCTGTTTTTGAAAATGCATTTGAATTGTTTCAGTTATGCTTGATATCCATGGTTTTATTTAAAGTTTCTTTTGCTATAAAAACCTATGATAGGGCATTGGTATTATTCATTGAGCTTTGTTAGCTCACCCCATTTCCCAACCAATTTTTCAAGTAATGAAGCTTAAGGAAAAAGAGTTTGTAAAATTGTATAGCGAGACTTGCAAATATCTCTTTTGAGCCTATGTAGGCTATTGTATATATACAATGGTTATTTTGTGTGTTGGCCAGTTGTAGATGTAAATGACTTGTAATAAATTTTGCAACTGTGAGTTAGATATTAAACTTAGATTTGCTTTGAATCGAATGTAGTTGGTATAAGTTTGATATGAACCTGACAGGTTAAAAATGTTACGCTTCTACTATAATAATAAACTATCCATTATACAGCCCATTCGATTATGTATGAGGCCTCGGTGGCCAAGTTATGGACCATAACTCCATCCTACGTGGGGTGTGGGTCTGTTACAAAAACAAAATGGATGGAATTTGGATAACAGAATTTTTAGTGATCAGCTACATATATTGTGGTAGCAAAACATGTTGGGGGGCCTCATGTATGGTGTTACCCCTTTCTTCAATCCTTTATTGTGAAATTTTTGTTATGGATTCATTCTTTGCTTTAATCATAGAGGTTGGGGCCTAAAAACATCTACTCAAGTTGAAGCATGTTGAAATAAAGATTTTAATTTAGATTGAATATGGAATATGTTTTTGGTTTGCGCTATATCAACTTAATAATATAAGTATAAAAAATTAAATAAATGCAAGTATCTGAAGAGTAGCCAATACATGGAATTTGGATAATGGATTATTCACTGACCAACTCATATCTTGTGTCATAAAATATTTTGGTGACCTCATTTTTATTCCTTTCCTCTATCCCTCATTGTACACTTTTAAATTCTGGTTCTATCTTTGGTTCTAATCATAGAGCATTGGAGCCTAAAATATCTCCACATAAAACCAAACCAATGTTGAGATAAAGACTGAAAAATTGCACTATGTATGGAATGAGTTACAGATTTGCATTCCAGCTTCTTCAATCAAACTTTGAAGCATTTTCTTACCATATATCAATTTGATTAAGTGTAGCACTTTTTTTGCAGAATTACTGATTAGCTCCAACAGGGTAGAAGTTGTCGCTGCAGGAAGGAAAGAATCAAGACTTGTCTTGTTAAGATACAGGAGACTAATAGGTGAAGTTCAACACCTTCTCAGCTCCTGACCCTTCGTCCTTTACAGACTTACAGTCCTTATATTCACTTTATTTATTCCTTTATTCATTTCCTCCATTTGTCTTCCTTCTCAGAGTAGTTGGTCTATGGTAATTTGAATTATAATTGGAAGGCTTCAGGAATGGTAGCACTGAAGATGAAATTCTGTCTTAAAAATAAATTTGTTTATCAAGGACATTTTGTTTAATCCTTTATTAATTGTAAGCTATAGAGTTATAATACTTTCTCAAACCAAACCAAGGACAATTCTTTTTCTTTTGGCTGAGAAAAGGTTTCATCAAATGATCAAAGTAGCTCCTATTTAGCAACATTAAGTTTCATCTCAAGAAATCATATTATATAGTGGAATAAGGTTTTCTTGATTTTGTTCTAGAGAAGGAACACCTTGGTTTGAAAAGGAAAAATTGGATTCAAAATTGTATCCTGCCCTTAATTACAAGGAAAGTGAGTAGCCTCTTAAAACTTCTAGATCAGTTAGCTTTTTTTTTTATACCTATAATTGAGAACTTTAGTAGTGCTTATTAAATTGAAGGAAAGAAACCAATCTTACAGAAGAAGAGTCATTTTAATTCAACTAACACTTTAATATTTATCCTGTTACTAGGCAACTTTCAAAATCCCAATCGAACTGGTTAATAGGACCAGAAAGTTCCAGGGAGAATTTCAAATGATCAGGATTGGGTAATGAGTAGAAGGATCATCAAGTGGACTGGTTGAACAAGTCTCAACCCATGTCTTAGGAGGATTAGGCACTGGTATTATGTTGAAGAATCATCATATAGTTTTTGTCATAGGATAGGAAGCCTATTCATTTCTGGCTTTCCTTTGTTTCTATATCCACTTCGTGCTCGAATTGGCTACTACTTCGATCATATGCCTCACTCCTCAATGAGGTCTTCTGTAGAATTCTACTTTTCTAGTATCCTATATACCTAATGCTTCAAGGTGGTCATTGTTCTTATGGGTCTTATTTAAGAAAAAAGAAGAAAAACTTATTGAATTTGTTTCAATGATGAACTTGCAATTCCATTAACCTAATTGGTGATTTGGTGTTTCCCCAGTTATTCTCATCAGCTGTACCTGAAGTGATACTCTACCAAGAAATGAAGCCGAAAGAGAGATCAATATTACCCCTCTAATAGCGTGTAGTCATACCAATTGGTATTATGAAAGAAATTGGCGCTGCTTACAATTTGAGCATTGCCATTATTCTTTATGGATTGAGTTTTGTTTTGTACGTTGCTCGTTTTATTAAAGCGAGGCATCTGAAGCTGTGTTGCAAAAGCCATATCTGCCAATAAGAGCTTTGTGCTCTGGTTCCACAGTGATATGATTACTGTAGAAAATAATCGCCACCGCAAAAGAACTAATATGTCTTTTGAACAATTTATTTTTGTTTTCTTATTTGAATGTTCCACTGAAATACCTTTGTGAATTTTTGCAACTTGCCTGCTCCTTGTCCCCTTCACTTAATCCAATATACAAAGGGAGTGGAGAATCACCATCTATCAAAAGGAGATGAAAGAATTGGTAAGATATCTCTCATTCTTGTCTTCTGAACAGCTGGTGTACATATGAGAATCCCATGTTTGTGTGTGTTTTTTTAATCACCTTGTCACTTATAAAGTTGTTGGCTTCGTGGAGTTCCATTATGAAGTTTCTGGTCAATAAAATTTTTTTAACAATATATATCATCCCTTCTTAATTCCTTTTTTAGAGCTCATCTATTATAGCCCTCTTATTGGTGGGTTACCCCAGAAGTTGAGATTCTTCACTTTTACACAAATTATTCCTTAATATTCTCCATTATTGTAGGTTAACAACTTCTTGTTTGCTCAAGTCTGTTTTTTGGGCATAAAATGAACTAAATCATAGCATGTTATCTGGGAAATAACATTTGACAGATTTCACTTTTCAGTCATAGCCTGGTTTCTTCTATATTTGCATGGCAAGAAACAAAGTGGTTATATATTAGACAGTATTCTTCCTCCCCCCACCCCTGAAAAAAAGGTGCTCTCTAGCTCATATAATTTGAATGTGACTTATCATGTTACATTTAGGTAGCACTCAAAAGAACAAGAGAAAATCAAGTTATGTTTGCAGTACCAGTGAGGTTTTAATCTACTTGTTGCAGGAGTTTGTTGTTCTTGCGGCTGAGGTTGGAGCTTGGGGATGCGAGTTTAGAAACAAGTGTGAACTCAAGAAAGAAAATTTAGTTGGAATGAGATCAGTAGAAGTCCATTAAACTCAGTTATTCATGCAGATCACATGTTGAGTGTGGATTGATGTTGTTTGAAATTTAATGCATGAAGTTGTAGCAGTAAGTTTTTAGAGGGGCTTTGAAAAGCATAACTTGAAATCTGACAGTGGCCAGAAGAAATCAAATATTGAGCTTTCTGATGTACAGATAATGAAAAGAAGATTATTATTGTTATTGGCAATTTTCTTTTATATATTAATGTTTCATCAATTGTGTGAAAATATTCTGAGGGATTATGCTAAATTAATAGAATCCAAAATTACAGTTCTTTTTCTTGTATAAAGAGCTACACTGATGCTATCTAGCACTTTATGCTACCATGCCTAATGTCTCTCAAATTGTGAAGTTTTTGGTTGACTTCTATTGTACTACAAAATTCAAAGGATTCAATTAGTGTTCATGCACTAGATTCCATTATGCATGATGATCCAAAAAAACCCCAGCTTGACAAGCATCTCAAATATGGACGGCGTTCATGATTTGATAGAAATAATACTTACAATTTTTTAATAAAAGGAGTGAGACTTCAACCCACAATTTTCCTAATGAAGAAGTTATGGTAGTCAAAGTTCATTAACACTTATATATGTAGATTTATTTGTTTCCTTCTACTAATATATACTAGATAAGTCAAACAAAAAAAAGTGTGAAATAGTAGGGAACATGTCTATGCATATCAAATGGATTCTATAAAACATATGTCATGTGTCAAAATTTGATATGCATAATACAGTAACCATGCTCTAATATAATATAAAATATGTGCATATCAAATAAATTTTGACACATTAATATAAAAATATGTCACGTGTTAAAACTTGATATGCATAATATAATAGCCATGCTTTAATATAATATAAATTATGCGTGTGTCCAAATCTGATATGCATGATGTAATAGTCATGCTCTAATATAAGATATGATAAATGATACTAACAATTTCTAAACTTTACAATTACAAAGACCTTGAAAATTTCTGAAATGATACTGACCTATCATATTTTTACTGTTAAACTTTAAATACCTCCCTCCAACTCAATTATTTTAAAAAACAACAAAAGTACTCCTTCCAAGTTTTTTCTTCATTTTTCAATTTTGGGCAAATTTTCTAAACTTTTTTTCTTAATAAAAGTTGTTTTATGTAAAAATAAATAACTAATTTTTTTTGCTTTTGATCTGAATAAATCCAAAGAAGGTTTTAATCAATATTATTTGAAAATTAGAAAAATGGTCAAAGTTGAAAAAAGTGCAAAAATTGCAGCCAAAAAAATAAAGGGGCATTTTGTCATTTTGATAATAATAATAAAAAAAATTTGGACAAGAAAGGAAGTATGTATAACTTGTCAATAAAAATAGGGGAGAAAAGGATAAGTATAATCTCAAAAATCTCAAAAGTCTTTGTAATTATTAAATATTTTAAGAGAAATCAGTATAATTTGTCTTATAAAATATGTCTTGATTTCATAATCTAATGTACTCGAGTATGTAATTTTTTTGTACTACTTTAGCATTAGATATATATATATATATATATATTTTTTTTGAAAGTATAGTCAATTGCTAAGTTGGATAGTATTAAACTCTTATTAACCCTCTCCAAGGGATGGAATTAGGAATTTGCTTTAAGGGATAAATTTTTCTAAATGTTTCATCATAAATTTAAATTTTTTAAAAGTATTAAAATTTAATATTGATTAATAATATACATATCAGATAAGTAACCAAATTCATTGATATAAAAAATCTTACAAATCAAATATGAAATTTAATTTAAAAAAAAAGACATTTAGAAAAACTAAAAACTATCTAAAAAATTTGAAAAAATATATAAAAATATAATTAAAGGTCAAATTAAAATATGGCTAAAAGTATAAAAAAAAATTAGATCTAGAGGGATAAAAATACAAATTAAAAGAATATATATTTAAAAAAAACATTTAAAAGAACTAAAGATTATCCAAAAAAATTTCAAAAATTACAGAATATGTAATACCACCAAGGCACTGTCAATAATTTTTTTTTCCCACAAAATTAACTATCACACATGTGGGAGGAAGTATGAGGCGTCATTTGGATTGTGATTTAGAAACAATTTTAAATTTTTTTTTAAAATATATTCAAAATTTTGTAATTAATTTTTTAAAAATTGTGAAAATATATTTAGGATATGATAATCTAAATTTTAAAAAATTAAAAAAATATATATTTTAAAATGTGTATTCTGCGTTTTGAAATTAAAAAACTGTTTTTGAAAATAAAAACAAACTGAGTTTTTATCTGTGATTATGTGTGGGGTCCATACCGGCCCATTAATATTGCGGTCCTGATCCTTTCTTATGGCAGGCAGATACTGTAACTCATGTTGCGCGCTCCATATTGTCACAATTCCGACAAGTATTGAACTTGACCCGTTTACGCCTAATCGGATTTCTTCGAAAACACAGTTGTAGAGACGAGAGAGAGAGAATGGAGTCGCCCGGACAGTGGTTGGAGAAGGCGTTGCTTGATCTCTGCAAAAAGATAGAGACAGGTCTGGATTTGGACGGCGATATCATATCGGGCCTCGTCTCCTACTGTGAGCTCGCTTCTCCCCTAGACGCCAAAGAGTACCTTGACGTAATATGTCTTTACCTCTCTCTCTTTCTCTATTATATATATATATATATATAACACATACAATTATCTGAATTTTCTTCCTTTTCCTTTAATTATGAGAGTATGCTTGTAGTTTGATTTGATTATGATTTTTGAAGTTTCTTTTTATCGTTGTTAGTGTTTTTAATTTGATCGCAGTCGATGGGTTTTCCTTATAATTTTATTCCCTTTTGATGCCGTGTTAATTGCGGGCTTTAATTTATGTAAGTTGATTTTATACTGGGTACCTTGATGCCCCTATTTGAACCAAGCATTATGGAACCTTAGTAACTTTGAAAAATATAAGTTTTCTTTTTCTTTTTTCAGTAAGAAAAACATAAGAACATTGAATACCACACAGAGACACACACACACACTCTCTCTCTCTCTTAATTTACCTTGAAATTTGGGGACATTTTTTTTTATCAGTAAAGGTGTAATCTATGTAGAAAAACAGGGGTTGAGAGGGGCAAACAACCCTTGAATACAAGGAAAGGGGACAGACTACAAAAATTAATACCTACCCCCCCCCCCCCCAAAAAAAAAAAAATCTAAAAATGTATCTAGATAGATAGGGAATTCCTCTTTGATCCAAAAGAAGAGGGCACACAAGAAAAAATCCTTGAAACTCCGAGGAGGGAGCTCAACCCCTTCAAATATCCTCCTATTCCTCTCCCTCCAAAGGCATCACAAAAGACTAGGGGGGCAATACACTAGGCAAGTATCACATCCGTCCCAATCCCGCTACATATCCACCCCCATAAGAAGCTCCTTAACTGAGTCTAGCAACACCCACCTACACCCAAATAAAGAGAATATCAAGTTTCATGCATCCCTCACCATCTTACAATGGACAAAAAGATGATCCACCATCTCCTCATCCTCTTTACACATGCAACAACAACTTGAAACTCTGAAAAAATGTATCTAGATAGATAGGGAATTCCTCTTTAATCCAAAAGAAGAGGGCACACAAGAAAAAATCCTTGAAACTCCGAGGAGGGAGCTCAACCCCTTCAAATATCCTCTTATTCCTTCCCATCCAAAGGCATCATGAAAGACTAGGGGGGGGGCATACACTAGGCAATTATCACATCCTTCCCAATCCGGCTACATATACACCCCCATAAGAAGCTCCTTAACTGAGTCTAGCAACACCCATCTAAAGAGAATATCAAGTTCCATGCATCCCTCACCATCTTGCAATGAACAAAAAGATGATCCACCGTCTCCTCCTCCTCTTTACACATGCAACAACAACGTGGAAGATGAAGCCCTCTTTTGTGAAGGTTATCTGCGGTCAAGATTGCTCCTCAAGCTGCTGACCAAACAAAAAATGCAGCTTTAATCTGCACTCTCAATCTCCATATTAATTTCCACGGCAACTCCTCCTCACCCCTTCCCCCCAAATTCCTGGACAGTGAATTTCTTGTTATTGTTCACCTTCCAAATCAATCCTTCTTTCATCTCCCCATTCATGCCAAAACCACTCAACATTGTCATAAATTCTTTTGCTTCCCCCTCCTCCCAATCAAAGAAATTTCTAAAACAAGGGCTCCGCAACTTATTTCCTCGCACATTTTAAATTGTTAAATATAATTCTATTGTCTTGTATTTTATAGTGTAAAAGTTATATAGGTTTCATTCTACATAGTTGTTTCTCAAAGAATATGGGTCACCAATTGTGTCCTCATTATTCTTCTACCAATTTTAGGGAGCACCCTATTTTGGATAGTGTTATGTTCCATTGTTTGAAAACAAGGACAACATCTGATCTCTGTAATTTTTCAAGCTGAAAACTTTTTCAGAAATCATTTTTTTTTTCTATCTACTCTTAAGTTATAACTTCTTAGAGCAACTCCAATGCTAAGTGCCATTTCATTTATGCCAAATCTATATTTTGGCATTGCTATAGGACAAAAATGCTAGATTTTGGCAACTATGCTTCAATGTTAAAATGCTTGTTTTTTAGTGCAACTATCTTTTCTTCCTACTACTATTCTCAACCACTGAAAAACAAGGAAAAGTGAACCCAATCTTTGGCTTTGAAAAAGTTAAAAAAAAAAGTTGCAACGGTAGAAAAAAGTACAAAAGATGGACCCTTTGCAGTGTGGGCCCCATTCAAAAAGTAGCATGACCCATTACAGGCTTTGCAACAACCATTTGCTGAAGAAAAATAATGGAAGGCAACTGTATTCTATGATATGGCATGAAATGACACTAGTTACTCTTGATGCCAAATGTGGCATTGCCATTTTTTAGCATGCCAAATAGCAACCCATTAGAGCAGCAACTTTTATAAAAAATGCCAAATTTTGGAAATGACACATCAAATAACACATGTAGTTACATAGATATTATAGTTACAATATCTATATAGATATTGTAGTTACACATTGTGACATTGTATAAAATGGAATTCGCTAAAATCAATATGAGCATAGTGAAATTAAGAGATTTAGGATACTATATAGGCAGATGATGTATCTTCCGTTTTACACATCTTGGTGTGTTGAAAGCAGAAAATTTAGGTCCAACACTACCTATTCTTACCCAATGTATGTGGTCTTTAGGTGATCTTATACATTTCTGAGGATTAGTCTCAACCCATTTTTGAGTTGGGAACATTTTGAAGCACCAAAAAAGCTTTAGCTGTTAGAGAATGGGTCTAATAATGTATGTCGCGACCCCATTTCTCGTGTGAACATACTATTTTCGGTGTTCTAACAGAACCCATTGGTGTAACCAACAAGAAGAAGAAAAAGTAGAAAAGATTCATATTCATGCATGATCACCCGAAGAAGTAGAAAAAGATCCATATTAATGCATGATCACCTGTAACAGTTTTATGTGCAAGAGTAAGACCTTTTTAGTTTTCAGTAACCCAATGTCAGTGTTTTTGCCCTCTTTTTAGATATTATAATCCTATCGGCTGATTCTTGGTTTAGATGAACACAAATCTAAACACGAAGGAGAATTAGCTTTATTTTTTTGCGTATAACATTTTATGTAACATTTCCTTTATCCCTACCGTCTAGAGAATCCTGTTTGACCATCTTGATATGTCTAGGGTAATGCTTTCGCCCAAACCACACACAGTGACATCTTTCCTTACTGCCTCAACCAAACTTCTTTAGCTTTTTGTCCTTGCTTTTTTATTTTTTGGCAACACCCTTAATATTGTTTCTCATTGATGCAAATAATATATTCATTCTCCATTGGCTATACAACTTGTACCTTTGAAGCACATTCATTTTTCACGTATCAGTGTTGGATACATGTTGGACACGGACACGTCCCAAACACGTTTCGAACACGCAAAAAAAAGTATCCAATTTGTCTTTATTTTTTTGAATTTCGGACATGCCTTATGGACACATTTTTTTAGATTTTCTCTTCTTCTTTTCTGCTTTTCTTTTGGGTTATAGATATAAGTATATATGTTTTATGTAATAGTTAGCAAATTTATTTTAGAACTTAGATCATGGATTTTGATGATTAGATGAAGAAGTTCTTTAATTTTTATTGAATGATTATGATATTTTGATATCTTAATAATATTGTTGTGATTTGTGTGTTTTATTCTAATTTTGATTGAATCGATATTAGATTTTTATTGTATGATCATATAATACAATAAAATATATATCTATATATATAGATTTAATGTGTTCCGATGTATGTGTCCTATTTTTTTTAGAAATACCGTGTCCGTTTCATGTCATATCCGTGTCCGTGCTTCTTAGGCCTATACTATATCAACCAATTTGACTATCTTCTTCATATAGTACATTAAACACATTACTGTTGTCCTCTCTCTCTTGGAAAAAAATTGGGGGGGGGACAGAGTGAAATGTGATCCCAATGATACTTTTGCTTTCCTTCTACGATTACAATGGAGAAGTCCATTTGTCAAGTTCCTGGTTCCAAGTATAAGGATACTGCAGTCTAAAGTTTATTTATGCCTTTTTCTTTGCATACTATGCTAGCACGACTTGTGTTTTTCTGCAGCATTAGTTCCAGTTTTTACATTTCTTGATCTTTAATTTCATATGCAGAATATCATTGGCCAAGAAGCTGGCAAAAATGTGACCGAGGAGTATTTAAAGCGGAGAGGTCATTCAGATAATTACAACAGCACCTCAGATGCCCCAACTTCCAAATTACATGCGTATGTCAAACCTCCTTCTAATGAAGTTTTGGTTAGTGGAACCAGGAAACCATCTAGAGCACCAAAAGAGCTTGCAGCCTCCAGTAATCAAGAAAAGCGGGCCCCAACTGAGACCGTAGAGTTGAGAAACATGAATAAAGGAAACCAAGGTAGTTCTAGAAAGAAAAAGGCTGGGAAAATTGTTTCACTAGCAGAGGCTGCCAAGGGGTCGATTGTATTCCAGCAGGGTAAACCATGTTCCTGCCAAGCCCGACGGCACAGACTGGTGAGTAATTGTTTATCTTGTGGGAAGATAGTTTGTGAACAGGAAGGAGAGGGGCCTTGCACTTTTTGTGGTGCCCTCGTGCTGAAGGAAGGAAGCTCATATGCTGGTTTAGAAGAAGGTGCGGTTCCCCTATCAGATGCTGAGGCAACAGCTGAAGCTTACACGAAAAGGCTTGTTGAGTATGACAGGAACTCTGCAGCACGTACAACAGTTATAGATGACCAAAGTGACTACTATGAGATCGAGGGGAATAGCTGGCTTTCAATGGAGGTATCTATTTTGCAGCAATGTATTTGTCACAAGCATGTAGTTGATATGTGCACGGTGCGTACATATTTCAGTTTTTTCACATTTTTCTTCCCCTCACTCTCTCAGGAAAAGGAACTTCTTAGAAAGAAAAAGGAGGAAATTGAAGAAGCTGAACGGACCAAACGAAGTAAATTAATTATGACTTTTGACCTGGTTGGCCGCAAGGTTGTATTTCTTTTGCAATTTTCTACTAAGCAGTCTCCTCCATAATCTTTAATTTTTTTTTAGCGATATTGAATAATGGCAATAGTGGTACTTTTTAGCAATTCCTTTCATTTATTCCCAACAGATCTGCCAGTTTCTAACATGTTTGATCCATTTATTGAGTCATCTTGCATTGTAAGCTTTGAACATTTTGCAGTGTATAATATCATCATAATCACAGAACAAATAGATGAATAAATGACTTTCATAATGCCTGGAATTTGGTCATTTCTTACTGCACTATTACAGCTGGATATTTACTTTTTTACACATCCTTGTTATCATAATGCTGATAAAGCTCCTCATATGTTTTATCTACAACAGTTCCCACTTCCTCTATGTTGTTGCATGCTACTTGGAATAACTTTTACATTTTCAACTTACTGAAGCAGTTACTGCCAAAGATTAAAAACAAAAGAAAACAAAATAGTTTACTGAATAGTTTTCTAATGTTTTGCAGGTGCTTTTGAATGAAGATGAAGTATCAGAATTAGAAATGGAGAACAGAATACTACGACCACCTGATGAAAGAGAAGCAAACCGAATTAAACCAAATCCAACTCTCAAAGTACAACCAATCTTTGTGGACCCAGGCACCAGCAGGAAGCAGCCTGTTAAGGGGAATCATTTGAACAAGGGCCTATCCAACGGCTTGTGTTTGGAGATAAGTGGGAGGGTGCAGCATGGTACCAATGAATTAAAACATTTTATGATGGATGACAAATTGGAAACTGCTTCAAATGGGGGCCTTTGGCTTGGGCCATCTGTAAATGACAGCTTGCAGGTGGAAGATGATACCGATTGTTCTCTTGATCGCCATTGAGACTTGTCCAGCATACTAGGAATTTTGGGTTCTTTTTCTTCACATGATTTATTTGATTAGCAAATCCAACAGATTTCTATAGGATTCTTGTAGTTAATCCAAGTACTTCAATGCTCATGGATATGATACAAAATAGTTCTGCTGAAGCTTTAATTCCTTGGTATTTTGTTCCTTTGGCTTTCATATTCAGCTTGTTATTTTTCTGTCCAATTTTTGGTACAACTATGGTATGTGGAAATCAAAAGTCAGGTGTTAAAGCCAGTTTGTTGTTTAGTTGGGTTGTTATGCTTTCTGTTGACAAAGAAATTTTGATCTCTTTGTTGATCAATGATTGAAGTAGAGCAGGCTCCAACTTTGCCTTAATGGCATCTCCAACTCATAATCTTTATTTTCATTATAAATGGTGGATTCAACTTTTTCACATTTTTTGCTCTAATCATTCCAATCTTTAAAGTCACTATTCATTCTTCAAATATTTATTTTTTATTTATAAAAATTAAAAAATTACATTTTAATTTTAATAATGTTAATTTTTTTTTTAATCTAAAATGTAATTATTTATCTAAATTTTAATTATTTATAACTTTTCATTTTAAACTCAATGATCTATTCGAGAAATTGTAAATTAAAATACATTAAAAATAAATAAAATGCATTAAACATAAATAAAAATACTTAAGGAAGAGTGAATGATTCACAAAGTTATTTTTAATGTAATATGTATGATTTGTCAAGTTGAAATTTTATTTTATTTTTATTTTTAATAGGGTATTGAAACTTTAATTGTTATAGAAATCTTTAGGGTGAGATAGATTGTTCTTCTTTTTTTTTTACCATATATAAAAAATGATTTTAAAATAAATAAATGAGAATTAAAATAAAAAGAGTTTATTGATGAATTAATTTAAAAAAACAAATATTTATAAAATAGTAGAAAACAATTAATTAATAGTTGGAAGTTATTATAAAAAATGAATAGTGCATCAAGAGTACAGGAATAGTATATGGATAGTGAATGGAAGATCATCTTTAATTTTTTTTTTCTCAATCTTCAAATTTGAAGATAACAAATGAAGACCTAAAACTATCTTCATGTCTTCAAATTTGAAGATGGATTGGAGTTTATTTTTGCCATTACATCTTCAAATCAAATTTGAAGATGGTTTTTGAAAATCTCAATTTTTTTAGCTCTTTAATCATACATGAATCAATCATGAGAATGAAAAAATAAATACCTCAAATATGATATTTGAAATCGAAAAACTTCGAACCCTTTACACTATGTTTGGATGGAAGGAATTGGAAAGATAGGGAGGGAAAGGAGAAGAAAGGGAAGCTTATATCATGTTTGTTTTAAAAATTAGGAAGGAAAGGGAGGGAGAGCTTAACTCTCATTTGAGCAATTTTGTTATCCCTCCAAAAGTGGGAGAAAATGGAGGGAAATGAAACAATGATTTAATAAATTTTTAATAATACCAATATTACCCTTAAAATTGTAAAAGCTAAAATAAAAATGACATCTATATCCTAGAGCATCCAAATACACATTGCTTCCCTTTTTTTTTTTTCTATACACAACTTTGTCGTTGCTGTTGCTGCTACTACGCAGGTTCTCACTTTTCTTTCAGTTCAATTTCTCTCTTATTCAATCCTTGTACAACACACACATACACATATATATCTATATATAAATATATTAGATTGTATTATATTATAATAGTCAAAATAGTAGTAGTATGTTTTTATAGCTACAATAGATTATATTTGTTCTTGATATTATATATACAATGTAAAATCAGTGTAACATTGTTGGTAAAAGTTGTCATGGAAGATTCAGTCAATATCCAATTTACCAAGGAGGAGTAGGTTGCTCATGCAATAATCAGTCATTAAACTTTATTAAGGCATAATCCTGCAATAGGTTGAACACACTTTAGCTACAATTAAAATACTGATTATTAGTATGCTTAATTTAAAAGGGTATAATAGTACAATAATATAAAATCATTTCTTTTACTTTATCTCTTTTATCATTCCCAAACAAAATGAGAGGATTATATTAGTCTTTCCTCTCATTTCTTTCATTAGTTATCCAAACATAAAGGAGGAATTATCATCTCCTCTCCTCTCCTTTCTTTTCCCTCATAACTAATACTCTCCTCTCCTTTCCTTTCCTTTCTAGTTATCCAAACGAAATGATAATTTTCTTATTCCTCAATTGACCAAGTTACATGAAAGAGTGGGTTTTCTACCTCTCTAGGAATTTGTCTATCGAAACTCACTTGAGAACGTGTAACCAATAGCCGACCACCCCTATGGGTTATAATATAGACTAATGCTATTAAGAGTTCATTTGTTTTGCCTAGGTATTTATCCTAAAGGAAGGATGAATAGGGCATTTAGTAAATATTAACAATTTTTACAAACTTTAAAAATGTATGCTGAAAATGCACCAATATGTAAAAGAGTAGAGGGAAAAAGAGATAGCAAAAACAATGATTTTTATGATATTCAAAAAATTTCCTATATCCTCGACTCAAGTATTACTGCTTGAGGTATTTTTACTATTTTGATATCTTTGTAGGTAGTGGTCAAATATTTACAACAAGAGCTCATCATTCATTTTCCAGTAAAAAATCTCATTTTGTCTCATAAGGGTAGCACCTACCCGTAAATCTTAGCGCAATGAAAAGATACAAAGTTTGTTTACTAACAAACACTTTCTTCAAGAGTAGATTGATGCAATATATGCTCACTCTCTATAAATAAATATGGTGTAAGCTCATAATATTTAAGATAAGTAAAACTTTTAAATATAGATTTTTAATAGTCATATCTAAAGTCAAGAATAGAGATGTAAAAGTGTAAACTTCTAAACAGATAGTAATAAAAGCTTTAGAAAATGTTTATTTATAACTCTCAAATGAATATGACTGTTATATTTCAAAATAGAATCGTTCTCACATTGTTTTGTCTATTCAAAATTTGAATTTTGAAATGTCAGATAGACAAATTCAATTAACTGAATCATCAACTAGTTGACTAGATCAAAATCTAGTCGACTGATCAGATCAACCGAATTGTCAAGTGTTTGAGGTTCAATTGTTTGAGAACAATTAGCCGACTGGTCTTTAGGATCAATTGACTGATTCTAATATACACTATTTTAGTCTTTGAAAAATAGTCAATTGAATCATCTTTGAGGTTGCTTGTATTGGACAATAGATTTAGGCTGTTATTATGAAAAATGTCACTCAGTCGACTGGTTCTATAGGAACTAGTCGTTTGGTTTGTTCAGTATAAAAATAAGCCTAAAGAATCAGTCGATTGGTTCCTTAATCTGGTCGATTGGTTTTGACAAAAGGTGTCTTCTTGTTTATTTTTTACAGTGTATTGTTATTAAAACATTTTGATATTACAAAACTTAAAATGTAGTAATGTGTTGTTTTAAAAAAACATTTTAAGGTTTGTTCTTATTTGATCATTTTTAATAATAAAAACGTACGACTAATGGTTAATCTAATCTTAAATCACTTAAAATCCAAAATAAGAAAAATAAAAAGTCTTTTATTGGCTTGTCTTAATTCCTTGGAGTTAAGTATGTCCATTTGCATGAAAGAGCATTCTACTTGATTTGAGTTTAGTTTTGAACGACATGATAAGAAGGTCGGATAGGATAAATATTATCTTATCCTTTGTTTGATGTCTTCAATTAGATTGAATATTTAAATCCCGTTTATGTCTTATTCGCGTAAGATATAACTTATACAAAAGGAGTGATGATATTTGAGTTATCTCACCCCACTAAAATAAAAATATAACGTCATATCATCAAAAAAATTAGAACCTCTCAATATAAAGAGATGAAGATGTCGAAGAGTTCATTTTTATATTTTTAAAAAATTAAATGAATTAAAAAATAGTTTTTAAAAATTTTAAGAAAAAATTATTTAAAAAAATAAAAATAAAAAATAATTATATTCAAAATTTATATCCGATAACCATCCAAACTTAATACAACCACATATTTAAAATTTTTATCTAGTCATTGAATTAAAATATTTATATCTTATCTAATTTTACTTTGTTATCTCGTCGTTCAAAAGACAAGATCACATGCATAAGTTTTTGAGCGCTGGAGTGTCCAGTTTTAATTGGGCGGCGTTCGAATTTCCTAGTTTGGTCGAAATAGCAGATCCGTTACTCGTCTAGTTGTTGTACTTATCTTACATTAATAATTAGTACAAATCGAACATCGAAACAGAGATTTCAATGTCTATAAAGGACCCTCAGAATCCCACTTCAAACAACCCAACAACGCCACTTTGGATTTACTTTCCACACTACCTATAGATACACGCCTCTTTAGAGAGAGAAAACTGTCTCTCTCTCAAACTTTCATTTTGTCATTTCCAAAGCTTTGGATTGGCGACATTTTCAGTGACACCTCTCCTTCAATCACCATCTCTACCTTCTTCACCATCTCTTTCGTGGAGCTGAATATATATATGTATATATATATTGCCAAAAGAAGATGTTCTTGATTTGATTGAGCCCAAAAGATCGTCATTTCTCTTCTGAGATCGGCAAGGTATTTGAATTTTCAACGCGGATCTTCCTTCTTATCAATCGTTGATTTTGCAAACTTTTACTCTATGTTGATCTTCCTTATTTATCAAATTCAATGCAAGAAACCGTTCTTTTCATTGAATGTGGGTGGTAGACAAGCTTGTAGAATGAATCGTGACAGTTAATTTAGTTTTGAAGTCCTTTACTTCATTTAGATCTTGCAAGTATATGCACAAATAAACTGCAATTCAGCCTTATATTGATGTTCTTGGATCTGTATCTTCATTCAATAGAATGTTGTATTGAGGACACATCTATCCATTTTCCTGGCCACCTATGAGCTTTTATCCGCCGCTTAGACTCCTAGTATATTTGAAAGTTTGTAACCGTAAGATCCCACACTTACGGGTGCATGCAAACGCACTTGTATAGATATATAAGCTCCGCAAGCACACACTTTCATGGTTGTTGGGTAGGATATATAAATCATAACCAAATGAAGAAAGAAAAATGGTGCTTTTTATTTTTAAGGGATAATTACGACCTTCTGTGTGATATATGTGGAATATATGATACACTGACATGGACGGGAAACATACGTTAATGGAAAACATGAAATTATTATTTTATTCTTAGAAATAATTACAGTGACCAACCTCCTCTATAATGTCTAAGAGCTCAGTGCAATATACGATGGTATTTTAGTCATATAAAAAAATTTAATTTAAATTCTAACACCATTAATGACGGGATTTTTTTTTTCTTTACAAAAGGAGGTCCTAGTATTTGTCAGGTAACTTGTGGATGTTAGTGTAATTATCTCTATTTTTAATAATTTAAATTGAGTAATTGTGTTGGTGTTAGAAGATGCATCATCTCCCATGGTTGTGGACACAGACAAGAGCATCATGTTTTGCCATTAATGCAAGATGTTGGACATGGCTGCTCTACAATCTCTAAGTCTGGGGACACATTCTCTGTGTATATTTGTGAATTTAAATATTAACATGCAGAAAAGAGTAGAACAATAATTATTAGATAATTAGTGGCGTGATTAAAAGACATCAAGCTTTCATTTGATTGCAGTTATTATTATAATTACTATTTTTGGATTTATCAGGAAAATTATTATTATGAAT
This sequence comes from Nyssa sinensis, assembly GCA_008638375.1. NCBI lineage: Eukaryota > Viridiplantae > Streptophyta > Magnoliopsida > Cornales > Nyssaceae > Nyssa > Nyssa sinensis. Next base: position 10,789,909 of record CM018036.1, on the reverse strand, counting down.
TTTTGGGTGAATAGAGGTGGGCTCTTATATGAGTGTCTAAATGAGTGTTGGACTCTGATGTCGTTTCAACAGGTGTCTGACATTGAAAATCTCAACAGGGAGAAGTGTCCTAAGAATCATAGACACTCACCTAGCACTTATAGTAATTAATATCCCCTAAAACCTGTTCATATTGAGCATTCATTTTGCAATTTCATAGCTGTTTTTAAAATGGTTTGAAAAACATTATAGGCGAATCATGGCAACAAAAGGTAATTCAGGAGACAACAAAACTAGGAGCTCTGTGTCTATCTTTATAGTAGCTGGGTTGTGTTGTTTCTTCTATATTTTGGGTGCATGGCAAAGAAGTGGTTTTGGTAAGGGAGACAGCATAGCTCAAGAGATAACAAAAAAGGCAGACTGCAGCATCCTTTCCAATCTGAATTTTGAGACTCATCATGGTGATGAAGCTGGGAATGATGATTCCAAATCAGAAGTCGAGATATTCAAGCCATGCAATGATCGTTATGTTGATTACACTCCCTGTCAAGATCAAATGCGGGCAATGACGTTCCCTCGAGAAAATATGAACTACAGGGAGAGACATTGTCCTCCAGAGGAAGAGAAGCTACATTGCCTTATTCCAGCACCGAAAGGATATGTGACCCCATTTCCATGGCCTAAGAGTCGTGACTATGTACCCTACGCAAATGCACCATATAAGAGCTTGACGGTTGAGAAGGCTGTTCAGAACTGGATTCAATATGAAGGAAATGTGTTTCGGTTCCCAGGTGGTGGAACACAGTTTCCTCATGGAGCGGATGCTTATATCGATCAACTTGCTTCCGTGATCCCAATAGACAATGGAATGGTTAGAACTGCCTTGGATACTGGCTGTGGGGTAAGTTGGAATTTATCAACTCATCCTTAATTTGTTTTAGTTTGCTTAGTGTTCTGCCCTGCAAAATCCACAAACCACATTGCATTTCTTCTTTTAGGGGGCTCAGAAATGTTATTTTGCTTTTTACTCTAAATATTTGCCCAAGTATTCAGTGTGGATTTCTTTATTTTCCTAGTTTCCATGTACAAATACATGCATCTCTTCTTTTTAAGGGTTTAATTTTTTTTTCTTTTTTTAAATATCTATACGTTTATGTCTTTATGTTCTCATTCATCATCTGTGCAGCTTTTTTTTGTCTTGTCTGATGATTTTGTATTGTTGATTGTTCAATTACCTATGCGATGTCATACTTAGGTTGCAAGTTGGGGCGCATACCTATTCAAAAGAAATGTTATAGCCATGTCATTCGCTCCAAGAGACTCACATGAGGCACAAGTTCAATTTGCTTTAGAAAGAGGTGTGCCAGCAGTTATTGGTGTTCTTGGAACTATCAAGCTGCCTTATCCATCTAGAGCCTTCGACATGGCTCACTGTTCTCGTTGCCTGATTCCATGGGGTGCAAACGGTGAGGACATTTACTACAGTAGATTTTGTTGTGATATTTGTGGATTATGGATAGTTTCTAAGTGAGCTGTAGGCAGACAAACACTAACCCTGGCTCGTATTCTTTTGCTGTGCTCGTAATGAGCCCATGATGCTAAGCTTGGGCTTTGATCACCAAGAATTATCACCGCTCAGAGAGGCTTGTTTCAGATCTGATGGATGACTGAACACTATTATTTTGAATCCAATAGATCAATTACTTATTGTAATGTCAGATAAATAGGGTTGTCCTATGGTTAGGGGTTGTTAACTAATTAGTTATTGTATTTGTAAGTCTTATAAGTTTAATATTTTTGTAATGATATATTGATGAGTTCATATGTCAGTGGATTGAGGCAAGCTGTCTCAATCCATACCTGCCTAGATATAGTAAGCTTGACTTTTGGTTCAAGTTCAGTCCATAATATACTTCTCTAAGACAAGGCTGGCTTAAAACTAGCTAAGTCTATAATTAAAAAATCTGGAATTAGAAATTAGAATAACTGGTGTGAAGGCCTGCAGACAAAATTATGAAACATGGCTATTCTAATCATGAATTTTGGGATTGTGATTAATGATCACTTTTTCGTTCTTGATTTTTCTTGTGAGTATTTTTTAATAAAGTTTTGGTGATGGAGATATAGATATAATGGCATCATTGTATTTGTCTTTGTAGATGGAATATACATGACGGAAGTTGATCGAGTTCTTAGACCCGGCGGCTACTGGGTGCTTTCAGGTCCTCCCATCAACTGGAGGACCCATTATGAAGCATGGGAGCGTCCTAAAGAGGAACTTGAGGAGGAACAGAGGAAGATTGAAGAGATTGCCAAACTTCTTTGCTGGGAAAAGAAGCATGAGAAGGGTGACATTGCCATCTGGAGGAAAAGAATAAATAAGCAATATTGCAATGAGCGAGATTCTCATGTTACTATGAGTGAATCCTCAAATGCAAATGATGTCTGGTATTTTGTTGCACTTGATAACTTTAGTATTTACCAACTTCTTAATAAACTGGCCAAATGTTAGAACTTTTGTCCTAATTTGTTAGATGCCCTCACCATCTCACACATAAATCAAGCATGCTTGAAACTTGCTGTGCATTATTTCTTTGAATGGTGACACAAGTTTGAATAAAACCTATAAACGTTGGTATTTGTTTTCTATATACTTCAAATCTTTCTTGCATCAATTTCTGGTCTTGGTGGCTTTTGTAACAGAGTTGGCTTTTGTAACTAATCAGAAAAAGGTTGGGTTTTGTGAGCCTTGTGAACTTTCTAGGGAATCAATTGAGAAAAGATTGGAGACAAAAATGAGACTTTTGGAGCTTGTGAAAACGGAATCACTTTATTGCTAACCCCCCTTTTTTCTTCTTTTCTATTTGGGAGTTTTTTGTTTCAGCAAACTAGTGGGGGGGGCCCATTTGTCTGTAAATTTGCATAATTGAGGTTGCCATCATGGTTTAAGGACTTCAATTTAGTATTGGATGAAACTTTTAGTTATTTGTAAACATTATTAGTCTTCTAAAAGTTTTTGCGCAGGTTTTAATTCATTAAACACAACTTTTTGTGGTGATCAGGTACAAGAAGATGGAGGCATGTGTAACTCCCTATCCAGAGAGTACCAGTTCAGAAGAAGTTGCTGGTGGGGAATTGCAGCCTTTTCCAGAGAGACTCAATGCTGTTCCTCCCAGAATATCCAGAGGATCCATTCCTGGAATCTCTGTTGAGTCATTCCAGGAGGACAATAACTTATGGAAGAAGCATCTGAAAGCCTATAAAAGTATCAACAAGATCATTGACACTGGGAGGTATCGTAATGTTATGGATATGAATGCAGGTCTAGGAAGTTTTGCTGCTGCATTTGAATCTCCCAAATTGTGGGTTATGAATGTTATGCCAACAATAGCTGAAAGAGACACTCTAGGAGTTATATATGAGCGAGGCTTGATAGGCATATATCATGATTGGTAAGTTTCTGAAACATTTATATCATCTGTTCAGTTATTGATCTCGTGGCACTGTCGTCATGGCTTTGTTTGTGTCTGCAATATATCTTGCTCGGATTGAATATTGGTTCTCTCTCTCTCTATCAGGAATAAAATTTATGCATCCTTGCCCATTTGATAGGTCTGCATTATATTTTTTGAATCACTTTTTTTAGTAATGATTTTTTAATTATATCTATTGAAATTTGAACTATTGCATTTTTATTGTTAAAGCCATTAATTATAGTTCCTGTTAGTAATTTATTGATCTGTTACATGATTGTTCCATGAAAATATTCTGGCAAGTTGTGTTCTTTAAATCATAATCACTCTGTGCAATGCCTATTTGCATTTTTGTTCAAACAAAGAACAATGTTATCCTTTGGGTTAGTGACTTTATTATATTCCTAAGGCAAATTACACTGACCTTACTTCGGGTTTCTGACAATTAAACTAACTTCTAAAATTATATTGACCTTCTCTACTTTTACTGATAAACTGCAAATACCCCTCTCGAGTCAATTTTTTTTTTTCAAAATGACAAAATTGTCTCTGTCATTTTTTTTTTTTCTGGATCTTTTTTCAATTTTGACTATTTTTTTCTAACTATTTTTAAAGATTTTTTTATCTTATATAAAAATAAATTTAAGGTGTTAATCAATATTTATTTGAAAATGAATCAAAATTGAAAAAATGTAAAAAATAAAATAAAATGGAAAGGGGCAGTTTTCAAGAAGCTTGTCAAAAGGCTAAGCACCTTCATATCCTCGCAATATGTGTGCTTTTTTATTTATTTATCAGTCTCGCTATCTGTGATTTTAACTAGCTGGCTAGGACTGCAATAACCTGAGGAGGGGTTTATTTCCTTCTCTAGCATGAACTAGTGCTTATTATATTTAAGGTTGCTACAAAATCCCTTTCAACCTGCCATAATATTATAACTTTATAAGGGTATATATTAGAAGGGTTTGGCTGTAGACTGCAGCATCTTCTAATTGTAAATTTAAGTTTTTAATCAATATTTATTTGAAAATGAATCAAAATTGAAAAAATGTAAAAAATAAAATGAAATGGAAAGGGGCAGTTTTCAAGAAGCTTGTCAAAAGGCTAAGCACCTTCATGTCCTCGCAATATGTCTGCTTTCTTATTTATTTATCAGTCTCGTTATCTGTGATTTTAACTAGCTGGCTAGGACTGCAATAACCTGAGGAAGGGTTTATCTCCTTCCCTAGCATGAACTAGTGCTTAGTATATTTAAGGTTGCTACAAAATCCCTTTCAACCTGCCATAGTATTATGACTTTATAAGGGTATATATATTAGAAGGGTTTAGCTGTAGACTGCAGCATCTTCTAATTGGAAAAGTTCTCTAATGCTTCTTTTTTGTTAGTTTTCGAAAGCATTCCTCTGGTAGTTTGTCTTTATTAAAAAAAGAAAAGAAAAGAGAAAAAGGGAACAAGGAAAGAGCTGATAATCATTTATGGCTTTTGACGGGACACTTAGTTTGGATGCATTTGGCCTTTTTTTATTTCTTTCTTTTTTCATCTATTTTTCACCTTCTTGTTCAGGTGTGAAGCTTTCTCCACGTACCCGAGGACATATGACCTTATTCATGCTAATGGCGTTTTCAGCTTGTACAAGGACAAGTAAGTAATTATTGACTCCATGACCTACTCTTATACTGTTGAAGGCAATGGCCTTGTTACCTGTAATTTAGACTTCTAACGTGTGAGGGATTCGGTTTTCTCATGAGATTGTATGGTTGCAAATTTTATTATCAAATATGCTGGATCAGTATACACCATACACTGGGAACCACCAATGCTTTAATTTGGCCTAACTGCTAGATGAAATACACCTCTGTGAGCACGAACCAGATATGCTAAAAAAAAAAAGCTTAGTTATTAGATCAGACGTGCCATTGAACTGGAATGAGCTTTAGGATAAAGAGGGCATAACATTAAGTTCAATTGATCCTCAGGCCTAGAGTTGTAGGTGGAATATATCTTCTCATTATACCACTTGTATTGGTGGCTTCTTTGGCCCAAAACGAACCTGTTTTGAGTCATCCATGCATAATCTATACAGGTGTAATGCGGAAGACATTCTTTTAGAGATGGATCGGATCCTACGTCCTGAAGGTGCGGTTATTTTCCGTGACCAAGTGAATGTGCTAATCAAGGTGAAGAGAATTGTGGCGGGTATGAGATGGAACGCAAAAATGGAGGATCATGAGGACGGCCCTCTTGTCCCTGAGAAGATACTGGTTGCTGTCAAACAGTATTGGGTTGTAGGTGAAAACAACTCCACATCCACGCAATGAATGGCAAAGACGCTCAGATTCTGACATGAATTTAGCAGGACAAGCCGCTATGCCTGATTCAAGTCCAAAAGCTTTTATTTATTTCTTCCATAGGCACTGAAGAATTAGCAACAGGAGGAGGCAACTTCTGCAGTTTTTCTTGTCCACTAATTGGTCCTTGTTCTTCTGTGATAGTTATAGATTAATCTAATTCAGATTTAAGGGTCAAAATCTATTCTCTTTTTGTTTTTCACCAAATTCATTTTTTCTCTCTCTTTTTTTTTTTATTCTCTTTCTGTATTAAGACCTTAGTATGTTCTCCAGTATCCGTACATTATTAACAACATTGTTAAGATAATTTACTTGATTCTTTTAGATAATTCTCTGTGACCATTACTAAATGTAAACTATTGTTTATCATCAATTGATTAGTCACACTGTTAATTTGATTAAAAAAAAAACTTAATATGACCCTATTAAAAGCGAACTTCATGGTATGAAACAAGAGATTACCAGCAAAAATCGTATAAATCAAAATTTCTCTCATGATCTCTATCCCCCCCTGGCCCCTATGCATACAATTGCATGAAGCATAAGATGTCACTCTTATTTTCCTTGTGTGTTTATTAACAATAGCTCTGTGTGTGAGAGAGAAATGATCTTCAAGGAGTTGGCTTAATGAGCAATTTATACAAGCATGTGTTTATATATGCTTCTGTGTGCCTGTATAATCAGTGTAGGTGTTTCCTGTGATATATTAACAGACCAAAATATATATTGCTGCTTCCACCAGAAAAAAAAAAAAAAACAAAAAAAAACAATGAAAGAGAGTTTTGATTAGAATGGGTCTATTAAAATCCACACCGTACAACCTGATGATGCAACCATAACAGTACAGACAATCAGGTGAATGATGAGTTCATTGACTTCAAACCATTGATCCAATAACACCCATCCAGACTCTTGAGCTTTTACAAATCATTAAACTGCCTACAAATATAAAATCTTTGGTAGCTTTATATTATCAATTCATAATGATTTGGACTCTCACTGTCCCTTAGGCATGGCCAATTGAATGAATGGTGGACCTTAAACTGTTCATGGGAGCCACTTTTCCATATGCTGTCCATACAGCCAATATTTCCTAAGTGCAAGAGATTGTATTAAATCACATACACAATTTCATATTAATTATAGTGATTATAATGTGCATTTTGTTTGGTATAACAATGAAATATTTGCACACATACATATATATACTTGTCATAACAAAAAAAGAACCTTCATAAATAAATAGTGTGAAATTATGATATATCTATATATATATATGTATGGCATTTCTTGTCGTGAGAGAAAAAAGTGACAAATTGCCAATTAGAAACCAAGTTAATAGGGTCCACTTTCATACTATTAAACCCCCCACCCAAACAATAGATCTACATATAACTAGCACTGAAGAGGCCAAGTAATTACAAGTTGGCTCCTTCGAAAGTCAACTTTCTTCTATAAATTTCATCATCTTCTTCAAGCTTTTCAAGCATGCTTCAGATTGAGGATCACCCAACACTGTCAAGATATTTGTAAGTCCTCTTACCAATTTTTGTGCTCTCTGCCGTCACTGGTTAATCTGTTTATGTTTCTCAAGCTCTTCCTTCCAATTCTGTTATTTCTTTGCTTCTCCTTTATTGAGTCCATTCAACTGTGTCATCCCCCATGCTTGTTATAGAGTTTTTTTCAACCCTTTTCGAAGAAAACTTCTCAAGTGATCCTTCTTTTGCATTGTCCGTCTTCTAGGGTGTTTCTTCCAAGCTAGAATCCATTAATCTTCCTGTGTCAACCTCTCACACTCATGGAGAGCGAAGATAACTACAACCATCTGCGCGTTGCCTCTTTTTCTGCTTATCTCAACTCTGCCGAAGAGAACTTTGTGCTTAAGCTTCAAGATGCCATTCAAGACTCCCCTTCTGCAATCATTTCAGCTGAAGAGACTCCTTGTCCAATAACCATAGGAAGAATAAAGACTAAAGAGAGTGAAATAAGTGTCTTTGGAGCTGACAAGTATTTCAACATGAAAATTAATTGTGAGAATCCAGGACTTGCTGACAACGCCGGCAGGAAACATGGGCATCAGAAAGAAGATTGCCGGGCTGACTTGCAAGGCCTGAAACCAAATTTCAGGTCTGGGACTCCAAGTACTATTTCTGAATCCAGCTGGAACAGCCAAACTGCATTGTTTCCAAGTCTCCTGAGAAAATCATCTCAGAATAAGCAAAAGAGGGCAATTGGAAAGAGGTTTTTCCTCGGTTTTGGTTGCAGTGTACCTTGTTTGGACAAGAAATCTGTTTATATTGATGGAAGTGTTTCGCATGGAGTGGTTAAAGGAACAAAACAATCCGAACCAGGATTGAAAAGTGGAGAGCATGTTGACTTCCCAATTCTCAATTTTGGGATGGAAAATTTAGCTGTCAAGAAGCAGTTGGAAGTGGAAAAATTAGAGGAAGAGCAGCGGAAATCACTTGAGGTGTTTGGCTCCCACATGATGAGAAAGGGTGATGAAATAGCAAAGAATCTAGAGAGGAAACTTTCCATGCTAACTTGGGATGCAATTCCAGCAGCTCAGAGCCTACCAAGAACTTTGGCAAGTAGCAGACTGTGTGATGATATTGAGAGTGATGCTAGTTCTGATTTATTTGAATTAGAGAACATCTCCAGCACTGGACAGTACTCATTGTTAACAAGGCAAGCATCTGACAGCATGTCCGGCTGCATGACCCCTACAACTCAGTATGCGCCAAGTGAGGCCAGCATTGAGTGGAGTGTTGTCACAGCTAGTGCCGCGGATTTCTCAGTTGCTTCAGATTATGATGCTGAACATATGATTTCATCAAACACTAGTAAAATGGCCAAAACCAAAAACATAAACATAGGTGGCAAGGCACCAAAAGGCCTGCCAAGCGGACTGTTGAGCTGCAAGAGCCAGAAAGCAGTTAATGTTGCTGAAACTGCTGCATACAGGGCTAATGAGAAGACAAAGTCAATGTCACTAGGGAAGCCACAAGCTGATCAGACAAGGGTGAAAGATTTTGAGTTTTCAAGGGTACAACATCCCTTTGCTGCAAGAGTAATCGCCCCATAGCACTCTGCAGATCTCTCTGTCCATCAGTAGGGCAGGTTGAATGGAGGAGAATGTTTGAGGAGCATTGTTGAAAATTTTCCAGTTGAATTTTTTTTTTTGGGGGGAATAATTTGCAGTTATTTGTGTACTCTTAATATTGAGGAAAGTTCACTTAAATAATTTTGCCTTCATTTTTATTCCACTAAATACCTATAGCTTCTCAAAACCAGAAGCTGGTACACTTTAAGAATCCTTAAACTGTTCCCTCCCTAGTGAAGATGTCTATCCTTGTGAACCGTACTTATCAGAATTGAATCAAACAATGAACCGATAAAGAAGCCGATTTACGATTCATTGGTTCAACTGGTTAAACCATTGATTTATTAACACAATGGAATATTAGGTAATTGTTGTTTTATTGAACATATATTAAATTTGATATGAAACTTAACACAACAGCCCATTAGCCAAGTGGTAAAAGAAGTTACTTTTCACACAGTAAAGGTGAATTCAACTCTCCACCCCAATGTTGTTGATCCGGTATAAGAGGAAATTGGCCGGTTCCATCTGTAACATTACAAAAATGATGCAAATAAAATATCAAATTGGCCGGAGGTCCGGTTCCTGGGGATGACAATTTGTCCCACCCCATCTCGCCTCTAATGGAGCGGGTATGAGATGCCCATAAACGGGGTCAAGATAGGGTCGGAGTGAGGTCTTTAAAATTCTATCAGGTTCGGAACGGGTTTGGGAATGGTGACTCCATCCCGTTTATATATTAAATTTTTTTATTTATTTTTATATACATTATATTTACCAATAAACAACACTATATAAAATTAGTTTTAAGATTTTTCATATCTCACTCAATTTATTTTTTCTTAGATTAATTATTTTGACAATAAAAAATTAATTTACTTATCAAAATAAAAGTTTTAACTTACTTAAAAAAATATATATCAGGATTCGAGGTGGGGCGGGGTGGAATTGGGAAATATAAATTGGGTTGGGGTCAGGGGAGCGAAACGGGGTAGGGGTTGGAGAAGCGTCATCCCGCTCCAAACCTATCTCATTGCCATTCTTACTGTTCCCGATTGAATTAGTTGGTTTGGTCTGGTTTTGATAACTATGTTATGAACATTACAAAGGAAACTTTGACAATTTTCATTTCAAGCTTAAGCAAAGCCACAGTATGCAAATTTCAGAATAATCACAGTCCACCATTAGAGCAATTTTTTTTTCTGTTTTTTTTTTTTTGGGGGGGGGGGGGTTAAAAAGATTTCCAAAGAAATTAATCCTGGCATGTTTAGTACATAGGAAATGAAATAGTCATTTCATGAAATAAAACAAAAAATAAAAAATGATTAATCATTTAGGTCAAAGAAATGCTTAAAATAATTTTTAAATGTTCATTCCATGGAATAAGCATTCTTAATTATATTGACTAAAGTTAAGAAATAAAAAAATTAAAATAAACATTTATAAATGCCTATTTTACCATACCAAACATTCGTAAAATGAAGATAATTATTAATTCAACCAACAAACCCATAGGACAGGATGAGAAGACACCACATGTTTGGCATTCAAGAAATTGACATCTCACATTTCAGTAGGATTCAATTAAGGATAGGAAAATCCATCCAGGATTTTCTTTTCATACCTTTAAGGAATGTCGCTTGAGATGACAAAACACATTATGACACACCTAATGTGCTTCAGCAATTTGGTAGCTACATTAAATTTTCTTAACTGTCGAACAATTAATTAGGTGGATCCCATGGTTTCTTCTCTCCCTTTCAGCAAACAGGACCTTGCTTGGAAATCTAGTGAGCATTGTGCACGCCAGGTTGAGCAACTTTAATCAAAAGGATTGGATTATAACAGTAAAATTTCTGTACATGTCAACCAAAAGACAATTAACATATGAATAGCTAGGACAGTAGGACCCTCATTTTTTTTATACTTGGCCTGGAATGAAGCACTTGAACCATTGCTTGCTTCAATATTTTTCAGGTGGAAGACCACATCTTTTGAGAGTTGGAAAGAACAATTGCACTTGGAATCTCCAATAGAGAATTCAAAACTTACAAGAACAAAGTTTGTTTTACATTGGGTCCATTCTTTAACGGTTTAAATTTTTGGAACAACTGGTGATCTATCATATTATCAAAGCTCTAGTTATAAAAGGTATTAGATTTAAGTCTCTCCCCCCATTCCTTACATAGTCTCTACTCTGTTACGCTAAATCTAGATGCAACGACAATGCATTGACGATGAATATGATGAACACTGGCTATAACCGTGATGGTGAAGGAAGCCGAAACATGTAATGAATGAACAGTGACTCACAATTAAGGTTTCAAGAACAGTGAGTTTGTGGAGAAAGTGAAGTTAAGTTTAAAAGTCATTTGTAAGGACCTGAATGATTCAAAAGGAGTCCTGCGACTGGATATAACCGATTGCCATTTCTAGTTTTGGGTAGAAGTTATGGTGGATTGGGGACAAGCACAAGGTCAGGGATAGATCAGGTTTAGGTCCCAACCTATTGTGGTTAAAGGGACAAGGCATTGTGCGATGTTGTCTAGTTGGTGATACTAAAGTTCCCTATTTCTCAAACATTGAAATTTCACTGCTTCAAAGTAAGTGAATTTTCTCCATCCACATAGTGATTTTTTCCCTCATAATTTCATTACCTTTTGAAAGTCTTTTCCCTTTGATTATCCAAAATGTGATTCAAAACTGTATAAAACTAGTAAATGCAAGTCAATGGTTGAAGCATTCAAGTCCCCTTCTTTTTCTTTATCTAAAAAAAAATGTAACAACAAAAACTCACGGCAATTTCATTGTATTCTAAAATACAATGAAATTTCATTGTTTTTAGAAATAATGAAATTTCTCTATTTCTTAGTGAAATAGTGAAATTTTGGAAAATTGTAAATTTTCGTTGTTTCGTAGTAATTTTTTTTTTTTCAAAATTTCATATACAATATGAATCTTGCTTGATAAATCTCATTTTTTTAGCGTCAAAATATATAAATTTTATTAAAAATAAATTTATAATTTGTACCTTATTGAATTTTGAAAAAACTTTCTTGAAACACTCAATTCATGATAGTTAGTGACTGGACATGGAGGCTTTATACAATAAGTAATCGTTTGGTTGAGTTTTGTAAAAGTGTTATTTAAGTTAAACAACGGATATGATTAAGTAGTTGTGTAAAAGTGTTGATTTGGTTAAGTTGTTAAATGTTTGGATGAATGCATTTCTTAAGTAGTTAAATGTAATACCCCGACCTGAGTTAGCCAGTACCCCACCCTGGTTGGACCAGGTCATGACGTGTAACCCCAACCTGTACTTTAACTTTACTATGTAAATAAAATTGACGCTCGGTTAAACGACGTATTTAGTATATGAGATACAAACATGAAACGAATGGCATGAAGTCACGGGCGTCCAGGTGCCGCCGCACCGGAAACTCGGTTGTGGAAAAACGTGCAAGTACGTGTATACAAGTTTAAATTTGTAAATAATAACTATTAATATATATATATATATATATATATATTTATTTATTAAATACATTAGATATATATAAGGTGGCAGTTGCGGCGACCGGCACCGGAAGTGGCAACCGGAGTAATGGCTGGAAAATCGTGGGCCATTTTGTTGATTGGGTTCACCTGAACCGGTCGGTTCAGTGGGGGTCTAAACCAGTTTAGGGTTTCTAACCCTGAACCCACTGGTTCAGACCGGAACTCTTGGAAATAACAAACTGGCCCAAAAGTTTTGAAGAATTTCATTAGAACCCCAAACAATAAAAATTCATTAAATAATATTTTGAGAAAATTACAAAAAGACCCCGAGTCCTAAACTAGGTCAAACGAAGTCCAAACGAAGCGAATAAATAGTCAAATTTTATTATCTCGAGCCTTCTGAACCCAACGGTGATGTCAAAATTATGATATGGGGTCCCGAGAATAAAAGACACGTAAAATATAAAATGACAGTTTTGCCCTTTTAATCCAGAAGTCTGATTTAAGATCCGTAAAAACCTAGACCACTTTTAATTGACGTTCTGGACATAATAACAAAGTCTAAATTAGTAATTAAGATACCGATAGTCAAGATAAGTATATGTGAATATACAATATAAATCGGTTACAACTATAGACTGAATTTATTTCCAAATGACAAGTACGTCTAAAGATAAAGGGAAGGAAATAGCTTAAGTCCTAAGAATCAGTAAAAAGTGTGAGTAATCTCTAATCTCTGTATGTGTTACATTCCAAGCCATGTCATAGTTCCTTGTGTATACATTGCCTATTGTACTCTTTACACAGCTATCAGTGTTTGTTGAACCACATCGATATTGTTCTATCATGTGGGAAGCATTTGATGATGTTTATACATATATCTTGATCATGATGGTGTATTTGTATATTGAATTCTTGTTGTACATTCGTACCCAGGGCTGTAAGGGCCAGACAATTGTGTTCAATCATAGTTTCACTTTATTCTTCATGAATGATATTATGCTTCTGATGTATCCTTAAGTGCCGGATTTGTGTTCAGTCACATTTCCATCTGATGCCAGTTAAGACCTTCGGGTCTAGATATGATTTACTTTGGATCCAGTTATGACCTTCGGGTCTAGGTAAGACCTTCAGGTCTAGTTAAAACCTTCGGGTCTAGTTATGACCTTCGGGTCTAGATATGACCTTCGGGTCTAGCATCATGGCATCGCAGATTCGTTTGCTATCAGTATCCTATATTGTTGATGTTATCGATATTTGTAACTTGAACATATTCATGTTTATGTGTGACTTTGACGCTCCACCGCTTTTATTCAGCGCACATGATTATATTGTCAGACAGAATCTTCTTGTTTGTCTTTGAATTTCTTATCCTCTGATGATCATTGGTGAGTTCAGTATTTATGACTGGCTAGCATAACTGCATTTATCCTAATTCTTTCATGGATAGTGCCTCTATTCTTGTACACATGACAGAGCAAAGGAAAATTACTTACCGAGCTTTAGTTAGCTCACCCCAAACTTACCACCCCTTTCAGGAAATGAAGTTGTAGAAGAGCCGTAGCAGTAGCAGTAGCAACTATCTAAATAGCAGTGGACATACTTTTGAAGTTGCAGGGTAATGCTTAGTACAGATAGTCTTATAGCTCTCCCATGTTATCCACGTCCTGGAAAGATTAGTTGTATTAAGCAATTTTTGTATTCTGCATTTTGAGAACACTTTATGTATAACATGCAACTTTACTTAAATATTTATTTAAGTCTTCCGCATATTTAGTTGTTGTATGTTAGTGACACTGAATGTGTAGCAAGATAAGAACCCTTGATTCGGCAACCAATGTCGGATCGGGTGCGCGGCTCGAGATCCGCATAGGGTGGGTCTCGGGTCGTGTCATTAAAAATGCTTAAGACCTATGAAATGTCTTCCTTACCCCTAAATATTAGATTTTTGTTTAGCAATGTGATATATTAATAAATTATATTATCCATATAAATAACAAATATATAAAACAATAAAAACAAAAAATTATATTGTATAATATTAAAATCATATAATCTAAATAAAAATAATTACCTAACTTTCAAAATGAAGAATTTATATATATATATATATATATGTACGCTAAAACTAACAAAAAAAAAAGAAAGAAAGTTAAATACATATTCATATACACACAGGACATGACCGTAATATATGATAAAACTATTGGCAGTCTTGTAACTTTCAAAACGGTCTTCACAGATTAATAGAAAAAGCCAATCTGATCAGCTTAACGGATGAGCAAGGTTGGAGACCAACTTGTGGTGTATAAGTACTCTTTCAAATTGTGGCCAAACGGTTTATTAACCAGTTAAGTGAGGTTTGGGCTTCCAAAATACATAAGCCAGCCGCAAACAGCTGAACCAAACGACACCTTGGGGGTATTTTAGTCCAAAAAAAAAATGTTTGACAATTTTTTGGAGTTAAAAAAATAAATTTGGCCCCGTCTTAATGAACAACATATTTGAGGACGTTTGATCGAAGAACCTTTATATTTATTAATTCTACATAATTGATATAAAAGTATTGTAAGTAGAAAAAAAAAATACGATGTGACAATCGTAGGAAATATATTTTATTTAGTGCAAAACGGGCATTAAGAGTTTTTTTAATAATTTACGTTGAAAAATTATGTATATTTTTTAATGAAAATTTGAAATATCGTCAAAAAGTTAATTTTCTATAAGGCTTCTTTTTACACCGAAAGTTATATACATGTAAGGAATACTTAAAACGTAAAAAATGATAATTCTAGTAATCAATAAATCTTATATCTCCCATTCTTATTAATTACAAGTGCTTTGACTGTAGTAGGGATAATATATTGGCAGATATGCATCTAAGAAACTTCTCACAGAAATTATCACTTTGATAGCAAAACTTATTATTACAGACCAAAATAAAAAAGCAAATGTTTTCTATTCTATAGACATACTGTCCACTCTTGCTTCGATATATGCATCCCATAAGTATTTCTTGTGATAAAGGAAAAAGAAAAGAAAAAATTCAAAGATAACAAAGAGCTAGGCAGCCATGTGCAGATGTGAACAAGAGCAACAGAGATGTGAAAATAGGTAAGCCATAAATGCAAAGGAGAGAGAGAGACACAGAGAGATAGAGAGAGAGAGGTTAGCAATCACATTCAATCATTAAAGATGGAGAATTTGTTTAAATTATAGGTAAAGAAAGTCTCTAGGTTTTAAGTATTAAATCAAGGCATAAGTAGAGGGAATGGAATGTTTTGAAAATTTGAAGGGACCAATAGAAGTTGGACATCGATATCACATTGAAAGTTTGAAGTTAATAGTTTGCCTGGACCACTAAGAGGGGGTGGCCATTGCCACCTCCAGGTTGTATCTAAAAGAAGCGTATCTAATAAAAAAACTGGGGCTTTCAATAAATAAAAAAAGAGCATGATCCATCAAGAAACGGTCCAATGAAGAGGTGGGAGCATCTCCATCAGCCAGAGTAAGGGCGAAATCAGGAAAATTATTAGAGGGTGGCTAAAGAAATTTTGAATTTAATTAAAATTTTAGGCTAAAAAATAAGAGAAATGATGTACGAAGATTGGGGTGGATTAAAATTTTGAATAAGAAATGAAAAAAATAATAAGTAAAATTAGACTGAGTCAAAATTTTAAGATTGACTAATTTTAAAAGGGTTCAACAGTTTGAAGGGGGCTATGGCCCGACCCAGCCTCATGTCCATCCGCCATTGAGCCAGAGAATTTCCCCTAGGAAGAGTATATGTCGTGAATGGTGAAAACTAAAATGTTAGAGGGCTTGATTTCATGAATTCTATAAGAAGGGGTTTTTAGCACATTGCTCAGATTATTAATCTATGCAAACCTCAAAATTTTAACTCCCCTAAAACAGAGCAGTAATATGTGTGTGTATATATATAGTATTGATATTAAACACTTTGGAAACTTTTACAAATGACTAAAGGCCCATACTCTGCGGCTAACCCAGTGTACAAGACTCCTATTATTAAGGGGTTGCAGTTTTACCCTCGTGAGTAGAGAAATTATTTTTGTAACTATAATTTTACTATTGTGCAAAAACCCACACTGACCATATTATGATAAATAAAAAATGATTTAGTATTCCAACCAAAAAAAGATTTCCAAAACTTAGCCTTTGTTTGTAAGTTTGAAATGATAACTTAAAACGGAAGAGAAAAGAGAAGAAGAGAAAAGAAATTGTTAGTCTTCAACTTATTTGAATATTCAGGAGAGAAATGAAAAGAAATAATTATTTTTTGTTTGAATAGCTAATGGGAGAGAAAAGAAAAGAAAGTGTATAAATTATTTGACAATTAAATCTATTTTGTTATAAAAATATTAATTTGTAATGCAAATATTTAAGGGTATATTTGGTATTTTAAAAAATTCATTAAAAAGTTTTCTTTTCTCTTCAAATCTCTCCACTTTTGGAGAGATTGGAGAAGTGTTTTCTATCTTTCTTTTCAAATCTTTTCTTTTTCTCTTACTTAAACATCCAAACAAGATATTTATTTATCTCGATAATATTTTAAGCGCGCAGAACCACAATTAACTGGCTTGGATGTTAAGAGGTACCCTTGACATATTGGCATAGCACAAATCACAAGTATTTGGATTGGATGTTGAGAGGTATCCTTAATTTATTATTTTATGTTGCGAGTTTTAGTACAATTGTAAGATTGCTCTATCGTGATCTGAAAGTCACGGATTCGAGTCATGAAAATTATTTTTTTATTTTTAAAGATAAAATTGCATACAATCAACGCTCTCCAAACTTCACAGTGACAGAAACGGTTTGTCTTTTATATTTATCACAGCGTACAATTAACAAGATGAATCATATTCTTCCCGAGTACCAGACCTTGTTCATTTAAAACATTTCATGCATTTTGATTTGTTTCTAAGAACATTAGCATACCCTAAAAAAAATTATGTATAAAGGTTACATAGTATTTCTTACATTCTATTGTATTTTTAAAGTCCACTAGATTGTGAATCAACCCTAATATTTCAGTTTTTCAGTTTTTCTTTCCACCAATTTACAGTTATGAATTGATATCAAATAGCTAACATCCCTGCCTATCATGCCACATATCAACAATAGTTTAGTCCTCAGTTTCCATATTAATTATCAAAATAATAGTACAAGATTTAAAATCTTGCAGAAAATTTGGTGAGGGGGAGATGGCACTTTAGCCACCCCAGCTGCCACTGTTCATGGGCTAGAAGCATCTGGATGGAATTGGTTAGTCCTCGGTGCCGGCAACAATTTGTTAGACAGTGTTTGCTTGAGTGGGCGGCACCAAAATCGGGGGCTACACTCCCGATTTCAGCAACAAAAAAAATAGTAGTGTTGTCAAAATCTTGGGCACATGTGATTTTAGTTCTCACCCGATCCGCCAAACGGGCCTCAATGGGCTACTAAAAGTGTTCCAGACTCCAAGGTCCTAATTGGGTTTCCACTCACACTTGGACTGGGTCATTACACTTTTTTAGTAAGTAATAACCAACCTGTTTGAATTTGGGGCAATAATTGGGTTCTCAATGAACATTACAACCCACCCCAAATGAGGCCGGAAACCTTTTAGGTAAAATAATGTCCTATTTTGACGAGGTTCCTAACGGACAATTAATATCAAATGGCAACCCGATCCAGTCCAATGGGTCAAGTTAAACACGGAAGGGTATGGTTAGGCTAACCCAGGCCTAAACTTATGCATTTTTTTATTATTGTCTAAATTAATGCAGATTTTAAAAACGTTTTTTCAAAGATATTTTTAAATTAGTTTTTTTTAATATAAGCGTCTTTTCAAAAGACACTTTTAAAAACACCTTTTGAAAATACGATTTTTGTTGAATACAATTCTAAATCATTAATCTTTAAGTTTCCAAATATTAAACCAAAATGTGTCTTTTTAAAATATGTTTTTAAATGAGACTTTTTAAAAGACACTTCTGTTGAAAAAAATTTGGTTCAAAATCTCTTTTTAAAAATACGCTTCTATAATCTATATGGATTTAAAAAAATTGACAATATATATATATATATATGGAGTAGAAAATTCATGTGTTCTTGTGATGAAATTGGAAGCTTTGGTATTGGCTGGAGCATTAATATTTTCTAGTCAAAGAACAAAATAAGGATAAAAAGATAAATCACAAGTTTAAAAATGTGGATATATCATAATTACTTAAAGGTATCATAAATTTTAGTTTTTTAAAAAACAATTATGAAAATTAATATCAAATCATGAAAATTTTGAATGAATTTTTTTTTAAGTATTCGTGACATACTAATGCATCATTTTGAGTCAATATATTACAAATTAAACATGTATTTATAAGTATAGGATATGAAACCAAAAAAAATGCACGTTAATAAAAATATAAAGAACTATAATCACAATAATTTACATAAATCCAATTACATTTAACATATTTAAAGGTTATATGCATACATATCAAATAAAGTTTAAATATAGGGTCATTTAGTTAGAAATTTATAAAAAGTATAAAATTATCCTTAAGTCCATACTCAAATTTAATAATTCATTAAGTCCTTCAAACTTATCATAACTAAAATACCCTTACATTCCTAATAGTTCATAAATTTAAAAACAAAGGCGCGTACTTATTTTAAAAAAAAATTCAAAAATTTAAAAACTTATAAATTATAGATCAGTTTTTAATAAAATTTATATATTTAGATTCTAAAAATCGAGATTTATCAAATAAGATCCATAATATGAAAATCTGAAGCAAAATAATATTCTAAAAGTGTAAAATTTCATCAGCGAAAGTAAAAAATTTACACTTTTGTTGGGAAATGCTTTATGCCTGTCAACAGCGTAAAATTTTACACTTTTATAAAAAAAAACTAAAAAACTCTTGTTTGTTATTAGTTTTATTGAGATTTTAGTCACATGTTGGATGTTCAAGACAGATTTTCAAGATTATGAAAAAATTTTACAAAAAAATTGTATTTAAAGAATGTGTAATTAAAATTTATTATGTGTGAAAATGTAAATTTTACGCTATCGCAAAATTGTAAACATTCACACATTGCATAAAAAAATTTTAAAAACACATTTCATAAAATGAAAACTCACCCATTAACTGTGACAATCTCGTATACTTCTCTTGCATCCAACTGTGATAAATTACTAAAAGGTTCTCTTACTATTAATTAAATCAATGATTTTGATGAATTAAAAATTAACAAATATATAAAATATTATACACTTGAAGATTAAACTGGCAATCACATGTACAATAGTGTATTGTGTATATAAGTATGATATATTATTTAATTATTAGGATCATTAAATAATTTTTTAAGTTATTGAAGTAAAAACTATATTAACTTACACACACACACACACACACACACATATATATATATATACACACACACACACATATTAACATTGACCTATGCTAGAAACAGGTCGTTACAAACAAATGTGCTCCACTTTGAGGCAGTATTTTCTGTCTAAAAATTTCAAAAAATTTATGATAAATTTTCAATGACATTTTAATACATGGAATACATTTTTTCTATGATAACAAAAATCCATGATAAATTTTTTCTATCTAAAAATTCTAAAAAAGAAACTTTTAATAAAAAAAGTTTATTTGTTAACTTCCATCTTAAAAAATATTATTGATTATACTAAAATGATCTTCAAGATACATTTTAGAAAAAAATACTAAAAAATATATATAAATAAAATTTTCAATCGGAAAAAATCATAACATTTTATAAAGTAAAAACTTATTTTTTAGGCATTCTAGATAAATAAAATATGTTTTTTTTTTTTTTTTTGGGTTGAAGAATTTGTTGTATCTATTATTTAGTATTTTTTAAAAATGAATCTTGAAAGTTATTTTAGTCTAATTAATAATATTTTTTAACGGTGTTAAGATGGTAGTTAATAATTGAAATTTTATGTATTAAAAGTTTTTTTTTTTTTATCTTTTAGATGGAAAAAATGTATCATGTATTGTTTGGATTGAAAAAATTATTTTAAAAACTTTATAGTATTTTTCCTAAAAATTTACTACAAAATTTCCAACTATAAATTTTCATCTTAATACCATTTAAAAATATTATTAATTAGGTTAAAATAGCCTTGAAAATACATATTAAAAAATACTAAATAGTTCATAAAAGCAAAATTTTTTTTATTTATTTATCTAGAAGGCCTATAAAAGAAATTCCCACTTCATAAAATGTTATGTTTTTTTTTTTTTTTGAATGAAGAAGTTATTTTATATATTTTTTAGTAATTTTTTTTTATAAAATATATCTTGAAGGTTATTTTAGTCTAATCAGAAACAATTTTTAATGGTGTTAAGATGAAAATTAACAATTAATTTTTTTTTGTATTAAAAGTTTTCTTTTTTAGATCTTTTAGATAAAAAAAATGTATTATGGACTTTCTAGATTGTAAAATTTATTTTAGAGACTTTTAATATTTTCCTTATTTTAAATTGAAGGAATGAAGAAAAATAAAGGAGTAAAATAGGAAACATTGAAGAAGAGGGTGCCAATTTCTTTTTTCCCAAATTTATAATCTTCTTGCATAAAATTATTCATAAATTTTAAAATTGAATGAATCGATTTTAGAATTTTAAACTAAAAGACTGAATTAATGTAGGAATACATGACACAAAATCCTAACAGTTGATGAGAGTGAATCAAATGGCAATGTATAATATGCAGATGCATTGCCAAAGCCCTATTTGGTGCCAAAATGTATCCCCAAGCCTCTAACACGTAGCATAATATGAACCCAACTTCAATTTTGGAATAGATATTAACCTGATTTTGAAATTTTGGAATTGCTTTAGTTTTAAAACTTTAACTAAAATTATGTTAAACATCAACACAATGAAATTGTGTTGATATTCAAATAAATTTAATTTCAATAATTAATAGATTAATATTGAATAAGTTAATAATTTTTAATATTAACCATGTTATAATTAATATTTAATAAGTTAATAATTTTTAATAATTAATAGATTTTTAAGGAACTGACTTTGTTCTATGGTGGATAATTAATAATTCTATTATTTAATAATTAATATTTTTTTTAAATAAAAAAATATTTATAATGTTAATTATTAGAGAGATGAAATAGTTATATATGTACTTGTATGTATTTCATTTATGACATGTGTTAATAATAATTTTTATTAAATCTACATAATTGAAGTAAAAAAGTATTTTAAATGAAAAAAATTATAACATCCGGAAACACAACTTCTTTACTTGAAATAGACATTAAGAGTTTTTTATGTCATAAGTTGAATATTATATATATGTTTTTATGAAAAACTAAAATTTCATTGAAAAATTAAATATAATATCTTATTTTTGTATTGAAAATTATTTACTTGTAAAAAATATTTATTGGTTAATAAAAATATGAAAGACTTAATAATTAATAATTAATAAATTTTTAATCTCCCAAGTTTTTTTAATTATAAGAGGGTCGAGTGTAATTTCAGTTGAATATCAATATAGTTTCATTTCTATTATTCATATCAATTGAATTTTAATCTTCTTCAAATTTATAACTTCACTAAATTAAATTATTGCTAAATTTGAAATTACTGTCTTAAACAGGGTTTACCCATTTTTATAGTCTTGATCCTTGAAGTCTCTTGATTTAATTTTATTTTCTTCCAAGTTTATACCTTTCCTAAATTTTAAATTGAAAGAATGAAAGAAAAAAGAGAGGAGAATAGTAAATATGAAATAAGAGAATTGATGTTACTCGTTTTTTGTCAGAAGGTTTCTCGTCCTTTGTTGCTTGTCAAGAACTTGAGATCATAAAATTACCGAGAAGGTTCCGGTGATAACCGTTCCGATGATAAAATCAGTAACAAAATTAAAATAGTAATTCTAGAGAAGGATTGAACACCAATTAAAAGCAGATCTTACTGGTCTATTTATAGACTACCGATATCCTAACTTGAATAAGATTAAGAACCATAAAAGTAAGGCTTCGAAGATAATGGTTGTTATATTAAATTATGTTTCCTTATTTTGAGATCAGTGACCTATGGAAGGCGATGATAAGTTCTAAATTACTTACCTTTGAACCCTTCGTGCTTGGTTGACCTAGATCAAAATAATCTTTTCTGATTTATTCCTGAAAAATTTATGTGTAGACACGTGTCATGATATGATTATTAATTTCTGGTATATCAAGAGTCATGGAGAAGAAGATGAAAAAACATGAAGAAAAGAATACCATGTGAAATAGGATGAAAACCACATTGCTAAAGAAATATAGAACCATTTGATTTTTCATACCTTAAAATTTTAAATTGAATAGTTTTTTTAAAAAGATATTTTTGTTTGTAATAATTTTAAAATCTGTAACTTTTCAAATTGAATTATTTTAAAATTAAATTAATTTGTGATTTTATTTTTTTAATCTATAATTTATTAAATTAAATTACTGTTAAATTGAAGGAATGAAAAGAAAAAAAGAGAAAAAAAAAACATAAGAAACAAAAATGCCATGTATAATAAGATAAAAAACCATGAAAGAAGAGAACGGCGGCAACTACATTCCGAGCAAGCTAAGGCTTGTTAGTTTGGTAATCCTAGTTAGTCTTAAATCCTAGTATCGAACATGTAACATCACTTTTTTTAATGAGTAATATTTGTTCAAATATTTGCTATGTAAATGATGCTTTAACAGAGTCATAGAATCAGACTTGTTAATAAGACTCATAATCATGAGTCTTATATATCATATGACCTTGAAAAATTGGATAAAAAAATAAGATTAAATAAGATATAATTGAATCGGATAAAGTATGAAATTCTATAAAATATTAAATATTTTAATTCAACGTTTGGAATTGATTCGGATAAAAGACTTGAATATATTGTTATATTTCAATTTTATATTTGAGTGTTTATCGTATATAAGGTTTAGATATAATTATGTTTTTTTTTTTTATGTATTATTTTTCTCGAAGTCTTTAAAAATTAATTTTTTGAAAGTTATTTAATTTTTTTTTCAAATATATGCATACAAGGTATTTAAAATTAAAATTGTATTCACAAATTAATTGTAAAATCTAATAATTATAATCACAATATTTTGGAATATGGTGTGCAAACATTATTCATAATATAACAGTCTCTCACTTTCGAAGTGACTCAAAAAGTAAAAACATAATTCGTATTGTTAACAATCATTCAAATCAATGATATATAATATAAATAAATATAACAATCCAATTAATGATATGAAAAAATAAATTAAAAAATAAGAATATATAAAATATATTGAACAATGAAAAAAATAAAAATCTAGTTTTTATTTGACTCTTTGACATCTTCGTCTCTTTCCCCAAGTTTTTAACAATTACATTGACATCTTTTAAGGTTTCTAAAATTACACTGGTCTTTCATACTTTTTCTGACAAACTACAATTTTTAATTTTCATTCAAAATGACAAAATCTTCCTTCCATTTTTTTTTTTATAATTTTAACCTATTTTTAATTTTTTTATTTTCAAATAACTATTGATTAAAATTTTAAAATTATTTTTATATAAAATAAAAAAATTCTTTTAAAAAAGTTAACAAAAACTAGTTAAAATTTAAAAAATACCAAAAAAATATGAAATGATAATTTTGAAGGAAAAAAGTGACTGGAGAGGAGTAATTGTAGTTTTTTTTTTTAAAAAATAAAGAATATCAATATAATTTCAAAAAGTTCAAAAAAATTAGTATAATTATTAAAAATTTTAAGAAATATAAATGTAATTTAACTAGTTTTTTATTATAATATAATATAATATTTTTATTTTAATAAAATAGAGTGACTCAAATATCACCTCTTTTAATATAATATAAGTTATATTTGGATGAAATATAAATGATTCAAACGGATATTAATATTTAATTTAATTAATAACTCTGAATATAAAATAAGATAACATTTATTCTATTCCACCCGAATCGTTGCTCATTCTCAATCACCAAAGTGCCCTCCAAAAAAGGTATGGAATGAAACCTCAACTGATCAAAAGTCATTCAACTGTGGCATGTTCTCAACCCCCACGGTGGTGGGGCATACAGGAGATTTTATACTCCCAAAACCCTAACTCACTTGTTTTTCTACTCCCAAAACCCTAGCACATTTATCTTCCCCCCCCCCTTCTCTCTCCCTCTGACAAACACACTTCTGACAAACACACTCTCCCTCTCTCCGTCTGTCCAGTGTTTTAGTTAATCGGAGAAACAAATAAACACAATATAATTGAGAGTTTGTTCAAGGGCTGCGAAGATGGTAGCAGACAAGGGCAAAAAGTTGAAGGTTGGCGAGAAAGGCGAAGAGGAAAACGCAGAGCACATTGATGGAGAACTCGTTCTCTCCATCGAGAAGTTGCAAGAGATCCAAGACGAGCTGGAGAAAGTATGCCATCCTTTCCCTTTCCCTTATCTTATTTTCTTTTACCCTCTGGTTTCCTAGAAAAAGTAAAGTAACAGAAACGGCATTGGAAAATTTTGACTCCTATTTCTTTCGTTGTTTTGATTGCTGAGAAAATGATGCTTCAACCAAGTCATTTATTTATCTTCGGCTTAGTCGAGTTGTTTTTTTTTTTTTAATTTGGAATTTTAAGTTTCGCAATTCTTTTGTTTCTTATGTTTTCTCAGCAGCCAAACAGAGCATTACTGCGTTTTCTTTCAGCTTATGTATTCGTTATTCAAATCATTCTTCTCCTTAATTTTTTTTTTCTGTCAGAACAAAATCACATTACCTCTCCCTCTAAATCAAATTGAGTAGTGTTTCATATATTTATATATTTTAATCATGTTATGGCTTTTGTTTTTTCAATTTTAGATTGTATAATGAAAACCAGCGTACTGAAGTCACTTTTGTTAGTCTGTTTTTAAAATTTCAAGAATTTAATGTATTTCTTTGCGTTCCTCATATTTATTTACTTTTTATTTATGTTTGTACATATGTAAATGTTTATGTTCCTGCATATATATGTAGACATACCCGAATATGTATTCATGTATGTATATGTATTACACATGTATATTTATGTATTTGTGCATAAGGGGTGATCTTGTTTAATGAGAAAAAACAGTCCCTATAGTGCTGTTTTTGTTTAACAGATTTGGTTGCATTAGTCTACATTCATACTATTCATAACCATTTGAAATGTAATTTAGTCATACACTGCCAAGAAGAAACCTGAAAGGGGGTTTGAGGAGTTGCCTTTGTAATTAAAATCATTGAAACTTTTTTTTTACCTTCAATGTCTTCCTGTATTTTGTTCATATCCTGCTATAAAAGTTTTATGATCTTACTTATCAAAAAATAAAAAACGTTTTATGGTCTTATCACAATGACTCTCAGCTCTTTCCTCATTTAATTGTTGCAACTTAAGGAATGTGAATACGGTGTTCATCCTTGAGTTGACTATATTTCATTTCTCTGTTTGTATGAAAATAGAAAATTCCTGGGGAAATATTGCATCGAGAAAGGGAAAAAAATGATGTTAAGTTATAAACAGATTGTTTTCACCCTAGCTACCTGAAGATTTGAGAAATTATCACCAAGCTCTAAGCATGGAAATTGTTAAGGGATACAAGTACAACCTGATATGTAGACACCGATGCAACATATTTTGGAATAATAGGATGCAGGTAGACAGGGACACGGTGATGATGCATAATTCCTTTTGTTATGAATTCATTGAATCTTTATAGTTTTCAATGTATGATACTAAATTTCATGCGACAAACCTGAGGGTTGTGTTGCTTATTGTTGCATGAACGTGGCCTTTTGACTATATTTGACTTGATTTATCATTATTATTTCACCAAATTTTCTTGTAAAAATGGTCCGATTATTTGAATCTGCATTTTTTTTTCTCTTTGCAGTAAGACTCTGGTTCTATTTTAGAAAGATTGCATCTTCTGTCATGTCTAGAGTATCGAACAAGCATCAAGTTCTTGTTTGATATCAAAATATTATTTTTCAGTACTTCAGACAGATTTAGAGAGTATCAAATACATATTTGGTAGTATTCAGGAAGTTTTGATATCTGATGTGTATCTAATACGAATATGGCTCCTTTTTAGAAGTATCTACACCATGTCTATGCTTTTCAGTGATATAAACTTGAAGTAAATGAGCCCATAGCATTTATGACAAAAAATATTTTTTGCGTCTTAATAGAGTTGTAGGAAGAGAATTTATTTATTTTTCATACAGTTAAAAACAAGTGTCATTTATTGCTTAGACTTGGTTCATTTGCTTTAGTGTATGAACATTCGAACTGTGTAACTGGAACTGTGTAACTGGAATTGGTTTAACTGGTCCTTTGTTGTTGTTCTTTTTGGCTTCAGATCAATGAGGAAGCAAGCGATAAAGTCTTGGAAGTAGAGCAGAAGTACAACGAGATACGCAAGCCTGTCTATGATAAGCGAAATGATATCATCAAATCCATTCCTCACTTTTGGTTAACCGCTGTTAGTGATTTATTGCCATCTCTTTGGTTGCTTAAATAACATAACTCGCTTACTGTTGTTACCTGAAACATAACTTGATTGCTGTTGTGATATCTTCATGTTGTTTCTAGAACCCTTTTAATTGACTTCTCCATTTTTCTGTGCAGTTTCTGAGTCATCCAGCTCTTGGCGACCTTTTGACTGATGAAGACCAAAAGGTTTTGGTTTTGTACCAGCTACAAGTTTGAAGAAATCATGAAGTGCTTTGACTAGAATTCTAATTTGACCTTTTCCTATAGCGAATTGCTACTACTAATGTTTTTTGACGTCTGTTTTTTGAATTAATAGACTTTGCAAGAAGATTCTTGTGAAGTTTTATTACATGGCTTTTTGATTACTGAATTTGAATTCTTAACTGTTGTATTCTTTCTTGCTAGATTTTCAAGTATCTAAGTTCCCTTGAAGTAGAGGATTTTAAAGATGTGAAGTCTGGTTACTCAATTACATTTGTGAGTTTATTTCCTTTTCCCCTGCTTAAGTTTAAAAGCAATTTTTAGAGATCTATTTTAGTTTCCACTGATACAAAAAAGATTTATTTTAGTTTCTTTTAATCAAGTCAGGCCCATTAGAAGGAATGCGGGTTTAAATATTTGGTTAATAATATTGCTGCTTGTGTTTTTCCAGAGCTTCAACACCAATCCTTACTTTGAAGATACAAAGCTCACGAAGACTTTTACCTTCCTTGATGAAGGAACTACGAAAATTACTGCTACATCAATTAAATGGAAAGAGGGCATGGTAAGGGCTATTTATACATTCATTTCTGGGCATACATTATTCTGGTGTTGCTGAATATACTTTGCGTTTTTACCATTTGTAGGGTGTTCCCAATGGAGTTGCTCATGAGAAGAAAGGAAGCAAGCGATCTCATGCTGAGGAAAGGTTGGTTTCCTTGATCTTTTTACCTTTCTATTGAGCAAAACTGGTGTTCAACCATTCCCCCCCACCCCCGAAAACTACTACCACCACCACAATGATGTCTTATAGTGAACAAATGATAACAATAAACAATTTATATTGTGGTCTTTAAGTAACAATTAAGTTGATAAGTTTGATTGTCAAATCTTCTAATCGTTTAATTGTAACTAAACGCTAGATATGATTATGGTACATATCATTAATAAATGGTCAAAATAGGGTTTCAACCTAGCGAATGAATGGATTAGGGTTCAACTTTGTCAGTTAACCATGCATGGATGACTCAATGTTATTTCCTTCTTAAACAAGCAGAAGTTGGCCATATGCATGCTGTGCATGTGGCCTTCAGAAAAGAGAAAAGAAGACGCAAAGAACATTTGGAGAAAATAAATTTGTGATTCTTCATATTGTTTTGAATCAAGTTGACATGCATGTTTTTTCATGGAGAAGCTCTGTAAGTTAAACTTTGGTTTCTAAAATGGTGGCCTTCTTACCTAAGTTCTATTCTAGTTATTTACCATTAGGATTGTCTGCTTCCTCTGCAAACTGCTGCATTGTTTTTATTAATACAGTCAACACTCATATAATTAATAATCTTTAGTAATTAATAAATTTTTAAGGACCTAATTGAGTTCTACGGTGGATAATTAATAATTAATACTTTTTCAAAAAAATCCTTTATAATATTAATTATAAGAGAGTTAAAAAAGTTATATATGTATTCATATATATCCAATTATAACGTGTCTTGGTAATTATATTTATTAATTTTACTTAATTGGAGTAAAAGTATTGTAAGAGGAAAAAATTATAACATAATAAGCTCAAGAAATACAACTTCTTTAGTTCAAAAGGAATATTAGGAATTTTTTTTATAACTTAAGTTGAACATGATATGTATTTTATTATGAATGATCGACATGTCGTTCAAAAGTTTTATGTAAGATCATCTTTTAGTTCCGAAGGTCGTATGTATATGTAAGGAACACTTTTGATTAATGAAAGAATAAAAAAACTTAATAATTAATAAATTTTCTATCTCCCATGTTTATTAATTATAAGAGGGTTGAGTCGGTTGACTTGTATATATTTTCTTCAGTTTTGCCTGATTTCCCTGTACATTTTGTTTGCACACCGTCTCTCTCTCTCTCTCTCTCTCTCTCTCATTAAGTAAAGATATTATATTGATGAATTTCCCAAGGGGGCAAACTTGTATACAAAATAAAGGAGAGGGCAATAATTATAGCCTCGTATCTTGCAAGAACCTAAGAAGCACAGACGCTCTATTTTGGCTCACAGTGTCCGTGTCGGACACGTGTCAAATACCGACACTCTCGGACACTTCCCGGACACTGTATCCGGACACTTGAATCATGGATGTTGATGATTAAATGAAGAAGTTTTTTAATTTTTATTTACTGACTTTATTATTTTAATATTTAATAATATTTTTTAAATTTAGTGTATTTTTATGTCAAGTTTAATTGAAATAACATTAGATTTTTATTATATGGTCATATAAAAAATATAAAAAATTTATATATATTCAACGTGTCCCTAACATGTCCGTGTCCTACTTTTTTTAGAAATAACGTATCTGTGTGTCGTGTCGTATCCGTGTCCCGTGTTCGTATCCGTGCTTCTTAGGCAAGGACTCTACAAAAGAATAAACAAAAGAGGGGTAGGATTCTACTACCCAAAAGTATAGAGAACTTAACAATGAATCTTTCAATCTACCAATAGAAAAACCTTGGCCATCAAAAGCCTTCCTTATTTTTTTTTGGCACCATCTGCACCAAAGAGACATAGCGGCGCCATATGCTTTGTTGGCAAAGGTGATTTGTTAATACAATGAAGTGGCTTAGTTGGATGCACATTATGGCATCTTTTGTCTGATGTTGTCATTGTTTTATTTCTATTAGTATTTTTGGTTGCTTTTGCATTCGAAACTGGTAGAAAATACAAGATCTCACGGTCACCAGTGTTGCACATGAGTGTTGATCTGTTATTGCCTTTACTTACTAAAATATCATCATTTTTATTATATGCATAACGGGTACTTATTGTCTCACTTGTATTCGGCCGACATCATTTCTGCATTTTTCTAATTGATTGTATATCAGTGTTTCACATGCCTGCCATGTGTATATTCAATTCCTTATTGTTTTGATTATTGTGAATGCAGCTTCTTTACTTGGTTCAGTGAAGCACATCAGAAAGATGATATGGATGAGATCCATGATGAGGTAGGTTCTTTACATTATGCAGTCTATATAAAGATCTTGATGCCAAGGTCGAAGGAATTGCATGTGAGACTAGGCCTGCAGTTGTGCTGAGTTGAGCTAAACGTAGAAGGCGCAAGTCTGCCTGATGCTCCATTACTGGCCCATTCATATAGGTGATAGGTCCAAGCCCAACACTCTCAGTTTTTGTCGGGGCTTGTGTAGGGCTTGAGCCTATCTACACTTGTCCCATCTTATTTTCACTTATCAAAAAAAAATAAAAATAAGGACCCTTTTCTCTGAACCCCATCGACATGAGCAATCCATGGAGCCTCAAATGTATTAATTATTATATAATAAAAGTAAGAATGGTTTATTTGACCCTGGCCAATATAGTGTTATGTTCTTGGCCAATATAGGTTCGAGCCCCACCGATATATTTATTTGGCCTCAAATTTAGCCCACCCCCAACCCGAGGCACTCAAAGCTTGGCCCAACCTGTACAATGATTCTACAAGCTAGTTGGACCTTGGGCCAGCCTGCCCAATTTGCAGCCCTATCGGGGCTTCCTTTTTTGTTTATATTTATAAGCTTTATTTTTTTTGCAGGTTGCAGAGATAATCAAGGAGGATTTATGGCCCAATCCTCTCACTTATTTCAACAATGTAACTTCTTTTCCTTGTTCCCTTCCTGCTCATTTTCCTTGATGCTTTAGTGGAGGTTAGGTTGGGCCCTGAAAATTTTCATTTCCTGTTCTTCTAATTGTTATTGATGATCTCTTTGGTATAGGAGGCTGATGAAGAGGATTTTGATGGGGAAGAAGGTGATGAAGAGGTAAATAAAGATTTTTATTTCAAATTATTAATGCTTTATATTTTTCTTTAACTGTAGACTGTAGAGATGTATACATTAGTGTTTTAGAAGTTCTGCTTTATATTATGTTCAGGGCATCTCTATTCCCACTCCTCATTTCAGCGCTTGAGCTCCAAAAAGTATGGGAGTGTGAATAACATTTCCCTATGTTTATAGTTCTTCTGTTGGGGTTTATTTTAGTTCTGCTATTGTTTCTTTTGTTCAAATCTCTTTGTATGTATTTTAGAAATTCATAACAATGGCATGTTATCTTTTGTTTTTTCTGTGGTTGTCACAATTATGACACGGGTGAAAACTTGTGACAAATATGGCATTTGAGTCTTCTTTTCTAAAACAAAAGTATGTCCAAGGTCCACGTGTTTTTTTTTAGCAAAAATTATTTTTCTTTGACTATGAGTTGATCAATGGAGTTAGTTGTTCCTGTAATGTTATTGAAAGGCATGTGGATCATACCTCTCATGGATTTCTTGCACCTTTAAATGGTGCTCTTTTTAGGATTTTTCTTGGACAAATATTCAAAAGCTGATTAGAATGCTCTTATTGAGAGGTATAATTATGGGAGTGTCATAATTTTTTGTAATGGTGAATTGTTTGTTGTTTATTGAAGTTGTTATCACAACCTATAGGTGAACTTAAGAGGAATTTCTTTGCGATTATGGGATGGATAGTACTTGCAATGGAGTTTATGGTGTTGTATCTGACCCTAAGCATGAACTACAACTGAGAAAGCCTTGTATTGTATATATAGTCTGCATGTGGATGGATTTTCAAAATTCCAAAATTCAGAGCTTAACCACAGATTCATCATTCTGCTAAATGGGAGAGGGATCTTTAAATTCCTTTTGAGAAATTAGGTTCTTCACTCCCTTGTCAGGATCTTCTTGGAAGATGTCTTTGTTGGTTGCAGTGGTCATCAAATCAAATCTCAAGTTCAAGCTTCTGGGAAAATTTTTAATGTTTGTAAAGGTTTGAATGTGCATGAAGAAACTGATAGAGACAAGTGGAAGCACTAAAGCTAAGAAATGAAGAAAGTTTTGAGCTTCTGGGGAAAAGCTTTAATGTCTGAAAATGGCTTGAATGTGCACAGAAACTAAGAGAGAGTAGTATAACTAAATTACAGGGCTAGGAAGGAGGGAAGTTAAACAGTAGCCACATGTAGTTACTGGAAGTAGATCTTTTTTCTTTTTTCGTGGGGGTGGGGTGAGTGTATTTTAGAATATTAGCACCTTCCCAAAATTCTTGCGTCACTCAAACCAACTGATTGGCAAATTGCTGGTTAACATTTTGACCATGCAAAAGAATGCTGTAAATTGCATCTTGATGGGTGTGCCGTTTGTCTTGCAGGCATGCAGTAGTTGTAGCAAATGTAATTTCATTTCATTCTCCCCCCTTTAGGAAATCACATTTTATTTTTTTTTATAGAAAGCTGAAAGCATTTACTAAGGAATGTCTTTTGGGATTGCTACCTATGTGAAAGTGAAAATTTCGATAATACTGTAGCAACTAATCTTGACTTCTTGCAAATGGAATTTTACTGGTGGAATGGATTTCTGCTACCATAGATCCATTCCTTTTATCTTTAATTTGTGAATACATGCTCCTCTGACAGGAAAAGGGCAGTGATGACTCAGAAGATGATGATGATGATGATGAAGAAGATGGTGATGAGGACGATGGCAATTAAACTCTTTTCATCTGGCTGTCTACTTATTTGGGCTTTCACTGCTTTGGTAATGACTTGTTTAAAGTGGTTCCTAGACGTCCTAAAAGAACCAGGTAACAAGCATATAGTGACGGTTGAACTCAAGGGGGACTCTCTTCAATATTTTATGGTCTGCCTTTACCATCAAGGCTTATCTTTTTTATTTTATGTTCTTTAATTTTTATAGGGTTATATTTATGGGTTTTCTTCCTGAAATGCTGGCTGCTAATATTGTGCTCTCTTATCATGGAGTAGAGTTTAATTGTAAGTTTGGAGTGTAATAGATATTTTTTGTGCAGATCCGTGGGATACTATTTTCTGTAGCATTCAAGATGTTGGTGACCAATGTCTACGTTCTGTGTTATCTAATTTAAACACTCCCACGTTTTTTTTTTTAATTTTCATTAAGGGTGGCAAATATAACCCGGATCCGTCAACCCGCTCAATAATTAGTTAACTTATTTTCTAAGTGGGTCAAAAATGGGTTGGGTTAAATCACAGCGGGTTAGAGATGGATGGATCCCTATAAAATGCCATTACAGGGTCACTTCAGTCACTGTTACACCTGTGCCTCTCCCTCTTACCTTTCGTCTGTCCCCCACCCTCTGTGTCCGAGACTCCCAGTCTTGGTCTACCATCATCGGCATCCATTGATCGGGCTATGGTCACTATACACAAGCAAATATCGATCCCATATGAGAGCTTGAGGATATCTTCGATAATTTCAGTCACAGGTTGAAGGCTAGTGGGTGAGAGGGAGTTTCAATGTTGTGGGGCGAGGCTTTGGCGAGGATCTCACAGAGGATTCTTGATCTTGGAGACACATCTGGGAAATCAGAGAGGTAGGTTGGGGTATGTGATGATGAAGTCTGGTGTCGGTTTGCAGGGGAACACTTGAGAGCCTGGGTTTTCGGCCGTCCCCTCCATTTTAAAGAGGGGACAAGAGTGAAACCCTCAAAAAGATAATTTATATATGATATTTATTTAGTTATATATAACTTAATTTATATAAATTGACACCACAAGCTGTAAAAAATAGAATTTTCGAAACCCAACATTGACGATTGAAAAGGTGAATTGGAAAATTACCAGAAGCAAAAAGATGAGAGAGAATGGGCCTGTGGAACCCTCGAAAGAGGACGGTGTGAAAGTAAAAGGTTGCTCGCGGTTTGAATACGGGAACTTATATGTCTTCCTGTGCAAAGAGTTCAAGGCGCTATAACCAATTTGAGCTATCCTTTGTCTTTGATTCAATGTGAGATATGAGGGATTTTTCTCTGTGTACACACACACACACACATACATATATATATATATATATATATATATAAATACAGAGCAGTTTGCTTTGTATTTTTCAATATTAAAGTTACTATTGAAAAAGTTTTATGTCTGCATTTGTAGTGACCACTTCGGGGTGTGGTCGAGTAATAAAGATGTTGATAATAAAATTCAAGAATCTTGAGTTCGAGTTCTCTTTGCAGTCGATCCTTAGCAGCTAGAACTTAAAGGATAGATTTAACTATCACTAAGGCTACAATCGGTCGGGCCTTGACCAGACCTAGCCCGCGATAGCAAGCCATTGAACTCGAGCCCAAATTCTAAATAACCTGAAGAGTGAATCCGAGTCCGAGCCCGACAAAAAATGGCTAGTATTAGGTTTTTCTTGGGTACCTGAACATTTGGATTTTTTTGAATTTTTTTTCTTGGTTCAGTCGAGTTTGGGTTTCATGCATATTCTAAAGATAAAAATGTAAGGATTTCTAATGAAAATAGATTTAAAAAGTCAATACAATTAGATAATAAAATAAATATTACATGTTTGAAATATTAATGAAATGAATGGTCAAGATCATTTACATATTTAAAATTTAACAGTTTATCTTAATCGAGGTATAAAATATATGATTTTAAGTAGTGGCAATTCGGGTTCAGGTACTTCAGCGTTCCTACCCAAGCCCATCTTGATTTAAATTCGTGCTTAGAAAGTCAGGTTCGGACCGGACTCAGCTATCATATATTTTTGCCCAAGCCTGTAATTTTTCGGATCGGGCTCGGGTTTACTTATCCGACTTACATTTTTAATTGTCACGGAAAAAAAGACTTAGTCTTATGTGTGTAAATTAGTCCAAAATATCCCTAACATATCCATTAAAAAAAAAGGTCTGCATTTGTAGCTCTCATAATAAAGATTATAGTAGCATGCTGGTTTAATCCACGTTGCTTGTGTAGCAATTTTTTAATCAGTTTATAGTAATTGCAAGAATGCACAGGGAGGAAAAACGGAAAACTGAAAAAAAAAAATAACACGCTGGTAAGAGTACCTTATTTATCTAAGTATTGTGTATTTTAAACTTTGAATGAAATTTTTTGCGTCATTACTAATATACAACATGTAACTTTGGGGTTGTTTAAAAATTCTTTAAATTAGATTATGTTAGAATTACTCTAATTAAGTTATTTAGTTTTTAAGAAAACTATTTTTTCTCTGATTTGACTTTGTTCAGGTTTTAATTATTTTTTCGGACTAGATATGAACTACTATACTGTTAAAAGGTACTTATCAAACAGTAAAAAACTTAAAACCAGTTCATCTATATTCTACCAAACCGATTTTTCGCCTTTTCTAAACATGCCCTTAAAACCTTATGACTCCATTCTTATCAAACTTTCAAATGAATTTTTGGAATTGGTAATGCTTACTTAAGAATTTTCTCTATAATATAATGTACAACTACAAGTTCCCTATACACTAGTTTTGATTCATAATATGATATATTTTGTTCAGTTAGATAAAAAATTATATACAAAACATGAATGTGTATTTTACAATAAAAGGACTTCCTTAACTACAGATGAGGAGGAGTTTTAGACACAAAAAAGATGAGGGTTTCAGATCAAAGTATTTATCCTATTTATAAATTGAGCCTATAACTTCAACTTACATATAAATTTTTTCATATTTTTTTTAGAATAAGACTCGGTGGATTTACAAAATTATTATTTTTATCTAACTTTGGATTTTTTTAAAAATAATTTAGAGCAGTGGATGATCTAAACCATAGAGTTAGTGGGACAAAAATATAGAAGTTATAAGGGTAAATTATATTTACTTTTCCTGAAGTTTCTAAAATTACACTAATCTTTCCTATTTTATTTGATAATATACAGAGACATCTTTCTAGTCAATTTTTTTTTTTTCAAAATGACGAAACTATTCCTTTATATATATTTTTTTCAATTTTTAAAATTCTGACTAGTTTTTTTTTTTTTTTTTCAATTTTTAAATAAATATTGATAAAAATCTTAAATATATTTTTATATAAAAGTAAATTATTCACCTTAAATTTGTTTTTAAATAAAAAAATAAAAATCTTGAAAAAAGTTAGAAAAAATTAGAAAAATATAAAAATAAATAAATAAAAGGGGCAGTTTTATCATTTTGAAGAAAAAAAAATGACGAAACTATTCCTATTTTATTTGATAATATACAGAGACATCTTTCCAGTCAATTTTTTTTTTTCAAAATGACGAAACTATTCCTTTATATATATATTTTTTTCAATTTTTAAAATTCTGACTAGTTTTTTTTTTCAATTTTCAAATAAATATTGATAAAAATCTTAAATATATTTTTATATAAAAGTAAATTATTCACCTTAAATTTGTTTTTAAATAAAAAAATAAATATCTTAAAAAAAGTTAGAAAAAATTAGAAAAATATAAAAATAAATAAATAAAAGGGGCAGTTTTATCATTTTGAAGAAAAAAAAATGACAGAAGAGATGTATCTATATATTGTCAGATAAAGTAAAAAATGTTAGTGTAATTTTAAAAACTTCAGAAGAAGTCAGTGTAATTGTCATAAATATCAAGAAATGTCAATGTAATTTACCTAAAAATTATTACTAAACGGTACCTTAATTCTTTATTTTATTTTATTTTGTCATTGGCTCCTCTAAATCAATGGTAGAGCTACTTGTACTTAGGCGGCTATGGTTTATCAAAGTTTTGAAAATTAGATTTTTTTATGAGTAAATTACAATGGCTTTTCTTGAAATTTTTGATAATGATACTAATCTTTTATGAGATTTCTGAAATTAAACTAACCCCTTTTACTTTACTTGACAATATATAGATACTCCCCTCTAGTCAGTTTTTTCTTCAAAATGACAAAACTACCAATTCTATGCATATATTTTTTAAACCTTGACCAATTTTTTATTTTATTTTCCAAATAAATATTGATACAAACCTTAAATTTATTTTTAAATAAAAGAATAATTTTTTTTTAAATTTTAAAAAAAGGTCAAAATTAAAAAATATAAAAATAAATAAATATAAGGGCAACTATGTCATTTTGAAGAAGAAAAAATTGACTCGAGAGGAATATCTATATATTGTCAAGTAAAATAAGGAGAAACCTCAGGGAAGGTCAATATAATTTACCCTAATTTTTACGTACTTTTTAATAAGCAAAAAAAATACTTTTACAATTTTTACTTTTTTGCTTAAAACTCAAGGGAGGTTATTCAAATAATTTTTTATCTCAATATTATTTTTAAGATATATCTATTAAAAAAAATTTAAAAAATAAAAAAAAGTGCAAGTCTAAATTATGCCAGAACTGGACTCATAAAACGTACAAATTTATCCCTTGACCTATTAAATTACTGTAAAACAAATCTTTTCATAATTTAATATCCATAAATAAAATTAAGTAATTTACTATAAACCTTTCCATTTACATCTTAACTACCTTGAGTAATTAAATTAATAATTTGATCACATAATTAATTATTTTTAGTAAAATCTTTAATAAATTATGTCAGAATTGGACTTAAGTGATCAAATCCCATAAATTACATCAA
The DNA here is from genome assembly GCA_008638375.1 of Nyssa sinensis. Lineage (NCBI taxonomy): Eukaryota > Viridiplantae > Streptophyta > Magnoliopsida > Cornales > Nyssaceae > Nyssa > Nyssa sinensis. The sequence goes on along the minus strand of CM018036.1, from coordinate 10,752,314 downwards.
GGGGATATCGATTCCTTTCATAATGATATTATGAATTCTGTATTGAGAATATATGTTCTCAAATTTCATCTTACTAGTTATTCAAAATATTGTTCACTATTCTCTCAAGATTAAGAGCCTCTGCAATTTAGTAGCTATTAGAATTTAAATATAAACGAAAGTAGTTTCATGATTGGTTCTCAATTCGATATAGTTTAATGCTTCATATGTATTACCACCCTACCTTGAAATCATCATTTCGATGATCAAGATAAATCACAAGATAAATTATCCTATTACATAGAAGCTTGTTGAAAATAAGGCTTAACTCATATAACTCCTTAAAACCCAAGTGTTAAGGAGAGAGGATCTGAAGCCTTATATATAGCACGAAGGAACTTGGAACGGGCGATGTAGGATAATCTAAAAGGCTCCCTGGACCACAGCGGCCGAAACGGCTGGCTGCGGTCAGGTCCAATGTCACTTTGGCTCTGATACCATGTTGAAAATGAGGCCTAACCCATACAACTTCTTAAAACCCAGGTGTTAAGGAGAGAGGATCTGAAGCCTTATATATAGCACAAAGGAACTTGGAACAGGCGATGTGGGACAATCCAACAGGCCCCCTGAACCACAGCAGCCGAAACGGCTGGTTGCGGCCAGGCCCACCGCCCCACCTGGACCACATTGGCCGAAACAGCTGGCTACGGTCAGGCCCAATGTCGCTCTGTCTCTGATATCATGTTAGAAAATAAGGCTTAACCCATACAACTCCTTAAAACTCAAGTGTTAAGGAGAGAGGATCTGAAGCCTTATATATAGCACAGAGGAACTTAGAACGGGCGATGTGAGACAATCCAACAAAGTTAAAGTGTTACAATCTTGTCAAATAAAATGTTCAAATTTGTCAAATCTGTGAAAAATATTTACAAGATATAAGAAACTTTTGATTAAAATCTTTTATATACGAATTACCTCTGTATACCATATCCACATATAATATAGCTTGAGGAACACCATTTATCTCATGAATGAAAAATGTGCTAAATGTTAAAAATAATTCTCTTTTATCATGACTCTTATTAATAAAAATGTCATTACGCACCCATAATGCTTTTAGGGCATAAACCCCAATACCTTTACCCTCACGATTGAAGAGGATGTTTTTATGACTTAAACTCATAATCTCCATATAACAATTTTAGCACCGTGTTAAGGGCCACCCTCCCCAGCATGGGTAGATCTACTTGGGGGCTTGGCCGAGCTCCAACCCCCCTCAAATTTTAGAAAAAAAAATTATATCCGAAATTTCTTTGATCATTTTTAAACTAGACTATTCTAAAATTTAAGCTTAACCCAATTTTTATCCATTATTTTTCTTATTTCTCATCCAGAATTATAGTCCACGTTTTAAAAAATTTAACCGATCTAATCTTTACTCATTAAATATTTTTATGTAAATGGGTTCTGCCCTTCAACATCAACACCACCACACAGTACTCCAAAAGCACATCATGTTCATGGATACACAAGCAAATAGATTATGAACTAACATAAAACGTAATCATCAACTCAAGCTTCACCAAATCTCTAATAAATCAAGTTCTCCCAGTCCCAGCATCTAACGTTCAGATTTACTGGAAAACCCGTCGCAAAACCTCCATCAGAAGCCACCCAGTAACAAGCCACCTAATAATTCTACAAAACCCATATTTCTTGTTTGAATTCCCAGATTTCAAGCACCTTCCAATCTCAAAAGAAACGAAAGCATCAATACAAGCATACTGTACCTGTGCAGGAGTCAGACACACGTTATCCCACTCACTCCATCTCACCGGTGTCCGCTTTTCAACTTCCTTCCCAAGCACTTCTCTCGCGAAAATTTTCAAACCGGCATAACGAAGTTCCATCCTACCATTCTCTTCAGCCAAGCTGCCAAGATCCACAGCCTTCGCCACCTCCAAACCGTGGTCTTTCATCAGCTTCTTGACGTCGCCGTCGATCTTGACGCCGACGAAGGTGTAGTTGGGATTTCCGAGAAAGTCTTTGAGTAATTGGGGGAAGTGGGACGCGTGCAGGAGTTGGAAGATGAGGCAGCGGTGGCCGACGCAGAGTTGCAATGTAGCGGCTGGGTTTTCGATAGAGTTGCGGATGCGGTTGGGGCGCCACTCGACGTCGAGACCAACGATGAGGCGGTGGAGGCGGCGGTGGTGGCTGTTTTCGATGTCGGAGATCCATCTTTCGACGATGAAAGGGTTGTGGGTGACTACGGTGTGGATTTGGTCGTTGAAGAAGGTAACATTCATGGCTGACGGCTGACGGCTGATGGCTGATTTTAGAAAGAGAAATAGTTGGACACAGAGAGCCGGGGGTGAGCAGAACCTTTGAAAGAAAATGGAGTTTAACTAATAATGTTTTATGTACAACTACTTTATCCATGCCGTAAATCACTCTCGTAAAAAGTAAGATTTATTAATACGTCTCATAAAAGGTAAAATCACTTCTTGTGAGGTGAATAGATCGGTTAAATAAAGAGGCTCACTTAACAAAATTTTGAATCCAGTCATGGTATTTATTTTGAATTGAATCATGAATATCATTGAAGAGGAGATCTAAAAATTAGTTAAAAGAGATAAATTGATAAAACAATTAAATAAAAATATATTAAAATATTAATTGAATATTCCTTTTGAATATGACTTTGGAGTTATAGTTATATACAATCGGTGACGGATGCAAGGAAAAAAGTGGGGGAAATGGCTCTCCAAAAATTTTGATATCGCACTTTTTATCCTAATTTTATTAATTAAAATATTTTAACAAAATAAGACTTGAGGCCCCTAAAAATTGTAATATTGTATTTTTTTTACCCCTAATTTTGTTAGTATATTTTAACAAAATAAGACTTGCTCCCTAAATTTTTTTGATATATTCATATGAACTTTTTTAAAATTTAATATCTTCAATTGCCCCTCTAATTAAAATTTATGAATCTACCACTATGTATAATGTTAGAAGCCATTGGTGTTTGTATAAACACCGTAACAATATTCAAATGAGTTTTTTAGATAAAAAAATGTATCCCCCTCTTAGAATTGCTCTTATACAAGCATCTTTTTAAAAAAGGTTTTTTAATTGAAATTCTTAACGTCTTTACAAATTTAAAATTGTTTGTCTTTTAAAAAGGATTAGGACATGTTAAAAAAACATATAATAAGTGTATGTTGAAAGAACGTTTATTTATTTATTTTTGTTTGAATTAATAAATACATAAGTAAGGAGAAATTTGATTTAAAAAGACAAGATTACCACCAAAAACGACAAATTTTACAAACCTAACCTAAAATATTCTTCATCATATTTTACAAAAAAAAAGAGTGATTCCTACCAAAACGGACAAATTGTATTGACATGAATAAGCTTTGTTTGTTTTGACATGAAATATATATTGGAAAGGATGTTGAGTGCATGCAAGCTGTTGAGCTAGGTCAAATTAGTTTCTATTATTTTCGTACAGCATCTTAGGTGAGGTTGGTCATTGGTTTGTTTTTTATATTTATGGAAAATGATTATTAATTTGACACAACAACCTAAAATTGCAAGTTGACTAAACATAGGATAAAAAAAAAACTCTCTATACCTATACTAAATTACATGTTATATCACCGTATCTAGTCGACTTTTCAATTTGGCATAGACTTTCACACCGAATAAAATTACTTTTTATTGCGATGCAGTTTCAAAAAATATGATTTAAATCTTCGAAAAGTTTTTAAGTTGAATGGATCTGTGTTATAGACCTTATCAATTAAATATGATTTAGGAGAGAAAAAGTTACATTTTTCCCGGATGACTTGATTAGTCGGCTCTATTGACATAATTAATAAATCGGGTTTATGCAAGAATTTATGGCAAAATCCTTAGCCAGCTGGAGTGTTTACCTTCTCTGCCATTGTTGGGGCAAAAACTATTGTGCAGAGGTAATATGTAAAAGTCATTTGGGAAATCGAGATGATGATCAGGATAATGTTTCGTGGTTCAAAAGATATTGTCCAAATAGTACTGAAATGAAAGCATGATCATTGATTGATAATATGATATTTTGAAAATTACTTTATGTGATATCAATCAATGAACTTACTTTCATTTGCTATTAGTGATATTGTTTTAGGGGTTGAAAATTTCAGAATTTGCTTGGGGTGGAGTGGAGGGCACGAAAAATGGCAGTTTGGGTGGTGATCCTGACAATAATCAGGGTGAAGATTATAAAGCAACGAAGCCAAATTAAACAAGATGCAGCAGAACAATGGAAGGTGCTCCAAGATGCAGTTGTGTGTGTTCCACAGGAGAGCGAAGCCATATGTCACTCCTGCTAATTTAAAACTTTAAAGAACAACGTTACTCTCTTCAGATTTTTTGAATTGAAAAATTTGAAATACATATTTAAAATTTATAACATTGTCCAATTTTAAAAGTAATGGTATATAAAAAAAAAATTGTAAATATAACGAATTTTTTCAATATAGTAAATTCACTGTAATAAATGTATGTGAGTCTTATCATATCAGTCTTTTAGAGTGAGAAAACTAGATAAAAATTTTATTATGTTTAGCATTTTTCAAATTAGATATAGTTAAAGAGTAATTCCAGCGGGACTGTCAAAGCTGCTACTAAAGTCATAATATAGTCAGCAATCCTCACAAAGTGCATTCGGATGATGGTTTTTAGTTGCTACTAAAATTTGACTCGAGTCAAAGTATCTACTAAATATAACTTCGGGTTCGATAGTCTACTAAATATAACTTCGGATTTTGCCATAAATTCTTGCATAAACCCGATTTATTAATTATGTGAATAGGGCCGACTAATCTAAGTCATCCAGGAAAAATATAACTTTTTGTCTCCTAAAAATAAATAACATATTTAATTGATCAGGTCTATACCACATATCCATTCCACTTAAAAACTTTTCAGAAATTTAAATCATAATTTTTGAGATTGTATCGCGATAAAAAGTAATTTTATTCCGTAGTGAAAGTCTATGCCAAATTGAAAAGTTAACTGAATACGATGATATAACATGTAATTTATTATAGGTACAGAGTTTTTTTTTTTATCCTATGTTTAGTCAACTTGCAATTATAGGTTGTTGTGTCAAATTAATAGTCATTTTCCATAAATATAAAAAACAAACCAATGACCAACCTCACCTAAGATGCTGTACGAAAATAATAGAAACTAATTTGACCTAGCTCAACAGCTTGCATGCACTCAACATCCTTTCCAATATATATTTCATGTCAAAACAAACAAAGCTCATTCATATCAATACAATTTGTCCGTTTTGGTAGGAATCACTCTTTTTCTTTTTAAATAAATGATGAGAGATATTTTAGATTAGTTTACGCGTATTAGATTAAGTATTTTTTTTAGTAATAATCAGACTTATTTTTTAATATTTAACTGTCAATGATCAACGAAAAAGAGACTCAAATTCAAGAAATTTAATTTTTATCTCTAATGCCTTTACCGCTTAATCACACTTAAATGATGCGTAGGAATCACTCTTGAGAAACCATGTTTTTGTGCTCTCACACACACACACATTGACACACAGTACTGTAGAAAGGATTTGTACTTATATTTTTAGAAATGCGTGTGGGAGTGAGGAATGCATACGTCCAAAGATTAGTCATGTGCTCAGAAAGGTCTGGATATATACCTCTTTTAAACCAAGTGGGACAGGGATTATTGTCGTTTTTGGTGGTAAGCTTGTCTTTTTAAATCAAATTTCTCCTTACTTATGTATTTATTAATTCAAACAAAAATAAATAAATAAACATTCTTTCAACATACGCTTATTATATGTTTTTTTAACATATCCTAATCCTTTTTAAAAGACAAACAATTATAAATTTGTAAAGACGTTAAGAATTTTAATTAAAAAACTTTTTTTAAAAAGATGCTTGTATAAGAGCAATTCTAAGAGGGGGATACATTTTTTTATCCAAAAAACTCATTTGAATATTGTTACATTATTTATACATACACCAATGGCCCGTAACATTATACATAGTGGTAGATTCATAAATTTTAATTAGAGGGGCAATTGAACATATTAAAATTTAGAAGAGTTCATATGAATATATCAAAAAAATTTAGGGAGCAAGTCTTATTTTGTTAAAATATACTAACAAAATTAGGGATAAAAAAAATATAATATTACAATTTTTAGGGGGTCAAGTCTTACTTTGTTAAAATATTCCAATAAAATTAGGATAAAAAGTGCGATATCAAAATTTTTGGAGAGCCATGGCCCCCACTTTTTTCCTTGCGTCCGTCACCGATTGTATATAACTATAACTCCAAAGTCATATTCAAAAGGAATATTCATTTAATATTTTAATATATTTTTATTTAATTGTTTTATCAATTTATCTCTTTTAACTAATTTTTAGATCTCCTCTTCAATGATATTCATGATTCAATTCAAAATAAATACCATGACTGGATTCAAAATTTTGTTAAGTGAGCCTCTTTATTGTGATATTGGTTTAGGAGAGCAGTTCAAAACAATGTTAAACTACACTCGAGGCTCACTTCAGCAACTGGAATCTATATTCTCTCTTTCCCTAGGTGATATCAGGACTCCCAAAAATTCCTTAGGTGATACAAGGAAGACTCCAAAATTTTTTTTTTTTAAAAAATAATAAAACTAAAGAGATGCATGAATTGGTCTGCAAACTCGACTTATAATATTGTATCATTTGAATAAATTGACGAATTTTTAAGAAACATAAAAGTAACATTTTGCTTATATGTTAAAATGTGATTGATAACGTTCATATAGGTCAATGGATCAAATAAATTTTCAGTAGTTCTAGATTACCGTACTTTTAATGATCCGATCAACAATCATATATGTAAAAGTATATTGTTCTTACACACATGGTCACAAATCTCACCGTTGAAAGTATTACTTCAAGGATAGTTAATATTTTTTTTGCAATGGAACTGATTCATGTAACAACCATAAAGTAAAGATCCTAATGCTACTTCTTTTAAATATAATGATACGATAGTATTTAAAATCTCTTAATTACAAAGTAAAATAGAGAAGTTTATTTACTTTACGTATTGAAATTCACAATGAACTTCATATGTGATCGTTCTTACTATGTAAGATAAATGAAAATAATTCATCATTATTTTTGATATAATGCATTTGAATAAATTAAATGTTTAAGTACATTACAATCAAAATTAATAAATAACAACTCGACAAGTGGACCTCTCCATATCCCGATAATCTGTTTGTAGGGGACAAGTGGATGACAGTGACATTGGATGTATTACGTGTGGGCCAAGGACAAAAATAAATTAAAAATCTATCTACCATATGTTACCAACTGATTAATATAGGATGGGACAGAAGGTGAACGGAAAAGATCATATCACTATAGCAAGCAGAGTTGAAATGGCCAATTCCATTATTCCCACCATTGATCTCTCTCCTTTCTTCAAGGATGCTGGTGATGATGTCAAGAAGAAGGCCATGGACATAATTGGACAAGCCTGCTCTGAGTATGGCTTCTTCCAAGTTGTGAACCATGGGGTGCCCCTTGGTCTGATGAGCCAAGCCATGGAGCTCTCTAAGACTTTCTTTGGGTGTCCTGGTCTAGAGAAGTTCAAGTCTAGTCCTGGGCCTGGTGCACCCCTTCCGGCCGGCTACAGCAAGCAGCCAGACCACTCTGCTGACAAGAATGAGTATTTACTTATGTTTCCACCTGGGTCCAGCTTCAATGTCTTCCCCTCCGATCCACCTGAATTCCGGTATACACTTGAAACCACAATTTTATTTCTTTTAATGCAAAGATAATCTTAAACGTTAAATATTATTACAATTTTATTGATGAGTTCAACGCATGTAAAAGTTATTTCATGAATCCGTTACATTCGTCTTTATAATTTTACTTGTACAGCCAGACTATGTTTGTGAAAGTAGATGGGGTCCAAAATAGTTTTCTGTCCTGTGAAAAAGAAAATGCTCCTAATAGCTCCGTTTTAAAAAGGGACATCGGTGGCCCGTGATTTGCAAACTTCAATTATTGCAACAAATGTTACATTGACAAGCTTAGCAACTGATCTCACTTCTAAGTCTACTGAAATCTGACAATTTTCTATTTTGATTTTCATTTTGCTGAACAAAGGACTCTTGTAAAAAAAAAAAAAAAAATGCACAATCAAATATATGTCATAGGCTGATTACATGTTTATATCTTTTTTGCCAGGGAAGTGCTGGAAGAGATGTTCATCAGCTTCGCCAAGTTAGGTCAGCTTGTGGACAGCATCATAAATGAGTGCTTAGGTCTCCCTCCTAACTTCCTCAAAGAATACAATCATGATAGAAGCTGGGATTTCATGGTGGCTCTGCGTTACTTTCCAGCAACAGAAACTGAGAATAATGGAATATCTGAACATGAAGATGGAAATTGTATCACATTTGTGGTCCAAGATGAAGTTGGAGGCCTAGAAGTCTGCAAGAATGGGGAATGGATTCCAGTGATTCCCACTGAAGGCTCTCTAGTTGTTAATTTGGGCGATGTTATTCAGGTGATAAACAGTGTTTTTTTTTATAATATATTTTTATATCAAATCATTCTTTGCTTCATGGGATGAAAATGTGATTAAAATCAAAGAAGAGAGAAAATCTAAACTACTACTTTGGAGCATGTATAAAAATTTAGCTTATGTTTTTAATTTTGTTCAAACTTTGTTTGGATCATCCAATATATTAGGTGATAACTCTAATATTTTTATTTTGGATAAATTATTTTAACTTTCTTGAAAATTTTAAAATTATACTTACATCCTCTACTTTTAATAATAAATTACAAATACCTACTTTAGTCAAATTTTTTTTTTAAATGACAAAATTACCATTTTATATTATTATTTTTTTTACATTTTTCAATTTTAACCAATTTTTTTCTAACTTTTTTAAAAGATTTTTTTTTATATAAAAATAAATTTAAAATTAATCAATATTTATTTGAAAATGAAAAATAAATAGCCAAAGTGAAACAAAAAATACATGAAAAGACAGTTTTGTTATTTTAAAAAAAAATGACTGGAAGAAATATTTGTAATTTATGTAAAATAAAAAAGATTAATGTAATTTTATAAATATTGAGGGCAAGTCAAGTATAATTATTAGAAACCGTTAAAAAGATGAATGTAATTTATCTTTTTATTACACTTTTATTTTTGGGTCACTTTCAATGACTTTTATGCATATTATATGGCCAACTCTTAGATTATGTCAATCTTTTCTTTTAATTAAGTAGTAAATTTATTCAAATTTGATTGCATTTTTCTTGGTTTGCTAATTTGTTCGAACGAACACTTAATTTCTTCAAATTTTTCCTACACTTGAAAATATATGAAGGTGTTGAGCAACAACAAATTCAAGAGTGCAAGTCACAGAGTGGTGAGACAGAAAGGCAGAAGCCGATACTAGTATGCTTTCTTCTACAGCTTGCAGGGGGACAAGTGGGTAGAACCATTATCAGAGTTCACTCAAGAGATTGGAGAGGCACCAAAGTACAGAGGCTTCCTCTACAAGGATTACCAAGAATTGAGGATCAGAAACAAGACTCATCCACCTTCCAAACCTGAAGATGTCATCCACATTACCCATTATGCAATTCCTACCTAGTGATGATGAAGAAGAATTTGTCTGTTCATTAAGCCTGTATTTCTACTGTAATTTCTCCTACTCAGGCATTTTGTGGAAGACAATAATAAATAACTAATGATTGTATTTCTTTTCTTTTGGGGTGGGGGGGTTAGGTGATTCTGACTGGCCTTTTTTCCACTGCATGTTTGAACTTCATTGATCTAGATTTAAAAAGATGCTACCTTGATCGGTAATTCATCATCATATGCTCACAAGATAGATAATTGATAAATCAACAATCATGAATATTACAAATTACAATTAAGTCAAAGTTCAAAAAGAATAAAAACAACCATTTTGTTTGTCTTTTGTTTTTTATATATAATAACGGAGTGGAATTATCCGTTTGTGCAGGAGGTACGTGCATAAACTGTTTCGGTTCTATCAAAATATTTTTATATTACCTTTGACTATGTGCGGAGTGTCTCGACTACTTAAACCAGGAACCTCTGAAAAATGCCACTAGAACTCTCACAGTCGAGCTATCCGATGAGTCCTCTGTGTCTATGCTAACTTTTCAAAACTGATATATCTATTATAATAACTGACAAAGCTATGGATGACTATAAAATTGTAATGAAATCTGACAGAAATTTAAGAAAATATGTCAACTTTTGATCAATCACTAGGCCCTTATATTCTTTCCCAATGTGTTTAATTTTATTAGGTCTACTTTTTAGGTCACTTAAAACAAAAGTTCCACATAACAGAAAAATCAAAACCAGAAATTACATATCAACGGCCACACTTTTATACAAGTGAGAAGGCAGCCTCATGGTAGGGACTGCTTGTAATGGGGTCCTCATGTAAGCTACCAATCCTGGCTTTTCCAACATGTCAATTGCCTCTGGCTTCTCCCCTTGAGGTAAGGTCCACTTGAAATGGTGCAGCAAGTGACCCAGCATTGAGGTGACCAAGTTGATGCCAAGCTGCGCCCCAGGGCATGCGCGCCTCCCTGCACCAAACGGAAGCAGCCTAAAATCATGCCCCTTCATGTCAACATCCTCCTCAATGAACCTCTCGGGTCGAAATTCTAGCGGGTCCGGCCAAATGGCCGGGTCACGGCCGATGGCCCAAACGTTTACATGGACACTAGACCCTTTAGGAATATTGTAGCCACCAATCTTCACATCAGCATTGGCCTTATGAGGAAGCATTAATGGGGTGGGAGGGTGCAACCTTAAGGCCTCCTTGGCTACACATTGTAGGTAAGGGAGGTTAGATAAATCGGATTCTATCATGACCCGATCCGACCCGATTACCCGCTCTAGCTCTTCATGTGCCTTGTATTGGACATTTGGGTTCTTGATCAACTCGGCCATGGCCCATTCCACTGCTATGGCACTTGTGTCTGATCCCGCACTGATCATGTCCAAAAGAAGTCCCCTAATAGTATCCTCACTGAGCTCATATTTCTCTTGCAGACTTAGCAATACATCCACAAAATGTTGCTTGGCAACACCACTCTTCTTGCCGGCCAGCGCGTGCTCATCAATGATAGCTTTGGCTAGACGGTCTCTTCGTGCTAAATGCTTGTCAAGATCATCCTGCTTGAGCCAAAACAACCATGAAAGCCATGGTATGTGCTCCAAAATGCCAAATGATGCACCCAGCCCAGGTTCATCTCTCATGATTGCCTTAAATTCCTGTAATTTCTCATCCATTTCACCCTCCAAACTCGCAAATTGCTTCCCAAACACCATTCTTGTAATGGTGTTGAATGCTACTTCTCTCAAATAGTTTCTCAATAACAAACCTTTCCCATAACTACTAGGCTCTGTGCAGTCTCTGAAGATGGATTCAACCATGTTGGTGACTTCATCTTCTCTAATAAAACTAAGAACTTTAATGCTCTTTGTAGAGAATAGCTCCAGAGTGCAAACCTTTCTAAGTTTCACATAGTGAGGCCCATAATCAGCCCATGTTAAGTCATTCCCGTCTTTGGTGACTCTAGCAAGACCTTTGTTTCTATACCTATCAGCAAATTGATGATCATTCTCCTTGAGTACTTCCTCCGCCAATTCTGGGTTTGACAGAATTACGCCTAAGGACGAACCAATCCACACCGATATGATGGGGCCATAGGCCTGCGACCACTCGGAAAAACACCGGTGAAGCAATGGTTTTATGCTGTAAATGTTTCCGACAATAGGCCATGGTTGGGGGCCGGGTGGGAGCATAAGTTTTGGCCGCTGATAGAGTTTGTAAGTGAGGAAGATGAGTAAGACCGAGAGGGGTATTAGAAGGAGAGCCATTGAAGAAACTAGGAGTGAAGAGAAGGCAAGTCTTGTAATAGCAAAAGAGATGATTGTAAGGAGGTTCATATAAATGGAAAGAGTTGGCAACAGTTTATTGCCCATTTTCTGGCTTCTGTTGGCTTGTTTGCAAGCTAGAAAATCTCATGTTCTTTACATGCGAGGTTGTTCTGGGAAAGAGACGCACTCTTCTTGTTCATATAATGCGAATGACTTGCAAACTCATCGTGTTTACACTGGGAGATTGCAGAATAAATGGATAAATAACTCCAACTAATTGTACAGGTAACTCAAGTAAATTAAAGAAGTGACTAAAATTATTTAGAGTTCCTGTTTAGACAATTAAAAAAACATCAATAATATAAGAGGAAAATTGTTCTGAGTTCTAACAACCCCCAAGGAAAATAAATAGTGTTTTGCTCAATTACTGCTTTGGGATCAGGATCCTATCCTTTACATTTTTCCTTCAATTTTTCTCAACGGGACTCAGATACATGCCACATCATGTATTTGCTAAAGAATAATTCAATAATATCATACATCTAAGCAGTCTTGACAGAAATTGAGAAAAAAAAATGGAGAGTAACCAAGTCTCAAGAGATGACTTAAAAAAAATAATGACAGACATTCCACATTAATTGTCTCACCTTTTAATTCATTGTAGCGTCCATCATCCATGAGTTTGATGGGTCTATTAGTGGATTCGATTGAGAAAATGAATGATTTGTTCCTTCTAGAACTCATGTCTTCCGTACAATTTGATGAGTAATAACTAAAGCTTAACAGAATATTATGTAAATACGATAAAAGGTGTATGACCCTAAGGTCATACAGAACATCTAGGAAGCACCAATACCTTTAGAGTTTGACAAACAACTTCTTACTTTTATTTGATTATGATGTGTTATGTATGTTTATAATAATAACTAGCCTCTATATATATATATATATATATATATATATATATATAGAGAGAGAGAGAGAGAGAGAGAGAGGGACAAATACATATTGTTAAAATTAAAAGAAAAATATAAAAGAAAAGAAGAAAGAGAGAAGAGCAAAATCCCAAATGACTACATTGTATTATATTGAATTGATTAAAAACCTACACAAGAGACCTCTTTATATAAGAGGGTATATGAGAGTTCTAAAAGGAAAATGAAACAAATATTGTGACAGCTAACCCTAATATCACAATAATATAGCTAACCCTAGTATACTTCTAATATACTTTTAATAGTCCTCCTCAAACTCAAGATGGAATCTGAAAGAACAACTTGAGTTTGAAGACAAAATCTTGTGGGTGTCTTGTTGAGAAAAATTAACTAGTCATAGAACAACGATCTGTTGGGTGTGATTTGTTAGGTTCTCTGCCTGTACAATAGTGGAGCGGTGACTTGCATTAAACAACACGTCTTGGTGGATGAAAATGTCTGCAACTAATGATCTGAAGAGGTTAAACACATGCGACGTCTGCAGACTGCTTGACAAAGCATGTATAAGAACTGCAAGATACTTGATAGAACACATGGAAAGAAGCCTTTATTGATGAAGTTGGACACGTGACAAAACACGTGTGATGGCAGACATGAGGTTGAGATGTTGATTATTTCTCAAGGCTGACACGTAGCTGATAGGATCTCACAATGTCATGTGAGCGCTTATGTGGAATACATATATCTGATGAGATTGAACAAGCGTGAGGGCGAATGTCGCTACATAAACCTCATAAGAGTGAGAGCTAACGAACTAACACATAGTTGAAGATAAAGGACACGCAATAAGGTGAACATCGATAAAAGCCTCACATGAGTGAGAACTGACGAACTAATACATAACTGGGTAGAGGGTTGACTTCGCTATAAAGACTTTCACATGAGTGAGAGATGACAAGTAGTAATTTAGTATTTATTGTAGAATGCCCAAAAAATAGGAGAATGTGTGCAATGACGGTCATGGCAAACCATGCTGCAAATATAGACTTATGTGTTGCAAATTTGCCCTAAATAAAAGAGATGCGTGAACAAGACTATCGTGACGGAACACGCAGTGAAAGAGACTGTGTTGAAATAGGCCTAGTGAAATCAAAAGAAACTTTACAAAAGTCACCAAAAAAATAGTTTGTGATATCATCATCACAAGATTCTCCACCATTATCACCGATCAAGGAAGGAGGAGCCTACACCAACCTAAGATTGGTGTTCCAAGTTGCGGCAGATTGATGTACATGAGTATCCAAAGCTGATATTCTCATATTGATGTTCTAATTGCGACAATGTTGATAGCATACAGAGTGCCTTAATTCCGATGGGGGCAATAGAAAGATGGATCTCAAAGAAGACTTGTCGAAATAAAAAGAACACGAACTAGAAACAATTGCAGGAAACAAAATGATTCATAATTGTGGCTCTGATACCATATTAAAATTAAAAGAAAAATATAAAAAAAAAAGAAAAAGAAAAAAGAGAGAAGAGGAAAACCTCAAATGACTACATTGTATTATATTATATTGATTAAACCTACACAAGAGACCTCTTTATATAAGAGAGTATATGAGAGTCCTAAAAGAAAAATGAAACAAAAATTGTGACCTGCTAATCCTAATATCACAATAATATAGCTAACCCTAGTATACTTTTAACACATATTTAGATTATTACATTTAATGTGTTCATCTCCCTTTCACTCACACACATCACGATGCATCATACTTTGTATATATCCAAATGACTTTTAAAATCCCAAGACTTAAATACAATGAACTATCCAATACACTTATTTGGAAGTCATAAATTATAAATTACTTCAACAATACTCCTCCTTAATTTAGAATTTATTCTTGCATATTATCATCAAAAGATTATCACATCTTTCAACTTTAGCTTTAATTTTTCACTTTTTGCACTGATCTTCTGATGTAATTCTAGCAAATTTGAAAACCCTGATTCAGTATATCTCAGATCTTTGTAATCAGGTGGCACAAATCAAATGTTATATCAAATCATAAGATGTTCGATCGTTTTCAACGTTGCTTACGCTACGTCTTACTCGGTTCCTTTTTTCGTTGAGTCTTTCCTTTCAAAAATCTTTTGCTTGTCATAGTCATAATTAATTTCAACACTCCCTTTAAAATTCGGATTTTAATCAAGTCAAATCTTCTCAACTAAGTAAACTACATGAGGAAGATACTACTTTTGAAGAATTTTTTGAGTATAACTTTGAATGAAATTGTCACTTCAATAAGATGTTGACTCTTTATAATTTCCATGCAAAAAATACATAACACAACTTTGACTTCTACCATTATCGAAGCCAAAATAATTCTTCTTGACAATCGGTTATCTCAAAGTTTTAGATTTTCTAGTCTTTTGGGCTTCACACTTTCTAAGACACTCTGGTCTAGTGATTCAATTTTTGGAAATAAATTTTTTTGGCTTGCAGTCCTCCCATCAGATCATTCACTTTTTTATATTCAGACACACATGTAAGAAGAGAGCATCACTCTTAATTTTCACAATATCCCACCTTTACGTAAAACACAGCTTTGAACTTTCCAAGCATACAGCAAAATGGAAAAACTATCATCAATTAACATCTATCTATCGGCTCTTTATATGCCCATCAAAAGTTGAACCAACCTTCTAACTTCTCCATGTTGATCAAATATCAATTCAAAATTGTCGGAGTTTGCTTCTTGTAATTCTCTAATTATTATTGCTGCACTCTACAACGGGTTGCATAAGCAGAATGAGCCTTTTTTTTACACCCCATGGGTCCTCTCTCATTTTGGGATGATAAACTATAGCTACCCAATCTTCCGCGGTTACTCCAAATTTAGCAACTTCACATCATCACATGTGCGCAACTTCTAGACATGTTAACCTTAGGGTCCTTGTAACTTTGATACCATGTTGAGAAAACGAATGATTTGTTCCTTCTAGAACTCATGTCCACAATTTGAGTGTTGGTATAATTTGACAGGGCAATAACTAAAGCTTAACAAAATATTATGTAAATGCGATGAACAAGAATTTATGGAGATGTACGACCCTCAAGTTGTAGAGAGATATTAAGAAGCACAGTACCTTTAGAGTTTGACAAACAACTATTTGATTATGATATATTATATATGTTTACAATAATAACTAGCCTCTATATGGAGGACAAAGACATGTATTTAGATTCCTACATTTAACATATTCATATCCCTTTCACTCACACACATTATAATGCACGACTCTTAAAATTTCAAAACTCAAATAAAATGAACTATCCAATGCACTTATTTGTAAGTCATAAATTCTAAATTATTCCAACAAATCCCACCTTTGTAGGCTTACAATGTGAGAAAATTGAGTTGAAACGTATATCTTTATTCTTAAAAGAGAAAGAATTGCTGAGAGATGGTTTCACAGTTGCACCTCTATTTATAATTTCATGTTAAAAATTATAAATGTGATCAAAATCATAGCATAAATCCTGGCCCAGCATTCAACATGCATCGATTCATGCTAGGCCCAAGCTTGATGGTCGTAGCGGTGGAGGTTAAGGTTCGGAAGAGATGCAAATATTTTTCTAAAGTGGGTGGAATTTAGGAAAGCAATTAGGTGGGTCGAGTTCGAATTGAGTTATATTCAAGTTTAATCTAAATTTTAAAATTATCAATTCGAATCCAACCTTAAACTCGAAAACTCAATCCGAGCCCGACCCAAATTAAAATGTATGAGTATCTGGTTCAACCTGAGCAAGACCCGAATCCGATTATTTATTCTATTTTTTTTATATTTTATTCAAAATTTATTTAATAAATTATTATATATATTTTTTATTTTGATTATATACTAAAAGTTTCCATAATTTCTCACAATTTCTCCTTCTAAAAGAAATCAAAACTAGTTAAAATAATTCTTTCAACATAATTTAATTTTAAAAAAATATTAAAGGTCAATAAGTTTTTAAAATTATAAAAATATAAATAGTAATTCTTATAAGAAAATTCTATAAATATAATAAATATAATGATGAATAATTAAAATATAAAAGTTATAAAAATATAATATATAAAATATTAAATTTGGGTTTAGGTTAGGCTCAAGTTTTCAATGTATTAATTTAAGTCTAATCTTAATTTAAATTGGACTTGAATTATTTTATTCAAACTTAATCTAAAATATAAAAAATAAGTTCGAAACTTAAAAAATTTAAGTCGAACTTGGATTTGGTTGGAATTGCACCCATAGTAAAGTTTGAAAGAATGATTGTTGGTTGGTTAAATCATATATTGAGATATTTTTTTCATTTTTAAATAAATAAAAGTAAGTGACAATTCATTAAAATAAGCATGAGTTTAAAATGAAAAATATAATGCTTCTAGACTCCATAATAATTAAGTAGTTATTTAAGCTGACTTAATCCAAATTAATCCATATTTTTTTCCTAAAATCTCTTAAATTGCTCTATATGTCGTTTCTCGTCGCCAAAAGCGACCATTATTGACTCCCTCTCAAACCCAGCTGTGCGTCAATGGCGATCCCTCGGACGCTATTAATCCGTTCAATCTCTCTCTACCTCTTCTCTCTCACACTTTTCTCCAAGACCCGCTTCTCTCTCTCCAGCAGACCTGCCACAACTATTGTAAATCTCAACCGTCCGTTCTCACCCACTAACTCAGTCGCAGATGTCCACGATCTCCTCCCACGGTACGGATTCCCAAAGGGTCTCCTTCCAAACGCTGTCAAGTCCTACTCTCTTTCCGACGACGGCACCTTCATTGTCGATCTAGAACGTCCGTGTTACGTTCAATTCGATGAACTTGTTTACTACGACAAGAAAATTAAAGGGAAGCTGAGTTATGGGTCGGTGTCCGATGTTTCGGGTATTCAAGCCAAGAAGCTTTTCTTGTGGGTGTCCGTGACGGGAATTAATGCGGATTCACAGTCGGGTATGATTGAGTTTCGTGTCGGGGCTTTGTCGGAGAAGTTGCCGGCGAAGCAATTTGAGGCAATTCCGGATTGTAAGAGCAAGGGGTGCCAAGAGTTTCATCCAGAATCAATTTGAGGTATAATATATATATATATATATATATATATATATATATATATGTTCGTATGTATGTATTGTATGTGTGTATGCATGATAACTCTGTGTTATTTAATTGGAAGTGTCTGTAACTGGCGTTTATTTGGGGGAAAATGCTATGTATCCCAATTGTATGGGGAATGGGATGTAGCATCATGTAATATTCTTTAGCCTCACATGGTATAAAATTGGGATATATAACATTACTCTTATTTGGGGGTTGGCACCGAAGGAATTTGTGTGTTCTTTTTTAATATCTATTTGTATATATATGGTGCTTGTGTTCATTGGCGACTAACCTTATTTTGTCTTTATTAATTAATATGCCATTCATATGAATTCTAATTGGGAGAGAAGTTATTGCATGATTACTCAATAAAGTTGGGTGAGGAACCTAAATTATAGCATAGTTGCTGAGGTCCTTCCTCTTAAACAAACTTTTTCAATTACCCTCGTTATCTTATGTGAAACGGCAACGTAGATCGTTACTTGTTATGAAATGTCGTATGTTACGGGTAGGTTTTTTCAGATAGTTTTGTTGGAACGAAATATATTTATTTGGAACGTGATATATATTTTTTAACGTGTTTATTATATATATACACACACATACACAAAAATTTCAACAAATCCCGACTATTATAAAATAAAAATTCTAATGATATATGTATGCATTTTCTTGTTTGTTGTATTATTTTTTTGAGACTTTTGATACTTTAGATTGAAATGTTAAATCTTGCATTACAAATCACGATTGATCCACGTTTTGGATCGTGCGATCCAATTCGTAATTCACTAAGGGGGAAGCGAACTGTGGTAACTATGGATACATCTATTTCATATATGTTATTTTTAATAATCCTACATTTCTAAAACTCTATTTGGTTTGGGTTTGAGTATAATGTTGGAGGTTTTTTTAAATTCGTATGGATTTTGATTAATCTCTTGAGATGCCCTAATAACGATGGACAAGGTTGCAAGTAGATTGATTGAGGTTCTAATATATCTAAAAGGGAAAAAAGGAAAGGAAGGGAATGAAGGAAGAAGAATTACGAGGTGGCGAAGCGAGGGAGGAAAAGGAGGATGGTGAGGGGAAGAGAGAGTGAAAAGGTGGACTAGAATGTGGAAGGTTAAGGTTCAACTTGCTAGAGGTTAGAGTTTCTTTTCAGGTTTTGAACAGACTTTAATTGAATCCAATATTCAATATGTTGGCTTATTTAAATTTCTTATATCTAAAATTATTTTAGTTCAAAGATTACTTCTGCGGTCTAAATATTTGCTTTATTTATAAATTGTTATTATTCCTAGTAATTAAAAAATAAAAGACGATAGCGAAGTGTGAAGTAATCTACATACACATTTGGAATGAAGCGTCTCGTATCATATAATCGAGGTGAGCACTGAATAGGCGATTAGGACCTTGGTGCCTAGGTAGAAATTTGACAACTATGATTCCATCAACTAGGCAATTAGGACCATATGCGCCTGGGTGGAAACTTGACAACTATGATTGAAAACATTGTGTTGTAGGCTCTCAAATGTAATGTGATTTGCCAAGTCCCATCTAAAGTCATTCAGCTCAGGGATCTTGATAAAGCAGAAATTTGTACATGCACAAGTCAAGCATTCTAGTTTGTTCTAGAAGGATGCCACTACTACAACTCTCTTATGAAAACTGTCTTTTTCTCTAAATATTTTAACAACAATACTAAATTTTCTCATTGTCTAAATCTTTTATTATTTAATTTAATTTTTTTTGTTACAAATTAAAGGCAAATTCTGAACTCTGTTTGTCTTGTTTGCTAAATGCTACACAAAAGTGCACCTATAACACCCTGGTGAAGCTAGCCATAGGCCTGATTTTCATTCTAGTGCCACAAGCTGTAAGTTACTTGGTGGAGATGTAGCTATATATTCGTTGCACTAACTTATGTTATTTTACCTTCGGAGCTTATTTCATTTCAATCTTGGAAAATTGATGTGAACCATGCCCTAGAAATATAGACCACAACGTCTGCGTCTTAATAATTGAATCCTCCTACAGCAGCTGGTATTCCCGCCCTAAATCTCTGAGGCCACAGATTGGCAGCCAGCCTTCCTATGATCTTCACTTAAGGTGAGCAAGCAACTTTTAGTTATTGAGATTGTTAGGCAACTTTTAGTTACCAAGTATTTGACAAATTTGGATCTTCCTTGTACAAGTTCTAGTTATGGAGCCACTTTTGATTTTGCAGTATTTTGTTCATTAATCACTCCTTGTTCATTCATTTCCAAATTCCAAGTACATATCATTTCCTTCACAAGTACATTCACCTACTTCGCCCAATATAGATACGCCCCCATGAGCTCTGGCAATATTAATCAATTCCATAATGAGTACTGTTTTACCCACTCCAACTCCCCCAAATATACCAATTTTTTCTCCACCACGATAAGGGGCTATAAGTTCTATTACTATAATTCCTATTTCAAAAAATAGATAATTTTGTGTCTAATTGTATAAAGGCAGGCACAAATCTATGAATAGGAGATGTTGCGTGTCTATAGACCTAAATTATCGACAGGCTTTCCAAGAACATTGAAAATTCGTCCAAGAGTTGCTTCACTGACCGGAACACTTGGGAGGAACTCCCGTATCAATCACTTCCATACCTCTCATCGATACGAGAAAATTCAAAATAAATGTTGCCTTGCAATTGGTTCTATGGTGGCTTATGGTAGTGAAGAATGTATAGGTTTAGGGTTTTAAAGGTAGAAAATTAATTGTAGGCTCTGTGCATGGGAAGGGTTGGAATTTACTTGCTTCTAAAGGTGACAGGTTGTTGGATTTTTAGAATTTAGGTTCTAAAAAACTCTGTATAACAAGTTTTGATATTAAATTGAAGTCTAAACGGTAGGAGAAAGGGTTAGGGTTGCTTTGGACTTGGTAGGGTAGAGTTTAAAGGATGAAATAGGGGTTGTCTAGGGATTCGAACAGTAACTCGTGGATAGTAGACTTGGTTTGTTTTCTGATTTTTGGGTTGCTAGAGTTGAATCTTTAATGGAGGGAAGAATTAGGCTTTTCAAGAAGGATATTTGGGATTTCTAAAGAGCAGAAAAGTAAAGATATGAAGAACTCTAGGAAGCTCACCCAGCTTTCCTTGGGATTCACCCCTAAAGTTGAGTTGTATCACAAATCACACAATCTTTTTCTCTTTTTAATTTAAATTTTATTGTTAAGTAACAATCTTATCTCAATCTTAAATTCTCAACATTCAACCTATTGAACTAAAAAATTGCATGGATATTTAGACTTTTCCCACTATTAAGACTGGGATTTCAAATTATTTAGCACTTTGACTGATTAAGCCATTATTAGACCACCTTTAAAGACCTTATAAAATAAGTTGTCCAGTGTACTACCTCTAACAATGCCATTTCGTCCTCGATGAGTATCTAATCTGATTTGCAAATCAGTTTTGTTCAGGATTTTCTTCATCTGTACAGTGAGCATGAAATTAGATTTGTTTAGTATTTATGTTAGGTTAACCACTTCATTTTTCCCTGGCATTTTTTTCATGGATACAGTCCTATACTATCAAGCTAGGTCTAGATCTTGCAATGTTAGCTAGAACATGATTCATTATGGCATGCAGAACTGGAATGGAGTCATGGTACACCGCATTCTCTAAATTGTGGTAATGTAACATTAGACTTACAAAAATGACGTCTAGGAATGTTACTCATTTAATTGAGAGTTTTTTTTTTTTTATATGATGAGGAACTGTGTGACGCTGAGTAAACCAATTGAGAGATTAATAATGAAAATCAATATTATAGAAGTGCAGATGATATTTACTTTGGGGACTTTCTTATATTGGAATTAAACATGCAATAGCATTCAACTAAGTGTTTCCTACAAACATTAAGATCTCTATGTGCTGCTGCTCTTTCCTTTCTATTCTTATTTTTGCATACTGGGGGAAAATATGAGACGAAATTTTTTGGAGCTCTAATTTTAGTTTTTTGGAACACGTGTTACACGCTTCAGAATGTGCATTCCAGCATGTAAATTGCCAAGGTACCAACAATTTCTAGTAACTATGGCTTGGACACTCTTCATTCTTATGATCACCCTCATGCTGGTGACGTGGTGAGTGAAAAAAAAAACGAGGGTTTTGTATGGCTTTTGTAAACGACCTTAACATATATGCCTTGTGCACTCTAAGACACTTGATTTTCTGTTTGAGGGGCTCTATAAGACTATCATCTAGACATACCAGGAAAAATTTTATTCTCGGCTTTTTTTTTTCCAGCCAGTTGTTCCATTTTGATGTATTCCTCAATTGATTTCTACCTTTTTCTCTTGGCACCACCTCTGCTTGTGTTCCACGGCAAGCATAGGAAGTTTGACCTAGATTGTTGCGAAAAGGGCTAATCTAGTGCCTCTGCCAATATGGGTCTAGGGAGAGATAGATGTATGCAGCTTTATCCCACAAGCAGAGAGACTATTTCCACAACTCAAACCTGTAATCTCTAGGTCACAATGGAAGTTTGACCTAGATTGTTTTACTATCCAAAATAGCTTCAAATCGTGCCACATGCACAAGAAAATTCTAAGCCAGAAGCAACCAGGTTCTGCCCTGGAAATAAGTTCTATGTTGTCCAATGGTAGAAGAGATGATATTCGCAAATTCTACCACACCAATATCACGACCTGATTCAACCTGGTTTAGTCATGACAGTAGCACAAGGTTCTGGGCTCATAGGAGATCTAGTCATTCCCGATAATTGATAGATTAGCTTTAGAATGGTTCATCTTCAGTACAAGCATACCACGCAGCTAATTTGTCGCCCTTGGGGTTGTGGGATAAAAAATTCAAAACCTCTAGCATTTAATTCACTTTTTGGAGTGTTATCCTTCTGTCCGACTTCTTGACCAACTGTTTCTATGTTGGCCTACACCCGTCACTCTTATCTTTTTGTCTTTGGCTCCACCTCTTGCTTGCATGCCGAGAATCCCCTGCCCCATCCACAATTTTTTTCATGCATAAATTGTTGTAGCCATCGGCTCCATCAGATTTAACACCATGTTTTCCCAGTTTTCGCCTGTCCATGCCTAAATGCAGCACTCCGCCAGGTTGAGGTTGGTGGCTAAAAGACAGTCTCTTCTCCCCTAGTAATATAACTTCCTATTGATCTTCTTCCTGGCCTCAGAGTTTGAAGATCCATTTTTTAAAACACTAGAAATCTGTGCTTTTCCATTCCAATCCACATGATTAACCTGTTGCCCTTTTCTCCATTTTTCCTTGGTTCTAAACCTCAATTTGTACTCGCTTCCCCTCTCACTTCTTTGGCTCCTTGAAGGTCTACCATTTACAATATAATGCAACATGTGAACCATCACAACCCCAAATAGTTGGAAGACATAGAGAGCCGGAGTGAAAGCAAAAGCTGGAACAGGGATGAGAGTGTGGAAGCAGCAAAGGCTAATTTTGCTTCAACTGGGGGCGCCTTCTCAGTGCTGCTCATGCTTGCATGCATCTGTGTAAGCAATGTCCAAGGTCTCAATTGAAATTTAGATAGGAAAAAAAGTCCAAGGTCAATTTTAAAAATACAGAAACCACTAGAGTTATATTTGAATTGTAAGGGAACGAAAGTCAACGTCGTCTTGAAAATATAGAGTTCATATGGAGAGATCAAAAGAAAGAATTAAAGGTCATAAAGGGTTCTGTGTTGGAAAATGAAGACTGTAAGAACACAATCATCATTCTGGTGTTCTGTTACCGACTTTGCTTCACAGTTGACAACACAGTGAAATAGAGAAATAGGCGCACAGTGAAAAGGATTGAGGGATGGAGAGAGAAGAATGAGGAGGAATTTCACATGCAGCCACATATTCACCTGAAATCCTAACCTCTTCTCTTCTTCAATCATATTCATCTTCTTCCAACTACAAAACTCTTAAATTTTGATCACAAGATATAAAATAAAATGAAATAGAGGTATGGGATCACGATCTGAAAGCTTTACTCTCAAAATCATTAGGGATCTGGGATGGAAAGAGGAAAAAGATTGAATCTGTGCATCTTTATTTCCAATCTGTGAATTCGTACGGCTCAATGCTACGAGTGCTGAATAGTGCTCCAAGCACCTGAATGGCACCTCACTGAGATGAATCATGTGATTTAGGTTGTAAGATCCGATTCGTTTTCTCCCTCTGAGGAAGCCAATGGAGCGTTAGGTTTGTTTCCATGGAATTTCGTTTTGCTTGAGTTTCTAGGAAACAATTTCCTTGCAAAAGCATAATGGAAATTGGCAAAACAGGGACAGGCACATTTTATGTTTTCATAACGAATATTAGTTAATTTAGGATTGTCATGCTAGAAGTTGTGGAACTCGGTTTTTTTTTTTTTTTTTTATATCAGTAAACAATATATTCATTAATATAAACAAGGTGCCCAAAGAAGGGAATGACTAGAAAAATTAAAGCCTAAAATTCTCCAAAATATCTATGAAATTATCAAAGTACCCGGGATATTCTTCTTTAATCCAAAAGAAAAGTAACCAGAACAATTTGTTTTGAAATGCCAAGGAAATAGCTCAACCCCTTCAAAAGTCCTATTCCTTTCCCTCCATAAGCATTATAAGACTTTTTTTTTTTTTTGGTGGGGGGGAGGGGATCCTCCCAGCAATCCTCATCGCCTTCCTAGTCCAACTGCACCTCCATCCAATCCAAAAGGACCTCCTTCAGTTGTGGTCAGGCATCACCCAACTACAGCCAAATAAATCAACTCCCATTCATCCCTCAGCCATCTTACGATGGACAAGAAGATGGTCTACTATCTTCTTCTCTTCCTTGCACATGCGATATCGACTCAAAAGTTGAAAACCTCCTCTTCGAAGATTTCCCACTGTCAAAATAGCTCCCCAAGCTACCATTCAATCGGAAAATGCAGTTTTATTTGGCACCTGAGATTTTCAAATCAGCTTTTAGGGGAAAGATTCATTCCTACGCACCTTGTAAAACTCAAGAGTTTGACAAGTAACCAAGACAGTTACTTCACTCATTTGTAAGTGTTAATGTTTATACTCATCTTGAACTTGTGAAAAGAAATGTTTAAATCCATCTTTAGCTCAATGGTAGTGACAGGCTGAAGGTGGGGAATTTTCTATTTTAATTGTGGATTACTTGGGTGTTACATTACTTTCTGATGATAATAATGTGGATACTGTCCTGTGTCCTCCAGTCTAAGACCGGTGCCCCTCTGATTGGTTGCATAGATGATAATGGGTTCTTTGTTTCTCTATTATTAATAGGGATATGAAGCTGGCGATCTGGGATGTTACAATGTCAGTGCTGAAAAATCATCTTCTTTTTTGTTTTTTAAATTTTTTAAGTCTCATCAATCAATTTCGGTGAGTGATAATTTCTTCTTGACTTGAAGTAGAAAGAGAACATAAATCACTAAATGGATCCTTTATGTAGTTTTTTTTTTCTCTCTCATATGTAATTTATATTTTCTTTAGAAGGTCAAATATTTAATAAGCTTCTATTGTATAGTTTTGCCCATTAACTGCTTAGGTTTTGTTTCAATGCAGATCTTACTGATTGTCATGGCTTTACTCCCTTTGCACATAGAAAGTTTAGATTTGAATAATTTGGTAATTGAAATTCTCATGCTAAATTATTACAAAGAACTTCCATGCTAAATTTGTTGGTTTTGGCCTTTTGGGTAATATAGAAAGTCTTGAAGGTTGAAAATTAAAGACTAGTCAGGGTTCATTTTAATGCTTCATTTTCAAACTTTCCTTATATTATTCAAGACTATATGATAATTTGTGATCTAATAAGATATATACTCCATTTTCACCTCAAATTTGAGTATCCATTTATGTTGGGGATTAACAAACATGCACTAATTTCTATTGCAGGTGCCAAGCAAACCCATTATCCTATGATCCTCCTCACTCAGTTTGAAGGACCTACAATTTCCTCGATGATTGGGAATTGGGAATTGGAAGCTCATTAATTTGTAATGAAATACATTCACATTTCCGACAACTACAAAATGATTGATGTTGAATTCAAATTTCCTATGACATCTGTTGTGTAAATTTCTTATTGTGCTATGTATTATTTACAGATTTCCTTCGACATAAGAGTTCGTTGGCAAAGTCTCGTCCGCCCCGCTCTCGCCTCTGCAAAATGTTGCAAGTATTTATTGATAATATTTAGAACTAAAATCTTTGCTTGCTTTAATTGGTTTCTACTCACATTATGTTGCCGGACCTATGCCTAAAAGCCTAAAAATAATTCATTCCAAAACTTAGGCAATACAATTAAGGGATTCTGTTTGCCTTTTCTTTCTAGATGCCATTTAGCTTCTCTACATTTCTCTTTGTCAAATGCCCATTTGCAAGTCTCTGCATGATCATTTAAGTAGGGTCATAATACAGACCAAGTTATTTGAGATCGTTTCGCGAGATAAATAAGTCAAGTTTGAATATATTTTGAGACTTTTTTAATTTATTGAGGTCGAATAAGCCAATAAGTGGATTAATGTAATATAAAAAATTAATTTATCCGAGATCGACTCGAAGAAATTAAAAAGTTGATTTTGAGCATAATTTAAAACTCGTTTATCTTTGACTAATTCATTATCCATATGACTCACTAACTCTGTCTTTTGAGTATTTGATCAACTTAAGCAATAGCTTTGGTGTTACTAAGTTTTCATAACTATTTGAGATGGTCAGGGCCTACAATAAATTCCAGATTTCAAGTCACCATTTGCTGAGACCAGAAGGAAGATCACAAATTTCTTTTGGTTTCTTACTAAAATGTGGCAGGAGACAAATGGATTGAACCATCAATCCAATTCACCAAGGACATTGGAAAGCAACCGCAAGTAGACCTGTTAATCGATAGGATTTTCATCTGAATTTGATCCATTTAAGCGGATATAGATTGTATTTTTTTAATTCGTGATTCGATTCCAATTCGATTTAAATCTAGTAAGAATATTTGTTGAACATACCCTAAATAATTTTATAGTATCTAAATTTTATTATTGAATCAGATCAGATCGAATATCTAATAATTAAAATATGAATTTAGATTCATGAATAAATAATTTGTTAAATTATCATATTGAATTTGAATTACCCTTTGGTATCTGATTCATTTA
Source organism: Nyssa sinensis (assembly GCA_008638375.1). Lineage (NCBI taxonomy): Eukaryota > Viridiplantae > Streptophyta > Magnoliopsida > Cornales > Nyssaceae > Nyssa > Nyssa sinensis. Next base: position 10,725,093 of record CM018036.1, on the reverse strand, counting down.
CCGACCCCAGTGACAAGCCAAGTTTGTTTACAATGAAGTAAGATGAATCCAAATTCTAAACCAAATTAGCATAACCCACTATGCAATCACCACCTAAAGAACATTAAATTGATAGAAAATATAAGTTCACAAGACTTAGCATATAATTATAAGATTTGTGGCATATCATTGTAAGTAGTTGTAATGAAAGGTGACACACTTGGCCATATGATAAGGGGGTTTTGTACTATCTTGCATAATCATTTGGTCAAAAAAAAAAAAAAAAACATTGAGGTCTTAATGCAACAAATCATGTTTAATTACAAAAGAAGGATCAAGAAGAGGACACTGGGACACATATTTTGGGTCACAAAAATTATCCTCACTCATTATGTTGGATGATTAGGATTTTTGAAGTTCCTCCTAAGTTCTAAAACATGTTTTAACCAAACAAGCGTATTAATGAAGGACTTGGATTTAACTGATAAGACAAATTTGAAAAAGAATAAAATGATGATTAAAAGTAATAAGCACTTTTGGAGTTCAGCTCATTTCTAATTAATTCACCGAAAAATATATATATATATATATATATATAATGTGTGTGTGTGTGTGAGAGAGAGAGAGAGATAGAGAGAGAGAGAATGATTGGCACCACCACACACGAGGGATGTACTTGTTTACAGACACATGTTAAGAAGTTAACTCATGGGCCTTGATTGCTTAAACTGTTGAGAATCGCATTTAAAGAAGGCACGTGCAATGTTTTTGGATATATACACACACACTGTGTGTCTGTTTGTGTACACTGTGTGTGTTGGAGTAAGACCCGGACAGCATCACAGCATGTCATTTTCTTTTGTTGAAACAGAAAAGTTATTCGGTGAAATCTTCATTTTGTTTTATAAATCAATGTAAGTGATAATTTTTTATAAAATTTTAATTTTTTTTTTAAATTTTCAATAACCATCTTCAATGCAAAAATTAAAAAAAAAATATTAGACTTTATAAAAAATAATCACAGCACATCAAATAATAACTTAAAGTTATCAGTTCATAGAATAATTTTTCGATTGGGAAGGAGGAATGAATCGATTTTATTTTTTAGTTTATATTTGTAGATAAGTAAAATAAAATTCAATAAATTCATATTGCACTTGATTCATTTAATAATTAATATTCTAAGTTAATTTTTTAAAAACTAATTATAGGCTTATAGCCAATGTTCATGTCCTTATATGTATCCATTCCATCATTATTTTTCAATTGTCTAAAGTTTTGATGAAAGATTAATATATAAAAAGACCAAAACCCATGATTTTGGTTAACTTATTGTGAATATTCAACTCAACATTATTCTAATTATTTAGGTTTAATTACATGAATCATATCTCATTAAAGAGATTTGACAATTATTTTTGTTTTTGCTTATTATGAATTATCTAACATAACCCTTCTCTTCTTCTTTTTAGTTTAGAACCGACTATGAAATAATATGATACTAAGTACAACACCGGCAAAACTAATTAACTTGTGAATAATAAATTCATGTAATATAAAACATAATTCTATATATATCATGTTTTTTGTGACGATGAATTTTTCCAATGTTTCAGTTTGGTTTGAATGTTTTTAGATCAGTGAATCTAAAATGTTTGAACTTAAGACATTTTTTATAATTGTTGAAAAAGGATGAAAGTTTTAATTTTTTTGTGAGGAAAAATAACAATTTTCTTTGGATCAAAATAAATTTAAATCATAAAAAATTATTTAATTAAACACCAATCTATATATTTAGTCAAGTGAATCAATGGTTTTGTTCTTATTACTTGGATTGTCTTTCTCTCATGCTTGCTTGGTGCCTTCTGATTGGACTTCTTTAAGGATAAGATATTCATGGGGAGAATTTTTGCAACTTGGTATGGACATGCAACAGCAAGAAAGGAATGGAAAATGACTTGTGTCACCTTTAGTGGTGATATTTACATCTTTGGATTATCTTATACACATTTATCACATTTCCCTTCATTAATTGCTGCCAAAACTAATTCTATTACTTTCTTTGATATTGGACTTCCATTATTGTGATTTCATCATGCAATGCGAGCTTTTCATAAATCTCACAGTATATGAAAACTTGTCGCTCTTAAGTTTGTTTAGCAGTTATTTAGAAGATTAAAGTTTTATCTAAGTAATGCAAGTATCTGTTTTCAATGTAATTAGCGCGAGTCCGATTTTCTCTTGGTCATCCTCATATCGTTGTATAAAAGAAAACACCAGTACTAAGTGTTGGTATCGTGAATATACAATGTGCTAAAAAACGGTAACCGTCTGGTAGCGCTTACTTTTTTGCTTAAATAAATAAAAAATTAAAAGTTTTTTTTTTCAGAAATAATTATTAAATGCACTTTTATTTTTACGTAAAAAAGGAAAAAATTAAAAGTTCCTTTTTCCTTATTAAAAGTATTTTTTTAAAAAAAATATTATCAAGCGGAGACTAAATTATAGACAAATCTAATTTTTAATATTATTTTGCACAAAGTGATTGATTTAGAATGTTATTTCTACAATATGATTGCTCTCAAACTGTAACTTGCATTCACTTTCACACTTGATACCCAAACATTTTACCATAACACCAAGAAATAACCCCTAGAGAAAGGAAAAGATAATGATTTTTTTTTCCATTTTCTAACTTTATTTAAGAAAGAAAAAAAAAGGGAGAAAATTTGATTCTTTTTTTTTTCCTTTTCTTTCATCAAGTACACAAACCCAAGCATGACCTTAATGATGTGATTAGTTTTGAAATTGAATTATCATAATTTGGAAAGTTTTCCCCCAACAAACACATATTTTAGAGCTTTTATGCAACTGCCTAGTGGTTTGAAATTTTAACCAGGAAGTTTCGGCAGTTAAAAACTTTGCAAAGAAACTAGCAAAACTCCTTTAATCTAGGCAACCAAGTGGACCAGGCCATGTGCTGAAACATGATAAGAATCGAGCGTTTACAAAACGTGATAGGAATTGAGCATTTCTTGTATTGAATTAATTACGAGAATTACTTATTCAAGTCAAGCAAATAAGTTTTTAAAATTCAAAACTAAATATTATTGATAAAAATTAAATAATAAAGACATATTACATTATATTTATATAGAGACAAAAAATTACCATTTTGAATAGAAAATTACTAATCCTAAAAGGACTATGAAAATAAAATAAAAAAGTTGGAATAAACCAAAATTTGGGCTTTTGTTGCAATTGAGCCCGTAATTAAAAAACTAAATAAGAAAAAAAAAAAAAAAAGATAGTCACAAACGTCATCTCATTCTGAATTTTTTAAATGAGGTAATTAACAATCTAAAATTTTTCATAAATACTTAAAAAAAAAAGGCTAATTAAAGACCTAAATAATGATATTTGGTCAAAAAGTGACTTTGCTTATACGATAAATTTTATATATTTTTATCATTCTGAGTAAAAAAAATATGAGTCACAAGCTCTTAAAATGAGACTTTTCAAAATTTCATTTACTAATACTTTAATTTAAAATAAAATTTGTTACGTTTTCGCAAAAATTCTCCAAAAGTCTATACAAAATTAACTGATAAGATAATTAAGTTAATTAAAAATTCATTAATTTATAATCCATTAAAGAGAAAAGGAGAGGGAGAGAGAGAATGAATGAAGCTCCATTTGTGACAAAAAGATATGCTAAGTATGAGCTTGGGTAATATACTTTTTTGAGTGTCTTCAAAAGTTATCTGTGGTGATGTCTTTCACACAAAGAACTTTTGCCATGACATGACCTTTCTAATATGGGAGATTCATGATGAGTCATTGCAAAGGACTAAAATGCAATTTTTTTTTTTTTTTCATTTTTCACTCTTTAAATATGGTTAAGGTGGCTGATTGACTGATTGTACCCTTTCCCTACAGACAGTGTAAGTGCTAAATTATTGGAGCCAGTACTGAATGGCACATAACTCCCACGCGCAAAGAGGCGCGTAAGATTCATATCTTATTAAGTAAATTAAAACCCCTTTTTATCTTTTAGGTTTTTAGTAAAATCATAACTGATTCTGTAAAATATATATAAATTAATTTTAAATTTTTTTATCATTTAATAAATATTTTTTAACTGGTTCACATTTAATTTTAAAAAATACTTAAAATCTAAATAAAGGTTAGACAAGAAAAGAGTTAATTTTAAAAAAAATTTGATAAATTAATGAAAATAGTTTTGACTGAATTTAATTTGAGATTTTTTTAAATAGTCTCTTAAAATTTGTATAAAAACTAAATTTAATTGTTGGATCAAATTTTTAAAATTACTTTTATTTTAATTTTTTTTAAAATATGCAAAATTGTATTTACAAAAAATAAAAAATAATTCTACATTAGTTTTATCCAAACATATTCTTATGTCTTTAGAACAATCTTAACCAAATTTCCTAAAAAACTATTTTACCTAGTTACTTTTGAAGTGATTCTTTCAAATATATATATATATATATATATATATATTTGAATTTGTAATTTCTTATAGGAGTTTCTCTTTACACTGTTCATCTTAGCATTTGAGGATCCAAAATGACCTGTCCCAAAATAGCTAGTTATTTGGAGAGTTTATTATAATTTTATTTTTATCTTTTTAAACTATTCATTTTAGCTAAGATACCATTTAAATAAAGAGAGTAGTGTTGAAATTAATTTTTCAAAAATTTAGTAGCTAAAATAAATATATAAATTTTAACACAATTTTACTTAAGATACTATTTGATAAAACTTTTTAAAATATTTTTAATAAGTAAAAATAATAATTTTTTAAATTATTTTTCTCTTAAAAATGAAATATAAAAATAAAAAATACACTTGATAATTATCTCTTACAAATAAAATCGAACAAATAATACTTTTATTTTATACTTATTTAAGTAATAAATGAATAAATAAATTTTTTTAAAAAAAAGTGTTAATCAAGGATATTTAAATTTGATTAGTTTTATTAAAAATGGTCTTAGCACCGAATGATTGGTACGTGGTATCCACGGATGATGAGGTGGGCGGGGAATCAATATGTTGAGACAATATATCGCGGATTGAGATATGGTGGGCTGCTTTTATGCGTACACCAGCAAGGTAAAGTCCCAAAATTGATGTGACTCAACTGCTTGTTTTTTTTTTTTCTATCTGTTTTCCAAATTCTAGCATGACGTCAGCCCTAACTCCATGGTGGGATAGATTCCAACTGTCTGTCTCTCTAGTCTCTTTACTCTAGCTCAAAGAAAGGATTCAATGGTCACGAGTACACCAGGTGTAATGCACTTTGTGTCATTGAGGGAATGATACATAAACAAAAATATGTAAGTTTTACTGTATATTGTGTTATTGGGTGTAATTTACTTACATCAATGAATAATTTTTCCTTCTACCTAAATCATTTGCAATACTTTTAAAAATCCACTTGTTTACATTTTCTTATTTTCTACATTCTTATATGAAATTTTTATGAATCTTTTCAAAGAATTAGCCTTTTAAAGCCAAAAACAAAGTTTAATATTAAGATACGTATTATGGAGAAATTTGATAATCATTTAAATCAGTTTCAAATAGATAACATAAATAATATCGTGTTGATTTTCTAATTTAACTATATACATGTTAGAAATTAATTTAAATGATCATGAATATTTTTATACTAACTTACTACTTAACTTTTATTTCTCAAATCCTAGTTATTCACTCGGTCTTAGTTTTATAACTTTCATAAAGAGGCCAATTCTTTTCTTTTTTTTTTTTGTGATTCATGGGGAAAGGTAAAATTACAAAAGAATGAACGTGTGATGATAATATAAATAAACTATCAGAGGATTTTAGAATAATATTTGTTGTGTGATTTTTATTTGTGAAAATATTCTCTTCGTTTAGAGGTAAGATTGCGTAAAATTAATTATTTCCAAACTCCGCAATGATGAGTACATTGAACTAATCTCATTTGTTGTACAATTCAAACTTCCACCAAAATTGAAAATCACTAAGCAATGTGAAAAGCATGAGAGGTAAAATCAAATCATGATGTTGTTTAACAGATGAAACAAGAACAACTTTGACTGCTTTTCAATTTTCAGATATTAAATTTTAAGAGGGAAAGGTTATGTTTGGACAGGCTTATGTTCTCCCAATTTTGGAAACAGAATAATGAAGGGTTAACTGAAGGAGACAGCAACAAAAGCCTTTTTTATGTTGGTTTTGAACAATTTTAACAATTTGAAGTATCACTAACTCATCTAAAAGCTTAAGTTGTTAGAGATGGTGTAACTTTATTATTATATTCTCTAACACACCCTTTCACGTGTGATCAACTTGAACCTGCACGTGTCAATTCATATTTTTAAGGTGATGGTGAGATTTTGCCTCGATGACAGTGACGTTTGAACTCAGGACATTTTTATCTGCTCTAATACTAAGTTAAGTTACCAACTCATTAAAAACTTATATTCTCTAACACACCCCCTTATGTGTGGCCAATTTGAGCATACACGTAACATACGCCTTCACATGTGATCAATTTGAACCTACACATGTCAATTCATATTTTTAAGGTGATGGTGAGATTTTGCTTGGGTGACAGTGAGGTTTGAACTCAGGACCTTTTTGCCTACTCTGATACCAAATTAAGTTACTAACTCATCTAAAAGCTTATATTCTCTAACATGCCCCCTTATGTGTAACCAGTTTGAGTCTACACCTATCAATGCATATTTTTAGGATAACAGTAGGGTTTGAACTCATGATTCATGACCTTTTTGCCTATTCTAATATCATGTGAAATTAACAACTCATCTAAAAGCTTAAGTTGATAAAAAAGATATAAACTTTGTTATTATACTCTCTAACAATTTTATCTAAAAATGTTATCAAAACGTCTCCTTGCAATACCATGTGATTTCATCTAATAGAAAGTTCCAATAAAACTTTTAAATATGAAAATAATAAAAAAAATCACATCATATGATGATTTTATGTAATAATTTTTCTCCAATTGTGGATTCTATACTTCTTTCAATAACCAGTTTTTTTATTATTTATATTGTACATGAGTATTGTCATTAAAGTACAACAAAAGAAAGCCTATAGTGAGAAATCTATTATAGACAATATAAACCCAAAAGTTGCAAACCTGTTTGAAGTTAACAACCAACAAGACCCCACCACACCTAACACAACTCCCATTAATAAATTGGATTACTTATCATCTTCTAATTGAACAAGGCTTCCAATTAAATCATGTCTTGTAGAATGAAAAGGCATATGGATACTTCATTTTATCAATCTCATGTTGATACTTTTCAATGTTAAAAGAAGACTGTTTAAAACATACGATTAATTTTCGGAATGAGTTTTTATTTATCTCAACCATTTTATTTTAATATCTTGTCTCATGTGACAATGTAAAACAAATGGCTTTTGATTTTATGAAATAATAAGTGTTCCAAGGTCCGTTTGAGACAAAGTTATGCGTGAATTGACGATGATCCGAATAAGACTTGAGGCGACCCAAAAAATAGAAGGTCTGAGATAGAGCCCTGAGAAAAAATTTTGACCTGCCAATTTTGACTCATTTTTTTGAATTTTTGAATTTTCTAATTGTGTTCGGATTAGTATTAGTAGTTTCTTATTTCATAACTATTAGAAATTAGTGGTTTCTTAATTATACTAATAGAAGGAATTAGTAATCTATTAGGATTAATAGTTTGTTCTATAAATGTAATTTATTGAACTCTTATTATAGCTCATCAATAATATTTCAATTTTGAAATTAGAAAATTCTTTTATTGTTAGGTGAGTAATCTCCGTATTACTTAGTTTACAAAAAATTTGATGTGTTCAATTCTTTTTCACGTTTTCTTGTTATGTTATATGAGCCAGCTCGATCTCACAACCGGAACATTTACATAGACAAAGTAGGATTAGGGTTGGATTTTTGTCAGCGACTCAAATAAAAAATTAAAAAAAAAAAGATTAAACTTGTCAAAATGTCTTAACAACCTCGATTAAATAGTTAAAAATCAACAAATACAATAAAAAATTAAAAGAAAAAAGATTAAACTTGTCAAAATGTCTTAACAACCTCGATTAAATAGTTAAAAATCAACAAATACAGTTGACTTTGGGTGTAGTTAATATATTGATTGGGAAGTGGGAAACCTAAACAAACTATAGAGGAGGACTATGACTGAACCTTTAGTACTTGTTTGGCATAGTTAAAACAAGCATTTGAAATCTACCTTCTTTCCAGAGTGGCAACTGTTGCATGCAGTGGTAACATTTCTCTTCTGTTATGCTACAGCCTACAACAAAGGAATAATATAAAAAGAAAAAAGTTGGTAGATGACCAAACCCAGTACTGCTGGCATAAAAGATCCGACCCATTAAGTATGGTACCTTTTCTTTTTCTTTTTTTATTATTTTTTATGGGTAATAATTTAGGTCTTATCATTGTAGTGCCCGAATTGTCTTGACACAAGGTGCCAATATAATGAAGGGTCGACCCAGATGTTTGGCAAGTTTCAATTCTAATACCTACTCCATCTGTATTTCACTCTATTACCCTCTGACTCAATTTTTACACTTTAAAGTTATTTTCCCTCTTGTTAAAACGTTTAGGGGTTGCCAACAAAACTAAGGATAAAAAAAGAATATATGTATGTTTTCAAAAACTACTTTTATTTTTTAAAACATAAAAAGTAAAAACACAAAACAAATGTATTTGACAAGGCATTTTGGAATATATTTATTTTTAGAATTTTTTCTAAAAGCACCTTATTCTTAAGAAACTACGTACTAAAAAAATGCTTTTTATTTTTTTAAAAATTCAACTTCATTAGGTAAATGAAAACCCAAAAAATGAAATGACCACAATGAGAACGAAAACTAATCCAAATAAGTCCTAAAACTCACCCAAATTGGCATAAAATCACCCAGAAAAAATGAAGTGAAAAGATTTCACGGTAATTCTGTCATTTAGTTTTGAGTATTCATATAAAACTCATGTATGTCTCATAAAATATTTAAATATGAATAATACTACCAAAAAAGACTTTTTCATTAGATTCTTTTTCTAAACTCACTGTTTTTAAGATGGTCCAAAAGATTTCTTCAAAACTTTAATTTTTTCTCAAAATACAAAGGACAGGCATCCAAACATTGTAATAATTTGTTTTGCTTGAAATAATCACTTTGCTATGTCTCCTTATTATGCTAAAAGAACTCCAATTGAACTTCCAACCCAAAAATTAGAGAAAAAAACACCCTCCAATTCAATTGTGCCAATCTAGAAATTTAGTCTCATCCTATAAAAAAAAAAAAAAAAAGGAAAAGAAACAGCACTTTCTTTCAGCATTTTGATTATGTAACCATCACTATGATTTGAACCCAAGTGTGGCAGCCCGGATTCGGGCTCTGTGCCAGCTCTGAAAGAAAGGGTTCAAGTCCAACCAAAAAATGTTGATATTGATAGAAATTAAAAAAAAAAAAAAAACCTAGCTAGCCCTAGACAAAGGCCAAAGAGCAAAGGAAAAGAGAAAAGGGAAAGGGAAAGGCAAAAACTTGAGGAATCCCAAAGTTCTCCCCAGCAAAGGTGCAGAACAAAGGCAAAAATGAAATGATTACTTGAATGAAATGGGATCCACTCTCCCCCTTTGATCATCATCTTTCCTTTCAAAGTCTCTCAATTTTTTGACTTGGGATTGGGACCCACCTCGGCCACCATTGTCTTTATGGATTGAATGATAAAAAGAGTACCTCACGTGGAGTCTGAACCAAAGGTCCTGTCCAACCACAATAAAAAGAACCCACCTCCCATTTTAATCCCAAAAAAAATTAAAATTTAAAATTTTTGATACATTTCAATCCAAAAAAATAAAGAATAAATAAATAATAAAGCAATTTCTTTTCTTTTTGCTAAAAACCTAGCTTTTTAAAGCTCACCCATATAATTCTCACTCATTATCTTTGTTGCTTAAAGCTTGCCTTCCTTCCTTATCCTCACTCATTCCCTCTGAACTGCTCCATGAGAAAGGAATTGAAACATTGATAGATAGATAGATAGAGAGAGAGAGAGAGAGAGAGAGAGAGAGAGAGAGAGAGAGAATTGGTGTGTGTTTAAGACAGAGAAAGAGAGACCCACAAGAGACTAAATTAAGGGTACTCTGTAGTCATTTCTGTTTTAAAAAAAAGGGTACAATATAGAGAGAAAGAAAGATCAGTATCTCATGTGATCATGGAAGGAGGTGATGATCTCCACAGGCCAAATTTTCCATTTCAACTGCTAGAAAAGAAGGAAGAAGAAGCTTGCTCCAGCTCCGGCTATCCGTCGCTAGCTATATCAGCTGAAACGAACACAAACCGATCGAATTCTAGCCTCCAAATTGCCGCTGATCCATCAAAGAAGCCACCTGCTAAGAGGGCTTCAACGAAAGATCGACACACCAAAGTCGACGGGACGTGGCCGTCGCATCCGCATGCCTGCACTGTGCGCCGCTAGGGTTTTTCAGCTCACTCGCGAGCTCGGACACAAGTCCGACGGCGAAACCATCGAGTGGTTACTTCAACAAGCCGAACCTGCCGTGATTGCCGCCACCGGCACCGGAACAATCCCTGCAAACTTCACGTCGCTTAACATTTCGCTTCGCAGCTCCGGCTCCAGCATGTCCGTCCCATCTCAGCTACGATCCACGTACTTCAATCCAAATTTTTCACTGCCACAACGTCGGAGTTTGTTTCCGGGAATCGGACTATCCTCAGATAACTCATCAACGCTTCTTAATTTCCAATCTGCAAATCTAAATCCGATGTTACAAGCTAAGCAAGAGTTACGGGACACGTCGCTAGAGTTATCGGAGACGGAGGAGACAATAGGGAGAAAACGTCGGCCGGAGCAAGAGTTGTCTCAACAACAAATGGGAAACTACTTGTTGCAGTCGAGCACCGGTGCGATGCCGGCGAGTCACGCCTCGATTCCGGCCAATTTTTGGATGGTGGCAAATTCTAATAACCAAGTTATGAGTGGTCATGACCCCATATGGACATTCCCTTCAGTTAATAATAATGCTTTATACAGAGGCACTATGTCTAGTGGGTTACATTTTATGAATTTTCCAACTCCAGTTGCGCTCTTGCCCGGCCAGCAATTGAGCACCGGGGTTGGCAGCAGCGGTGGCGGCGGTGGTGGCGGCATAAGCGATGGACACTTGGGTATGCTCACAGGGTTAAATCCCTACCGGCCCATTTTCGGCAGCGGCGTTTCAGAATCTCAGGCTAGTGAGTCCCATTCGCATCATCATCACGGCGAGGATCGGCATGAGGACACCACTAGTCACCACTCATAGATCATGATCATGATCCCAGACATGTGTAGTTTGATTTGTAACACACGTGAGGTTTGATTTTGCTCAAGAATTTGAGTTTTCTTAAAAAAATTATTTCAAATTTTTTTTTGTTGTGTGTGATTAATATGGGAGATTTTTAGGGTTTGAGAGAAAGACAATATTTTAACATGGGTATTGGCTGGTTTTTGCTTTGATCACTACACAACTTCTCATCATCATTGTTTGTCCAATTATTTTACCCCCCAAACCTACTTGTAATCCCATGCCTTGTTTTGTATGTTATGCTGAGAATTCATATATACTGACTTGAATTGGGCTTTATCTTCTGGACTCAACTCTCTCTCTCTCTCTCTCTCTCTCTCTCTCTCTCTCTCTCTCTCTCTCTCTCTCTTTATATATATATATATATATAATATACATACATATACATATACATATATATAGTAGTGAAAGGAAGGACCACAGGAAGTTATGGTGTTAAGAGTGAGAAATGAAACAGTATCATGCATTGTAGTATATATAAAAAAACTGGTTTCAGTTCTGATACTAATCTCTGCCATGAATCTAACGATTACAGCATCTATGATTGAGATTTTTTTTTTTTTTTTTTTATCAGAGAAATGGAGGGGTGTAATAGGGACGGTGGGGGGTGGGGTCCAGACCTTATCAGTTCCAGGTGTTGCTCAGGTGGTGAGGCCCAGCTGCAGGTCATTTGCCTAAAACTGTACAATATATCACTGACAAACAGGTCGATCATTCCTCCTCTTTTTTCATATATATAGGGGTTATTGCTGTTGCTGGCACCAAAAAGATCGGTTGTGGGTGTTAATGACCCTACTGGAGCTGGCCCACCACCTCAATGATCTGGACTGTTCATTTTTTTTGGGGGCCAACTTTGAATGATTTAGGTCTTAGTTAGAGAGAAATGTTTAGAATCTAGAGGTCATGCCACAAGTTGTACAATGTCTGCCATCAAAATATTTTAGTTGGCAAAAATGGTGCTCCCTAGTTTCACACACAAATGCAATATTTCTCCTGTATTTCTGGGGTCTAAGCTATATCCCCTTAGATGGAAACTTTGAACTCACAAGCCACACCCATAAACATATATAAAATGGAGAAAACATTTTTTCCTATGATTTCAAAAAGAAAATGATAAAAATTGTCAACAGTAATCATATCAAATAATGATATAAAATGACTTTTTTATTAATAATTTTTCTAAGTTAATTGATGTATTTATTATATTTGTAGAGACAGACAAGTTAGAATTGCAATTTCTGTCTTGACAGACAGTGTTTTGAACTGCAACTCACACACACACACACATATATATATATATATATATATCTGAATAGCATTTTGTGGAGCTAAGTTGGATTTGAACTAGCGTAGACATACTGTCAACAAATTTAAAATCCGTCCCCATTTAATCTGTCGGGCATCAATCCAGAAAAAAAAAATTATATCATTAATTAGTTATTAATAAAACAGTCTGTCTTTGGATATCCCATTGGGTTGGAATCCTTTCAATTGATTTTTTGAGGACTCGTCCATTGCTTTTCCTTTGGAAGATTAATTCAAGATTAATAAGAATCATAAGTGATAAAAGAAAGGGAAACACACACATCATCCCATAAAACCATGAATATTGTCATCTTATAGCTGCAACATGAGTAAATTTATAAATTCCACTTCATAGAGATGAAACAAAAAAAAGGAAAAGAAAAACCCATTCTCTGAGACTAAATGTTAGATTTCTTGGTATTTTGATATCAGCGTATTTTTTGAAATTTTTACAGTTGTCTCTATGAGCTTGTACCATTCACCATGGGGACTCTTAACATGTGTTTAGAGACGTAAACACTTCCCCTTAACTTTGTCTCTATGAGCTTTTACCATTGACCATGGAGACTCTTAACATGTGTTTAGAGACTTAAACACTTCCCCTTAACTTTGAATTTTTTTCATTCCATTTCATAAGATTTTTCAATCATCATTCTTCATTCATTTTTGGCATCAATTGATTCTTCTCCATTGTTGGCATTAACTCTCCATTTTTTCTTGCAAAAGTCATTGTAATTGTTGTTGGTTGCTTCGAACTTTTAGTTTCTTAGTTCTCAATATAATCTGCAAAACGAATGTTAATAATCAATTTTTTTTCCTACCATGGTTGTTGCTCCTCTTCATTTTTTGGGATATTATCTTTTTTACTGTTCACCTTTTTTTCTCCTCGCTCTTTTTTCTTGGTTGACTCATGGTCATTGCCCTTTTCTTTTAACTGCAAAAGCATTTATTAGCTTTTCGGTCTTCCTTTTTCATTTAGTTAAACTCATTTTCTAACCCTTTTAATTTCGTTAATTTTTTTTTCTTGTTCTTCTTATTGGCAACCAAGCACTTTGTTTAGGTTAAGTGTGTTGTAGTTCCTTAGAACAAAATTAATAACCAAGACAACACAAAAGTCTCATTGTATTTCTCTTATTCTTTTTCTTTTTTCGGCTACCAGTATTCTTTATTAACCAACACCAACTATGATTTTTGTCACACACCCAGCTTTGATGATAACCTAGAACTCATATATTCTTAACCCAACTCTAATTTGTCGAGCATCTCTAAGATCAACTTAGCTCTTTCAATAATTTACTAGATGTTGCATTACTGGTACTTTATCACGTGGTTTGTTTATCTCTTCCAATTTAATTTGAAACCAACTCTGATATCAAGTTAAAATTTTTTGGAGTGCATTGATACTAAATGTTTGATTTCTTGATGTTTTGATATCACTATTTTTTCTGGGACTTTTACAGTTGTCTATATGAACTTTTACACTTGAACTTAGGGACTCTTAACATGCATGTGCTTTGAGATGTACAGTTGTCTGACAATCTAAGTATGCACATTATGATCTTAAAGATGCTTAACAATACAGTTGTACTTGGGAAGAGCAAAATCCAACTGTGGTAAGACATGCAACAAACTATATGGGATTGAATAGTTGGCATGCATTTTCAATTGGTTGGGATCAATTACACACACAGCATAAATTCAATAGCTGTTATTGTCTTTTAGTTTTTGTGTGGGGGGAGGAGTACTACTGGGGGTGGTGTCAGTAGCATTATATTGAAACAGGAAATGGTGGTGTTGGGTTGTACACAAAGTTGCACATGGGTACGAAACCAAATGGTACACCCAATGGGTCCCACCAACAAAATCTTGTATCCTAAAAATAGAATGATTAGACCATCCAAACCCTTCCACTCAATTGTTTTGGTAAACAAATTAACCAATTTGGAAACAAAAGGCCCTTCATTAATTAGTTGCTAAAAACAGAGCTCATTTTTGCTAATTATGGTCCTGGAAATCTCTTGATTATATATTGTATTGTTGATGATATGCAAATGTTGGGAATGATATATTTTGATTGATGGTTTTTCTTTTAGTAGAAGGTTTGTCTGTCGATGACATTGATACACTACCATATCTCTCTCTCTCTCTCTCTCTCTCTCTCTCTCTCTCTATATATATATATATATCTCTGTTGGCGTTTAGCTTGGTGCCTTGCTGGTATTGTCCAATTTAAGCTTCATGTGTAGCTGTTAGCATTAAAGCATGAGGACATGCCCTGCCAACACATTTAACGTTTAGTATGTACGTGTGGTGTGAGAGAGAGACCATGCACGGTATTATGTTGGGTTTCCAGCATAGTAAGGCATAGCTTAAAGGCCACCTGCCTAGGGATGAAAAAGTGGGTGATAACAGCAAGATATTGGAATTTGATTGTTGGAGCAAAGTTAGTGTGTGTGTGTGTGTGAGAGAGAGAGAGAGAGAGATGCTGTAAAACAAATACAAATGCAATGAAAGAAATGAATAGTAAGCAAGTTTATTTCACTTGCATTGCCCGTGGCATTTATAAACACGGGTGTCAATTTTTTTTACATAGAGACAACACTACCACACCAACACGCATGAAATTAACGAATTTAAATTGGGATAGTGTTTGACTTCAAATCAAATAAGAATAATCTTCTTTTACTCACATACATGTTACAATTTTAATGTGGCACACAAGTAATTATATGTATATCATGTAATTATTTTGTTTTAACTAAAAAATCAAAATTAAATTAAATTAAAAAGTACATATGTATTGTATATGTGATAAATTGTTGTTAAGACACGTATCCGTATAGGAGGACGTTCTTCCAACCGAGTTTGGAAATTAAATATTGTCATTTAAATTGAACATAAATAAGTTTGTATCATAAATGAGTCAACATATTTAACAATATTAATCATGCTAATTAGTTTAACATGACTTAACACGTTCAATTATATAAAAAAAATATCACGAGTCGGGTTATTTCTCCCATATCAAAATGCTATCAAAGTTTAGAAGACCTTTGAAAGAGAATAAGACTAAGAATAATATTTGGTGAGAATCGTTTGTCTTTTCTCATTCAATATTTGATGTTTACACACGCGTGTGTGTGTGTGTATATATATATATATATATATATATATATATATAACTAAGATTGTCATGCTATGCACGAGTTGTTATTAAATAAAATTTAATTGTAATAAATAAATTTACAATTATTTTTTTTAATAAATGATAATAAGAAGCCAATAAGTTATCATAAATTTATGCACGATCAATAAGAAGCCAATGACAATAATTATAAATCTAATTAATCTTAATTATAAAAAGTTTCACTTCTAAACACGGATTAAAAAATAAAAACACAACCTGCAAATAAAAATTGTACTAATCAGATAAAAAATAGGACTAATAAAATATTGTACACCAAAAATATGTAAAAAAAAAAACCCTCTTTTATCCACAAAAAAAAAAAAAAAAATTTGTACACCAAATATTGAACAAAATAAAATTTTAAAAAAATAGGAGAACAAATAGTGAGTAACAAAGATAGTTGGAAGTGGCACGTAATCCAATAATCGCTTTCACAATCTTCACGCTTGGTTTCACACCCAGCCTCTCCCAAATATCTGACAACTTTTCCGAATCTGATTATCTACCTCTAACAGGTTTCGTCTGACATTCTTCAATTATAAGAAATTTACAGGAAGATGAAAAAAAAGGTATTAAAACCTTACACACATATACAACAAATGAGACAAACAAAAAACAATACGGAGATTACATCAGTAGAGTAAGTAAGACATTGTATAAAAAAAAAACCTTAAGTTGGAGGATTGAAAAGGTTTTCCATACCAGAGAGAGAGAGAGAGAGAGAGAGAACCTAGATATACAAGAGTAGTACTACTACTTTTCTCTTATTGTAATTCAAAGTTCATACTCCATAGGATGTAAATGTGGAAATAAACTCCTAACGAAAATCTTCACGATTTTGGATTGGTTTCACAAGGTGGGTAATTAGCATAAAGCCGTGGGCAACGTGTAAAAAAGGATATGAACGGGGGATGGTGAAAATTTCCCTATAAAATTATAAGGAAAGATAGAAACGGTTATAAAGAGATTTTGTTAATTTCTTTTAATTTAAAATTATTTTATGAGAGTAGGATAAGGATAGAGAAATTATTGGTAAAAATTTTCTTATAAAATTATAAGGAGAGATAGAGACGATTATAAAGAGATTTTGTTAATTTTTTAAAAAATTTAAATTATTTTATGAGAGTACGATAAGGATAGAGAAATTACGTTGGGTAGTTTAGAAAGAATTTTTATTTTTAATTAAATGTTAGATTTAAAAGAGTTGATTAAATTGAGAAATTGAGAGAGAAAAGCGGAGAGAGTAGGAGATTGGAAAAGAAGAAAGGGGAGAAGTCCAAGAAATTTAGAAAAGTATAGGAATAGCCACATTACCAATACATTGCTATAAAGTATGTAAATAGATACAAATGTAATTAATCTTGATTCAAAATTCTAACCATCTATATAAAAGGGAAAGAATATTAGAGATTGAAATGTGAATGTTTCCTTATATACAAAGGAAAAGAATTATGAAGATTTTCAAGTGATTCTTTTGTTTGTCAAGAGATTCTTGATTTCCCATCCCCACAAACTAATGGATCGATGCTGAACCATTAGTTGTGTCTTTAAAAAATTTAAATGAGTACTCATGAGACCTTTAATGAATACATCATTAATTTGAAAAATATTGTATATATAACGGACAATGAGTTTCTTATGCATAACCTTTTCTTGAACATAATGATAATCAATCCCTTTTTTTTATTTGCTGATAAAAAAAATTAAGTATTTCATAAGTGCAAAAAAAAATTGGGTGGAAACATATATAGAAAAATTGAGTTGATATTATCACACTGAATTAAAAGAAGTTGAGGAAGGTAAATACACAAATCCTTGAAAAGGAGGCAAAGAGTGTGGGGTCAAGTAAAGGATCACCATCCTTTGCACTAAGTTTTTGGTCATTTACGGTAGGAAAGGAATATGGTTTGGTTGGATCCATGTGAGCCCCTTTTAACAAGTCAACAAAATATTATAAGTGTTTGTATGAGGTAAAGAGGATAACTATTAGACCCTTTTCTACTTGACACAGCGGCATGGACACGGGGAGGCATGCCATGCCTTGATGGCTTGACATGGGGGAAGGCATGCTATGCCATTGGAATAACATTCAGGAGGGGAATGGTATTCAGGAGCGGAATGACATTCAGTTTTAGAATAACATTCTGAAGTTGGCTAAGTTGGTGAGTCTCAACCAATGCCATAGCCAAGATAAGAGTGGCCTGTCATGGGCATCCTTGTGGATGGTTGAAGATAGTCTAAGTGTTGGAGGAATACTTAGACAAATTTAGAGTTGGTGCAACTGATGTGCATAAGCCTTTGACAGCAAGGGTTAAGGCAATGCCTTTGTGAACAGTTTGGCACATGGATGGCATTTGGCAAGGCAAATGCGTATAGGGGGAAGAACTGGTTCTGCAAATGGTTGTATCCACTCATGTCAAGTGGAAAAATCTTCATAAGACATATATAAGGGGGGGAATACCTCCTTGAGGCACCCATGGGCAAGTGACCTATGCGGCTAAGCAAGTTTAAGCCATGAGTAGGCATGGTTTGGCAATGAGGGCTGACACAGAAGCATTGGTTGGATCAAGTGGTGTGTTGATTCAAGGTCGAGTACACTTAGCCATGTCCGTGAGTGAGGGCTTGGAGTGGCATTAGTGCAAACAAGGCAGTTGCGGGTTTGGCAAAATACAAGGCTGGCTAAGGGCAGGCAAGGCAACCGCCTGTTGTGTTGGCGCACTGATCTAATGGCTCACATTGTATGCGGCAATGAGAGGAACTACTGCTCATAGGTGGCGCAAATCCAAGGCTTCAGATAGCCCTAGCAGTTGGGGGTGTAACTACAAGGCACAGGTGGCAGTCTCTAACAAACCCTAGCAGTTGGGGTGTAACTGTAGGCCATATGCGTGTCACACACACACATGGACGGTTGTAGCATTCTGTCAATATATATGTGCATATGTATGTATTTGCAGAGTGTGTGGCAATCATTAGTTGGTGCCATCAAGCCCTTTGGCAGTTGGGGGTGTCAACTGCTAGGTAGTTGTGTATGGCTGCTTATATATGCATGCTTGGGTTGCAAAATGTAAATAAAGAAGTGTATATACAAAATATACACAAGGGTGAGGAAGACGAATCTGTGAGGGAGAAAGTCTGGTTTTGTAACCCTTGGTCATGTGTCCTTTGTATTCATATGAGAGTATAATGAATAAAAGGTTAGGAATGTGTTTCCTGTAATGGCTGTTCTATGTGTGTCCCTCAATTCGTGTTTGTAATTGAATTGTGCAGACCCTACGGTGTTGGAATCCTATTCTAAGGATTCAGCCTTTCTTTGGGTTGCGTGGTTGGCTGGTCAAGGCGGGGGTCTTGACGCTGCACAGGCGAAAAAATTTGGTTCAAAATTTGACACTGTTACAATAACCAACATATAATGCTTCAATGCCAAAAAAATAGTAAAGCCTGCCAAAATCTTTCTAAATGACATGAAAGATATGAGAGGGGCCATTACTATTGATGAGAATATAATCAATATAAACAAAGAAGAAAATTAAACTATCAAGATGTTGATAAGTAAACTGTAAGATTATAATATAATTAATCTCCATGTAATAGGGTGTTTTATCTCAATTACTAGAATAGTTGACTTGGATTAATGTATTGGTTTATTTAGAATACACTGAATTTGTTCATTATAAGAAAAATATCATATGAACCTGTCATCTTTTACGTGATTCTTATACTTATTATTTGTAATAAGCTCTTAATCTTGAAATATTAATAGACTCAAGTTTTTAATATTGGTGATGACTTTGAGTGATCAATGAACGAAGTCTTTTATATCAACACCTCGATATTTTAAAAAATCATTGTTTAAGTTGTGGGGATACGTATTTTCAAGATGAAATCTACACTTTCTAAATTAGAGATAAAGATATCACTTATATACTAACTCAATTGATTAATCACTAAAAATCGGATTTGATCTTCTCAATAAATTGTTTATTGAAATGGTAACTAATTATGTCACGACCCGAAACCCACCATGTGTGGATCTCGAGTCGGGACTGCCACCTTTCGGCCCGGAGGCCTTGGGGCAAGGCTCGTACATAAGTGACGGTATCGAATAGATGTGCTTCATGTGGTTGCGGAAGCGTGAAAAACTTTTTCTTTTCTTTTCTCATTTTAAAATTTGCACATCCGTCCGATGCTACCGCTTTTCACGATGGTACACATGATCATACATTCAGAGCATAACTAAAAACTTAAAGGCTTTTATAATGGATACATGTTTAGCTGCCCCTTGGGGCTTAATATGTAATAGGTCACTACCTTACTAAAACAAAGGTTACAACTTAAGTTCATGATACTTAATAAAAGAACTACTTAGATATCCCTTCCAAAAACTGCTAGGCTCATCCTCATCGTCTTTCAATCAGCCCTATTGTCAATCACCTGAAAGGGGGATCCGAACAAAGTCCGGGTAAGCTAATCTAAGCTTGTGAGCAATTCCAGTATTCATCATGGGGTTTTCAATTAGCAGTGATTTTTAGTACATAAGATTTTGTAAATATTCACTGCCAATTGCTCGTGTACTTGAACATAGAACATATGCATTTCTTAAAATAGATAGCTTCGAAACATTTAAAGTATTCAAGCTAAACTCGTACTTCGTCAAATAGAGTATACAACTCAAAACATATGTATTTCATAAAACAGATAGCTTTGAAACAGTTAAAAGTATTCAAGCCAACATATACTTCTTCATATAAACTTCAAAACATATAACATAACATGTATTTCTTAAATAGAGTATATAAAACTCAAAACATATACATATTGAAAATGAGGGTAAAACCTGTTTCCATTTTCAAACTCATTTGTCGTCTTATCTCTTTCATTAGTGGAATCCGTTTAGAACCAGACTCCCGTTTTACATATACGTGGAGATATCTCATTTGCCTGGGGGATTAGATCCTGCTACCGGGCATTTCACATGATAGATCCGTTGGGTTCCGTACAACCCTACTCACTACCTATGTGATGATGCACATGATCGGTCCGTTGAGTTTCATACAACCCACAACACTACCTATGTGCTTATTACACATGATAGGTCCATTGAGTTTCGTACAACCCACAACACTACCTATGTGCTTATTATTTATCTTGCATTTCAAATACATTTAACATATGAGTATGTCAAATAGATATTTCTCGTGAGTACTTTAAAACATAACATTCATAACTTCGTGATAAACATTCGTATACTTAAAATAGGCAAACTCAGAATATTTAACAAGATTTGTATTTTAACTTAGACATGCTGGAAACACATTTTTGAGAAAACTGTAAGGAAAACAATTACTAAGCATGTCACAATAGGGTTTGTAAGAACAGAATAATTTAAAACTGAGATCATGGAATATACTGAATTTGGAATTTAAATGCTTCGTATCTTAAAACCTTTTGAAATCCATGTAGTTAAATCTCCACTTCAAATACAGGGTTACTCACCTTGGTCCTTTAGGGTTAGTGCTAATAATGCACTTTCTCACTTTCCTTGTAGTTCCTAAGAACAATTCATAAACATCTCATCAACTTCACATTCATTGTAATATCATCTCGATATTCCCTAACTTATGCTTAAATCGTATTAGATCCTAAAATGATCTCATAATTCATATGTACTTAACTTAACTCGTACTCTTAACCTATGACACAATTTAATGTGTTAGAAATTAAATTCATTTGAATTTATACTCTTTTGGTAGCTCCATTAATTTTAATTTAAGTTTATTTACTTCACATATTTACATGTCGTGTCTTTGCGTAATTCATTTCCTCGTGTACGCCTTAGATTAGTGCTTTGGCATTACTTTAATTTATAGTCATCTGACAGATGCTATTCAACAAATTTTATGTCTTTTTATTTTTGACATCTCTTTTAGTCAAATAGACTCTACCATTGAGTCCGGAACGTCGAAGAAAGTAAGTTTAGGCTTTCTTAGAATTTAATTTAGACTTTTGTATGTAAAAGGACAAAGTGGTCATTTATCGTTTTACGTGTCATATTTTTCGTACTTTGTTTCGTAATTTGGACTCCATTATTGAGTCCGGAAGGTCGAGGAAAGTCAATTTAGACCTTCCCTGATTTTAATTTGGCTTTTGAGGTAATAGGGGTAATCTGGTCATTTTAGCATTTTTTACGGGTCTCCAATTTTTCGGGACCTCATCTTATGTCGTGGACCTCACCATTGGACTCAGAAGGTCTGAGATAGTAAGAATACATTAACAACTTGTTAATTTTGGACAAGGGGTATTTTGGTCATTTATCCCTTTACGTGTCTTTATTTTTCGGGCCCTGTATCGTAAAACGGACCCTACAATTAGTCTCAGAATATCCAAAATAATAAGAATACACTATTCATATGTTTAATTTGGACTTTGTTTGACTTATTTGTGACTTAAGGGTAATTTAGTAATTTTACTTATTTAATAAATTATTTTATTATTTTTCCAGGGGCATATTTGTATAATTTCTCCAAAAATTGGGCCACAGTATAAATCCGTAAAACAGTTGGGGGTCAAAACCAAATTTTCATAAGTTCCGGTCCTGAACCGTTTGGTTCAGTTCAATTTTAAGTGAACCGGTCGAGTTTCTATGTGAACCAACCGGTTTGGTTCGGTTTAATACGTGAGGCTGACATCAGCCCTAATGTTTTAAAAATTAAAACCTAACCCAAAACGGCGTCGTCCTAATTATTCGGTGGCAAGCCCAGATGCTGTCACGTGTCTGAGTCGACTCAACCTGGTTTTAAAACCGAGTTGACTCACTGTCACCTTTTTCATTCGACCCCCACTATTGCCCTAATTTTCGAAGCTTAAAAGCTTCAATTTTGTGCAATTTCACTCGTTGTTTTTTCACTGTTTTCACTCTAATACACTTCTGGAACATTTTGTAAGGGTTTGACATTCATTTAGAGAATCAAACTGATCTTATTAGCTTGTTTGAAGGTTTGATAATCCGAACTTGTAACTAGCTTGTTCTTGCTTATTTTTTAACCAAATCTCGTGGGACTTGTTCTATCATGATCCCCATATTATGGGGATTCAATTTCCGTTCGTAAAGGTGGGTTTGGAAGCGAGTTGGTAAGGTTTGTTTTGAGAACCCGTACCTGCAACTCACCATATATGGTTCGTTTCTTTTGATTTTTGATCGCGTATAGGTGTTTTTAGGATGCTTGTGAGACCTACTTGAAGCCTTGATACACCAAAAATGGTTTAGGAGAAGTTGGTTCAGACCTGCTATGAGCAAGGTCTTCAATGGCGTAGCTTCTGGGTTTGGTATTTTTGAGTTGTTTTCAAAACCAAAAATCATGCTGGACACACTTCTAAACGTATATTAAGCATCATATGTTTATATACAACTTAGAAACAGTTCCTAATACTTCATAATTCTAGGGAGAGAAACATTAAAATTTTGAATATTTCTTACCTTTTCTCACTGTTTTCTTCCTTCCCCTTGCCCTGATTCTCCTTTCTCCTCTTCCGAGTTCTCTCTCTCTCTCTCTGTCTGTGTGTCATGGGTGTGTATATATCATATATGTATATATGTATATTTCTCTCACTCCCATACCCCATCACAATCAATAGCCATACCTCCCATACTTTCTGATTTGGGGCCATTCTTTCTTCCATAATCCTTCACCTACTTGCATATATAATATACATATATGGTACATCATCCCCATACTTCACCTTAATTCAATGTCTCCCCCATTACATATATATATATATATATATATAATACATATCACACACTCACACACTCACACACTTATATATATATATATATATTTAATTAATTTATTATGTTTAATTAATTAACGAATTAGTTATTCAATTAATTATATTTTATAAATTAATCATCACATTTTATATTAATTATAACTAATACTTAATTTCTCATATTAATAAATTAATTACATTAAATTAATTTATCATATTCTTAAGGGCATAATATTTACACTCATTTTTCATAACCTCGTAAATGCGCCTCATTACCCGACATTCTCGGGTCGGGGTATTACAAATTAGAAGTAATTAACACTTGGTAAATTAGGTTTTAAAATAATTAGTCATTGGTTTGACAGTGTATAAGTTTAAATCTTAATTATTGATATCCATATTTAGGGATATTAGATTTTTCTCTATTTTACCAAATTAGAGTTCAATTCTAATTTTACTAACTTGGAAGGACCTTATGTGAGTGTCACATGAGAAAATTTTTCTTTGCAGAAATTCGCCAAAATACATTGATAAAACCATCTAAGAACCCTTGAACAAAAGGACCTTAATGTATATGATTAGCTTGTTTTAGGTAGTTAAACAAGCAAACATGTTACAATCCATGAAAGAAATATGTGTAAATAGGACAAAATTTAAAGATTACATCTCTTTGGTCTTAGTTACATTCTAAATCCCCAAAGTGGGTTATAACTTGATACAAGGAACAAATCTACAATTACAATAACAAAAATCCTAGATCCAATGGTTAAAGTGAAAAACAAAAAGGTGTTACACTCTTGTTTTGCCCAATCCAAAGAATTGGCCTTAATGTTCATCATCAACGCTATTTTTTTTGAATAAATAAAAATAAAAGGAGTAGAAGTAGGGACACGATATTGAAAGTAAAGACATGCATGAAAGAGCAAAAATAAAGAAAATGGGATGATGGGGAAGGGGGTTTGAACTCGGGTCCAAAGGCTTCCTACATATCCACGTTAAGTGTGAAATTAGAGGTCACGTAGTTCTCCCGATTCACCCATTTCTATCAACGATGATAGAATATGATGGGTTAGGCTATAAAGAGTTAGAATGCATACCTTGTATATTGCGGCAAAATGGGTGACACTTCGGCTTGTACTCTTAATTCAAGAACCTTCACTCAGTCAGCCCTCCGGCTTGTACTTTGATTTGGGAAATCCATTTAGGTAGCATTTTAGCTTATACTATTGATTTGGAACCTTCATTCGGGGAAACACTCTGGCGTGACTGTCATGCCCCGCACATCCGGCCCAGTAAGATATTGTTTGCTTTGGGCTTTCGGCCCGCACGGATTTGTTCTTGGCTAGGCTTTTGCTCACCAAAAGGCCTCTTACTGAGGGGATACGCACACACCCCTTATGAATACCTTCACTTCTTCCCCCCCAAGCGATGTGTGACTCGGTCACCATCCTATTACCAAGGTTTGCGCCTAAGAAGCTAAGCCTGAAGAGGAACCGCTTCTGTCCTACATCGCTTGGGGAGGAGAAGGTTAAGGAATTCATAAGGAGGGTTGCACACTACTTAGCATGAGGCCTTTTGGTGGGCAAAAGCTCGGCCAAGAACAAATCTGCGTGGGCCGAAAGGCCAAAGCGGGCAATATCTGACTGGGCTGGATGTGCAGGGCATGACAGATGGTATCAGAGCCAATCCCCAGTCGAAAGTGTGGTGAGCTGCGGGCCAGGCCTCTGCACGCCTCCGAAAAGGTGGAGCCTTAAGGGGGAGAGGGTAATGGGATGGTGACCGAGTCCCACATAGCCTGGGAGGGAGGAAGTGAAGGTATTCATAAGGGGTGTGCGTGCATCCCCTCAGTAAGAGGCCTTTTGGTGGGCAAAAGCCCAGCCAAAAACAAATATGCGTGGGCCGAAAGCCCAAAGCGGACAATATCTTACTGGGCCAGATGTGCGGGGCATGACAGTGACAATCTTATACGCTAAGGTATGAAAATGGTTAGAAACTATATTGGTAGCACTTGGATATCAAATTCATTTCCCCTTAAATGATGGCCATGGGGGGTTATTTATAGACAAAATAGGTACTCATGATCTAATAACCCATAGTGATTCTCACAAATGTATTAAGAATTAAAAATACAAAAAATATAATAATTATCCTAAACATAATTATCCTACTTTATAAATAAGGTAAGAATATGAAAAATGATAACAAACCAATAGAATTCATGTCGACAAAGATGAACCAATTAGAATTAACAAAAAATAAAGTTTTAACCTAGTTAAGTTTTAAAAAGCTAGATGATCAAGGAGATGTCCCTAGTTATCTAAAATTCTTTATATATATAACAAACCTAAATGATGTGCATCAATCATGTGATTGTCTATATAATTCATGGACTAATCACAATACACCTAACACCTAATAAACGGATTAAAGATCTAAATAAGGTGGTTCAATCATATGAATGTCTACAAGTCATGAACCAATCACAATTAAGATAACACCTAGTGGACCAATGAAATTCAAAATAAATCCCATTTAACCTAGAATAAAAATGAAAAATCTGAAAATGAAAATGAAAATGAAAAATCCTAAAATAATTATCATTCAAGATTAACAAAATACCCTCAATTTGGTGAGCAATTGCTAGATTAACCCTCTCTCCCCCCCCCCCTAAAAAAAAAAACAGCATGAAAATGACTAAATCGTTCTCAAGGCATAGAAAAATGCCCAAATTGCCCTTAAAAGGCTAAAATTACCAATTTACCCTCAAAGGGGTAAAATGACATAAAAAATTATGAAAATGCCATTAAATGGCTAAAATGACCTATTAGGAGTAGGAAAGCATCAAAATTACCAAATTGTAATCCAAAGGGAAAAATAATGCCGCAATTACCAAAATACCTTTATAAAGTAAAAAAAAATATCTAATTTTTTTCAAAAATACTCTTAAAGGGTAGGAAAACTCTAGAAATTATTGGAATACCCTTTGGATATGAAAATTGCCAAAATACCCTTAAGAGCTAAAATGTGTGAAAATTACTACCTATGTGAGAAATATTGTAGTAATTTTTAGATAATGACAAAATAACCCTTAATCAAGAGATTTCTTGAAATGCACCACTACATGACCAAAATGCCCCTAGAACATTTAGATTTAACAAATACACTTTATGAATTACAAAATTGCCCTCGTACAATCAAGGGTCACAAAATGGGGTGTCTACACCCTATATCCCTCATCTTTTCCTAATTTTTTAAACCTTTATAAATATATAATATGAGGGGAGAGTCATTTACACAAGTCATTATTATTTCTTTCCATACATAAGTGAATAAAAAAGTAGCTCATTATTCTCTATAGTGTACGACACACATAGAGGGAAAAGAGAAAAAGACATAGAGGAGTATATAAGAGAATGAAGATATGATCAATCTCTTTCAACTAGTCTTCTTCAACAATCTATTATTCAAGAATAAGGTCATCCTAACCTTTCTTTTCAGGATTATACAGTTCATGTAAAGAAAATATCCAAAATAATTTTTAAAATCGCTTTCGCTATAGTTATGAACCCAACACTACTTACCTAGTATGGTCTTAGAAAGCATTTCGATTCGCTTATTTGAGGTATCTTTTAAGTTCTTGAAACAACTGCTCACAATCTTTAGTCCATTTAAAGTTCTTATTTTTCCTAAGAATCCTAAAAAGAGTGAGGCATCAATCTATCGACCTTGAAATAAAATGATTCAATGTTCCCACCCTTTTTGTTAAACTCTAAACATCATTCTTAGACTGAAAGGATTCCATTTCTATTAAGTCCTTGACTTGGGATGGGTTTGCATCTATTCCCTTCTAATTCACCAAATAGCCTAAGAACTTTCCTTAAGTGACCCCAAAGGTTCACTTAGTAGGATTCAATTTCGTGTGGTGTGTTCGTATAATTTTAAACATTTCTCCTAAATGAAGAATGCGGTTCTCTCTACAGGTACTCCTCATCAGCATGTCATCAATATACACCACTATGGTCTTCCCTAACTGATCTTTGAACATCTTGTTGACCAATCTCTGATATGTTGCGCTTACATTTTTCAATACAAAAAGGCATTACCTAACAACAAAACAAACATTTCTTTATGATGAAGGCGATTTTCTCCTAGTCTCGCAAGTACAACCTGATTTGGTTATATGTTGAGTAAGCATCTGTAAAGCTCAACAGTTCATGTCTTGCTGTGGTGTCTACTAGTTGGTCAATTTTAGGGATTGAGGAACTATCCTTAGGGTAAGCCTTGTTTAAGTTTGTGTAATCTACACAGACTCTCCATTTCTCATTCTTTTTTTCACCTAGACCCTGTTGGCTAGCCAATCTAGATTGTGAACTCTCTGGTCATTTTAACATCTAACAACATTTGTACTTTATCATTCATAGCCTTTTTTTCCCTAAGAGATTTTCCTTCACTTTTGTTAGACTGGTGAATAAGAAAGATCTACCATAAGCTTATGTAAAGTGACCTTGGAATCTATCCCTCTCATCTTGTTTCATTCCTTTGGATTTTACAACATCTTCTTGATAAGTTCTTCTTTATTTACGGTCCTAATTCAACCTATCCAAGTTGAACTCACTAGTCGTACTCCCATTTGGTCGATGTCGTGATCCTTCTTCCTGGTTCCATGTTGATCACCTTTCATCATCATCATGAATGAGAGATAACCAGCGCCCTCGTGACTAGCCTTGTGCATTGAAGTCCCTCTAAACTAGCATTTTTATGCTTCACATAAGGGTAGGACTTACTCGACTAGTACTTGGATCTGGACCGTATTAGACGCTTTTACACTTTTTCGGGAAGGATCCACCTGATGAGATGGTCCCTCAACATATTGAATCATTTCTTGAGCTAATGTTTCACCCTAATTCTTGGTGTTCATGTCAAATTGTAGTATTACGACCATTGTGTGACTTGATCAATGGAAAGATTCTAATGATTGAAATAGAAACCACTTTTAAAGTCATTTCCTACAAATAACGCCAAATTGTTGAAGTAAAAGTCTAACCAACGGTTGAGATGAATTGTTTCCCTTGTAAGAGAAATCATGTGAGAATTCTTGTGCATCGAAGTGATGCCGATCAAGGACTCTCTGACGATCAAGTCAGTGATCAGTTGAAAGAGTAAGGATCAAACTGCTAAAGGTAGGGTTCAAACATACCATTGATTTGAATCTTTTTCCTACTTTATAGCTGAGAGTTATATGTAGAAAATAAAAGCCTATTGACATTCTTCTCCACAGATGGTGCATGAGGCATTTATCCCTTACTTGATTATTAGAAGATGTTACACGTAATGTGTGTAGTCTCTAACTTAGCCACTAGGTTAGGTTGTGATCGGTTTGGATTCACTATGTTCCCCACTTGGCTATATCGGGCTCATGTAAGAGGGTTGGTCATGCTTGCCCTTGTTGGTATGGGCTAAGCTCTCACTTCATGTGTATAACCTAGTTACTAGGCCATGCTCATTTCTTCAGCGGACGACCTTTATGTTATGACCTGTGGTATATGAGTATGTCATGTGCTCATGGGTTACTTAGTTGTCTTACACTTTAGACATGTGTCTCTATTCTGAAGGTGCTTCCAATTTGGGTACGATTAATAAAAAATTTTACGAGTGAGAAACATAAAAATAAAATATTAAAATAATTTTATTTAATTCATTAATAGTGTTAGGAGATGATTCTAATAAGAGAAACTGATAAAATTTTTAGAAAATTCAAAAGTATGTGTCTAATATTGATAAGGGAAATGCTATGCTTCCCAAATTTGTATCTTAAATTTGTATTCCAAATGACGTGGCACTGATTTGTGAGAATCATATTAATTAAATGATTTTAATATTATCAGTAATTTAGTGTCATGTCAATGCCACATTATTTGGGATAGAAATTTAAGAAACAATTTTGGGAAATGTAGCATTGCT
Source organism: Nyssa sinensis (assembly GCA_008638375.1). Lineage (NCBI taxonomy): Eukaryota > Viridiplantae > Streptophyta > Magnoliopsida > Cornales > Nyssaceae > Nyssa > Nyssa sinensis. The sequence goes on along the minus strand of CM018036.1, from coordinate 10,695,459 downwards.
CTATTGATAAACGTTGTGAGAGGTTGTGTAATTTAACTTAGGAAAAATTACACTGACCTCCCCTAAGGTATCTGACAATTACAGGGACTTCCCTTTTATTTTCTGAAATTACACTGAGCTCCCTCCAATTTTACCGACAATATACAGATTCCCCCTCCATACATATTTTGTCAGTGACAATAATGGAGCAAAATTAGGGTTTCTAACATTTTTTTTCTGATATTCCCATAATACCCTTCACTTTTATGAAGGGACGATTGTGCCCATATTAATTAAAAAGACAAAGACTTTAATACCTTTGACTTAAGGACAAACATGCCCCTCTACATGTCATATGTAAACCAAATTTCTCTCTCTCTCAAAGTATGTACAACTGTACGTCTCTCTAAAGTTGTGGGATAATTTCTATAAAATAAGCCACCAAATTAATCTCTCTAAAATATATCTTAAATTTGTCTCTCTCTAAATTTATATCTTTACAATTAAAATTAAATCAATTTCCATAGTTAAATTTGTATATATCTCTCTAATCCCTTATCTACCTTAAATATATATCTCTCTCTAAAAACCTCTTTAAATCCTTCTATTTGTATATAATCTATTATATATATATATATATATATATATAATCTGTTAAAACAAAGTCCCATGGGTTATAGTAGAACAATGGGAATATAATAGAGCTCTAAGAAATTCATCCCTAAAAAAACCATAAACAGAAATAAAATACCCCAATAGTAGCTTCCCATTTTCCTTAAAAAAAATTAAAAATCTAACAGTGAAAAACCCTTATCACCACAAGAAGACGTTGCCATCACAAAAATCACAATCATTCATAATCTCAACCATCAAAAGCCATCCACCAAAGCAAATTCCACCACCCACAAACAACATATCATGGCTTAACAGAATAGCACAAAACCAAGCATCCACGGAAATCAAACTTCAAGAAATCTATAATCAACAAATCAAACCAAAAACTGAACTCCACCCATTTCTCAACACTTCTATTCCGAAAAATAACTGTTGGGAAATTGTAAACAATTTAAAATATAAGAAACAACCTATAAAATAAAATCTCATTAGAATTCTGGACATTTAACAAAATTTATTGCATAGCTTGTTACAAAATTAAGATAGGGAAGAATATATATAGGCACACACACACACACACAAAGTTCCGATTTGGGTAGGGATTGAGGAATCTAAATTTTAGCAAACCTTACATCCTAAGCCTTGGGGAGCACCATTTTATTCCTCCCCTCTATCTAAAAGGTGCCATGTCGACCTTGCAATTTGACCTTTAACATGATCATTGGAGTTGGCTTGAGCAATTGAATGGGATGGAGAAGTTCATTTGCTTCAATTGAGTCCTCCAACATAACGTTATTGTATCCAGAATCAAAACAGAGCTAATGGCATCCATTTGATATGATTACTATTAGTAAAGAAATTGAAAACAATCACTCTTCTGTCTTCCGATCGCCTCTTCTAATCGTTGTCACTTTTTGCACTCTCTCTCTCTCTCTCCCTCTCTCATGTGTTGGTGATGAAGGAGTGAAATAGGTTTAGAAATTTTATTTAATTAAAATGTTACTTTTGTCGTTTTGCTTATGTTAACTTTTGATGCAAAATAAATCATTAACAATTAAGATTAATTAGGTCGTTTTACATAATTCATTAATATCTGTCCATTGACTTTTTCGCTATTGTAATTTTAAAAAATAGAAAAAAAATTTCTATAATTATTAAATATTTCGTAAGAATTTAATGTAATTTTCTTATTTAACTTGAGAGGGGGGTTTAAGAAAATTAATTGAATACAGCAGGGCGGACGTCAGTCCTCGAATCACTAGTTACCAGACGACCAAGGTCCTTGTTCTTGGTAACAAAATGGATAATTTTACCTGTTTGGCTGACGTGGCGTGTGAACAGTGATCCAACAAACGTAAATCGTGTAAATCAAGTCAGCGGGAGACTTGGGTCGGAACTTCTCAACTCACACACCCTCAAGATTTTGTCTGGATCTGGGTTAACCTCATGATTATTCAATCGCTAATTTGGTGATGGCTAGGGTTAGGAATTGGTGGAGCCATTCAAAAACAGTGGCTTTAATCTGGTTAACCTCTGCGATTATCTTTTACTGTGTGTTCCGAATGGCTCTTCGATACTCATCTGACAATTATCATTCTGCTTCTTCAGGTAATCCATCGCTTTTCTTAATTGCTTCTTCTTTCTGTGTCCTTGCTTATTTATCTGTAGCAAAACGGATTAGACAAATTCAGTAAATGCGTTTTGTATTGGTAGGATTTTCTGACCCAATCGTTGCCTAATCTCTCCCGAAATGATGCCTTCATAATAGAATTAGAACTCAAGTGTATTGTTTCTCGGCATTGATTATATTCATCGCGTGCAGTTCATTCACTGATCAATTTAATTACTTGATACTCTTGTCATTTTATTTTAGAGGTTAATATATTTAGATATGGATATATATGGTTTATATATTTACTGAATGAATGGCAATTTTAATTATGCTTATTTTGTCCAATTTCTAAATCCTCCATCTCTATCATAATATATATAATAGTATCACATTCGTGATCATGGTTGTTAGTACCTTATCTCTATCAAAATGATATGTATCTTGTATTTGTATTTTTTGTATCATATCGTATGCAATGCATAACTTACAATACATGTGATATGCGCAATCAGGATAAATGGCATTGTTTTGACCTCTTTATTTGTCGTTTTGTCATATACATGGAAATGGCATCATTTTTTGCTTTGTTTGATTTTATATTGTTTTGTTGTAACCAACTGGGGCTAGCTCAGTTGGCCACCATAGCCTCTTCATTAGGGAGAGGTTGTGGGTTCAAGTCCCACTCCCTTCATTAGAGGAATTGTGAATATTATTTCTACTCAATCGTGGACTGGGCTGATTTATTGGTCCACGGATCATATTTGAGAGGCTCCTGGGTTTAGTAGTTTAGTTGGTTGGTGATTTGTAATTATGTGGAGTTCAGTTTAGTTGATTGTAATATCCACCGCTTCTTTCAACCAAAAAAAAAGGGCGGAACCAGCAAAAAAAACTAGGCTGGGGCTACTAGAGGAAATACTTTTAGGAAAAATTTTGAGAGGTGGGCTATAATTTTGGGTGAGAAATGAGAGAAATAATAGATAAAGATTGGTTTAAGTCTAAATTTTGAAATTGACTAATTTTAAAAATACCAAAATTTTACATGTATAAAATTATTTTTATAAAATTTGAGGAGGGGCTAGAGCCCGGCCAAGCCCACTGAGTGGCTCCGCCTTTGGTTGTAACACCAGAAATCTTTCCTCAAACAAGAAAGAAAAAAAGTAGGTACTTTTAAAAGATGAGGAGCGAAGAGTGAGGAGAGGATATACAAGAAGTTGAAGAAGAAAAAGAAAGTAAAGAATTATTGTCCATGTGATGATGATGATATCGATGCCATTGAAATTGGAGATTGAAATATGGATTATAAGTGAACGGCTTGAATCGAAAGGTTTTTTTGTGCTATACACAACGTTGAGAAAGACCAACCTCCTATGTATCGTACTCTTTTTTTACCTCGAGAGGGAGGTGCTCTTTATGATGCTACAGACAGGTTGTCCAAAGTGCAAGGGGTAAACTTGGACTCGGATAGGATAGTGTGTGCCGAGCCCTTCAAGGTCTCGTATTTTGGCCAAGTGTACCGTACCTCCGGCCCCTATGTTAGGCAGCCATAGTTCCATCGCTGTTACTGCCAAGGGCAGGCAATCGGTTTGATTATCAGCTGCTCCCCGCCCATCAGCGAATGCGAGCCCTGCGAGCTGCGAGTGGAGAAAACGAGCCATCCTCACCAACTAGCTAATCAGACGCAAGCCAACAAAATTCTTCCAGATAAGAATGAATATGCCGGATCAGCATCAGCACCAGATTTCACTGCGTCTTATAAACCTGGTAGTGACTTTCAATCCCCTGCTCCACCTGTTTCAATGCTTTAATCCACTAGTCATTCCCACTCGGATAGAGGGCAAACAAGGAAGGAGTTTAAATGCTTTAAGGAGAGTGGCTTGACCCCCGCGTAAGAGAATTACCCTTCCTACGGCTTTTTAGTAGAGGGATGACCCCGGGGAGGGACACTAGTCCCCTCAAGACATAGAGGAATATAAGTCAGGGATGGATGGCGAATGAGAGGTAGGCAACCCCTTTACTTGATATTATATTAGTAAAGCGGAGGAACCAACAGTTATTTCTAAGACACACAATTCTCATAATTTTTTAAAATAATAATACATAATTTTCTCTACAAATTTCTCTATTTATTTTCTAACATTGATATGTTAATTTCCCATACGAATTTTTTAGTATTTCACATTGGTTTTATAAAAGTTTCTTACTAAGTTTGATAATAGCTTTCAATTTCACTGATTTGAAATAACCATTCAAATTTTTATTCCTTCTTATAAAAAAAAAGTACTCAGCAAAATGTTTAACTTCAACCAGAGGTGACCTAGCTATGGTCACTTAAATTAAGGGGCCCATTTCAGGTCATTTCTTCATCATTTTTTTTTTTTTGGCCTTTTGAGAATTTAATGCTTTGAATTTGGATTCCTCTATGTTTATGTTTATGTTTATGTTTTTGTTTTTGTTTTCTATTGTGGAGTTGATTCTTGTATTGTATGGAATTTTTTTTTTTTTGATAATTAACGAAGAATATTATATTAAAAAGGGTCCCAAGGAGGGCACAAAGGGAAAAAAAGCCTACAAAGAAAGCATTACAAAGGTCTTAACGACCCCATAAAATCAACAAAAGAAAAGGCATTAACAGGGGAAGCTTCTTTAACCCAAAAAAATAACAAGCGCAAAAACGCATCTTTGAGGAATGGAATGGAAAGCTCCTCATCTTCAAAGACACGTTTGTTTCTTTCAAGCCAAATACACCACAACAAGCAAATAGGGGCCAGTCTCCAAATTCTCCTTCTCTCTTCTGAAAGATTGCACCCTGCCCAAGCCAACAGAAGATCTCTGACGGAGCCAGACAAGACCCAGGAGACACCAAAAAGAGCAAAAACCATGTTCCAACAGCTCCAGGAAACGTGGCAATGGAGGAGGATGTGATCCACTGTTTCCTCATCCTTCTGGCACAAATAGCCAAAGAGAAACCTCGCTTCTTCAAATTATCTGCAGTTAAAATGGCTTTCCAAGAGGCTTTCCAGGCAAAAAAAGAAGCCTTAGGAGGGGCTCTAGCGTGCCAGATGAGCTTCCAAGGGAAAGGAGGGCTTTCCAAATCGAACAAACTCTTGTAGAAGGAGTTGACTGAAAAAGATTTGTTATTCGGCATCCACACCCTCTTATCCTCCCTCCCTTCCATAGCGCGGTGATGACAAATGTGACCGAGAAAGGAGCCCGCCTCTTCCAACTCCCAGTCAAAAAAGTTTCTCCTAAAACGAGGAGTCCAAACTAACTTGTTCCCAACTCGCTCCAAGTAATCGCAAACCCGAGCCGTTTTGTTGCTAGCCAGACTATATAAAGTAGAGAATTTCACCTTGAGAGGCTCATTTCCATTCCACCCGTCATCCCAGAAACTAACCCGGCCACCATCCCCGATAACAAAATTACACTTTGCAGTGAAAGGCCTCTAGTCACCTCTAATGGAACCCCAAGGACTACACCCCCTAAGCCCCTCCACTCTGCCTGAACACCAACCTCCTATGCCACACCCATACTTATCAACAATAACCTCTCTCCAAAGCTCCCCATTACTCTCGCCAAACCTCCATAACCATTTCCCTAAGAGAGCTATGTTAAAGATGCCCAAGTCTTTCACCCCTAGCCCTCCGAGAGAGACTGGCTGCTTAATCTTATCCCAGGCCACAAGATGAATCTTTCTACGCTCCCCTTCATGACCCCATAAGAAGTCCCTTTGAATCTTCTCTAACCTTCTACAAACCGACTTCAGAATGGGAAAAAGAGACATAAAATAGGTGGGAAGGTTTGCCAGTGTACTTTTGATAAGAGTGAGCCTACCTCCCTTAGAGAGGAGTTAACCTTTCCAGCCTGCCAGCTTGCTGAAAAACCTTTCCACTACAGGATCCCATACCCCAATGGAACGAGAAGAAGCGCCCAATGGAAGGCAGGGTACACCAAGGGGAGGCAAACCACCCTGCAGCCTAATGTGCGGGCTAACAAGTCCATCCTTGGAATCGAACCAACCGGAGTAATGTTGCTTTTCGTGAGATTGATCCGCAAGCCTGACACAGCTTCAAAGCACACAAGGATGCAACGCACAAAACGCAGCTGCTGCACTGTAGGATCACAAAAAATAATGGTGTCGTCTGCGAACAAAAGATGGGAGATGACGACCCCACCACCCCTTCTGTCCTCTACATAGGAAACCTTTGATAAGGCCGACCTCCTCAGCACGGAATAAGAAACGATTCAGAGTCTCCATAGCAATGACAAAGAGAAAAGGGGATAACGGGTCTCCCTGTCTCAGCCCTCTAGAAGATCGAAAGAAACCTACCGGGGAACCGTTGAATGAGGACCGAAAAAGAGACTGTAGATATACACGACTATATCCACTTCCTCCACTTGCTCCCAAAACCCATCTTAGCCATAATATGCATCAAGAAGCTCCAATTAACGTGATCAAAGGCCTTCTCAATGTCAAGCTTCCAGACAATCCCATTCCTTTTATGCTTTGTCCTAGAGTCAATGCATTCGTTGGCAATGAGAGCCGCATCCAGGATTTGCCGCCCCTCCACAAAAGCATGTTGACTAGGAGAGATGATGCTACCCATAATCTTCTTCATCCTTAGAGAAAGAACCTTTGCAATCAGCTTGTAAACGCTGCTAACAAGACTAATAGGGCGGAAGTCTTTGATGTTAGAGGCACCATCCTTTTTGGGAATGAGGGCAATGAAAGAGGCATTGAGGCTTCTCTCAAAGCCCCCCTCCCTGTAGAAGGCCCCAGAGACTGCCATAATATCCGCCTTCAGAACATCCTAGCATCTTTTAAAAAAAGCCATAGAAAACCCGTCTGGGCCTAGGAGCCTTATCCCCATTGCAAGCATCCAAGGCTTTCACAACCTCCTCTTCCGAAAAAGGAATCTCCAAATTAGAGGAGGCATCCCCATTCAGCCTATCCAGACAAATATCATCCACCCCCGGTCTCCAATTGTGCGGCTCTGTGTAAAGAGAGGAAAAGAAGTCAACAATACCTCCTCTAATGGGCTCTTCCTCCGAAAGAACATGATCATTAATGACAATGGAGGAAATCTTATTCTTTCTGAAATGAGAAGTCGCCGTTCTATGGAAAAATTTTGTGTTGCGGTCTCCCTCTTTAAGCCAAATGGCCCTAGATTTCTGCCTCCAAGAGATTTCATTCATCCTGAGAATCTGTCCCAACCTGGCCTTTAAGACCTTCTCTTTCACTCCTTTTCTCAGCAGAGAGGGTACCCAATTGCTCCTCCCTGTCCAGCTCCATCAGATTGTTCAACAGGAACTGCTTTCTTTCCTGAATTGAGCCAAAGACTTCACGGTTCCACTTTTTCAAATCTTCTTTGAGAAACTTCAGCTTTCTAGCAATGCAGTAGCTAGGGGACCCGGACACCACATAGGAATTCCACCAATTCCTCACCAGATCCACGAAACCTTCCGAATCAAGCCACATATTTTCGAATCTAAAAGGACTTTTGCCGGCACTAAAACCCCCACAATGTAACATAATGGGGTGGTGATCCGAACAGGGCCGAGGGAGGCACTTTTGGGAGATACTAGAAAAGACATCCTCCCAATTGTTCGAAATCAAAAATCTATCTAAGCGAGACATGGCCGACTGATGCCCACCTCTAGACCAAGTGAACCTCCCCCCTTTTAGCTGAAGATCCACCAGACCTTGAGAATTAATGAACTCACTGAAACCCCTCATTGTCGAAGTCAATCTGCCTCCACCTGACCTCTCATTCGGATACCGCACCACATTAAAATCACCCCCAATGCACCAGGGGACTTGCCAAGAGGAGATCATAGACTGCAGCTCTTTCCAAAAAGAACCTCTAGCACTATCAATCACAGGCCCGTAGACTCGACAAAAACCCCACTCAAAGGAATTAGAAGTCAAACGAAACTTGCAAGAGATGGAGAAATCACCCACTTTGTGCTCAACACCTGTGATTATACAGGAGTCCCAAGCAACCAAAACACCTCCAGCAGTGCCATGAGCATTCAAAACCACCCACTTAGCCCATCTGGATCCCCAAATGGAACGAATAAAACTTCTCGAAATATTATCCATCTTAGTCTCCTGAAGACAGATGACAGTAGGATTCCATTCTCGAAGTAAACCTTTGATGACTAATCGTTTATCTGGGTCATTCAAACCCCTCACATTCCATGATAAAATTTTTAAATACATAAGAGAGACAAATTAGACCCTTTCCATGCCTTCCCCAAAGGCCACCATCTCCTTACTACCCCCATAATTAACCGAACAGGACAACTCCTTCATTACCCGTCTCAGTCTTCGTTCTGATTTATCTGCCTTGTCCTTCCCAGAAGCATTAGCAGAACCTGGTCTTGACATAGAATTGCTCACAACTATTTCACGGAATAAGGTCCATCAAACGATCCTCAAAACCTGCACATGTGACTCCTAGCAACTTACGCACCTTTCCCATTTTCCAAAGAACCCAGTCATCCGAAGGAGTCTGTTGATGACATTGAAATTCAGCCAATTGCGTTTCTTGAATCAAAGTGGAATCAGAGAGAGATCCGTCCGGCAAAATTACTGCTAAAGGGTGAATGTTCTCTGAATTCTCTGAGAAGTCCGTGCTTTGGAGCACCCCTGCGCTCCCCTCAACTACTGCTAGAGTCTTTGAATCAGGAATGGATATGAATTCATCATCAGCTGTAAAAGAACAACCTGCAGCCCAAGAGTGCTGAGCTGGTTCAGGACCAAAACTACCTTCCAAGTACCTGAGAAAATCACCTTCATCCGCCATGCTACACCTCTCAGACTCCTGCTCCGAGGTGTCCAAAGAGTGCACAGGCTGCTTCCCAGGGCGACGAGCTACTGTTCCTGAGCCGTGACCTGCATCTCCTTGAGACCTCTGTTCTGAAATTGCTACTGGTTCTAGCAATGACGAGGCCAAGCTCCCTTCCCTTTGGGCCGGCCTGTAATTCAGCCCAACAGCGATAGCCCCTTGCTTCCCAGGCCCACTGGTAAACCCCCTCCCACAATCCAGCATGCAGCTTCCTTCTTGCAGCCCAATAGGAACAGCCCGGTATCTCTTCCCAGTGAACGTCCCCTGTCTAGAGTGGAGCCCCGATCTGGGCTTAGAAGGCTCTTCGGTGGGCCGCCCCAGAAACATTGTTAAAACCCCTTCTCCTTTGGGCCAACCTAGAAGGACCTACAGTCAGCCCTACAGAGGCATTCTTATACTACATTAAGGATGTCCCATTTCGAGAGTGAAGCCCCGAGATGGGCTTAGTTGGCTCTAGTTGGGTCGCCCCAAGGCCCGATGTTAAAACCCCCTCTCCTTTGGCCTAACCTGAACCTACCTTCATTCAGCCCAACCGAATCCTTCTCATATTTATACATATGGCCCAGACCGTTTCGATAAACCCTTGTCTTTTGAGATTGGCCCGATACATGCGGCCCAAGTTGCTTCGTATTTGAATGGCCCTCAAAGCCCCTTCGTCTCGTCAATTCCAGAAGCTTCCTGCGATCAGAGATATACCTGCCTTCCATCCGACTTCCAATCTTTTGTGTCTGAAGGGTAAGATCATCCTTGATTTGATTGTTTTTGATAACTGAGTTGAAATATTATTTATATTATTTTAAACATTGTATATGAATAAGTTTATAACATTGTGTGTGTGTATAAACTGATCGTATCTTACTATACACAATACGTTACGATACATGATATAATATTTTTGAAAAACAATATGCATTACGATACACATTTTGGCAACTATGTTCGCGATTACAGTATTGATGGTGCTGGAAGAGAATTCATTCTATATATAAGTGCACTTAACTTGCATCATCATTGCATGCAGTTCGAGCTATATCTTTGAGGTTCTTATGTCTGCATGATGGAAAACAGGAAAAGGATTGGAGTCCCCCAGTTTATCTTTCACATTTATTACATCAATTGCACAAAATACCAGTGTTGCATGATGAACAGTTTTGCCTTCAGATTTGAAGTTTCTTTCCCCACGTGTTGTTAAACGTTCTCCACCATCCATAGAATTGGTCGAAATTAGACTGCTAAAATGATAAAATCAAGTTGATTTTAGTAAACTTGATATACCATGTGGGAGTCAGACAAATGAAAGGGTGGATCCCAATTCCTTTTTCACAGAGACATGGCATGATGTTATTGTGGACCTAATGACTGGTAAAGTTGGGATTTTATGCAAATTTAGTCCATCTGTAGATATGCTGAAACTTGAACTTGGGAGTTGAAACAGTTTCAAAAGCAAATTGCTTTGCTTTTTGATTGCAAACCACGCCATTGTTTCTTATATGTTCCATTAGCTCAGACTGAAGACTGAAGCGCTAGATGCGTGGGGATGGAATTTTGAAATCTTTGTTATTGAAACTTGGGAGATGTTATAGTTATATACAATACTCTACTTGAGTGATTTGGTAACTTTTGAATGGACATGGAACAGATACTTCAACTGAAAATGCAGAGCGGAGATCAAAATTGTATGATAAGATGGCGAGGGATTTAGATGAGCATGGTGCAGTTTTCCTTAAACACGGAGAAACTTCTCAATCACTGTCTCTTTCAGATATTTTTACTCTAAAGGATGGATCTGTGACACCCATACTTAAGGTAAATAGTGAATAAATTAAATCAGTTTCAATCTTACTGTTGTCTTCTGTTTCTTTGTCATGATGCCTGGTCTCATTATATCCACAGGCTGCTACACCTGCCTGTGCGAGCTAATGTTTTATATCTGAGTACGGAGCACTCAAATCGTATCTCGTAAGTATTTACTGTTCTGCATGCTGTCATTTATTGTGTTTTCCTATATATGTGAATAAATTATGTATTAATAGATGATATGGCTTGTTGCCTATTATGTATCCTTTTGTGTAGTGGCTGAAATATTATGAATTGATAATTATACAAAAAAAAAAAAAGATATGGATTTAGACACCGAAATTGCAAAGCAGATATCTATAGCTGGTCCCAAATATTTGGATCTCAAGATAAGCCTTAGTTGAATTATATTCTTTGAAATTAGGGTTAGAAAAGAAAGGGAAGAGAGAGCAGCAAAGAAGAGAAAGAGAGAATAGAAAGGCAAGAAAGTGCAGATGTCATTACCACCATGCTGTGACAGCATTAGCTATGATGATACTGATGTATAAAAATTAATAACCATGCTTAATCTGTTTGAAAATGGTGCATGCAAAATTCAGAATATTTGGTTTGGAAAAGTTCTAAGTTTTTAGCAATATAGTTATGTGACTTAGTGCATTACTAGGAAATAAATGTGGAGGATGTTAGGAGAAACTAATAAATGAATAACTTTGTTTCACGATTTGGCAATGATTGGGATTCTAATTCTTAATTTGCTGGATATATTGCTCCTTTGAAAATAAAAGTGTCATAAGAGTGTTCTAGGAACCTTTGACAATTGCAATTCTTGTAGAAAAGAGTAGTAAATAGCCATGGAAATGATAAGTTTCAACTTTCAAGTCTTTCTTGTATGTCAAATAGACATCAAGAGGGGCCCAGGACGTTAAGGAAAAAAAAGTAATCAAGTGAGTGATGGAGACAAGTTTGAGAGGAGATAAATGTTTGCTAGCGCTTTAGGCGCTGCAAAATCACTTATCAGTTGCTAGTAGAGTTATACTATGACAATTGCAATAGAGTTTCTGACAAATGCCAATGGTCTATGAGATGACTATGGGATCATGCCTCAAATTTCAGCAATTGAATAGAATTGGTGGTTCAGAAATTTAGCTTAGCTCTTGCTGATCTTCAAACAAAATTAGCGTGAAATTAGAGAGCAAGTCCGGGTGCCTAAAAAGGTGGCCTTCCCTTTATGTTCAAAGACTGCTTTTTCTTAGCAATATCAGAGTAGTCATTAAGGGCTCAAGGATTGATAGGAAAATGTACATTACAACTATAGTGTCTTGAATACCTTGGAGAGCCACAACTCCCTTATAGTCAGGAATAGTCGGGCACTTTCTTTCTTCATGACCAGGACACCATTATGATGCTATCCAAACTTTTCTATGGGAAGAGAAGCCCATTGTATCTTTGGGAGCACTCCCTCCATTGTTTAAATATATATATATATATATATATATATATAGTAGATAAAGCCACAAAGATGATGAATTGTGCATGTCTATGTCATCACTTATGACATTTCTTTTTGTGTGTAATTTTTGTGTAACCCAATATACCTTTAAGTGGAAAATATCATCTTTCAGTTGCATGAATATTATCTTACAAATTATAGCGAATGTGGGATGTTTTTTGGAATTCATTTTAATATTCCTTTTTTTAAAAAATTCCTTACTTCAAAAGTTTAGAGCCTTAGATTTTTTCCCCTTACTTCGAAAGATTGGATCCTTAGATCTATATGCATGCTTGGCTTGCTGCAGGGAGGCTGTAAGAGGTTTATTTCTTCCCTACTTCGAGAAAGGTAACTTTTTTTTTTTGGGCCTACTTGTTAACATTGATGTTGACTGCTTATGTGTTTCTTGGTTAGTGATTTGGTTTCAGAACTCTTCTTTGTACCATTTTAGCATGTTCCATGCCTCGCACCATATTGCACCTGTTCCTGCCACAGAACAGGAGGTAATTACATTTCAGACCCTTTCATATGTCTCTTTCTTTTCTTTATATCATGATATTGTTTCGATTGTACTGAAGCACCTCCTTTTCTGTTAGATTGAAGCTGAAGCAAATGCTGTTAAAGCTGTTGCAGAAGTTCTCTGCCCATTAAAGATTGTCTTAGATCGGGTGGTTTTAACTTCCACTGGTGTGCTTTTGGGTTGCTGGCAGGTTACTTTCGCTAACTTAAACTTCTGCTTTATATATGTGTCTCTGTGTGTATTGCTGCTGTATAACTGCATTACGAACCTTACATATCTGGGGATCCATGTCTTTCTTTGAGTGAATTAAAGTACCTCGACATTTTTTAAGGTTTCAAACCTGCCTTGTCTGTCATTGAAGGCAATTGTGTAAACAAGCTATACTGGGAGAGGCATCTATATTTGGACTGGTATAGTGGTAATCATCTTGAAGTCTATTTTAATTGCCTTCTGATGTCTTTCTTGTAAATGTTAAAGCCATTATTCATCTCAGAAGGGTGTGATGGGAAGGGGGTTAGGTTAGTGGTACCCATCCCATTGGGAAATGGTAAATTCTTTGAATTTCTGAACAGAAGAATGAAAAGATCATTGATCTGGGATATAATTTTCACCTTTGGTGTTAAAACCACCCTATCTAAGAAATTTTTTATTGTGCAGCGAACCAAATGCTGTTAAAGTAATAATATATATTACCAGTTACGTAGTTATTATAAAAATATAGTATTACCAGTTAAGGTTGGTAATAGGCTCAAATCATTGACTAGATTGGAGATTAGGAGTAACCATCAAAGTTTGAACACTGCCCTCTGTGACTGCGATTTCCAATCTGCAAATATATTCAAGAGCATTCATAATGTGAATCATTGTATTGAAAATCTGCATGGGAGAATCATTTATTAGTGTCTAAATTATTGCTCTTCTGATTGATAATTAATTTGCATGTGTAGGTAATATCTGGGCCAGATCCTATAACTATTCGTGCTAAATTGAGAACTGCTCTTCCACGTGCTCCAGACAAGCAACTTGTAAGAACCATCTGAACCTCTTAGTTCTTGTGCTACTATGGAGAGATATTTTACACTTCAAATCTTGTCAAGAAAACAAAATATACCAATGGCTTAAAGATATGATTCTATGAATGGCTGGCACACAAGTTTGTGGCACTCTACATCTATGGACCTGAAAATCTATCCTAAAATATAAAATCATAATTGTTTCCCTGAGAGCCATTGTTTCCTGAAAATTTATGGGACCTTCTTTTTAATTACCAAAAGAATTCAGTGGTGATGATACATGTATCCGATTATTTTGATTCAATTTAAGATTTCAGAAAAAAAAAAAAAGGTGATAAATCGTATGCAGGAACTCGCTGTTATAGCATGGTAGGTCCCATCATGGACAGCTCTACTTCCATTAGTCCCCAACTATAAGAAAATGATGAATGTGGGGATTTGATATACTTTCCCAGTAGAGATTGTTGAGGTTTCAAGCCTTTTACTAATCAACAGTTATTTTCTGCTGCAGTATGATGATGCTATTCTTCACACATCATTTGCAAGGCTTCTGGGTCACCCTAGTGCTTCAACTGCGGTAGTATCTAAAAAAGTAGCATTTAAATTGTTGCTTCCAATTATCTCTCTGCAGTAATTTACTTGATATCACTCACATGCTACAAGAGCTGCAGTTACAACTAACGGGGGAAAATAATAAAATATACCTTGTTATGATGTAGTCGTGCACTGAATTTTGAAGCTAACTCAGCAAGCAGCCCGGAAATGAATGCTCGTAATTGCAAATATTACAGTGATATACACACAAATGTATAACTGATCAAAATATATATATATATACACACACAAATGTATGCATGCATCTGCAAGTTGTGATTACTCTTATGGAAGCTCATGGAATAAATTTTGGTAAATAATGGACATCAGTTCCAATTGACAAGGTCTGAAAGGCAAACAAATTAAATAACTGAAACAGATTGATTTGGAATCATTGGAAGTTTCCTGAACAATGAATCTCTTAGAAAATGCTGCCAATGGGGAAAATCCTTTTTTTTTTCTGTTTTGATGGAGGTCTTCCAAGAGAATCTCGGTTTCATGACTTCTGAATGTTTATATCTTTAAGTTGTTGTTGTTATGAGTTTGACACTTTTGATTGTTCTCTCAGGAGGTGGATAGAACTTCAGAACTCCAATTTTTCCATGAGCTAGTCACTCAACTAAACAAACAAATCCGTGGGTATCAGGTAGTTTCTACTGTGATGGTTGAGACTCGTAGGCTTTTCTTCAATGCCCCCCCCCCCCCCCCCCAACCCTTTTTTTTTTTC
This sequence comes from Nyssa sinensis, assembly GCA_008638375.1. Taxonomy (NCBI): domain Eukaryota; kingdom Viridiplantae; phylum Streptophyta; class Magnoliopsida; order Cornales; family Nyssaceae; genus Nyssa; species Nyssa sinensis. The sequence goes on along the minus strand of CM018036.1, from coordinate 10,680,265 downwards.
ATTTCTCTGTATTTGATGTCTGATCAGTGGAGTGGATATTTGGGAGGCTCATCACTTCAACTAGTCCCCTCCTGGGGTCCCCCGGTCAATAAAAGACTGGATATCCCTTATTATGTTCTTAGAAATCTGTCTGAACTTGGGGCTAACAGCTCATTCTTTCTCTCACTATCTCTTGTGTGGCGTAAACAAAGTTTTGAAACTCATAGTGGAGCAATCTTCATCAGAGGGGTATAATTATCTGACTAGTTTTATATTAGGTAGACTGTGCTGGTTTTAAATTCCTGCACACAGTTGCAGGAGCTACGTGTATCTTGAGGGAGGCCATCCCTGCTTTTGCTTGTCCTCCTCAAAAATTATCCAGGTTGTCCTTGGGAGTTGGGGGTAATAACTTTTTTCAATATTCCCCCAATCCCAAATAATTTTCATTCTCACCCCCATTCTGGCCCTCAAGTTGAAAATTCTGGTGTTGCCTCTGTCTGTACGAGTGTTAAGCCGGGAAATAGACAGACAATGCTTCTTTCCAAGTTGCTGGAAGTCTTCCTTGTGTTCATTTTTAGGGTATGGCTACTGGTTAGAAATCTTGGAATGAAAACCAAAACAATATCTGATGGCTGTGCTGGATCAGATATTTTTTGAAATCACCAATTAGTCATTGTTTATATGTCAATTTTATTGTTATTATAATATTGTCGTCTTTTGAAATTTTGAACTTTAAAATTGTAATTGCAATTATTGCAGCATTGACAAAAAGTGTATGCAAGGATAATCACCCTCTTATTTAATGACTTTTCTTTCTTTTTTTTATTTTATAAGAAAAATAGTCCCAAAAAAGTTTGGTATTTGGAAGTATAATATGTAAACTATTTATTCTAAACTTTGAAACAAACTTTTTAAAAATTTCAGCCATGAAGCATGTGATATTTGGTCTCTCTTTGAATTGCTCCAACCGCCATGACCATGCAAATTGGATCACATACATTTTTTGTTATCATCAAACAACTTGCATAATGACTACTACCGGAGGGTAGAAGCCATTCTTTCTTCCAAACAGACTTTTAAAGACAACATCATGGAATAATGGTTTATAGTTTCCCCTAGAATGGTGCACAGTGGCCTATTGTGATGCTTTTTCTGCCATGCCTTTTCATTTGGCTGGGAGAGTAGAAATGGCTTCATTTCACTCCTCCCATTGGGTTATTTTAGGAGTTAAATTGATAGTGGAATTGTTAGAGGTCATCATACAGATAACTAGTGTAAAAATTCAGTTTGGAGTTACACAATTACAAGTTGGAGCACAGAGTGCCTACTTAGCACAGCTTTAGTTACAGAACTATTTATTTTTCCTTTCTATTACAAAGAATTTTGTGACTCGCTGTTTTTTTCTTCTCTTCTGGTCTTTCTTTTTTTCTCATTTTTTGGGTGAATTTATTCAGGCAACAATTTCTGAGCTCTGGTATGTAGAGGAATTTGATGTTTTGGCACTTGCATTAAATGGAAGAATGAAGATCCGCAAGTTCCAACTTGGCTGCTCGAAAACCTGAGGAGAAGTCCAGTTCCTCCATCAAGGCAGGTGGTTCGCTCCATTTTCTGATATTGCAAACATTGGCTTCTAACCATGGTCAGATAAGTTGAAGATTGAGTGTGTGTGACTTTGTTTCTCTTTCTTATGCTATTTTTTCAGGTTTGATTTGATCATATATGAGGAGCATTATCGCCTGATGGCAAAATTATTCATATAATTCTTCAGTTATACATAAGTTCTTATCGGCCTCGTGTAAATCTGAATTAACCATATTTTAGTTTTAACACTTATCAAGTTATTCATGTAAATACCATACAGATTATGGAAAAGTTGTTTCAATATGCATATACAGTCCCACAAATTATTATTAATTTAATTATCTAACTATTTATTCTTTAAACAAGGTTCCCCCGCCCCAGGTTGTTTCTTGTTTTGGGGAGTGTTTTGGATGTTTTTTTTTTCTCTTCTATTTCTAACTTCGCATGCAGAGCTCCTCCTCATCAGGGTATTTTAGTGGAAGTTAGTACAAAAGAACTTTGGGTTGTTCAGTTTGAAGTCTACAAAAAGACCAAATTTATCCTTAGGTTCAAGTCTAAACTTAGTAATCCATTACCTCTTTCAAATCCTTCAAGGACTAAAATACCCTCACATTCTAAATTATTTCATCAATCTAAAAGGCAGGTGTGCCAAATAGCACACCTTTTAAAAAAAGAAAATTCAATTTTTTCAAATTTTAATATCTAATAAATTATAACTCTGTTTCTAATAAAATTAATATATTTGGATTCTAAAAGTTAAGATATATTAAACAAGATTTATATTGCATATAAAATTTTGAAGAAAAAAAAATTTGATTCAAAACTGTAATATTTCGTCTCAACAAAAGTGTAAATTTTACACTTTACCAATGAAAAACTTAAAGTTTTACACTTTCATAAAAATTGAGAAAATTCTTAATTTTATTTAGTTTGATTGATCTTTTGTCATATATTGGAGAATCAAAACTGGCTTTCAAAAGTATAAAAAATTATTTAAAAAAATTAATATTTAAGGCACGAGTAATTAAAAATACTTTAGTCGTAAAATTGTAAAATTTAATTCTATTAAAAAAGTGTAAAATTTACGGTTTGTGAATCTCGCAATATTTGAAGAAAAAGTTTAATCTATAGAGTATATAACATGGAACCTCTTGAAAAGATTTTTGTGATTGATGCTGCTTTCTAATGTTGCTCATATGCGCTTTAACTAGTTCCATTATCTAGTCTAAGCCGTATTCACCCCATACTATCGGCTTCTTTTTGTTCTTTTGTAATATAACTACAGCCTGTTGCCCAGTATTTCTTAAATTCTAAATCAAATGATTTCCCTTCCTATTCCTGAAATACTTCTCTTGCCTCATTGGTGCTAGTATACTTGCATGCATTATTATTTACGATTCCTATATGAGAATGCTCTCCTCTGTCCCTATGCTTCTCCTTTGGAATAACAATGGCTCTACACTCCCATAGTTTCTTCAATCTTTCCATTATATACTTTGGTTCTATTTCTCTTCTTTCTAGATTGTGGCTCTTGGGTTGTTGCAGCGGAGATGGTGGTGCCGCTAGCACTGGTTGTGGCCTGGTGAATAGGTAGAGATGGTGGTTGAGTCATCGTCCCTCTTGTGGTGGTGGTGGGACTAGCGTACCGTGGTGAGTGCTACCACTATTGACGGTGGCTTGCGGGTTTGTTGCGCTGAATACGGTGGTGCTGCTACTACTGGTTGTGGCTGGTAGATTGGTAGAGATGGTGGTGACTTGTAGATGCTGGTGGATTTGTATGGAATGCGATAGTTACATAGAGGGAAAGAATGAGAGAAGTCAAGAGAGGAGATTTGGAAGGGGTTTCGGTAGTGGCTGAATGATGGAGGCGTTCTGTGATTTTTGGTGAGTCTTAAAACGTGTAGAGATTAAGTAAATGTATAAATCATGAATATTTTCGTCATTTAAAAAAACAAACGTCTACTCATCAAAATGAACTTAAGGTTAAAGGATAAGATAATGTTTTTTACATAGACTTAAAATCAAATTAACTTCTTTTCTTTTTCATTTATATTTAGGATTAATGTTAAAGTAGAACACAATATTGAGATTTATGAAATAATATGTTAATAAATTGAATGTAATCGAAATGAAAATGTTGAAAAGAATATGTGATAAAAATAAATAAATAAATTCATGAAAGGATAAGAATATCGTCTTTTCAAAAATGGGATTGTTTGTAATGTTGAATATCAGTCATCCACAAACCGTGAATGTGGATTCTCGTGCCATCACTGGTCATTTCTTGGCTTTTCTTCTGTGTTAGATATGTTATCATCTACTTCTGTTAGGATTAAAGATACGTGTGCCCGGCCCTGCACTCCCCATGGACACCACACGCCCCCCCTTGGCAAGAAAATTATACATTCCAAGATACAGGATATGTGGATGACAATGGGTAGACAAATTGGCTTCACTCAGAAGGATTCCTATAACAATGATTTTGATCTATTCCGAGTATAAGGTATTTAAAAGAACTTAAAGATGATTTATATTTTATTTATTTTAAAATGTAATACAAGTTTGAGTTTTTATAATTGTATATAAAGAAATTTAAATAAAATTTAAATTTAAATTTAAATAAAAAAATATCGATAGAAAAATTAAAATTAAAATTAAATTTTAAATTAGTCTTTGTTAGGTACTTCAAGTTTAATGGCTTTTCTATAACAATGAGTTTGTTTCGAACAAAAGTGAAGTGATTTTTTAATAATTTAGTATTATCTACGTGTTGTAAATTTATGTAATTTTTATATTAGAAAATTGGAATCCATGGAATCACTTGATATTTGATAATAAAAAAAAGGAAAAGGAAAATTCATTACCGAGTAACTGGAGGTAATAATGCCATTGGAACAAGATTGGGCTGTAGTTCATCCGCACCTATGTCATATTTAAGGGAACCTTCCCTATCTCTACACCTACCCCCTAGTTATCCCTCAACCTAGGTTGTTTCATTTCTCAAACTTTCATATGATTGAATTAATTTTAAAAAATTAAATTAATCATCTAATATTAGTACTATATATATATTAAAAAGTATTTACATAATTTCAATATAAAAAATGATATATTTCTTAAATTTTGTATTTCAAATAATGTGATATACAAATACTGGTATAAGATTAAGTCATGTAATTAATCTACGACAATGAAATTCTACCGTGTCACAGACAAGTTATTTGAGATAAAATTTAGGAAAGTATAACTTTATTCTTTAAATATTGGGTAAATTATACTGACCTCTCTTGATATTTATAACAACTATACTGAATTTTTTTGAGATTTTTAAAATTATACTGATCTTCTTTATTTTATCTGATAATATACAGATATTCCCTTTAGTTAAATTTTTTTTTCTCAAAATGACAAAAATGTCATTTTTATTTATTCATTTTTATATTTTTTTCAATTTTGATTAATTTTTTCTAACTTTTTCAAAATATTTTTTCTTATTTTATTTTAAAATAATTTTAAGATAAATAGCTTATCTTTATTTTATATAAAAATAAATTTATGATTTTTATCAATATTTCTTTGAAAAAAAATATAAAATAGATAATTTTATGATTTTGAAGAAAAAAATAACTTGAGTGATGTATTTATATATTATTAAATAAAACATAAAAGATTAAAATAATTTTAAAGACTTCATAAAATATGAGTATAATTATTTTGAAGAAATATATTTCTTGTAAAATAAAATATGAAAAATCAACTTCATGTTAAAGACTTGATAGGATGTGAACACTCATAAACATAAGAGAAGTCGTTATATTTACTCTTAAATATATAATGCAAGCAACACGTGGCATTTTACCATCCGTAACCGGATGGGGGGGGCATTGTGGTCATGTTAAAGTGTCACCAACTGCGTGCCAGTGGCGATGTATAATGTAAGCAACACGTGGCATTTTACCATCCGTAACCGGATGGGGGGGCATTGTGGTCATGTTAAAGTGTCATCAACCTGCGTGCCAGTGGCGAAGATAAATCACGTGGCGTGCTTTCTGTCCTGATTCGATGCATTCAACAGGCAGGTGGTCGCCACGCTTCTTTACCTGTATTAGATTCTCCCGCCACACGCCTTCTCTCTAGCGCCCGACACGGAACCTCAAGGCTTTACATTTCCAAGGTATGCGAGTTTGCCCTAATCTATTATTTTCTTCGAAAATCCTTATATCACTTGCAATAAATTTCAATGCTTGTTTAGTCAATCTCTCATCAACCTTGTGTTCGAATTGACCTCTGATTTCAAGATCATCTATGTATTGATTTCGATTCATTTTGTTTGCGGAGCTTTTCTTTCTTGGAATTAGGGTTTGTTCCTGTCACTAATCTATACATCCGATATCTCAGGGTTTTTGCCCCGTCCTGTTAGTTTGATCTAGGGTTTTATATTGGAATGTATACATATATGTAATATTGCAACTGTAATTAATGATTGATGGTAAAAGTGAGTTTTTGAGACACCGTTTATTGGCTGACAATCGTTTTGATGCCTTGTTTGGTTGCTGAGAAACTCGAAGAAAACAAAAGAATTGGGAAGTTGAGACCATGATTTTCGTTGTTTTGATATTCAAAAACATGACTTTTTTGCATAGTTGTGGTTACTTTTTCATGTTCTTTGTAACTTGAAAGCTGAAACGGTAAGACTTTAGTACCCCCTTCGGGTGATTTTCTCTGCAACCAAACAGAGCAATATCGAAAAGAAGTTTAGGTTTCTACTAGTATTAAATAATACTGCTCAGCATTCAAACCAACCATGGTTGCAATTCTCTCATTTTCATAAGATTCTTTGATTTGTTAAGTTTATAAGCAGTTTCTTGACGTGGATTTTTTTATTTGATGTTTTTCGTTATTACAGATATATCATCATTGGCATCTAATTCATTGAAGCCCATAGGGTGGAAGCAGCTGAGCATTGATTCAGAGGTCCCTGCTGCTCCAATAGTTGACAAGCTCAGCATGGTGGCAGGAGAAATCTGTAAGCGGGTCAGTGCTTTAAGATCCTAACTAGACCTCACTTATAGAATTTGATCCTTGAATATTGCTAAGGCCATGGATAATAAATGTCCGTCCAAAAAAAAATATAAAAAGAAAAGAAAAAACTAAAACTTATATCTTGTTATTGTATCATAAAGCATGCATGTCCTTTTATGTGCTTGCTGGTAATTAATGCTCACTATAAGACCAGAAAATTGAAAAGAAAATAATGGCAATCCTGGAGATGTAGTTTGTTAAAGAATGGTTCAAGACGTAGAAGGTTCAGTCTTTAGCTGGTTTGTAATTGCAAAATTTGAAAATAAAAATCCAAAGATTTTAGAAAGATACAATTATAAATTAAAATATTAAAATTGGCCCACATTAATTGTCTGGAGCATTCACTTTAGGTATGTAATAATACATTCTTGTTCAGAAACATCTCTGTCGGTGGACTGCAATACTAGGGTAGAAAGTAGTTTTTAGCTGGTGAATTATATTTACACCAGTAATAGAATTAATTTTCTTCAGTGAACAAAGATATTCAGGGATATCATATTCTCATAAGAATCTGATTACCTGCTCATAAACTGATTTCTGTAACAAATGGCTCTCTTTGAAGACGGTCTCATATTAAACTGTATCATATCACTAAAGTTCTTAAAAATTCTGAACCCCTGGAATGGTCGCTCTCAATGGATTAGATGGAATCAATGCTCTCCTCATTAGCTGATTGGGTGTATACATAGGAGCAAATTCCATTCTCCATATATTTCATAATATCAGAACTGCCCCTTAACTTTTATGTCTAACTTTTCATACTATACCCTAGTTTTTATTACGGAATTATGACCCAGACAACCAGGCCTCTAATTTGTATAGAACATCTTTATGTTTGTTGACAAGATGTGGGCCGTATGACAACACCACACTAGTTGGTTCCTTGTATAATGCTATGGTATAGTTCACTGTGTCAGTTTTTTTTGTAAGTGACATATTACATGGACTTGGGCACTGTGTAGCTAGGTCTCAAAAATGTCTTTTATGCTTAAATATTAGGATATGGGAATGCAGCAAACTTAACATAGTGGCAAGTGATTCTTCTTCATTGACTTAAGGTAATTGAAGTTTCTATTCAAAATGACGTATTAGCATGGATACTTATGCTTATTTTGAAATACTAATGCAATGAAAGAAACAAAATTAGAAACTATTTTGTGAAACTTTGCCTATCAGAGAGAGAGAGAGATCCCTATGAAACTTTTAGTGAACTAGACTCATTTGAGTTAATTAGATGTCTTTTTCTTTGTACCTTTCCTGGGCACTCTTTTTCAGGAAGTGGCAACAGTATATGTATAGGACGCCCATACGCATGTTGGGTTATGTTAATACAGGTGCTTCTAAATGCACATGCCGAAGTGTTCATGCAACATTGACTATAGTCACTATATTATTAATGTTCTGACTGTTTTTCTTCATCTGTATATTATTTCTAGTTTCTATGGCGTCACTTCTGGTTGGCTAGTTTTCATTTATAAATCCCTAATCCATTTATATTGATTTAACTAGATCCAGCTAAATTCGCTAGCACTGCTCTGCATAAGCAAGGCATGTGTTCACTTTTCAAGTATAGGTACTTGTGTTACCTGGACTTGGCACTTTGTCCTGGGGTACATGTCAACAGTGGCACCACATGGGTACAGGTGCAGGATATGGTAGGACAATGCTTTTGTTCAAAACACATGCTACAGTGTCATCAAATCAAGAGAGGGAGAAAAGATGAGGAGGAGGGGGATGAGAGGGAGAAACATCATTACTTGGATTATATCGAGTTAGTTGTTGGGAGTTGAATCATTTGTTGATGGAGCAACGTTACTTTGAACACCTGACCTTAGTGAACCAACTTGTTTCAATTGACAAATGTGTGACCTCAATCCCTTTTTATTTAACATTTTGCAAGCATAGCCCTTTAACCTACCATTTTGAAATGACCCGGGTACTTTTAATGGACCTCTTTTTCACAATTCCCCACGTTATTCAATTTTATTGCAAATCTATCCTTTTGATGACACTAACAATACACATGTACCCTTCCTTTTTTTTTCAAGACATTGGGACACATCAGCCTTGTCAGTGTGTCTTGAAATTTAAAGATTTGATGGATCAAGGATCAAAATTTCGTTTTTTTTTCCATCGAAACGGCCGAAACGTTTCTGTTTCTCAGGGAACCGAAACGAAACACTAGTGGAATATCGAAATTCACATGTTTCCATGGAAACAAAGTTGTTTTCGTGGAAACATACCAAAACTAGTAGAAACATACCTAATCAGAGGAAACATTTCTTTTGTATCAATAATAATTCTAGAAGTTAGTAAAAGATAATATTCATTTATTTTTCAAGGATTAAGACTCAAAATTACAAGAAGATATTTCTATTATTTTCCTAAAATAATAGAAAAGTAGTAGGGGAAATAAAGTATAGAGAAACAACTATTTTAATACTAAGTTACTAATTATAAGTAAGTTTAAATTACTATTTGTTTTACTTTTTATTTTATATATAACTTGTATCAAATTATCTAATTCGTGGATATTACATAGTATATATCTATTATGTTATGATATTGTATTTAATTATAATAATTTATATATTTTAAAATATATAATTTTTTTTTATAAGAAAATTGAGAATTTCATTAACAGCCCGAGAAGGGCAGAAAACAAAAAGAAATATATTTTAAAATATATAATAATTTCATATTATATAAAAAAATTAGCTCTAATTTTTTATACTATTTTTTAATTAATAAAGAGTTATTTGGTATTAATAACTAATTTTTTTTTACGTTTTTTTTTTCAATTTCGTCCTAGTAATTTGCGTAGATGGACATATTCCCTAAAACATTTACAATTAATTAATTATACTATTTATTTTTGCACATTCATATATTTTACTTTATGTTTCTAAAGTGTTTCTACACATTTTAATTTTTTTCATCATTTCCACTATGTTTTCAAAACATTTCCGAAATGTTTCCATTTTTTGGGTGACCAAAACAACACTACAAACCGAAATTTTGATCATTGCATCTACATGGTAAAAAAGTCAAGAAAGATTGTATTTCATACTGTACAATGAAAAAACAAGTAGTTAGTCTTTAATTTTTCAATTTAAATTAGTGTCATTTATCATGAATATGATGTATATTCCTTAAACATGCACAAATATTTAATAAATAGGCTTATTTGTATAAATAAATAAATTTTAAGTTATATTTCCACATGTTGCCAATTTTTTTTTCAGTTTCTATTATGTTTCGGAAACATTTCCGAAATGTTTCCGTTTCTGGACAAACCGAAACTATAGATCTAAACGATATTTTGATCCTTGTGATGGATATGACACCCTAGAGACAACTCACACACCTGAAACTGAGTTCATGTAACACAGATGGGTACTAACAGTTAAAACCATTTCTACTGATGCCTTGAGTAGCCATATACTTTATAGGTAAACATTTTTTTCTCAGTAGCGTGAAGTGCTTGCTGTATACTGCTGACTGCCTTTCCAGAGCCTTTTAGATGTTCATAAGGATACAATGAAGGAGGAATTTTGGGCTATTTGTTTTAATGAATAATTTCTAGTTAAACCCCCCTGTGGGAAGAAAAAGGAAGAAATAAAAAAGGCTGAAGTTCTGGTCATAAAATTAATATGCATACTGGGTCCCAAGTTTGTCTGGATAACAGATTCTAATTGGCTTAATTGGCTTTATGTGAATTATTTTTGCAGAACAAAGCTGTTATAAGATCTTGCTTGGTAGCTGAAAACTTATTTTGTGCAGATCCCATCATAGCAAGAAGAATCAGGTGAAAGTTCCTAAAAGAATTCACAAGGCTGAGAGGGAGAAAATGAAGCGTGAGCATTTGAATGAGCGCTTCCTTGCACTGGCTAATGCTCTTGGTAATTTCTATTTCTAGGAGTTCTTTTTTCGTTCCCAGTGGAAGCATGGAAATGTTTTCAATGATTTTGTTTTGCCACATTTATGTGGAGCCCTCAATTAGCATGTTTACCCCACCCAGTTTACTTCTTGTTCAAATTTGATTTGTTTTCCATAATGAACTGGGAATATCAGAAGGGTGATGCTTAATATGATATGCTCATGAATTTCTCATGCAGAATTGTCACAGCAGAACAATGGAAAAGCTTCTATACTGAGTGAAGCTACTCGACTCCTGAGGGACATGCTTTCTCAGATTGAGACCCTCAAAAGGGAGAATGGATCTTTGTTGTCTGAGTCTCAATATGTAAGGCTCTTAACGTCCATGTGTTACATATTTACATTTATCAAAGAATAGTTTCTTGTTGTGTCTGCAGAAACAGACTCTCCTGTTTATGCTGCAACGGCTGAATCTATTCTACTATGGGAACTCATTTTCATTGATTCCTTCAAAATAAACTCCTCATTTAATATCCTCTCTTCGACAAACCAGTGTAGCATCGTTGTTTCATTCTGTTTAAGTTATGAGACTTAAAATGTCTATGAAATATCAATGGACAGGTGAGTGTCGAGAAGAATGAGTTACAAGATGAGAATTCTGCACTAGAAGCTCAGATTGGGAAACTGCAAAGTGATATTGAAGAGAGGTTGGCCCAGTCTAATCCTGACCTGAATGTGGCTCCTTCCGAATTTCAGCAATCAGAATTGACCTCACATGGATTGCAGCAAGCACCTATTGTCAGTCCAGTCTTCGTCATCCCCATCCATTCTGATCTGCAAGCTTATCCAGAGCCTGACGCTATCCCAACTCTCGTCGAAGCCTACCTCAAATGTGAGCAAACCACATGCTAGGTATCCCACTCCAGCTGATTCATGGCCATCCCAACTGCTAGGAAAGCAGCTGGAATCATAGTGGTAGATTTATCAGTGGGGAGCTAGGCCTTGGTAATCTGTAAGTTTTGTTTAATGATCTTTAGGTTCCTTCCCCAGCTCAATTCACCGCAAACCACATGCTAGGTATCCCGCTCCAGCTGATTCATGGCCATCCCAGCTGCTAGGAAAGCAGCTGGAATCATAGTGGTAGATTTATCAGTGGGGAACTAGGCCTTGGTAATCTGTAAGTTTTGTTTAATGATCTGTAGGTTCCTTCCCCAGCTCAGTTCCCCGTAATTGGTGAATAATCAATTGCCCCCAAGTGAAAGAATGTACATTGTATAATGGATTATGGTAGGTACCGTTTGGTAATGCTTTTTAAAAATACTTCCAGTAGATCAAAAGGTAGCTTTTACAAAGTAAGAAAGTAAAATTGCGTATAGTGACTATCTTTGAAGTGTTTTTTTTGGTAAGTTTATTAAAATCGTTATTTGAAAGATACAATTGATGTTAAGTGAATAGATACATGTAGAGATATACATGCTATATTATAAATATGCGCGTGCATATATAGGCACATTTATAAGTGTGAATAGAAGCATGTTTATGTAGGTGCTTCTGTAGTAAGTCTCATAGAAAACATATTATCTATATCTATATTTATACTATATATATATATATATATATATAAGTAATAAATCTCATAAATACACGTTCTTCTTCTCTTCTCGAGAAAATTAATTTAATTTATTGTAACACTAAAAATTTATTTTATTTGATAATTACCAAGTAAGCGTACACCTCATTTAAACTTTTGTCTCTTAAGGACCAAACTTTATAAATCTCATAAATATACGTCCTTCTCTTTTAGACTTTCAACATATCATTCAGAATTTTCGTAGTCTTCTATTTTACATTATTATTAATTAAATACATATAACTAATAAATCAGTTTTATTTTTTTGTTGGATTGTAACTTTTGTATTCTAATTGAATTAGGACTTCTCTTATGTGATTATTTTTATTTTTTTGGTATGAAATCGGGTAGATCAACGAGTCTGAATTTGGTCAACCGGTTTAACAGGTTCTGGATCGGATCTAAGTTAATGGTTGTTGATTGACCCTTGGGTCTAGACCGCTTTGTTTCAAAGGTGTCTGGACTGGTCGGTTACTAAGGGCTCTAGGCTGATTTGTTTGGAATGGTCTAGACCGGTCGTTTCCTAAGGTGTTCAGACTGGTTTGTCGAAAAGTGGCTTAAACCGATTGGTTTATATGGAGCCTATGTTGTTAGGCAGGCTTGGACCTTGAACATAACCTTGACCCCAATGGCGGACACAAGGGGGTGTTAGAGTGCGTTGTGCCTCTCAAATTTTAGAAATTTGAACATAAGCTAGATCTGCATTACTTAACACATTTCTGGCCCAACCATTTGTTGTTATAGTGATGGCTACTAGTTGCAAAATTTCCTATCAAACAAAACTATCTTGCGATCAAGAAGTAAAAGGGAGAAAAATACGAGTTATGGGTTTTGGATGACATTGATGATGACGACCATGGGGTGAGAGAAGAGGCACTAGAGAGTGAAGAGAGAAATAGAAGAGAAACACGAGAGACGAGTTAAAAGAGCTCTGACACTGAATATTCTTATTATCTTTTACTAAAATTTAAAAGCAAAATAATTATATATAAAATTTGGTTAGTACCAATTTATTAAAATGAATTTCAATTCAATAAAAAAAAATTATTGTGCTCATTATCAAAAGTTGATACCATGTGGGTTTTATTCTAATTTATCATTTGTTTAAGGATTTATGGCTAATTAATTTTTTTTCTGTAAAACAAAAAAATAAAGGTAATATGGGTAATTAAGCTTTATGCGAAAGTAATTGCCAAAAGGCAAAGAATAAATTATGAGGAGATGTTAGTTTTGTAATTCTATCTAAAATTATGGTTCTTGTTTTAGCAAATTTCCGGAGTAATTATTGGGGCTGTTGCACCGTACCCATTAGCCGGGGAAAACATTTGGTGCTCTTCGGAGCAAGGAAGAACTATAGTCCCGCTATTGGTACCAAAGCGCGTGGCTAAAAAGTATGGCACGTAATATGACCATAAAATGTGATACATTACTTACATATTTTAATACACTCCTGCAATACATATTTAAACGGTATAGTAATTTTCTTTAAAAGAAACTACACTATTTTAAATAACGTGGTGTTATTCATTGATTTTCAATTCAGATTACTGAATATTTAACATATAAAATTTTAAAAGAATTAATCAAATAGAGCAAAGCACTTTCATCGTTTGCATCTTTCAAATTAGTCATCAATCATAATTAGAATTAATAAATATTTAACACCTAAAAATTTAAGAGAAATGGTTGAATGGAGCAAAGCACTTTCGTCTGTATTTTTAAAATTAGTCATCAGTCATAATTAAGAACTTGATACTATACGATTTTACGAAGTGATAATACTTTGTAAAAAATAATTAATTAATTAAACTCTAATTACTTAAATAGACTTAAAAAATGATACTTAACACAGACAAAATATATGATTATCCTACTGATGTATTAAATGTTCATTAGTTAAATGTTAAAATTCAATAGCAATAATAAATAATTAGGTAAATTGTATTTATTTTTTAAAAAAATTTTACAATTACACTAATCTCTTTCTAAAATTAGTAAAATTATACTAATTTTTTTTGTTTTATAAAATATAATATTTAAATACCTCTGTCATTTTTTTTTAAATGAGGGAACCTAAGAAGATTAATGTAAAATTTAAGTGTAATTGTGAAAAGGGTGTGATAAAACCAAAAATATTTCCTGCCAACCAGCTGCGTTTACGTTGTACTACTTTTTTCACAGCCTTGTCTACCCTTGATTCTTTTTCTTTTTCTCTGTGCAACCCCAGAGTCTGACTGAACACTCAACAGTTTCTTCTTCTGGGAAATTTAGATCAGACCAGAAAATCAGACAAAGGAAAAACTCTGGTTTAAGAGATGGGATCTGGTGCTGGAAACTTCCTCAAGGTGTTGGCCAAGAACTTCGACGTTCTCGCTGGGTATATTTTCTCTCTTTTTTTTGTTTGTCCCTGAGAGAGAAAGGGAGGGAGAGAGAATCAATGCCCATACCGCAGTTCCTTAGCTCACATTTCTCTGCTTGTTTTGTTCACTTTTTCATAATTTTTTTTGTAAAATAAGAGACCCCATTGGTTTTTTAGGAATCTGGTCGGTGTGGTGCTTTTCTTTTTTTCTTTTTCTTTCTTTTCTCTGATTTGGTTCATGTGAATGAATTGCAGGCCTGTGGTTAGTCTGGTTTATCCTCTGTAAGTGGGTTCTTATTCTATTTCCGTTTGTTTGTGAAAATTGTTCATATCTGATTGTCTGACTTCATGTTTTCATTTATTTTACACTCAACAAATGATGTTCTTTGATGGGTAATTTTAATAATTTGGTTTTCTCATATGGGTTTGAAAATAGATTGAAGCTATGGTTGTTTGTATTTTTTTTTTTTGGGTTCTTTGACAGATACGCCTCCATTAGGGCAATTGAGACCAAGTCTCCTATTGACGATCAGCAATGGCTTACTTACTGGGTTCTCTATTCTATGATTACTCTCTTCGAGCTTACTTTTGCAAAACTCATAGAATGGTAATTGGTAAATTTGTTGTATTTCACTATAGTTTACTGCACTTTTTTAATTGCTCTTATTTCCTTAATGGTGGTGAAGTGAGTTTGTTTTATTCTTGAATTGACATTGAGATGTTTCATACTTTCATATCGTACTTATTTCTTTTTATATGGTTTGGACTTTTTTACTTAATTTTTTAGGAAGCTAAATAAGTTTTATTTTTACTGTAGTGATGGTTCTGAGTTAGGAAACAATTTCCATCATAATAATTTAACATTAGGGAATTTATAAAATATCTAACTATTTTGGGGTTATTGTGAAGGATATTGAGGATAAGAAAGCTAATGCATGGTAAGAAAACTAGAAGAATGTGCTTATATCCGGAATAATTTGTGAAAAATTGTGACTGAATTGAGAAGTATGAACACTGGGGAATTATTGAAATACAATAGATTTTGAATTCAAACTTCTGTGGAAGAAGTTGGGATAAGAATTTTGTAATTTTGAGATTTGTTTGAAAATTGTCTAGAATTGAAGGAGTGAGGACTGAGGAGTGAACTTCTAATCATAGTAGGCTTATAATATGGCTTGACAGTGAGTCCTTACTTCTTTTTTTTGGTCATGCATGAATTTATTGGCCTATTCAAGGTGATGTTGGTGTATGTTTCTTGCTAATAATATAGTTTTAGTTGATGAAAGTTGACTTAGGAATAATCTTTAGTAAGGACTATAGAGAGAGAATATGATTTTAAGGCTATTGGGTAAGTAGCACTGTATATATATTTTGAACAGTGGGTAGCACTATATATATATATATATATATATATATATATAGAGAGAGAGAGAGAGAGAGAGAGAGAGAGAGAGAGAGAGTAAACTTACTAAACTAGTAGAATTGGGAGGTTAGGGAAAATTGATTGCCAAGCATACTAAAGTGACAATTTTGTTTTCTTGAATGGAAAATCATCAAAGAATGGAAATACAAGATGATGCCGGGCATTATAGTTGCTGAAGTGGAGAAGTGCTTTAGAGTATTAGAGGGAAGTCAAGTTATGCTTTATGGTTTAAAATGTTAAGACGGGAGAAATTATTTGAAAAAAAAAACATTTGACTGTACTTGTAATAAAAATGTTGAGAGGAATGGCAGCAATGTAAAACAGATAAACAAAATTTGATGCATTTGTGAAAAGCTAGAGTTAGCACTTACTAATGACTTCAGGAAGATATGTTGTTTAAGAAGGTTAGAGTAATGTGCAATGAATACCATCTAATGCACCCATTAGGGGGAATTTGATCTAAGTTGAAAGTACTACAAGAAGAAGTAGAAGGCCAAAATGTGGGTTGAGGCCGATACATGGTGGCCATTTATGAAGCACATACACTCTATTTTGGCTCAAGTATCATTGTTGTACACATCCCGAACATGCAAAAAAAGTGTTCAATTTGTTTTTGTCTGTCTGAATTTCGGATACGATTATTTTTAGATTTTTCCCTCTTTTTGTCCTCTTCTTCTTAGCTTTTCTTTTTTATTATAGATATATAAATATATATGTGTGTTTTATGTAGTAGTTAGCAAATTTATTTTGGAACTTGGATTATGAATGTTGATTATTAAATGAAATTATTTTTATTAATGGCTTTGTTATTTTGACATATTCATAACATTGTGTGATTTGTATGTCTTTATGCCAATTTTTATTGAAATAATATTAGGTTTTATTATATGGTCATAAAAAATAATTAAAAAAATATTTAACTTGTCCTTGATATATATGCGTCCTACTTTTTTTAAAAATTTTGTGTCCACGTATCCATGTTCTGTGTTCGTGCTCGTGCTTCTTGTTGTAGTTAGGTGACCATTAATATAACATAAATACGAGTCTAGGTAGGGCTGAAAGGCAAAGTTAGGATTTGAGTTTTTCTTCCATTTGGAGTTTGATAACTCCAAACTCCAAATGGTGTGTGTGTTTGTGTGTTTGTTGGGAGTCTATGAAGTACATACACTCTATTTTGGCTCACGTATCTGTGTCGGAACACATCCCGGACATGCAAAAGAAGAGTGTCAATTTGTTTTATTTTTTTAAATTTCAAACACATTTTCTTAGATTTGCCCCTCTTGTTATCCTCTTCTTCTCAACTTTTCTTTTGGATTATAGATATATAAATATATATATATATGTGTGTGTGTGTGTGTGTGTTTGATGTAGTAGTTGGCAAATTTATTTTGGAACTTGGATCATGGATGTTGATAATTAATTTTATTAATGGTTTTGTTATTTTGATATCTTAATATTATTGTTGTGATTTGTGTGTTTTTATGTTAATTTTAATTGAAATAATGTTAGGTTTTATTATACGGTCATATAAAACAATAAAAAAATTATTCAACGTGTAAAAAAATTCCTTGTTCACGTATCATGTATCATTCGTGTCCCGTGTTCGTGCTTGTTCTTCTTGGCCATTAATATAACATAAATACAAGTCTAGATATGGCTAAAAGGCAAAGTTTGGATTTGTGTAGTTGGTATTAACTTGATTTAGAGTTATCAAGCTTCAATGGAAGAAGAACTCAAATTATGGTCTCAGGAAGTTTTATTTTGCTCAAAGTTCAACCATTCAATGTCAATTTTTGAATTGTAAAGGAAAGATGTAGCCTAGCAATTGAATTCAAAATCTATCTTGACTCGATCACCTTAACAATATTTAGTAACTGGCACCAAGTTATTAGAATTTAAGGCTTTGTCAACTCTATTTAGAGTTGTCAATCTACCAATGCATGAAAAACTCACATTATTGTACCATTATGTTGTTCTATTTGTACTGAAGTTCAATCGTCTAGTGTCAATTTTTGAATTATGAAGCAAAGATGTAAACTAGCAATTGAATTCAATATCTATGTTAGGTGATGTTGACTAGCAGTTGAAATCAATATCTATCTTGACTCGCTCACCAAGCAATATTTGGTAAGCTAGATAAATCAAATATGTATAGCAATAAATACAACAATATGGACCATTACTTGTTAGAATTCCCCTCAATTAGTTAAATTGATTGACCAAATTTGTGATTATTAACTTCATGAAGCCCTAAAAAGTTCGTAGATAGGAATGGCAACGGGGCGGAGTGCCCCCGCCGCTGCCCCTGCCCCGTGGTTCACCCCGACTCCATTTATATTCCTAACCCCGCTCCAGGCCCCAACCTGCCCTGTTCCAAACACCGTTTTTTTTCTAAAATAAGTTGAAACTTTTCTTTTTGATAGGTAAATTAAAACTTTATTGCCAAAAGAACGAACAAAAGAAAAAATAATACAAGTGTGATATGAAAAACCTTAAAACTAATTTTATATAGTGTGGTTTATTGATAAATACTAGTGTACATAGGGATAAAAAAATGTATAATATATAAACGGGGCAGGGGTGGCAATCCCCTGAACCCGGACTGGGTTTTAAAAGCCCCACCCCAACCCCCCGCTTATGAATATTCCATACTCACCGCATCTGGGGCGGGG
Organism: Nyssa sinensis; assembly: GCA_008638375.1. Taxonomy (NCBI): domain Eukaryota; kingdom Viridiplantae; phylum Streptophyta; class Magnoliopsida; order Cornales; family Nyssaceae; genus Nyssa; species Nyssa sinensis. The sequence continues at coordinate 10,661,660 of CM018036.1, read as the reverse complement.
GGCGGGGCGGGGCAACTTGCCATTCCTAGTTCAGAGCCTCTTTCCACACAAGTTGAAATTTTTTTGCCAGTAGTTGAAAGATGATATGATATTTACTTATTTTATTATAGAACTCAATCATGGAAAGCTACCAAATTAAAAATATATCTAGTCTCAATCTTAGAAATTATAATATGCATACATACCTACCCAAGGGGAAAAAGAAGAAGGGGGGAAGCTTTATATGCATATACCTATTTATTCGCACGTGCACAGACACATATTTCAATACCTTAAGTTCTTTTTCCCCCCCAACAGAAGGTACTTTTGGTGGGATTCAGTTGGCTGGCTAACTCAAAAATTGATCTTGAGATTGATTGGCATCTTGGGCATTTTCATTGGCCATTGTTTCCAAATTATGTCCTAATTTTAAATCTTCTATAATACCAGCTTCATGTACTTTTTTTACATTCTATACAAAACATTTAGAAACTACTAACCTCTGCTTTCTTACTTTATGGCAGGATCCCTTTTTGGTCATATGCAAAGCTAATTGCAACCTGCTGGTTGGTCGTACCATATTTCAGTGGTGCTGCATATGTTTATGAGCATTATGTTAGGCCTTTTTATGTTAACCCACAGAATGTTAATATCTGGTATGTCCCAAGGAAGAAGGACGTCTTCAGTAAGCCAGATGACATTCTAACTGCTGCAGAGAAATACATTAAAGAAAATGGGACAGAAGCATTTGAGAAGCTTATTCACGAGGTATGCTTAGCTACCATAATCTATTTTTTGAGAACTTTATGCCTAGACATGCCTTTGGGAGCTATTTTTCAATCTAGAAACTAGGATGCTGATTAAAAATAATCTGTAGTCACCATGTATGTATATGGGCACTGCATATAAATTCATGCTCTCTTTTTAGGACCAGGTTCATGTATTTCCTCTTGCTCTGCAGGCTGACAGGGGAACCAAGCACAGAAGTAACAATTACATGGTATTTAATGAGGACCACATATATTGAGGTTTGTTGATCAGGAGTGCTTTCTCTGTCACCCACTTCTTTGGGTGAGGAAAACACTTGTATGCTGTTGGTTAGTCCCTGTGGTTGATAACTTGGTTTTGCTGTCTGTTGTCCAAAAAGGTCATGGTTTTGAAACGTACTAAATGTTCTTATCTTATATGATGTAACTATTGTTGCTTGACTCTCTTTTTTACCCTGTTTCATGCATAGAACAACACTTTATTAGGTAGTGAAGCTAAACAAGTACTTGTTAATGTTGATTGTTTTGTTATCTGGTTTGGATCTTAACCTCGAGAAAAAATAGAGTTAATTTCATTTCTAATAATTTGACAGCTGCATTATCCAATTTTTTTCGTCTTTCCTCCAATTGATGCCTATTCCCCAAGTCCAAATTGCCCTAAACTTACAAGTTGCTTGGGTTTGTCTCACCAAAATTAATGAGTTTCCCGGTGGATTTCAAACAAGTCTTTAATTGAGCCAAACGTAGTCTAATTAGAGTTTGTTTTTTATATAGCATTAGAGTACTTGTTAACTTATCAAGCTTAGTTTGAGCAAATTGAATAGACATTTTGATTTTTTTTTTTATTTGTATTTAAAAGAATCAGTGGTAATATGGGATACCAACACTTTTTTTTTCTCCGTAGTTTCACTCATCCAAATTTGATTTTTTTTTATTTATATAATATTAGATTACTTATTAGCTTAGCAAGCTCAGTTTGAGCAAACTCGGATAAACATTTTTTCTGTACTTTCCATAGACGGGTTGTTTCTTTTGAATGAAAACAAGTGAAAATTCATAGAGGGTAATTTTAACACTCTTGAATTTAACTGGTATTTAAAGAATAATATACTTGAGAATTGCTTACGAAAAAGTTCTAAAAGTATTTTTGAAAATTGTCCCAACCTCCTAATGGTGACATTTTTGTAATTATGTTATGTAAAAAATTTGGATTGAGTTGTCGATTGTGTCAATTTTTTTTTATTGGATTGATGTTGTTATTACTGAAGATATTTTATATTGAAAATTTTACATCAATAGATGTTGTTATTACTGAAGATATTTTATATTGAAAATTTTACATCAATTGTCAATGGAAAGACAAGTGCATGGGATGAAGTACACAAAAAATTATTTAATAGTCTCGATTTAAATAGTCTTAATGATTAAATGATATGCTACATGTGTATGTGTAATATAATGTTGCACATATGACTTTTAATGAATCATGGTCCCAAAAAACTATTGATTAATTGTTACAAAGTACATGCAACTTCCATTAACGTGTAGCATAAGATTAAGAGTTTTAGGAAAAAAATTTAGGGTAAATTACACTGACTTCTCTTAAGATTTATGATAATTACACTGATCTTTTCTAAGATTTCTAAAATTACATTAACTTTCTCAACTTTACAAAATAATATACAGATATCTCATTCTAGTTAATTTTTTTTCTTTAAAATGACAAAACTACATCTTTCATATATATATATATATATATATATATATATTAAAGAAATATTGACCAATCCTTTTTTTATTTTTCAAATAAATATTGATAAAAAATTTAAATTTATTTTTCTATAAAATAAAAATAAGTTCATTTTCCTTAAAGTTGTTTTTAAATAAAAAAAATTAAAAAATCTTTAAAAAAAGTTAGAATAAATTGGTCAAAATTGAAAAAATATAAAAATAAATAAATAAAAGAGACAGCTTCGTCGTTTTGAAAAAAAAGGTTGACAGGAGAGAGGTGTTCTGTATATTATTTTTTAAAGTAAGAGAAGTCAAGTGTAATTTCAGAAACCTCGAGAGAGGTTATTATAATTTACTCAAAAATTAATGACAGATAGTACGGAAGAATTCCAATTTTGTACCTAGTTAAATTTGCAAATTTAGACATTTGATAAAAAATAATGCTATAATTATATTTTAATACGGCAAGATGTGTTGCGTGTTAAAATGTGATGTGCTTGATCTTAAAATTTTTCAATACTATATTATTACTAGACTTTTCTCCTGAGTTTCAAGACTATATTACTTTTAGTACGAATCATTTTGTAGATCATCGACTTGTCTTGGAGACTTTCCTCTTTCTTTACAAGTTCGTTTGGATGGAGAAAAAAGAAAAGATTAAGGTAGAGAGATAGTTAAATATTTTGTTTGGAAGTTCTTAATAAAGAAAAAAGAAAAAATTATGAGAGAATAGAAGGGAAAGTTTGAGGGGCTTAGCCACTTATCTAATCTCTCCAAAAGTGGAGAGATTTGGAAAGAAAAGAAAGTATACTTAATAAATTTTGAAATACCAAAAGTATCTATAAATGAAATAATTAAAAATTTTAAATATAACGAAAAAAAAGAGTATTATAGCTATCAAATATTTTTTTTATACTTTCTTTTATTTTCACTCCCAACGATTATTCAAACAAGAAATAATGACTTTCTTATCTTTTTCTCTTATGAACTATTAAATAAGGTAAAGATGACCATTTTTTTTTTATCTTTTCTTCTATTTTCTTTTCAATTTTAAATTAGTCTTTCTTTTTTATTTTCTCTTCAAAACTTCCAAATAAAGCATTAGTGTTTGTTTGGCTAGTGTTTCAAATCACAGAAATTTGATTTTGACCACCTCATATTTTATTGTCTGTTTAGGATTGTTTCAAATTATAGAAAATTGATTATGACAAACTCAATTTATTTAATCATAAAGTCTATTGCATTGGAGATTAAGATGTGGGACATGGGTTTTTAATAACTCTAAATAAATGTGTAGAATATATATAATCCAAGGTTTTTCATGACTGAAAAAAAGGGGATGATTCACTTAATACAAGCCATTGACCAGAAAAAAGAAATTAACCTATCACACCCGTGTGACGGCTCCTGTATTGAAGTTGTACGGTAAGTTTCATATGAGTCTTATAAAATGTTACAATCACATAGATTCTCTCGAATAATAGGAAAGGCATTTCCCATTTAAAATTATTAATTTTCACTATGAAATTTTATTCTTTAAAATTTTATTAATTATTATAGGATTATTAACTATAAATAATTTATTGTTACTAATTTTGTGCATCTTAAAATTTATAAGGATAATAATAGCGCTAAAAGTATATACGTGTGAATTACAAATTTAATTTGGAGATGAAAAAAATAATAATGGAGCTTTTATGAATTATAAAATTGAAAGAAAATGACATTGACTAGAAAATTGAAATAAGTCTTTGGTATGTCTTTCAAAGTCCTAATTTCAATTAGAGGCTTTGTAGTTGATCTTCTGTTTTTTGCACAATATGGTTCGAAGTATGAACATGATATGGAATTGACGGATTTGAGTTAAGAATAAATAAGTTTGTTTTATAAAGGGGTTGACATATTTAAACATAATTATATATTTAATATAATTAATAAATAGATCGTGTTTAAATTTTAGTCACGTCAATTCATTTAATTAACATGTTTTATTATAAAAAGGCCACGAGTACAAGTCATTCCATATCAAAAGTTTACCAAGGTCTGAGAGACTTTTTTTTACTTAGAAAATATGTTTTTATTTTATTTTGTTTCACATTGATATTTACTAAACTTGGATATAATTCTACGATTATAAAAAGATTAGTAGTTTTTTTATTTAAAAAATTAAAAATTAAAAATTAAAATAAACAGATTAATCATGTCAATACACAAATTGATTTATTTGATGTCTTCCTAATGTATTAGGTGGCTTTATATTTTCATTAATTCAATAGAAATTAGCCTATGGGTAAATTCATTTAAATAGATGAAAGTCATGAAAAAACATTATAAACAAAATAAAAGAATTTAATTTATCCAAATACAATGTTAAAAATGAAAAACAAAAAGACGGATTTCGATAATGGTTTCAAATTGACCATAGATTTCTATAAATTAATCTATTTCAATCAAAATTTAATTTTTTTTTTTATAGAAAATATTATTAGCTGAGTCAATCATGAATTTTGCATTATAATTTATAGGGTTGTTCCGATCAAAGGTCGATGAAAGAAATAAATATTATCCACCAGGTCCAATTCCAAACATATGAACCCATAAAGTCCTTTTAATTCTTCAATGCCGAAAATATCTGTTTAGTACAAACTCGTAAAATCTGAAACAATTTCAAAAAAGTTTTATTAAATTTTAAAATTGAATAACTTGTAATTTATAAATTTATTTTTAATAAAATTTATATATTTGGATTCTAAACATTGAGATCTATCATATAAGATCCATATTAAAAATGAAATTTTAAAGAAAAAATATGCTTCTAAAACTATAAAATTTTACATTCCTTGGATGAAACAAAGTGTAAAATTTTACAATTTTATAAAAATTGAAAAAATTATTAATTTTTATTAATTTTTTTGAGATTTTAAGCTATACGTTGGATGGTTGAAAAAAAAAAAAACATTCCAATTAGTAGAAACTTGTCAAAAAAACCAATATTTAAATAACAATGATTTAAAACTCACTTGGTGTGACAATGTAAAATTTTATAATTTCCCAAATTATAAAATTTTACAAAAAATTGAGTCTTCAAACATTGCTATTCAGAAGCTTTACCTGATCACCAAGAGTCACCATAACTGATCAAAGAAAATTGTAAGAAATAGGAAACATTTAAAAATTTTATTTTATTTCTTACTCCTTCAAGCCTTGAACTCAGGTGCTACTCTGATAAAATTTTAGACTTCTTTTTCACGTCCCTTTAAAATCTCACACACTCTCTCATCATCTTCATATCTCTACCACTAAAAACAAAAATCAAATCTTCAATTGAGAAACAGCTCAAGAAATGCACACCAAAGCCCCAATTAAAAAAAGACCTTCGCTCTACATCATCCTCCGCAATCATTTTCTGATCGTTCATTCCATATCTTCCTCCTCCGCTTGGAGGTGTGAGAATCTCTTATGGATGGAAATTGGAAGACAAGATAGGTATTAATGGTAAAGATGAATAGTGGATGCTCAATACCAATAGAATAGAAAGAGATTTTCTAGAATAGATTTGAGGAAGAGTGAAAGCGGTATTATTATCTACCAAAGTATAAGAAGTTATTAAAAATGATTTAAATTATGGGACTATTTCTTTGAAATGAAAAAAATTCATTTATCTCCCAACATAGAGTTATCTGTAATATCATAAGAAAAATCTCTCTTTCAAATACGGATATGATATGAGATTGATCTTTCTCAACATCGTATATAGCACCAAAAACCTTCTCACATAACCCGTTTACATAAAAAAAAAATATTAATTTTATGATGCCAATTGATAATGGGTTTTAAGTCGTGAGATAAATAAGAGTAATGCTAGTCTTATCTTCATATTTTATTAAAAATTTTTACCTTCATATTTTATTAAATTTTTTTACCTTCATGAGTTGACAGTATTGTATTAGCTAGATATCACATGATGTTACATCATGATGTGATATCCAATTAATACAACACCGCCAACTCATAAAGGTAAACACTTTTAGTAAAATTTTTAAGTAAGCCTAACATTATTGAATAAATATACGTATAATTTATAATAAAATGATGCATATTAAATTCAGACAATGAATATAAATGATATAAAAATAATAATTTAATTTAAAATATATGTGTATGTTAAGTATGTTAGATGTGTAAGTAGATTACATTACTTATTAATGAAAATTTTTAATAAAAAAATAAAAAAAGAAAGAAAGAAAGAGGTTGAGTAGACACATGCAGTTTCTGAAGACAAAATGACAAAAAAAACCATCCCATCAAACAGATTCAGTTGGTGACATGGCAACAAGCGGGGTATACACAGAATAAAAGAAAGAAAAACAGTTGAAATTCTAGGAGGGAAATAGAGAGAGAGAGAGAGAGAGAGAGACAGAGAGAGAGTCGCACGCTAATCCTCTAAAACTCTGCAAATCTCGTTTTTCTTTTCTCCTCTGTCACGAAACTTTTCCACGAGAGCTCCATTACATTTCACAGAGAAACCAACGAGCCATCATTGCGAAAGCAAAGCTGTTAGTTTTTTATTCGGCTTCTCCTCTTTGCTTTTGCAGCTAAATCGACCTCAGATTCGTCAAAACTGGCCTCCGATCAGCGTTTATATACGATGTTCATTGATTTGTAGGTAAATACCATCAGCATTGCTTCATTTTCTCGAATTTCATGCTTTGAATGAAGCTTTGATGCTTCTGTTCGTGAAACTTGAATATATTCGATGTAATTGATTAAAATTATATGAAACCCTAGCCTTTTGGAGGTTTTGAAGCTATTTAATTTGTTGATCCAGTAATAAATTACGATATCATCAAAAACCGGTTGAGCATGTGATTAATTGTTAATATGATTTGTTGTTCGGTATGTACTTGATAGTTTGTGGCTAGAGAACCATTATTTAAAGTGTTTGATTGCTCTGATGTCTTTTTTTTTTCTCCTTTTTTTGGTAGGTTCTGACTATTCATTATGATGAATTTCAGGATTTTGAAGTTTGAGGTATTCCTTGAATAGTGTCTCCAAACTATTAATAATTTTAGTTTAGGTTTTCATGAGGTTTAGCTAGGCATCCTACCTGTTCTCTGAAACGAGTGGAAAATGCTTTAATTTTCTTGAGAAAGAAATTAATTTTAACGATTTTTTGTTCCTTCTTCTTGTCTTCCCGGTATCCAAACAAAGAGTTACTTTCGTGATGGAGTAATAAAAATTGAACTTCTGTGTTTTAGCACTGAACTCGCTGTGAAGTTTCTTTCATGGGGGAAAACTTGGGCATTGTTTTGTCATCTTCTAGAGGCTTCTTGTTGTCCAACAGGTTTTATGCTGTGCAAGGGCCATACTTGACTTTGCAGCGTGAATGGCTAATTTACAGAGGAGCAGTCTTGGCGAGAGGGATGTTGAGCAGGTAATGCCACTTGCTTGAGCACTCATTTCCTTTGTTTTCAAATTTAATGCAGCTTAGAATTATTTTGAGCATTTTTACCTCTTGATATTGCTTCCAGAAGTTTATGATGGGGATGCCTTGATGTCTTAAAAAATAAGGAATCATTGTCACAACTGATCAATTGAACAAAGTTAATATGTAAAGTTCATAGATCAATTAATTGTACCATGTTGAGCTTGTTATATTCAATTTGTACTTTGTTCGTCAATCAGAAAAAGATGATTTTTCTTTACCTGCCAGAATCTAAAACTTTGGTTTCTTTATTGGCTTGGCATCTATAATTTGTGTTGGATTTCTATTTGAAAAGTACTGCTTTAAAGTTTTCCTTGCATTGGAAGGAGTGCGATTGTAAGTGGTCCATAGCTGATCGATGCACTTCTCATTAAACTCCTTCAACATACTTAACCAGAAAAAGAATAATAATAAAAAAAAGAAAAGCAATTGAGCATAAGACGTTGACTTTGTACTTTGTTTTGAATACTTTTTGCATTTAGGTGGAAAGATTTCACTTTTGCTTGCTTCAGTTATCATCAATTCAACTCTTTACACATATAACTAGGTGAATGGTTCTATCTTCTTCTTTTTTTCAATAGGTAAGTGGTCCTTGGGGGCGAGAGTTGAACCTGGGACATTAGAAATATTATCCAAGCCTCTTCCCAACTCATCCATCCCCAAGGATTTGAATGATTCTATTGAGTTGAGTCAAATAATTTTTTGCCCCCTTCTCTTTTGAGAGAGAATTTTTTGCATTTATTATATTTTTGGGTCAAAGAGACCTTCCCTTTGTATGTAGGGTCTTTTGTAGACTCTTTTTGGGTACTTAAGGTTTTAGTTAATTTGCCTTTTTGTATATATGGGTTCACCCCCCTCGGGCACCATATATTAATACAATCACAATTACTTATCAAATAAGTTGAGTCAAATAGTATTATTATAATTAGTGAATCGCCTAACACTTTGGTTCTTAACTGCCTAGTAATAATTAAAGCGCCAGATAGGCCATTGTTCTTGGTTTCTGTTATGATTCTAATGGTCTGACTGTCTAAGCAGCAATGAGAATGTGACTTTGGGAAGGCTAGCCTTTTGATCAAATTAAGATGGCAGTTCTCTTGCTATAGAGTCTAGGTACTCCTGTTTCTAGCACCATTGTTAGAAGCAGCATCAAATGATTCTTTTGACTGTGGTTGAGTGGTTCCTATATGTCATCCTCCCTCTGGCCTTAGGCATGGGAATTGGTGAATCTTATCCAAAATCACACAATTGTGTAGGATGCCCAAGTTTAGGGATCTTAAAAAATTATGCAATAATTTAAAATTAAGAACTTGAGACAGTATAGGAAGAGAAAAAAGAAGAAAACATGGCAACAACGAACGTACTGCATCAACATGTGTTCTTCGTGGAACTTCAAGGTCTAGAAGAAATTTTTGTAGAATTATACAAAAAAGCAACTTTCTAGTGCTTCCACTGTTTCTATTTATTTGAAAATAAAAATAACAACTCCCAACTTCCTATGTTTACACCAAAGCAATAGGTCTTAAATGTCCACCCCCATGTCATCAATGATCAAACACATCCTCATATAAGAAAACTATTAGGGGATCATCACTATAATTGTGTCAAATTTTTGGACCATTTAAGGATGGATCATCACTATAATTTTGTCTAATTTCTGGACCATCTTTGAATCCTTAAATGGTTTATTCTTGTGCAATATTTGAATATAATTTTTCAAAGAGATTATTTGACACGTTTAATCCCTTATATTTGGGGTTGGAGTGATATTTCAATGGAGGCAAAAGGTAGTGAAGTTGATAGAAGCTGATTGAGGAAAAACCTTGGTATGGTTATGGTGATGATGCACACCTGGTCTATCTTGTGAACCCAAGCACCTCGGTCTTTCAGCTGTTGAGGCATTCTATAGTCCTATTAAGAGGGCAGACAGTAGTTGGATCCCTTGATTTCATTCACAAACTAGCAACTATGTATTGGATTGATTATCGATGACAAAGGAGAGATCAAGAAAGATGACATTGTCCATAGAATTATAGTAGTTTGGATGAAGCAGAGAAATGCTTTAGGGATGTTACCAACAAAGATAAAGGAAAGAACTTTATGACAAAATTATAAGGTCGACTATGAATCTATGATATATGATGCAGAATTTTGGCTATCAAGGAGCCTGTCCAAAAAATGAGCGCATTTGCAATGAGATGCTAGGGTGAATGAGTGGTAAAAAAGAGAGAATTAGAAGTGAATGTATTGGTGAGAATTGAGTATAATAGCAGAGACAGTCATCTAACATGGTTGGATCATGAGTGAGGAAGACCAATAAATGTACCAAATACCAATAAAGCAGTTTAGAATGTGGATCAGATGGTGAAAAAGGACACGATGGCCTCTCTCTGATCCTCCAGACAGCCAATTAGCCTTCCAAAGTTGGAAGCAAACCATTTTTGATAGTTTTGTGCAAGGGACTTGCGTGAGAGCCAAGAAAAGTTAAAAAGTCAAGTCTCCATGCTTCACTGAATGCACATATACCTCATTGTTTATTTTTATTTTTGTTATCACTTTATCATTTTCCAAAATTGTTCTTTCTTATGCTTTACAAAGTCTAGTTCTACCTCGCCCCCACTCCTGCTTCCAACTTTTCACGTCCCTGTTCAATACATAACTATTCTGGCATGCCAATCAATGTTTACTAACCATTTCTGTGTTGGTGAATTAATTCTAATAAATCTCAACCCTGGAATACCTTTCCTGCATATCGTGCTCAGCTCTTTGACGATGCCTAATTACTTTTATTTGGTTTTGCACCTTGAAAATTAATTTAGGCTCCAAATGGGTTAAAGTCCTAGTATTCATCAAGTCTGGCTACCTACTTCCACGTCATCATTTGCTTTTTCTCTAACTTTACCATACAACTTCCATGTAAACTTCAACCCTGCTCATCAGAAAAGTTGGGCCTTTGTGGGTCAAGATGTTAATAGCAGACAATTGATACTAGTTTGTGTCGAACCTTGCTAAACGCACACCTGTGCCAAGGATGTACATGAAGAGTGAAAGGTTGGAATCACCCTGATGATCATCAAAACACAAAAGTAGCAACATTTTTTTAAATGTATAATAGCAGCTGTATCCTCTCCAGATGACAAAACTATGTCCTTTCTGCTTATTTACTTTTTATATTTCTTGTGCATGCAGAGTCACTGTTGTTTTCAAAGATAATGTTGGATGTATCATATGTGTATCCTCATGTTCTGTTTGGATTGTTAAGTTCAATCGTTGCAGATGAGAGTCTTCTCAATTTTCTGTCTGTTTCATCTGACCGTACTTTGATATGCCAAGCACTTTATGCTATCTTTGAGTCATCTTATATTTTTGTTGCATATATTCGTTTTTAAATGCAGGCCATTACAGCTGTAAAGAGAGGGGCATATCTGCTAAAGTATGGGCGCAGAGGGAAGCCAAAGTTCTGTCCCTTCCGGCTTTCTAATGTAAGTATCATTGCATCAATATAAACTCATATTAGTTCTATACATTCATTTCTCTCTCATGGCAATGTGCATGAGATATCATATTACTTCCAGGATTTTTGAATTGTTGTACTTTAGCTTATTATGCTTACTTCACTGAATGATTTAATTGTTATCTCAAAGCTCATTTTTTCCATTATTCATATGGCGTACACTGGAAAGGTATATTTTAATTAGCAAACTGGAGTTAGCAAAAGTCCATTCCATACCTAACAGCTTGCTTTAAATAAACTGGTTCTGGTTCATCTTGCTAAAGAGGTTTCTTTTTTTGATAAGTAATACGCACGCACCCATGTTCCAACCGGGACTTGAACTCTGCACCTCTCTCCCTTCGGAAGTGACAGGAGATACCACTCAAGCGAACAACTGGTGGTTGCCAAAGAGGTGATTTTTGAGTAACGTGAAACCTGTTGTACATGGGCCGTGTTTGGGTTGGGCCCCACCTACATGTATGTGGCTGTTTGTGTTATGACTCAATATTCATTACACTCACAAGTTTGACTTTCGTGCTAGAAAATGTGCTTTCCTTGGATATCCATATGGCTAAAAAGGTTACCGGTTGTATGAGCTTGATAATGGCAAGACTTTTACAAGTTGTTACGTTAGATTTCGTCAATCTATTCTCCCTTTTCATGATTAAATAGCAAACAACTCCCCCGTCATACCACTTCAAATTTTGGAAAGCCGCGATTCCACAAAATTTCCCACAGTTCCTACTCCATCCCCTCAAATTTCAGTGCCACCAAATTCTTTTACTTCGCCCATTTCAATAGAACATTCTTTGTCTTCCCTTGTGCACCACAATGGTTCTATCCCACCTCCCATTCGTCAGTCTACTTGAGTCCATCAGGCCCCAGCCTACTTGCGTGATTATGATTGCTACATAGTCATGTCACAGTCCTGTCCAAGTCATCTGGACAAGTATCACCTGGTTCTCCAATTCCATTTTTTAATTATCTTAGTTATTCTAACTCTTCTACCAAGCATAAGTCTTTTATTGCAATCCTTTCTTCAGAAGTAGTAATTATTTCTTTTGCCATGGCCATGAAAAGTGCTCATTGGAGAGATGCTATGGGCCTATGGAAGCTTGATTTAAAGTCTGGAAGGACAATGATATTTGGACTTACAGATCTTCCTCTTGGAACACATCAGGTGGATGTAAATGGGTATTTTAGTGTCGCTCTGACGGATTGGTTGAACTTTATAAAGCACATCTTGTTGCCAAGGGTTACACTCAGCCAGTAGGTCTAGATTACCATGATGCATTTGCTCTGGTGGCTAAGTTAATGACATTACGCTGTTTGCTTGCTTTGGCTACCAACTAAAATTGGTCTTTTCATCAGTTGGATGTGCATATCGCTTTTTTGTATGGTGATCTCCATGAAGCAATTCTCATGATTTTACCACCCGTCTTTTCTCGAAAGGGGGAAACTGGTGTTTGTCACCTCCATAAATCCCTCTATGGTTTAAATCCAGCCTCACACCATACTTCTTAGGTATTGAAGTAGCTGGGTCACTATAGGTATTGTGCAATGGAAGCGAGAAACGAAATAGAGAAGTGAAAATAACCAAACACATAGCAAGAACAAAGACACCAAATGTATGTGGTTCGGCAAGTTGCCTATATCCATGGGCGTAGCACAACAAAAGAATATACTATCAAAGATGAAGAATATAAAGCGGAGTGTTAAAACCCTCTCACAAAACTCTAAATACTATTCCTGCCACTCTCACTCCCTTTTCCCCTAAAAAAAATATAATATATGGTGTCCTCAAGCCCTAAAATATGAAAAAGAGGCAAAAAATCACGAGGCTGAGCTCCGGGTGCTGATCAACAGACAAAATAGGGGTTTCTGACACTTGAGTGCCGTTAGGCATTTTTCCCGTTGCTTCAAAATGCTCCAAAACTTCGAGTGCTGATCGGCTAGCAAAGGGGGTTTTTCTTGGCCCGAGTGCTGATCAGTAGACCCAAAAAAAGGCCTAAAATGGTTTGGGTGCGAGTTCGCTCAAGAATGCAAGACACCAATAAAAAATCTCCACCTTGGCTTGTATTCTACTAAGCCACGAACAAACCAAAATTCTTATGTTGTCTTCTCCACAAAATCCCTAATGATTAAATCAAACGGTGCGAAAAAATTGATTGAACATGAGTAGTGGAATGAGCTTAGTTAACATATTTGCTTGTTAGATCACCAATTGCTCCAAAAGCTTAAGCTGTTAGAGAATGGGCCAACAATGTATATCAAGCTCTCAACACTCTCCCTCACATGCGACCCCGAACTCGCACATGAATAGACAACGAAACCACAGACAAATGCAAAGGAGAAGAGAGTGCAAATGCAGACGGGGAATAACTGCAAATAGAGAGACTTGAACCCAAGACCTCTCATAACCAAGGCTCTGATACCATGTTAGATCACCAATTGCTCCAAAAGCTTAAGCTGTTAGAGAATGGGCGAACAATGTATATCAAACTCTCAACATTGCTTGATTCTCTACTGTGGCAATCTTCTTGACTGTAATGTCACCTTGCGACATAACATCTTGAAGAAAACAACATCTGATGTTTACGTATTTAGTCCTTTCATGATACATTTGATTTTTGGTCAAATGTATTGCGCTTTGGCTATCACAAAACACAACAATAACTTCTTGCTACAAGCCCAAGTTACTGACCAAAACCCTCAACCAAATTGACTCCGTCACTGCTTCTATTGCTGCCATGTACTCTGCTTTTGTTGTTAACAAAACAATTGTAAACTGTAGAGTAGCTTTTCGACTAATCGCACAACTAGTAGGTGTGACGACATAATCCATCAAAGATCTCCTCTTATCTAAATCACCAATGTAATTTGAATCAATATAACTGAAACCAAGAAAGAAAATAATTCTCTATATCTTATTACATTCAAAATATACAAGTGTATTTATACACAAATTGAGAGACTAAACTAGGAAAGTAGACTAATTAGAATCCCTATGATTGAGCCTATACAGTCAACCCTACAGCCTGTATATTCTAGAATAATCCTATGTATATTCTGTAACACTCCCCCTCAAGCTGGAGCATAGATATTAATCAGGCCCAGCTTGTTGCAAATATAATCGACTCGAGCCCCATTGAGAGCCTTTGTGAAGATATTTCCTAACTGTTCTCCAGTTTTCACGTATCCGGTAGAGATCAAATTTTGCTGCAATTTTTCACGAACAAAATGACAGTCAATCTCAATATGCTTAGTTCGTTCATGAAACACAGGATTGGAAGCAATATGGAGAGCCTCTTGGTTATCACACCACAATTTTGCTGGTATTGAAGCTTTAAGACCAACCTCAATCAAGAGTTGATACATCCACATTATCTCACATATAGATTGTGCCATAGCTCTATATTCTGATTCTGCACTGGATCGGGACACAACATTTTGTTTCTTACTCTTCCATGAAATCAAATTTCCTCCAACAAAAACACAGTATCCGGTGGTGGATCTACGGTCAATCTTGGAACCTGCCCAATCTGCATCTGAAAAACATTCGATGTGAGTATGTCCATGATTCTTGTACAGTAACCCTCGTCCAGGAGCTCCCTTTAAGTAACACAAGATCTGTTCTAACGCTGCCTAAAGGTGAACTGTTGGGGAGGACATGAATTGACTGACAATACTAACAGAGTATGCAATATCAGGACGTGTCACTGTAAGATAGTTCAACTTTCCAACCAGTCTCCTGTATTTTTCAGGATCTTCAAATAAGTCTCCATCTTTCGTGAGTTGTAGGTTGGGAAGCATTGGAGCGCTGCATGGCTTAGCCCCCAACTTTCCAGTCTCAGTTAATAGGTCAAGCACATATTTCCTCTGGGATAGGACAATGCCTTTCTTGCTTCTTGTCACCTCAATTCCCAAGAAATACTTCAACACCCCTAAATCTTTCGTGTGAAACTGGCTATGAAGAAAGGACTTCAAAGATGAAATTCCCACAATATCACTTCCAGTAATGACAATATCATCCACATACACAACAAGGAGAATGAGGCCAAATGTAGAATGCTTATAGAAAACTGAGTGGTCAGACTTACTCTTATTCATTCCAAACTTCTCCACTGTCTGACTAAATTTTCCAAACCAAGCATGGGGACTCTGTTTCAAACCATATAAGGACTTACGAAGATGACAAACTCGCCCACACTCCCCCTGAGCAACAAATCCAACTGGTTGCTCCATATACACTTCCTCCTGGAGATCACCATGTAAGAACGCATTTTTGATGTCTAACTGATGTAAAGGCCAATCATTAGTAGCTGCCAGAGAAATAAATAAACGAACCGAGGTCAACTTAGCAACGGGGGAGAAAGTATCAGAATAATCCACACCATAAGTCTGAGCATAGCCTTTAGCCAGAAGACGGGCTTTAAGGCGAGCCACGGAACCATCGGAATTGAATTTGACAGCAAACACCCATTTACAACCAATAGCTTTCTTTCTTGCAGGTAAAGGCACTAAATCCCAAGTATCATTAGCATCTAAAGCATTCATCTCTTCGATCATAGCATCACGCCATCCGGGATGGGACAAGGCACCATGGATAGTTTTGGGAAGAGACACAGAATCAAGGGAAGCAACAAATGAACACGAAGAAGAAGAAGACAAGTTAGCATAAGAAACAAACGATGAAATAGGATAAGTGCACTGACGCGTACCTTTGCGAAGGGCAATGGGAAGATCAAGATCACCAGCCACAGGATCCGATGGCGAAGAAGAAACCGGTGCGGGACATGGAGCAGATGGGTCTCGTCGTCGGGAATAGACATAGCGAATAGGAGGTGGTGGGGATCAGCCGTGAGATGATTGTCCTTAGAAATGCTCCGCAGATAAATCTGACGGTCTTACACCAATCGAAATAATTGGGACCAGTTAACTTGTGTTCTGTGATTCTGGACATCATGGGAATAACATCTGTCACAACCAAACTCTTCTGTTCATCAGCCATAGAGATAGAACATAGAAGAAATACAGAGACCACCCAAGGAATTACACAGAAAAGAAATTCACGAACAGCCGTGAAGCAAACAAGGCAACCAGAGTGCCCAAACGAATTGCTACCAAGCAACCAACTACACAGAAGTGTCGGAGAGAGAGAGACGACTCCAGGAAGGGTGATCGGAAGTCGAGGGCACAGTCACACGCGCCTCCACGCGCCGGCGCGTGAGATCAGTGACGAGCCTGAAATCTTCTGGTGGCGTGTGAGGCTCGCGCGCAGTGGTTTCTGGTGACCGGACTTTGGGAACCAACCGATCGGCAGGTGGCGATGCTCTCCTGGTTGGCGGTGAGACAAAATGGTCACTCGAACAAGGCGACCTAAGTGTTTTCCTAATTCTGCTCACTATGGGCAGAGGGGCCAGGAAACCAGAGAAGAAGAAAAGAAGAAAAGGCCAAAGGAAAATTTTCTAACCCTGGCTCTGATACCATGAAACCAAGAAAGAAATTAATTCTCTATATCTTATTACATTCAAAATATACAAGTGTATTTATACACAAATTGAGAGACTAAACTAGGAAAGTAGACTAATTAGAATCCCTATGATTGAGCCTATACAGTCAACCCTACAGCCTGTATATTCTAGAATAATCCTATGTATATTCTGTAACAATAACCAACAACACTACAACCAAAACCACAAGCTCTATACAAAATTACGCCAATATTTGAAGTCCCTCTCAAATGCCGAAGTATCCATTTCACTGCTTGCCAATGAACATTACCAGGATTAGCCATGCGTTGATTGACAACACTGATTGCTTGTGAAATGTTTGGACATGTGCAAACCATAGCATACATGATGCTACCAATTGCACTCGAATATGGAACACTCTGCATAAACTATTCTTCTTCCTCATTTTGGGGAGACAATGTTGCAGAAAGCCTAAAATGGGAGGCGAGTGTACTCACTAGTTTGGAACTCTGCGTAGCAAAAACGTTCAAGCATCTTCTCTATCTACTTCTACTTTGACAAGTACAACTTTTCATATTTCCCATCCCTATGAATCTTCATACCCAAAATCTTCTTTGCAACACCCAAATCTTTCATTTCAAACTCATTACTTAACTGAGACTTCAAACTGACAATTTTTGACATGCTTTTGGCAGCTATAAGCATGTCATCCACATAGTGTGACAAGAAAACAAAAGAACCATTTGACATCTCTCTGTGATACACGCAATTATCAAAATTACTCCTCGAGTAACCATGTCCCACCATAAAGGTGTCAAAACATTCGTACTGACTGCCTTGGAGACTACTGAAGCCATATAATGACTTTCTCAACCTATAAACATGGTTTTATTTACCTTACGCAACAAAACCCTGTGGTTGATTCATGTAGATAGGTTTCTTAAGCTTGCCATTTAAAGACATTGTCTTGACATCAAGCTGCTTAAGCTCAAAATCAAACAAAGCAAAAGCAACCATAGCAAGTAACACGCAAATAGAGTTATGTTTCACAATGGGTGAGAAAACTTCATTAAAGACGACACCTTCTCTTCAACTATAGCCTTTTGTAACCAAGCATGCCTTGTATCTAGCATCTTTAACCCTTGGGATGCCTTCCTTTTCCTTGAAGATCCATTTGCAACCAACAATCTTTGAGCCCTTAGGCAATTTCACCAAATCCCAAGTCTAGTTCTAATGAAGAGATTCAACCTCTTCATTCATGGACACAATTTATTGTGCAGACTCACTAGCTGTGACAACTTCTAAATAGGTGGAAAGCTCTTGAATTCCAATATCCTCTACCATAGTAAGTGCATATACAACCAAATTCGCATACCCAAATCTCGGAGGTGGCTTAATCTGTCTTCTTTCTCTACCAAGCCGCAATGCTATATTGTTGTTTTTTTCTATCCCAGAGTCTAAGGAAGAATTCCATGTAGAAACAATGAGCATAAGTTGAGTGCCCTTTTGCACTCTCTGTGAAGCTCCACCTCCTTGCTATTGAAATATCACTAAACTCCTTTCTCGAATGAAACACAACAGATTCATCAAAGTAGCATACCTTCCTTATTGATAATTAACTTGGGTGACTTAGGATCAGGACACCACAATCTATATATATATATATATATATATTTGATAACTACACTATAATCTATATCCTTTCACCAATGTGGATATCTAATTAATATGCACTTCTTGGCCCTGGTCTCAAGTTTACTATCATTAACATGATACTAAGCAGGATAACCAAAAAACTCTCAAATTCGAATAATCAATAGGAGTACCAGACCATAACTCATCAAGAGTTTTAGTTTCAATAGTAGTTGATGGAGAGTGGTTCACCAAATAGCAAACTGTATTTATGGCCTCAACCCAAAATGCCTTAGACTACCCGACATTTGAGAGCATGCAATGACCTCTCCCCATAAGAGTTCTATTCATCCATTCTGCGATTTCATTTTGTTGGGAAGTGCCATAAACTGTGCGGTGTTTCACAATGCCTTCATTCTGGCAGAACTTATTAAACTCTCCATCACAAAATTTCATGGCATTGTTTGTTCTAAGCCGCTTGACCTGTTTTCTTGTTTACTTCTCAATCAAGACTTTCCATTGCTTGAATGTTGTAAATGCCTCATTCTCGTGCTTCAGAAAATACACCCAAACTTTCCTTGAATAATTATCGGTGAAAGTGAGAAAATACCGAGTACCATCGTGGGATGTGGTAGTTGTAGGACCCCAAAGAGCCCGAATGAATGTAGTCGACTGTACCCTTGGTTCTGTGAATCACGATACTGAATTTACCCTTTTCTGTTTTTCGAAGACACAATGTTCACAAAAGTCGAGCTTTCATATAGACTGTCCACAAAGCAAACCATGTTTGTTCATAATTGTCAAACCCCTTTCGCTCATCTAACCTAACTGCATTTGCCACAAATGGGTAGTATCTGAATTTATATCAACTGAAGATGAAGATGAAACACCTGTAATACTAACAACTTGTGTTGTCCTAAAAAACGTAAAGGCCATTGACTTTTATACATTTCATCACAACAAAAGATCTCTTGCAAACCTTCATAACTCCACCTTTAGCGAAGAACTTGCAACTATTGGAATCCAAACAGTCCAAGGAAATCAAATTCTTCTTTAAGTTATGCAACCGGATTCGAACTGTACCTATTCCAATTGTTTTACAGGTTATGTTATTACCCATTAAGACTAAACCACCATTGATTGTCTCATAGGTAGTGAACCAATCCCGATTTGGGGTCATATGACAGGAGCAACCTGATTCAAGAATCCACTCATCCTTAGAGAAATTATCCGAAACGGTAACCGAAAGGACGTTATTTGAAATTTCAGGAAATTTCTCCGTAACATCAGTGACATTAGCAAAATTCGACTTCTTCTTACCCTCTTGTTCTTTGAGCTTAGGACACTCAGTTTTGTAGTGCCCAAAATTGTGAAGTAACATTCAATCTCACTCGTGTGTGGTCTAGGCTGTGATCGACTTCTAGATCCACCTTGGCCTCTACCTCCTCCTCGACCTCTACCATTAACACTACCAGAGCCCCTTTCAACAAGTCGACATCTATTATTGGAGAAATCCGAACGACTCTTCACAAACAAGCCCTCGACCTGTAGATCATCATTGCATTTCCCATTCAACTTAGTCCTTAACTTTTTCGAGTTTAAAGACAACTTAACATCAACTAAAAAGATGGTATCTCTTCTATATAACATGACATTAACAAAAGTCTCAAAGGAATTTGACAATGAACATAAAACAATTAGGGCTTGGTCTTCTTTTTCAACTTTAACATCAATGTTCTTTAGGTCCATAATAATTTTATTAAATTCATCAAGCTGCTCATTAATGGACATACCTTTCTTCATCTTGACAGTGTACAACTGTTGCTTCAAATATAAACGGTTGGTGAGCTACTTCATCATGTATAGATTCTCTAAATTTTTCTTCATCTGTGACCTCCTGCAAGATTACATCGGCAATAGATAACTGAATAACGCTATGTGCCATTTCTTGTATCTTGCTCTTCTGATCCACGGTCAACGTTGTTGGCAACGTGTCATCCAAAACCTTCGCCAACCTTTGTTGCAGTAACAAAGCACACATCTTGGTGTGCCAAAGACCAAAATTATTTTGACCGTCAAATTTCTCTACTTCATATTTGCATTAGCCATCACTAAGGCTCTAATACCAGTTTGTTGTGCACATAAACGAGAAACGAAATAGAGAAGTTCAAACAACCAAACACATAAGAAGAACAAAGACACTTGTTAGCCTTAAAGGTTTTCAAACAAGGGCATCTTAGTAATTTTGATGATCATAAAACATTATCCAATGGACTAATTTTTTATCCAAGTGACAATGCAAATAGGTCATCTAGGTCAAAGAAAATTGTTGACCAAGAAAATGACAAAAGTCCATCAAGCTAAAAGATTCCACTCAAGAATATGCTCCAAAGCAAAGATCAAAACAAGTGGAATGCTCTCATGATGATTCAAGTAAATTGGACACACTCAAGTCTAAGGATTCAAGTGAAGACTTTCATTTTCCTTACTTTAGGTTTTGAGTGACGTTAGGATTAGATTGATCATTGGTCGTAAGCTCACACTATTTAAAATGATCATCTAAGAACTAACCTCAATTGATTTTTCAAAAAAAAAACATTGCTATAACTTAAGTTTTGAAAGATCAAAAGGTTTTGACAAAAGTACACTAAGAAAAATAAGTTAGAAGACACTTACTGTCTAAACCAATTGACCAGTTCATGGAATCAGTCGACTGATTCTTAAAGCTTATTTGTTACACTAATCAAACCAGTCGATTGATCTCAAGAACCAGTCGATTGAGTGATGTTTTACAAAACAACCTACAGACTCACTGTCCAAATTAGTCGACCTCTAAGAAGATTCAGTCGATTGACCTTTAAAGGCAAAATTAGTGTACAAACAAAACCAATCGATTGATTCATAGAACTAGTTGACTGGATGGCCAATTGATGAATTGCTTGAGCACATTGTCCAAATTAGTTGACTTAAAAGCAATATCAGTCGACCACTTTTCAAAGGCAAAAACTGTGTACAAATAAAACTAGTCGACCGATCCTCAAAAACAGTCGACTGATTGTTCTTAACCAAATGACCCTCAAACCCTCTGGACAAATTAGTTCACCTAATCAGTCCACCAGTCCTCATTGTAGTCGACTGGTTAATGATTCAGTCGACTGATTCAGTCGATCTGGCAATAGCAAATTTAAATTTTGAATAGACAAAAAAGGGGGAAACGACTCCCTTTGAAAAGCAACAGATATATACTTTAAAGGGCTATAAATAGAGGTTCTCTAGGGCTTTCTAAGCCATCTCTTACAAGCTTACACTATCACATCTTTGTTATTGACTTTAGATCTAATATCTTCCAAATCTAGATCTGAAAGTTATACTCATCTTAAATACTCAGAGCTTACACTTGATCTATCTATAGAGAGTGAGCATCTTATTGCACCAAAACTACTTTAGAAGAGAGTGCTATTTGGTAAACATCTTTGTAT
Source organism: Nyssa sinensis (assembly GCA_008638375.1). Classification (NCBI taxonomy): domain Eukaryota; kingdom Viridiplantae; phylum Streptophyta; class Magnoliopsida; order Cornales; family Nyssaceae; genus Nyssa; species Nyssa sinensis. The sequence goes on along the minus strand of CM018036.1, from coordinate 10,639,620 downwards.
CATCTCATTGCGGTAAGAGTTGTGGGTAGATGCAACCTGGTGAGGAAAAATGGTATATTTTGCTAGGATAAGAGGGCTGCGGTCTTCGCTTTGTAAAGGTTTGGTCTCCATCTGCAAGGAGGTCACGATAGTGGAAAAACTCAAGTGGGGATACTTTAGTCGAGGACGTAGGAATTTTTCCGAACCTCGTAAAACTGCTGTGTTTGCTCTCTATCTCTCTCTCGTTTATTTATTGTGCATTTACAACTTTCATTTTTGAAGAGATAAAAAGAAACCAACATTTGCAAAATACTCTATTCACCCCCCTCCAGGGTAAATATCTAGGCAGCAACACTAAATATACATGATTCGGCAAGTTGCCTATGTCCACGGCTGAAACATAATAAAAGAATCCACTATCAAAGATGAAAAATACAAAACGGGGTGTTAAAACCCTCTCACAAAAGTCTAAAGACTATTCCAGCCACTCTCACTACCTTTTTCCCTCAGAAAAATACAATATATAGTGTCCCCAAACCCTAAAATACGAAAATAGGCAAAAAAATCGTGAAATTGGGCTAAGAGTGCCAATCGGCACACAGAACAAGGTTTTTTGACACTCGAGTGCCGCGCGGCACACATCGAGTGTTGCTGGCCATTTTCCCAATTGATGCAAAACGCTCCGAAAGTTCGTGTACCGATCGGCCAACAGAGGGGGGTTTTCTAAGCTCGAGTGCCGATCGGTAGACCCTAAAAATGCCCAAAATGGTTTGGGTGCGAGTAGGCTCAAGAATGCAAGACACCAATAACAATATGAAAATTTTTTAAGCCAGCGTAAACATTTACTTGATCACCTCACCGATGTTGGTTGCTTGGGTTTCACGTTGTTGTGAATTTCCTGTGGGACAACATCTCAAACTTGAGAACAGTGGAGTGCTACTTGATAATCCTAGTTGATATCGTCGTCTTGTTGATCACTTCTTTTACTTTATCACATGGCCAAATATTGTTTACTTAGTGGGCACGGTATTCTTCTCTCTTCCGGAAGCTCACTACAATTAGTCTGCTGTACCGATTCAGATTAGGCAAGCTGCATTATCACCTGCAGGTCCACTACTGGTTTTATTACCTTGGTCAAACTCCAATCTCTTGGAAAACAGAAAAAAAAAACAAGGCACTGTTTCTTGCTCTTTGGCCATGGCTGAATACTGATCCATGGCCACTGCAACTTGTGAGATAACTTGGCTTAAATATCTCCCAACTGATTTGGGGGTTTCACATTCTCAGCCTGTGCAGCTTTATTGTGATAACCAAGCTGCCTAACATATTGCTCTGAATCCAGTCTTCCATGAGCATGCTAAACACATTGATCTCTATTGTCGCCTAGTGTGCGAGAGGATTGTTAAAGGCTTAAACCCTACTCATTATGTTCCAAGCAATAGCAATGTGCTGATGCATTCACCACAGCCCTTGGACACAATCAGTTTTGTTTTCTTAAATCCAAGTTGGGTGTGATCAATCCTCGTGCTCCAACTTGAGAGGGAGTATTAGGAAACGTATAATCAGCTTAGTCTCCCAAGATTTGGGCAAGATTTGGAACACACCTTTTTCACTTTATTAATTGTAAATCTGCTGTAAATTCCTTTTTCTTTGGTTTATCTTTGAATAATCCCATCAATCATGGGATTAGACTTATAAATCCCTCCAGCTATGGGATCTGATACTCATGTATAGTGTGTGTGTGTATTTTGCATAGTAGAATGAAAGAAATTAAGTTCTTCCTTCTTTTTCACTCAGCATCCTGAATATATAAATATATATAAGCTATCTTTGATTGCTTCTTTCCTAGACAATGTATTTTAAAATATCATGGGCTCATGTAGCTATTGATTTTATGTTCATCTATATATGTTCTATTTAATCACTTATCAAAATAATGTTCTATTTAATCATCTAATACAATTAGTTATAATAATCAAATAGTTATTGTGACATCTTATTGTGTGGCTACTGAGTTAAAATTAGATTGCAAATCCCATCTCTGACTTACTGCCATGTTAATTTAAAAAGGTTCTTTAGTCATTCTGCAAAAGTTTATGTATTTCTGTTTCAGGATGAGACGGTATTAATTTGGTATGCTAACAAGGAGGAGAAACAGCTACGATTAATTCATGTTTCAAGGATTATTCCTGGACAGCGTACTGTAAGTTTGTTCATTGTGCTGTTTGTATAAAAAAATATCAACGATGTTATTGGCCCCCTTTTTAATTGAGATTAGATAGTGTCAGGATTATTCTTTTCACTGGGGATTTCCAATTGAAAAATGAACTCGATATGCAGTTCCATTTCATTTCTACTCAGGTTCTCTGCTCGTGTAAATTTGAAATCTGTTACCCTCAGAGGCATGGCCAAATTACTTATAGATGGACTTTTTTTTACCATTGTTTGCTGTTTGCTTTGGTTCTTTGAAATTTATGCAAAACCTTTTCACTATTTTCAACATCATATAGTGGTGATGATGGCAAAATTAAGGGAGAAAAACAGAGTAAATTTCTTTATTTACTTAAAAATTCTTTCATTCCAACATTCACTTTAAATTGGAGGCCAGGTTTCTTGGATTTGCAGACCGCATTTCTTGCTTCTTCACTAGATCCTTGACATTTCTCACACATGGATCTAAAAACTGGTGTGGTGTCCATCATAGCATCAGTGGCCTAAGTGTAACTTGGAGTCAGTGATACAACTTGCTATTGCTTGCAAAGTTGCATGCTGTAAATGTAATTGTGAAAATTCAACCAAAAAAAAAAAGTCCTAATAAGGCAGGGAATAACAAAATGAAATACATAGTGGAATAATGAATTGTTCACCAACACCACTCCATAAATTGGGTGACTATTCAGTTTTATATAGAAAGTGTACAAAACAAATTTGATAAACCAAAAATCACCTTCCCCTTTAGCATTAAGAAATTCTTTCCTCAAATTATTGATTCAATCACTTTGCACAATATTTCAAGGTAGAGTGAACCATTTTATAGGTGAGATTTTGCTTAAAACCTTCAGATTCTAAAGTCTCTCTCCATGGTTGTCTTGGGGAGAATCCCTACTCTAGCTTGGGACATGCCTTGGTTGTCTTTGGGATATGTCCTCATTTTTCTATGTTAAAAAGAAGAGATTGGGAGAAAATGTGTAATATTGCATTGTATTTCGGTTTTCTAGGAAAGGAAGGAGAGAACAGAAAAGAAAAGAGAGAAGGAAATATAACAAGTGTTGGTTGTGTGTATACCATATATAAACCACCAGGCACCAACTATTTATATTATGCAAATGAAACAAAAAGATTATAACATTGCCCTTACTTAAATACTCTAGCAAGCAAAATAAGAACTCTAACACTCCCCCATCAAGTTGGAGCATATACATCAAATACGCCCAACTTAGAACATGGATCACTAAAGTTGAACCCAACCTGGTAAAAATACCACTTAGTTGAGCACCAAACTAAACATAAGGGGTGACAATCTGCTTTTGCATGATAAGATCTCGAAGAAGGTAACAATTAATTTCAATGTGTTTGGTCCGTTCATGAAACATTAGATTATTATTAATGAAGATAGTTTCTTGATTATCACAATACATCGACATAGGAGATGACACATCAACACCTATATCATAAAGTAGTTACCTAACCTACAACATTTCATGCGCAATATGAGCCATAGCACGATACTTTGCCTCAGCACTAGAGCATGTCACCACAATCTGGTTTTTACAATGTCAATTAACAAGATAACAATCAACAAATGTACAATAACCAAAAGTAGATTGTTGATCACTACGGTCGCTTGCCCAATCAGCATTAGAAACTTAAGCATAATTATATCTAGGCGTGTCACGATAAGATAACTCAACTTACCTACCAACCTCCTATACTGCCCTGTGTTCTCAAAAACCTCTCAAAGCATCTAATTTCACAATGAAATCCGGTGGAGAATCATCAGGGCAAGTTTCAAGAGTGCCTATCTCAGAGAACAAGTTGAAAACATAATTTATTGACACAAGCTATTTTTTTCCCTTGGATCGAGCAACCTCAATTATAAGGAAATAGCAAAAGAGGAACAGATCTTTTGTGTGAAGTTGCTTAATCAAATGAAGCTTTAAATTGGTTATACCTACTAAGTCATGGCCAATAATAATAGTCATCCGCATAAACTATCAGCATAATGATTTCTGAATAGGAATGATGAGAGAATATTGCGACGGAAATAAGAAGTCTTAACAAAACTTAGGCGGGCAACTGAGGATAAGGTCCCACAGTAATTCATACCATATGTTTAAGTGGCCTTTGGCAACCAGGCGAGCCTTTAGGTGCTCAACAGAACCTTTATGATGATACTTCACAATATACACCCAACAACACCAACACCCAACATGCTGCTTACCAAGAGGAAAACGAGTGGGACCCTATGTTTGATTCTTATAAGGAGCAATTATCTTCTCATCTATGGCCAGTTTCCATCCAAGAGAAGCAAAGGCCTATGAAAAAAAACTAGGAATAAATACAAAAGAAAATGAAGAAGCAAAACAATGAAAGACAGAGGAAAGATGATACAATGATACAAAATCGGAAATAGGATGTTGAGTACAACTATAAGTACCTTTCCGCGATGCAATGGGCAAATCAGGAGAAGATGGAACCACTGACAGAGCAGTAGGTGGGACCTCAAGCAGGAGCCCATGAGACAACTTGTCGGTTACTTGTAGAGAAGAAGTAATCACACAAGAAGAGGAGGACCCAAAATTAGACATACTTAGCAAAGGAAGCTCCCCCTGACTAGAAGGAACTAGGTTGGGCTTGAAAAGAAAGACAGTGATTCAGAAACGGTAACATCAACAATAAAATAATACTGATGAGAAATAGGGTCATAACAACAATAACCTATTTGGCAATGCTATTTCATTGAGATGTATGTTTGCAGGTAAACTGGTGCATAATGTCACGTTAAACACAAAATTCATGCATAAAGGATTGAGTATACTCAAGGGCATTGTCAAGGCTGTAAAACCTTGATGCATTTGTCAAGTTGACCCAACATTTTATTTTAAAACGTAAAAAAAAATCTTAGTCAATTAGAACGATCTTTCATAAGAAATAACTAAGTTGTGCAAGAGAAATCATTCACAAAGATTACAAAATGTTGAAAATGAGAAGTTTTTTATTCTTGTGGTACCCCAAATGTTTGAATATACAATAGTAAAAGGACTAGATTGATGACTTCCTAAATTACTAGGAAAAGAACTACTGGTGATGCTTGCCTAATTGGTAAGCCTCACATTCCAAAACAGATATAGGACTCAAATTAGGGATAGTTTGACGTAATTTCTGCAATGATAGATGATTGTGGCACTCAAGGAAATAATGGACTTGCCTAGTATCTAAATAATAAAGACCATTGTGCTCAGTGCTCCAAACCAATCACCTTTTTTGTCTTGATATCCTGTAAAACATAAAAAGAGGGGGAAAAAGTTACTGAACATTGTAAAAACTTGGTTAATTGACTCACAGATAATAGATTGAAGGGAAAATGAGGCACAAATAAACTAGAAGAAAAAGATATAGACTCAGTAGGATGTAGAACACCAATTTTAAGCCCTGAATAAAAAGAACCATCAGTTAACAAAATACGAGATTTTGAAGGACGGAAATTAGAAAAATGAAAGAAATACCAGACATGTGAGAACTAGCTCCAGAATCAATAATCCTTTAGGTGGAAGTCTTTCCAATCACACATGCAGAATTACATGTATTAGCCAAAGTAGCTGTAGAGGTAGATAAGTGAGAAGAGAGAGAAGACAATTGTTAGATGAGTTGACTAATTATTTCAATAATAACATTATGAGAAATAGAAGTAGAAGTAATGGGATCATTTGTAGCCATTTGTGGCATTTTAGTAATAGAAGTATCACTAGAAGTCTGATGTGCATGGGCTAGCCTCCCTCATTTCCCCTAACAACAATAGTTTGTAAGCCCTATACCACCACAATAAGTACACTTCTAGTCAGAATGATTTCCATGTCACTTTGTCCACCCTATTTGCGACCACCACCACCAAGTCTACCATCTGAAACTTCTCACGTTGATGACGTTAAACCTCTAAATCGGTACTCAATGCCAGATAAAGCCTCAACTCCTTTACAGTCCCTTCAAAATACCTTAATGTTTTGCAAGAGACTTTTCTCCTTGTTTAGTAGTGAATATACACTCAAAAAGCTCATAGACTCGAGATACATGGTACTCCTGCGAATATATCTCCTCGAGAGATACTCATATATTCTTAGCTGTATCATGAAGCTAAACATTTGAGACTACATATGGTTCCATGCTAAGCGACAACTAGGTCATTACTAACGAATTCTTATTCCACCAGTCTTCTGATTTTTTGTCATCTATAGCAGTGAGGTAGTTAACTTTCTTCTTCGCATATATGATAACTTTAAAAACATGAGACCAAGAATGATAATTAGAGCCATTTAATTTCACAAAAGTGACTAAGGGAGCTCAATCATCTACTGAATGACTTTTGACATCATTGAGAGAGTCCATAATGAAAGAGAAAAGAAGAACTATGCTCGAGGGAGACAAACCAAACAACCAAGGCACACAACACCAATCCATAGCCAAACAAGGCACTGCAACACATTGAAGAGATGAAACACCTAACCAAAACATTTAAAACAATCCACTGCAAACACTTAAACAATCCACTGCAGCATAGAAGAGGAATTAAGAATAGCCAAGCACACCTCAAAGGCCCAACCCGACTTTTGGATTTCACCAAAAAAAAAAAAAAAACACTTTAAACCAAACTGAACAAGCATTGGTCATCAAAAAAAAGAATGAGAAGGATTAGTCACACCCCTTAGTAATGACTCAAAGCATCATATCTGTCCCAAATGGCCCCGATTTGTAAATTAAAAAAACCATCAATTTTTTCAGAAAAACATTTTGAAAAATTGAAACACCACTCAAATGACCTCAGAAAATATGGAAAAATCACCAATATTGAAATTCCAACCAAAACTATGAAGTCCCTTGCTAGTGACTACTGACGTCAACACCTCTATAGTGACATCAGTAGTCCTGGAAGGTCCTGGTTTGTGTGCTGATGTCTTTTACTATTTTTAGGACAAGGTTTGGGCTTCAATTAGTGCTCTGATACCAAGTTAAATTGCACCATATTAAGGTTTTTTGGGAAAGAAAGTATAAAAAAGAGAAGGAATATAACAAGTGTTGGTTGTGTGTACACCGTCCTAAGAAGCACGAACACGAACACGGGACACAGATACAACATGACACGAACAAGTCAATACGAGATTTTTCAAAAAAGTAGGACATGGACACATCGGGGACGCGCTGAATAATATATATTTATTTATATATTTATAATCATATAATCCAATTCTAACATTAATTTAATCAATTTCAAGATCACCTATCAAAAATTAATAAAGACCCCTTTTATGACAAGTTTTATTAAGTTGATTTATTAAAAATTATTATAATTTTTTAAACTAATTTAATGATATAATATAAGCATATTGGTGAAGTACACAAAGAAAAAAAATTAAACATATAAATTATTGTTTGATATAACAAATAAAAAAATAAAAATTGTATCAAATAGGAAATTTATTTATTTTTCGATCTTTTTAATAATAAAAGTTATTAACAGTTTAATTTGGTACTAGGAATAAGGAATTTCTTTTTTTAATTAATTTATAGAATTTAATAAATAAGAATTAATTAATATTAATAAAATCAATTTATATCTTCATTCTTCCAGCATCCACCGACACATCACACCCAAAACAAAAGGGATATGGGGAAAAGGGGGGAAGGGGGGGACACGTCACACCTAAAACGAAAGGGAAATGGGGAAAACGGGGGGTTGTTTAACCCAGTCGACAAAAGGGCCCTAGATGAGAGGAGGGGGGAGAGAGGAATTTTTGACCCGACCCAGGTGGTTTTAAAATTTATTTACCCGACCCAAGTCCTTTTTAACTTATTTCCCGGACCCAGGTAGTTTTTAAAAGTGTATAAATCTTATACACTTTTGAAAATTTTTTTCTTTGAAAAGCGTATAAGACTCCTACGCCTTTGAAAGGCGTATAAATTTTATATGCCTTTGAAAGGCGTATAAGATTTATACGCCTTTCAGAGGCTTACATTATACGCTGTCTCCCTAATGCAGAAAAAGAAGGATCCTTCAATTTGGAGTCACGTAAAGCAACAATGTCAGTAGATCGCCAACGAGCCATCCGACTGGCTTTCGAATCGGCGTTCTTGCTGCTACAACAACCCATCTTCGTCCGATTCTTACGGAAAATTAAGTGAATAGTTTCTTCAAATTTTGTCAAGCAATGAAAATGGTATGGGAGTTTCTAGAAATTCTATGTCATCCCAAAGCTTCTTTAGTTTCCCAAATGGGTATGAAAGTTCAGTGAACACAAAGCAGATAGGAAGAGCACAAGGCTTCGAGACACCACTCCAAGAGGTATCAAATGAGCTGCCGCTATATGAAAAGGCCGAGATGTTGTCGGAGATGTTCAACTTTGTGCCGGTGTATTGAAGAAAGTGGGATAGGCGTGGAGGTGTGACGGGGTAAAGCTGTAAGTGCGGCGCATTTTAGGAGGTGTGGAAGGGGGGGGGGGAGAGAGAGAGCGTGTGAAGGTGTACCAATTGATTGAATGACGGAGAAGAAGAAAGGGGGTGTGAGAATGGAGGGAAAAGGGGGGGAATTGATTGACAGGTAAATAGGATGTCTGTGACTGTGAAAGCATTCTCTCTCATTTGTATTGATTTTTGAAAAGGGAATGGCAGTTTGAAAGAGGCTCAAAGTGTTACAGAAACCAGAAGAGCCAGCTGCGGTAAACCTGAGTGATGCCTTTGAAAGGCGTATAAATCTTATACGCCTTTCAAAGGCGTAGGTGTCTTATACGCTTTTCAAAGGAAAAAAATTTCAAAAGCGTATAAGATTTATACGCTTTTAAAAACTACCTAGGTCCGGGAAATAAGTTAAAAAGGACTTGGGTTGGGTAAATAAATTTTAAAACCACCCGGGTCGGGTCAAAAATTCGGGCAGAGAGAGATCAGTGATGAGGGAGATAGAGATCGATAAATCGTTGATGAGGAACCCACTCGTTGCAATAGACGATGAGATAGAGTGAGAGAGCAAGGGGAGAAGGGAGGAGAGAGATTGTTGATGAGAGAGATAGGTGACAACAACGAAGAACGTACCTTACACATTCCTGATGATCGACCATCGTGAATCACGCCGATTTGGTTTTGGTGGTCGTGATTTGCACAACACAAAGCTAAGCCATTGTCCCCATTTTTTTTTTTTTGAATACCCTGAAAATTTTCTTCATCTTTTTCTTCTCTTCATCAATATCATGTCTCAACGTGTCCAAAGCATGTCCAGAATTCTGAAAAAAAAAAAAACCGGACACTCATTTTTTACGTGTCAGACACGTGTCCAAGCTTGTTCGTGTCCCAGATGTGTCAGACACCGACGCTTTGACTTGTTTAATGAGTCAAAAATGTATATCAAACACTCAACACCCCCCTCACATGCAACCCTGGACTTGGACATGGAGAGGCAAACAAACTACAGACAAATGTGAAGCATAAGAGAGTGTAAATGAAAATGGGGAATAAATATAAATGGAGAGACTTAAACCCAAGACTTCTCATTACCAAGGCTCTGGCTCCTAACAAGGAAGAAATATCATAAATGTGTGGGATCTAATGAGGAAATCAGCAAGCTAAATCTATGATGGAAATATTGGGTAGTGAAAGTATCCTAGCAAGACAATGGTGGTGCTAAAGAATATAGAGTATAACCTTAAGAATGGGTTGTGTCTCCTATTTATGTTATAAAGGTTTCCATAGCTACAACTTTCCAAAATATTACAAATATACTCTTACTTAAAATCAAGGATCAAAATTTCGCTTCTTTCAAATTGAAATAACCGAAAGGTTTCCGTTTCTCAATGAATCGAAATGCAACACAAGTGGAATACCAAAATTCATGTGTTTTCATAGAAATAAAGTTCCCCATCAAAACATACTTAATTTTCATGGAAACATACCGAAATTGGTTGAAACATAACGAAACAGTCCTTGTATCAACAATAATTCTTTAAGTTGGTAAAAGATAACATTCATTTTGAGGAGATTGAAGGATTAAGACCTAAAATTACAAGAAGATAAATTTTTTTCCCAAAAACTATAGATAAGTAAATGTAAAAGTAGTGGAAACAAAAAAGTAGGTGAACAATTTAATTTAATACTTGGCTACTAATTGTGATAGCCATTAGGCCCATTACATGCTATTTTTTTTTACTTAAATTGTTATTCTATGTGTAACTTGTGTCAAATTGGCTAATTCATGTATATTGCGTAGTACATATCTAGTATTATTGACTACATATATAGATGGATATGTATCATATAACATTTCTAATTAATTATTATAATATTTATCTTCACACATTCATATATTTTCCTTTACATTTCCGAATGTTTCTATATGTTTTAATTATATTTCATCATTTCCACAAGTCCCAGAATGTTTCCATTTCCTCGGCAACAAAAACAATACTTCGAAACAAAATTTTGATCATGGCTTAAAATATCTTAACACTCCTCCTTAAGCTGGAGCATAGATATTAATCATGCTCGCTCCTTGTTACATAGCTCAAAGAATTGCTCTCTTATTATAGCCCTAGTAAAATTATTAGTCAATTGACTTCACATACTAAGGGATTTTGCTTAATCATTAGTAAATATTTAAGAAAATTGGCAATCAACCTCTCTATGCTTCATTCTATCATAAAACATAGGATTAGACGCAATTTACATAGCTGCCTGGTTATCACAAAACATCTGCATGGACTTATCAAACAAGATACCCTTTTCCTGTTAAAGAGACTTTTATCTCTATTATCTCACAAGAAGTATGGATCATAGCTCTATGTTCAACTTCTGCCTTTGACTTTGCTACAGCATGATGTTTCTTGCTCTCAGTAGCCCCTAAAAATGGTGATATCTCTCAAATGACAACGAGTTTTGGCTTGAATTGTTATATGGAACTAACTAAGTTGTAAAGAAGCCTGCCAAAAATAAAAATATAAATACTGAGATGTGAACAAACTAACATGCAAATTTCAAAATAATTGGACCTTTTAAAAGGAATAAATAAATAAATAAGGCTAGAATGGAGTAGTCTTTTTTCAACAATTAAAAAAGGTGATTTCCTCAACTAAACTCAATTTAACTGAATTGCGTCTCTTAAGGGAAACGCCCTAATATATTCTTCGAATAATCTCAGAATTCATGTTCATTAGGGATTCAACAAAGTTTTATTATGACTGACAATTGCATAACACAACCGTCCTCTTTTCTTAGGGCTAGGAACCCTCTGTTACCTGAAAATGGTGATTTTTATCTGAATACTAAATGTTAATATACAAAACTTTAGGACAAGATGGGTAATACCAAAACGATTCTGAAAATCAAGTATGGTTTATGGTTCCTATAGAAGGTTAAACAAAGGAGAAATCAACGAAAGAGTGTTTTTTGGTACTATTCAGACTGCTAAGAAATAACGAAGACGTCGACTTAATTAGGGAAGCTTTAAAAAATCAGACTTGGCGGATAAAACCCTCGCAAAAAAGATTCAACTCAAATCCTCAAAGTTTGATGAGATCTAAAAAATCACGACAAAACTCTAGCAAGAATCCAATAAGATTCTTGCGAGATTCCAACAGCAATGTCTAAAAAATGGTGTTCATGAAATCTTCAATTGTGTGGTAAAAACCAGCGGTGGAGATTAAGAATGGTTCTCAAAAACATCAAAAATAAGTTTCAAAACAAAAATAACCCAAGAGGGCTTTGACACCATGTTACAAGCAGAGAATTGGAGAAATTATGTGTTATTACTAAAGATAGTGCCCAAGCATATAGTCATAGCTTCAAAAGGGCCTTTTTCAAATTAATATTTCCAAAATCTAAATGTTTTGTAAAACCATTTTTTTCAGAAGGGTTCTTTCTCAAATCTTGTTTTAGGTAACCAAACATCCCTAAACGCAATGCTTGGCGAAGATTCTTGAATTGGTCAAGGGCCTAATCGCTCTAACCCCTTAGCATATAGCCTATTGGCTATTTTCTTGTTACTTTTCTAAACCAAGTTTTTGGTAAAATTTGGGGCACAGAACATCTTAGTATTAGCCAATACTTGATACTAACAGAATGCAAATGTTCAGAACCCTGATTCTAAGCATGTTGATGCATATTGGTTGCTGACTACTAACTTCAATTGTTATTCTATGAGAAGCAAAATTGCATGGATTTGTACTGGTATGTAAATTAGTGGAAAGACCACAATATGTTCTTAGTTGCAAGATGTGTCCATGAAAATCTATGGGCAATGACCTTAAACTGAATAATTCTCAAAATTCTTTTCCAAGAAAATGTCAAGCATGAAATATGTTGAAAAAGGCCAGCGCGCCAACACTAGTGCCATTTTTTTGCTAGTCTGAGTTGTGTCCTTGTCACAAGCCTAATAAAAAACCACCACCTTTTAGAGCTTCTCTCCTTCCAAACAAGCCAATTTTCAATCAAGCAACTGAAACAAAATATTTTGTTTTAAAATTTCTTCAACAATTTTGATTTAGTAAACTATTGAGAAAGAGATTTCTCAGAGTTCAATTAGAATTCTGATGAGATAACTCAGCTTGAAGTGAGAGTTCTTCTTAGAATGTGTTGAAGTATGAAATATTTTGGACTTGGTCAATAAGGATGCTACTGAAAGCTCAAACCGTGAAGCTTATGTGAATATGAAACATACACGGGCTAATGGATCCCTGAGAAAGCTCATAAGATGGTCCTTTTGGTTAAAATTTAAGGTCTACAATTTCATATTTTAGCATTATATATATTATCATAATCAACAATTTGTTTCTTTGTATTAGCGACAATTTGGATGGTATTCATACTGCTCTTGCTTATCGAATTTTCCTTTTAAAAAAGCAGAAGTGTTCATCTTCTTTTCCCCTTTTTTTTTTTTTTGGCAGAACATCGTTTTGGAGAATTGTAATGGAAGTAAAACTGAGATTGCATTCAGTTTCCTCTCAGATTAAACTGAATCTGGGGGGGGGGGGGGGGGGTGTTGGGGTTAAGAATGTGTAAGGACTTACCAATTAAATCTTTTGGAATAAATATTTACTTTTTCCTTGTACTACTGCATAGCATAAAGGTCGCCGACACATCGCCACTACCATCACTTCCTTTAATAAGAGCACAATCACATCCACTAGCTCTAATGTTGGTGCCTTGGCGGCAATGCTCTGTGCCCGCACCACTACTGCTGCTGCCGTGGCCTTAAATTTCATGAGTGAACGATAAGCACCATCTCCAGCACTCCACCTCCATTGTCATTGGCATTATAACTAGCACCACCAGCAGAACCATGACCACTGCCCTCCACCATTGTTTTTACTTTCATTACCACGACCATCTCCTCCTATTACCACTGCCACCAATTGTTGGACTGCCATCCGCCACATTTCTACTGCCACTCCGTCGCCACTACTACTATCGCCACTACTATTGTATTGACTGCTGTTGTTACGACCGCTGCTTTAAATTACCACAGAACAATAAACACTATCTCCATTATGCCACCTCTATTGTCATATGCACCAAAGTAACACTACCTATAGAATTGCAATCACTTCTGCTGCCACTCACCACTTCCACTGCCACCCCCACTCTGCTATTGCAGTGCCCCAGCCACTGCTACTATTTTTGCCATTTTCAATGGCTGATCTTCACATGCTTTCTCATTTTTATTCACAATATCGTGTTTGGATGAAATTATACTAGAGATGAATTTTTTCCTTATTCTACAGAAAAAGTGTTAAAGCAACATAAGCATATAAAATGCTTTTCTTGATTCTCAAAAGTACTTTGAAAAAGCATAGGCAAGTGATGCTAAATTCTCGTCAGTAAAAACCCACTTTTGTTTAGTGCATGGACCTGAAATAAGCATGGATGTCATTGTCTGTGGTTTTGCAGGCAATATTTCAACGGTATCCTCGACCTGAGAAGGAATATCAATCATTTTCTCTTATATATGGCAACAGGTCCTTGGATTTGGTGGGTAGACTCAGGTCTTACTTTAAGGCATCATTATTTTCCTTGTGAATCATTTACTGCTGTCTATGCTTCAATTAACTCTTTCTAGTTGGATTAAATTATTTGTATCCTGTCAAATATTGATAGCCATGAAATGCAAAGGGTGACCGTTTTCATTTTGTAGACTGGGTTATCCATAAGGGAGGGAAAGGCTGGATAGGATGTTGCTCATAGAATTATGGGGGAATCAATGAAGTGGAAGAATACATTTGAAGTGCTGTACAATTCATCAATTCCTTGAAATTGAAGGAAAATATTTACTAGTCCAACCATATTTTATGAGGCTGAATGTCAAATTGCTTAGTTAACATATTCATAAAATGAGTATAGCTGAAATGGATTCTTGAAAACATAATAGAGGATAAAATTAGATATGGAAACATTCATTAGAAGTTGGAGGTAGCAGTTATTGGGTACAGGGATGAGAGAAATTTGACTCAAAAGTTTTCCATGAGCAATGAAAGCCAACAATAGCATGAAGAGAGAGAGATTGGCATCATTTAGATTGAGAAGGTTGGAATAACCGGAGATGTGGGATGAGTAGTGGAAAGAAACATGGAATACTATTTTTAAACTAAAACTATGACCGTAAGTGAAGAACAATGGTGAATGACCCAAATTGTTGGGATAAGGCTTTGTTGATTTGGTTTGAAATGCATATTAAGAATATGCTAATTCTTTGTCCAAACATTATAATCTTATGAACTAAATTTCAGAATTCATTTTTAGTTTAATCTAAGCAATGTATTATAAGTTTAAAAAACCCTAGTTTGTTCATGGATTTTGCAATTTACAATTTGAATATTAAGATATTCAAATCCGACAAGTTTAATTGGATAAAAAGTTACATTGCTTTTTCACACATGCAAACAAGATGCCTCTTATATATATGTGTGTGTATGCAGTAAAGTTGTATTAGGGTTTCTATGAAACAGAGAAAAGAGAAAAGTGAGAAAATAGGCAGAAGTGTTGGTTATGTGCTTTAGGTCTACACATCACCAACTATTTATATTATGCAAAGAAAACCATGAAGATTACAATATTACCCCTACTTAAGTACTATAGCTTACAAAATAAGAACTTGAACACTCCCCCTCAAGCTGGAGCATCTAGATCAAATATGCCTACCTTAGAACATAAGCCCTTAAAAGTAGACCGAACCAATGATTTGGTAAAAATATCACCTAGTTGAACGCTAGACTGAACATAGGGAGTGGAAATTTACTTTTGCATGATTAGATCTCGAAGAAAGTGACGATCAACCTCAATGTGTTTAGTCCATTCATGACATACTGGATTACTAGCATTGAAGATAGCTTCCTGATTATTGCAATGCATTGACATAGGAGATGACACATCAACACCTATATCACGAAATAGAGACCTGACCCACAACATCTCACACGCAGTATGAGCCATAGCACGATATTCTGCCTCAGTACTAGAGTGTGCCACCACGTTCTATTTTTTATTGCACCACGTACAAAAATTACCACCAACAAATGTGCAATATGTAGAAATAAACCGTCAATCACAGTGGTTACCTGCCCAGTTAGCATAAAAAAATCTAATAACTGATTGAACGGATGATGGTCTATATAATAATCCCCTTCCTAGTTCTCCCTTGAGATTCCCAAGAATGTGACAAATAGCCTCCCAATGAGGCTTATTAGGTGCATACATAAACTGACTCACTATTCCAATAGCATAAGTGATATCTGGGCGTGTCACAGTGAGATAAATTAGCTTGCCTACTAACTGCCTATATCGTTCTGTGTCCTAACAAACTTTCTAATATCAACATCCAATTTTACAGTAGAATCCATCGGAGTATCAACAGGATGAGAACCAAGAGTACCAGTCTCAGAAAGTAAGTCATAGACATACTTTTGTTGACACAAGCTTATACCTTTCTTGAATCGAGCAACCTCAATTCCAAGAAAATAATGAAGGAAATCCAAATCTTTGGTGTGGAACCGCTTACTCAAATGAAGCTTCAAACTAGTTATTCATGTTGAGTCATTACCACTGATAATGATGGCATCCACATAAACTATCAGTGCAATGAGTCCTGGAGAGGGATGACAAGTAAACAATGAATGATCTGAAGTGAAGCCGTAGAAACCATACTGAACCAAAATGGTACTAGTTAAATTCTCTGTGAAGGAAAAGAGAGAAGAGAAGAGAAGAGAAGAGAAGAAAAATAAAGTGTTGGTTGTGTATATTCTCAAACTACACAACACCAACTATTTATGTTATGCAAAGGAAAACAAAGGATTACAATATTTCCCCTACTTAATAACCCCTATCAAATAAGAACTCTAACACTCCCTCTCAGGCTAGAGCATATAGATCAATATACGTAGCTTGGAACACAAACCTTTGAAGATAGACGAGCCAATGACTTGGTAAAAATATCACCTAGCTGAGCACCAAACTAAACATAACGAGTGGCAATTTGCTTCTGCATGATTAGATCCCGAATGGAGTGACAATCAACCTCAACCTGTTTGGTCCGTTCATGAAAAACTGGATTACTACCAATAAAGATAGTTGCCTGATTGTCGCAATAGATTGACATAGGAGATGATAGATCAACACCTATATCACGAAGAAGAGACCTAACCCACAACATCTCACATGTAGTATGACCCATAGCACGATATTCTGCCTCAGCACTAGAGCAAGCCACTACATTCTACTTTTTACTGCATCACGTAACAAGATTACCACCAACAAATGTGCAACACCTAAAAGTTAACTGTTGATCACTCCGATTGCTTGCCCAGTTAGCATCAGAAAAACCAATAACTAATAAAATGGATGATGGCTTATATAACAATCCCCTTCCTGGTGCTCCCTTAAGATACTGAAGAATGCGACAAATAGCCTCCCAATAAGGCTTACAAGGATCATGTATAAACTGACTAACCACTCTAACAACATAAGTGATATCTGAACATGTCATAGTAAGATAGATTAGCTTACCTAATAACCTCCTATACCGCCCTGTGTCCTAAAAAACTCCTCCACTATCAACATCTAATTTTACAGTAGAATCCATTGGAGTATCAACAGGACGAGCACCAAGAGTACTAGTCTCAAAAAGCAAGTCCAAGACATACTTTCGCTGACACAAGCTTATACCTTCCTCGGATCGAGCAACTTCAATCCCAAGAAAACAGCAAAGCAAACCCAAATCTTTGGTGTGGAACTGCTTACTCAAATAAAGTTTCAAACTAGCTATACCTCCTGAGTCACTGCCACTAATAATAATGTCATCTACATAAACTATTAGTACAATGATTCCTGAAGAGGAACGACGAATAAACACAGAATGATCTGAAGTGGTGCGTGGGAAACCAGACTGAATAACAACGGTATTAAACTTGTCAAACCATGCTTTTGGTGACTATTTTAGGCCATACAAATCCTTTCGCAACTTACATACCAAATGTTCCTTCCCAGGAACAACATACCCTGGTGGTTGGGCCGTATAAACTTCCTTTTGTACATCTCCATGGAGAAAGGCATTCTTTATATCCAACTGGGATAAGGGCCAATCAAGGCTCATTGTCATTGAAATAAGAACTCTAATAGAATTTAGGTGGGCAACGGGAGAGAGTCTCACAATAATCCACACCATAGGTTTACGTATAGCCTTTGGCAACTAGACGAGCCTTCAGACGCTCAACCGAACCATCAGGATGATACTTCATAGCATAGACGCAACGACAACCAACAGGCTATTTACCAAAAGGAATAGGAGTGAGATCAAAGGTTTGATTTTTATGAAGAGCTGTTATCTCCTCATCCATAGCCAGTTTCCAACTAGGAGATGCAAAGGCTTGTGAAAATGAACTAAGAACAAAACAGAGGACAATGAAGAGACAAAACAAGGAAAGATAGAGGAAAGACGGTGAAGTGATACAAAATTAGAAATAGGATGATGAGTACAACTACGAGTACCTTTCCGTAAGGTAATAGGCAAATCAGGAGAAGAGGGGACCACAGGTAGAGCGGGACCTCAAGAGAATCAGGCGATTGTGTAGAAGTAAGAGCCTAGTGGATAACTTGTCGATCTTGGCACCAACGATAAACTTGTAGAGGAGCAGCAGTCACAAGAGAGGAGGAGGAGCCAAAATTGAACAGACTTGGTAACGGAAGCTCCTTGTGATGAGAAGGAACTAAGACAAACTCAAGATGGCGACCACCTGCTGAAAAGAAGGAAGAAGACTAAAAAAAGTAACATCTGCACTTGTATAATATTGATGGGAGACAGGGTCATAATAATGATATCCCTTCTGAGTACGAGCATAGCCCAAGAAAACACATTTGATAGAACGAGGAGACAATTTATCCCGACCTGGACCAAGAAGATGAACATAGGCTACACAACTAAAAACACGAGGAGTCAAACTAAATGGAGGAACAGTGGGATAAAGGAGAGAAATATGAGACTTATTTGACAAAACAGAGGATGACATGTGATTAATGAGATAAGTGGTCGTCAAGACAACATCAGCCCAATATGAATTTGGCACATGCATATTAAAGAGTAAAGTCTGAGCAACATCCAATAAATGACGATGCTTACGTTCAGCAACGCCATTTTGTTGAGATGTATGTGGGCATGTAGTTTGATGGATAATGCCACGTTCAACGCAAAAGTCATCTATAAAATACCGAGTATACTCACGTGCATTGTCAGACTTTAAACCTTGATGCATTTGTCAAATTGACACAAAATTTCATTATAAAATGTAACAAAAATTTTAGGCAATTCATAACGATCTTTCATAAGAAACAACCAAGTCACACGAGAGAAATCATCCACAAAGATTACAAAATATTGAAAACCAAAAGTACTTTTTATTCTTGTAGGACCCCAAATATCTTAATGTACAATATGAAAAGGAGTAGATTGACAATTGTTCAAACTACTAGCAAAAGAATTACGATGATGCTTGCCTAACTTGCAAGCCTCATTCCAAAACAGATATAGGACTCAAATTGGGGACAACTCGACGTAATTTCTACAATGATGGATGACCCAAACGATAATGCCACTGTAGAGGGGGAAACTATGGCACTTAAGGCAGCAATAGACTGACCAAGATCCAAATAATAAAGACCATTGCGCTCATGCCCTGAACCAATCACCTTCTTCTTCTTGAGATCCTGAAAAACACAAGAAGAGGGAGAAAAGGTTATTGAACACTGTAAAGACTTAGTTAATTCGCTCACAGATAACAAATTGCAAGAAAATGAGGGACAAATAAACCAGAAGACAGGGATAGAGAGTTAGTAGGATGTAAATCGCCAGTTCCAAGCACTGGTCAGAAGGAAGCATCCGCTAACACAATATGAGATTTTGAAGGACAAAAATTAGAGAACAAAGAAGAAATACCCGATATATGAATACTAGCTCCAGAATCAATAATCCATGGAGCAGAAGACCTCCCAACCACACAGGTAGAATTACCTGTATTAACCAAAGTAGTAGTAGAGTTGAGAACTAAGGAGAGAGAGAAGACAACTGTTAGAGAAGCTGACTAAGTTGAGAAGTGATAGCATCATGAGAACCAGAAGTAGAAGGACCAGAATCAATTGTAGTTGCGTGTGGCCTTGCAGGAACAGAAGTATCATCAGATGTCTGATTAGCATGGGTGGGTCTCCCCCATTTATCCCAATAATAATCTTTAGAATGTTAAGTGCATTTCCACTCATAACGAGTACCATGTCCTGTCACGACCCACACCCACGTAGGATGGAGTTATGGTCCATGATCGGCCACCGAGGCCTTATACAGAATCAAATGGGCTGTATAATGTATAGTTTATTAATATAGCAGAAGCGTAAGATTTTTAACCTGCTAGGTTCACATCAAACTCATACCAACCACATTTGATTAGAGCAAATCTAAGTTTAATATCAAACTCACACTTGCAAAATTTATTACAAGTTATTTACATCTACAACTGGCCAACACACAAAATGGTCATTGTATATATACAGAAGCCTACATAGGCTCAAAAGAGATATTTGCAAGTCTCGCTATACAATTTTACAAACTCTTCTTTCTTAAGTTTCTTGCCCATCTTAAGCTTCATTACTTGAAAAATTGCTTGGGAAATGGGGTGAGCTAACAAAGCTCAATGAATAATACCAATGCCCTATCATGGGGTTTTTATAGCAAAAGAACTTTAAATAAAATCATGGATATCAAGCATTACCAAAACATTTTAAATACATTTTAGAAACAGAATTGCTATTTAAACATTTGAATAGCAATAAGTAACCCAATAAAGCTCATAACAGATATCAAATATCATTTAGCATGCCCATTACAACGGTCGAAATGGAAGAATCCTGGTCGACTCAGATTCTGAATGGAATGTCATATGTAATGGCAGTCACTTATAGTGACACTGAAGAGATCTTTGGCCTACTTACGAGCCTACCGGCTCTTGGTCCCCCAGTAAGGACATAATAAAAGGGGCCCGTGTAATGGCATCTACAGAATCACATTCTAAATCATGTGATTATCCATGGATTTGCAAATCTATTTATCAAACGTACTTGTAAAATGTACTTCAATTTCATCAATAAAGAATATATCATAATGCTTTGCTTGTTAAAACACAGAATAATATGTTTGACAATATCGCATTCAATTCACCATTTCAGGGAACTGGATTACTCACCTTGTACTCTTAAAGAACTCCTTGATTCTCTTTCTCTCCTAAGGAACCCTACATACATATATTTCATATTAGAACCATATTGGAGTGCAATGTAACATTATTTTGTTACGCTTGTCCTATTATAGTTCAAACAACACAATCTGGGATTATGATAAAATCCCTTATATTCTAATTCCATTGGAGCTTCCTTTGAATCTTGTTAGAATTCATTTACATCAAATATAAAGTTTTTAAACAATTCGGACAGCAGCTGCACCATCCCCATTTATTCTGCATATAAGCTTCATTATTAACTTCCAAGTGTTGGTTGTTTCAACACTTATGTCTAGCATCTTGAATCATCATTTAGACTAATCATTTAACTTTAATTAAGGTATTTTTCTTTAATTTCCAGCAGCATTTTTTCTTACCATTTCTCACATTTAGAGTTCCTTTGATAAGCTAATCATGCTAATTATAACCTAGGTAGTGCTAGAATTGTTTTAACACCATTAATCATTAACCAATTAGTTTAATCAACACTCATTAATCATGATGCATCCTTCTACATCATATATGTTGCTCTTGTATCCATGTAATTACTATTCCATGCAAAACTTGTTAGGACTTCAAGGCTAGTTTAAAATTTCATTCAATTCTTAATTGAATTTTAGTTTTTAGTCATTTTTAAATGTTTCTTTTCCAATTAAATGAAAGAATAAGAAATTAGGACCAGAATTCATACTTTGATTGTTCAAGAATTCAACCTCTAGGTCAATCCTCCTTAAGCTTCTTTCTTTCTCCTTCTTGTTCTTTTGTTTTCTCTACTTTCTTTCTTGCTCTATTATTTTGTTCAGCACATTTTAGGGAGCTTCTTGCCTGTCTCTACAATTTATTTTGTAAGGCATAATAGATACAAACATGTATCTATATGTGGGTTAGGTGTCACTTTGTGAATTCCCACATATTTGAAGTGTCTTGCTCTTATTAGCTCTATATTTTCTTTCTCTTACTAATCTGATTTTTTGTCCCTTTTATATATATATATATATATATCATATGTATAATACATACATATATATATAGACAAATCTCTACACAAGCTCCTCAAAAATAGTCAACAATGGTGAGCTAGATATTCCAAATTGTGGGTTCCTTGCCCATGTGAACAATTGTCTTTCTTACGTTTCTCTAATCAAAATTAATTGGATAATTATAAAGTTTAGGTTATAACTTAGGATTAGTACAAGTCTACCTCACTTAAACATCCCAATTAACCCAATTAGGATTAACTTAGTTCACTAATCATGTATTAAGGTTACTAATTAAACATAATTAGTTTAGATATAACAATATTAAGAACCTTCTAATAACCTATCACAAACTAGTTTAAGTTAGCTAAGTATGCCCTAATTATGCTTAACCTTAGAACAATGATTAACCTAATTAATCATGTTTTAGCTCAATAATCAGTTTAAAAGCCTAGTAGAAATATCATTTTGTTCCTAATTTCTCCTACTAAGATTTTAATTATTGCCTTACTATCCATACTAGTAAACTCATCATTTTGAATCACATAATCATGCTTAGGGCATACTCTAATCCACACTTAATCATTCTTTGAAATGGATTCACATATAGAAATAGAGTAGAATGATAGTAATAAGATCTAGGATATTACACGTCCAATCTGTCCACCACGGCCACCACGACTAGAACCTCAGCCACGACCACCACCTTGATGGAAATGTTGGCCACCACCACGACCACCACAGAAACCACCACGACTCCCAGTACTGGAGACTAGAGCAGATGTCTCTCTAGATGAGGAAGTAGAACCACGAGTAAGAGAAGGACACTGAAATCTGATCTTTAAAAACACTATACTTGGAATCAAGGCTAGACAAAAATAAAGCAACTTGAAATTCTTCCCATTGATGATGTTGGACCTCTAAATCAGTACTCAATGGCTAACAACAAAAGCTCCTCCCATAATCCTTTCAAAGTGTCATAATGGTCAGCAAGAGACTTGTCACCTTGTTTAGTATTGAATATGTTAAATTGTTAAAATAGGCCCAAAGAAACCCAACTCCTTAAAACCCAGGTGTTAAGGAGAGAGGAAGTGAAGCCTTATAGATTGAAGATAGAAGTTTGATATGGGCGATGTGGGACATTCCGACACACCCCCTGAACCACAGCTGGCCGAATATTGGGATCGCTTGAAACTGGCTTTGATACCATGTTAAATTGTTAAAATAGGCCCAAAGAAACCCAATTCCTTAAAACCCTAGGTGTTAAGGAGAGGGGAAGTGAAGCTTTATAGATTGAAGAAAGAAGTTTGATATGGGCGATGTGGGACATTCCGACAGAATATACGTTCAGAAAGCTCATAAATACGAGATATATTATGCTTCTGTGAATACATCTCTTCAAAAGACATCTATATCTTCTTAACTGTGTCAAGAAGTTGGACATTGGAAGCAACATAAGGTTCCATGCTAAGCCACAACCAAGTCATCACTAATGAATTCTCACTCCACTTGTCTTCGGATTTGCTAAAGTCAGAAAAAGGTGGATCCTCAGTGAGATAACGGATCTTCTTCTTTGCACGCAGAAAGAATTTAATAGCATGAGACCAAGAATGGTAATTACTTCCACACAATTTAACAGAAGTAATGTGTCTCATTTGTTCATCCACAAAATAACTCTTAAGATCTTTTGAAGCAACCATGATGATAAATATGAGCAAACATACCAAGGGAACAACAGTGAACAACCACAAACAATGAAACTAAACAATAACAGCCACTTATGAAGCAACAACAGTAGCTTATTAAGAATGTGTACTTAGAGCCTTGCCTAGAGGAAGAAACCATCCAAAAAACACAAGCTGATGTGAAAAAAGAAACACTCTAGAGACTAAAATCAATACTCAACTGAAAGAAAGCATTGTAGGAGCATCAAGCAATATCAAGCAGTCGTAGGAATCACTTAGGTGCAAGAACCTGACCATTGGTGTACCAGAACAGCAGAAACAACTACCTAGAGAGAAAAAAACAACAAAAAAACCAACCAAACCTTGAAGATCTGATCAAAAAGACATCGACAACCCCAAATTGCAACTTTTAGAAGGGAATGGGGCCATCGAATCCCTTCGAATCCATCCAAAAATGCAGATCGCAAAAAATGGGTTTAGTTTTGAGAAAAATATTCAAAAATAGAAAACACCTACCAAACACCTTAAACAAAAATGGCAAAAATAACCATAAGAACCAAGAGAGAGAGGTGATCCGACTAGTGGGTTCTGATCGTCGAAAAATGATGATGTCGTCACCGAAAAGCTGATGTCAGTGTCCTGTTCATTCCCCTTTGAGCCTGATCCTTTCTGTTATGATTTTTTATGATCTTTGGCTTTCAATCTCTTGCTCTGATACCAAGTTAAATTCTCTGTGAAGCAAAAGAGAGAAGAGACGAGGAGAAAAATAAAGTGTTGGTTGTGTATATTCTCAAACTACACATCACCAACTATTTATATTATGCAAAGGAAAACAAAGGATTACAATATTTCCCCTACTTAATAACCTATCAAATAAGAACTCTAACAGTACTAAACTTTTCAAACCATGCTCTTGGGAACTGTTTAAGGCCATACAATGCCTTTTGCAACTTACATACCAAATGTTCCTTTCTAGGAATAATATACCTCGAAGGTTGGGCCATATAAACTTCCTCTTGTAAATCCCCATGGAGAAAGACGTTCTTTATATCCAACTGATGTATCAAGGCTCACTGCAACTAAAACAAGAACTCTAACAGAATTCAATTAGGCAACTAGGGAGAAGGTCTCATAATAATCCACACCATAGGTCTGAATGTAGCCTTTGGCAACTAGACAAGTCTTTAGATGCTAAACAGAACCGTCAAGATGATACTTCACAACATAGACCCAACGACGCCTAACGGGTTGCTTACCCGAAGGAAGATGAGTGAGATTCGAGGTTTGATTTTTATGGAGAGCTATTGCCTCTTCATCCATAGCCAGTTTCCAACAAGGAGACGCGAAGGCCTGTGAAAAATAATGAGGAAAAAAAATGGAAGACAAGAAAGTAACAAAACAACGAAAAATAGGGGAAAGATGACGAAGAGAGACAAAATTAGAAATAGGATGATTAGTATAACTACGAGTGCCTTTCCGTAATGCAATAGGTAAATTATGAGAATAGAGAACCACAGACGAAGTAATAGGGGAGCGTCAGGCGGAACCTCAAGAGAAACGTGTGGTTGGGAAGGAGCAGGAGCTTAGTGGACAACTTATTGATGTTTGCCGTGTTGATAAACCTGTAGAGGAAGAGCAGGCACAGGAGAAGGGGAGGGCTCAAAATCTGACAAATTTGGCAAAGGAAGCTCCTCTTGACGAGAATAAACCAAGGTAGGCTCAAGTTGTTGGCCACTTGCTATAAAGAAAGAAGAGGACTCAAAAAATGTAACATCTATACTGATGAGAGACAGGGTTATAACAACGATAACCCTTCTGAGTACGGGCATAGCCTAAGAAAACACATTTGAGTGAATGAGGAGACAATTTATCCCGATTTGGATCGAGAAGATGAACATAGGCTATACAAGAAAAAACACGAGAGGTTAAACTAAAAGGTGGAACAATAGGATAAAGGAGAGAGAAGAGAGATTTATTGGCTAAAACAAAGGATGGCATGCGATTAATGAGATAAGTAGCAGTCAAAACAACATTAGCCTAACATGAATGTGGTACATGCATATTAAATAGTAAAGTATGAGCAACATCCAATAAACGACGATACTTACATTCAGTAATGCCATTTTTGTTGAGATGTATGTGGGCAGGTAGTCTGATGGATAATGTAACGTTTAGCATAAAAGCCATCCATAAAGGACTGAGTATACTCACATACATTGTCAGATCATAAAACCATGACACGTTTGTCAAATTGACCCAAGATTTCATTATAAAATGTAACAAAAATTTTAGGCAATTAAGAATGATATTTCATAAGAAATAACCAAGTCAGACGAGAAATATCATGCACAAAGATAATAAAATAATAAAAACCAGAAGTACTTCTTATTCTTGTAGGACCCAAATATCTAGATGTACAAGAGCAAAAGGACTAGACTAACGACTTCTTAAACTACTAGGAAAAGAACTACAGCGATGCTTGCCTAATTGGCAAGCCTCACATTCCAAAACAGATATAGACTCAAATTGGGAATAGCTTGGTGTAATTTTTGCAACAAGGGATGATCCAAACGATAATGCCATTGCAAAGGAGAAACTATGGTACCCGAGGCAGCAATAGGCTTGCCAAGATCCAGATAATTAAGTCCATTGCTCTTATGCCCCGTGTGAGTGAAAGATGGGGGTTGCTAGGAGCCTTCCTCCTAGATTGACCAAAGAGGAGGTGGAAACAGTACCAAGGCACAAGATCGGTGGAGAAAAGGGTGAGTGAGAGGTCAAGAGGAATGAGGTCAGGGTGGCGATTGTCCGTTATGGCAATGAGGAATGACCAAGGCTCTTTTTTGTGGAGGAATGCTCTTTTTTTCCCTTTTGGGCAAGGGTGCTATTTATAGGCGCCTCGAGTGTACGGCGATTAGGGTTCCCGTCATTCACGCTTTCCATGACGTTTGTCCTTTCCTTATTAGCCTGGGTACCTGATAGGAAGATTCCTTGATCACTAAATATTGAGCCCTTCTCACCAGCTTCCAATCCACTAAATCCCCGTGTTCTCGAAGTGGGTATAACCTGGTGAATCACAGTTCGCACTAGACTGCACCGCGGGCCATGACCAGGTCGCTTGTAGGAGTAAGACCATGACCGTGGGATGGGGTGTGGCGTGCAAACACCGCCTCCCAGGGTTGTGACATATCTTAGCTTGGAGGATCAGCACAACTGCAGGGTTAGAGTATGTCGCATCCTTGTAGCATACTATAATTGCCGATCCAAGGACATCACTTTTGAGTGGATGCCTTGCGTCGTCTAGTCACCACCTCGGGCTAGCACTAACAATGTTGGGGCCATTTGGACACCTTCGGTGTTACTCAATTTGGAGACATCAAAGTAGATTTTGTTGAGGAGAAAACCCTTGGCCATTGCAGTGGTCTTCCTCCAGCCTCAGTGACCTCTTCGGTGGTAACATTACCAATTTTCCCTTTTGGAAACCTCGGTGGTCCTAGTCACCTCGGATCTAGTCTTACACCCTGAACCAATCACCTTCTTCGTCTTAATATCCTGAAAAACACAAGAATAGGGACAAAAAGTTAATGAACAATGTAAAGACTTGGTTAATTGGCTAACAGATAACAAATTGAAAGGAAAATAAAGTACAAATAAACCAGAAGACATGGATAGAGATTCGGTAGGATGTCGATCGCCAGTTCCAAGTACTAACCATCAGCTAACACAATACGTGATTTGAAAGAAGGAAAATTAGTGAACAAAGCATATGCACCAAAAATATGAGCACTGGCTCTAGAATTAATAATCCATGGAGTACAATACTTTCCAACCACACATGCAGAATTACCTGTATTAGCCAAAGTAGCAGTACAGGTAGATAAATGAGGAGAGAAGGATGACAATTGTTGAGAAGCTCACTAAATTGAGAAGTGATAGAATCGTGAGAACCAGAAGTAAAAGGACCTGGATCATTGGTAGATTTGTATGAGACTGTAGTAGCAGAACTATCAACAAATGTCTGATTAGCATGGGTTGGTCTCCCCCATTTATCCCAACAATAATCTTTAGTATCCGTTGTACCACTACAATAAGTACATTTTCACTCAGAATGATTACCACGTCTAATCCATCCACCGCGGCCAGAGTCCCGGCCATCACCACGACCACCACCACCTTGATGGGAACGTTGGCCACCACCACGAACACTACTATGACCACCATGACTCCCATCATTGGAGACTAGTGCAGATGACTTTCTAGATGAGGAAGCAGAACCACGAGTAAGAGAAGCACGTTGAAGATGAGAATAAGCATTGGTAGCAGTCGGAAGCTTCCCACTAGCCATAATCTGATCTTTAAAGATACTATACTCAGAATTAAGGGTAGAAAAAAATAAAACAACTTGAAACTCCTCTCATTGACAATGTTGTACCTCCAAATTAGTACTCAATGGCTGATATAATAGAAGCTCCTCCCACAGTCCCTTCAAAGTATCATGATGTTCTACAAACGATTTTTCACATTGTTTAGTGTTAAACATGCGCTCAAAAATCTCATAAACTCGAGAGATATATGTTCCTGAAAATACATCTTTTCAAGAGCTACCCATATTTTTTTGGCCGTGTCAAGAAGTTGAACATTTGAGACAACAGAAAGCTCCATGCTAAGCCATAACCATGTCACGACTAGGGAATTCTCACTCTACCAATCTTCTAAATTTTTTGCATCTTGAGGAGGCAGGTCCTTGGTAAGATACTTAATTTTTTTCTTGGCTCGCAAAAAAACTTTAAATGCATGAGACCAAGAATGATAATTATTTTCAACCTCTTAGAGGTGACGGATCGAATCTGCTCATCTACAACATGACTTTTGATGAAGCCATAGAGAAGAAACAACAACAATACTTCACTAACCAAACCAAATCAATCACCCAACTACACAGTTGGTTATGAAATAGGGTAAAAAACCAGTCCAACCACATAGTAGATGGAGGAATACACCAAAAAAATAACTTAGCCAAGACTTCACTCAACAAATACACCGCAATAGCTCATAGAATAAGCCAGAGAACGAAGAACCAAGCCCCAAACATACACAAACTAGAGCAGCCGACCACTCTTAAGAGTTGCTTCTCATCCAAAATGCATCATAGATGGTCTTTAACCTTCTAGATGCACCCTAGGGATCAAATTCGAACCATCAAACTCCTCCAAATCTAGTAGAAAAACCAGATCACAAAACCAACCCTTATTTTTTGGAAAAACATTCGAAAATTGAAAAATCCCTCTAAATGACTTCAAAAAATTAGGAAAAAATCTCCACAATATCTAGAAGGCAGAGGCGATCCGAACGGTGATGTTGGTGATTGAAAAAATCTGACGTTAGCATGATGTCATCACTCAAATGTTGACGTCAGCACCTGATTAGAGCAGTCCTCCTACCCAGAAACCTTCAGCTATAATTTTGCTAAAGTTCTATGTTTCTGGTGGAACTCAACCTTTGATTAGTGCTCTGATACTAAGTAAAGTTGTATTAGGGTTTCTATGAAACATAAAGAGAAAATAGACAGAAGTGTTGGTTATGTATTTTAGGTCCACACATCGCAAACTATTTATATTATGCAAAGAAAACCATAAAGATTACAATATTGCCCCTACTTAAGTACTTTACCTTACAACATATGAACTTAACAAATAAGAACTCTAACATATGCAATACAATAATGATAGGGAAAGTATATTATCATTTGGCTCATAGGGTATAAAAAGAAGTGCAAGCATTTGTTTTTCCCTTGGCACATGAAAATTGATGGTCTCTAGATGCCATTAACATTTTAAGTTTGGGATTGGGGGGGGGGGGGGGATTCCTAGGTGCTCAAGGAGAAGATCATGCTACTCTTATATGGCTGCTTGTAAAAGAAGTGTAAATATTTATGGTTATTTCACTTAAGTATCAAATTGAGAATTAATAAATAATGTGTTTTCTTCTTGATGTAAATTTTAGATACGTCTTCACAATCATCAAATAGTTTGGGAAAATCATAAATCATTGAATTATCATTGATTCATGAATTAGTTCTACTTTATTCATCGAGCTATATACAAATTATGAAGCATGAACACTCTATTTTGGCTCACGTGTTCATGTCGGACACCGACACTCTCGGTCACTTCTTGAACACGTGTCAGGCATGCAAAAAAAGAATGTCCAATTTTTTTAATTTTTTCCCTCCTTTTCTTTTCTCCTCCATTTTTCCAGTTCTATATATACATACATATGTTTCATGTAATAGCCAGTAAACATATGTTCTATGCAATAGTTAGGAAATTTGTTTTGGAACTTGAATGATGGATGTTGATGATTAAATGAAGAATTTCTTAAATTTTTATTTAATGGCTTTGTTATTTTAATATCTTAATAATATTTTTGTTATTCATATGTTTTTATGCCAATTTTAATTGAACTAATGTTAGGTTTTTATTATATAGTCATATAAAAAATAAAATATATATATATATATATATTCAACGTGTCCCTAATGTATCGTGTCCTACTTCTTTAGAAATGTCGTGTCTGCGTGTCCGTGTCATGTCTTATGCTTCTTAGTATATAGAGTTGTGTGTTATGGTAGAGAGCTTTATCATAGCCTCCCGTGCTACCTTTTTTAATTTACTATCCTTTCCATGCTTTTATTACTTCTATCATTATTATAACTCCTATATTGTCAGTTCTATTAAGTAGTGCAGTATATTTTTTGTGCCAAATTGTAGTGGGTAGCAGTGTTATGTACATATCATGTTATGCAAATATACACTATATCAAGCCCATTGTCTAGTGTTTAAATGCATAAAGTGATAGTTTATAACATCACAAATCAATAATTTTTATAGTAGTAGGAATTTTAATGTCAAAATATAAGTTTATATGCATCAAAAGCACGTGAAAGGCTAGAGTATCAAATATAAGTTAATATAGGAGAATGTATGTTAGAGTTCTTATTTATTAGGCTTGTTTATTAAGTCCTTATTTGTTAGCTAGAGTACTCAAGTAGGGGCAATATTGTAATCTTCAAGTTTTTCTTTTCATAATATAAATAGTTGGTGATGTGTAGACTGGAAACATACACAAGCAACACTTATGTTATTTTCTTTCTTCTCTCTTCTTTCTTCTCTCTTTTACCCTAGTACAATTTAACTTGGTATTCTAGAAGAAATAAAAAACACAATAGATACATTGGGAGAAGTATACAGTCGTAGGCTATGTACGTTATCTGTACGGAGGATGACGTCAGCATTTTTTAGTGACTAGAAACCATGATATGAAACGTTTTTTAGTGCTGGTGTTTATGCTGATTTTTTCAATTTTTTTGAAGCTGTTTGAGTGGAGTTTTCTATTTTCGAATGTTTTTTGCAAAAATGGTCCCAAATTTTTCAATATGTAGAATCCGACCAAATGACCAAGTTTTGCTACTTCAAATCACACCTAAAGGGTGCGACTAAGCCCTAGGACATTGTTTTTGAGTAGCCCATGCTCGATTAGCTTGTTTTTGATTGATTTTTTGCTTTATAGAGGGTCAACCCCTTGTTCTGGCTGTTCGTACTGCTTTGATTTTGTGTGTATCAGATCTGTGCGTGTTGTGTGTTGGTCGATTGAGCTGTTTAGTGTCTCAGATTTGTTTAAGGGCTTGTTTGGCTGCTTGTGGTGCTTTTTTCCCTTGCTGTGGTGGCTGGTTTGAAGCTATCTGTTTTTTTTCTTCAGCATTGTAGTGTGGGTTGTTGCTGCATAGTGTGAGTTACTTCTTCAACCTTTTCTTTAGTGTGGCCCTTTCTTTTATTCCTTATGGTTTCTTTCGATGATGTGAAAAGTCATTCCGTAGATGATTCGGTGAAATCAGTTACTTTTGTCAAAGTGAATGGCACTAATTACCATTCCTGGTCTCATGTCTTTAAAATATTTCTATATGTGAAAGAAGAAAATTAGGTACCTTATTGAGGAACCACCCACTTCAGATGATAAAAAATCAGAAGACTGGTGGAGTGAGAATTCCCTAATAATGACTTGGTTTTGGCTTAGCATGGAGCCATATGTAGTCTCGAATGTTCAACTTCTTGCTATAGCCAAGAAGATATGGGTATCTATTGAAGAGATGTATTCATAGGAGCATAACGTGTCTTTGGTTTTTGAGCTTTTTGAGCGTATGTTCAACATAAAGTAAGGTGACAAGTCTCTTGCTGAATATTATGGTACTTTGAAGGGATTGTGGGAAGAACTTATGCTTTATCAGCCACTAAGTTCGAATTTGGAGGTTCAGCGTCGTCAGCATGAGGAGTTTCATATTGCCTTATTTTTGTCTAGCCTTAATTCAAAGTATAGCGTATTCAAATATCATATTTTGGCTAGTGAGAAGCTTCCAACTGCTGCCAATGCTTATTCTCATCTTCAGCGTGTTTCCTTTAGTCGTGGGTCTTCTTCCTCGTCCAAAGAGTCCTCTACTCTAGTATCTAGTGACAGTAATCGTGGTAGCTTTCGCGGTGGTTGCAGTGTTGGCCATGGTAGTGGCCACCATTCCCCCACGGTGGTGGTGGTCATGGTGCTCGAGGCTCTAGTCGTGGTGGTCGAAGTGGATGTGGTAGCTGATCTGAGTGGAAGTGTTCTTATTATGGTGGTATAGGGCATACTAATGATTATTGTTGGGATAAATAGGGAAGGTTAACCCATTTCTAATCTGACATCTGATTATACTTTTGCTGCTCCTGTGCCATAGATACGTACAGATGGGCCCATTACTTCTACTTCTGGTTCTCATGATGCTATTACTTCTCAACTTAGCCAGTTTCTCCAACAATTGTCTTCTCTTTCTCCTCATTTATCTACCTCTACTACTACTTTGGCTAATACAGGTAAATCTACACGTGTGGTTGGAAAGTTTTATGCACCATGGATTATTGATTATGGAGCTAGTGCTCATATGTCTAGTATTTCTTTTTTGTTCTCTAATTTTCACCCTTCAAAATGTTGTATTGTGTTAGCTGATGGTTCCTTTCGTCAGTGCTTGGAACTGGCGACTTACATCCTATTGAAACTCTATCAATGTCTTTTGGTTTATTTGTACATCAGTTTCCTTTCAGTTTATTATTTGTGAGCCAATTAACCAAGTCTTTACAATGTTCAATAATATTTTCTCCCTCTTCTTGTGTTTTTCAGGATTTCAAGACGAAGAAGGTGGTTGGTTCGGGACATGAGTGTAATGGTCTCTATTATTTGGATCTTGGCGAGTCTTTTGCTACCTTGAGTGCCATTATTTCTCCTCCACAGTGGCATTATCATTTGTGTCACCCACCCTTGTAGAAATTACGTCAAGTTGTCCCCAGTTTGAGTCCTATATTTGTTTTGGAATATGAGGCTTGCCAATTAGGAAAGCATCACCATAGTTATTTTCTTAGTAGTTTAAGAAGTCGTCAATCTAGTCCTTTTAATATTGTACATTCGGATATTTAGGGGTCCTACATGAATAAAAAGTATTTATGGTTTTCATTATTTTGTAATCTTTGTGGATGAGATCGTTCTGAATTGCTTAAAATTTTTGTTACATTTTATAATGAAATCTTGGGTCAATTCGACAAACGCATCAAGATTTTACGATCTGGCAATGCATGTGAGTATACTCAATCCTTTATGGATGCCTTTTGCACTGAACGTTGCATTATCCATCAGACTACCTACTCGCACACATCTCAACAAAATGGCATTGCTGAAAGTAAGCATCGTCATTTATAGGATGTGGCTCGTACTTTATTATTTAATATGCATGTACCACATTCCTATTGGGCTGATGCTATCTTGACTGCTAATATCTCATTAATCGCATGCCATCCTCTGTTTTGGACAATTAGTGCCATTTTTTGTCTCCTTTATCCTACCATGCCACCCTTTAATTTGACCCCTCATGTTTTTGGGTGTGTAGCCTATATTCATCTCCTTGGTCCAGGTCAGGATAAATTGTCTTCTCGTTCTGTAAAATGTGTGTTCTTGGGTTATGCTCGTACTCAGAAGGGTTATCGTTGTTATGACCCTGTCTCTCATCAGTACTATACAAGTGCAGATGTTACCTTTTTTGAGTCGTCTTCTTTCTTTTCAGCTAGTGGTCGTCATCTTGAGCCTGCATTGGTTCTTTCTTGTTAGGGGGAGCTTCCTTTGCCGAATCTGTCCGATTCCAAGTCATGCTCTTCCTCTCCTGTGGCTATTCCTCCTCTACAGGTTTATCAACGCTGCAAAGATCGACAAGTTATCTACTAGGCTTCTGCTCCTTCCCAACTGCCTGATTCTCTTGAGGTCCCGCATGTGGTTCCCTCTTCTCCTAATTTGCCTACTGTATTACGGAAAGGTATTCGTAGTTATATTCATCATCCTATTTCTAATTTTGTCTCACTTCATCGTCTTTCCTCTATCTGTAGTTGTTTTGTTTCTCCATTATCTTTCGTTTTTGTTCCTAGTTCTTTTTCACAGGCATGCACGTCTTCTGGTTGGAAACTGGCTATGGATGAGGAGATATCCGCTCTCCATAAAATCAAACCTGGGATATCACTCATCTTTTTTCTTGTAAGCAGCCTGTCGGATGTCGTTGGGTTTATGCTGTGAAGTATCGTTCTGATGGTTTTGTTGAGCGTCTAAAGGCTCGTTTAGTTGCCAAAGGCTACACTCAAACCTATGGTGTGGATTATTATGAGACCTTCTCTCCAGTTTCCTGTTTGAATTCTGTTAGAGTTCTTATTTCAGTTGCAGGGAGCCTTGATTGATCTTTATATAAGTTAGATATAAAGAACGCCTTTCTTCATGGTGATTTATAGGAGGAAGTTTATATGGCCCATAGGGTATGTTATTCCTAGAAAGGAACATTTGGTATGTAAGTTGTGAAGGCATGCATTGTATGGCCTGAAACAATCCCCAAGAGCATGGTTGGACAAGTTTAGTGTCATTATAGTTCAATATGGTTTCCGCGTTCTACTTCAAATCATTCGGTATTTACTCGTCGTTCATATTCAGGAATCGTCTAAGAAGCACAGATACGGACACGAGACACGCATACGACACAACATGGACACATAGACACGTTATTTCTCAAAAAAGTAGGGCACAAATACGCCAGGGACACATTGAATATATATATATATATATTTTATATGATCATATAATAAAAATTTAGTGTCATTGCAATTAAAATTAGTATAAAAATACACGTCATAAAAATATTATTTAGATATAAAAATAAAAAAGTCATTAAATAAAAATAAAAGAACTTTTTCATTTAATCATCAACATCCATGATTAAAGTGTTCGAGAGTATCGGTGTTCGACACGGACACGTAAGCTAAAATAGAGTGTTCGTGCTTCATAGGGAATCATTGTATTGATAGTTTATGTGGATGACATTATCATTAGTGGAAGTGACTCAACATGTATAGCTACTTTGAAGCTTCATTTGAGTAAGCAGTTTCACACCAAAGATTTGGGTTTACTTCGCTATTTTCTTGGGATTGAGGTTGCTCACTCCAAGGAAGGTATAAGCTTGTGTCAGCGAAAGTATGTCCTGGACTTACTTTCTGATACTGGTACTCTTGGTGCTCGTCCTGTTGATACTCCAATGAATTCTACTGTAAAATTAGATGCTGATAATGGAGAAGTTTTTGAGGACACGGGGTAGTATAGGAGGTTAGTAGGCAAGCTAATATATCTTACTATGACACGCCCAAATATCACTTATGCTCTTGGAGTAGTAAGCCAGTTTATGCATGCTCTTTGCAAGCCTCATTGGGAGGTTGCTTGTCGCATTCTTCGATACCTCAAGAGAGCACTAGGAATGGGATTATTATATAGGTCATCATCCGTTTTATCGGTTGTTGGATTTTCTTATGCTGACTTGGGTAGGCAACCGTAATGATCGGCGATCTACTTTTGGATATTGCACATTTGTTGGTGGTAATCTTGTTACATGGCGCAGTAAAAATTAGAATGTGGTAGCACGGCTTATACTGCGTGTGAGATGCTATGGGACAAATCTCAACTTTGTGATATAGGTGTTAAGGTGTCATCTCCTATGTCAATGTATTGCAATAACCAGACCATTATCTTCATTGTTAGTAATCCAGTATTGCATGAATGGACCAAACACATTAAGGTTTGACTGTCACTTTATTCGAGACCTAATCCCGCAGAAGCAGATTTTCACTCTTTATGTTCAGCCTGGTGCTCAGTTAGGTGATATTTTTACTAGGTCTTTGGCTCGGTCTACGTTACGTTCAGGAGTTTGTGTTGCAAGTTAGGCATATTTGATCCATATGATACAACTTGTGGGGGAGTGTTAGAGTTCTTATTTATTAGACTTGTTTATTAAATCCTTATTTTGTTAGCTAGAGTAAACAAGTAGGGGCAATATTGTAATCTTCATGTTTTCCTTTGCATAATATAAAGGAAAAAATACTAAAAAGTCCCCAAAATAAATTTTTAAATACAAAAAGTTCATGATATATTTTTTGTATCTAAAAAATCCAAAAAATAAACTTTTAATACAAAAAAGTCCAATTATTAACTCTATCTTAACATCATTAAAAAATATTATTGATTAGACTAAAATAGCCTTAAAGATACATTTTAGAAAAAACAAATACTTAAAAATATATAAAATAACTTTTTCAATCCAAAAAATTATAATATTTTCTGAAGTGAAAATTTATTTTTTAGGCTTTCTAGATAAATAAAAAATGCTATGTTTTTTTTTTTTGGATTGAATAATTTATATTATGAATTATTTAGTATTTTTTTAAATGTATCTTGAAGGTTACTTTTGTCTAATCACTAGTATTTTTTAATGGTGTTAAGATGAAAATTTATAGTTGGACTTTTTTGTAATAAAAATTTATTCTTTGGGCCTTTTAGATATAAAAAGATTATCATGGATTTTTTGGTTTGAAAGTTTTATTTTAGGGACTTTTTAGTATTTTTCCCTAAATATGAATAGTTGGTGATGTGTAGAATGGAAACATACACAACCAACACTTATGTTTATCTTCTCTCTTCTCTCTTTCATACAAACCCTAATACAATTTAACTATGTAGAATATATGATGTATATACAGTACAGCTGCCACTAATGACTGGACACTCTGGACAGATTTGCAAAGACAAGGATGAAGCTGAAACCTGGTTTGTTGCCCTTACGGCCTTAATTTCACAGGGTAATTGTCGAAAATGGAGAAACGAAGCAAGAAGCAATAGTTTATCATCAGATAGTTCCAGTGCCCTTTCACAGCGAAACTCTTCATCAATTGTGTCTTGCAGCAGTGGTGATATAGTTTATAAGGTTTTCTTGCTGTGATGTTCATGAAACTTGATTCATTCATTACTTCATTTATTTATTTATTTACTTTCTTTTTCTTATATCAGGATTCGGGGAACACTAAAACAATTCTGGCTCCTTTTGAGATTCCACCACAGAAAAGATTGGGAAGAACATTCTCTGATGTTATACCATATAATGTAGCAACACAGTGTTCACCTCAGACAGATTTTGTTGCCAATTCTTTCGACTCATTATCATCTGGGGGTGTTGATGATCTAAACGGCCAGAGCTCTACAGATACCTTTCGAGTTAGTTTATCAAGTGCTGTAAGTTCATCCAGCCAGGGATCTTCTCTTGAAGATTTTGATGCTTTTGGTGATGTTTTCATTTGGGGAGGAGTTGTTGACGGGCTGCTGGGTGGTGGTGTATGCAGTGTTGGAAAATCATCTTCTGCCAGAGTGAATGCACTTTTGCCAAAGGCTCTGGAATCAACTGTGGTTCTTGATGCTCAAAAGATTGCTTGTGGGAGCAAACACGCTGTGTTAGTCAACAAACAGGGGGAGATCTTTAGTTGGGGAGAGGAATCAGGTGGCAGGCTTGGGCATGGAGTGGAAGCTGATGTTTCAAATCCGAAGCACATAAAAGCTCTCAGTGGATTGAACATTGAATCAGTAGCCTGTGGAGATTATCATACTTGTGCTGTAACACTATCTGGAGATCTTTATACATGGGGGGATGGTACCCATAATTTTGGTCTTCTTGGGCATGGGAATGAAGTCAGTCACTGGACCCCTAAAAAAGTAAGTGGTCAGATGGAGGGTCTGCATGTCTCATCTATCTCTTGTGGACCTTGGCATACAGCTGCTGTAACATCATTGGGTCAGTTGTTTACATTTGGTGATGGAACTTTTGGTGTCCTCGGCCATGGAGATCGAAATAGCATAAGTATGCCCAAAGAAGTTGAAACTCTGAAAGGACTAAGGACCGTGAGGGTGTCTTGTGGTGTTTGGCACACCGCTGCAGTTGTAGAGGTTACTCTTGAACCATCAACTTCTGGCGGCCCTTCAATTGGAAAACTCTTCACCTGGGGGGATGGTGATAAAGGCCAACTTGGGCATGGCGATAAAGAACCTAGACTTGTTCCATCCTGTGTAGCAGTGTTGGATGACACACACTTCTGTCAAGTAGCCTGTGGAAATAACATCACAATTGCTCTTACACTCTCAGGACAAGTCTATACAATGGGGAGTGCTGATTATGGACAACTTGGGAATCCTGGAAGTGCTGGTAAGCTTCCTACTTGCATTGAAGGTAAAATCAGAAACAATTTCATTGAAGAGATAGCATGTGGTTCTCATCATGTTGCAGTTCTGAGTTCAAAATCTGACGTTTACACTTGGGGAAAGGGGGCAAATGGTCAATTAGGCCATGGGGACAATGATGACAGGAACACCCCTACGCTTGTCGAAGCTCTAAAAGACAAACGAGTAAAAAGTGTGGTATGTGGATCCAATTTCACTGCTGCCATTTGTCTTCACAAATGGGTTTGTAATGCTGATAATTCCATATGTTTCGGTTGCCATAATCCATTTAACTTCAGAAGGAAGCGTCATAACTGCTACAACTGTGGGCTAGTTTTCTGCAAAGCATGCAGCAGTAAGAAATCTGTAAAAGCTTCTTTGGCTCCTAATATGAACAAACCTTATCGTGTGTGTGATGATTGCTTTAACAAACTAAAGAAGGCCACGGAATCTGGATCGACTTATCTATTTCCTAGAGTCAAAACTGGAAATACACATCGCAAGTCTAGTGAGGTGAAAGAGAGACAATCCCTGGATCATAAATCACACAGCCTACTATCCAGGCTCTCTTCATTTGATTCATTCAAAAGGGCTGAAACTGGATATTCCAAGCAGAAAAGGAAACTAGAGTCAAACAGTGGTCATGTCACTCCAAGTCAAAATGGGAGTTATCAGACGGGAAGCACATCAAATTCATCAACTTCTATGTTTGAATGTTCAGAGAGTATATCTGCTCTAATACCTGGTTCAAGAACGGATTCTCTAGCAGCTTCTCCTATCTCTATAAAGTCAACTCCTCCTCATCCCATGTCACTTACAGCAGCTTTTGCTGCCCTTGCATATCCTGACATCATTCTTGATGATTCAAAGAGAACAGATGATGGCCCCACCAATGAAATATCAATATTAAGGGCACAGGTCAGTTTATCACAGTGGAAAAAGTGGCTAAGTTTGTGTTTACAACACGTGTAATGCCTTTTTTTGGTGTCTTCAATTGCATCATGAAAATTACTAGCATGCTATCAATCAGTGTACATGAATAGCAGTAGAGAATAACTTGCTGGTTCCACATATGCAGAAGTGAACTTTAAGATGCATGCAGTTGGTATGTGAAGGGACCTCTTTCTCTCTCACTCTCCCCCCCCCCCCCCCCCTCCCCTCCCCTCCCTTCTCCTGTTCGAACTTAGATTGGTTGATTGCAATCAATTGTGTCAGCAGGGACCACTCCATCTATTTATGAGCAACCTTATTGTTGTGAATTAATGATCTATGCAACAAGAGTTAGAGAGAGAGAGAGAGAGAGAGAGAGAGAGAGAGAGAGAGAGAATGGCATAGAGTTTATGTGGTTCAGCAATGTGCCTACATCCACGGGAATGACTGTGTTCTTCTCTATTCAAAAAATAGGGTTAAAGTGACACCTTACTTATTCGTTTCAGATGCAGCTCTTTTTGAACACGCACTTGTCACCTATTGGTTTCATTCCCTTGGGAAGTTCCACCAACTCCTAAGTCTTGTTTTCATGCAATGATTCTATTTCCTCTACCATAACCTCCATCCATCTACTCTTCAGAGAACTACTAATAGCTTCTTGAAATGTAGAAGGATCCCCGCTACTAGTAACCAAAGCATAAGATACAACATCTTCAAAACCATATATGACCGGTGGCTTAATCTTGCTTTGGGCTTGTCCGAAACTGTAATCTGATGTTCTTGGTCACTGGAACTAGATTCCCTTTTTGACTGGACATTAGATTCTTCTAGCTTCACCTGTATGTACCACTAATTTCTTGCTACCATTCCCTTCGGATTCCTTCCTTTCATCTTCCTTGAAAGCCTTCAACATAGACTTTTCATCAAACACAACATCTCCGCTGATTATCAAATTCTGAGCCTTGGATCCCAAAGCTTGTATTTCTTTACCCCTTTCTCGTACTTGAGAAAAATGCATCTTTTTTATTTCGGATCAAGCTTTAACCTTTCTTCGATGGATATATGAACATAAGAAACACATTCGAATGTCCTCATCATAGAGTAATCTACCTCTTTTCTTGTCCATACTTCCTCTATGACATTGCCACCGAGTGCAACTCTAGGTAATCTTTTGTTGATGTAACAAGTCATGTTTACTGCAGCAGCCCAGAAAATCTTAGGAAGCCCTGCATTTAATCTCATGCACCTTGCTCTTTCAGCAATCGTTCTGTTCAGTCTCTCAGCCACACCATTTTGTTGGCGTGTCTTCTACACTCTGAAATGTCTCTTGATGTCGTGTTCTTTGCATAACAAACCCAGTATCCTTGTATTTTGTATCGTTATCTGTTCTAAGGCATTTGATCTTTCTACTAGTTTAGTTTTCCACTTTAGCCTTCCATATTCTGAACTTTGAAAAGTCTCAGACTTGCACTTCATGAAATAAATCCAAACCTTTCTAGAAAAGTCATCAATGAAGCCCACAAAATACAGAGATCCCTCCTTGAAGCTACTCTCACACACCCCCAAACATCTGAATGAATGTAATTTAGAAAGCCTTTTGTCTTATGAGTGGCAATTTTGAATTTCACCTTACATTGTTTTTCCATAACACAATATTTGCAAAAGTCTAGTTTACAGGACTTGACCTTTCTCTTGTGTAGTTCCATCATACCACTCTCACTTATAAGCCCTAATCACATATGCTATAAGAGTGTATCATCGTCCTCAAATTCAGGTGATATAGTTGTTGTAACTCCACCAACAATTGTGCTACCCAACAACTTGTAAATATTACTAGCAACTTTCTGACATTTCATGATTACCATAATACCCTTAGTTACCTTCATTACTCCATGTTTAGACTTATAGTTATAATCATTTGAGTCTAGGGTACCCAATAAAAATAGGTTTTTCTTTAAATCTAGTACATACCTAACATCTCCTAACGTTCTCACCACACCATCAAACATTTTAACCTTGATTGTTCTTATTCCAGTGACTTCACAAGATGCATCATTACCTATAAGAACAAAACCAAATTTTACTAACATGTAGGTGTTAAACCAGTCACTATTAGGAGACGTGATAAGAGCATGCAGAGTCCAGAATCCATGAATCCGTGAAGCAGTCAAAACTTGATGAGACTGGGAGCATATCGCCATCACCACCATTTGAATCTACTTCCGCTCTATTCACAGAATTTGAGGGTCCTTTCTTCTTTTCCTTCTACTTTCTCTTCTTCTTTTCTTGCTCCTTTCCCTTCTTCTGTAGACAATCTCGCTTCATATGCCCTATTTCTTGGCATTTATACCACTATACGTTCTTGTTCTTAGACTTTGATCAACTGTTTATATTATCTAGCCTGTCTCTTTTTATTCTCCTTCCACGTTCCTGATTACCCTTCACTAGAAGCCCTTCACCAGAAAACTTAGTTGTATTACGCTTTCTCTGATTGTAGGCTAACAGGACTGTCGTAACTTCCTTTGTTTCCTTCCCCCAAAGGAGAGTTGTAACTAGATTCTCGTAGGAAGCTGGAAATGAGGTTAGGAGCACTAGTGCCTTATCTTCATTCTCGAATTTCACATAAATTCTAAGCATATCATAGATAATTTGGTTGAATGTATTGATGTGTTGAGTCAAATCTGTGCCGTCAATCATCTTAAGCCCATACAGTTTCTACTTAAGATAAAGCTTATTTGTAAGTGACTTGGACATGTATCGACTCTCCAATTTTATCCAGATTCCTGCAGGCGACTCTTCATCCATGACATGGTACATAACCTTGTCTGCCACACAAAGACGAATGGTAATCACCGCTCTCATCTCAAGCACTTCCCATTCTTCAATCTGTCATTATCTCTGGCTTCTTCATTTTCCTGTACAACTCTTTCACCAAACCTTGTTGTACCAATAGATCCTTCACCCTTTGCTACCACAAGCTGAAATTCCCAGTTCCATCGAATTTCACCACATCGGCCTTGACA
Source organism: Nyssa sinensis (assembly GCA_008638375.1). Classification (NCBI taxonomy): domain Eukaryota; kingdom Viridiplantae; phylum Streptophyta; class Magnoliopsida; order Cornales; family Nyssaceae; genus Nyssa; species Nyssa sinensis. The sequence continues at coordinate 10,597,393 of CM018036.1, read as the reverse complement.
ACAAAAGCATTTACTGCCATTGATTTGACCAACAAATTTGATACGAGTTGTTATGAATTAATGATCTATGCAACAGGAGTTAGAGAAAGAGAGGGAGAAAGAATTTATGTTCTGTGGCAATGTGCCTACGTCCACAGGAGCGGTTATGTTCTTCTCTATTCAGAAAATAAGGTTACCTATATACTAGTTTCACATATTACAAGAATATGAGCCACAATCTCTAACACTTATTTTGTCCTAACTAAGTAGGGGATGTTACTAGATTGATCCCCCGGGAAATTTTAGATACCGATACTAATTTTGTAGACGTAGGGTGTGAATGAGATGCATACAGCTCAATGCTTCATATTGATTGCTAACTATCAATCAATTTTTTACTTTCAATTTACGTTATCATATTCATCAGCATGGTTTTATTTTACTATGTTTGCCTACCTTATGTAATATTCTAACATGCCTGTCTTTTATATGTTGGGTATTTGAGGCACTGCACCTTTGATGAGTATGATTGCTTGACAATGTAGTGACAAAATATAACTTGCTTTATTGGGTATGTGACAATCATCTTTGTATTTTCTCTCTAAGACGATAATTTTCATCTTGGACTGATGTGCAATCCTCAACTAAGGGTGACTGAACTGTTCAAGTGATTTTCACGGTAGACTTAATCATGAAAACTATCGAAAATACAGAAGCATCCTATCTAAATAAATTAAATTAATGTTCTTATCTCTGTTGTTTTGGAAGCATCTCCAATATCCAGCTTTAAAAGGCTGTTTAAAAACACATTCATATTATTGTTTGAAAGCTATTACAGGGTGATATGCCCTATACAGCATTGGTGCAGTCCTCAAGGCATATTAATAATTACCACTTATGCAGATAGCATTGCTGCCTATTGAGTCTGCTAATATTGTATTGTATCCTAAAGATTCTCTCAGAAAATGCAACAATTAGATAACTACTAACCCAAGAGAACTGTTACTTGTAAATAAAATTGCTGTCCTGTCAAATTTACTAAAAAGATGTTAAGGATCATTAGGTCAATGTAACAATAAAGCTATGGTTTGTTCAGATTACTATCAAATGGAAACCTGCATGGGCTGCACCTGTACCCTTGGATTGCTGAAACAACCACCTATATAATCGAGTAAATTTTATTGAAATTCTCACTGTATTTATCTCACAATTGATAATAAATATATTCCTTCTACTTAAATGGAATGAAACAAGAATCTATATTGAAACAAACGTTGATTATATATAAGCAGCAAACATTTCATGTAGGTAGAGGATCTAACTCGCAAATCTCAACTCCTAGAAGCTGAAATTGAAAGAACATCAAGGCAGCTGAAAGAGGCAACTGATTTAGCTAGGAAGGAAGAAGAGAAAAACAAGGCTGCAAAGGAAGTAATCAAATCTCTAACCTGGCAGGTATGAAAATTTCTTGGTTCAATATTTGTATCATTACTTGACCTTTATTATGATTGCAAGCAACTATACCGTACACTATGTTGATTTGCTCTTTCGGACCATCTCCTTTGTAATTATGTCAACTTGAAAGGTAAACTGATAAAGTAGGTGTAACCTTTAGGAAATTTAGAATAGGTGGTTCCGAAGTCTCAGGTCTCAGAATACATCATTGTCTTTGCATACTTCATGTATCAAGTTCAACATATCTATGCCTGCTGAATCAGATTGTGTTGTTACATAGGTGTTCTATATTCAAAACATGGATGCATATATGCGCTAATACATGTATCATGATTTTAAATATGAGCCATTACCGTTACATAAGGATATTAGGGCTGGCCCAATGCATGAGGCTCCTGCCACTGTGGGGTTTGGGAAGGGTTTAATGTACGCAGCCTTACCTTCGCAAGCAAAGAGGCTGTTTCCCCGTGACCTTCTGGTCACAATGGAACATTCTTGCTGTTACATAATGATATTAGCAGGTGCTAACTCCCTTATGGATTGATACAGAGGTCTTGTTGAAATTAACATGAATAACGGACTGTAACCTGTAACAAATTTGATTTCTTTAATGCTCATTTCAGATTTTTCAAATTTCCTTTTTTTTTTTTTTAATTTTGGGATTTGGGGGATTGGGGGTACTACAGAAATACTATATAACTGTTGATCAACCCTCAAAACAAAGAAGTCCACAAAATCTAACCTTAGGTGTTAACCAAGAATCTTGGGCATTCCACTTGTAGTAAGTTTCAGACTTGTTTAGACTTTTTTTTCCCACTTTTTTGGACTGGTTTAAATTAGAATTATCAACTCTAACCTAATTCTCTTGTTGGAAGTCAAATTACAAACATTTGTTGGTGAATCTGTTTCCAATTTACCAATTTAAATTTCTTTAGATTTATCCCCCTTTCATTTTGTATTTAGATGACATAGAGACAATGATGTTGTTTGGACATAATTTAACTTTGATTAACTTTTCAGGTTTAAGTACATTAATACTCGTAAAAATAGTGAGATAAAAATTAGTATAGCATTTCTACTGACAATGACTTCAAAATGAATATAAAATTCATCACCCATACTAAGCATGTTTATATATTCAACAAAATTTATTAAAAACTCAAATTTACAGAATGATGGGATTAAAAAAATGGTGTAGTGCTACATTGCCAGAGTTGTTCCAAAAAAAAAAAACACAGCTGCAATATCCACATCGGTTATATTAAGTTTGTTCACCATTATTAAAAAAATAAAAGAAAAAGATAGAGTGCAATCTTACATTTATACAAATAACACTAATACACTTTCCCTATATAGTGATTTAGGTTGGGGGATGGAAGGCAATACATTTTCTTTGTACCTTACTGAATTTCATATGCCTTCTTCCTGCTCTTGCTTCTACAAAATATTATCCCTGACTTCAATTAATGGATCAGGAAAGGGTAAATTATTTAATATATATCACCACTTTCATCAGTTAATAATGAGTGACAATTGACTCAGAAAAAATATGTAAACAGCTATATTCATTTGATTGGTTTGGTTTTTTGGTATAAAATATCTAATTGGTGCCAACAGTATCTGAAAACAGGTAGTGAGGATGAATTCTTTTCCATATTGAAAGTAAATGTTCTTCGTGTATGATCTGAATGGTCACTTTGCTAAGTTCATAGATTTTAGTGCACAAGATAAATATCCCTCAAATGAATGAATGTTCTGCCATTCAGAACTTTATAGCAGCAGCCTATTCTTTAACTTGAGTTCATGTCTTATCGTTATGTTGGTTAACGCTTGTTAATATCATACTAGCCAATCATTCATGGCCACTTTTATAGTGATCCTTTTCTCTGATGATATATCCATTTTTAACCATAGATTTCTTTGAATTTTTTCCCCATCGAAAGAATATGTAATCCTCTTGACAAGTAACATGATTTAGTCAACCATACTCGTCATTTAGCTAATTCATATGTCCCAATCCACAGAAAGAGAAATTATGATGCTCTAAGACTGAGATATTAAACACAGATTAACAAGAGAGAATGTATGTTGTCTTACTGTCTAGGAATATGTAGAGGAGAATAAGAAAATTTTCTCTCTTAAACTAAGCTTGAATTGTTGTTGGTTTCATGGTGAAAAAAAAAAAAATAATGAATAAAAAATGGTGATGCAAGTTGATCTAATATTGAATGCTTTTTCATGTAGCAGTGATGTATGCTCAAGGTGTGATGTTCAAGATTGAAACAAGATATCCCATGAAAAAAGGGATAGCCAATGCACGAGACTCTTACCACTACAAGGTTTGGGGAGGGTTAGATGTTCGCGACTCAAACCCGTGACCTTCAAGTCACAATAGAGCAATCTTACTGTTGCGTCCAGACCCACCCTCAGGATATCCCATGCAGCTACCTAAAACAAAAATAATTGGAACCTAGGGTGCCAAGATGACATGCAGAACACAATACGTGATATAATGTCCAATACAACCAAAAAGAAATGTTAATGTGGGTTTTTATTGCTGAGCAGTAAGGAGTGTCCTTGTAAAGACAGCATTGCAATATTCATTTTATGAGAATAAAGAAAGAGGAAAAATGAGAAGGGAAAGAATTAAGTACTGCAAAAAAAATTTATATCTTAGATGAAGTAAGAGTTGAGAAATAATTGTATTATGAAAGTTGTTAACTAATATTGCTAGCAAATAATGGAGTATTTCTGCTTTTGGATTAAATTAACATATTGATTGAAATGGTATAGTTGATAAGTTATTTTATTTTTGAAGTAGTACAATTATATTATGTTAAGCAACCAATTGCTCCAGAAGCTTAAGCTACTACAGAATGGGTGAACAATGTATATCAAGTTCCCAACACTCCCTCTCACGTGCGACCTTGGACTTGTGGGTGGAAAGGCAAAGAAACCACATACAAATGCAGAGCAGAATATAGTGCAACTTTGTACAAACAAACCAAACGGAAAACAAATGTAAATGGAGAGACTTGAACCAAAACCTCTTATAATCACTAATACCATGTTAAGCAACTAATTGCTCAAATAAATTGAGCTATCAAAGAATAGATCAACAATGTATATCAAACTCTTAACTTATTATACTATGTGAGGAAAAGTATTATTATTTTTATGTTGTCAGTTCTTTTCCAAAATATGTACTTCTAGGACTAGTAGTTGTAGGGTCTAGATTGAGTCACTGTGGATATTGCTAGTTATGTTTGAAAACTCAAGACAACCTCTCTCAAGTACAAAAGTTTGAAGAAGTGTGCAATCTAAAAGGTAATCATGTCATGCATTGCATTCATTACACATAGGCAAGTGACTCTTAGGGTTATAGTGTTCGGAATGCAATCTTAATGTTTATAATAACATTAGGTGGAATTTTGTTTTGACTATAGGCTAGATTAACCTATGAAAGTTGATTAAAATCAATTATGGAATAATTATAGGTGCATATTGAACGAACTAGATGATCAATAGCTTTACCATTCGAACACAGTATAGTACCATAGTCGTGGTTCCTTTAAATGCACAACAATACGTTCGAATACAATGGTGATTTTATTGTCATAAAATTTTCTTGAAGGTGGATGTTCAAATGCAAAGGTTTGTCCATCCGAACGTTGTGAACGCGACTTTGTTCCACATCCGAATGTGTGTCATTTTGACGTTGTAATTTTTTTTTTTTGTGCGAGACTTCTTGACGTATTAAGTTTAAGGTTTAGGTCTCTTACTCTATAACGAATCTTGCTATGCCTCACATAAGGAACCTCAAGCCTCTTGAAGTCAGAGAAATATTAAGTGATTTTTAGCTTCATTCTTTCATATAGTCATTTCTTTTTTGCAAAGTCAATAAACTTTGTGGTAAAGTTTATATACCTAGGTGTTAGAAAACACGGTATATAGCAGGAAAATAGTAGGCACATCCATTGGACAAGCAGTTGCATACTATGGAGGTGGTGGATTTGCAGCTCATAGAAGTGTTGGAGCCTGTGAAGGATGGATTGATCAGATAAATCGATGGGCAACAAGAAGAGGTACTGCAAGAAGACTAGTGGTAATCCACGATGTAGTTGCAATGCTTAGGTATTTTCTTGGTGGATTTGTACTGTGATTTGATTAGTGAATTCATTTGCAATAAGGGGTTTTTCTTCCCCATGAGGATTTTTCCACTTTAAGTCATTGTGTCCTTGTGTCCCCTAGGGGCAAAGTGTGTGTGTTTTTCGGTGATTTACCTATAAAAAAAATAAAAAATCCTTGTGTCCTTACTTTCATATTTTATATTGCTTTGCTTATTTATGGTGCCTTGATAACATGATTTCATTATCTTAGTTACTCAACAAGAGGGTGTCTTAGATTGCAATTCAACTTAGGGTATTATTTAAAGTAATTTTAATCAACGATTCCTTATTAGTTGAACCTAGAATTTCTTAGGGTTTGATAAATTAAATTCGTGTAAAATTCTACTCTAGTGGTATCCAAACTACTATTAGGAATTTTGTATTCTCTTTCACATACTGAATGTTGTTAGCTAAATTGCAGGAAGTGATCATCCATTACTATTTGTTGCATATCACATGATTTCTCCTTCCATGGGATTTTCCTGTACTGTTTTTTTAAGCACCTCATGACCTCTGCCCATCACTCAAATATCTTCTGAGTAATACATTCTTGTGGATCTTTCAACGGATTCCCATGCTACACTTGCATCTCATATTATATTTTGTAATGGCCAAAAAAGAATCCATTTACTTTGTGCTGGCATGTTTACCTAGGCCTTGTGATAGTTTCCTTGTTAGAAAACTTAACGTGCCAAACCTGCAGAATTCACTTCTGCAATCCCTACGAAAGGATTTTTACAGTGCCTTGTGGATTTATATGATAATGCCTGGTATTAGTTGTTAGTATACCAAGTATTGAATAGCTTTGTACAGCTTAAATAGAATTTTGCATGATGAATTTTGTGTATTTCATTATATTCTAGGGGTAGTACCCTGTTAACAAAACAACTACACCTTGAATGTTTGATGTTCACTAGCTGTTCATTCTCTGGCAGTTGAAAGAAATGGCTGAAAGAGTACCTCAAGGGTCTTCCGTCTGCAGAAAAACAGATTCATTTTCTGAAAACACAGTCCAATACTCTGAGCCTAGCCTCTACCTGGAGCCATTTGACCTGCTAAGTGCTAGATGTCTCTTGAACAGTCTGACGACCACATTGTAGTTCCAATTTTGTCCACAATAGATCCAAGGAAGGTTGTACAAGATGAACCTGATGTGTATACATAATTCTTTCCTCAATGCCAGGGGGTGGCAATGCTCTCAAAAGGATTAGCTTCAGGTATGTGCATTGTGCACATTATTTTCTCTGGAAACTGACTTACTGCCAGTTACATGCTTTTAATAAATATATTTATGTTCATGATAAGAAATAGTCTTTTAACTGCTTTTGAAGTAGGAATACATGACTGATATTGAGATCTTAGAAGCTAATTCTGTTTCCTGAAGTAATAAGGATATTCTTGCTATTCACATACCTATAGTTGTTACTAAATCTGGAGGAGAAAAATTAAATTGTTTCTTTTTTCTAAAGATTAGTTAGACATGCCAGTTATTGAAGGTTTTTGACCCTAACGGATTTAGTGTTAAGTAACATTCTTGCTAATTATAAAGTTGTTCTTTTTAAAATCTGAATACCTAAAAAAATCATATTATTTTTTAGTTAGCCATACCTTTCTTAGCACCTCGGTTTCTGCCCTTCAAAGTTTAATATTAAAACTAATTAAGCCTGCTAAAGATTTTATTACATTTTGATTTATAGTATATCCTCAGAATGTTATTTCCTTGCTTGTATATACATTATAACTGAGCCAATCATATGCAGCCTTGTCATCTGGTTGGTTTAGCCAATATGATAGTACTTTAAGGTTCTCTATGTTTTGTGGATGTTTTTGTCCGTTAGTGCGGACTATCTTTTTCTAAAATGTTAGCTCTTCATTGGATGGTTAACAGTAAGAAAATCTATTTAATTTGGTAATTGGGCTAGGATCTATTTAAAGTGGCATGTCTGAGCTAGAAGCCTGGAAGTAAATATCAGTGGGTATGTAGTATGTACTATGTAAGGCTGTGTTTTTTGTGATACCAAGGTATCAAGAAATCAATCAAAACTAGTCAACTTCTAAAAGCAATAATATAGGTAATATACTCATCAAGGTCCAATAATTTATTTTCATTGTTCATGGCTCCCACATGTCACCAAACTCCCTCCATGCGTGTGCCATGCACTTGCATGTATTATAATTGTCAGGGAGGCTATAAGAATTGAGCTTCACGACTTGCCTGCCTTAACAACCAACTCCTCTAAAAGCTCAAGCTGTTAAGGAGGGTACAGGTTAAGTATTGATATCATCAATATTGACAAAATCCAATAACCAATTAGGTTTTCATTGCATATAGTTTTTTATGCAGAAGCACTGTTTCATAGAGTATTTTAGCCAGGACAGTTGCCAGCTGCCCTAGGTAGGTCTCTCAGAAGTTTTTTAAGAAAACATTCATTACCACAATACCACTGCAGTTTCCCCAAAAGAAAATTGATGCTATCTTGATAATAAAATATGATCCTCCCAAAAGAAGGAAAATGGTACTCTAATTAATAGGATGCCACTTTCATGGAAATAGGTTGAACTTCAAAAATACTCGTACACTTTCATGATTCCATTTCTATAAAAACAAGAAGAAATTGGTGGAGAGCAAGGCATGTGGAAGTATCTGGTTTTGCTTTGTTGTAACTCTTGATGCTTGTTTGTACAACTATATTATTATCTTTTTTAATTGCTACATTTTTATGCTTTTCTACATCTGCAGTCGAGACACTTTAGCAAGTAAATGAAGGGCAAAACGATAGGCTGAGAACAAGACCAAGGTGGTTAGAAGCATATCCTGAGCATTGAGCTATCTCTACGTGGTGGCTCTACAAAGGGAAACATAATAGGTGATATTAGTTGGTAAAATGAACCCTCTCCCTCTAATAGAAAAATCTAAATTTGTTTTCTGTAGCTGGTGGAGTTAGGATTACCCAAAGGATCCTCATGTCTAATGGTTTATGGTTGTCATTTAGGACGAAGATCAGAAATATAGTTGGTAGGCAAAGAAGAAGGCAGAAAGAAAATTGTAAATCATGTACATACTACATAGTTTGCCACCTATAGCAAGATTTGCGGTGGTACAATTTTTGGATCCAAATTAAATAGTTGCTACTTTTCTCCACCGAGGTTGTTTCCTCATTGTTTGCACTGCTTGCAAATTGGCTTTTTTCTTTTTCTTTTTTATTAATGCTGAAAATCCTTGGTGGCTAAAGTACAAAATTTTTCTGGTTGAGGGCTGAAAACAAGAAAACATGTTCTGAAGTACAAGATGATGATTCTGGAATCATTTTTTGCCGAGCCAAATTTGCCGGTGCCCTTTGGGCCATTTTTAATTTTGTTGTTAAGTGTATTTTTTAAGCCAATATTTTTGCCCAGGAGCTTTTTAGTTGCTTTCCAGGGCTTCCACTCAGAAGTTGAAGTTTTAGTAAAGGACAATAATTGTATACAAATTAAGTAAGAAGAATCTACTCCTACTCCTACTCAAGTATGTGTCACACTCTTAATTTGTCATATATGTACTGACATGATTATCATGTTACTATTTAGTTTAAATTAAAAATTAAAAACTAAATAAAATAAAAAAAGCACTGTGAATTGTATATGTGATCAATTGTGGTTAAGAAATGTATCTGGGTAGGAGGAGACAAGTAATAAATATATGTTTTAAACAAATGATTTTCGTTGTTAATTCAATTTAGGCTTCACGTGTGTGACTAATAGGCAAATGGGTTGGGGTTAGGCCTTGCTTGCTACGCCACTAATATGATGCGAGTGTTTAGAATTTGGATAATGCCCCGCGGGGGGGGGGGGGGGGGGAACTAGTTAAGAGCCATGGATCATTCGAGTTGGTCGTACTTAGGCGGTGTATTGGTGACTTGTGTGATGGTCTAATGGTGCTTGTTAGTATATGTACATGCACAGAGTCTGTTGTGTGGAGCTGAATGACTCCTTGATTATTCAAGATGCATTATATAGACACATCACAAGATATTAGCATGCCAGCTTCGTTGTGGCTAATGCTAGCACAAAATTGGGTAGTTTGTAAGGTTGTCACACTACTGGTCGTTAAATCACCAATTCCTTTACAAGTTTAAACTGTTAAGAGTATTTAATTTTAATATATCCCCTCACATGTGGCTAAACTCTTTACTATAAGAAGCCAACATGTGCATCAATTATAATTATCAAGTGACAATGAGATTCGAACTTAAAGACTTTTACCTACTCTAATCATGTTAGACCAAAAATTTAAACTATTAGAGAAACTGTAACCTGAGTATTTAATACTAACATTGATTATTTGATGTTGTTCAAATTAAATAAATTGAGGGTGACATTTAACCTTTATAAGCTGTGTAATCTAACCATGAATGAATGATCTGTGTAATACATATATAAGCTAAGGCCATGTTTCTTCCCCAGCAAGGAGCTGGATTGGATTAATTAATCCTAAAAGAGTATTTAGTCCGATGTTTAGTTATAAAAATGGCACCTCACTAATTATTCATTGGATTATACAAATGAGACGTCACCCAATCTGGTTAATTGGGATTATTCTTTGCTTGGACTAATATTCCACTCACTATTAGTTCCTACATCATCAGTGAAGGAATAACTAATCCACCCCAATCCAGTCAATCAAGTGAACTAGAGTCCTAAGAAAATGAATGGCAATAGATGAATGATTAGAGAGGTGGCTAAAAGAAACAAGTGGGCAACTCCGATAATTCTAAACCATTCTTACAATCCTTGTGTAAAATACCATGCAAAATAACCCCTGGAATGGTGGTTTCAGTGCTTTGCATATCCACAAAATTCGGTTCAGTGCTTTTCATCAACATTCTGCCCATTGATTACTTTCCATGGAAAATCATACTTCGCAGTTTTCTAGATTTAGCACATACAAGAAAGAGAGTCTACAAGTTTTTTCACTAAATGCTGTCTGGATTCGGGAGGTGATAGAGGTTCGCCAGCTGAACCAAAGAAAGCAAAGGTACAAGAAAAGACCTACTGATGTCTTACCTTTGTAGGCAAGAACCTATGCTATTTCAGTTAATACTCGGGGTCATTATCCACATCAGTTTCACCAGCATTTACAGATTGGCATATGATTTCTTGAGCTCCTGCAAGGGCTGACTCCTTTGCATCAGCAGCATATAATATCTTCTTAATTGCCACAGCCATCTGCAAGCAATTTGAACAAAAGGACCCATTAGAATGAAACCAGCAAACTGAGTCATATTACTAACCATTTCTAGTCATGTTTGAACTAGAATGACACGTTCTTTTACCGATTCAACTAATCTATGTAGTCAACTTTCACCTAAGAGAGCTCTTCCATAAAACCTAGCTGTAAATAGAGCAGAAGGGGCAATCTATACATGCTGGCATCAGATATCCACATCGACATGCCATTAGAATCTTGCACATGCTCATATCATCTATCTCTCTGCTATATTCATTGAGCATGTTAAAGGACTCGGCAAGAAAATGCCTCTGACTTTGTTATATTTTCCTCTGAATATTAGGTTAAATACTATGGGAAAGGAGAAGACAAAAATTTGGGTTTAGATAAAAAAAAAAAATTGATATCATGTGGTTTAACAAAATTGATGGTCCTCCAGATGTCCCCCATGGTGCAAACAGGACCAACTTCTAGGCAGCAAGTTTAACGACTGGGGAAAAAATGAAGGATTTCCAGGAAAAAGGCCTCTGGCTATTAAATAAAATCATATAGTCTATCGACTCTATCCATCAACTCAAAAAAATCATCTGTATTACATCTTTTGCAATTCTCAAAGTTAACAACCACAGCACACTATGCTACTCACATTCAGTTTTCCCCATAAAAATACCAAAAGGGGAAGGGGGGGTTTGTCCCATACATTGTTCAAGTTCGTGATTGCGAGAACTGAATATGAAACCATTTTCATTGGATGCCGTAAATTTATAAAAGTAGTTAGTCCAAAGAGAGTTTGAGTTCATGATTGTGAGAACCAAATCTAAAACATTTTCATTGAATACGTCTCGTATTTTTTTATATAGGTAAGTACTTTTCTTTTTTTTTAAATGCTGGCACCTTTGGTTGAGCCCTTTTTAGGGCTTTTTAATGCTGTTTCTCACTTATTATATATTATATAAACAAAAAAAAATTAGAAAACTTTCATCTTAAGAAAAGGACTGAGATGATATATGTGCTTGAAAATATAATTAAAAGAAAAGGTTATTTTCTCTTTCTTTTCTAAAATATTGTTGGTGAGAAAATATTTACAATACTAACCATCAATAGAGTGGAAGAGGAAGGGGGGGAAAGCCTCAGAAGATTGCATGGGAGATTTTTTTTTGACAAGTAATTGCATGGGAGATTATAGTAAGGGCTTCAAGTTAAATTCGAATGCTGCACAAAAAGGGGTGAAAGGAGTTCTGATCTCTCTCTCTCTCTCTCTCTCTCTTTGGGAGAGAGAACTGGACCCAAAAAAGAACAAAACAAACTAGAGTACAAGTACTTCATCCATCAAAATGCATAGAAGGTTTTCTAAGGAAGGGTGAAGTAGGAAAACACATCAAAACTAGACTAATAAACACTAGCAGTGAAGCACGTTACTAAATATGGATTTAACAGATGATAATATCACTTCTTTAAGATAAAAGCAAATCAGAATGAAAACCAAGCAGAAGCATTAAGAAACTCTCACCGGGAGATGCTCCAATTCAGAAGTCTGACAAAGTATTTCAATATCCCTTAATTTTGCAAAATAGAAATCCCTTTCTTTTTCCAAGAGGTCTACAGAGAGCTTGAGATCCATAATCTGGATGAGAAGCAGATAACAAAACTCATTACAACTACACTTGAGCATTAGAGGTGGACAAAGCACAACAGAGAACAGATTTCCATTTTGCAGGACATTCAAAACAAAAGGCAATGTGAGAACTAACAGTGATTGAGCAGCTCATTAAAGTTTGGAAGATACACTTAAATAATTGCAAGATGCATGTAAAACCAAACTCCTGAATATTTCAGGTAGTCAAATTACTCATGGTTCAGCATTATAAGAGCTAGAGGAAGTATAAGGATACCGACCAACCATGTCTATAAAAACATATTCAAGCAGGTAATCCCTCTGCATATGTAGTTGTCTAAAGCACATATCCTCCAAAAAATTGAGAAAAGGACAATGATTCTGTCAACCATATATGTGAGACCCTAGAAGCTAGAATAATCAAATTCGCAAAATTTATGAATCTGAACCAAAAACAAAAAACATCCAAAGAGGTCTAATTGCAAATACCTCCTTTGACAAAGCCTGAATCTCCCCTGAAGAATTAACCCCAATTGCTGCTGTGCCCGTTTTCCCTTGCTTGTCCCCTGCAGCAATAGATACCAAACATCAATTCTAGGGATTGAAAAAACAAATGAAAAGTAAAGGAAACAAACACAGAAGAAATTATATGGCACAAGCTGACCAGAAATTCTATTATAGCTCATTCCATCACCAGAACCAGGGTTATGCGAATTGTTTGTTTGCAGTGACTTTGAGTTCTTATGAGAACCCTTGAGGTTCCGTTCCCTACCACCCTTACTACTTCTGCGCTCCACAGGATTATAATTCCTGGAAGAATCACGAAGATGTTAAGAATAGGAAAAGAAAAAAACAAAAACAAAAACAAAAAATTCTGCTTAAAAAATTATGGAAGAAGTATCACACTCATTCATGATGCCACCATTTATAGAATCACAATAGCGTTTCAACCACTGTAAAAATTCCAAGTTGTCCAAAGGTCGTCCCTTAACAAGTTTGTTGACTTCAATATGCTGCCATTAAAATTGAAAAATTAAAATTAAATTAAATACTTATCAAAAAAAATTGAAAAATTAAACCCATCTTATCAGGAATTTTTCCGGTCTATTACAACACCTCTGCAACCCAGTTTCCCTACTCTCGTCCACGTCATTACTGGCGATACTAACAACAAAAAGATCGTGAAGATAATGCTCACACTGCCCCATCACATGATAACATCCCCTGTGCGTGTGGGTGTGTATTAAGTTCATCTCAAGCTTAAACATAAAAAAATAGAATCAATGCATATTATACACATATAAATTAATATACTGAAAGGGAAAAAAATGCTCAATGTGAATGCCTGGCATTGATGTTGTTTATATAACATTGTGGTACCGTCTGTAACCAAAACTTCACCAGATTTCTGAATTTGCAGAGGTAAACCCGCCTAGCTAATCACCTCATTTTATTCCTATATTAAGCAGTAGCCCTTGAATTTTATTCCTATATTACACAGTAGAGCTCGAATTCATAAAAGTCACATCTGGGGAGTTAAATTTCATTGAACAATATTTCGATAAAACCATGGTAAATGAGGTGATCATTTGCAGTGGCATTTAGGAGTATGATCAATTGAAACAAGGACCCGTGATTGCAACCATAAACAGGAGTAATTTGTTTCAAGCTGAACTACATGGACAAGAACAAGGACAGAGAGAATTCAAATCAAGGACAAGACAAGCCGTGCACCTAAAAAGAGCAGAGTCGAAAGGGGGGGGGGGGGGAGAAGAACCTGTACATCCAAACAATTAGGATAAGACTTCACCAAGTAAAGTTGAGTATTGTAAGGTAAGTAGACTATCAATAGGTTACTGCCTATACAAGATTACCAATAAATTACTGCCTATACTCATGGTTGAGAGAACCTTCAAAGATAAGTTCCATTTGAATAATATCAAAGGTTTCCTCTTCTTTACAGGTCTTTGTTATCCTTCGGTTCTGAGAGATCCTCCACTTGCATTCAAATAGTAGGAACATTTTGCTTCTTATTGTTACTAGAAGATCAATCTTCAACTCCTCCATCCTTTGGCTGATTAAAACAGAATGTTGATGGTTGCTGCCTCAGAATCTAGGCCAAATGCTTGCTGGAGGTATTTTGTAAGTATTCACCGATGTAACTAACCTTACTGCCATAAAGATTTGTGGTTCTTGATGTTTGCACCAATTTTGAAAAGAGCTGACTAAATATGGGGTTTTAACTAGCCGATCCAGGACAGTCAATTAGTTAGGAGAAGGAAATAAACATCGTTTGGATTTTCAATCCCTCAAAACAAATGATCATGCTATAAAGGGCAATATAGAACACAAAAATCATCATTGAAGTCCACAAAAGAGTTGAAATGTCTGTAAAGATGGAATTACCTTGTCAATTTTTAGTTTGTTAAATACTTCCTGCAGTACTTTGTAATTTTGGATCATATCATATTCTGTCTTCGCATCAAAATTCACCTATGGTAAACCACATCAGGTCAGAGATGATTCCACAGACAAGAATAAAGAATGTGCATAAAAATGGAACATAAACCTAAAAAAGGGGTAAGTTGTCACCTTGTGCATTGGAACAACTCCTGTATGGGTCATGTCCATCATCTGACACTGCACAGCACCAGATGCAGCCTACCAAAACAGTTGTATAATTAACAAATTTAAAAAGTTAGTATTTACATGTAAAAAGAGATGAGATAGGCATAATACGTGCTAAGTAGTTAGCAGTCATTTAGAATGACCACCAAGCTTACCAAACCAGCTTTGTTTAAGCCCAGAAACTAAACAACAAATTGAGATTACTTGAAGTGGAAATAGACATAGTTCCTTGATAACAAGTGGAACAACATATTAATTCAGCAAAGAAGGCGTGTCCGAAATGTAGAAGCTTACTTCACAGCTCATTACGGGTATCTCTCATGATATGTAGAGTATTGTTTTGAAACCTTTATACCCTTGGTTAAGACATTTCAAGTAAACTTATTTTAATACCCATCTTAGATTATATAACAGGCTCATATCATTGACAATATTTTTAACCACATGTAGTAGCAGTGACACACAAAAGTTATTATGCTATGTTGAATCTATCAAAGTTTTAATCAATTTTCAACAATCAACATTTAACAACAGACATAGCACTATGACGGTGTAAACAAGACATGGTAGGGAGGATACATTTCATTTTAATCTGCATCCAACCAATTAATATATGATAAAAGGATATTAAAATGTATTAAGTAGACAAAACTCTTTCACTGCCAGATTCTATTTCAATTCTTATTGGTATGATACAAACATAAAGGGATAAACCCTTTATACGCTCACTATAATTCATAAAACATCTAACTACCTACAATCTTAATTTATCCATACATGGACATAAATTAATTCTTATAAATAACTTCATACAGTAAATTACCAAAAGAAATTATATAGCTCATTGAACTTTATTTATCTCATCAAAAGTGCGCCAAACCCCCGCCGCGGGGGGGGGGGGGGGGGGGGGGGGGGGGGGAAGTCTTTTCAAGTAATATTAATCTAGAGTTTTCATACACATTGTCAGATTGTAAAGCATGGAGTTTTTTTTATTTTGGAGGGGGGGGAGTGGGGCAACTAGACAAGTAAAAGCATGAAACATTTTGATAAAGTATCTCTTCATATATAGTTTCCATAAGTAAATACTTTTTAAGAAAAAAAAAAAAAAAGAGAAAACAGGCAATTACAGAGACATTATTTTTGGCAGCCGTCCTCCCTAATAAATAATAATATTTTAAAAGGAATAAGTAATTAGTGCTCTCTCAACTCTAGAGTCACCTAAAAAATCTTGAAGAAAATCATGAACGAATAAATTTGAATCATACATCACCAAAAAAAAAAAATTAATGCATGACTATTAACAGGCACTTCTATACCTAATCCATCATCAGATTCAGCTTAACTTTTGTTGTTTTAAATATGTTTTCATCTCAATGTGATTTCCAAATATACTCAACTCAAGTCAACAGAAAAAGCCTTATCCCAACTGACTTAAATGCATGAATCAGAGGGAAGGGCGGCGTGGAGGTACCTCCTCAACACGAGAGAGATTGAGCTGAAGCCTGGCATTGATCCAAGACAGAATCTCATTCCTCCCAACAAAGTACGCACTGTCCATCATCCCTATATTCGTCGCCATTCTCTCCCTATGTCCCTAGCAAACGACGATCCTTCACATGCAAATCAAAGGTTACAGCCTTCCAATAATCAAAAGAAATACAAAATCAAACAATCTTAGAGAGAGAGACAGAGAGTGTGAGTCCTAAATGGACGGGATTATATTGTGTAGACACAGAGAGACGAAATGAAGGATAAATAGGAAAGATGGGATTTTTGTTTTTGTTTTTGTTTAAAATAGGCGTAAAATTAGGGTTTGATTAACGTTTGTTGAAGGTGAAATTAAAGAGGCAATTAAAGTAGAAACGGGAAAGAAGCAATTTAAAATTGTTTTTGGAGTAATAACACAACGCGACGAATGGCTGGCACCGGCCAGCGAAACAATGCTTCTTCTCACTTCTCTCAGTCAGCTGTCAGGCACCATTCCTTTTAATTGATTTCAGTTTTTGTTTTATTTAATTTAATTTGAATATTTTTTATTTTTAGATAAAAGGCTATGAAGTGTTATAGAGTTGATGTATTACAACCAATTCAATTAACTTACAAAATTATATATAATTTAATTTTAAGAATATCTCTAATATGAACTTTAAATAAATAACCTAACTCCTAACTCAGCTCAGTCCATGACTTGACGAAAATAAATACTCACATTCTCTCATAAAAAAATGATACTTAAAATTTATAACTTCTTATTTGAAGAAAGAATGAATAATCATATGAACTAGCCTCAGTTAATTTTAATTTAGATAAATTATTCTAACATTTTTATGTAATTTTATTTTATTTTATTTTTATAATTAATAAATAGATATAAGGATGTATATTATTGACTTTCAAATTAGAGAGATAAATATGAGTAAATTACCATTGTTTTTTGTTTATGTAAATTTTTTTCTTGTAATTTTATATTTTATTTGAGGGCAGGCTTTGTAACATACAAGTTGCAAAAATAGTTTTTACTTTTGTGAGATAAGGTTGCATATCTTTAATCTTTTTCCAACCTTATAATGACGCGAGTCTCGTGCATTAAACTTGCAATAGTGTGAAATATTAGAGAGTTTTCGACTCTTGAATTGAGCTTAAGATTCACAACGAAAAGTCTCTCCTTACTTGAATCAAAAAAAAGGAAGAGAAAGAAAAGAAATTATGATAGTGTAATTCATCTTTCATGTTTTTATAACTAATAAAAATTAGGTTATCAAAAAAAAAACTAAGGATTGAAAAAATAATAATAGCTAAATCTTTCCATCTTGTTTGACAAAAATAGAAAAGAGAAAGAAAAAGAAATATAATATTTTATTATGTAAGTAAATTGGGTAAAATAAGAATAATTCTTTTTAAAAAATAGGAGCAAAAAAATTGTTACTCTTTAATCCTTTTTCTCAATCTCTTCCTACTTTTAGAGGAAGAGCAAAATGAATATTTAAGTCTTTTTCTCTCCTTTATTTTTCCTTTTTATTTTTTAAGATAAACATGAAATAAAATATTTTTCCTTTCTTTTCTTATCAACTCCTTCAATTTAAATAGGTTAACTTCTCAACTAACGCGGACAACATTTGCGAGCTGCGACTAAGATATCTATGAGATAAATATTTTAAGTAACCTGTTTTATTACACCCTTAAACGAAACATGTTTAAAATGTATTGAAATGAGTTAGAAACAAATTTAAAACAAAGGAGCAATATTATTGTAAGTTCGAATACATATGAGACAGAATATTTTAATTCCTTAGATAATATCAAAATTTGAGATAAATTGATTGTAATAAATAAAATTTTAATTTCGAAATCATACAAAGAAACACCATATCTGTACTAGGATTACTCTTAAATATATATATATATATATATATATATATGGGGAATGGGATTGGCCGGCTCTCTTTGTGGGAGGAATCATCATTGCTTAATCGGAGAATGCTCATGCCACGGGGGATTTGGAAATTGTTTGTCATTTACAAAAGGTCAGAAGTGAAAAGGCCATAACAAAAAAAACAAAGTGTCATTTTTATGCTTTATAATGATGTCTTTGCTTTTCTTTTCAACACTATCTCTAACTTATAATCTGTGGTACGATTTGGCATTCATCAATTGTTTATTTTTTTAAAGACATTTTTCAATTAAGAACATCATGCCTAACCATTTTCGTATTTTTCTTAAATAAGCAAGTAAGCAGAAATTGGTTGTTACTTGTTAGTGAAGTTTTCTAAAGATTTTGATAGGTTAGAAGATGGACAAAAATTAAATTAATAAATAAAAGTTCAATCTGTATAAGGTTTGCCAATTTTTTGTAAATTCTAATAATTAATTATTTTAATAATTAATATATTTTTAATCTCTCAAGTCCACTATTTATAAATGTGTACTATTATGGCCGTACACCTTTTTTTTCCTTGTTTGCTGTGTGTAACATAATTGTACTGATACATAAGCATACATATCTCTCTCTCTCTAAATATATATATATATATATACACACACATATAGACATAGACACACAATTGTTTGCTATTATTATAATGAAACCTGCGTGTATGTATATTAGTATATACTAATATTGAATGATTCTCCCGTAAATATATTTGAACACAGTTTGGTAATCAAACAATTTGCCTGTTTTATGAAGAGAACATGTCAAATAAAACAAAAAATTAGGAATATATCAAATCCAATAATTAAATAAATAAATAATATTCAATTGCCAACTTTATCCCTGTTGACAATCTTAGCCCTTCCCCCTTCACTGGTCAGTTGTCGCCTACATTTCGTCTGAATATTTGACGGTCTCGCCGGCTCCCAAACAACTTACTTCAACTTTCCAACGAGTTTTCTCGAATCCCAAACAGAAAACATGGATTCTATCAACTTATTCAAAGGCTACGGCAAAGTAAACCCCCTCGAAGATCAATCATCCCTCCAAAACAAGACAGCGCGGAAGCCTCTCTTCACCGTCGTGATCTCTATAATCATCCTTTTAACGGTGGTCATCGGTGCGATGATCGGAGCTTTAATACACGAATCCAAAACCGAATCAGCCCAGGCTTCATCGCTCTCTGCCAACCCGATCGAGTCAATCAGAGCCGTCTGTTCCGTGACTCAGTACCCCGACTCATGCTTCACCAGCATTTCCTCCATCAACACCAACAGTCCACCCAAAACCGACCCCGAACGGATCTTCAATCTTTCTCTACAAGTCGCCATTACCGAACTTTCCAATCTCTCTTCGCTGCCCAAAACCCTAATTTCGAAATCAAACGATCTTCGAACCGAGTCGGCGTTGCGTGATTGCGCGAGTTTGTTCGACGACGCGCTGAGTCAACTCAACACATCGGCGTCGTCGATGGATGTAGGCCGGGGAGAGAAGATGTTGACGAAGGCGAAAATCAGCGACATGAAGACGTGGATTAGCGCGGCGATGACTAATCAGGAGACGTGCTTGGATGGATTGGAAGAGATGGGATCGACGGTTCTTGATGAGGTGAGGACTAAGGTGCAGAAGTCCAGGGAATACATGAGCAACAGCTTAGCAATTCTCTCTAACATCGAGACCGTCCTTGAGAAGTTTGATGTCACGATGCACTGATAGATACAAACGTTGTCTGTATGTAATAATAATTCTGGTCCTGAATTTCTTGTCTTAATTTGTGATTTTTGTTTGAAATATCTGTTGAAGATGTTGTAACATTCAAAATTAGAAGAAGAAAAAAATGTCATGTATAATTTCTTGATTAATATTAGATGATTTTGTAAGGAGCTGTTTGGTTGGCTGTTGAAAATTTGGATTAAATTTTTTATTCACTTTTACATCACATTATAAGGTATTCATTTATCATATTCAAAATAATAATTTTTATATCAAAAGGTGGTGTTTGGAATCAAGAATTTGATCATTTCAAGAAAATTTTAAAAAAATTAAGATGAAATATGATGAAAAATTTTATTTTTATTAATGGGTTGGTATTTTTATTTTTATTAATGACTACAAGTTTTAAATTTAATTTGCAGTCAATGTAATATATAATTGAAAAATACTAAACTACTGCTTCTTTTCACTGTAATTTCTCACTCCAAAAATTATTAAAAGAACTAAAAGAAAAAAGAATTAGACATTCTTTTAGGTTTAAAAACATGAACAAAAAGAAAAGAAAAAGGGGTTTGAAAGTTCAATTTTTTTTCATTACTTTTTAAGAGAAAAGATTTAGATCAACATTTGTTCTATAATGATCATCATTGTCACAATATCAAAACCTACTATTTCTTATAAAGCAAACAATTAGAAACAAATCAAATTTCATTATTTGCTAATTGGACCTATGAAGTTGGGTTTTGGTTATTTTAGATGGGTAATCGACCCAACCAATAAGTGGGCCAGCTTAGGAATTGTTGTTATATTTTGCCAACCCAAACCCAATTTTTTTAATTTTTTTTATTTATAAAAGGTCATTTTTATTCCCATAGAATTGAGGGACAGTTTCAAACATTAAAAATTTATTTTCAAATTGAAAATAGCTTTTAAATTCAAAGATTTCTATTGTAATTTATTTTTGAAATGAGTTTTACTTCTGCAAGTTCCTTGAAAAGTTCATATAGATGTGCTCTAAACTTGATCATCACATCATCATTATAAATTTAACCTTTTCAAGTATTAATCAAGCCATTTTTAATTAATAGTTTATGTAGGAAATGTAATGTTTACAAAGTAAGGTGATCATGTATGCTCTGTTGGATTAGGCTTTTACTAGACTTCGTTTGTTTACATTTTTAAAAATAAATTTTTAATTTTAAAATACAGGGATACATATTTGACACATTATTAATTTTAATTTTTTTTAATTTTTTGTAATTTAGATTATCATATTCAAATGCATTTTTACTAATTTTTAAAAAATTAATTACAAAATTTATAAAAATATTTTTAAAAAAATTATATCTGAATCACTAACCTAAGCCCTTTTGTTTTGCTGCTTGTAGGTCGTAACATGGGGTTTTGTTGCTTTGCCTGTTTTGGTTAATAGAATCTTTAACAAGTGGTTTGCTGAAGTCAAAATTGCTTTCATACCAAATGTTGTACCCAAGATACAAAATCAATTTGTAAAATATATAACAAGAAGGAAATAAGTAGTGGAATAATATGAAAGAGAGGAAATCATGTTATAAGAAGACTATGTATTGAATAATAATAAAAAAGAATACGACTATTAATATTCTCACAACCACAAAATATGGTATTGTTTGAAACTCAACCACAACTCAAGCACTGTTTCGGATGCTACAAATTCCAGCCACCCCTCACGGCTCTCTCTGGGGGCCACACACAGCCACACTTTTTCCATTAATCACCACATTTTTCTATTAATTTTGTAATTACAACTCTTATATGACAAAGATCCATAAATATATATATATATATAATATTAGTTCTAAGTGTTATATTGATAAAAATATTTAATCTTATACAAACTATTATATCTTATTCAATTATAATTAGTAACTAACCATCTTTAGAATATTATTTCAACTATAATTGTTGGTAGTGTGAATCTTAAAAAATACTGGACACTAACCCATCAACCACGGATCTAGCTTTAAACGAATTTTTCTGAAGGTATTTTTAGTATTTTACATTATTTTCTTATTGCCCTAATACTATATATATATAGTTGAAAAGTCGCATCTCTTTATGCTGTAATTTGTAACTCTTTCAAATCATAGTGAAACCACAGCAGTCGTGGATGTAACTCTATTTTGAGGTGAATCACGTAAATTTTTGTGTTCTTATATGTACGTGTGATTTTAAATTTGTTTTCTAATTTGCTAGTGTGTGATTTTAAATTTGTTTTCTTTCATGTGTTACTGATCCTATTGATGTTATTTAAGGAAATAAAGATTTTACTGAAGGAAAGAAAGAATTTCCTCATTCAAATGGAAGATAAGACTTTCCTTATTCAAAATGGAAGACTTTCTTTCTTTATGAGGAAAAAAATTTTATTTCCTAAATTTGGTAGATTGATTACATCTTACCTTATATGGTTTTATTCTTCTTCTTGTATATATCTCTTCTCATTGTAAAGCTTGTAATATATGTGAGAAAAATAAAATAAAAAGACACTATGGAGGTTTAGTTCGTGAATGTAGGCAACCAAAGTTGAACCACATAAAACTTGTGTTTATTTTTTCTTTTCTTCTCTATTCTTTATTTTATTTTACATAGTGTCAGAGCATCTCGATTTTGAGACATCTTTTCCACATTTTTTTTCAATCATCCAAAACATTTTTTTGATTAATTCTTTCTGTTTCTTCTCTCACATACAATGACTGAATCAACAACAGTCATATCTACAATCAATGAATCATATGGTTCTAATATCAATTTTCCTTATTATCTTCATCCATCTGATAGTCCAGGTATTGTTCTAGTTTCTTAACTCCTTAATGGCAATGACTATCCCACTTGGTGTTGCGCAATGAGAATGACTCTTTTGGTCAAAAATAAATTGGGTTTTGCATGTAAACAAGGACTCTTACAAAACCAGCTGGCGCCTCTGTTATTGAGACCGTTGAATGGTTATGTTGCAATGGCATGGTGTTATCATGGTTATTAAATTTCATATCTCCAGATATTGCCAATAGTATCATCTACGCTGATATGACAAAAGAAGTCTGGGATGATCTTAAAGGCTGATTCTCTCAAAGAAATGCAATTAGAATTTTTCAGATCAAATGATCTATATGTAATACCATTCAAGAACAGCCTCCATCACATTATATTTCACTAAACTGAAATCTCTTTGGGATGAACTTGCTTCCTATAGTACTGTTCCTGATTGCACTTATGGTGCTTCTAAAGTACTTTTTGAACATGAACAACGGGAACACATTTATTAATTTTTTATAGGGTTAAATGAGTCATATGTTGCTCTTTGCAATCAAATTCTTGCTATTGAACCTCTTCCTTCAATTGGTAAGGTTTATTCTATTGTACTTCAAGAAAGAAAATAAAGGAAAATTCATTCTGTCACATTAGTCCAATCAGATGCCGCTACTCTTGTTACTACCAAAGAAAATTTCACCCATCACTGGAATCATAATACAAGGATGAATAATAAGGAAAATTCAAAAAGTAATGCTGAAAATAAAGGTCGGAATCGACCACATTGCACTTATTATGATAAACCTGGGCATACAAGAGCTAAATGCTTCAAGCTTCATGGTTTTCCCCCTAAGCAAGCTAATGCTGCCTTAGCCACATTTGATGCTAATCTAGCTCCTAAGGATGTTAAACATGAATTAACAACCGAGCAATATCAACAGTTAATCTCTTCCTTCAACATTCATTCCAACTCTCAAGCCTCTGTTAACCTTATTGGTAAGTCTTCTACCAATCTCCAATCACATGAATTCTCATGGGTTATTGATACTGGTGCTACAGATCATATTGTTTCTTCTGCTCATTTGTTATCGAATACCATTTCTAGTATAAATGGTAAATCCATTTGTTTACCAAATGGTACTTCAGTCCCTATTTCTCACATTGGCAATATTAATCTTTCTGATACATTACATCTTGATCATGTCCTTTGTTTACCAACATTTACTTTTAATCTTTCATCTGTTAATAAACTCACCCAATCACTAAATTGTGCTGTCATTTTTTTCCTGGTTTTTGTGTTTTTAAAGACCTTACCACGAAGAAGGTGATTGGACTAGGTAAAGAGCATGGTAGAATCTACTATAATTGCCCCATTTCTTCTCCTACTATTTTGGCTGCATAAGAATTTCTTGCATTACATCTTTAGCATTGGCGTTTAGGTCATCCATCCCCTATTAGGCTTTTTATTTTGTCAAAAACTGTTACTGGCATATCTAGTTGTTCTAATGGTTTTTATACTATATGTCCGTTAGCCAAGCACACTTGGTTACCTTTTCCTAATGAAAATAATAGATGTGATTATCCTTTTACTTTAATCCATGTTGATGTATGGGGTGATTTCTTTATCCAGTCTATTACTGGTGCTCATTATTTTTTAACCATTGTTGATGATTTCTCACGTTGCACATGGGTATATTTGATGAAGAATATATCTGAAACTCAATTTATTCTTCAAAATTTTTTTGCCATGGTCCAAAATCAATTCCAATGTTCTATTAAAAAAATTCAAAGTGATAATGGTCATGAATTTACTTCCATGCATCATTTCTTTAATACCCATGGGATTATCCATCAAAGAACTTGTGTTGACACTTCCAAATAAAATGAAGTGGTTGAACGCAAACATCACTATCTTGTGAAAGTATCTAAAGCTCTTCTTTTTCAAGCTCAATTACCATTAAAATTTTAGCAGGAATGCATCCTAACTGCAACTTATATCATCAACCGTCTACCCACACCATTATTGTCTAAGAAGCCACCTCATGAGACCCTACTTCATACCAAACCATCATATCACCATTTGCGTGTTTTTGGGTGTTTATGTTATGCACAAAACATGTCACCTCATAAACACAAATTTTTTCCTCGTGCCATTAAAGGGATCTTTGTAGGTTATCATTTTGGTTAACGTGAATATTGGGTCTATGATCTTGAAAAACATATCATATTCACTAGTCGTGATGTTACATTCCCTGAGCATATTTTTCCCTTTCAACAGCACCCTTTACCCACAAATTCATCTTATGTTGTTCTTTCACGTGACTGATCATGCCTCTGTTAATCTCAGTCCTCTTGGTGTGGAACCTTTTTCAATCCTTTCACCTTCTCTATAACGTCTACTTCGTTGCTCTTCTCATATACATTGTCCTCCTAATCACCTTCAAGATTATCATTGTTCTCTTGTCACTCAACGTCCGCTTATGCCATGCCAGTCCCAATCACCCTCTCCATCAAATGGTATTACTTATCCTCTTCAAGATTGCATTTCTTATTCTAATTTATCTTCTTCTCATTATGTTTTTACTGTTGCTATTTTTGTTGAGGTCAAGCCTACATCATTTTTCCAAGCATTTCAATATCCCAAGTGGCGCACAGCTATGATAGTCAAAATTGATGCACTTAATAAGAACCATGCATGGTCGCTTACTCAACTACCTCTTGGTAGAACTTCCATTAATTGTAAATGGGTGTATAAAATCAAGCATTGATCTGATAGTTCTATTGAAAGGTATAAAGCTCGTCTTGTTGCTAAGGGATACACTCAAACTGAAGGTCTTGATTACCATAAAACCTTTGCTCTGGTTGCCAAGTTAGTGACCGTTCGTTGTGTGCTAGTTGTAGCATCTATTAAACAATGACCTTTCCACCAACTTGATGTCCATAATGCTTTCTTACATGGAGATCTCCATGAAGAAGTTTACATGAACCTTCCTCTTGGATTCCGTCGTAAGGGGGAACACTTGGTATGTCGATTACACAAGTCTTTATATGGACTCAAACAAGAATCTCGTAATTGGTTTGATAAATTTTTTTTGGCTCTTCATCATGCTGGTTTTAAATAGTCTGCTTGTGATTATTCCATGTTTACTTCCACAGTGAGTTCCTCTTTAACTATTGTATTAATTTATGTGGATGATATCATTATTACTAGCAACAACAATCTTTCCATTCAAGCACTCAAGGATTTTTTTCACACTCGCTTCCATGTCAAAGATCTTGGCCTTTTAAAATATTTTTTGGTTATTGAAGTTGCTTTTTCCAAACAAGGGATCTTTCTTCTCAAATAAAGTATGCCTTAGAAATCTTACATGACACAGGTCTATTGGGTGCCAAACCTATTACTTTTTCTATGGTCCAAAATATCAAACTTACCCCAGATGATGGAGATCCATTGGATGACCCTAGTCAATACAGGCAATTACTTGGGCGCCTTATTTACCTCACCATCACCCGGCTTGATATTGTTTACTCAGTACAACTTCTCAACCAATTTATGCATATGCCACGGAAACCACATCTTGATGCTGCCTATCGTGTACTTCGATATCTTAAGGTTGCACCAGGAAAATGGATTCTTTTATCATTTCATAGCTCTCTTCAAACTAAAGCCTATTGTGACTCCGATTGGGCAACTTGTCCAACTACTTGACGCTCTATCACGGGATATTGTATCCTTCTTTGGAGCTAGTACTATTTCATCGAAAAGTAAAAAATAATCAATTGTCTCTCATTTCTCGACTGAAGTTGAATATCGAGCAATGACTTTTACCACTTGTGAATTAATCTGGCTACGATCTTTACTCAAAGATTTGGGAGTTAATCATATGTGACCTATGCAACTTCATTGTGACAACAAAGCTGCTATCCACATCACTTGCCAATCCCGTGTTTCATGAGCGAACAAAACATATTGAATTGGATTGTCACTTGATTCGTGAAAAAATTCAAGTTGGGTTGATTCAAACATCTTATGTTGCTTCTTCTTATCAACTTGTAGATATCTTCACTAAGCCACTCGAAATGGAACAATTTACCTATCTTGGTAACAAGTTGGGTATTCATGATATTCACGGCTCCAACTTGAGGGGGAGTATTAACGTTATTCAAGGAAATAAAAATTTTCCTTCTTATTCAATTAAAGACTTTCTTCCTTGAAGAAAGGAAGACTTTCCTCCGTGACGAAGAGAAGACTTTCCTTGTTCAAAATGGAAGACTTTCCTTCTTTATGAGGAAAAGATTTTCCTTTCCTAAATTTGGTGGATTGACATCTTATCTTATATGGCTTTATTCTTCTTCTTGTATATATCTCTTCTCATTGTAAAGCTTGTAATATATGTGAGAGAAATAAAATAAAAAGACATTGTGAAGGTTTAGTTCGTGAATGTGAGCAACCAAAACCGAACCAGATAAAACTTGTATTTATTTTTTCTTTTCTTCCCTCTTATTGTATTTTACAGATCCTGATTAAGTGACCGTATTCTTAAAAATAATTAAGACAATTTAAAAACACTCTAAATATTAATATCACTCAATAAATTAAATTAAAAAACCTTTCTAAAATTATTGGTTTGATTTAATTAGCCAACATGGTTCAAATCGTGTCCACAGGCGATGGTGGCTTGTATTACAGGTGCCTTCCCATGTCTCACAGTCATCATGATGGCTTTTTACTCTATATAGATTGTAAAATTTGAAGGAAAGTGAGTTTGTGCTATATAACTTTCGTCTCACATGTGATAGAAGGAGATCCTCAAACTGGAATTCCAGGATCTGTGATCAGTGGAGCATAACTTGGCAGCATGTTTTCTTGCTTTGGATTCTATGCCTTGTTTGCCTTGCCCTTGTGTCTTTTTTGATCCCCCTCCCTTTTCTTGTTTTCTTTTGTGTTTGTGGTTGGGCCTACCCTGTTTTTTTTTATTTGTCTCAGTTTCCTATAAACTTTAATTTCCCTTCAAAAAAAAAATAAATAAATAAAACAACTTTTGTCTCGCATGTAAAGTTTAACAAACTTTTATTGAATTTACACAAATCCCACTAACTTATGGGCAAGAGAGTAGCAATAGTGAAAATGATCCAATGTTGCATATTATATTGCAACACGTACGCATGCACAGGCACTTGCCCCTTGAGATTAAAATCGTGTGATTATTTTTATTTAATTGGATAAAGCGAGAATTACTGAATCATAACTCTTGATTGTCATTTCTTTTCAAAAAATATAAAAATTTTAAATTCTGATATATACAATTCGAATTGAACAATCTTGTAGATAAAAAGATACCAATTTGAATTTTACAGACACACTGTGTTGTAATGGTACATTTTAGTGAAGAGTTATAACTCATTTGGATGAGTTTAGAAAAAATTTTATTTGAATTAAGTTTTTTAGTATTTGGATTATTTTTTGAAAAAATTTTACTGAAACTATTTTTTGAAAAAGTTTGTTTTGAGTTAAGTATGGTTCATAAGCCGATCGAACCAAACACCTAATAAATTAGAAAAATATGTTTTGAACTTAAAAAAGTTATTAAGTGCGGTCAACAAGTGAACCAAACATAGTCAACTAGTTAATAACTTGTCTACATAAGCAAACATAAGTTAATTGAGAAATTTACTTCACTCTTGTATTCTTCTTCCTTTATTTTATTTGCTTCCTAATAGCATTTATTGGCCACAATTTTTTCATTATGTACGATTTGAGTTAAACCAGTAAGTTTAACTTTTTTTATTAACTTAGTCAAATCTATTATGAATGCTCTCATTTGATAGCTGTTAAATACTTTTTAACAGTTTATTCAGACACTCAACTGCATAACTCAAATAATACTTTTACACAACTACTTAACTCAAATAATACTTTTACAATGCTAAACGAGCACATTTTTCTCTCACCGGAAGTAGTTTTCTCAGATGTGGTCTAGTTATAAAACTATCAATTATGGACACCAACAGACCAACATTGAGGCGGAATCAAAATTTGGTCCCCAAACATCTATAGAAAAGAATTCTAGCGACTGCAGATTATGCTTAGATAAGAGCTAACAAGGCTGCCCAACAGATCTAATGTGCAAATCTACCATGGGATCCACTGAATATGTTATATCAAGATTGGAAGGAGAGATCTCTTGGGATGTATATTTGGTGGATGTTAAATATTCCTTTTATTCTTTCCAATAATGATAATGGTAGCATATCAATCCTTTTGGATGTTTCTTTATTATTTATCTAGTCTAGTTTATATTTTAAGTAGTGAATGATCATTAGATTAGGAAATCCAAGACATTGATCAGGTCAGCTACATATTTCAAGTTCTTTTAAGCTCTAATTGGGCACCAATACATGGACCATAAAACATTATCCTACAAGTATTTTCGTTAAAGAATGACCTGCATGTCTATCCCAGAACAAACAAGAAAGAGAGAACACATACATATTTTATTAATGAAGTCCCAACCAAACTCAGAAGGCAATGTTACTAAATGGTGCAGTAGACGAAGATAAAATATATCTATATTATATGTCTGCTGTTGTACTGACTTCTAACCAACCGGAGAGAGAGAGAGGGAGGGAGGGAGGGAGAGAGAGAGAGAGAGGCTGATCTATTCTTGCAGAAGACTTCTAAGAATGTCTGAATAAACACCACTACTGCTGTCTGCAGAAGCCAGCACCTGAGAAAGTCTCTCACTTAGATCATCCAATTCACTATGCAGCCTCTTGATGTAACTGCATGTTTCTTTCAGAATCTTCCACGCGGGTACCTACAAAAATCACCCCAAAAAAAACCGTCTTAGGTGTCAAAAGATCAGATCATTTATCAGTTATATACATGTCTCAAGTAGCTGATTGCATTCTCTCTAGACATTTGAGCTCAAAGCGTGCACAATGTTTATGATGATTATTTTAAAGTTCCTATTATTACTTAGCTCTATGTGCTTAAACCTAAAAAATATAACATTTCCATCCATTTTTGTAAAAACTAAATGGTCTTAAACAGAGTAGAATTGTGACACATGATTCTTATAACAGATCTTAAATAGTTAAAATAAGACTTTGTTAAGTTGATTTGAGTATAAAAGCTCATCCTAAATGTTGCATCTTTAGTTAAAGCATGAAAATAGTTTACTTTTGTCTGAGGAATCTCTCTGTCATGGTGTTCAGGTAGAGCTACAGTAAGTCACTTTGAAAATTCATTTCCTCTGCATTCAAAAAACATGACATTAGGTCCTTCTATACCCAGATGCAGCATGATGGTAAATGGGTATTAGAAGTTCCAAGTCATGTCCATGTCCTAGCAACACCTGCAAAAAAACGTTACCAAGATAAAACAAAAAAAAAAAAAAAAAGGCCATTAATTGCCTACCCTTGCAGTGTCTCTTGGATTGGAATTTGGTAGCAATGCTTGCAGTTTTAAAATGAGATCATTAATCTCATCTTCTGTGATTCCTGAAGCACTTGTTCTTCTGCTTGACATTAGTTTTGCAATGTGTTTGCCCTCTTGCACTTAAGGATTAGCCGGGAAGTTGAAGGTGAAGCAACGGGGGAGCTTAAAAAGAGAATGGAGGATGAGGTTTGGGAATTAGTTAGTTAGAAAAAGATATAAACACAAGCACTAGCAGCTAAGACAAATTTAATTAGGGCCCATATGTCTCAAAGCTACTGTACTACATTGGTCCACCATCATTTAGATCAATGCTAATTAAATACTCAAAAAAGCTCATTAATGTTTAATCAGTCTCCCAGTTTAGCATTAACTACTTCCCATACATGCCCCCTAATGGGACACACGTCAAATGTGTATTGAATTTTTAGAG
Organism: Nyssa sinensis; assembly: GCA_008638375.1. NCBI lineage: Eukaryota > Viridiplantae > Streptophyta > Magnoliopsida > Cornales > Nyssaceae > Nyssa > Nyssa sinensis. Next base: position 10,566,540 of record CM018036.1, on the reverse strand, counting down.
TTTCCATTATGGATGTTTACATGCTACCAGAAAGATACCTTGTCTATTGCATTGCCCTTGCTGTTAAACAATTAGGGTTTTAAGTTCACATCTCTCATTAATATTCTGAGGTTTGATGTTTTAGGCTGCAGTTTGTTTATTAAAATATAATAATATCAGTTGGTGATCATAAGGCTTGTTTAATTTTCCTAAGCAGGTCATGATAAAGGAAGATTAAGGCCATTTTCAACTGTTACTCAAATACGAGTAAAAGTTTCATTTGAGTTTAAAGTTCTCCGATGGTCACTCAGTTTTTATTTAAATATTTTGAAAAAATTTCACCTTGTCCTAAAAAAATTTCCATCATGTCCAAAAGATTTTAAATTTTGCTTTAAAAGATAATTGAGCGCCTATAAAGAGTATTGCACTGATTTGGATTTAAGTTTAAGTTTCGGTCTGGGCTAAAGTTATTATTTCTCCTTGCATGCTGCTGGTTTTTCTTTCTTGAAGTAGTGAATTCTGTTGTTCGTCATTTCCAGTTTTTCGTTTGGTTTGGGTGAATAGGGCTCGTGCCCTTTGTAATTCTATTCTCTTTTCTTTTTTCTTTTGGATTTTTGGTGGCACATGATTTTTCTCTCTTGTTTGGTGCCAACCTAATTGGGATCGAACTCGAGAGGCATGATGCATTTTGCATTTTTTCCTTTATTGGTGTTAAAGCATATATTTCTTGTACATCCCCTTTCATCAATAAAATTTTTCTCTTCTTTGCTAATAAAAAAAAAATGAATTTGTTATGAGTTTGAGTTAAGGATTAATTTGAAAAAATTTTGACTCCAATTTAAGTATGAGTCATCATTAGAGAGATGCCCTAATTAAGAAGACATAAAGATAAAAATTACCACTACTTGTTAGAGAACTAAGCAACAAAAAGCTGTATTCCACTAAGCATGTTTTTACACAAATCATTATTCTTGAGTGTTAATGTAACATATAGTTTGAGGTGGGTTGTAATCAATTATTTCAGGATTTCTATGGAGTAGCATCATTCCTACTCTATCTATTGTTGCCTCTATTTCAATCTTTGTGTATAAACAAAAGACCCATCATGCATCTTTGTCTAAGGAGTAGCTAAATTTAGTATCTACTGTTATAGTAATATGCCACATATCACTATCTATCTTTGCTATTAGTTCATGGTGAGTGGAGTAATTTCATTGCCACAACTTTTGTTGTACATATTTTCATTCTTTGCATTCAGAAAAGGACCCATCATATTAAAGCATGGATCAGATATGGCCAAAAGTGAAGGGAAAATTGGGATAATCCTTCCAAAATTATGAAGCCTAGTGCAAGTTAAAATAGTGTTTCAACTTCTACAAACCTAATATCATGTAGGAAGGACTGACTTTTTGGAGGCATTTGGTAGGATTTGTAATAAAGATGGATATTGATTTGGATTTTGACATTTTACCCTATCAACTTGAGACTAAATTGAGGCTACTCCTAAGACTAAGACGATTTTTTATATTTTCAAAATGCAAAGATAGGGGTAAAAACAACAAAAGTTCGACCAGGCCGGAATGATTCTACCCCTTAAAAACCCTAAAATAATTGATAGAAACATACCACAAACAAATTGTAGAGATGAATAAATAAATAAGTCACACCTCTCTCTAGTAGTTTAAGTTTTTGAAGTAGTTGATTGTTTAACACGTACATTTTCATCTCATAGTTGAGAAAGTTGAGGCTCTAAACACGAAGATTGGAACAGATACAACAAAAAATTGAATGGGAACAATATACTATTTTGAAAAACCTAAAACTATTGGTAATGCGTAATGCTAGCTAGGACAACACAAATTTTTTTTTTAATGATACACATCACATAAGTTTATTATATTTTCATTTTGACCTCCTCTCATCAAATGGACGATACAGATTGAAAAGAGTGATAATTGATTAGAACTCATTAGGTTTCATTTGACATACTCTAATTTTATAAATTTAATTCAACTATTGAAGGTCAAGTGTATATATCAAGTGATCACACTCCTAAAAAAGTATATGATAATTTATGGGACCCTAATCTAATGGACCTTCTTTAAATTCTGTTGGCAAAATCAGAACCACCTATGATTTTGGAAGTGCTTAATTGTTGGACCACAATACATGAATTGAACCTGATTGAGAGAGCTAGTTTAGAGACTTTTGGAAAACTTTGCTTTCACTTCTTTGATAGAAAAGTCAGTGATAGACTTGATGGTTGTTATATAAAGTCCAAAAAATAAAAATGTTAAAAAAAATAAAGAAAATTTCTATTGAACTGTTTCAAGTTCTTAAGGGGCCAACTTGAGATTTAATGTCCATAATGTTCCTTTTTCACATAAGCAACTTCATAAAATATTTGTTTGGGGGAGATATTTTTAGGTGAACTATGCCATTGCCCAAGTCAATTGATCAGACCAATCATGTTAGGCCATGTAAAAAAAAATTATTATTTTTTGTCTCCTAAAATTAGACAACTAGGCCACATGCATGGTATAGAGGATTGGCATGATCCAATGGACCTGATTCACCCCAACAAAACTTCTCACTTGTTGGGTACCATCATCTCTTTCCAGGAATGAGAAAACAATATATAAATCTGCAGTTTTTGCCAAAGTAATATTGGCAAAGTTTCTTTAGTTTTTACTTCATATGGAAAGCTTCCAAAAGCATCACTATATATCTGTCATTGTTAGAACAGCTATTCCAGTGTGTGTGTGTGTGTGTGTGTTGCTTCTTTTCTCCAATAATTGCATGAGCAATCTTATTTCCAATAAATTCCATAGAGTATGTGAATCTCCACTGGGTGTCTCTGTAGAGGCCAAGTGTGTGTCCTGCTAATGCATATTAACAGAATACAAACAATGGTTTTGTAGTAAATTGAATGAACATAGTGTTGGGAAACATGGATATTTTACAATATTTGTGTTTCACATCGGTTGGGAAGTAGGACTTTCTTTAGTAGATTAGTACACATCTTATTAGATTTTATAAAGTTGTGTAGAGTAGTGGAGTGATTCTTACGCATACAAGACCATGGGAAGCTCAGTGAAATTTGGGCTAACCCAACCGGAAACCAATTAATCGGGCGCATCACTTGCAAGGGGTTGCAAATCCCTGAATTTGAGCCTTGAACATGTGCATTATTGCCCAAGATTTTTGCCACTTTATTTTCCTACCAATTTTTAATTGTCAAACTTACCTATACAAATTTTTACCACCAATACAAAGTCTCATATGATACTCTTAATTATTTAATTATCAAACTTACCCATACGAAATCAAACCAAATCAATTCAATATCAGACTTTACTTAATTTATATATATTCGTTACCCATCCATTACCTTGATTTCGGCATCAAATCTGCGCCTTGCCTTTGTTCTTCTCTGTCCAACCAGTATAAATAGGGTGTTTAAGGGTACAGTGTTAAAAATACTAAAATTCGAAGAGCATTCTTCTAGTTAGTTATTATATTTCGTTTTCTCTTCATTATTTTGTGCAATTGTTTTATTTGTTGTCATCGCTGCCAATCGTTGCAAGTTTCATTGCAACTGTTGTTTTATTTACCTATACAAATTCTTATCACCAATACAAAGTCTCATTTAATGCTCTTATTTAATTATCAAACTTACCCATACAAAATCAAACCAAATCAATTCAATATCAGACTTTATTATATATATATATATATATATATATATTTGATCAACTAGACGTACCTTGATTTTGGCATCAAATCTGTGCCTTGCCTTTGTTCTTCTCCGTCCAACTAGAATAAATAGGGTGCTTAGGAGTACATTGTTAAAAATACCGAAATTCGAAGAGCATTCTTCTTTTAGTTATTATATTTCGTTTTCTCTTTATTATTTTGTGCAATTGTTCTATTTGTTCTCATTGCTGCCAATTGTTGTTGCAACTATTGTTTTATTCCTCCAATGCTAGTAGTTTTCATTCGTTATTTCTTATACCAGAAAACATAAATGAGTGTTCATTCAATCCACATATTGCGAATGTACGTTTGTGTGGGTTTTGGCTGTTATATTCTGGAAGGTAGAGTGTCACTAACTTGTTACATCGATATTCATTCTTCGAATGACGAAATCACTTCTTAAGGACAGTGTTCTCACACGTCTCAACCAGCTAAATTTTCTTTCTCCTTTTCTTATCACATATTTTAGTTTCTAGTTAATAACTCTATAACTCGTTTTCAGATTAAAAGTAATCTTCGTACTAGCCTTAAAATCTTTCATACATTTTACAACACAAAGTTCAATAGAGTGAGAGAAAGAGAGGTAATGATATAGTCTGAAAAGTTCTCTACATATCTTACGGCATGTATATATAATATATATATATACATATATATACATATCTATATGGCTTTTCATTTAGGACGTGTCTATGTGTCTCTTCATTTGTATGGGTGCTTATTCATTCAAACTTATGTCCATTTTATTTGAACTGATTTTCATTCATTTGAATATTACATCCATTCACATTCATAGATGACTGTTCATCGCACACTAATTTTTTGCTTAGGTGACTGTTTGTCGCATACTGATTTTGCGCAGCTCAAATGACCATTCAAACAAGATCCAATGGAAACTTTTTTGAAACTTTAGTTCAAAAGAACTCTAAGGTCATTTGAACGACATTCATAAAAAATTATGACTGCGCTTGGATAATGATTCAGATATAATTTTTTGAATTTTTTCTTTTAAATTTTGTCATTAATTTTTTAAAAACTGTGAAAATACATTTAGATACGATAGTCTAAATTAAAAAAATTAAAATTAATAACTTGCTAAACGCGTATCCCGCATTTTGAAATTTAAAATTTGGTTTTCAAAACCTAACCAAGCAAAACCATATAACTCGGGTATTCAGTGAGTGTACTTGATCATAGCGAACGATAATCGCACCACTATGCCATCTAAGCGCTACTACCCTGCTACCGCGTCTGCATCTCGTGCGGATGATACTTTGCATAGTCTTGAATAGGAATGATAACGAGACAGGGAACCCCCTTTTTCCAATCTCGCTTTGCGAGAAAAAATTTCTTCCAAATTCTTTTAAATCCCATCATAGGTCGAGGGAGGGGTCTCCGTTGGGGCTTTCATTTATTTTTAAACTTTTATTTATTTATTTTATTAAATTATTTGTAATTAACATATTTGAAACAAAAGATTTCAAGTATTAAAAAAAATATATGTATGTCAATAGAAATATAGAATAACATTATTATCTTTTTTAAACATATAAATTCATTAAGTTTATCTAAACTTCTAACATGTGACTAAAAATATCATATAAACATCAATTATCTAGCAAAATATTAGTTTATTATTTTATTTTATTTTATTTTATATAATCTGGGACGCCTCCACTCCAAATCTGTCCCAAATCAGGTTCCAAACCCTAACAGGGTGGACATAACTTTTTCCAAATGTCTTATTAAGAGCGGGATATGAGTGGAATTCAAAGGAGGTGGGTAAATTGCTATCCCTAGTCTTGGGTCGACCCAGTTCCATAGTGTAATCCATTAACTAAGAAGAAAAAATTTCTACCACTTAAGAACTTATATACTATTGAAAGTAGTTTTTTTCTGGCATAAGATAAGTCTTGCTATATAGTTATGCTTCCAAACCACTTTCTTTGGTTCCTTATTTTGAAAACCTCTATCAAAAATTATCAAACTTTTACATTTTAATGAAATTATCATAATGGCTTTTATTTTATAATGAAAAATCTCATAAGACCAATGGGGAAAAAATAATAATATTGAAATATATTTAGTCATTTATTAGATTTACGATTCTACAAAAAAAAAAAAAACATAAGGATGAAATAAAACTATATTACTAATTTAAAATATTTGAGATAAAAACTAAGCTCACTTGAATTGAGTTGAGCTGCTTGTCATTAATTTACTTAATAAATTAAGTATATAAAAGTAAAATATAATAATTTTAAAATACAAGGCTGATAGTTTTAATTTTTATTAATCCTCAATCTTTTGTCTCAGCAGAAATTTGAATTCTGTCATTTTCAAACTTTGAAAATAAATAAGTATGCGTGCGTTTGTCACCCCGACGACTATGATCGTAACTTTTGTCAATAAAACTATTTGAAGCTTTAAGAAATTCACAATTGAGATCAGCAATTTTGGGCACAAAAACTAAAAGAAGAGTCGAATGGACTCGTATTATCATTGAACCACTTCCCCCTTCAATCTAATAGGATTTAATTTTGATAAAAAAAAATATTATGATCAATTACGAATGATCACATTCGTAATTTAATTAATACGTATGTATATTTATTTCATGCATATGTTAGACACTTACCGATTGAATCGTGAGCGTTGATGACTTTGATATTAACATTTCTCATTTTGATATGACAGGACATAAGCTAGCCGATGAAAGCTAAACTAGCCTTTAATCAAAAGCTTAATAGTAGGGAATTTGGCCTTATTTACCAACCGTCCATAAATTTAGACAAAATTTCGGTGACCAATCTATTCTGTAGTACGTGTAACTGACATGTTTGTTCGTACCACGTGGCACACTTACTATTCTTCCGTGACCACAGACACGTCATGCTGCTGCCTTGTGATGTGGACACCGCCAGAAACATTTGGACACGGGCCCTGCTTGTCTTTGGGCTCCACGATATTCCACCTTTTTGTCCTCGTTTGGGATTCTTTTATTTTAAAAATAAAATTTACACATAAATAATTTTAAAATTTTGTTCAAACAAATAAATACGTTTTTAAAAAATAATTTAAGGTTTTAAGGTCATATTCCTTACAAAAATGGATTTAGATTAAAAAATAGATTAGAGTTGTTCTTTCATCAATAGAATTTTTAGCATTTAAGAGAAATTTGACTAATTGGTAAGCACATTTTTCAAAATACTTTAGAAAAGCAACATAAACACAAAAGAAAATGCACAATCTATTTGGATGAGACATGTAAAATCATAAGCATGTGATATACGTTATTTATGAACATTGATCAATTTGATATAGGGGAACTTGTATGACATGTCTATCAATATATTTTAATTTTCAATGATATGTTTTTTGAGAAAAATCTCTTATTATCTTCTTTGTATTACATTTGTTAAGTTTAATGGAGAGTGTAACTAATTAAGTTGGGAGTAGAGAGTAACTCTTATATTTATAATTAGAATGTAAGTCCTAACTTATAAAGGACAACTAATAAAAAGGTATATACTTAATCATAAAATTCATACTAATACATGTTTTAGTGTTACTGTAAGATTCTTTAGTTTTGAAATTTGAGTTTATCTTAAAATAATTATTTTAGATGAAATATTTATTATCTTTAGTATTTTCTATTCAAAATATGATTATTTATTCTATTAGGAATAGGATAAGCATATAAATTATATTTTTTTAGTCAAAATAGTAATATTGTAACTCTATAAATATGATATAATAGGTTTTTATTTTGTAATTTTTTTAGCAATATTAATATAACTTTGAATGAAGAGAATTTATTCTCTTTTTGGATTGATTGTTTCTTGTTAGGTTGATTATTATCCGTTTGTAGATATTGACATTGGTTGTATCCATTCCTTTCACGTTACTGTTCTGCATTAGGTTGGTATCAGAGTTAGGATTTACCTGGCTAGATGGAAAACAACAGAGGCAAAAACACAAATTTCATTAATGTTGGTCATGAGACGGAGGCTTTGTAGACTGCGATTGATGAGCATAGACAACAGTTCGCACAAATCGGCGATCAGCTTGATGCGATCTATGAGATGCTTATGGAAATTAATCTTAATGCCACTAGAGACCCCCTGGTCTCTAAGAACAGCACCGAAAGATTTTACCGAGGCTAATCTACTAATAGATTCGTATTAGACTAACGTCCCCAAAGCCAACTTGTTTATGGAGATGATTCAGTTTTTGAATAAGAAGATGACTACAAGATTCTTAGACCTACAAAAAAAAATCAAAGGTATGTATATTATTTTAGTGTTGAGGATTTTGAATTTCGTGCACAATTTAGAAGATACATATATCATAAAAGTGCTATATTAAGAAACGAAAGCAAGAAACAAAATTAAGAAGTGCAAAATCAAACAAATGCAATAGGACAAAGAACACAAGGTTTACGTGGCTCGACAAGATGAATACATCCATAGACGGGGCAGTCCACTATAAATCAAAGGAGATTACAAGAGTGAAAATACTTACAAACTCAAAAGCCTATTTACACCAAAAGATGGCTCACAAAGTGGCTCTCTTTTTTCACAATGATCATAATCTCGAGATTCTAGAATAACACTCATATATATATATATATATATATATATATATATATATAGGATAACAAACTACCAAATTCGAAACCAAGTCGCTATAGGAAACCTTACACGTGTTTGAACAAGAAAGCTTTCTTTATTCAGATGAGTTTTTATTCGGACGAGACCCAATTCCTCATTTAGACGGAAAGACTACACGAATTGTCCAACAACAAAAATGGGTCAAATTTTTTTCATAGGTTTTGAGGTCACATTGGGTCGTAAATGGATCATCAATCAATCATCTGAATAAATTCATGACACCCATTTACCAAATCTCCACCTTGGCTTAAACTCAACCAAATTATACCAACAAAGTAAATGAATCTCATTTGCCTCCAAATGCGCCCTTAGGCGCCACACACCCACAAGCGCTCAAAATTGAGAGATGTTAATCAAGTTCAAACAATGTTTGAACTTAAGAAGTGGACTGGGCTTAGTCAACATATTTATTGGATTCTCTATTGTGGCAATCTTCTTCATTGTAATGTCACATTGTGTCATAACATCTCAAAGAAAATGATATCAGACATCTATGTGTTTGGTCTTCTTATGATACATTTGATTTTTGGTCAAATGTATTGTGCTCTATCTATCACAAAATACAATAGTAACATCTTGTTACAAGCCCAAGCCATTGACCAAACCACTCAACCAAATTACCTCCTTCATTGCTTCTGTTGCTACTGCCATATACTCTATTCCTCTTATTTACAAAGCAACTGTAGACTGTAGAGTAGCTTTTCAACTAATCTCATAATTAGCAAGTGTGAAAACATAACCTGTTACAGATCTCCTCTTATCCAAATCACCAACATAATCTGAATCAACATAACCAACAACACAAGAACCAAAGCCATAAGCTCTATAAAAAAAACTAAGCCAACGTTTGAAATCCCTCTCGAATACCAAAATATATATTTCACCGCATGCCAATGAACCTTGTTAGGATTAGCCATGTATTGACTATCAACACTACCTACTTGTGAAATGTCTAGACGAGTGTAAACCATAGCATACATAATACTACCAATTGCACTCAAACAAGGAATACTCCTCATATATTGTTCATCTTCCTCATTCTGCAAAGACAATGCTGCAAAATGCCAAAAATGAGAGGCAAGTGGAGTAGTCACTAGTTTGAAACTCTGCATAGCAAAATGTTCAAGCATATTTACTAAGATCATATGTTAATTTGTGTCATTATTTAATATAAATACCATTAAGATTATCAATTTGGGTTCTACATTTCGTAATTGTTTGATTATACTCAAGATTAATTCTTTTATTTGACATATAAGAAAAAACAAGACAGTATAATTCAATTATCAAACAAATACTAATTTTTGTGTTGATACTTAGATTACATGAAAGATAAACATCATCAAAACTCTATTGTCAATAACCTTGTATAACTGGCCACTTACACATTACTCAATATATATAATATAAAGGGTAAAAAAAAATTAACATTTAGAATCACTTATACATAATTTTTACAAAAATCAAATAACAAATTGATTATATTTTTAAGAATACATTCCTAATAATAAGTTATTTAGAATTTATTTTCCAAAATTTAAAATTCCCCCCAAACAGGCTCTTAGAATCATGGAGATGCTTTGGATCGACTTTCCAGGCCATTAACTCATGTTTAAGGGGAGGAACAAATCTGCATAAAAGTAATTTTAAATGTACAAAAAATAAATGCATAAAAGTAATTTTAAATGTACAAAAAATAAAAGCATTCTATACGAGTAAGAAAAAAAGAAGAGGAGCAAAACACTGTATTTCAAGACAACTTTTGAAAATGCAAATGCAAATGCAAAAACAAAAGACAAAAGTTGCTCCAAACACTGAATCACAGATCGTTAATAAATGGAGGGTTAAAACAGGACAAATTAAATCAAAGGTGGAGTGGAGATAATAATTTGATTGTGATGGTTCAATTTTGTTTTTTCAGCACTCTTAACGGACTAAGATGATAGAACAAACTACTCATTTATCCATACAATAGGACTATATATATATATATATATATATATATATATATATATATATATTATTCTGTGTTCTAATTTTGAAACCTGAATAAAACTAAGATGTAGCCTTCTTCTATTCTTAATTGTAATTCCTCGAGGCTGTAGCTAAAGAACCACCGAACCATAAAATGGCAGCGTGCTTCATTTGAACCCCAGTGGTCAGAAAATCTTCAATCATCTTGTAATTGGTCACTTATGACCAATGCTCATGCTCATGCAATAGGATTGTAATGACAGCATTAATTTTACTTTCTGTCCAGCTCTATTCTGTAATTCCTGTGTGAAAAAAAAAAAAAGACAGAGCTTCTAAACATGCAAATTAATCATCAGAATGGAGTCATGATCACAATAACAAAAACAAATATAGTTCATTTATTGAAAGAATGTTGACCTAATACAATGTTAAGAAAAACAAAATGTATCCATTTGAAACGCTGAGATGAAACAAAATAGAATATGATTCTTCGAACCATATTTACCATCATGTGATAATTGCCTTGATTCAATCATGAGGGCATAATCGCACTCAATATCGGCCAGCTCAATCCAAGGAAGAAAAAAACTTGAGAGCATGGATGTCCTCAGTGTCAATCCTTAACATGCTCGGTAATCAATCAACCACAACGGGTGAAGGCAGTAGGTACCAGGAAGGAATCCAAGAACACGAGATGTTAATGAAAAATCTAGCAAGAATATTGGAAAGAAATCTCTAGTATTATTGTATGTTTCCAAAAAACAATTGGATCAGTGAGTTTGGGATCTCCAGGGCAGTGTGCAGCACTTCCTCCAGCAGGGACATATCTGATCTAACCTCCCTAATCTTCTACATCTTGTCGGAGATATGGGAAGAGGAAAGGGCTTTAAGCCAAGGGCTTTAAGCCAAGAGCTTTTAACCGATATATACCCTATTCTTCACAATCTTTTCTGCTTCAGCTACGCTCAAATGCCTTATCCCATTTTCCTTCAACCATCCCTCCCCTCCAGCCAAACTATCTTGAAGTTTCTTTTCCTCCATTTTCAATAACTTCAAGCCCTCACTAACTTTGGGAAAGAAGCCTTCAGGCCTCAAACACCAAGCCCCAAAAACCCCAAATAAAACTGCCAAATCACTGCTAAGTCTCTCAACACCCCCATCATAAAACTTCACACTGCTCATAAGAATGCCATTAAAAATCAATCGATCCACCCCAGTTGCCAGACTTCTCCAGACCCCAACAAAGTCCATCCTATTCAAACCCTCTTCCACTACCGACATTTTCCCTTGCAGGTAATCTAATGCCACAATGAAAGTTTTGGACACCATCCAACCTTCTTCACCCTTTTCCTGCCATTGCTTCCTGTTCTTTATATAATCTCGACATCGAGCATCAAATCCCCTCAAAACAACAGTTGATAACTTCTCAACCCATTCTGTTCTAAACCCCTCCAGCTTACCAATTTCCTCATCGAAAATACCACTCCCAGTTCCTTCCATTGACCCTCCAATAGAACTACTCTCACTAAATGGTACTCCCAGTTGATCATCAAGGTTCAGTCCCATCTCCAGAAAGAAGACATCCTCACACCACTCCTTCATTACAGACTCCAAGTACCTTGCAGCATTAATGGATTTTGTAACTTTGACCAGAGCATCATCATCTGTCAAGGCCGTCAGCCCCTCAGCTTCTTGACACCTGAGGAATATACAATCCAAAAATTTTAGCAGAATAGGTGCACCTGCCAGTCTGACAAACCGTGACCGTAAAGAAATGCTAGGCAATGATCGACAGCGATCAACCAAAGATGATAGGCACCGAAGAAAAGCACTGGAAATTGCAGGAGATTTAAAATCTTCTGGACCTGACAGCAGAACTGCTCCTTGAACTTTGGTTGACCAATTTCTCTCATCCTCCATCTCAGGTTTCAACTTATCTAATGTGTCAGTAAGCTCTATTTCTGCCCACAAATCAAGCCAATCAGGTCGATCACAAAATACAGATAGAGAGGAAATCTTCTGCAGGTTCCCATCTTCCTGGAGGGAAAGCAAGACTCCTGAATGCGTTAGCAGAGATTGGACTCGTTTATCAAAAGTAATCATCAAGTCAACAAGATGGAGCCAGGATATTCTAGCCTGTGATTGGATACCAGTAACACTCTCTTCATCTAGTTGACCAACATATATAGGAAATATCTCCTTTGCCAAGAACGTGGATAAAGATGATACCATTGCCGAAATCCATTCTTCTCTGCAACTGTAACCTGACAACATTGCTTCATCAACCAGTGGTTGCAGTAACTCATCCATGGAGTCAACATAGTCTCGAGTAATCTTATATACAAGAGCAAAAATGAAATCTGGCTTATCAGCCCACTTTGAGAAATGGTGTTGGGATGCAACTGATACAGGATTTGCAAGCTCTTCAATAGTCCAAAGTGGTTGGTGCAGAGCAACTTTCCTATTATGCCCCTCCAGTTGCCTAGATTTTCTACGTCTCTGCAATTCTTGCAGGTTGCACAAAGCAAGAAAATTTTCACAGTACTGGTGTTTGAGGTCCCCTTGCATATTGAAAAGGGGATTTGGGACTTCAGCTGATTTCCTAGTATCTGGAGTTGAAGAATTCAAAGTGGATAGAGGCGGTGGCCATCCAAGGGAAGTAAGAAGCGACCGGTGATCTGCAATTGCTTGGGGTCTTAAAATGGCTAAAGCTCGATCTACTCTGTGATCAACAGCTGACACAAGACGTGCCCACTGAGGACGTGTCTTTGTGACTGATGTCAAAACATCTTCTGTCAGTTTGAGTGTTTTAATAGCCAGCAGACGCATCTCCTACAAGGAAAGAGAAATTATAAAGGAAAAGATAATTTGTTTGACAAAAATAAAGTTGCAACATCATTTATTTAATTGATCCTAAGGGTGCTCACTTCAGAATTCTGTGTGGAAGGATGTTTCCTTAGATTTCTGTTCATAGTGGAAGAGACTGCATCTTCAATGTCACCAACCAAAGTGTCAAGCTTTAATGCTGTCTCTGTAAGATATAAGAAGAGGATTGAGGGAAGAAATGAAAATTCTTCATCACAACAAAACAAACTACAAGGCACTGTGATGCCGTGTAACTTGAAGGGAAAAAATTAAATGCAGGAATAAAGTAAACACGAGGTATCCTAAGAAAGTAGGAGGACAGCCGAGAAAAAATGAGTGCACAGGGGTCCAGGTATAGGCGAATGAAATCAACATTTTACTAGTAACACATAAGTTTTCCACTAAGAACTCAAGTTAAATGATTCTAAACTCCCAATCAGTTAAAAATCCAGTTTTACGAAAGCCAAATACAAAAAGATAAATCTGGTTTCAGTGAATTTTTCAAGAATTTTTTTTTCCACAGTCCACCTTGAACATCTGGCTACTTTCATCAACTATTGCAAGGAAAGGAAAAAACTAATTAAGCACCAGCGGTGGAAAATATACTGCAATAACATTCAAACAACAATTTCAGAGAACTTTTCTGCACATAGCTCCCATTAAAAACCCAGAGCATTATTCACTCGCTAAAAATACAGGAAAAGGTAATAAATTAGGTAAGACATCCCTTTGAGTTTGATTAGGTAGATTTTTCATTTTGTTCTAAAATCACGATGACATATAAACACATATACAATTCAAAATTTTAGTCCCCAGTTTTTCAGTAGCCAAATGGATCACAATTTCAATGAAGATGCTGGACCGCTGGTTGCATTTCAGAATCTCATTCTTGAAATCATTTAACTTCAATGAATCACAATCAGGATCATTTGCATTCTGAACATTCACCATTGTGTAAAGAAATAGAAAAAGAAGAAGACGGGCGTCATATTGCATACTTTTATATATTCTTCCAATGTTCTAGGGAAGTTGTCAGATGCTTTTATTTGGAAAATAAGACAATGAGCCCTGCCCAGTAGTTTGTTCTTAAAACCAACTTATTCCACTCCAACATCTAAATAAATATTATGGAAGAGTTGGGGCAAAAGAAAGCTCTATGACATGTTATACATTATTTGACCCTTCCTTCAATCAGATTAATGCTAGATACTACAACCTCTATAGCTTAATTATGACAGAAAAATGATGTTGTTCTCTATTACTGCATTTGGTTTAAATTAAAGCTTGTGACAGAGATAGAAGATATAACATCAAAACTTACACCAAATTAAATCACAAGGAATTCAAGAATATACAAAAACCACGTCTACGACATCAAGAGATGTTTTCCAGCAAGGCAATGATAAAGAGCAAATTTATAGTCTCATGAACATGGTTTTAAATTGCGATCGCTGGTTTCGACACAGTTGCGGTGTATTGAGAGTATCGGTTTATTCGTAACAGAAATCATAAACCGCAACTGTGAATTTTTTTCAAACACTAGAAATTTTTTTAAAAATCACTTATACGCATATCTTGACGACAATAATCACATTTTAATATTTTTTATTGTTATTTTTCAATTTTCTAACACTTAGAAAAACTTTTTTTTAAAAAGATATTTTATTATTTTATAGGAATTTTTTAAAATTAAACTGATTAGAAATATCATTTAATTTGAATAACATTACAACAAGTAATATAAATAATTACAAAAAATGATTATAAGTATAAAAATCAATTTAGTGTAATTAGTTATGGACTAATTTAAAAAAGAAAAAAAATTTTAAGGCCAAGAGGCCTTTTCAAGGTCATATTGGCCCGAATGTTTTGGTAACCCTTTTCAATTTTTTTGGATTATTTTGTTAAATATCTCTCTTGTATATAAATCTTATAAAAATAGAAATAATAAGAATTCTGCAAAAAATTTAACTTAAATATTTGAAAAAAAAAAAAACTCAAAACAACTATAACAGGCATAACGGCCGATACGTAACAATAACGGTCGATATGGCTATGAATTTTAGTCACACCAATATATCGGCATGTAGCAGTATCAGAAGGTCAAAAAACTGATACATAACAGCCGATACAATACATAATGGCCGCTATTTAAAACCATACTCATGAAAGAAGAGCTTAATAAAAGGGATGAGCTTAAAGGCAAATTGAGTAGAGTTTGGTAGGTGGAAGAGATATGCTGGCGCAAAAAATATAGGGCTTTGTGGTTGAAGGAGGGGGAACCGTAACACCCGCTTCTTTCACCGTTTGGCCAATGTGCATAGGAAAGCCAACAATATCAGCAAAATTTCAATAGAGGGATCACTTTGGAGAATGAGGAAGCATTGAAGAGTGGACTTGCATTGTTTTATAGGCACTTATACTCATAAACCTGCTACGGGAGACCTTCACTTGATGGCTTACCTTTTAACACACTGGAGGAGGAGGTAGAAGGCTGGAAAGAACCTTCACTAAAGAAGTGGTGGCAGCACTTTAAGCATTGTTGGGAGGTGGTGAGATGTTATGTTCTGGAGGTGTTCCATTATTTTCATTAGCATGAGAGTTTCAAAAGAAGTCTTAATGCTTCTTTTATAGCTCTTGTTCCAAAGAAAGGGAGCAAAGGGCTTGAATAATTTTAGAACAATAAGTTTAGTGAAAGGAGCCTATAAGTTGATTGCTAAAGTTCCAGCCAATTGGTAGCATGAGAGTTTCGAAATAAGTCTTAATGCTTCTTTTATAGCTCTTGTTCCAAAGAAAGGGGGCAAAGGGCTTGAATAATTCTAGAACTACAAGTTTAGTGGAAGGAATCTATAAGTTGATTGCTAAAGTTCTAGCCAATTGGTTAAAGGGAGTTTTGGGAAAACTTATATATCGGATAATCAAAATGCCTTCATTGGAGGTCGCCAAATTCTCAATGCAGCTCTTATAGCCAATGAGTGTATTGACATGAAAAAGAGGAGGAAGGAAAAGGGGCTTGTGTGCAAGTTGGATGTGGAGAAGGCCTACAATCATGTGACTTGGAAGTTTCTTTTGTACATGCTTGAAAGAATGGGGTTTGAGGAGAAATGGAGGACATGGATGGAGCGATGTGGTTTTTCAGTATCTTTTTCAGTTTTAGTCAAAGGTTCCGCTGCTGGATTATTTAGGAGTTCGAGGGGCTTCAGACAAAGGGATCTCCATTGTCCCATTTTGTCATTATGGAGGATTTGAGTAGGTTGTTGAATAGAGTAGCAAAGGGAGGCTTCGTCGGAGGAAAACCCCAACTTTGATACTTTCCATGTGTTATGATTTTGTGCTTTGAAGCAGTATCAGGAATGTGAATTCGGGTAAAAGTGAGCTCATCCCGGTGGGAGATGTGAACGTTACTGAAGAATTGGCATGGTACTTGGCTTGTAAGGCAAGATATTTTTTTGGCAATGTACTTGGGGTTATATTTGGGGGCTTTTTTGAAGGCTAAGGCGACTTGGGATTTAGTAGCGAATAGATTCCAAAAATGCTTAACTAGTTGGAAGAAATATATTTGTTCAAAGGGGGAAAGCTTACGGATATGGGCACAAAGTAACCTATACAGTGATGGATTTGACCTAAGAGGGGGTGAATAGGTCAATTTGTGAGTTCAATCAAATTCTTGACCAATTTTAAATTTTTGATTCTGGTTCCACTTTGATTAGTGTAAAATATTATAGTTTTGGTGCGTGCAATATCAATTGGTGAAATATTTCAATAAAAGTAAAGAGAACAGATGATATGATATTCTTCTAACTTGACTCTTCAAGATTATAGTTTTTGTGCATGCAATATCAATTTGTGAAATATTTCAATAAAAGTAAAGAGAACAGATGATATGATCTTCTTCTAACTTGACTCTTCAAGCATCTTTACAATTCCAATGTCTTCGAAAACTCGAACAACATCAACTACAATCACAACGCAACTCCTCGCCATCTCGATATCCACCGATTGCATAAGCCGAAACCCTTCGCGCAAGTACTTCATCAAAGTTGTTGTAGAAACAGTTGTAGGGGTTTTATTGATAGGAAGGCCGTGTTTGCTAGGTGTTTTAGAAGATTAAAAAACTAGGTCTCAACTAGAAAACTCATGAAATAGTTCTTACATTTTCATTCAAGTTTAGTGAAAACCTCCTATATATATTTTTAGGGTTTCTTTGATTGAAAAGGATTATAAAAAAATTGCAGGAAGCCCTAATATCGCAAGCTCGTTTGAACAAGCCTTTGAAACTATTGAGCGAGCTCTATTAGAGTTGTTTTAAAAACATGTATGAGCATCCTTGTTCAAACCAAGTTTAATCTACCTATTGAATAGAACAAGAGCCACCATAAAACTAATAAAAACCATGATCCTTGACCTAATTTGAACGAGCCTATCTGAATTTGTAACATAAAGGCCTAAAGGTACCCTTGTTTGAACCAAGTCTTTGTAACACATCTAACGAGCCTTACTGCTTTTAATTAAAATTCCAAGTGTTGTGACATTGTTCTAACAAGGTTTGAACGAGCCTTCAAATGAGGCATGCTATTTTTTTATAAAAAAAAAGGCTCTACGCAATACCTAAATCCAACGAGGTCCCACAAGGCATCCAACAAGGTTAGTGGATCTCGTTCGAACGACTTTAGGGTTCGTTTCAATGAACTTGACTGCATTGACTTGTTTTGTACCAAAATCCTTTTTAAGTTTGAAACCCCAAGTCACCCTAGTCAAGTTAATTGTTTTACACATTTTTATAATTTTAAAAGCTTTTAAAAAAGTATGCACGCAACCAACCTAGGTCTTGGTCACTAAGTCCAATTACTTTTTCAAACCTATGCAATTGACTTTGTTTGATCTTCAATGATAAATGTAGCCGCTTCAACTGCAAGACTTGAGTATGAATTAACACGCATGTAGTTAGACTCAATACAACTCCAAATACAACTCAAGTTTTGTCAAACGGGATATGGCAACACATACATAGACTCTCATTCCTAACACTTACTTTAATTAAAAGTACGTTGGGAAGTCTTCCCGTGTACTGTGTCATTGTTTCTCCTGCCAGTTTCGGTTGCAAACACACTATTGATAAGTTGCAACGAGACTTTCTTTTGGAAAGGAATGAGGAAGAAAGGGGCCCCCACTTAGTTAGTTGGTAAAAGTGAGGTATCCATTGAAGGGGGGGTGGCTTGGGAGTGAAGGATTTGAAGAGTTTCAATAGGAGAAAGGTGGAAAGCAATAATAGAAGCTAGGGTAGGTGGTGCACTAATGTAGTGAAGGGACTTTATGGTGTGGGTCTTTGGAAGGCAATTAGAAGAGGGGCATAGGACTTCTTCAAGTTCATGTCATTTGTGGTGGGAACTGGAAGGAGGGTTAAATTTTAGAGGGATTTATGGTGTGGAATGTTACTTTGGAGCATCGATTTCCACACTTTTACCAAATTGCATCCAACAAGGGAGCTTTGGTGCATGACTGTGGTTTTCAATGAGGATGGATTTGTTTGAGCCGCTTGTTTTCGTAAGGGAATTATTTGATTGGGATGTGGAGGAAATCATGTCCTTAATGGTTGTTCTTCATAACATTCACGTAGACTAAGACAAGGAAGACTCTATTTATTGGAAAGTTATATCCAATGGAAAATTTTATGTTAAATCCTTGTATTCACAATTGGATAAAAGAGGAGTGGAGGAGTTCCCTTGGAAAGCTATATGAGTCTCCAAAGCTCCTTCCAAGGTGTCTTTCTTTTGTTGGACCATGGCATGGGTAGTATCTTAACCTTGGATAATTTGCAAAAGAGAGGTTTTCACATGGCAAGCAAGTGTTCTACATGCTTGGAGAGAGAGGAGTCCATTAACCTCCTCTTTTCTCACTTTGGATGCTCTTAGGTGATGCCTTGGTCAGTGGGAGATTTGTTGAAGATGTGGCAAGATGCAAGGGTAAAGTGAAATGTTAAGAAGGAGTGGCAGTTAGGCCCCCTTTGTATGTTTTTGTGTATTTGGAGGGAGAAAAATAGTAAGATTTTTGGAGAGTTAGATTTAAAGATAGATTGTTAAACTCTCTATACTTTTGGATTATGAATTCGTATCCATCTTGCATAGATACTTTTTGTAGATTGTTTGTTTTTTGGGTAGGTGTGTGTGTGTGTGTGTGTGTGTGGTGGGGGGGGGGGGGGGGGGAGGGGGTTAAGCATATAATTGTTCTTTTGTAAGCATTTCACCTCTCTCGGGTGTTTTAATGAAGTACATATTAATTACCCAAAAATAAAAAAAAACCTAATGCAGGTGTAGGTCATAACCTTGTATCAAATTCATATCAGGAACATAAATCATATTAGGTAATTATCTCACTTTAAAAAAAGAAAAAGGAATCATCTTGACTATCAATGTTTAATAACCAAAATAAGCCCTCAATTGGCATGCCCCTAAAATCAGGTGAAATTGCAACCTAGGTCATATATGATTTTATTGAATCATGCACCTGCTCAGATTAACTACTCTTTGTGCTTCATCCATCTTCATACTGCAGTACCCATTGGTCTTTATCATCCTCCAACTCTTTCAACAAAACGAAGCCCCTCAGTCACTCTCATTCCCAGTATCACAAAGGCTTCTCCTACAAGACTTCTAATGCAAAATTTCCATTAAGCCCTCCTACTGGTAATGGCAGTAGTCCATTTTGAAGATTTTTACTTCAATATTTTCAACCTCAATATTCAATTAATCATACAAACATCTTGTAACTGAAATTGAAAATAAAATATCCAAATTTTTATTTGTTTTCCTACATTAAACTTATGGCTTATTATTAGAAAAAGACCGTGGCTATGAATCACGGACACTCTATTTTGACTCAAGTGTCTGTGTCAGACACCGACACTCTCGGACAAGCGAAAAAAGAGTGTCTAATTTTATTTTTTTTTAAATTCCAGACACATTATGAACATGCTTTCTACTTTTTTTTCTTCCTTTTTCCTGGATTCTCTCTCTTTTTCTCCTATTCTCCTTCATTCTTTTTTTGGTTATATATATGTGTGTGTGTGTTCTATGTAATAGTAATTTCTTTTGGAACTTGAATCATGGATGTTAGTGATTAAATAAAGAAGTTCTTCAAGTTTTATTTAATGGCTTTGTTTTTTTAATATCTTAATAATATTTTTGTGATTTGTGTCTTTTTATACCAATTTTAATTAAAATAATGTTAGATTTTTATTATATGGTTATATAAAATATATAAAAAATTTATATATAGTCAACGTGTCCTTAATGTGTCCGTGTCCTACTTTTTTTAGAAATGACATGTTTGCATACCCGCGTCCCATGTCCGTGTCGTATCCACATCCTGTGTCCATGCATTTTGTATTGGCAATTCTTTTTCAAAAGATGTATTTCTTTAGACAGTAATTGTTGAGTTATGATTGAGTCACGTGGATCATTACTAGTCATGAAGAGAAGACTTAAGAAACCTTACCAAGTACATCAAAGTTTGAAGAAGTACGCAAATCAAGGTATATGATCATGCATTACATTTAGGCACTACATCTTAGATTTGGTTCTTAGTTTAGATATGAACTTTACGGTGGTTGAAATGATCTTAAGTGTGAGTTAGTTTTAACTATAGGCTAAGCCTACTTGTGCGAATTACTAAAAAGGGTATTCCTAAACTTATTTTATTGTTAATTAAATAGTTATTGGAAAATTCATTTTTAAATCCATTACAAGTCGAACTTAAATTCCAATTGCTTCGCTGTCCAAACGGAAGCTTATGCACGTCCGAATGGAACTCCTTCCAAACGGAAGAAGTATTACCGTCCGAATGTGGGTTAGTATAATTGCGCCAAATTGGGTGTAATTTTCTAATTTTGATGCTTAGACCTACTCCAATTAGGATTAGGGTTATAAACGAATTTTGTGTTATATATAGGTGGCCACTTGAAGAATATAGTTATATTGAGTAAATTTTTGCTTCTATTTCTATTCATATAGTCCATTTTTTTTTTTGCAAGGTTTTGTACTTTGTATGTTGAAATCTATATACTTAGTGTCAGACGGTACACATAAGTCCGTATAGGAGGGCTAGGCACATACTTTCATTGAACATGGAGTTGCACATTGCTAATGTAGTGAATCTGTAGATTGTGGATGGTGTTGTGGCTGTGAAGGACTAATCAAGAAGAAACAAATAACAATAAGATTCAAGTAGCGGTAATCCACACCACTAAAGTGTGGTTGGTTAGTGTTTGAGAGTTATATCTTTTTGAACTTGTATTGTATTCATTATTAATTAATTAGTGCATCTTTCGCAGCTGAGTGAGTTTTATTTCCCAGGAGAGTTTACCTCGTAAAAACTTTTGTGTCTCGTATCTATTTTTGATTGCATTTTAATTATCATTATTATAGTTTTGATATTTATATGAACTTGAGATTCTAATTATTTAACAAGTGAATATCTTCGATAGTAATCCATCATAAGTTTAAATAAGGTTATTAAATCTAAGTTCCTTATTAATTAGATTGGTTATTTAATTAATTAAAACTTGATATAAAATTTTTTTGCACTCTTGATAGCTACTACTCTCATTAGTTTTTATATCAAACCAAAATTGCATATATTTCACACCTATTCCTGGTGAGACAAACTGTCAAAAATGCTTAACCTGGCACAACAATTCCTAGCTTGGTGCAGGGAAAACATAACTTTGACTTGGATCAAGCAAACTATAATAGAGACCAGAGGCTCGATTTCCAAAGCCAACAGAGATTTATTCTTTTTTCTGCCACTGTGAAAGAAAATCAGAAGAACGAAGATTGTCTTTATACTGACAGTCTGACAGGCAAGGCCACCCATCATTGATATTGAGTTATCACTGCGTTATATTATTGAATGATGTGGAATTTGAGCTGACTGAAGCTGATAAGTCCAAGACCCCAGGCAATTTCCTAAATTCTGGCATCCTAGAATGAGATATGAAGCCATTTTCATCATTTTGGAGAACCACAGGTTTACTACCAACAAAAAGCCTATACCTTTATTCTGCTAGAAGCCTAGAACAACAGTGGTTCCAGATTTTCTAGTAAATTTCCACAATAGATTTCTTAAAATTTAAAATAGAGCCTTAAAAACACAAAAAGTAAACACACAAAAGCCAAAGGAAGAGGAACAACTGCATATTTCCTTATGTGATAAAGACGAATAGGAAATAATTGTGATAAATGCAAGGATCATAGTTTGCCAGTGATCCTTTAAATTGCCATGTTCTAGCATTTTTCAATGCATTTCCATGTTTCTTATTATATTTATTATGAATTAAAATCAATGTAGATGCCACCTTAAGAGCTGGGAATTTCAATTTTTAAAAATATTTGTCAATGATCAGACCTCATCGTATCTCCTATAAACCATATAAGGAATATTAAAACCAAGCAAAGAGCTACTGAGCGATCGAAATATTTCACGTTCTGTCCATCACTATTTTCAATTCTCATATTTAGAGCTGCCAATTCCATCAAGAAAGTATAGGATTTGTCAATTTTGTTATCGACTCATCATCTCGATGCATTACAATAACTCGAATCAAAAAGACTAAAACTCACCTGCGTACATTCGGACCGTCTCAACCCTCGCCACTTCTTTCGCGAGGGATGGGAGCTCCTCCCCCAATATCTGCTCTGATCTTCCCGAACCCTCTCCTCCCCTTCCATCTAACAATTAATTCCACAATACTTCTCAAATTCAACACACATGAATACTAAAGAAAAAAAATCCAAAACAAGAACATATATATTTATGGATTGACATAGGATATCGAACCTGATAAAGAACCGGCGACTTTAATGGAAGATCGGAGATCAGTTAATTTCGAGTTGACGTCGCCAAAGAGTTCACCGATTCGATCGGAAAATGAAGCGTAAGCAACAAGACTTGTTTCAAGCCTCCAGTTTAGATCTGTGAGGCTTTGATCCAAATCGCGACACTGAGTCTGTAATTCCGATACGAAACTAGAAGCTTGTTGAAGATCGTCTTTTCCTCGGAGTTTGTCATTGAGAAAGTTGAGGAGTGAGGTGGAGAGAGACGAGATTGGGGGCAGAGTCTCAATCATAGAGTCCATGTTCAGTCCATTGAATTCCAGAGTTCGAGAGGGGCAAAAGAGTAAAAAAATTGAATACAAGGGGTTTATGTTATTATATTAGGGTTTCGGGATTGTGTGAAATGTGTGAGAGAGAAGATGCCTTGCTTCCATGGAAGAACAATGAGAATGAGAGAGAGAGAGAGAGAGAGACACAGAGGTGTTCTTTCTCGTCCCCATAGAAGAGATTGGTCACAAGTCCCAACGAAAGAATGATCCTCTCCGGTTCGTATTCTTCCAATCTGACTAATTGGCCACGTCAGCATGAATATTAGTGGGGGACAAGAGGTTATCGTTGGTCCTCTACTTTTGATTATTATTTTTATTAAATTATTAATTTTTATTAATCAACAACTCGTTAAGAAATCAACTTTGCTCCAATTTTAATAATTAATAATGTTATTTTTAAATAATTAATAATTTTTTAAAAAAATTGTAGTACTAACTATTAAAATTAAAAATACCTATGAATAACTATTAAATATTCTATTACTTTTTTAGTAATATTAAAATTTAATAATATAAAAGAAATTTGATATTAAATAATTCATATACTTATAGTTTTTCTTTAATAAATATCATAAAAATTTTAATAATAATAAAATATATTGAATACATTTTTTTTTCCAAAAAAACATTCTCAAATGCTTATCAATTACGAAAATCAATATATATTTAAGACAAATATGAGATAAGATTAATTGACACTTGCTGTAAAATTTAATATAAGATTAATTTTTTTTAAAAAGTATTCGCAATTTTTTATCCAGTATTTAAAAAAAATGTTTCTTGAAAATAATGTATAATTGTGATAGATATAAGAGAATATTAAGATGGTGTAAAATTAATTTTCTTATATCCCTTGATAATATTTTTTAAAATTTGATTCTTTTTTTTCTCAATATGATACCATGCCAAGTAGATTATATATGACAACTCTCGACTCCGTAAATTATCTCCTGAGTTCGTCACATGAATTTATCATCCCATGGTCGTTATTAGAGTGATCTACGTAATAGTGATAGTTAAAATTCTTTGATATATATTATGATATGTGAAATCTAAGTGGATGAGCACTACATGGGCGATCTTGAAACATTGACCACATTAATATGTCCGACTAATCATGTACGGGCATAAAATTATCCTTTACAATAGAAGGAGACACTTAGCATGGGACAAGGGAAGAAAGATCAAAATATCCCCGAACAATGACAAACCTGATAGAGTTACT
The DNA here is from genome assembly GCA_008638375.1 of Nyssa sinensis. Taxonomy (NCBI): domain Eukaryota; kingdom Viridiplantae; phylum Streptophyta; class Magnoliopsida; order Cornales; family Nyssaceae; genus Nyssa; species Nyssa sinensis. The sequence goes on along the minus strand of CM018036.1, from coordinate 10,541,909 downwards.
CTGACCGAAAATATATTCCAGTTATGTCAGGTCAACTAGCCAACTCATCTCAGTCAAACTACATGGTTGACCAATTCCATCCTCCCAAGTCGAAATTGATTTAGTGGGATCACAATCCCAGCAAATCAATCAACAGAATGCATAATCATGCACAACACCAGCCATAAGCATATCGTTTCCCTATGAAATCAAGGAGATCAGCTAAAATCAAGGGAGCCTTTTCTAACTATCATCAATCATTTAAATATCAAAACCACTAATTCAAAGCTATGTCACATTTAATTACACTCTTCCTGCATAGTTTAATCCTCAAACTAGTTGATTACCAACTTGATCATTGAAAATCCCTCAGTTGGCACCACACCGACCGATACCCTCTGTCTTACTCTGACAAATCAATGGTTTAGGATCACTCGATAATTTCTTCTCCAAATGCATAAACTCAACTATAGTGGAGTAAATAGTGTCTTAATCTTGAAATAATGGTATCTTATATAAACATCTAAAAGCCAACAGAGAAAATGGGGATATGAAGGAAATAGCTAGACTCCCTCTCTCCTCTTCATTCCCTTTTTCCCTTCTCTTATAACATCATTCAACTTCTTACTAACTAAAAGTTCATTGCTTAAAATATTATACAAATTTATGGTATGGAATCAGATTGACTCAACTGATCCAACATCTACAACAATTTGTTGTAGGATATACAAATTTCATTTTTGTCCATAAACTTTCTCACTTTCTCTACAATTTCTCTCTTTTGTTCATTCAATTTCTTTCACCCCAAGTTTCTTAGATGGCCCTAAAATATTAGGTAGTTTATGTAATAAACTCTCTCACTAGCCATAACAAAGATTAGAGATTGAATTTCAACTCTCCTCTAAAGTAGGGGAAGGATAAGTCCTACCATTGCAAGGCTCAACCAATGGACCAAAGGGAGAAAAAAGGGGAAAAAAAATCCAAATATTGTCTTTCGTTTTACTCGTTTGTACTTGACTCCCTATAATTTAAAAGTTGACACAGAGACTCTTTTATATTATATATTACAAATTAAATTTAGTTGATAAATAAAAAATATATTTTCAATACATAAAGAAATAAATTTATTAAGTTAAATTATAAGAAATTTTGCGAAGGAAGAGAAGAGAGGTGGCTAAGTGGTAAGAACAAGTTGTGGGACAAAAAATTGTGGGCTGGTCCAAGATTGGCTCGAGACAATTTGAGACCTATAGTAAGAATTTTAACGGAGATGTTTTATTTTTCAATATTGATCTAAATTTTTTTATTTAAAACTTATTATTTTTTCCCTTTATATGCAAGATTACTAATTAAGTGTTTGTATTCAAATTTTACTAACACATTATTTTAAACTGATTTATCACTGTTGGACACAACACAATTGTATTTGAATTTGATAGAAACACACAACTCCTTCAATATAAAAATATAAGAATTTTTTATTATTAAAATAATAAATTATAATTAATAAAAACATTCATCTTTTTTTCTTTTCCTTTTTGGATTAAATATAATCATTGATTACTTTGTGCTACTTTGGATAAAAAGTAGTTTATAATTTTTATTGATCTGGATTTTGAATATTCTGTACAATAGACACACACACACACACACACATATATATATATATATATAAAGTATGAAAGTATTTAATTTTTTATGAGAAATAAAATTTCTATCATTAATCTTTTTTTTTTTTAACTTATGTCATACAAAATGCATTTTTAACATATAAAAGAATATATCTATTAACTTTTAATTTTCAAGAATTAACCTCTCATTTTCCTTATTTATTATCCAAACATGAAGGAGAAATTACCCAAACATTCTATGATGATACATATCAAATTTGACATGTACTGTATGTTTAATATTACAACAACTAGATGAGATCACCTGTTTCACTTTCAAATTTTAATATGCATGAAGACTAAGTTTTTCAATACTAATCTTATCACTAGATATTTTTAAAATCGCGATCACTGCATGCATTAACATATAATATGAAACTCAGGCCAAAAATGCTATAAAACATGTGCAGGAGTTAAAAAGATGAGTTGCTAATCTAAGCTCAGAATATGTGGATGCTGAAATAATAGTACACAGAGGAGATAAAGCAAGTTAGGTTCCAACTGTACTTCTATTTATTATGTCCAACCCCTCTAAAAGTGATATATCCATTTTGCTCATTTAAGAGGACCTGACTGTGTTGCAGAAAAAATAAGTCCTGCATACAGCTAACACAAGAGTAACAGGGATGTTTCCCCTTGGTTAACAGATTTAGCAAGGGAAAAGAAAAGTAAAAAAGAAGAAAAGAAAAAACAATTTCCCTCATGTTTTCTTTTCTTTCCTACTTAAAACTAAAAATTAAATATTTTTAATTAACATGATATTTCTCCCTTACTTTTCCTCGTATTTTCCCCCGAGCTTTCCATGTTAACCTTATAAGGGAAAATGATTTCCTTTACATTGTCCTTTCCTTTCGAAAGTGAATCCACAGACAGAAACCTGAGAAAACAAATTTACCCGAGGATGGTTACCTAAGGATGGTTCTCAATAAAGGGCAGTGTTGCAGGACATCGAGGAACGAGTAATTTTTCAGTATATCATCTCGCCGTTGGGAGCATTGCTCCAGGAGTACCCAATAAATTTTCATTGAGGATTATGAACACCGCCTTTCACAAATCAAGAAACTAGCATATTACCAGAAACAATAAATCTCACTTGTTGGCTAGTTGTAAAAGTCACAAAAAACAAAGACTGGCAACATATGTTGCCCATAAATAATGCATTAGTTTTACTTGTGATGCAGAAATTAGTGACCAAGTAAACTGTATTTAAAGGCAAGAGGGCCCAACTATAAAATCACCAAGGGAAGTGCTCTCAGCAAGTGTTAGCAATGAAGCTTGAAGTGATGAAAATTACAGGTACTTTTCCCTAGTGCTGTTCACCAGCTTACACCCACAGCCTTTATAGACAAACTAATGTCTGGAAGTCCATAAAATTTCACTCTATTGAGGACACTCGGGATAGTTTCTGTTCTCAAACTTTTGTTCTCATAGAGCAGAAGAAGAGAATAACAGCATATTCAGTTGTAACATTTCAAACTTATCCAGCGCCTTCTGTTCAAAATTGTAAACATTCCTCATCTTTTTTTTTCCATTTTTCTTATGAAAGCAAATTTAAATTTAGCAAATCAATTGTAAGGGCAGGGGTGGGGGTGTAAGGGCAGTATGACCGAGTATGTTTGACCAAGATAGTTTTATTAGCTTTCAAAAGTAAGGTAATCTTGAAGACAAAATTCATACGCATGCAGAACATATCAGTATTTCCTCTATGAGAATGCCCACTTGAAGTGGAAGACCAAATTACAATCGAGATTCAATTGTAAATTTGAAGCTCTATATGTTTTCCCCTTTTCCAGAAGAATTTTATTAACCTAAGTCACTGAAGGCTCAGGAGAAATTAATACTAAGGAAATATATGATAACAGAATAGAAGGTAAAAAAACCTGAGAGAGAAAAGAGAGAGAGATTATCACCCTCACACCATTTCAATCAGATAAACCAAAAAAAAAATGCACCACTTTAATAATTATAAACAGCACAGAGAATTAATGACAATGCAATAGCATTGTGAGTCAAGAAAAGATCCAACATGAGCCCCTTAACTGAAAAATAAATATAAGGGATACATAATCCATTAGGAATAAAATTAAGGAAACCAGCCATTTTCATCTCATCAAGAAAAAGCAAAGCAACTCAGAATCGTGAATCCACAAAACAGTTTCAGTGATGATTCAATAAAGCTTTTGAAAATATTCATAAAAACCTAAAAATGTACTGGTACTTCAAATTATTAACCTAAGCCTGATCTACATAATAACAACCTTTGAAAAGCTCTCATGGTAACTAAAAATGAGTGAAGATGCAAATCAATGAGACATAATAAATTAGAAGACGGAGAAACCTCCAGATCTCCTTCAAGAAAATATTTATGAGTTCTTGAGTAAAATCTGAAATTTTCCCCAAAAAAGGAAGGCAGAGATTGCCCACTAACCAGAACCTCATCTCCTTGAGAAAGCCAGGTTGGGAACCCCATTCAGAAAGGAACCTGCACAATGCATACGGTGTCACCAAAACTAGACACCTCAGCAACCCATCACAGCACAATTATAGACAAAACTTCCTGAACGCTTTCTGGCCAGCAAATTCCACCTTGGAGGGCCTTCATCTGGCACCCAAGAATTAAGCTCTATAATCCCCCCACCTAGAGTTCTAGGACCACCAATAACAATAAGCCGATCTCCACATGCCCTAAATGCCAGCCCCCAACCATTCATTGAGATTGCCTGTTCAGGCAATCTCCCCACTGCAACCCACAAGTTCCTCTCCTTATCATATTTCCTCACTTCATTTTCTGCATAATAAGCTGCATATAGCTCATTTTTTATAACTGCAACCAGAGGAGGTGCCTTGGCTGTAGCAGGCGCCCCAGCCACCCCAGCTTCACCATTCCATGCAGGGAACATATTTGGAATCTCATGCCAAATCCTCCTCTCCATATCATACACCTCCCCACATGTAAGAAAATTTGCATTGCTTGCCCCAATTCCCCCAATCACATAAAATTTTCCATCCATAAATACCCCAGAGCACATTTTCCTCTTTTTATTCATGCTCGGAAGAGGCTCCCACGTTCCAGTCTGTGAGTTATAAAGCTCTGCCGAGTTCAGGATATTACCCTGTGGATCACAACCGCCTGCTATAATTGCAATTTCTCCTAGACTGGCAGACCCAAATAAGCATCTGGGTGTGTTCATCTGCATACCAGATGACCATGAGTTTGTCAATATGCTATATCTGAAAATTACATGGGACATTATTTCCTTTCCAAAGACAAGAAGTTCGGTACCAACAGCCAACGATTCTTTGTCTGAACACATGAAGCATTCATTTGAAGTCATTCTAGGTAAACACATCCATCGACGGCGGATAGGATCAAAGGCCTCCCATTCAAGTAGGTTGCAAGAGAAGTAAACCCAATGTTCAATTATACCCATTTGCCGCCTCAGCCGATAAAGCTCCCCACTCCGGATTAGAGATCGAAAACTCCGATTCAATGAAGCAATTGAGTCATAATCCGACCTTGAGCAGTGAAGAAGGCAATTAATTGAAATGTCCCGGCCAATTTGGTGGATGAGTGAACTTGAGTCTGATTGATCCCCATTGTGATCCTGGTTATCTGATTGGTCAGCTTGAGAGAGCGAAAGATCATGAAGACCCTGCATTGTCTCCTCTCTCTCAAGAACATCGGACTGCTTGGATGACTTTCTCAATGAGATCCATTCTCCATCATCCAAACGGCGCTTACCATTTGAAAGTTCAATGAAATTGAATGTAGTGTAAATCCACTTGCTCTCATGTTCACAGGAACTTGGCAATTCCAGAGAGACCAGATAAGATGGACTCGCCAACATGATGCCAAATTTTGTCAGGAAAATGCGGGGCAATTACTAATCTCACCAATCAATGCAAAGCCTCGAGTCTCTTCCTTATCAAAATTAAACCGCAAACCAATCAGTCAACAATTCAAAACATTGATTTTCCAGTGTTCTGACTTCTGAGCATAAAATCATCATTTCAGCTTAAAAAACGTGATCTTTGTAAGAATGAAATCAAGAAACCAAACATCGAATTTATAAAGCAGAAGAATCCAAGAAAATGCCAGCTAAAATAAACTTTTAGGAAAATAGAAATCTTGCAACTATCTTAATTACTGAACCTATCCCAGATAAAAATAATGAAACAAATTACAAAAGAAAAATATGAAAGAAAAAAAAACAGCCAAATTCGTCGATAACAAAAAGAACCCATTAAGCAAACCAAAATATTTCTTTTTACACGCATACAACAAGCACACTGGTAAAAAGCCAAATATTCACCAAATCAGATCTCTGGGTTCTAACCAAAATAGACAGAATATTATACTTGCATGGTGATGAGGTGATCACAAATCATCCAGAAATGTAAACATCAATAATTTACCCAAATTCAATCCTTATTTCCCAACCAAAAAAAGAAACAAAGAACGAAAGATCTATCCCTTACTTTCGTCATATCGCGGCCTGTAATTAAACTTCCTAACAATTATATTCTCATCTGAATGATCTCAGATAGAACAAAAATTAAAACACATTCAAAACCAAAATTTAAGAAAAAAGACCCAAAAAAAGAAAAAGAAAAGGAGAAGAGGTAAGAACTTACGGATTGTATTGTAGGGGGGGGGGGGGGGGGGGCTCGATTGGAATTGTATAATTAATCATTCAGTCTTCATCTTCTCCGCCGTCCTTTGGATTGTCTCTCTGCAACTCACGAACCGGAATCTCACGCCTCCGAGCTCCCTCTCCCTCTCTCTCGTTTCTCACTCTATAGTCTCCCTCTCTCTTTCTGTCTTCCTCTCATTTTCTGGTTTTATTCGGAGAGAAGATTATGTAAAATATATAAATATATATAATTATGCGATTTAATATATATATATATACACACATATATATATAACGGAAAAAGAAAGTGGGGGTGGTGGTGGGGCCCTGAACGGCTAAGATCAAAGTAAAGATGGTGTTTGGATGAGTCGCCGTTTGGGATTTTGGGTTGGGGCCCGAATTGAAACCGCTAACGGCCGTTTGTGCACGTGTTAACTTTACTGGCTTCACACGCGAAACGTTTTTATCTTTTCCCGTTTCTTTTAAATGGCATTCCGTTCTCCGTACGCCTCTCCGCTCCGTAGCATTTCCTCGTGCACTCTTTTCTTCCGCTGTTCCACCTTTTTTCGTTATTGCTAATAATAATAATATTAATAACAATAACAAAAAATTATATTTTTTTAAAAAATAAATTACTTTAACACCTCTCGAAATTTGATAATATTATACTTGATATTTGTATATTTTAAAATATTATACTGACTTATTTTAAAATTTAAGATTAATAACAAGAATATCTCTTTTCTCAATCAATTATTAGTTGATCATTTTAACTAATGCATCTTATATTTAAAAAAAAAAAAATATCAATTATATCGTTATCATCACCAATTTCACTCTGTTTTCTCTCTCTAAAAGAGTTTCTCTCTCTTTCTCTTTCTCTTTCTCTTTCTCTCTATACACAAGCAAAAGCAAAAGCACAAGCATAAACACGAACCAAAAAAAATAAACCACAACTGATCTCTCTTTCTTTCCTCGAAAAAATGATTTTTCTGTAACAAATTTTTTTACGGTGTTGGGTGCCCAGAATCCAGCAACCAAAGCCCCAGCACTATTATTCTCTTTTGATTTCAATAAAATGTATACATATACACGCACAAACCCACCATTACTATCATTGATTTTTTTGCAAACCCACCAAAATTTACAAATCTATCTAACCAAATTAATTCAACTTAAGCCATAACAAATTCTCTTAAACATAAACCCACTATTAGAAGTATAATAGTTCCACATATATACTATTATGTAATGTTAGTAGGATTAGATTTTCATAATTTATTTTTTTTATTAACACTTTAGATGTATAACCTCATGATCCTTGTTTCCTTTATTACTACTTTTCATGTACAATCTCATAACCCTTCTACATAAAGATATCTCTTGTTTAGTTTTTATAACAACTTATTTAATACAATGTAGTCCTTTGAGTTTTTTCTTCTCTCTCTTATCTATTTCTTGTCTCTTTTTTGTTATTTCACCAAATCTAACATAGTATCAGAGCTAAAACGATCCTTCCTTTCCTAACATCAGCCATCCTTCACTAGAGAAACCTCCATCACCATCATCAGCCATCCTTCACCATCATCAGAGAAACCTTCACATCCTCCACCATCGGCTCACTGTTATTCTTTCACCAACTCTACTGTTCTTTACTTTTTTTAGGTAACTCTACTATTCATCTTTTGATTTAAAAAATAAATAAATAAAATAAAAATTTTCCTTCGTCATTACCATTGTTCATCACCTCCATCACCAATCCTTCATCTATTGTCATCCAACATCACTATTAAACACCATCCCCAATCATACGTTGTTTAGTCACAGAACGAAGGTTATTAGACTGTAACACACTACCAGGTTCTATCCCCATCGTCGCTGATCAGCCACCGTACCATCATCAACATTATCTCTACTGTACCATCATCAACATCTCGTCGATTCGTCATTATTGTCCATTGTAAGGTTATCAACCTAAGCGTCAGTCCTCAACGATCAGACCCATCATTGTATCTTCACTGTTACTGTGATCATAGAGACTAAGTTTCATTGGCATTATCCAGCTCTCTTCATCGTCAACCATTATAGTGCACTGTGACAAAATCTGGTTCAATAATAGCAAGTTTCTTCTCATCATCGATCTCCACAAATTGCACATCACAGTGCCATCTTATAGAGTTGCCGCCTCACCATCGTCGTCATTAGTAATCGTTATGGTCAAATATCACACAATCATTGCAAAAATCGAAACCATTGCTGCAACCAACATTGCTAGTGTCGCTCTCCAGCCCTTAGCCTTCGTTTCCATCACAAACAATCGCTACGGTTGCAAGATCTTTGCCATCTGCATCATCATCATTCATTCTTAACTGTCTTCATCTCATACACACATCGTAGCATCGTGAAAAGAGGGTTTCAAATCCCACCTTCCAAGTCGCCAGAGCCATTTCGATTTTTCCACCATCATACTCCAATCCATCAGTTCATCACTGTGGTCTCGTCAAGCATCACTAGTTACCCTCAAGCCTCACCAACAACCTAAACAACCTATCTTAGCCCTATACGTCCGCCACATCTACCAATCAATGGTGCAACGTCTCTATTCATCATCACCTAATCAACTTAGTATTTTTCACCACCATATCAAGATTGTGATTTGTTCAAGTGATTTCATCAAAACTCCAGGCATGCCTTCATCTTCTCCACTGTTACACTACCTCGCTGTTGCACTACCCGAAATCTTCTCATCATCATGTAAAAACCTCCAGTCATGCCGTCATCTTCTCCACTCTCACTATCACAAGCCAAGCAACCAACAACATAAGATGCCATTGTCCTTCAACTGCGATTCAACCATCTAAGCATCCACCGGGGCCTTCCTTTCATCACTTGTGAAACCACTGTCATCAAAACCACTGTGGCCGATGACGCCACCAATAAAACCTACAATGTTCGTTACCCCTCAACCACCTCTACTACACCACTGTCCAAATCCCAACACCACCAACCCTTCTCAGTCAACATTCGTCGTCTAGCCGCTCCTCACTTGTGTCCAGCTCTGGAATGTGTTACGCCACATGTCCAATATCTTTAGTTATATGTTACGCCACGTATGCTCTCACACTTGTTACGTGTTATGCCACGTAAGCTCTCGCACGTGTCTCGTCACGTGTTCAATGTGTGTTTTTAGCCTCACCAACTATGTGTTTCATCACATGGTCAGCTCAATTAGAATCGGGTCCACACTTCCATGCGTCGCCATCAGAATCGACTATGCACACCATTATTTGCGCTTCCATGCGCCGCCTTCAGTTTCAGCTCCGCGCTTCCATGCGACATCATTCACTCTATTGCAATTCTACCTCTACAACCATGTCAACCTGGGTAACATCTCCATTTCAACCACAACGCCAACAAGTCAACTATCCACTTTCAAAGATTTTTGTTTGCAAACTCAAGTTGGTCTACCTCCCACCATGAGTTTGAGGGGGGTGTTAGAAGTATAATAGTTCCACATATATATTATTGTGTAATGCTAGTAGGATTAGGTTTTCGTAGTTTATTTCCTTTATTAACACTTTCTATGTCCAACCTCATGATCCTTATTTTTTTTATTACTACTTTCCATGTACAACCTCATAACCCTCCTATATAAAGAGCTCTCTTGTTTAGTTTCTATAACAACTTATTTAATACAATGAAGTCCTTTAAGTTTTTCTCTTCTTTCTTTCTTCTCTATTTCTTGTCTTTTTATGTTAGTTCATCAAATCTAACACCCATCATCATTTTCTTGCTCACAAATACACACACACATATATAAATATAAATATATATATATATATATATATTCACACACAAATCCATCGGTACCATCACTAATTTTCAACAAACTCACCACAATTTGCAAATACACGGACACTCTCTCTCTCACCAAATCAATTTAAGGCCTAACCACAAATTTCAAACCTTTACAAATTACAACAGAAATCTCAATCAAGAGCGGATTTGGAATAGTAGCTTATGTTGATTTCTTATATATGTATGTGTAAACACACACACACACACTTATGAACACAAATTGAAAACCCACCCTCACCGTTAATGTCTCTCTCTCTCTCTATATATATATAAATTGAAAACCCACCCTATATACACATAATTTTTCTTTAATCAAATCAATTCAAACCTCTACAGCCACTACCTTGCCCACGACACCCCTAGCTATCACACCCTATCTAGAAAGACCTGTGGTGGTTGCCGCTGTTGATTCTGGTGATGGCAGTGATGGTATAAGGTGACGACTCATTGGTGGGCAGAGCTTTGGTCGCTGGTTGTATGTGATTGTGGTGGTACTGTTAGATTTTGTACTTTGTAGAGAGATTGACTGATAGTAGTGTCTTGTGATGGGTGGCTATAGTGGGTAACGGTTGGTAGGGATGGCACTTGGTGGAGTGGACAAATGAGGGATGATGGGGGAGGAGTAGAAAGAGGGAGAGAATTGTAGAGAGATCATTTTTTTAGGAAAGAAAGGGATGATAGATTTTTTTAATGGATGGGTAGTAAAGTAATTTTATTATGTTTGTTAATTTCATTTTTTGACAAACAGTGACAAGAGAGGTAAGTGTTATTTTTCAAATTATATGGGTCTATCTGTAATATTGTTAAACTTCAGAAAAGGTCAATATAATTTACCATTTCTAAATTGTATTTCAAATTTTACGTTCAAAATAATGTGTGTACTGTAATAATTATAGAACATTAATTTATATAATTAATGTGTTATAGTTTTATGTTGACACATGACTTTCACATTATTTAAAATAAAAATTTGAGTTAAAAAATTGCATAGTGTTGTATCACTCTAATGAGAAGATCTTTGTTCAATTGTCCACTTTGGCGTGCATGTGTAAGATGTCAATTCGTGTTAATGTGTTGCATTTGAATCGTGTTACGATACATATATATTTAAAATGTATCAATTCTACGTTGACATGAATAATTAATTGTGTCAACTTTTAAAATTCAAACATGATATTTTCATTAAACAAATTACACATATCAATACGATTAACTTATTTATTTAAGTTTTTTTTATCTTTTAAATGAAAAATATATTTGTCTTTTTAAAAGTACTGTTTATTAATTGTGTTAAATGTGTCAACTCATTTATGATACAAACCCATTTATACTCAACCCAAACTCGTTAACTCCGTGACTTATTCATGTCGTGTTCTCTTGCCATGTCAAAAATTAATACTCCTAAGTATGTGTGGGTATAACAGAGTCTAATTAGGCTTCAAGTATTCAAATTTGTTAAATTATTCTTATTACAAGTGATTGATTAAGTGATTTAATTCAAATCGGAGGATATGAAATGAATAGTTCATTTGATAGCAAATGTTACAGATAAAAAAACTCAATAAATTTCTGAGGTGATGTTGTTAGTAAAAAAGTGATAACAACCTAAAATAGAGAGAAAATAGGAAACGAGTCAGAGTATCTTGAAAAGTGTAGAGTACCTATCAATACAATGACAACATCTTTTATTTTTCTTCTTTCTAGTACACATCTCTATGAAAAGTTACTATTTATAGTGGTCTAGGCACGTGCCAAATTGGTAGGGTTTCGAAACAATTACACCAAAAGTTTCATATATACAAAAGAAGATAATAAAAGATTCTATTATGTTATAAAAAGGATTAGAGTGTATTGAATTCAACTCAAGAACCTCGAGGTACTCTCTAGTAAACCCAACACTCTAACCTCCAATCCACATGACCTAGAGTATTCCATTTAGTGCATAGGAAAGGAGACCACATGTGTGTATTCTTCTTAGTTTGACACAGTCCATAAGAGGGGGTTTACCCTTGAGGAACTACTCTTTCAGCTCAACCTGGAATGGCACAAGTGGAACTAATCCTTTTGCTAAGTTAAGAGGAACTCTTTTCAAGCTCAACTAAGTTTAACATTTCTCTTGTCAAGTTAGGGATTCATTTTAAGTCTAACGGTCCTTTATGCTTCTTATCAAGAAGTCATGGCAATGGTTGTTCATTTCATCAAACCAAACCACATGGCCGAAATCAAGCTAAAGTAAGAACCTATGTGTAAGGAAAATAGTATTTGAGTTAATGTAAATTTTCCTTTAAGTTTTGTATTGCCAATTCATTCCCAAAGTCTAAATTAGTAATTGTTAGGTTAGTTGAGTCTTTTTGTTAGTCAATTCAATCCTTAAAAACTTTGATAGATCCAATTTAAATTACAACAATGCATTTTTTAAGATAGAATCTTTCAACGTTGATGTTATTGTGAAGACTAGAGATTTAATTTACTAAGAAAGGTATAAACACACATATAACATGCATTGCATATGTAAGACGAATGTGCATTTAATCTTTCGTTAATGGTTCTCATAGAGTCGTGCATTAAGTGTTTACACATACCCTGGGTTATTTTTAGTATTGGCTATAGATTAAAAAGACCATAAGAATGTGGTGACCTTTAGGCTTGTTAGTTCGTAAAGCGAGTTGTTTTGAATTAGATAGCCAAACAATGTTATCTCATTTGAACAAGAGTCTCGCACATTTACATGAGTGATTATCTGTTTGAGATTGTAAGTTACAAATATTAGATAATATAACATGTCTCATCTAAACGCGACAAAGTCCTATCTAAATGAAAAGATTCATTCAAACACGTCTAATAACACAAGAATCTGGTGGTTAATTACTTCTAATTCGAGTAGGGTTTACATTATAATTCTATATAAGTAGTGTCTTATTATTCATTATTGGGTGATTGATGACACTAAAAAGATACTAAAACCTAAACTCTTTTGAGGGAGAGTTTTTCATCTTTGTGAGTGATTTTTTTTTCCATCTTTACCCTTTATACAATTATCCCTCAAGGTAGTTTGCAGATAGTCAACCTTCTAGTAGTTTATCACATGTTGTCCACATTCTACAACTTTTTTGTGTGCTTACTCCCACATTCTATGAACATGTTTCCTTGGTTTATTTTATTTTTATTATCACGTTCCTACGATCTTTCTAGAAATTTGAGTGTGCACGACTGGTGACAACTATTTCTCTAAAGTTATTTTATGTATCCATTGATGTAACTTATTGCTAGTATAGTGTGTTTGGCTCAACTTAAGAGATTTCAAAAAGGACATTTTCAAGTCCAAAACAGACTTTTGTGATAAATTAGATTTTTAGTTCAGTTTATGAATCACACTTTTTAAAACTATAATAAGTTCAAAACGAAACGAGCCTATAATGTAATTCATTAATTCGGGACATGTGCCACATACTTTATGGATTCATGATTTGGAGTCTCAAGTCATAGTTTGAAACTTATCCTATTTTCCCTATCTTTACCTAATACCAAGATGCCTAGCTACACTCCTATGGTGATTAAATCATAAATGACCAGTCATCATAGATTTTAACCTATTTGTTCAGAAAAATTCTTTAATGGGTTTGGTACATTGAGGTGGCAATGTGTCATTCTAATAATACTCTACCACATATACTGTGTTTCATTATAAAATGTGGGTCATAGTATACATGACAGGATATCATAGCACATTGCCACCTCACTGTATCGGATCCATTAAAGAATTTTTCATGAACAAATAAGAAATTTTTGAATGAGTCTGATATGTCGTGTGTCAATACATCAGTCTAATAACACTCTACCACATTACGTCCCAATCCTACTCACAAATTTTCCTCTTTTGTTCATTCCATGATCGGGCACTTCAGGCCTTGCACGAGCTGACGTAGCATTTTTCTCATTTGTTTAAAGATTGCAAGTGCCTTTTAACCTTTCAAATTAGGAAACAAAAAAACTTTCTAATCAAGGTTTTTAAATTGATTTAATTTTCATTTAATTTGGATGACTTAAATTTAGTTTTTCTAAAAAATTATTTTTTAATCAATTTCAAATGGTCACTTTTTTTTAATTATTTGGTTGAGTTTTTCAATGTTTCCCTAATTTTTTTTTTTTGGGGAAAAATGAAAATTTTGGATAATTTTTTTTTACAAAATGATAAAAAAGGTAACCTCATTTTTTTTAAAAGTAAGCCAATGTGGCCATTTTTTTTTCTTCATTTATTTATTTTATTTAAATTTTTATAATGGTATCATAGTGGGTGTCTGATGAATTTGTATTTCTCTTTTATTAGTTTAGTGTCTATTTTTTTTCATTTATTTCATAAAAGCAAAAGTTTATCTTTTTTCACTCAATTTTTTATCTGTTGATAACTTATACAGTTGACCCTCTTATAATTCATATTAAATAGCTCAATTATCTCTATTAACTAATAGTTGTATTGCTTAATATTAATAGTTGTTTGAATAAATCTCTTTATAATATTAATTCCTAGAAGAGAAAAATATTTATGTATACGTGTGTGTATATATATATATATATTAAAGCATAAAAAGCATTAGTAATTTTACTTTTTAGAAATAAAAAAGGAGATCATATGCATTCTTATAACATAAGATAGATATAATGTATTTTAATTTATAAAAAAGTTCATTATTTTGAAATATATATTGATGTCTTATTTTTTTTTTTTACTTGAAATTGTATATTTTTGAGAATTTTTTATACTAATAAAATTATTGAGAAACTTAATAATTAATAAATATGGGAGGCTTAAAATTTATTAATAATTAAAGGATCGATTACTAAATTATTCTTGCTTCACTCGGCCACCCTTTGGGGTTGGTTTTATTTCTTGTTAAAATACAAAATTATATTCTTTCAAAGGAAAAAATTGAAAATATGTGAATTGTGTTATACCCACCGTAAAGAGCACTAGTGAGCAGTACTGGTGAACAACCCCGGTCTGTATTGTGTTATGCCAATCCCAACAAGTGATATCAGATCTTTATGATATCAATATTTTCTAAGAGTGTCAACTTTTAACACAATATAATAATACGACTCGAACACAATAAGAAATTAACGAGTTTGAGTTTAGCATAAATGAGTTTGAGTCATAAACGAGTTGACACGTATGACACGATTAATAAACAGGTCGTGTTTGAATTTTACTAGTATCAATTTATTTAACACGACTTAACACGTTTAATTATAAAATATATTATGAGTTAAGGTAATTCGTCTCACATCAAATATTTATCAAGATTTTGAGATTTTTATTTATAAAAGAAGTTTTTATTTTGATTTGGCTCATATCCAAAGTTACTAAACTTGAAAATTATCTATACATATTAAAAGATAGGTAAATTTTTTTATTTAAAAAATAAAAAAATTAAATAAATGGGTAAGTGTGTCGACATATGTAAACTGTTTAATAAATGAGTTGAGTTTTGAAACTTGACACAATTAGTTAATAGTGTTGAATTAGGGTTCGCATATATTTTTAAATATGTATGCTTTGACACGACCCGAACACGATACGATAACACGAATTGAGACAAATAGTATTAGAGCTTTCTGTTACCGTAAATAAGATCTTATCTCAATTAATTAAGTTTCACAATGCTTTTTGAAATCACTTTTTGGTTTCTCACTTGATCTCTCTTTGTTGAATCATCCAAATGTCCCTCGTATATGACACAAAAGTCAATATGAAGGCTGAAAAATAACATAATTTGTCACATCAAATCACAAATCTGTAAGCGCACCCTCACTTCACAAAATAGGAGACATGGCATATAATTTCAAATATCTTGTGATACACATGGTGTCCTTGTAGCCTCAAAACCATTACTCCAAAAAAAAAAAAAGGTTAGCCTAAAAAAGTTATTCCAATGAATCCTTTGTGGGAGAACACTTATAAGGTCCATAGTGATATGATTTATGAGAGAAATCAGGAAACAAAGAAAGTCATGTTTTATACGGTGAAATGAATATTCTAAAAATATTCATTTAACTTTTTATTTTTTTATTTTTGTTTAGTATAATTGGTCATGGAATTGTCATACTTCAAAAGGATCTTTACAAGGAGCTCATACAACTAATGTAAGTTTTTCTTCTTTTAGATCAGTGAACTAAGTAAAAGTTGGCAAATTAAGTAGATGAAAGAGCTTGTTTGGGGGGAGCGGGTGGGCTCCTCATCCCGTGATTCTATCTCCCCTGTCCCGACAAACAATGCCGAAGTAAAGGTTTAATCTTGTTTGGATAAGCGGTAAAAATTGTGATTTGAAAAAAAAGTATAGTTTGAATTAAACTGTTAGTATTTGAATAAATATATTCAAAACATAATATTATAATATTTGAATGAGCTATTAAAAGAATTGAATGTGTTATATAAAGATAAAATGAGCATTTTTAGTACAGGGAGTTTAGAAAAAAAGTTTTTTATTAACACTTTTGATGTTTGGACTTTGAAATGTTTAAACCAGCATTTTGAAAACGTCGAAACAAACATTTAAGAGTAAATTATACTTTTAAACTTTGAACTCTACCTTAAATTTCACTTTATTCGTTATTCTTTCAATTTTGTCAATTTCCCCTTTCAGATTTTAATTTCATCCTTCCGTCATAATTAGATGTTTAATGTGGACGAAAAAACGCAATTTTTTAAATTCGTATGTATTTCACACGCGATCTTTTTTATCTACATTCAACGCCCCAATTGTGACAGAAAGATAAAATTAAAATGAAGGTAAAATTTAAAAGATAAAATTGACAAAACTAAAAGAATATAAACTAAAATAAAATTTAAAGATAAAAAATATAATTTTCTTTAAAATTCAAATATTAAAAAAATTGAATTTGAATTTTGAAAGAATGTTTAAAAAATGCAACCACCCTAAGTTTAATACAACCTAGAACCAGTATAATGTAATACACATAGAGAGAGAGAGAGAGAGAGAGAGAGAGAGAGAGAGAGAGAGAGAGAGAGAGAGAGAGATCCGGACTGAAATATGACGTCCCTTTTGTAAAATCGTTTTCATGACAGTGTCAATATATAATGGGACAAAAATGTCAATGTTGATGATCTAAGACAATACTGCATTTTCTCCACTCAGTCAACTTCAGAGATAAGAGATGATAGGAACATCAATGTCATAAAAACTTGGCCTACCAATGGAAATCAAATGACTTGAGATGTCCAACCACTTGATTGTTATTATGTCCTAATGTTTACCAATCATGATAATGACTCCCTTCCATTTAGCTGAAGGAAAATAGAATAAAATAAGAGAATGAAGGCAAAAATGTCAAAGAATACAAGCCTCAAGCCCCTCACAACAACATTAAGCTGAAAGAAAATTTAAGGATAAAAAAAGGAAAATACAAATTTATTATTTTCTCTCCCATCATCTTCTTCTTTAAAAAAAAAAGCGGGCATGGCATGACCGTTGTGCCTCGGAAAACAGTAATGCTATCCTTACTTGACACTTTTACTAACAGTATTTACACAGCTGATGTGGTAGTATTCTATTGATTTTATATCACATGTGACAGTATTCCATTGATTTTATATTACATCATGATGTGATATAAAATCAATAGAATACTTATCACATCAACTGTGTAAACACTTTTGATAAAATTATTGAATTAGCATAACATTATTCTTCGAAAAATTATTCTTTTTATGAATTTCAATAATTGAGAAGATGTACTATGAAAGCAGCCTCAACCATCCAGGTAGTCAAAGCTCCACATGGATGTCTCACCTATTTGGGATCTATTACCACCTTTTTACTTGACAGTTACAGATGAGGGGCATGACTTAGAACAGTGGGAACCTACTTAGCAAGCTTTTGGAAATTAGTTGGTGGCCATTAAAGCTCTAGTAGTAGGGTCCTCCATTTTTACGGACTAAGGGGCATTCCAATCCAAGATTTCTGCTTTTATTTATGTCCCTCACCTCTCTAAATCATTGTTAACTCCACATTGTATTTGTCAATCACCAAATTGTTTGCATTTCATGAAACCATTCCATATCCAGACCACCCCTTCACCTTTCTAAGGTAAATTCTCAAGCATGCATCAAAAAGCCATTGCATCATAATGCTTTATGTATCACTTAATTTTGATACTTCAATAATTGAGTGAAAACCCAATTGGGTATCCATGGCTTCTCCCAAAAAAGAGTTCACGAGTTTAAATTTCACTTTCTCATTAGTAAGAATGGATTTAAGAATAGGTTGGAATAGGCTGTAATCCCTCTACAAAATCTGACATAAAACAAATTTACATGTAAAATTTTGAGTTTTTTCAATTTAGGCCCACCTCTAAATTTTGACCTAATCCAATCTTTACCTATCATTTCTTTTTTTGAAAGAATTTTTACTTAGTCATAGGCTGACTGAATTATCTATTTAGAACTCATATTTAAAAGCTGCATGTTATTGTTAAATTGTATAGTCTTCTGCTTCTTTATAATATTAAAATTGTAGTGTTGGATTGAAAGATTCTATAAATATATATATATATATATATATATATATACACAAAAGGAAACATGATAATGGGCACATCTCTTTTTCTAATGTTCTTTTTCCTTTCTTTCGCTCACACAATGGCACATGATGACTTCAAAAAGATAGCATAAGTATAAATTAAAATAACACATTCCTCTCTTTGGAAGGGAAAGTATTAGTTAGAATCTGTACTACTTGTAATGCAAGATGGCATCTCAGAGAGGCGATAGAGAATGGCAGAGTGTAATGCAAATGCAGTACAAAAGCATTTGCACATTCGAATAAATAGCATGATGTTTAAAATTAGTGCTGTGTGCATGGTATCTTAAAATTCTCCTAGCTTTTCACTCCTGTTGTGTGCCTAATAAAGGCATCTCTTGAAGGATATATGCCAAGTATCTACAGGGGAATGGAATTTAAATGTTCCATTTCAATCTATGGTTTGCAACGAATGATGTGAAACATACATGCAAGCATTTTTGGACCAGTTGGATTGCCGGAAGTCCATTTTCTATTGAAATAGAGACATTTCCAACTCTTGTTATTTGATGGTTGCTTTGGAAAACATGTTGGTCACCAAGGCGGCTATAATATAAGCAAATTAGAAGTCGAAGGTTAATAAAAAACTAACTCTACAAGAGAGCCAAGAGCAACACCAGAAAAAAAAAAATTAGGACGAGGCTAAAAAACTTCCGGAAAAAATTTTAGTCCGAATTTTGAATTAGGTTAAAATTTTGAGGTGGAAATGAGAGAAATGATAGATAAAAATTAACTTGGGACAAATAATTTGGGTGTGGGATAAAATTTTGGGGGATAAATAAAAGAAATAATGAGAAAAAATTAGGTTGGCCTAAAATTTTAGTATGGACCAATTTGAAAAATACCAAAACTTTACATATATAAAAAATATTTTCTAAAATTTGGGATAAGGCTAAAACCCGACCTAGTCTACTACTAGTTACGCTCCTTGAAAAAGACCTCAAATTTTATGTATTTATAGTATAATCAAATTGAAAGTCTAAAAGTTAATAAAAATTTAATTTTACGAAAAAATTGTGAAGACTCCATCTTAATTCTATTAAAAGAATTTTATTCATATTATACTTTAATTTTTTTTTTATAGTTATTTATTTAAATAAAAGAATTATAAAAAAAATTATTTAAATATATAAGAAACAAAGTAAAAAAAAATACATTATTATAAAAAAATTCTCATTTAGAATTGTTACTTTCTCATTTTAGGTTTCTAATTGTAAAATTGCTTCCATCCAAAATGACCTAGGATACGAGTTTGAATTTCAAAACGCGGAATAAGAATTTGAGAAGCTATTAATTTTATTTATTTTTTATTTTTTATAATTTAGATTATCATATCCAAATATATTTTCACAGTTTTTAAAAAATTAAATACAAAATTTTTAAAATATTTTTTAACAAAATTATATCTAAATCGTTATCCAAGCACAACCAAAGTCTTTACTTTGCTACAAGTTATACTATTTTTCTATCGAATACCATGGTTTCGTTTTGGCCTGGAAAAACTTTTTCTGTCCAAAAAAATTACAATTTCTTTGTCTAAGTATGAAATGCATTAGTGCAAGCCAATTCAGGTTTATCAAAGGATTAGAGAGTTTTCACATGCACAACATTATTTCAGTTTTGTCACTAGATAAACTTTCATCTCCACAAACCTTATGAAATAAGACTTAAGTTTTAGAACGTATTGCCTTAAAGGCACATATCTCCGTCCATTCTGCCACATGAGACTAAAAAACTGTAAATTCAGATTAAGTCTACAAGTAATATCAAACTAAAGAATATTTTCTAATTTATAAAGACATCAAAAGAGAAAAAGAAAAAAAAAAAAAAAAGAAAGTCTGATTTTCTCTTAGGAGGAGGAGCGAAGGCTCCCCCCTCGGGTTCTAAAGATAAGTGATTACTGGTATGAACTTTGAGACGGTGCATATAGCCAGAATGGTTCAGATTCTAAACCAACAGAAGATGTCATAAGGGAATGTTCACATCAAGCATAACAGGGTACTTTCTCCATAGCCAAGGACATGCTGTTTGGCTGCAATATGAATCCAGGAATTGGTGCAGGGTTGTGTAATTAAAGCTTTTGGGAATTCTGCCTTTGGATTCTTTTCTTTTGGGGTGAAACAACAAAAGGTGCAAGCTGGATTTCTGCCTACTCCGGATGCCCTACAAACACTATACAGAACTTGGTTTTTTTTTTTTTTTCCCCATTGCCATTATTGAATAAGATAAGATTCTCAAGTCAATTGTTGATGCTCCAATTTTATGTTTCAGGGTGACATAATGATGGTGTCAAAATCTTGTTTGATGAGATGAACGGCTGAGATCTTCTTCCTTTCTCCTATCATGCCAATCATGTTACAAAAACAGGACAACGATCAAGTACCCGTGACAGATACTCCTATCATAATGAAAGATTGAAATATTTTTATTACTGTGTAGATCTGTCATACCGTGTCTTGATCTGATGGCATGCTCTATTTAGTCATATCGCATACATACATATACATACATAACAATGCCACTCATTATATAATTGCATGAACAATTGAATTATTCTTCTATGGCTTAAATTGTTCAGACATTGCCTGATATGAATTATACAAATCAAATTATAATTATAGCTGCAAATATGCAAGTTTTTATTTATCTTTTTATCACTCCATCTTCAAAATATGCTCAGGCCTTCAACTGAAAATGAGACATCTATGCTACAACTAACAGTCGAAAAATCATTAAATCTCCAACTGTTTGGTTTAACTCTAAATATAATTATAATTTATATGAATACAATAAGACCTCGTTTGGACGATTGGAATAAAAAAGTTAAAATCGGATAAGAAATAAAATTTAATGAAGATATTAAATATTCTATTCCAGTATTTGGAACATGTCCGGATAACAAGTATGAATATGTTGTTTTACTTCAATTGTATACTTAAATTAATATAATTATTAATAAAATCTTATGAAAATAAAATCTTTGTGATAGAAAATTAAATTCAATGGAATTTTAAATATTCTATTCCAGTATTTGAAGCATGTTCGGATAAAAAATATGGATGTGCTGTTCTACTTCAATTCTATACTTAGATCAATATAATTATTAATAAAATCTTATAAAAATAAAATATTTATGATATTAAATTTGTATTCTAAATTTTTTTTTTGAGATTTTAGGAAAATCAAATTCCTAAAATATATTTTTTGAAAATATATGCTTAAAAATTCAAAAACAAAAGTTAATAATATGAGTGATTGTGATAGTGAGTGATTGTGATACATCAACTAGTCTAACTTAGTAAATAGACAACTATTTTTTTAGTGCGTATGTGCCTACACAGGAACAAGATGTGTGTGCATGCGTGCTCGCTAGTGTGTATGTGACAAAAAAAAATATTATATAATAATAATAAGATAGTGGATAAAAAAATATATACAAATATATATATATATATATATATAAATAAGTGAAATGTGAGTGCAAATAAATGCTAGTGAGCGTATAGAAAAGAAAATGTAAGTGTTTTGTGCTAGTATAATATGAGTGAATAGTGTGTGTATGCAAAAGTAAAATGAAAATAGACAATTATTTTTTAAGAGTTATACTTGCAAATGCACACACATTTTCTTTCTACCTTTTCTCCCTCTCTCCACCTTCGCATCACTTTACACACACCCACTTTCATTTGTTCCCTTGTCCTTATTTTACAACCCTCAAAAAATAATTATCTCCTCTCATTCCACCTTTGCATACACATGTTATTCACTCATATTATATGCATTCACTAACCCAAACATTCACATTTTCTTTCATATACACTCACTAGCACTTATATAGATATTAATTGTATAGATTTTTTCATCCATTATCATATTATTATTATATAGTGTTTATTTTAATGATTTCTATCTCAATCACTCACTATCTTATCATTATTGTTATATAATGTTTTATTCATGTCACATGCACACTGACACACACACACACATTCAATACAATCTCACTCATCACTGTTCACACACTTCACATCACCCACTATGCACTATTGTTTTATCACATGCTGCACTTGTATCTATTTATATATATAATGATATTTTATTATATTTAATTCATTACTATCTTATCATTATTATTATATAATGTTTTATTCATGTCACATGCACACTGACACACACACACACATTCAATACAATCTCACTCATCACTGTTCACACACTTCACATCACCCACTACACACTATTGTTTTATCACATGCTGCACTTGTATCTATTTATATATATATAGGATGATATTTTATTATATTTAATTCATTACTTTGATGTATAATTTTTACTAACTTAGACTAAGTTATTGAGTAGGGGTATTACAATGTGTTATGCCCACTAGCTGTCACACCAACAGACACATCATCATGTGTTCTGCCACATCAGCCCAAGAATTAGTAGATTGATATGGTGATAGAGAGAAAGTATATATTACGGAAAGTGAAAAAATAATCTCTATAAATTAACTAAATATCATAACGTATACGGAAAACTATGTATAAGCTTGAGATAAACACATATACAAAATGCAAGTAAGTGAAATATACACAAAAGAAAATAGGTAAATAGGATATTCTACACTATGTAAGTAGGTAGTTGAATACTCTATACAAGGTAAGTGGGTAATACCAGATTCTATATAATATACACGAACAATTGTTATTTTTGTAATTTTCTAACAAGTACCTAATAGGATATACACAAAAGAAAATTAGATGAATAAGATATTCTATACTATGTAAGTAGGTAGTTGAATATTCTATACAAGATAAGTGGGTAGGACGAGATTCTATACAACATACACCTACAATTGTTATTTTTGCAATTTTCTAATAAATACCTAATACATATGTTTGGCTTAATAAATAATCAATATAATATTTGTGCATGGGCATACCAAGCTAGACGAGTTCATGTGTGAGCCAAACTTTAATTCTTATAATTTTAAGTGGAATTAGGCAATTTTAAGAAGTAAGGAATGTCCTACTTGAGGTTCTGTTACCTTTGAAACAAGGACTTATACATAGGGAATGCCATTGCAAAGATGTATGTACACAAATATACTCAGACATTAGGGTGCTGACATGTGATCTATTTATATAAAAGAATAAAAATCATTAAAAAAAAATTATGAAATATTTAGTTCACCACCTTTAATTGAGTTTTTTTTTTTTTGTCGACCTGTTTGTGAATTATCAAATTGTACATTATGGCACACAACAGATAAGTGATGATCATTGAGAGAGTATGAAAAACGTAATCTACATAGAGAAAGTGGAGAACATGGTCTCTCATGCGATTCATGCATGAAGAGAGAAAAATTAGATGGTTTATGAGAGAAAAAGTAAAGAACATGGTTCCTTATATGCTACATGCAAGAAAAGAATAAGGTGATCCATAAAAAAGGGGGTGAGCGCTTACCAAACCGCATAGGGGGAAAATGGATGAATGATCTTAGATACAAGAGTAGAAGAATAAAATGATAAGCATGGGACACTTGGCAATTCCCCAAGCCACATGTTTTAGTAACCACCCACTTTTGCATATTTGGGATGATTGATTCATTTTTTCGTAAATACTAAATAGTTTAGTAACTGTTGAATCATCAATTGTTCTAAAAGCTTTAAGTTGGTAGAGAATTGGTCTAACAATATATATCAAGCTATTTTAACATCCTCCCTCACATGTAATCCCGTCTTGCACGTGAAGAATAAAGAGTAGGGTGAGAAATGCGAGAGAATTAACTCTAGCGTCATAGGGTGAGAAATGCATAAAGTGAGACTTGAACCCAAGACCTCTTAGAACGAGAGCTCTGATACGATGTTGAGAGAAAGAGAATGTAAACACAAATTGTATATATGTATTGTGTGTTTTACAATAAAAATAACCCTATTTTATATATGAGAGGAAGAGTATATAAATAGAATGTCAAGCGAAAATGAAAGGAGGAGGAAAAGGAAATAAAAGAAAGGAAAACCCTAGAGCTATACAAACTATGTACAAACTCTAGTTGTTATGAGTTAGAGAATATAATAATAAAATTACACCCTCTCTAACAGTTTAAGCTTTTAGATGAGTTGGTGGCTTCACATGGTATCAGAGCAGGCAAAAGGTCCTGAGTTCAAACCTCACCGTCACCCTGAAAATTTAAATTGATACGTGTAGGCTCAAATTGGCTACACTTGAGGGGGGCGTATTAGAGAATATAATAATAAAGTTACACCCTCTCTAACAGCTTAAGCTTTTAGATGAGTTGGTTGCTTCACATCATGCACAAATATACTAAACTCTAGCTACAAGCTATACAAACTTGTTTTGTCTTACTTTAACCACATGAGCATACTAAACTTGAAGCTCGTGCACGATTATGTTACTTTCTTAGGGTATGACATCGAACATAAGGGGTATCGTTGTTGGGATCCCATTTCAAATCATCTTCGAATATCTCAACACGTCGTCTTTTAGGAACACACCATCTTTTCTTCCTTGTCACCTTTTCATCACTCTACTATACATAATCTCTCATTCTTCACTAATCCTTCTATCAAGTTATTTCCTACTAACATTGATGCTGGTACTTCTGGTGAATCTCCTTCAGACATCCCGACAACCTCTCCTTTAGAAACTGCTCCATCTGTAGGTCCTGCTCCAAACCTTATTGAGACATTTCCGCCATCTTTTGACATCCCAGAGTCTTCTTACTCTCTAGACCATACATATTGGCTTTCCACTTAGGTGAGAGAACCATCTGTCCATCTTCGTAATTTTTATTATTTTTCTATACTTATTTCCTTGCATGAGCCTTAGTCCTTTCCTGAGGCCCAATCTAACCCTTTGTAGCAGCAAGCAATGACTGAGGAATTGTAAGCCTTGGAGAAAACTCGTAACTAGGATTTGGTTGATCTTCCACCAAGAAAGGCACTGCAAATGGATCTATAAAATTAAGACTCGTTTTGACAGGCTCTATTGAGCGATATAAGGCTCAACTTGTTATAAAAAGGTTCACTCAAGAATATGGTATTGATTATGAATAAACTTTTGCTCATGTTCCCCCCTTACTACTATTGTTCACAAGTCTACTAGCAATTGTTGTAGGTCATAAATAGCGTCTTTTTCAAATGGATGTCAAGAATACCTTCCTTAATGGGGATTTGTAAGAAGAGGTATACATACAGCCCCCTCTAAGTCTTCCCCATTCTCCACACCAAGTTTGCAAACTTCATCGTGCTTTATATGGCCCTAAGCAAGCTCATCATGCATAGTTTACCAAGTTCAATAATACTATTAGTCATTCTGGGTTTACTTCCAGCTCTCATGACTCAGCCATCTTCATTCGAAAATTTGAGCGAGAGATTGTTCTACTTTTGCTCTACGTTGATGATACGATAATCACCGATGATGAAATCTCTGGCATCTCTGATCTTAAACAGTTCCTTAATCAACATTTTAAGATGAAGGATCTTGGTTCTCTCATCTATTTTCTGGGTTTTGAGATTATCTCTACTTCTGATGGGTATTATCTGTCTCTACGATTGGTGCATGTTACTTCCGCTACTCAGACTGCTAATATCTGCACCAAAACTCATCCTCCTGGTCGCTTTCATGACTTGATTTTCAAACTCAAGTTAATCTCTATCTTGCTACCTTGAGTTTCCCCCGGAGGGGGGGGGGTGTTAACAACATATATATAGTAGCTAGGGTTTAGTATATTTATGCATGGTGGCTAGGGTTTGTACATAACTTGTATAGCTCTAGGTTTCCCTTTCTTTCTTTTCTTTTCTCTTACCTCCATTTGTACGTTCTTCCTCTCCTATATAAAGGAGGGTTATTTTCCTTGCAAAACACACCATACATATATACAATATATGTTTACATTCTCTCTCTCAACAATAACCACCCACTTTATCTCATGAATCACCTTATTCGTTTCTCTCCATTGCATGGATTACATGGGGGATCATGTTCTCCACTCTCTCTCTCATTGACCACTTTATTCTCTCTTCATATATAGACCATAAGAGGAATGATGTTCTCTATTTTTTTTTCTCTTTGTGGTCCATGTTCTTCATACTCTCTCATTTGTCCTTTGTGTATAGTGTAAATGGGCATGATTTGACAATTCACAAGAAATCAGGTAAATGAACTCAACCAACAGAGATTGACCAAGTAATCCGTTATTTTTAATAATTTCTATTTTCTAATACGGACATACCACATATCAAGCACCCTAACAATTGAGTATATTTAGATACAAACAAATCATTATCAAGAACGAGGTGCCATACCAAAATTGGAGAAAAAATAAATTAAGTACACTCACCTTTCCATGTTTCTTTCCTTTAAATTTCAATAAAATAGAAGAACATTTGTTGGTAAAAGAAAAGCATATACTTGTCAAATTATACGACCACCGTTTTGATTTCAGCATTAACTAAAATTATATAAACATTTAGAAAATGTTAAAATCACAACGACAGTCGTATAACCTAATAACAATCATACTAAGATTTCTTGTCCTTCTAGATCACAATTTAAATGAAGATTGCATGGTAGGGATAGACTGACTCAATTTTTGTTCTTTTTCCCACAAATTAGAAAACTATAATTACAGCTGATGGTGGGCATTTCATCAAATTGACAATACTGTTGTGAAAATTCTCTATTTTCAAAAATGGCCTAATTCTCAACTATCATAAGCACAAAAATTGCAAAGTTGAACATAGAAAAAGCAATTCAAACATAAACATTAAGGAATCTGAAAACAATAACTGAACCCCAAAATAAAGTGGAGCTTTTAGGAAAGGTAATGGAGAAGTTTCTTACTGGTGTAATGGCCTCGAAGTATCAGTTCGGACCTCATCAATGAGGTGGGTTCAAGGTCCACGAAAAAGTGCACTGGACTTGTTTTCCGGCCCCTGGTTCGCTGAAAATTTTATTGAAGGCATCGCCTCCACCGCCAACAGTTTTGTCACTCGGCAATTGTCCATCAGGCTTCACAACAATCAGCGATTCAAAAATAAAATCAAAACAAAATTACAAGATAATACATTTTAGGATGTTCTAGAAAAATGGGTATTGTGGAGGCTGATATACAATACCCATGCTGATCAATGTGGATATGGATTGAGATGGATTCTGGGTTTAGTAGGGGCTTCTGGAGAGAGTAGGAAACTTTGAGAGAGGGAGAGGGAGAGAGAAACAGAGAGAAATGTTGAGAGAGAGAGAGAAGATTTGGATGTAAAAGAATCAGATCTGGGCACAATGGTCTAGGAGTCAGCAGTTTGATGTCACCGTTAAAACATTTGAATTTCGAATTAATGTGGGTGGGACACAGCTTGAGGACACCGTTAAAACATTTGAATTTCGAATTAATGTGGGTGGGACACAGCTTGAGTGACCGTTAAAAACCAAAGTGAGATTTCAACCTTACTCAGCTGTTAGCTTTGCTGGCCAATAAAGGCCCAAGTTTTATTATCCCACAGGTTGGCTACATCTACACTTTATATGTTTCGAGATGCAGTCATTATATTTATAAAAATAATTCACAACAAGCCTGCTTTACTATCATAGAAATTGAATCCCAACAAGCCTTTTTTTCTTCTTACCGATGTTTTCGGATGGCTTAGCCTAACTGCCCAAGGTGATGGATTAGGCTTGCACAATTCACAGAGATGAATAAAATGCACATTTTGGTGCTGAGTGGGTCCTCCAACTTAGCTCACAATTTATCTGATGAAGTTGCGTGAACTCATGTCCATAAATGGTCTCATCCTATAACAATTGAACCCAAGTTCATTTACCTTCAAAGAATGTAGCGCGCGCGCTCTTTCTCTTTCTCATATTTTCAAGAAAAATTAGACCTATTTCAATAGTAAAAGTCATTTTATTCCTACTAAAATTAAATTTTAATAATATTACAATACTAAAAAATTCTATTTTGACATTTCTATTTCAATGGTAAAATATTATTTTTTTTTTTATAGTAAAACTACCATTTTTCTTTCCTGACTATTATTTTCAACCATTGAAAATAGGAAAAAAGTAACATTAAATCTGAATCATTGATATTTTACAATATAAAGCATCGAATGTGAATAGTAACTACCAAAACAAAAGCTATAATTGATAAAAAAAATTTACTTTAGCCAAATTTTGATAAGAATTAAAAATACCATTAGAGTAAAAAAAATTTTAGCTAACCTATCAAAATTTAGCTTTAATAACTCATTTAACTTTACTATTGGAGTTAGCTCTTACATAGAAGGTTTATCATCTATGCAATATCAGAGTTTAGGGTAACCAGCCCAATAAAGTTTCTATGCAATATCAGAGCTTAGAGTAACCAGCCCAATAAAACTTTTTGGCTAACCCAATTAGTATCTACTAGAGGTCCTATGTTTATCAAAGCCTAGCCTACTCCGAATCACTGAGTCTACCTTCAAGTCATTATTTTATAAGCTAATCAATTGGGTTAACTCAGTTGATCGCATATAACATTCTTCTCAAAAAAAAAAAAATTATGGGTTCAAGTTTTACTATTTTAAAGTAATGTGAAATTAGTTTATCCCTTCTAAACATGCGTCAAATTAGACTTGTCTCTTTTAAGGCCCATATTAATACAACTCTTCTAGTAATTAGGTTCTTGTACATTTTTTATGTAAGTTCTTTGATATGTAACACTTTACTTTGTATTTCTAGTATATGGAAGATTTGTAATACTCAGTGCAATAAAAAAGAAGTCAATGTTGTGTAAACCTCTTTGTCTTGGTCTTGTTAGTGATTATATGACACAATTTCAGCTTTGAAAAGAAACTATACTGTGTGTGTGTGTGTATGAAAATTATTATGTTACCTATACTTTTGACTCAAAAATTGGTGTTCAAATAATATGACAATGTTTTATTTGACCATTCATCACATCGGTGAGTAATGGACAATAAATGAAAGGTTAACAAATCATTTAGACACCATTTTTTGAGTCCAAAATTGGAGCAGAGGAGAATTTCTTTGTCTAGATCTCTTGATCTCTCTCTAATATATATTGCTGGCTGGTGAGAAAAGGAGAAAATATTGGAAAATCGGGGTATAGTTCTTTTTTTTTCCTTTTGTTCTTTTGACTATGGTGTGGTTGATTGTGAAAACTGAATAAAGTAGAATTCTTCCATATTCATTGATTTTGATGAACGAGGACAGAAATAGGGGAAAAAATTTAAGGGCCTAGAAAATTTTGTTAAAAAGTTTTTTGGACTAAATAAAATTTTAGAGTGAAAAATGAGAGAAATAATGGGATTAAGATGAATAAAATTTTTGAGTCAAGTCAAGATTTTGGATGTGAAATGAAAGAAATAATGGATAAAGATTGGACTGGACAACCCCATCGAGTAGCTCAACTGGATAAGTCTTGGAGACTACTCCTCAAGAAGTATCGAGATCAAGTGGCCAGGGAGCCACCGCCTCGCAAGTGTTAGCTTGTGAAAATAGCGGTCGGAAAAGGCTGTAGTGCTTTATGCTTGTACCTCTTACTCAAAACAGATAGCTCCATTGCATTATCCAAAAAGATTGGGTTGGACCAAAATTTTGAATTTTATTTGTATAAAAAAAATTATAGTTATTTCATGAGTCCTTCATATATACCTTGTGATGGCTTGAGAGAAGTTATTCTATTAAGATGAACTCTGTGATTTTAGCTTCACAATAAATTTCATGTAGACTCCACAAAATATTAAAATTATAGAAGTTCAAGAAACTATTTCTCTAATTTTGCAGGTGGACAAAGCAGGCATGTTGTGCTGTTATTTATTTACTTTCTTTTATCTTTAATCTAAGCATTAGAGATCCAACAAATTAGAAGTGGAAAGTGTAATAAAATAACTTGGTCCTTGTATTAATCTTTTTGTTTTCTAAGGCTATTTTAGCTCTGTCTTTTTTAATGAAGTTTTAATTATTAAGTAATAGAATTATTAATTATTCACTATAAAATCAAGTTAATTTTTTTTAAAATTTATTAATTACTAGATTATTAACTTATTAAATATTAGTTATAAGAATGTTAACTTTATTATTATTTTTTTAGAGAGCTCCTGACTTTAGCCTTCTCCTTCTTCTTTTTTGAGATAATATGAGAAACAACTTCATAAACCCTTTTTTCCCTCTTTTTATGTTTTAATTGTCTTCAAATTCAAGAAAACAAAATATTAGAAAAAGACCAAACACAATCTAAGATTCCAAAACATATTTTAACTCCATTTTCTTGAGCCAAGTTGAGAAAAAAAATATTAATTTGTATAGAAAAATATTGTTCATTTCTTTGCATTGGGATGTCATGGTCTCGGGTGGTGATGATGAACAAGATGAATGTTTCCTTGTATGAGTCATTCCAGTAGTTCATTTAAAAAAAAAAAAACCCTTGAGAAGTCTGAGCACAAGATTTGGGAGAGCCAATCTCATTGGAGTGTCAGGCAAAAATTCATCAACTTTCAATATATTAGAAATGCAAGTTGCAAGTTGCAATACATTTTTTAATCAAAGATACCAAATTACCAGTAGTGCTGAACTTTTCACAATCTGACCTCATTAATTAGTATATTATTAAAACCTTAACTACTTGGCAATGGCTAGGTCATGTTTGAACTGAAGGGCGCTGACTTTGAAGTACAGAAAGCCAGCACCAAACCAGTCAAAATGGCATATTTTAGAATACATTAATGCTGGATCCAAGCCAGTTGATTAATCCATGCCAAAAGTAGAGAAGGTCATTGTTGCATTGCCTATAACCTTCCTTTGCCTAAAAAATCAGATGTGCATGAACAAGAGTTTTTTAGGTTCGAGACTCGTCCCGTGATATGTGGTATCAGAGATGCCTCTTTAATCAGTGCACTTCAACATTAATTACTTTTCTTAATAGACCATTGTATATGGATAGAAGTTTTCTTTTGAGTTGGAGACTCGATTCCTGATACTTGGTATCAGAACAAACCTGATCCCTTATTCAATGCATGTCAACATTGTTGCATTGTCTCTAACCTTTCTTTGCCTAATAAACTAATGTGTATGGACAAGAGTTTGTTTGGGTTGGAGACTCTACTCATAATAAGTGGTGTCAGAGCAGACTTGACTCCTTACTCGATATACACCAAGCATTTACACCAAAGGTTATCTACATAGATAGTGGGTCCACCTGCTTCTAAGGTTGATGGGTAGGCAGGGTCATTCAACCACAATAAGAAGGTCCGGTATTCAAGTGGAGAGAGAATGTTACGAAATTCCACATCAGACAAGTACTAAAGTGTCTTGATGCTTGTAAAGCGGGTGCGGTATATCAACTTAATAAACTAATCTTTTAGGTTACAGACCCAACCCTTGATGATAAGAGTCCTACCTAATCTAATTCCTGCACTTTTCTAATTAGGTTCATGTTACCTCAACCAACCAGTTTATGCATGCCAAAAAGACCTAATTTTTGTTAATTTGGTGGTTAACAAACAGATTTTGAATGTATGTAAGAAATGGTCATAAAAGATATTTAAAAAAAAAAAAGTAGCAGTTTTTTTGTGATAATAAAGTCACTAGAAGTGAACCCAAACACAGCCTATCTAGATTACATTTGAAAAGAAGAAAAATTAAGAGTTTATCCAGATGTCCAATAATCTTCTTCTTCTTCTTCTTCTTCTTCCTCCCTACTGCACTATTCCTCTATAAATCATCCATCGAATTTTACTCCATGCACGTGACACCAGTTTTAAGCACAGTCCAAGTCTTTACAAAGCCCTAGAAGGATTTGTATACAATCACATAAACAAATTGAAGATCAACAGAACACAAAAACAAGTGAGGCCGGGTCTCCAGACTACAGTCACATTGAAACTTGTCAATTCATATATATGGTCACAAAATAAGATCTTCTTTCGGTGCAATATATATTTATGGGTGTGTATGGTCTATAAAATTTTGACAATATTTTTCACTTCAATTCGTGGAATCAATCTAGATAAGGTGGTGTCATTTAAAACTCCAAAGTTATACATCAATTATTCTAACATTTTTTCTCTTCCCTCAATGCATGGAGGGAAGAGAAGATGCTCATGAATTAAACTGATACACGTGCAGTGTTCTTTCAACTCTCATCTCCATGCTCTAGAAGCCAAGCTATTCTTCCCATGCATATTCTGCTATATATATATATATTAATTATGGCCATCTTCAAATCATAATAAGCCCATACTTAATTTTTTTCTAGCAAAAGTAAACAGGTGAGAAGCAATATAAGACTAAATCCAACCAATCTCACAAAAATAGTACTTATTCTTTGGAGATGTGATGGAGTTTTATATTCATAATTGGTAACTGCAAAGTGATGTGAAACATAAGAGGTTAAGTTACAACCAAAAAAACTTTAAATTTTTTCTATCAATAAAAGTTTATACATATGTTTGCTATATTATTATAAACTCGAGTTTATGAGATAAATATTAGTCTTTTAATAGTGAATAATTTAGAAATTGAGTTTTCATTCGTTTCAACTACTTTTTATCTCTAATTCTCAGATCTTCTAACAGTTAAAGCACAATATTTCAAATAAGCTCGAACCCATGGGAATATTGTCCCTGTATATGCACCGCTTAGACCAATACAGAATGATATTTCATTGATACAGTAAGAATTTTAGGACATAGAACAAGAAAGTTTTGTAGGTTAAACATGATTAATTTGTAACAGTTTGTTTGACGATTGAAAAGTTTGTTTAACCAGTGATTATGAGGCCTGGCTTTCAACTTCACCGACTTAGGAGAGAACAATTTATATATATAAATAAAGAATTAAACAATGCATGAAAAAACGATGATGTGAATGTTTATATATATAATAAGAGTAGATAGTACAGAGCATATGGTGAGAAGATCAGTATATATATCTTTCTCGGAGTCTTAAGAACTCTTCTGCTATGCTCTTTCAGAGATACCTGCAGCCCACTGGATTTGAAAGTAGGTAAACAAATGGGGTTCCTCGTGACTACTGGATCAAGGTCATGTGCCCCAAGAACCACGCTGATCAATCCCTTATTTGATTTAAATACATACTATATATATATATATATACACACACACACATATGTAAGTGTGTTATTAGTTAAAGAGAAAAGTCTGGTATATGAATTTACGATTTTTAATTTTGTTTCATGTGTTAGGCGTGTAAATTTGGTGATTTTTGTACGTGTATATATATAACATTAGTTAAGTCAAGAATTAAGATAATTTTTTCACGGCACTCACACTAGTGATGGACCAATTTAAATTTAATAGGTAGTGGTGGATTCAAAAATTATAAATAAAATAGTACATTACATTGAATATGTTTGAAATTTTTGACAATTATAAATATTTTTTTTGAAATATAAAATTGTCCAATGACTTGGTATATCACATGATAATGTGTTCTTCTAATCACACAATATCATATATAATATGTCTCACTAAAAAAAATGAATCATATTACACATGACAAATATTATTGAAATAACATATTACCATATTACTGTACCAGATTCATTTAAGAATTTTTCAGAATCCTTGGCCACAAACCTTTGGATATAGAATCCAATTTCAATTTGAAGAGTGATCATGTCGCAACTATCATTAATACATGGTATTTAAAATAGTTATTGATGCTACACTTTTCTACTCGCAATAAGTGTGGGCTTCGTGACCTGTAGAACACTCAGAAAGATGATCAGAAGACCACCGGATTGGCTCCGGCGGTAGCAGCTCCGATGCTTAAGTAAGTAAAAGGAATTGAAAGACTGTATTGAAAGCCAAAGAATGAGCATAAAAATAAAGCGTGCCTTTAAGGTTTAATTTATAGGTCGTGGCCTTCCTAAGTTGATTAGAATTCGATGCCATGAATATAGGGATTTGATCATCGGAGATTGCAGTTACCTTGTGGAATATTGTGTCGTAGATGGAGATGATCATAAATAGTAGTTTCCGTGTTGAAGGCTGTTTCCTTATTCTCTGCTTGGCAGTTATTAAGGAGGCCATAAGGTCGGAATCATATGAGATGTTGAATGAATATTGCCTAGAGCATAAGGTCTAGAAGATATGTGCATGAGAATGCCTTGGAGGCTCCGTCTGCACTGTATGACCGAGTTTATCGGTTCTGTAGGATATTTATATATATATATATATATATATATATATATATATGAGGATGCCCTAAAGGCTTATGGCTGCTCTGTATGATCGAGAATATCAGCTCTGTATGATGTTAGCCATGTAATTATATCTTCTTTTGCCAATACCATACATGATGCATCCAAGCACACAGTCAAGTGAAGAAAGCCAATTGCACGAGTGTGTCACCAAGAAAGGTGGCACTGGTGGAACAACTGGAATTTTGCATGAGAGATTTTGCATTTTAAGCTATTATCATCATCTCTTTTTTTATTTTTTTATAACAGAAAGTATATTGCATAATCATTATTTTACAAACCCGCAAGAATTTTTCAATTATATACTTTGAAAACCCAACAACTCAAACTGATTTCAGCAAATGTAGAAATATAGCAAAACTAGCAGAAAGAAATAAATTACACACTTTCTTAGTGGAGGAAGGGAGAGTAAATCTGATGACATCTCTTTAAAAAATGTCAGGAGTTACCAACCAAACTAAAATCAGTTGGCATCATCATCCCTCTTCAATGAGACTTGTTGAAGCTGTTAATTCATGAAAATTGCTGAACTTTCTCCTCCTTTTCTTTATCAACTCTCCTATCAGAGCTAATCTTGGTCGTTTACATTTGCAAACACCCTTGAGTATAATTTTTTCTTAGCTAGCTTGATTTCAATTTCATATTCCTAGGTCATGTTTGGTACGTAAGAATAAAATGATCATTATATGAAAAGAAATAGAAAATAAAATAAAAATGACATGAAATGAAATAAAGATTACTCATGTAAGCCAAATGAATGCTTGTAATGATTTTTATTTAAATACTCATTCCATGGAACATGCATTCTCAAGAATAAAAAACAAAAAGTTAGAATGAACATTCTTGAAATGTTCATTTCACCTGTACAACCAAATTTTACTAAAATTTTTACAGATTTCGTCATGCATTATTAGGCCAAGTTTCAAATGAATATTAGTAATTTTTTTTTGTTTGATCAGTGAAGTTAATGTAATACATCAAAATTAACCATATATATATATACGACACAATTCTGGAAGTTTTGGCCAACTTTTCTATGCAAATTTTTTCTTGATTTTGTCTAAATTGTAAAATGAGTATCCAAATTCAACTAATTCGAGTCCGACATTGAAACCGCTTTGCAATCAGTTGAACAACTTGGAATAATTCATCTATCAAACAAAATTAAATTGATGAAAAAAAATGGGAAAAGAGCTAATCACAATATTTTGGAAAAGAAAATTTTGGTCATTGATTACATCAAATAAATGCATGGCAGATCAATAAGTTTAATTTGGAATTAAAAGTAATCTTCTTAATTCTTCTCTCTCTCTCTCTCTCTCTCTCTCTAGATCTCTCTCTCTTGTAAGAACTTCATTAATATCATATGAATAGGAGGGGAGATTAGTTTAGCTATGTTTATGTGTGTGTGTGTGTGTATATGTGTGTATGTGTGTGTGTGTGTGTGATTTGTGATTGCAGTTTTGACATGCCGACATGGTAATGTGAATAGACACTCGAATTTGGAATCTTCATTTCAGTATATTAATAAAACTTAGTAGTAGTCTAAGTTGGCAGATTAACATGGTGAAGGTGTGTCATGTGTGATAATACGATCTTTCTGAGAGATTGATTTAATTTTTGTACTATTTCTTGATACTATTTTGCAGGTCAATTATATATTATAATTTATATATAAAGACGTCCTTAACATGAATTTTCATATACACGTGCTCGTGACTCCTCCAATGGTTGAAACTTGAAAGTGTACTGTGAGATTCCATTGACAGGTAAATTGTTATATTTTTTTGTATTTTCGGCAATATTAGCTCATATAACCTGAAAGAATCTCTCCTTTAATCATCGTATATATACAAATGTAATAATTTGCATATATGGGGAATTATTAGGTTGTCGTTTGGCTCGATGGTAAGATCTCCTATAAAAAAAAAAAAAAAAAAAATTAATTAGAATTGAAAGGTTGTCCTTTGGTGTAAGGAGAAGATCACCTTTATTCAATGGAATAATATGAATTTGAATTTGAATTTGAATTTGAATTTGAATTTGAATTTTGAGAAAAATAATGTTACTGTATATTCGAGGATATATGAGACATTGTATTATAACTCTATCAAATGATTAAAATATTATGGATCTGATATGCACCAAAAATCAAAATTTATAAAATGAAAGTATACTTGCATGGAAGTCTATATCTATCTCCCAATGGGAGTAATTACAAAATTTGTCAAAAAAAAAAAAAAATTAGTGGGGTAAGTTTTTAAAAAAAAATTAGTGGGGGTAACTTTAAAAAAATTATAAAATATCAATATAACCCTATTTTTTTATCAAAATTTCAGTGAGGGCAGGTACCTCCAATGCATCTATATATAGCTGGTTTTCCCTTCCCGAAATGCATAAATAATCATATTCCTTTTAAATTTATCTTAAATATTGATTTTTATATAGTGTAATTAATATCACATTAATTGTACATCAAATCATGTTATTATTCATATGAATTAGTAATGCATTATCTCATTAAGATTTAATAAAATTTAAGAAAAATAAGAAAATGCTAAACATATAAAATTTTCTCACCTAATTTTTTTTTTACTAGTAGACACATTACTAATGTAATTTACTATAATAATTACATGTGATGAGTTCATCATCTTTATTTAAAAATGAGGATATTAATTATGTTTAGCATTACTCTAAAAAATAAATAAAAGATATTGGAATTCAAAAGTGATGAAAGTGTCATTTCTCCCGTACACAATACCTAAATAGATTTTTCTCACACTTTATCCACTAATATCGTGTTCGTACCCCCCCAAAAAAAAATTGTGTAAGCTATTTTACACACACTTAAGGTAGATTTATTGTCACATTGTGCAAGTTATTCTATGTGACTATCAGAAAATACGGACATTATGATCATATTTGTTAAAATGAAATGAATATTTTAAAAATGTTCATTCTAATTTTTTTATTTCTTATTCTTATTTAGTATAATTGAAAATATTTATTTTATATTATAAATATTTTATTAAAAATTATTTTAAATATTTTTTAACTTAAATAATTAATTATTATTTCATTCTTGTATCCCAAACTCTTCCTATAATTTTATTATTTAGAATGAATCAGGTAAAATAATTTTTGGGGTTTTGGATGGAGGGAGGGTTGGGGAGAGATTTTTAAGTAACATATTATGATATTAAGAAGCAATAAAATAACATGGTATTACATGTAGAATCTGACACATACACACAGCCCTCGTCGCTGGCTTCACAACCACATCTCTCTCTTTCTTTCTCTCACTCTTTCTCTCTCTCTCACACACACACACTCATACTCGTAGACCTATGCACACTTGAGATGAGATCAAACCCCTACTTGAGAACACAGAGAGGGACGATATAGCGTATCTCTAGAAACTTGATTCTCTCGCTCTGTCTGTCTCTCTCTCCAAAACCCTATTTAAATACAAGCTTACCCCACTACTTTTTCCCATGCAAAATTGCCTTCCTCACTCCATATCACTAGCTACTTGTGTTCTCTCTCTCTCTCTCTCTAAAACCCCACTAATCACTATCTAGCTTTCTCCATTATTTGTCTCTGACACTATATTATCTCTCTTCTCCCCACTTCAAGTTGTATGCCCATTTTCCTTATAGTTCACCTTTGTTCTCTGACAAATTTCCATCCTATTTGTCCCTTTGAGTTGCTCTCTTGTTGATCTATTAATTTACTTGTTTCCAGATAAACATATTCAATTTTTCAGTCCTTATATATATATATATATAAGATGTCTAGCCGAACGTCGCGATCAAGGCAATCAGGAGTTTCAAGGATCACCGATGATCAGATCAACGAACTCGTTTCCCAGCTTCAGCAGCTTCTTCCTGAGATTCGCAATAGGCACTCGGACAAGGTAACTTTTCCCCATTTCCTTTCGTTCATTAATATGGCCTATTTCAGCTTATCATAATTCTGGCAACTAATCAAAGATTTAATATATCATTAATTGTTTTTTAAGCATCGTCATTTGACGTAATGGCAGGCAAGGTCTCCTTCACCCAGCTTTGAAGATGTCACTAAAACATTCTTAAGATATTGTCTTGAAAACTGTTATTATAAATTTGAATTTATATGAAAGAACGTAAGATTTTAACTATGGGATGTTTAGAAATTAAGTTTTCAATTATATACCTGAGCTATAACTTTAATTCTTAAACTATTAAGTAGTTAAAAACTTAAAACAATCACTATCTTATATAAACTTGAGTTTAGAAATTTGTAGCTGAATGATTTGATTTTGGGGCAGGTTTCCGGCTGCAAAGGTGTTGCAAGAGACGTGCAACCACATAAGAAGCTTGCATAGAGAGGTTGATGACTTAAGTGAGCGATTGTCTGAGTTGTTGGCAACAACAGACACCAGCAGCGCCCAAGCCGCCATAATTAGGAGTTTACTCATGCAATAGAGACCTGTGTATTAATTTCTTTGTTTTGTACTTCTCTTTTCTCCTTCTAGCTAGGGTTTTGTCACTAGATCACCAAGAAGAAAGAGTTGCAGTTGGGTGATTAGAAAATCCATCTATATGCAAACTTTGTTAAGGAATAATAGAAGGACTTAGGGGCTCACAATTAGGGTTACCATTTTGCCTATGATGAATCAGTTTTAGCATGTTAAAGTATGATTAATTTTTTTGATTAATGCACTCATATCTAAGCATTAATTTCTCTTAATTTAAAGGAATTCTATATAATGATATTGAATTGTGAGACTTCAATTCATAAAATATAGCCCTTTTACTGGTGTGTTGAAGAATAGAGAGGCTAATAATGGATAATATTTTCATTCAAAACGTACGATCTCACAAGAAAGATACAGACAGTGAACTTTTGGGGGTAGCTTAACATCCAACACAGGGACTAAAAATTAGGTTGGAGCCCAAGATACATGACAGATCTAACGAGCCTAACCAATATTGTTCCACCGTCAACTACAACACTTGGCGCTCCTTGGGGACCGACATGAGTTATGATCCGGCTCCATCTTTGTTGGGGAGTATGGGCAGTCCTGACTCACGCACTCAAGACAAACACAACACCACCTAACCAACATTTACTTTTTCCTCCACTAACATTTGCATTAAATACATACATACCTACATACATATATATATATATATATATATTGATATACCAAAAAATGACAATGTCGGTTAAAATTAATTAGGACACGTGAACATCTAAGTTACGTACAATTTTTACTACTAATCTAATAACAACATTACGAGCAACCGACTTATTAGGTAGCTCGATTAACTTGTGGATAGTTCGGCCAACATATCAGCTACAGGACATTGCATCAATTCAGCAAGGTACCACTAGGGATGCAACCTAGGTGGCTCCGGCTCAGGTTAAGTCATGCCCAAATTCTAAAATAGTCAACCCGAGTCCGAGCCTATCTTTGAACCCGACAACTCAATCTGAACTCAACTTAAATTAAAATTTATTAGTATCGGGTTCAACCCGAACTCGATAAATTTTTAACAATTTAGATTATCAATTCTAATTTTTAGATTTTATTCACATTTTTTTTTAATAAATTGTTGTCATTTTTCTTATTTTGACTATACATTAAAAGTTTCAAATGTTTCTCTTAAAAAAACAAAAACAAAAGTCATTAAATAATTCCTTCAACATAATATAATTTTTAAAAAAATTAAATATTAACAAGTTTTTAAAATTATAAAAATATAAATAGTAATACTCGTAAAAAAATTTTACTAATCTAATGATGTAAAATTAAAGTATAAAAAGTATAATATATAAAATATTTAGTTCAGGCTCAAGTTAGGCTCAAATTTCCAAAGTCTCTACCCAAGCCTAATCCAAATTTAGATCGGGCTTGAGTTCTTTTACCTAAGTCTATCCTAGAGTATAAAAAATGAAACTCAAGCCCTAAAAAATTTGAGTTAGCCCACCCAAATTGCACCCCTAGGTGCCATTCCTCAAACTGTTCTAAGCATCAAAACCGACCTATCATTTCAACGTTAGATATAAAGCCTAAGCTTCATATCTAAACTCCTCTTAGAGTTGTAGAATGAAACTTCCATTTTGTGCATATCTCATCTGAATCATAATCTCGTGAATTATTATAAAAAATCTAATCAAAAAGGCAATTATTCATCTTTAAAAAGGAGTAAAAGGTACGTCCAAAACCCTAAGCTCGAAAATTTACTCACACTGCTAGCAAGATTTTGGTTCCTTTTCATTCATTAATTAGATCGTTATAGTGGCCATTATCGAAACTTTTCTCGTGACCCTCATTATTGTTTGTTTCATAAGAGATCCCTAGAAGCATTCCTAATCAATGTTTAACTACAATAGTTTGGCATCACCTATGGGAACGGTTATCTATCGATTTCCATTAAACCTTTGAAACATTAAAATTCTTTAATCATGGCCCCAAAATTCCGTTCAAGAAGAAATCAACAGTTTCAAACCCTGAACAGGAATCGTAATCAGAAGGGTCGTGTAGCAAACCTTATGGGTCAAAAGA
The DNA here is from genome assembly GCA_008638375.1 of Nyssa sinensis. Classification (NCBI taxonomy): domain Eukaryota; kingdom Viridiplantae; phylum Streptophyta; class Magnoliopsida; order Cornales; family Nyssaceae; genus Nyssa; species Nyssa sinensis. The sequence goes on along the minus strand of CM018036.1, from coordinate 10,500,366 downwards.
TCAATGTGCTTACCCAATAGTTGAGATTTTGACCCAAATGGTGGCCGTTGGGTGGAGATACATCATCGGGCTCCAATTCCTCTTCCTTCCCCACAAGTTAGGGACGACGGTGATCAAGAAACCCAAGTTTGTATTCAAAGGACTCAAGGGAGTCTATCAATACACCAATCTTGCTTTTAGCATCAATCTAGATTCCAATAGAAGAAAGAAGCTCTGTCAGTGTCTTAGGAAATCACAAAGATAGACTGGAAAGGGAAAGCACCTTAGCAAACAAATGAACATCATTTGTATACTCTGTTTGATATGTCTGGAGCTCTCTTTACCCTTGAAATTATGGTAGAAGAGCGTTCAAAAAAGTTCATACTACCCAAGTTCAAATTGTATGATGCAAAGACTGACCCAACAAATCATTTGTCTTACTTCTATCACATAATGCCCCTCTACGGAGGAACTGTATGAATTGATTTTCACTTGGTTCACACACACACACATGTATAGAAGGAAGAAAAAAATATGTTTTCTTATTTTAAATTAAAATGAGGATAGAATAGATATTTTATTAAAATCAACTCGGGGTACATCTCACATGGGTTGGGCTTAAGTTGAGCCTTATTCAAGTCTAATCCAAATCTAATCCAAACTTTAAAACAGTTAACTTGACCTGAATTGGACCTTGAACCCGAACAATTAACCTGAGCCTAAATTGAATTAAAATTTATTAGTATTGGGTTCAACCTAAGCCCGATTATTAATTCTAATTTTTATATTTTATTCACAATTTTTTTAATAAATTATTATCTTTTTCCTATTTTGATTATACACTAAAAATTTTAATAATTTCTCTCAATTTTTCTTTCTTAAAGAAACAAAAAAATGTTAAAATAATTCTTTCAACATAATTTAATTTTAAAAAAATATTAGAGGACAACAAGTTTTTGAAATTATAAAAATATAAATAGTAAATTCGGGTTCGGGTTAGAAAACTAAAGTATTAATCTTCTATATAAAATATTAAATTCGAATTCTCATTAATCTAATTATAAATAACTAAAATATGAAAAATATAATATATAAAATATTAAATTCAAGTTCGGATTAGACCCGAATTTTGAGAGTCTCAACCCAAACTCAATCTTAATATAAATTGAGCTTGATGTCTTTTATTCAAGCTCAACTCAAAATATAAGAAATTATAACCCAAGTTTTAAAAATTTCAAACCAGACTCCGATTGATTCGAATTAGTCAGCACAAATTACAAGACCAAACTTCAAGGATCCATGAAATTTTCTCACAATTAGAGTATCAAACCAAAAAAAAAATAGAAAGAAAGAAAAAGGAAATAAAAACCCGCGCTGGCGACAAAGAGGAGGGAGAGGCTTCATTAAGCACATTGTCAGTGTCTTCAAATTTCAGGTTCCCTCACAAAAGTTCGTAACAATCCCAACTTTCTAATTCAAATCAGCTCTCTCTTAATTTTTCTTTCTTTGACTATAACTATACATAAATGTGTGTATGTATACGTGTATATATGTATATGCTCTGCTGATTACGATCTTTTTTTTTGGTTTCATTTTTCATTTAATTAATTACTGCTTAATTAGTTTAAGTTCTAAACATTGTTGTTTGCGCGCGTGTAGATTTTGAAACTTGAGTTGATCTTGTTGATCTCGAAAATTAGGTTTTGCAATTGCATTATATTACAGTTTGATTTACTGTTTATTATGGTTATTGATGTGTTGATCATTGCAGATTTTGGGTCGTGTTTGAATTTTTGAAGATTGAGTTGGTGTAGTATAAGAGGATGGTGTTGGTGTTGGTGTTGGCCTTAGGGGATCTTCACATACCCCACAGGGCACCTGATCTGCCTGCTAAATTCAAGTCCATGCTTGTTCCCGGGAAGATTCAACACATCATTTGCACTGGAAATCTGTGCATCAAAGTGAGTTTTGTTCTTAAATTATTGTTATGTTAAATGGATTTTGTTTTGCTACCTATTCAGGTTTCATTTGGTTTCGTTGTATATAATGTCTTGTTTTTATTGCAAGAATTGTGGGTTCCTTCTTGCAATTTTGTAATTATATGCTCACTCGGTTCTCTTATGACTAGTCTGGAATCACTAGATTGTATTTCAATTTGAATTTGACATTTGATCACTGTGTTGCTGATGGCATGTGGATGGGTTTATGTGTATCCTTCATGAATGTTTAGAATAAGGACATTTTAGGATTTCCAGGAACAGTCTCTTTACAATTTGTTGTAGTAATTATGCAATTTCTCTCATTTACACTACCATATTGTCTGTTATCCAGCTATTTGAACAATTATTGAAGAATTTCAATTTCAACAGGACATCCGAACAACCATTTTTAATGAAGAAATGAGGATATTTTCCTTGATATCATGAAAATCCCACATAGGACTCAGATAGGTTTTTCAAGACTGATGAACCAATAATCATAAAATTGGACAAACGAAGAAAATGACAAAAGAAGGCTATATCAATCTACAAAAAATTTAAAAATATGGAAAAAAGTAAAATCAAACTTTTAGAGAGGTGTGAGAGAATATAAGGAACTATGTAAGAGTAACTAGAATTTTTTTTTAAAAAAGTAAGAGAAATATGGGAAAAATACTAAGAAAAAGCATAATATTACTTTAAGAAAGAAAGAAGAGCAAGTGAACAGAAACAAAATAATCAGAAAATGCTAAGAAAAGGCAATTAAACTCATGAAATTCCTTTAGAACTGCTATTGAATACAGAACAGGTTCATTCATTATTTTATGATTAAAATAGTTAGTAGTTCAAAACTTCAAATCTTACACAAAGATGTCCCTCCCCTCCCTTCTCTTCTTGAAAGACAGCTGCTGACAATCAACTTATGGAGCTTCCTTGTTTTTAATTAATAAAAAATTAATGGTAAAACAAAGAAAATTCAGTTTTTTTTTCTTCCTGAATTCCCACCAAAATATTGTATTATTTAGATATTAGTAAAGAAAGGAATTAAAAAGTCCAGTTTGCTAGTAAGATCAAGTGCTATCACTACATTCATTTTAATAGTTCATTGTGTTCGACTGTATAGTACTGCCCCAATTGTGTACAAGAGTTGCATCTCTCTTTGGTACTTTATAGTGATACTTCTATATATCAAAGGAAAGTTATAGCTGCCCAAAATGAATTTACTTGTACGTGAATTGACCATGGGTATCAATAGGCATGTGTTGGGTCATTTTTATCTGGCCTAACATTTGGGGAAGAGAAAGAAGAATTTATGACTTTTCTAATTGTGAGAGATCACTTCAAATCCCATCAATCCTAATAGGAATTCAAATGTAATAGGGCTGAAAATCATAGGACTCTAAATGTGGATCTTGAGGGTTTCAATGTCTATGCTTGAGTCTTCTCCATTGCACCGACCTTGGTTTCTTTTTTGGTTGGTTGGATGCTCTTGGAATGATGTACAAGAAGGCCATGGTATGCTAATGTACCAATTCATTCTGTGACTATGGTTTGACTTCTATTTGTTTACAACCTCTTTTTTCTTTAAAAAAAAAAATATTATACCTGGACTTCTATTTGGCTGATGTGGAGGTCCAGACACAAGGTTGCTACAGGTATACTTCCACTATACCTAAAACTTATATTTTTCTTGTCTTTTAATGCAATAACTCCCAAACATGTCTGATTTTCTTTCAGTTAAAAAAGAAGAAGCTTATTGTATATATCTTTTTGTATCTAAAATCATGGGATTTTTTTTTTTGGGAAAACATGATTGCCTTCACTCACTTGTTTTTTGGCCTTTTACTATGATTTGCGAAAACAGCCTCTCTGCTAGTAGGGGTAAGGCTACGTACATCTAACCCTCCCCAGACCCTGCAGTGACTGGAGTCTCGTGCACTGGGCTAGCCCTTAGGTTGGCTTTGTAAATGAAAGGGGAAGCAAGGATGGGAACAATAAGACATTATATAAAAGATGAGATTTAAAAGCCATGTTTTATGTTCACTTTGATTATAGAGAAGGTTGATAAGAGATGGAATAATTAACGGGGTGGAAAAACTAATGGGATTTTAAAAGGGAAGGGCTTCTGCCATAACTGCTTCACTTCCATAGCCATTTAATGCATCTAGTTCAAAATTTTACTTGGGAAAACTGGGGAAATAGCCAAATAGTTTTGCCAGTAGCATTTCCTTTTTTTCTTTTTATGGTTAATAAGTACAAGATACAACACAAATAACCACATGCCAACTGCACTTGAACCCTACACCTTCGCCCTAAGGGTGACAAGAGATACCACTCAAGCTAACAGCTGGTTGTGCAGTATCATTTTTCTTTCAGAAATGGAAAACATTGTTGTGTTGATCTATTTCCAATTGTTCGTTTTGTCCTTTTGTCATTTCATGTAGACTTCTCTTAACTTCTGTTAGTAAGTTGACACTTTTTGTAACAGATTTGTTCCATCATACTGTTAGTTCCACACTCTTGTGAGGCAGCCTCAGAAGGAAATGCATGTGATTTTCCTTTGCTCCATAGATGATAGATTATTTCTAAGAATTTGGTTTATTGTTCTGTTTGTATATGAAAGTGACACCTGAATACTTGGTGAATTGAATGCTAATTAATGGAGTGTGATGCAGATGCACACATTGGTAATGCAAAACCTGACCTCAAAGATTGATCTTTTGTGCAATAATGTAGCAAGCCTTGCATTGTTACTCATCAAAATTCAGTTTTGTACTTGATTGTAATCCATCTAAACAGGCTCTTCTCATGGGTCTGTTGAAACATAACATCAGTGGTGCTGGCTATTTGGAAGTTGATTGCTTTTATATCAAGGATCTAGCACAACCAATATAGTTTAACCTTTAGAAGTTTCTTGTAATGGTACCGATCATGTATAATTAATTCCATATCTCTTGGTAGACCTTAAAGGCTTAAACTAAAAAGAATCGTATTAGTTATATTATTTTGACAATACCAAGCTGCTTGGAAAGATTGTCTAAGAAATGATTAGGTAAAGGAAAGGTGTTATTGATGTAAAGACCTGCTTCCCTAACTTCAAAATAATCTAATTCTCTTGTTTCCTCTCCTTTTGATGGATTTCTTACTTTTTCAGTTATCATTGTCTTATCTATTCTTTTTCCTGGTATGTCCAAGACTATTTTCTTCCAAAGTTTAATTGTTGAGGCTCTTTCAAAATCCAATCATCTAAAACATCTGTGAATGAATACCTGTAAAGCCCCCAACAGGCCTGATAGGATATATGGTTCCAGGTCTCTGGTACAACCTGCCGAGAGACTTTACTGACAGACTATTCTTCTCCTGATGGAGTGGTGGCTTACTTTCTATGTTTATGCTATTACTTTTTGGTGATCCGGAAGTGTTCTGTGATTTGTTGTTATCAGTAATTTTCCATCATGGAACTGATGTCTATATTAAAAAGCAATCCCATTAAACTTGTGGATAGACTTAGAACATCAGCAATATGTGCTATGCCTCCCAGATTAATGACCACTAATTGAAGTTGAACTCCTCCCTTTCAAACTACTTATCACAATTCTTTTTGTTGGATATGGATCTTTTTTTCATCTTTCATTATTTGATTTGACTAGGTTCACTTGGACTCGAAATTGATATGATCTGATGACTGCACGCATGAAATGCATGAATCCTATTACTTGATCCTATCTAGAAACATCTCTTGTATACATGGTTGTAAACCTCTTAATGGTTTTTTTTTTTTTTTCAATCTGTGATATACTCTTTAACATTAACATTATTGTTTTTGTTTCGATTGTTTTTTGACACCTTTACTTTCTCCGTATTTATCCAGTTGTGATCTGGATCCTTGCACTTGTCCCTGATATAATGGACTAGGCAGGAAAATATAATATACTAAACTTTTGGCTTCCTTCTTTTTCTTCTCCTCCTCATTCCCATTCATAATCAATGTGGAATGTTGATATACTTTTACCTTGGGATTTCTTTATCCAGTTTCAACATTCATTCAGAGGTGAGATATACATATCCCTGTTGTTATACTGTTTGATTGGATTAATAAATCAGTGGTCCCATCCCAGTAGTTTGGCACTTGGTGAGGAAATATTTTTTTATACATGTGAAATTTTGGCTTTTTTCAAATTACTCCACCCTAAAATTTTTGGCCCAATCCAATTTTTACCCATCATTTCTCTCATTTTCACCCTAAAATTTCGACTAAAATTTTTTTCCAAAAATTCTCTAGCCCCCCTCTACTCTTTTTCTAGGTTCCACCCTTGCTTGGTGAGTTTTCCGTAACATGTTGATGTCTACATCAGTGGTCCCATCCCAGCAGTTTGGCACCCGTTGATGTTCCCATCCCTTCTCCTTTTTGCTCGTTATTGCATTATTATGTGTTGATATTGCATTTCCTATCATATAATTTCTTCAAACATTCCATCAAGCATTTGCTTGAATGGGATCACCTCCACCTCCCAAAGAGGAGGTTGAGGGTTCAAGTCTCAATTGGGACATAGTGGGTGTGTGTGTCTTACCTATTCAAAAGTAAAATAAAATAAAATTTGTTATCCTCTTTTCATGTGTGGTCCTAGAAACATGTAAATATTTGTTTTCTTAGTCGTCGTAAAGTTCAATTTATATCATTTGTATAGAGAAACCTAATACATAACAGGTGATCTTATTACATTGCAATTATGTTTTGCAGGACGTTCATGATTACTTGAAGATTGTTTGTCCAGACATGCATATTATTCGAGGTGAATATGATGAGGAGACACGTTACCCAGAGATAAAAACACTGACCATCGGTCAATTCAAGATTGGAGTATGCCATGGTCATCAGGTTTGATTCTTGTTTATTTTTATAGTAACTCTTTTACTGTTTTACTTCAGATTAAAAAAGTCATTTATTTTGACATGAAAAAAAAATAGATTCTTGTGAACATCAGGATGATGGTACACTGTCATTTTCCTCATTCTAGTTGTAAAATTTTCCTTCCTTGCAACTCGTTTGAAATATGACCTACTGTTCAGCATATATACTCTTTTAGAAAGCCAGGACCTCCTCTTGGTGTCCACACAATTTACCAATATGACCATAAGTGCTCCTAACATTTTCTCACTCTGGCTTTTCCTTCCTATTCACAAAAATTATTTTTAGCTTCATCCTATTCAAATAAAAATCCATGCCATTATGCATGACTGCTAGACGTGATTAGTGTTATCTTGGTTTCCTTTGCTTTAGGCAATTCAAATTCAATTCATCCACACTCCTGTTATCTCTCAAAATCTCTAAAACTTTGAGCTATGAAGCATGGACATTCTATTTTGATTCACATGTACGTGTCAGATGCCGACATTCTCGGAAATATTTTATTTTATTTTTTTTAATTTTTACCCTCTTTTTTTCTTATTCTCCTTAGGTCTGTTTTTGGTTATATATATACATATATATATATATATATGTTCTTATATATGTAATTTTTAATAATTTTTTTTTGAAACTTAAATCATGGATGTTGATGATTAAATAAAGAAGTTCTGAAAATTTTATTTAATGCTTTTGTTATATATATTCAATATGTCCATAAGGTGTTCATCTCCTACTTTCTGAGAAATGATGTGTCTACATGTCGTATCTGTGTTCCCATATCCGTGTCTGTACTTCTTGGACTTTGAGCAATTAAGGATAATAGAAAATTATAAGGTGTGGTAAGGAGCTCATGTATAACTTAGTTTAAATATATTTGAGGCCATACATCTCAACTCAACAAGCCTCGGACCCCACTACTTGAGATCGACTACATGATTGATCTTCTCTAGTATGCTCTACCTTATTTGATATTCTCAATAAATCTGAGGCCCGAAGGGACCGTGTCCTTTTATGCTACCTTAACAACAAGACATGCATTTTTTTATTTTTTGGTCCTTCTCTTATCCATTTGGTACCTTGAATTTGGATTAAATCACTCCTCTAGATCGATTTAATAATTGATTTACATTGTATATGGCCAAACCATCTTAAAATACTTCACCTCATTTTATCTTCAGTGATAACTTTAACTTTCTAGAACTACATCTGTTTCTTATTCTAGCTTTTTGTTGAGTATATCTCATCCATCTCGACATTTTAAATTCAAATATGCTAATTTCTTGAATTGTATTTGAGGCCACATTTCTTTAAACAATAGGAAATTTGTCTTCACTAAGTTCATTTACTATCTCAACATGCATCCTTTCTAATTTTTTATACAATATGAAATTATTATATTTTTTTCTTCTAAAATATATAAAATTATTATAATTAAATACAATACCATAACATAATAAATATTTACTGTGTAATATCCACGAATTAGAAAACTTGACACAAGTTACATATTAAATAATATGTAAATCAAGTAGCAATTTAAGTCTATTATAAATAATAACTAAGTATTAAAATAAATTGTTTATCTTCTTTTTATTTCTACTACTTCTATTTTTTCTTGTTTACTATTTTTTGAAAAAAAATAAAAATATATTTTTGTAACTTTGGGTCTTAATCCTTCAATTTCTTCTTTCATTTGAAAAACAAATGGATATTATCTTTGACAAACTTCTAAAATTATTATTGATACAAAAGATTTGTTTCTACTAGTTTCGGTATATTTTCAAATAAACAACTTTGTTTCCTTGGAAACATGTGAATTTCAATATTCCGTTAGTATTTCATTTCAGTTCACTAAAAAACAGAAATATTTCGGTCACTATGACCACATGTTCGTGTCAAACACTAACACTCTTGAACAAGTGTGTCGGACACTCAAAAAAAGTGTTCAGATTTTTTATTTTTCTGAACTTTTCCTCTTTTTCTTAGTTCTTTTTTTGGTTCGCTAGATACGCGTATATATTTGTTTTATGTAATAGTTAGTAAATTTATTTTGTAACTTGAATCATAAATATCTAAGAAGCACGGACACGGACACGGGACACGACAAGGACACGCAAACACGTTATTTCTCAAAAAAGTAGGACACGGACGCGTTGAATATATATAAATTGTTTATATTTTTGTATGATCATTTAATAAAAACCTAATGTTATTTTAATTAACATTGACAGAAAACATTCATATTTAAAAAATATTATTAAGATATTAAAATAACAAAATCATTAAATAAAAAATAACGAACTTCTTCATTTTATCATTAACCTTCATGATTCAAGTGTTCAGACACGTGTCCGGGAAGTGTCTAAGAGTGTCGGTGCCCGACACAGACACGTGAGCCAAAATAGAGTGTTTGTGCTTCACAGATAGATATTGATGATTAAATAAAGAAATTTTTGATTTTTTTAATGGTTTTGTTATTTTAATATCTTAAAAATATTTTTGTGATTTGTGTATTTTTATGCCAATTTTAGTTAAAATAACGTTTATCTATATATATATATATATATATATATATTCAACATGTTCCGGCGTGTCTGCGTCTTCCTTTTTTGAGAAATAACGTATCCACGTATTCATGTCTCGTATTTATATCTGTACTTCTTAGTTCGGCCGTTTCGATGAATAAGAAACGACATTTTGATCCTTATCTGTAAGTGCAACCTTTGCCTTTTCCTACATATATTCTTATCTAATTCCGTCATTTTCGTTTGTGCTAACTTTATATATATATATATATATATATTATGAACATGTTTCTTGATTACTCATAATTTTGTTATAAAAATGTGTCTTGTTATTTGACCAACTTGTGAAACTTCTCTTTCAAGTTAAAGTGCCTTGATTAATGTGTGTTCATTCTACTTTATCTTGACCTGAACCAAACCACTTGCTCCCACTCATTCAATCATTGGTTGTTCGATGCAAATGGCAAAATTATCTTCAGTTGTACTTAGGTTGTCTTTCATAAGTTTAACATTTACCTCTTGAATGTATCTCTCTCTAGTTTTATCACTTCTTCTATTACCAATTATTCTCATCTTCCTCATTTATGCTAACTCATTTTATGAACATGTTTCCTGATTGCACAACATCCTGCATTATGAAGTAGGTGGTTAAATTCTTGTTCGTTTTACCTTATCTCTGTTTCACTACAGAAATGTTAAACTGTAGTGAAAGGGAAAAGCGTAGAATGAACCACAAAGGCAAAGAAGCATATCTTGGGTGCAAAATGTAAAGCAATTTGGAAGAACTTTATTACCTTATTTGTTTCCATAGACAATTTTTTTTTTAATTATTCCTCGAGTTCTTTTATCAAATTAGAATAATCTCTTTTGTTATTGGTGTTAATGAATATTTTTCTCTAGATCTAATAATTAAAGAGGCACATCCATTAAACAACACCACCCCCCCCCCCCCTGTTTTTTTTCTCATTAATGGTGCTTTGTGACACTTACTGATCCATTTGTCTGGGGTTCCTAATGGTCAAATAATTGTGAAGAATTTGCTTCAATGCTCTCTTCTTTTTATTTATTTATCTTTTTTTAGAGGAGGTTTTTTTGTTTCTCTTCCCCCTTTTTAAGAAGGGGAGGGTTACAATTTGTCCTATGTTATCCAATCATAATCATTCCTTTCTGGTTTATTCGTTCTTCTGAAGATTATCCCATGGGGAGACCTGGACTCACTGGCCATGCTCCGGAGGCAGTTGGATGTAGACATCCTTGTGACAGGTCACACCCATCAGTTCACAGCCTACAAACACGAAGGAGGTGTCGTTATAAACCCAGGATCTGCCACCGGTGCCTACAGCAGCATTGCCTATGATGTGAACCCTAGCTTTGTCCTAATGGACATTGATGGCCTGCGTGTTGTTGTCTATGTTTACGAACTCATTGATGGAGAGGTTAAGGTCGACAAAATTGATTTTAAGAAGACAACAGCGGTGACTCACTCTGCTTATTGACCATAAAGCTTATATTTTCATCTTATAGACTTTTCCTAGGATTCCTTGTATCCGATCAGTTTGTATATGCATGGTCTCTGGTGGCTTTGCTTTCGTAGATTTTGCTTTCTAGTTGTTGGTGATTTTATAATTGTTAGTCCAAGAAATGATTTTCGAAGGCGACGCTTTGAAGGGAAAGAATTGGGGCTGAAATGATCGTTAGTCCAAGAAATGATTTTGGTGGATTGTTGTTTTTATGAACCATCCTAGGGCATCAGTGTAGAACTTGTCATATGTATTTGTGGGATTGACACTCCATAATATTTTAAATTATTCAAGAGTGTTCTAAACAATCCTAAACTCTTCTAAAATATTCTAGAACACTCAATATTTTACATTATTCAAGAGTATTCTAAACAACTCTACCCAATTCTAGTACATACAAGAACATTTCAGAAGACTCTAGACATTATCCATGCAAGTATGCTGAGCAGTCATGATGCTCTCCAGCAAGCACGACAATATTTAAAAAAACTCTAGACATTATAGCCATACAAGCATGCTAAGTAGTCATGATGCTCTCTAGTAAGCGTATGTGATGCATAACCTTCCACGAACTAGGCGGGCGTGACATTATACCCAACCCATGACTTGGGGGAGAAATTTCAATATGTTTTTAAATCTATTTTAGACTATGAAAATTGTAATGTTTGTTTATTTCATAATACTAAATATTATAAATTTTTGTACCAAATTTTGTGTGCCAAATGATGTGACATAAGATCATTGTCATTTGAGATGTAAAATTTGGGACAAATAGCATTGTTCTTGTTTATTTAATGAGCATGACTGACTTTATACAATTCGAGACTAAAAGTGATAAAGTGATAATTCTAAATGAATTTTTTTTTAGTACCAACATAAAAAAATTTATTTAATAATATTGTTATAATTAAAATGATTTGATTAGACAAATAATTTAAATGTCCAAGGAGAAACTTAAAACTATTTTAGGAAAAGAAAATAATAACCATACAACATATGCATCATGGAGCATGTTCTTTCCTTCATTAGCAACTAATTTATAGTGATTTCTGTTTAGAGTAAATTGAGCCTACTCCAATTCTGTTAGCGACATGGCCAACAAGGGCACCAAAGTAGCCACATACAACACATCTAAGAATCAATGTATTTGGAATGAACTCCAAGTCTGACCAAGGGCCTAGGATACATATTTTATATTCTATATATATATATTATTGATATGACCAAAAGTTATCTTCGGCGAGCCCTTTGTCATCCTTAGGTTATTGGCGGATCGGTTTCAATCTTTATGAAGGTAAGGTCTCTCGTTGAGGCGCCGTCAAAGCCGACTTTTGGGAGTCTTCTCCCATTTCCAAGGCGTTTGGCGGCAGAATCGTTCAAGTTGTCTCTCGTTCAGCTTGCATACAGAATCGGCACAAAATTAGGACACATGGACGTCAAAGTCGCGTACAGTCCTTATCTCTATACCGAAGCTTGCCATGTTGTGAGCCAGTTCAGCAATAAGCTCTACCTCTCGGCTTAACCATCTACAGAACTGGCATCGAAGCACACAACATCATAGAGCTCAGTATAGATTGAGCTAATCTATTAGTTTGGTTATACCTACAGATTTGGGTCCCGTATAAACTCCAACATGGAAGATGCTACTTTCATGCTTATCCAATTAACATCGAGATACCCGATATTTTTTCACAAGAGATTCTATAACTAATCTACTTATATAATAGACGCAAAGTATGCTAAGAAACCCTAAGTCTTATCTTGATTTGGCCTCGTCAACCTCTTCTTCTTCTCTGACTCGATTGTCGGAGTGGCTATCACTGAAGTCTTTTCGGTGACTGTTACTCTTTCTTATTTTGTAAGAGTTTTTTCGAAAACAATCTCAACCGTTAATCAGCAACAGACCAGTTTTTCACAACATATATAGACCAGGGCCAAATAACTAATAGAAAGAAAGAAAAAAAATCTGTAAATGCAATTCGGAGCTAAAGAAATCCATGACTGTCTGATTTTGAATATAGTTCTTGGGAAGTTCCATGGGAAGAGGAAGTTATTTAATTACTCAATTCAATTATTAATGACTATAGATTTCATTAAACAAGGATATTCCATTTCTTTTCTTGTCTTTTCTTTTCTTGGTTATTCCATTGAAAAATATATGGACTTAGTCTTCGGACTCATTTTTTGTATCATGAGTTGTCTTTGGAACAGAGCTCCCTTTTTTACCTTGCAAAATCTCCCCTTCTGCAACTTCTCAAATAAAATATGCAATTCTTTGAACAACTTCTCATAATTTTATTATATTCAAATAAAATTCATATGCATTTACACAACAATGCCAACAAGTTTAAAAATCATTAAAACTATGGGGCAACGAGAAAGAGTATTTCAAAAGAGAAGTTCAGAGAGAGAGAGAGAGAGAGAGAGTATCACACTTTTTTCAAAGTATACATGAAAGTGAATCCCTTCTTTAATTGTTTCTCAAGGTAGAAGAGGATTGTTTCTCTAATGTTGCTTGAGTACATAAGGTACAATTCGCTAGTTGAAAATGAAAGGGTGATGAAAAATGATACGATCAATCGCGGTGAATCGAAATTGGTAATTTAATTGATGCGTATAATTTATGCACAGGTGTAATATTGACACATGAATTACACGTGACACGGTAAATCAAAACTGATGATCTAATTAACGTGTATAATTCACACACACATGTAATATTGACACGTGAATTACACATGACAATCAGATCATGACTGACCGTAACATTACTCAAGGGTTGATACAAAGACATGATTATTTTCTTGATTTTCATTTTCACTTTCCTTTTTTCATTTTCATGACATAAGAAAAGCTGATTATCCACTCGAAGATGGATAACTTGGTTGATTTTTGATTCTTAGACTATCTTCAAATGACCCTTTAAAAATTATCCTTTAAATTTTGGATTAACAAGTAAGTCTCACAACTTTTTGATATAAGATTATAGGGTCTTCCATTATTTCCTTTGGTCACACAATTTTTAAATCAAAAAAAATATAATTGGTGATTGGTTAAAAGAGTAGCAAAATTACTTCTCACTTCATGTAACAAATTGTTGTATCCGACAGAGCTTACAAGCCAATTAAAATCACAGGTTTCAATGATTTGTGGTCAAAAAAAAAAAGGTACAACTCTCAATTAAAGGAATTGATTTTCTTTAATTGTTAAAGGAAATGTTTTTCCAATACAAAGAAAATACTTTATTGATTGACTACCACAATCCTATTTTATTGATTGACTAATTAATATACCAAATCTATAAAAAAAAATTAAAAAAAAAAAAAGTTATTGATGTATAATTTTCTCTGGTCTACCCTGCTGTGAACCTGTATAACATAACATTCTCAAAAGTTTCCCCTGGATTCACTATCTGTGAAGGGAAGCTAGGGTGATTCACTGAGTCTGGAAAGCCCTGTGTCTCCAAGCACATTGCAGCATGTTTTGAATAAACAAACCCACCTTTCCCTTTGACATTGTCCAACTTGTTACTTGTATAAAATTGAACTCCAGGAGAGTTAGTCCACAACTCCATCTTTCTGCCTGATTTGCTTTCATGCACCACTGCTACCTTCTTCAAGTGCTTGCTGCCACCATTGTCAATCACATAGTTGATATCATAACCATCTGGCAGCTCATTGAACTTGCTCCCAATTGAGCGGGGCTCGTGGAAATCGTATGGTGTCCCATCCACGGGAAGGATTTCACCGGTGGGGATGAGCTCATGGTCGACTGGGGTGATCTTGGATCCAAACAATTGGAGATTGTGTGAGAAGATATCACCACTGGTGTGGCCACCAAGGTTCCAGTAACTGTGAGATGCCAAATTCACTGGTGTGGCCTTGTTCAGAGGCTTGGCTACCATTTTTATTGCCAACTTGTTTTTTCCAATGAACATGTATGTCACAGAGACAGCAAGATCACCCGGAAACCCTGTATCATTTTAGAGAATTTCAGTGTAAGACTAAAAATCAAACGGATTGAAACAGGGAGAAGCATGGCATTATGTACCATGTCAGATTGGAGAGTGATAAAATAAGAAATCGTACACAAACAGTCATTATATATATACACTGAATTATGTTGTATATCATTACTCTTCAAGTAAGTAAATGAAACCAGGAAATCATATGGACCTTGTTCACCATCAAAGCTGTCATAAGTAAATGTAATATGACTGTCTTTCTTGTAGTTTTTAACTGTCCATATAACATGACTGAATCCTCTATGACCACCTGCAAATGACAATGATTAAAACAAAAAAAATTAAATTTCTTAAGGAGAAAATTAAAACTATTTTAAGAAACGAAAATAAAAAGCATACAACAAATGCATTTACCATGGAGCATGTTTTTTCCTTCATTAGCAACTAATTTATAGTGATTTCCATTTAGAGTAAATTGAGCCCCTCCAATTCTGTTAGCCACACGGCCAACTAGAGCACCAAAGTAGGTTGTCTCATTCTGCAACAAAGTAAGAAATTCATAAGCAAAAATTGTTAAGCTCTAATCCACACTGTGTCAACGTGAACTTCACAAATGACAACACTTTTAACAATCAATGTCTTTGGATTAGGCTATAATCAGAGGTTCTTAATTGATAGCACAGGGACTCTCTCTCTCTCTCTCTCTCTCTCTCTTCAACTTCTCTTTTGAAATACTCTTTTAAGCAACGCAAATTGCTGAATGGGATGTGGGTTCAGGCTTGTCCAATCCTTTATTTGTTTTTTTGTATTTCTTCTTAATATATATATATATATATATATATATGAGGGCAGTGTAGAATGATGTGCGTCAACTATTCAACTCATTGTCTCCAACCCCCTTTAAAAACAGATAATAAATGTCCCACCTCATCTTTATCTCATATGTGTCTGTGTGTGTTGAGTATAGAATGATATTGCTCAACTACTCAACTCATTATTTCATATCACGTTAATAAAAAAACAAACATAATAAATGTCTCACCTCTAAGAGTTATCTTTATCTCACCTTTCTGACTAGTCTCATGAACAGAGACGTGATACATTTATCAGTGTTTTAATATAAAACATTAATGATATATATAGGGTAGTCCTATCCCTATTCCAAAATAAACATTTAAACTTCGAAAAAATTTATTATTTCAATGATTAAAAGGTTGTTTTATAAAATGCAAATGTATATTGGAGCCCTGTATTATGATGTTAAATGCGTCATTGCCCACAGTATTCTCTATGAAATTTTTTATAAATATTTGGTTTGTATGACAATTTTATTTCCAACACACACTGTGGATGGAATGTTCAAAAGCTTTGATTATTGCTTTAGTCAGAGAAGAAGAAGAAGAAGCTAGTGAATCTGACCGTGTACTCCTCAACAGTTTCATACCCAAGAACAACATCATCTAATTTCCCTGCAAAGAATAGAGAACAAATAAGGTTTTAAAATGTGTATAGATTAAAAAGACCATCAAATAGCCTATCAAAACAGATTTAGAATCAAAACTATTTAAAGCAAATATATATATATATATATAATACAAAAGAAAAGAGAGATTAGAGAAACCATTTTTATCAGGGAGTATGACAGCGAGAACAGTTGCACCCCAGTTAGTGATCTTCACAGAGAAATCTCCCCTCTGCAGTTCATACACCCCTACCTCTTTCTTTGCTGAAGCAACATAACCCAAACACATGAAAGCCACCAAAATATAGCAACACAATATAGATATTTTAGCCATTGTATGTATGTATGTATGTATAGGCTATAGCTAATAATAACACTAGTCCACAAGAAAACGCCTTTGACTGATGATCTAATATCTGTGTGTGTGTATATATAGAGATGGATAAAATTTGGGTGATTCGGTGCAATCAGGTAAAATTCTTGGATAAGGATTTGATATATATATATATATATATATATAGAGAGAGAGAGAGAGAGAGAGAGGCGGGGTGTTTTAGAATTTTATAGAGACTGCGATTCCCCGTTACGATTTGGTGCGAAGGCAGGGGCGTTTGAAAAGGTAAACGCAGAAGGCATGAAGATCTATTGTAAATTTCTGATGGGTGGGGCCCCGGGGACCTGGCAAAAGTTATTGACGGCATAATTGATAAATGCTTGCATGGCATTAAATAGAGAAATATAAGATTTAGAGTTCTTTTTACTTACAATTTATGAAAAAGAAACGAAAAGAAAAAAATAGACCTATTATCATTTATCTTTGCTCATATTTTTTACAATAACTTATCTTTGCTCACATTTTTTACTGATTCATGAGTGGATTCCACCAGAGCTGTGGACTCACTTTATACCACTTTTATGAGATATATGAGACTATTACAACTTCAAAGTATCCCCCATTTATCATTTGGCTTAGAAAAAATAGTTGAACCTAGGATAAATTATACCAATGAGATTTTTAATAAATATACTAATTTTTTCTGAATTTTCTAAAATTATGCTAATTTACTTTATTTTTACTGAAAATTACAAATATATCTTCCAATTAAATTTTTTTAATCAAAATGACAAAATTATTCCTTTTATTTTATTTTTGCATTTTTTCAACTTTGATCAATTTTTTTTAAAGGCTTTTTTATTTTATATAAAAATAAATTTAAGATTTTAATCAATGTTTATTTGAAAAATGAAAAAAGAAATCAAAAAAATTAATCAAAATTAAAAAAGTTGAAAAAAAATACAAGAAAATAAATAGTTTTGTCATTTTAGAGAAAAAATTTGATTGAAAACAGGTATTTGTATAATGTCAGGTAAAATAAAAAATGTGAGTTTAATTTTAAAAATATCAAAAAAGTCAATAGAATTATAAAAAAAATAAAAAAAAAATCAATATAATTTACCTTTGAATGCATTATACCACGAGTAAATAATGCTACTCACTACCAAATGGCAGGCCATGATGGCATATTATGATAATTTAATGAATGATTTTTTTTTTTATGTATTGAGTTAGTTTATCACTTGGGTTAATTGTTTTGGATTGAAAATCATTATGCCTAGAACCGATATGGATTTTTTTTCTGAAATGTCAAAGATTTGGATAAGAACTGTCATTTCCTTTTTTTCTCGTGCTTAGTCTTCACAAAGAAAGATAAGCGTTGAAACTTAAAAATGGACAAACAAGAAGACGGCGGCGGGGCCGACTTCTAGTTCTAGCGTTGTGAAAGGCTTGTTGGTTCGGGTTCTCATTTGTCAACGAAGACGCTGCATGGAGCATGACTTTCACAACATGTGAACTTTCTTACTTGCCAAACAGGAAATTTAGAATTTTCTCTTCAAGCAATCTAGATACATACAAGTCGCAGAGCTTATCAAATTAAAAGCTAAGTTGGTACATGTGTTGTCCGAAAGCAATAAAAACAAATATGAATTGTTGTCAAACAAAAACAGATAAGATACAAGATTTACATGATCTAGTCAATTCACTGTATATTAAAAAGATTATAAGAACAAAACATACTCACAAACCCGAAAACTCATTTACACGCAATGAAAACTCACACAAAACGACTCTCTCTCATACGAAGAAACCTAAAAATAAAGTTACGTAATAGGAAACAAAACGGATTAAAAATACCTAAACAAAATGAATCAAAAAAAATTCCCAATTATCCCTTTTTCGAGTCATATCAGCTCATAAAAATCCAGCTGAATTCATGAAAATCACCCTATAATATGAGATGGCTTGTCTCATGTGACTTCTCACCCAGCCTATTCATAATACATATGGCAGGGCATTGGGTCAGTGGATGATATAAAACCCACCCTCAAAAAGAAAAGAATTCTCTTGTAACTGATCTTATGATTCTATTAATGTTTAATGTTTTGTACCCTTAAACAGAATCTAGCAATTTCAATAAAATATAAGATGGATTAAAACTCATATATCAAGAAACTACTATAATTTACATATTATTCACTAATAGATGAACCTTACATGGGATGACAAAAAGATTTATGTTTACAGAGACAATTATGTACTATAATTTTGAAATCCAGACAAATTAGCAGCAGTGACAATCCAGGTAGGAAATATGTGGATAATGGTTTAGCAGATAATGGGCAAGAACTTATTGAAACAACCATTATTACCCTCTTACCAAAATTCCAGAATTTGCATTTTACAAGGCATTTGGAAACTAACCCAAATTGCTTTCCACAGAAGTCAGTTTTTGTTGCATGCATACAAGTATGTGGTAATTACTAGTAAACTACCTGATTGATGAGATTCAAGAAATCACTTAAAATAATGAAAATTTATATGCTAATTGATTTTTTTGTTAACTTTTATCTTAATGGATACAAGTAGGCCTGGCAAAACGGTTCCAAATCCGTCAACCCGTCCTAACCCGCCCACTATCAACCCGCCCTAACCCGCCCATTTAGTTAGCGGGTCATAAACGGGTTGGGTAATAAGGAATCCGTCAATTTAGCGGGTCAATACGGGTTGAATATGGGTGTTTGACGGATTGAGAATGGAAAATAATAAAATAGTATAAGAATATATATATATATATATATATATATATCTCCATTTATATATAAGAATATATATAGAGATATATATATATATATTTATATCTCTATTTGAAAAAGAATAAAATACTAAAACATATACAATAGATTATAAAACAAAATTAATATTTAAAAAATGTAATTCAACATCACCATATATATAAACAAAACACAAACCAAAAATTTGTAATTCAAAATAAGTCTATTAACAAAACGTCAGTTTAGAAAAGTTATTTTGTGAGACTTTCGCTTACCATCTCTTGCATAAAAGTAAATTTTTTTTTTTTGTTCTGTAAATACAAATTCTTCTTTAATTTCAATTTTAACTGTGAGACAGAGTACTCGTCAATTTGTGCTACTAAAAATTAATAATTCAATAGTCAACGTTATTTCTTCTAGATTATTTCAAAGAGGCGGCTGTGATTTGCCTTCAAATTTGAGAATTAATTTGGGTCCAACATTTAAAATAATAATAATAAACAAAAAATAATAAAAACAAAATAATTGAGAAATTTTGAAAAGGCATTCAATGCTCACAATTCCGTGAGTCAAGTCCTTGAAAGTCAGGATAAGTAAGTGTATATATATAATGAACAGAGAATTGATCTTTTATATGTTAGTTGTTCATGATACTGTCATTTATTTATCTATTTCAATAAATATAATTATTTTTAAAACAGTGTTCGACTCTAAATTTGATAGAAGAAATTTTTTTTAGTTGCGTATTTGTCACAATATTAATATATTACACATGCAATCACAAATATATTATGTGATTATTTAATTTTAATTAATAAATAAATAAAATAATGTGAGCCAATTAAATCAAGTCATAGTTTTACCAATCAAATCAATTGATTTTAAAGATCAAAGAATTCTGAGAAGAAGCCAGTATTATATCGCCTCATTAGATTTACTAATAGAGAAATAAAAAAAAAATTAATATGTATTCACAAAAGTATTAACAGAAAAACGTGATGAATTTTATTAGTTATATTATTTGATTGAGATGTGACAATCTTAGGTAGTGTTTTATTTCTAAAAAAAAGTTGAGTAGCGGTCAAATCCGGATTAACCCGACCCATTTATGACCCGACCCGTATTCGACCCGACAAGATACAAGTGTACAATATGTAAACAAATTTGAAGCAATGCTTACAAAAAATTGACATTGTAAAAAGAACAACAGAAGTTGGCATGTTTCAAATAAAATAACTGAACGTAGAAGCAACGAGCAAGTGCAGAGATTAGCGAGCATATCTAAGGATCACGAGAGACGTTGAATGCCTGAGCTCCACATGCAACCTTGATAAAGGCGTCTTCTCAAGTGGCATCAGCCAGACCGGTTCCAGATATTTGGTGGAGTATCTCTTAGCATTTGGGGAGAGATGCCACACCAAGTTATCCACTTCCTCCTGATTTGATGATGTCGTCGTGGTAAATACATAAGACAGTCCATGTTTAGCCTTCAGCTGTCATGCAACATAAGAACACTTTCTGTTACACATTTAATAAAGAAATGCAGTATAATATTCGTTTGAGTAGCTCAAGTCCTAGGGTTTGTCAGCAACTCAGTACATGAGATCTGAACAAGTTTTTTTTTTTTTTTTGATAAGTAAAATTTGTATATATGATGAAGCCCGAGAAGGCATCAAGGGCAAAAACCCCGAAATCTTACATCTGCTTAAGAGAATCCAAAAAATCTACATAATGAGAGACATTTACAGGAAAAGTCTCTTTGGCCCAAAAAATAGTAAGCGCAAAAAAGTATCTTTAAAAATAGGAATAGCGAGCTCCAAATCTTCAAAAACACATTTGTTCCTTTTGGTCCAAATGCTCCACATGAGACAGATTGGGGTAATTCTCCAAACTTTCTTAATCTCCTTTGGAAGTTTGCATCCTTCCCAAACCAACAAGAGATCTTTTACAGTGCCTGGCATTACCCATGAGAAGCCAAAAAGAGCAATAATAATATTCCAACAGCTCTATGAGACATGGCAATGAATGAGCAAGTGATCCACCCTTTCCTCCTCAATCTTACAAAGATAGCATCTACTAGTCAAAAGGAAACCTCTTTTCTTCAGGTTGTCCTCCGTAAGAATTGCCTTCCAAAAAGCTTCCTAAGCAAAGAAAGAAGCTTTAGAAGGGACTTTTGAATACCAAATGAGCTTCCAAGGAAAGGGGAAGCTGTCTGTATTACACATGCTTTTATAGAAGGACTGAACAGAGAAGGACTTCTTATCCGGCCGCCAATCTCTTTTATCCTCCCTATCTTCACTAGCCGGGAAATCGTTGAGATAACAAAGAAATGAGCCCACCTCTTCAAGCTCCCAATCATAAAAAAGCTCTCCTAAATCTGGGAGTCCAGATAAGCTTGTTCCCAAATTTTTCCAAGCACTCACTAGCCTAAGCCTCTTTATTGCTGGCTAGACTGTATAATCTAGGGAATTTTGCCCTCATCGACTCGTCCCCAGCCCAGGCATCATCCCAGAATTTCACCCTGTCGCCGTTGCCGAGAACAAGACGGTCTGATCAAGTTAGTTTATACTATTTGGAGAATAACGGTAAAACCTATTCACATAACTCAAGTACCAACGAATCTTACGGGCCTGTAGCTGGTCAGCAACTCAACACCACAGATCTGATGAAGGCAATTCATACTGTACTGAATTATTTGGAAATAACTCTAAAAACCTGTTTAGATAGTTCAAGTACTACAGAATATAACAAGTGGGCTACTTCTTTGCAAAATTGTGCTCAATTTCATATGTGGCAATTCCTTGTCAGCCAGCAGCTCAGTACCATGGATCTGATGAGGGCAGTTCATACAATACTGACTGATTTGGATCTGATGAGGACAGTTCATACAATACTGCCAACATTAATTTGAAAATTTGGGAACTAGTAGTAGAAGTATCATGAAAAGGTTCAGGATACTAGTGATAACAATGGAATTTAGCTAGCATTACAGGAATACTTTGAAAACATAAATACTCTTCTACATATATAAATATGTATATCACGGACGAGTTTGTATGTGGAAAAAACAATGAATTCTGTGCCACGGGGGTTTTTTTTGTTGGTGTTGTGTGTGTGTGTTTTTTTTTTTTTTTTTTTGGGGGGGGGGGGGGGGGGGAGAATGAAGTTTTGGATCACAATAATCCGTAAAGCAATTGAGCCTCTGCACAAGTTTAAGTAACTACCATGTTTTTTGGTGCTTCCAACATTGCAAAACAATAATATATGTTAAAATTTTATAATTATGCACGAAAATGGGGATAGATCTCCTCCACATCTCTGCACTGAGAATTCCATTAAGGGTGATTAATTAGAGAAAAATGACTTGAATTCAGGTCATACTATCATATACTCCGGTGGGAGAACAGCAATCATTCTACTAGATGTTGGTAAAGACCCCTCTCAAGGTTGTTTTCTTTGTGTGGACAGTAGACCTTGGTAAGATCCTAATTATTGATAATCTTTGTAGGAGGGGAAGGTTAGTGGTGAATTGTTGCAACATGTGTAAGAGAGGACGAAATTGTTGCTCACCTTCTGCTGCATTGTCAGGTGGTAAGGGAGTAATGGTCTCTTCTCTTCTCTCTTTTTGGT
Organism: Nyssa sinensis; assembly: GCA_008638375.1. Taxonomy (NCBI): domain Eukaryota; kingdom Viridiplantae; phylum Streptophyta; class Magnoliopsida; order Cornales; family Nyssaceae; genus Nyssa; species Nyssa sinensis. The sequence continues at coordinate 10,477,287 of CM018036.1, read as the reverse complement.
ATTCAGTGGGAGATGCCACATCAGTAAAGGAGGTTCTGTTTAGTTTTGGGGGGATTGGAGGTAAGAAGGGATAGGAGGGATGTGTGGCAAGTGCTCCATTCTGCCTATGGTGGCACATTTGGTTGGAGAGAAACCCAAGATTTTTTTGAAGGAATACAGTCTTCTATTTGGCCTTTGAAGAAAAATCTCCTCATTCCCTCTTTCTTTAGACTGAAGGGAGCAGCCATTTTTGTCAACAAATTCTTCCGTAGATTTTTTAGATGAATTGAGCATATAGTTTGTTGGCCTTTTCCTTATTTGTATGCATCCTATGTCTATGGGTGCACCCCTGTTTTGGTGCCTTTTAATAAATAATTACTTATTTATCAGCAGAAAAAAAACAGAGAGAAAAATGATCAAGGTGTCAATTATTGAACAAAGGTGGAAGTGCATTCAGGCATACCTCATCTATGCAAATGAACATAAATCAAAATGACCTCTTTGGGATTTCCTATGCACTGTAAGCTGCCATACAACAAAATTCATAATCGATCACATAGATGCTCTGCCTCATTCATTGAATGTCCTGACAAAATTTCTCAGGATTCCCATCCCTTCCCCAGTAAACCTTTTTCAGGGTGTTGCAGATGATGGGATGACCAGCTGCCAGTTCAACTAGCATCTCTTCCATCTTCTGTGTGTGTAAAAAAAATCAAGGTTAAATAGTAAGTTGGGCACACCCAAAATGCAGAACCACAAGACAATGAGTAAGATAAAACCAACTTTGAGATCAAAGACTAGCAAGTATAGTGTACAATACAGATAAAGATTCATTGATGTTATATTGTTACAAGGACCCACTGTAACATGCAAGGATGAAATTCAATATATGCCACCTAAAATCTCTTGCTCAATAAACAAAATGTTACTGTAACCATAATTTCTATCACGCTGATTTGAATGGTCAAGAAAAAATTCCATAGAAAGGTACAAAAAATTAATAGCAGCAATATAATCACGAGATTTCTATGATGGACAGTAAGTATAACTTAAGTGCTCGATATTCCAACATAAGCGAGCCTCTAAAACAATGACATATCCGTGATTATATAACTCAATGATGATATGATGATATGAGGAAGTACTAAATATTAGCGAGCCTCCTAAAACAATGACATATCCGTCTTAGGATGATTAGAGTTGGCAAGAAGTATATGGGACAAGATGTAGACAAACAAACAACACAAAAAAGATCTGCAGTACCCAACTAGCTGACAGCAAGGCCTGAGAACCAACAGTATAACAATTTAGATGATTTACATGGAGGGAACTACAACTACTATCTCAACTCCTACTAAAGAACGAACTCAACTGGAGTGGATGATCATAATCCATTCCTTTGAATCCATTTTGACAGTCAGAACATTATTATAATTTTGAATGTAGTAGAAGATAAATTCACTATGGTGTGTCATCTTATCTGGCATGCCATTATTGGTAGTTTATCCTCTTATATTACTAATTTGGAGCATCTCATTATTGAACAATGAAGATGCAACTGCTCCCTTCATTGCTTGGAAATGGAATAAGCTTCCTGAGCAGTAAAGACATATTATGAAGTGCCTTAAAGCCTTCAACATTTACAAAAGTACTGATGCATGTGCTTCTCTTCTCAGGGGACTAAAGTGGAAAAAAAATAATTTTCTTCTACCCTTGAGACAACACAGAAATCCATCATTAATTAGTTTCAGAGAATGAACATTAGATAGTTTAAAAAGGTAGCCAACTGCTACATGTATTTTTTTTTATGAAGAAATATAATAATGATGATTATGACGAGATGATGATGATGACGATGATAATGGTAATACAGAGCAAAAGTATAAATGCAAAACCTAGTGAACAAGAATTGCAGCTATGTCTTTTCAATGTTTCTTCTACTTACTCTGGAAAAATGTATCTTTAACAAAGTACTTTCAAAAGAAAGCATCTTAGGGGCCCAGTTCCAAACACCGTTATGTATGCTGGAACTGCAAGGTTCTAAACACCGCTATGTATGCTGTGAGTGCAATCAACAAAATTAAACAGCGGTACAAACTCCAAAAGACTTTACCAGCTGCATTAGGAGGCATATTTGGTTTCAAGCTCACAACATCAAAACTCTGAGTCGAAGTCAAAATCATAAGTAGCCCAATTTGAATGCATTGCCAACCCATCAACGATACTATAGACATCTTCAGATCTAGGATGGGATGTGTCACCAACTAGAAACTTATGCACCTTGTCCTCCAATTCTATCCAACTATATGCAGCTGTTTTCTGTAATCCCTTCTTTATCATAAAGCTCCGCACCTTCGAGGCTTCTTGCCATCTGCCAACACTTGCATAAATGTTAGAAAGAAGGACATAGTTTCCAGAATTCTCAGGCTCTAGTTCTAGTAACTTATTGACTGAGAGCTCTGCGAGCTCTACATTCAAGTGGATCCTGCTTGCACTTAGTAAAGTGCCCCAGATTACAGCATTAGGCTCCACTTCCATTTTACATATAAAATTGTAGGCTTCAGTTTAGTCTCCCGGATCGACAAAAAAGGTCCACAATACAAGCACAGTGCTCCTATCTTTGGTAAAATTTCATGTTCTAATCTCATGCTTCTAAAGAACTCAAGACCCAGTTCAACAAGGCCTCCATGGGTGCATGCTGTTAATAGACCCACAAATGTTATATCATCTGGTTTAACCTCGATTTCTTTCATTTTTTCATAAAAAGAAATGGCATCATCTGCAAAACCATTTATTGCCAGCCCCATAATCATTGAATTCCAAATAACAACATCTCTCTGAGAAATCTTTTTGAAAAGTTGACGAGCTTTTCTTATATTTCCGCACCTAGAATACATACCCAACAGTGCCGAGGCCAAATAAACATTTGAATCCAAACCATGACTCTCTACATAGCTCCCAATTTGCTCACCAGCTTCCACTGAGCCTAATTGAGCACATGCTGATAAAACACTGACAAGTGTGACATCATTAGGTTTAATTTTTTCACTTTTCATGCATTCAAAAAGCTCTAATGCCTCATTTGATCTCCCGTTTTGAGCATAACCAGCAATCATTGCACTCCAGGCAACAACATCCCTTTCTGGCATCCGGTCAAACTCTCGACGTGCATTATCAACAGCTCCACATTTTACATACATTTCCAACAGTGCAGTTGAAACTATCATATTGAAACACAAATTGTTATCGTCAATAAACTTCTTAATTCTCAACCCCATTTCCAAATTCCCAAGTTTAGCACATATAGAAAGCACAGTCACCACGGTGAATTCATTCGGATGAAACTTCTCAGCTTGCATTCGCTCAAAAATTTTAAACCCCTCAAGATACTCTCCATTGTGCGCATAGCAATTAAGTATAGAATTCCATGAAACAATGGTTCTCTCCGTCATCTCATCAAAAATCTTTCGTGCGGTTAAAACATCACCGGATCTTGACAACCCGGAAATCAAGCAATTATAACAAATCGGATCCTTAACCAAAATTTCATCAAAAATCTGCTTACCAGATTCTAAATCACCAATTTTGGCATAGAAATCAATCAACCCGGTCTGAACAAAAACATTAGAATGGAACCCATAATTTATTGATAAAGAATGTATCTGTTTTCCTAGATCAATGGCCAACAATGAAGTACACGCCTTGAGAACAGGTGGAATTGTGTAACAATTTATGCCGGTATCCTTGCTGTGCATCAAAAAAAATCCCTCTATAACTTTTTTGTTTTGAGAAAGTCTAGAGTAAGCAGATATAATAGAATTATAAAGAGTTTGGTCTGGTTGAGGAATTTGATCAAACACCTTGCGGCCATAGTCAACGAACGACAAACTAAGAAGCCCCTTAACGAATATCGGGGTGAGAGTGAGGTACTTTGCGATGATGAGAGCGTGAACCTGTTTGAATTGGTTTATGTGTAGAGGACGGTGAAGTAAGCTTATCAGATAGCGTTCCATTTGTACGGTAAAATGTTTACTCAATGCAAAAGTGCTGTGGTTCAGGAGGGTAAAGATTGCCTTATCAGGCGGAGGGAAATAACTTGCAAAGCTGCAATGAATGCCATTCAGAGCAAATTGAGGTCCTGCAATGGCGGCAAAGTCGATTGAAAAGTGAAAACTGGATGGCACTATTCGCGCCCCCAGAAAGCCTGAGATGATCCTCTTCCATTTTATGATATTTTGAAATGACAAACTTGTCCTCCCCTTCTTTTCTTTTTTTTCTTGTGTCAAAAACTTGAAAAACTTATTTTTTTAGAGTTAAAAACTGGGTATGCAATAGGCTATTTCACATTTATGTCGAGATCAAAACTTAGGTCTTACTACGTGAATATTAAATAATACTACTAAATGATTATTGAAATTCAAACCCAAACATTGAGCGAAAAAATTCAAATTCTTACTTCACTAAGCCAACCACTCAATGATAAAACTACAAGACCTTTGTGCCGATGAAAAGCCTAACTCAATGATTAAATACCTAACTATCTTACTAATTCATATTCGCTATGTTCACGACCTTAAATCCCTTGCACTCGTCACTATTGGAGATTAAATACAAACTATCTTGTGAAAACACCAAAGTTATACCACTAGGCTATAAGGCTATAAACATTCTTGACTGATGATCAAACACACGCCTCCACAACTTTGTTAACTCATCTCTTTAAACTCGCCCTCTAACACAGAGTTACAATTGCTACAAAGACTTTTCTTCAAGCATCTTGATATAGATATGTGTCCTATGATTTACCAAGTGAGCCTTGCATCTCTTACGAACGTAGATTTGTCCATTCATGGGATCTATTACGACACCCTCTACGTAAACCACATATTTGTAAGATATGAAAAATAAAAGTAGACTACGAGATGTGAGATATTTATTTTTATCTTTTACTTTTATTGTTTGGAATAACTTTTACAATATTGTTTTTCCTTGTGTATTTACGAAAATGTGTTTAATTGTTTGACCAATTTTTAAATTTGTTTTTGTATTGAATTTATTTTTAAAAATGTAATTATTTTATATTTAGAAAAGCAACTCTAAAAACTCACTTTCTAAAACCAATTATTATGCTTCTATTGGTTGAGTCATTTATTGTAGCTGTCATTAACAGCCTGTTAGTTATTGAAACTGTTCCATTATTTTCTTCATGGTAGGGAAAAAAATATTCATTTATCGCTTTGGATGGAAATCATGTGTACACTCACACTCACATGCACACATGATTTATATCTTGTGATTGAAGAAACCACGGAATAATTGTCATATAAAAATAACTCTATTATAATTATATTTTAGTAATTCAATTTCAAAATAATATTTCAATGATTAATTATTCATACCCTCAAAATTTGATCGAATCAAATATTTTTTCAAATATGACTTATTTTATTTTAGTAACTACCATCCATCTCAACGATTCAAATTATTCTAAATGTACAGTTCAAATCTTACCAAAATTTTTATTTGTTTCAATTCTCAAACTACAATAATAATTAAAATAAAAAATAATAATTCTATCAAAAAACAACATTTCACCACAAAAAAATAATAATAATAATAATAATAATAACTTTTTGATATGATAACATTATTAAAATTTAACTTTAACAAGATTAAAATAACTTTTATCATTAAAGTTGCTATGTACGAGAGAACTCCAACTACTCAATATAATAACCGACTGAATGATTACTTTTAACTGATTCAAGTAAGTTCATCAAAAGGGTAAATTCATTACTGAATGATTACTTCAACTGATTCAAGTAAGTTCATCAAAAGGGTAAATTCATTACAAACAGCCTCAAGTCATGTCAACACCAACCAGTTTTAAAATTAATTCAATTGTAGTTTAGCACAATCCGGGAACCTATGATATGCACATTCACTCGGAAACACCTTAAATGAAAAGAAAAAACCAGGCTGGAATGGCTCTCAGCACACCACACATTGTATTTACAAGCCCAAGTGTTATTTTCTATGACATAATCATACACCACAAACAAACCGAAGAGTGTAAAGGGGACTTCATCCTCCTTGTGGTAACCTCTTTGAACCCGATCTTCCTCCAAATCATCTTTTCCATTCTGCTTGGATCACTTTCACTGTAATTAAAAGAATACCGAGGTTTAGTATTAAAAAAACATTAGAAGTCAAACAATCAACCAACTTTCGAAAATTAGATACAAAGTTTAATTTTCTTTTTATGGGGTTTAAACGAGTAATTTATTTCAAAATAATAGATGTTCCCTCTCAAACCTAGAAAACCAGTTCAATAGATAGAATCAGCCTCTCTGTGTGAGCAAAGGTAGTGTTCCTTTATTTCTAGATCCTTAAAGGGGCAAAAATACCTCTTTTTTTTCTCTTTTTTTTTGGTTGGGTGGGTGGGTGGGTGGAGGGGTGGTTAATCCGGAGAAATCCAGAATTGGTCAAGTACTGGGATAATTCCCTGGTGAATGGCCCCAAGACATACCACTTGAACTCAGGACCTCCACATTTTCAAGGTGGCCATCTCTTCTAATCCACCGGATTACAAGCTGTTCAAATTGGGCCTTACTGCCTTAGAACAAGGTTGACATGTTAGCACTCGTTAATCCGGAGATATCCAGATGACATGCAGTCTTCCCATTCCACACTGAATTGGGCAATTGCTGGGACAATTCCCTGGGGAATGGACCCAAGACATACGACTTGAATCCAAGACCTCCACATTTTGAAGGTGGCGGCCATCTCTTCCAATCCACCAGACTACAAGCTATTCAAATTGGGCCTAATTTCCTTAGATCAAGGTTGACGTGTTAGCACACTAGTTCGGGATCGGAAGAATACATGAGAACACTATGGATCAGCAACTAGAGACAATCCTATTAAGCCAGACCAGACTATACTAGTGTGTGATCATCAATTAGAGACAGAACCCTCTTAACCCTGACCACACTATTACTTGTGTGCCAGTGCTCGTGTGGACGTTCATACCATTTTCAGTGGGAACTATTAAAGGGGATATCCACCAAAAGATGTTTCAGGAAAATTTTTGCATTTTTTATAAGAAAATTTCCAAAAATAAATATCAGAAATAAAATACGTTATGGCAGTCCATGGGAAGAAAGAATAGAAGTTTCTGATGAGATCTGGCATTTCTTACCATTCCCATCTCTAGATGACAAAAGTGATCTCCCATCTCTAGATGACAAAAGAGATCTGTCGCTTCTGTTTCCTCCTTTGCCACTAGCTTGTACTGGTCTCTGAGCCCTTGGTGACAGTTGGCTCATTTTGCTGTTAGAAGAAGGCAGAGAATGACGCCTGGTGAGATTATGCTTCTCGGGCTCATCTTGGCCAAATCTTGGGGAACTCTGTCCTCTCAGTTTTGCCTTCGCCGATTCAGTAGCTGCCATATAACTTGGCAATGTAGGCCTGCTTTGTAACCCATTCTCTGCACGTTCCGGCTTTGCTGAAGGAGAAGCTTTCCTGCAGGATTTCTGGTTTTCATTGCCAGTTAAATCTTCTTTAGGGCTTAACTCTCCATTTGTCACAGGAATACTCTCACCCTTCCCTCTTTTCTCTGAAGGCTGCAATTCAACTGCAGTTTGATCATTAGGCAACAAATCAATTGCCTCATTCACTATTAACGGTTCTGGAGCAGTTTCTATATCAGGCAGTTTGGACACAGTCACAGTTGTCTCTTTCTTCCTCTCAGCAGAATCGCTCAGGCTCTGCTCTAAAACATCCTGAACTGAAGAGCTCAATGCCTTCCCCAGACCGTTCTTTGACTTCTCACTGTAAACCTCAGGCTGAACAGTGCCCTCCATTATGGGATTGTGAACTTTCCTCAGACTACGTTTAACCTTCTCAAGCTCATTTTGAGGATGTTCCTGCACTGAAATCTGCTGGATGGCTTGAAACTTTCCTAAGATTGCGTCTTGGCTTTTCAAATTCAGTGGTTGATTTTGTTGAGATGTTGTCAATATTCATAGCAGGGACCCTCCGAATACTGTGCTTCAGCCTGCCTGTTTCAGAGTCTCCAGTTTGGGAGTTACCCTGCTTCTTCTGGGATTTTGAGACGGGAACATTTTTTCGTTGAGGAACTGGTTTCCAAAAGAGAGATGCTGACCAGCATTCTAGCCAGTTCGATACTGAATTTGGCTCTGCGGAATCATACTGGAAATGCAGGGGCATCACAGTGGGTGATGAAGCAAGAAGCTAAAGCAAAAAAAACAAAACAAACAAAAACAGGAGGTCATGTGCCCAATATGAAAACAAAGGGGGTGAAAATAAAAATAGCAGAGATCATATGGGGAAAAGATGTTATTGGAAGTAATGTTACCAGTTCCTTGGGTACAAACTACAGTTTACACTTGCCCAGACATTAATTCCGTTAGAGCCTATGCAGTTATGAATATGCAAGTGAAAATACTGTTGTAATGATCAAAAAGTGGGACAGAACACGTTTTCCAAAACAGCAAAACCATACACAATTCTTAGAAAGAGGCAAATTGTGTAGGAAAATCAGCAACCACACAATGTCACAAGATCGTAATACAAATAAAATTACAACTTAAATTATATGACCTATTCTTACCATAGTTTCCCATCTGTGACTAGTTAAGAAGAAAGGAACTTCAACAACCATATTGCTGAGCACATCATGATGCAGACCTTACCTTGCAAATAAAAGCATTTGTTGACAGCTTTGCTATCTGTGCAGATCTGTTGATACCAACAGGATCCACAAGCTTGGTCTCCTGATAGAAAGATGTACACAAATATTATCTGTTAGAATTGAGGCATGCAAAAATTATATAGGTAACTATGTGTACCTCATAAAAAAGGAGCACAATGTATAAACTCAACTCAACAAAGCGTTCCTAACAATCCAAGGTTGGTAACATGAGAGCTAGACCAAAAGTTCTATGTTGGCAACCTGCCCAATGCAACTCCACCCAAATTTTTCTGGACTTAGCACTAAGTAAAAGACAACACAGCCAATTACTCCCCCCACCCCCCCAAAAAAAAAAAAACAAAAAAAAAAGTTGTGGCCTATTTTAACAAACATACATTAAGGAACAATGAAGCCTCTCTTAGCAAAGGATGGCCCAGGAGATATCTGCACCCCTGCCCTGGGTAAAATACACAAATCTAGACAAACTATTAGTCCAGAATTGGTATTATGAGACCAAATTTGAGAGAAGTCAGGAGTTCAAATCTCCTTAGGCTGTTAATGGCACCCTATAGCAGGTGCCCAGCTAGCATATAGGTTTACAGGTAAGGAGGGGCTCGACATATAATTAGGAAAGAAACAAGGAAAAGAATATAGTTTGTTTTAATCCTAAACCATGGATTTCTGGTGTGTGTCTCCATTTTTTGTATCCATTAGCAAAGAAGATAATAAATAAATAAATTGAAAGTATAAACAAGACAGGTAACCAAAAAAAAGAAACGAATAATAAAAACACACATAATTTACTCTAATGTTATTTTCTCATAGGATGCTGAAGTATGAGTTGGCTCACATAATATAATACAGTTGTTTAAAATATGTAACAATAATGCTCCAAATTTCAAAACGAGCTATCAAAAACTCATGCATTCATGTTTTTTTTTATAAGTTAAAAAAAACTCATTTATCATATTATGCAGTTGTTTCCTATCTTTTCCTTTTCTTTTCTATTTTTGTGACCCATTTTTCCTTCTTGAAATGTCACGTAATAGTTGTCCACTTCAGAAAGTCAATGCAAAAAAGTTGCAACCTTCCAAAATTGTTCTGAGAAGTTCCCTCACAAACTAACAATCTGAATCTCTAAATACATAAGAGCTAGTTCTGGAGACAATTATTTTCCCACTTGAGTGCGGACACTTTATATTGTTTATGATGTAGGACAGATTTGGTATCATAAAAATATGAAAAGTTGTTTTAAAGTTGTATTAAGATTGTTTAATTTTTTATTTAATTTATTCATAATTTTTCTAGTTTCCTTATTTTATTAGGATTAGTATAGAAAATATAGGAATTAGTAGTCTTTTATTCGAATTACGAATCTTTATTGTAATAGGATTAGTCAAAAATAGGAGTTTTTGTTTCTTAGTCAAAGTAGTAGTATTTTAGTACTATAAATATGATATAATAGATCTTTATAATTACCGTTTTTATCAATATTAATTCAATTACGAATTTTGGAGAATTATTTTCTCTTGTTGAGTGAAGAATCCCCATGTTACTTTGTTACTAAGGAATTCGATGTGTTCGATTCTCCTTTCCACGTTTTCATTTCGCATCAGTTTGTCTCCTTAAAGAGTTGGAAATTGGAATTTCTAAAATGGACCAAAGATTTGCAATGGATAGAGTATCTGAACATAGTTTTACTGTAAATAGAGGATAGCAACTGGATAATGCATCCATCCTAAGAAAAATAGATGATGAAAAGATGAGAAAAGATCCATGCAACTTTTACAATTGATAGTCTGAAGCAACCAAATTAGGTTTAATTATTTGTCTATAGAATTTCATTCAGATCACAAAGATTCATATTTTGATTACTGTCACCTTTTATGAATGTGCCACATGTCCAACCAAAGTGCATAGCTACAGAGGATTTGGACCATGGACTTCTCATGAATGTCAAACACATGCTGGTAATATTTAAGAAAAAGCTATAAGCAACTTCGCTGGCAGATTCTCTATGACAATAAAGATAAAACAATAGACTACTAGCGGATGTTCACCAGAAGATTACCAGAGGCTTCACTAGAATGCACTTTTTTTGCACTATAAGACCGGTATCAGAATGCCTGATTCTTCTTCCACGAGCAACGGCTTGTAACTTCACTATTCCCAGCATACAGTGTAGAGTAGAAACAGCTTGTCTCCTCACCAAGTGCCCACGAACAAGTGCCTGCAACCTTATTATGCCTTTGAGGGCCCGAAATGCTCGGCGAGCCTTCACATTGAATGTTTACATCAGCACAGTTATATAAATATATATATATATATATATATCAATATTGGCATACTTTCAACAAGTAAAAGCTACCAAAAATGTTCACAAGGAAAAAAAGGGAAGAGCATGTGTTCGAAACAATTAAAATCAGAGTTTGTGTGATAAAAAAAGTGGAGCGAGGCAGAAGGATTACAACAGAACACAGCTGCTGCTGCAAAAACTCAGACCACCCTTAATACACCCACATCTAGTTCCTCCGTGCTCAACTGAATAGAAGGTATGGGTAGGGGATTCAAAGATCTTCCTCATACTTCTCAATTCATGACTACAGAATTATGAGCAACAATGTTGCACAGAGTTATGCACATTAAATAGCCAGCATTACCAAACAGGTCTCAGCATTGGGATTTGGGCCCATATATCCCCACAGTAATACAAGCTGAACAGACCAATAAATTTTTTTGAATAAGCCACAGTAGGCCCAGGCACTCTCAGTGGCTACTTTCTGATAAAGCAACAAATGGGAAACAGAAAAGCAGGAGAAAAGTAAAGGACAAATATTATGACTAAAGTACTCAAAACATTTCAGGAAATGGAGGGAAAATAAATGCATATATACAAATGCACATCGCCTTCAAAACTTCAACAGAAGTGTTGCCACAAAATTGAATACCAAACAAACTCATGCATACAGCTAATATAACTGAGATGCCATTATATAGAAATTGCTACTGGTATTAAATTAAAGTGATAACCATCCTTTTTAGGCCCTAAGAAGCATGGACACTGTATTTCTAAAAAAAGTAGGATACAGATACAGTTACGGACACGTTGAATATATATATATATATATTTTATATAACTATATAATAAAAACCTAACATTATTTCAATTAAAATTAATATAAAAACTAAGACATTAAAATAACGAAGCCATTAAGTAAAAAATTAAAAAATTCTTCATTTAATTATCAATATCCATAATTAAAGTTGCAAAACCAATTTATTGACTATTACATAGATCATATATGTATTAACTATTACATAGAACATATATATGTACATATAAACCAAAATCAAAAGAGAAGAGGAGAAAAGGAGAGGAAAAACCCAAAATAACAAAACGTCTACTAACATGCCCTAACAGTGTCCATAACATGTCTGGAAAGAGTCTGAAATTCCGGAAAATTAAAAAATTTGAACAGTTTTTTTTTCTCATGTCAAACATGTGTCCAAATGTGTGAACCAAAACATAGTATCCGTGATTTATAACTTTTTACTTTTGTGCCAACACGGACATTAGCACTTTTTAGAGGGACAAGCCTCACAATCGAAACCCAAACCCCTAGTGAGCAAAGCAAAAAAAAATAAAAAAATTACTCCCCAACAATACAACTTTGAGCATGAGAAAATTACCAAATAGCCCCTAAAAGCAGCCAGCACCTTTGTAGCAGCTTTCTCTTGTCTGATTCTTTCAGGATCATTTGGTACATTTAGTTGTGTAATTTCTTGTGGAATCTGCATCTCCATTCCCTGGCACTAATGTCCCCCCTTCAAGTGGTAAATCTGCAGTTCTGTTTTTATCTAACTTTTTTTCATTTTTATCAATGGTGTTTAGTGACAGATCTGAAGCCACGGGAAGCATCCAAACCTAAATCAGCTTCTGGTGCCTTGGCAGGGGCCCACACCTCTCTCTCATTTCCTATTTTCTTCACATAAGAATCAAAGTGTCAATAAAATTTTCGTGTACATCTTCTGGTGCAGATAGACAATCTTGTTTAGTCAAAGGATCAGCTCCACATGAAAATAATAATTTCTCACAAATTTAAGTTGAAACTACTGACACCAGAGGGTGTCAATTGGCAGAAGTCTATGAGAAATAGGTGTTTTCAAGCCACAACCCATACAAGAATTCAGCTGCTCATTGAACAAGATATAAGTGGCTGGTTGAGAGACACATCCAAAAATAGTATATATGGTAAAACCATCAGCTTCCCATCGTCAAAAGTATGACATTGTGGTGCTTATAATTCTGTACCAACATAAGAGGGTATGTAACTGTACAAAGCCAAAGGGCTTTTTTTTTTTTGACCAAAATTTTTCCTGATGCTGATTATTTGTCACTAAGAGAAAAAGACCATCAACATAACATACAACATCATGTATTCATGTTTCAATAAGGTAAGAAATTTGTAAAAATACGGCTGAATCAGACACACTCATGCCACAGGACGTATCTTCTCCACAAAGATTTTATACAGATACAGTATATATTGTTGCCAGAGTATGCTAAAGCATGCAATATGTCAAATATGTGCAGTCATCAAATTACTAATACCTCTCTTCCTTTGGAAAAATTAGATTTAGACGATTTCTTCCCAAAAAGTAGGGTCTTGATCCATTTTCCTGGTGATTTGCCCATTGCATAGAAGCCAGGAACTGAAATCACAACAGCCTGAACCCCACTCCCTGCATTAACCCATATAATTGCAGCTCAAAGTTGGTAATGCCAACTAAAAGATGATACAAAACCAACTAGTAACATGCAATTTAGAAAATATAAAATGAAAAAGAAAACTGAAGATACAATAGAAACTGAAAGAAACAATATGAAACCAACTAGAGATCATGCAACCTAGAAAAATAAAATAAGAACACTGAAGCCCACTCCCTGCATTAACCCATATAGTTACAGCTCAAATATTGCAATGCCCACTAAGAGATGATACAAAACCAACTAGTACTAAATTTTGTCCTCTTGTTTTCCTTTTTCTTCTTGTTTTGGAACTTGGGTTGTTAAGATAATGCGCGTAACAAAGTTCCTTTTTCCCCACTTCATTGGAAATCTTGTCCCGAAAGACATTCAATTTAGTGCAAGATTAGGAATTACCACTGAAGCTTAGGCCATCTTCACCAATTTTTCTGGAATTGTAATTGATATGGTAGTGACTATGGCTAACATACATCTCACAGTTATCTGTACTAGCAAACCAATGCCTAATGAATCCCTTATGTACAGGATTAAATATAACAAACACAGATGTTTACACGAGCAAATGCTAGTGGTGCAGCTGGTCAACTATCTAGTGATCTTAGTTTACTTAGAGAAACTCAGAAACCTTTGTCCAGGTTGTTCCAGTGAATGTTTTGTGATTGTGGCGAAAGTACTGACAGTGACAACACTCAGCATCCAAATGGACACAGAGAACAGAGAGATGCTAAAACAGGGTTAACACCCTGGTGCTAGTGGTAATTTGCAAGTTGCAGTATAGCAGCAATGTTGGGATTGGATGAATTATAAAAGCAAGGTCTAATCAGTTCTAAATTGGTTTTTCGAAGGTGTAAGATTGATCCCCATGCGCATCATAATCTCTTTTTTGTTATTTCATTTGAACTTTTCCAAATTACCCAGGATGTAGTCCTACTCAGGGTGAATGAAACAATAAAGTTCTAAATGACTTTCTCCATATTCATCATCAATTTTTTGCACAACATTGCTGCATTTTTTCAATTCTTCACAATCAATGGACATATAGTACGGCATGGTTCATTCTTGACATACAATCTGTATATATCAGTAACTTTTTACTATCTCAACTATGCAACATATTGTAGGAAAACCACCGAGGGATACCATCATACCAAGACACGTGGTCAATACATACTAGAATCATCCAAACTAGAAATAGGTTCAATGAACACGACCCTTTATCAGGGTAAACAAGATAAATGTCTTGTTGGTAGGGATGATGCCCACAGCTATACTGATCCAAAAAAAAAAATTGATGCCCACGGCTATGCACCCACTACAGCAAACAAAAAACCACCCCCACGAGAAGGGGGGAAATCCACAACGGAGAATGAATTCCAGTCGCAATTACATGAATCAATAACTCGAGTGAATATTAATCTGATCACTGCATGACCAAACAAATAATAAATTCAGTTAATTGTTTCCAAAACAGACACATACACAATCCAGGCAAAATGCTGAAGCATACAAAAATATAAATAAAAAGAGAAACTAAACTACTAATTAGACATTGATGAACCCCCTAAACCCACCAAGATCTGTACCAAGTGAAAACAGCAAATGCTACACAGATATGAGAAAACATAGTGATAGATGAAAAGAATCGACAGATATAATAAAAAATAAATGAGCTGAAGTTGCACCAGATCTGAGTCTTACCGAACAAATGCAATCCTTCCGAACCCTAAATCTACCATTCCTGAGAATGAAGAACACTAAATGTGTTCAGTCCAACTGAAAAATACATATTGTATAGAGAAAGAAAGAGAGCAAGGGTAGAGAGATATAGAGAGAGAAACTAGAGAGAGAAAACAAATGTACCATAACTGAGCTTGCAAATTAAGGAAATACGATGGAGCTCTCCACCATCTCTCTGTGAACTGCTACACTGATGGGGAAAAAATACTAACGGAAATTGAAAATTGGAATAAAATGGAGAAAAAATAAAGAGAGTGCGTACTCGTGTTAGGATCCGTAAGGTCTTCCATTTGGACCGTCGATCGGCATTGTTTTCTTCAAATATGTGTAGAACCAGCGCTCATCTCGAGGGATGTGAGTACTTACGGTGAACGCGCGTTCTTGAGGCAACGTCTTATGTAATAAGGTGTGCGTTGGGACTGGGGACTACCTATAGCAGTTACTTAGGGGACAAGTGTCCTGATTCTTTGCCTCTACGCTTGATGAAATTACTTCTGTGACCTCGAGCAAGTTTGGCGTGAAGTCGTACACGCCCTGGATCGTCTGTCAAGGCAGGACCATGCCACGCGCACTCGTGGGCTTCGCGTGGAAATCAAGTCTCACAACACACACACACTATAAAAGTAGGCATCGTTTGGACCATAGGTGAATTAGATATGATATAATTGACTTGAAAATGATATAAATTTTGTGGAATATTGCTTTGATTGTTTATATTTTTAAAAATAATTTTTTAATTTTAAAACACGGAATACACATTTTAAAATATATTTTTTTTAATTTTTTTTAAATTTAGATTGTCATATTCAAATATATTTTTATAATTTTTAAAAAATTAATTACAAAATTTTGAATATATTTTTTTTAAAAAATTTTAAATTGTTTTTTAATCACAATCCAAACGAAGCCAAATTTAGTATTTTAATTCAATGTTTGTATTAATATATTATTATATTATAATTTTGTGTTTAAATTTCTATTGAATATAAATTTTGGATATAATTTTTTTATTTTTTATTTTTTATTTTACTATGTATTATTTTTCTCAAGATCTTTAAAAATTAATTTTCTAAAATTTTTTTCTAAATACTCAGTTAATTTTTTTTTTATTATATATGCATACAAGATAACTAAAATTAAAATTTTATTCACAAATTAATTACAAAATTTAATAATCATAATTAGAATATTTTAAAATATGTATAAACATCATTTATAATATAACATTCTCTTACTTTTGGAGTAACTAAAAAAAATATCATAGCATGTATTATTAAGAACTATTTAAAAAATCATTACTCATATTACGTGCATGTATAACAGTCTATTTATTGATATGAAAAATACATTAAAAATTTTGGAACATATAAAAAAAAAAAAATTGGCCAATGAAAAAAGGAAAAATATCTTTTTTTAACTTGATTTTTCGACGTTTTCGTCTCTTTATATTATGACGTTGCAACCTTTTTTTTATGATGTGAGATTATATTTTTATCCCAATAGAATGGGATAACTTGAATACCACATCTCTTAGTATAATTTATATTCTACATAGATGAGATATAAATGATTCACGAAAATATCCAATCCAATGAAAGAATCTAATAGGATAATATTTATTTTATTTAATTCTCTTATCGTTCCATTCAACGTATCCGAGAGAAATAATTACGTGGAACTCCATTAAAATATCTAAGAACGATAAATAATACCTTTAAAAAATACATTGTATACCTTCTAAACTCCAATCACGAGTTAAATAGAGTTAGTAAACCTAAAATTTCGGTCGTTCAAAAAAAAAGTAATATTCTAACGATAATTTTTTATCTCTCTAAAATTTGACTACAATCAAATACTCTAGCAAATATAACTTTTATTTTAAAGGCATTATCCACATTAATGCTTCAGACTATAAAATATCAATGATCTAGATTTGATAGTATTTTTTTTTAATAGTTATAATTGATAATTAAAAAAAAGAATAATAATTCTGTGTAATATTTCACTATTGATAGATGAAACTA
This sequence comes from Nyssa sinensis, assembly GCA_008638375.1. NCBI lineage: Eukaryota > Viridiplantae > Streptophyta > Magnoliopsida > Cornales > Nyssaceae > Nyssa > Nyssa sinensis. The sequence continues at coordinate 10,460,063 of CM018036.1, read as the reverse complement.
AAAATATAGTTCACATATACCATAGATTTCTCTCAAAAAAAAAAAAATCTGTCATACTCAATACCCCAATTGATAGATAGATCTCAATTTTTTTAAAGAAACTGAGACTCCCAATTTCATGCCAAATTAAAAAAAATCTCAATCTTTTCACAATAGACCAATTGAACCAACACCCCAAAGTCATGAAAACAATCTCAAGCATTTGAATCTGTATTTTTGTTATTTTTAAATTTTTAGGATAGTACCATTTTTGCTCCACCATTTTATAATCTTGGCCTGTCATAAATTAAAGAACAAAAATATTATTTTGTGCTCTGTGCATTTGGATCGAAGGAAGTTAGAAGAAAAGAATTTTGTACTCTAATGTTTGGATCGAAGGAATTAGAAAGAAAGAGATAAAAAATTTATTTGCTATTTGTTTTAAAAATAAAAAAAGGAGAAAGAGGGCCTTAAAACCCCATTTTACTCTCCCTTCAAAAGAGGGAAGAGAAGAGAGAAAATATTAGAAAGTTAATAATTAATTTAGAAAAATGGATTCTATTTTATAATTTTTACTTCACATAATAAAATATTTTATTTATTTTTTTCTCTCTTTTATTTTTTACAATAAAATGAAAAGATTGCTCATTAATAATCTAAATATAAAAAAAAAAATTACCCTCTATTCTTCTCACCTCTCCTTCCTACTTATCCAAATCGAACTGTCACAGTTTCTCCCTCTTTCATCTTCCCCTAGCTTGTTTCTCCTTATCTGTCATCTTTTTGACATTTCTCCCTTCCTCTCGTCTTTCACATTTCCCTCCTTGCAAATCATCTCCAGGGGAGCTCACCTACCTCTGCACTCTCAACCTCCACTTCAACACCCTCTTCAATCACCTCCATCTTGATAGCAATGGTAACGATTGCGCAATAGAGAAAGAAATGTCATAGCAGAGCATGAAGATGAATTCAGTGCGGCTTAAGGGTTTTGCAGAAACCTATGACGAAATTGGAGGAGGAGATCATTTTCACGTGAGTCACTTTTCGATTGATGAGCTCTAGTGGGATCGAGGTCAAAAAAATTAGAAGAACGATTGTTTTTGAAACCCGAAATATGAGATTATTTTGGAATTTCACAAATGGTTATGGAATAAAGCTTCAATAATTTGTTGATTGTCTAAGTCCTTCATGTGTTGGGCTTTGGTGATTTGCGTAGGAAAAATGGTTGCGGAAGTGGAGAAGTGTTTGTCAGTGATCTTTTGGAAGGAGAAGAGCCAACAATTAAGGGTGGAGTTAGAAAGAAAAATTGAGACATTAAATTTTTTTTAAGGATAATTTTAGGATAATTTTTTTTCCTCAAATTAGAAGATGATGGGGAGGAAGTTTCGGAGAGAAAAATAACAAATTTATATTTTCTTTTGTTATTTTTAAATTTTCTTAGATACCAAACAAAGATTAAATGAAAAAATTTTAATAAGAAAATATTAAAATTCATCAAATAAATTGTCATAAAGCTTGAAAGGATAAAATTAAAAAAAAATCAAAATTCATTAAATAAATGACTAAGGAAATTTCTTTAGCATCCAAATAAAAATTAAAATGATTAATAATTTAGAGCAAAATCTTGGTGTGAAAAATATAAAAAATAGCAAATTAAATTAAAATTAAAAATTAAAAATAAATTAATTTAAAAATAGCAAAAATTCTGCAGAGTTCGCGTCGAAGATTGTGAGATTCTACTTAGGTTTTTTTTTTTAAGTTTTTCACATTTTAGGACTGTGTATAATAAGTAATAATGGACTAGTAATCCAAATACATATATACATATATATATATGTGTGTGTATATATAAATAAATAAATACATATATATAAATATGTATGTATATACTTCATACATATATGTATACACACACGCGCACACACACATATATATATATACACCCACTTAAATAGACATATATGAATAAATAATTATATATGTAAATGTATATAAATAAATCAGAAAAAAATACTAAAAAATCTTTAAAATATTTTTTTTAACGTAAAAAGCTCAAGGATAGTTTTTTTTTTTATCTAAAACATCCAAAAAAAGAAAATTTTAATACAAAAAAAGTCGAAGTATTAACTTTTATTTTAACATTGTTAAAAAATATTATTGATTAAACTAAAATAACTTTTAAAATACATTTTAGAAAAAAGATACTAAATAATTCATAAAATAAATTCTTCAATTAAAAAATATATAACATTTTTTATTTGTCTTGAAGGCCTAAAAAAGAAAATCTTATTTCATAAAATGTTATATTTTTTTAGATAGAAAATGTTGTTTATATATTAGCATTTTTTTCTAAAATAGATCTTGAATGTTATTTTAGGTCTAATCACTAATATTTTTTAACGGTGTTAAAATGAAAGTTAATAATTAGACTTTTTTGTGTATTAAAAATTTATTTTTTAAATCTTTTAGATATAAAAAATATATAATAATTTTTTTGGAATGAAAAATTTATTTTAAGAATTTTTAATATTTTTCTCAAAAAAATATATATTTATCTATATATATATATATATAGAATGTCTATATATATATATACACACACATGTATATATTTAAGAATTAATTATTATAATGTCTCTCAAAATAAGTGTTTAAAGATTAAAATTTAAAACAAAATTCCTGAATTTTTAAATTATATGAACTCATGTCCAATAATACTTATGCTACTGTTTTATATACTTTTACTGACTAAAATACCCAATGTTACAATCAGTTTATCGATCCACAACTCAAAAAGAAAAAAGAAAAAAAACTCAAGATGGGAAGGTCCTCCTCCTCCGAGGCAATGTTAATGACGGTGTACAAAGGACTAGTCATGGAGATGGTGTGGTCGATGCATGTCCATCTCCGTAAATCCTACGTGACTGACGCCACTGGAACCACTGATAAGTACTGGTTTAAGGGTTCCATCTTTCTTATCATGATGCCCACCTTGCCTTGCCTGAGCTTCCCTATTATATTACAGGCGTTAATTATTAAGAGAGTTAAAAATATGGATAAATTATATTAATTTCTTAAAAATATTTTTAAAATAAAGTTTTTAATTCAAAAAATTTATAATATATTTTTTTATTTAAAAAATTTTAATATAAAAATGTTTAATTGTTAACTTTCATTATAATACCCTTAAAAAATATTTTTGATTATATTAAAATGACGTTCAAGATACATTTTAGAAAAGAAATATTAAAAAATATATAAAATAAAATTTTCAATCTCAAAAATTATAACATTTTATAAAGTAAAAATTTATTTTTTAAATATTCTAGATAAATAAAAAATGTTATGTTTTTTTTTTTTTTGGATTGAAGAATTTGTTATATAAATTATTTAGTGTTTTTTCAAATGTATTTTGAATGTTATTTTGGTCTAGTCAATAATATTTTTTAACGGTGTTAAGATAAAAGTTAACAATTGGACTTTTATGTATTAAAAGTTTCTTTTTGGATCTTTTTTATAGAAAAAATATATCATGAATTTTTTGGATTGCAAAAAATTATTTTAAGAGGCTTTTTAATATTTTTTTTCTTAATTTTTTAAAAAAGTTATGAACAATTATACTAATTTTTCTTAAGATTTCTAAAATTATACTGATCTCTTCTATTTTACATGACAATATACAAATATTTTTCTAGTCAATTTTTTTTTAAATGACAAAAATGCCTCTTTTATTTATTTTTTCAATTTTGACCAAATTTTTTTTTATATAAAAAAATTTAAGTTTTTTTATCAATATTTTATTTAGAAAACGAAAAAAAATTGGTCAAAGTTTTAAAAATAACATGAAAATAATAATTTTATCATTTTGAAGAAAAAAATTAATTGACAGGGTATATCTGCATATTGTCCGATATATAAGAGATGTCAGTATAATTTCAAAAATTTCAGAAGATGTCAATATAATTGTTATATATTTGATGTCAGTATAATTAATAAAAATCTTTAAAAAATCAGTATAATTTACTTATAATCAAATTAACTATCCGTGCAATGCCATTTTATTCGACTTGGGCCATTTTATCCTTAAAAATAGGCTCAAATGATATGTTAAGTATTTGTTAAGAGAAACACAAAACAACAACATAAACTTATGATTGGAAAACTATTAAGCACAACAAGTTTAATTTTAGAAGACCTAAAATATTAATCTCTTTGATAAAAATAAAAATTCATGAGATGCCATTCAGTCGTTAAGAATTTAGCGTAGTATGACATTATTTGTAAATTAATTTCTTTTTAGCTAAGAATTTTGAAAACGTATAAGTTTTTCTCTCATCTTAAGAATCCATTTGGTCCCACTTATTTGGCCAAAATCACATTCCATGTCATGGATTTCTTAAATCTTTAAATAGTTTCCTTGGAAAAATCACGACCCAGAGTTTTGAATTTGCTCTTTAAGTCGAGGTGCCAAACACACACTAAAACTTGTTTAGTGGCACAAATGAAAGAGAAAATCGTAGATTGCACGTTGCACCCATAATTTTAAATACAAAATTATTCCTAACAGGCCAAAAGCACGAGTACATTTATGTTGGATCCAAATCTTAAAAAAACAAAAACTCACAAAGAAATAATGGTGCTGCAAAATCACCATTCACACTCGTATTAAAAGAATTAATTTTTGTTATATTAAAATATAGAGAAAGATAGTAAGATAAATTGACTATTGAGCCTCGAAAACAATGTAAAATTTATCGATACCAAAATAATATTAATAATACATAGTTGTTATTGTATTTATTTTTCATATTTTTATGTAAGAATAAGAATATTGTTTTTATTAATTTAATTTTTTATTAATAAAATAAATTATATAAAATTATATATAAAAATAATAATTAGATCACTTTTATATTTTTTTTTTTTTAGAGTTGGGCGAGCTCTTAATGCCTGCAGCAGCTTCAGGCAATAAATTAAATTCAGTCTTTTACCTCAATATTACCGGAACAATTTGACAATTATGATCCCACATATAGGGTCAAATACCTAGTAAGTCTAGATACACATTAAATTCTGTCTGACAACATAGGTGAGAGAGAAAATTATGAGTCACACCCAAAATCACAAATACAATTTGCGATTTTGTCGTCCGTGCGGGCCGCATCACCAAACGGCCTCTTAACTGCAAATCAATGTTCACAAGGATGGACAAGTTTTTACCCACACACAGTATTGGCCCGCTTAACTGCAAATACAGTTCCAATGGTAATGATTTTAAATTTGAAATTCGAATTATGAGCGTTTTTGTAAAGCTTTGGTTGGAGTGGGCCCATGGAGTAGGAGCCGTTGAAATATTTCCCATATTTCACTTTTGATCATCAAACGGTTCTTCTTTATTCCCCTACTCCATTCACTCTTGATTGAGGGTGGGTCATGTTTTCTTCTTCCGTGATTTGCTATTACTCTGGGTTGAAATGCATATGATAGAAACACAGATCACTAATATTTTGACACGTGGAATATTACTTCAGATAGACAGCTGACAGTGACTCAGCGCGCGTAAACAAATACAGTGTAGGCCCTGCGAGTACAGCTAAAGTCGCGTGATATTTTTGATTTTGAAGATTCCTCAGATTTCCCGCCCAGACAGTCTCTAACTCCTGTATAGGGCATATTTATAACCTCTCTCTCTATGTCTCTCCTGGCTCTTGTCTTCACTCTTCAGAACATTTCTTCAAATTTCTCTTAAATCCGAACTCTCTCTCTCTCTCTCTCTAAATGGAGGATGCTGTCAAAGATCAATCTTCTGCTCCTGGTACCATATCTATGCTCCACTCTCTCTCTGTTGGTGTGTTTATGTATGTATATGTATATGTGTTTCTTACATGACTGTGTGGTTGTATTTTGAAGAGAACACAGGGAAATCATCGACAAAACTTCGGTACCCGTTGAGATCGGCGACAAAATCCAAGGAGGAAAAGCCTCCAGTAGCCGAATTGTCAAACTCTTCTTCTGTTAAGAGGTATCAACCTCTTCTATACATTTCTTTTGGTTTCAAAATATACAAGTTTCGTTTCTTAGAAATTAATTCTCTGATGGAAAAGAAACAGGGTTAATTTGTATTATTTTGTTAATAGTAATAATTTATAGCCGTATACATATGGCTTTCTTCCTACATCTATGATTTTGTTTTGTCCTTCTATGAATTAGATTTCTTTTTCTGTTAGTGGGTTTTGGTTGTGAATGTTTTTTAATAATACAAAAATTGTTTGATTAATTCTCGATACTCTCGACCATTTTATCAAAATTGAACCCTGTTTTGTTGTTTCGCTGTGTTATCCACTTTTATTGAGGAAATCGAGTTAACTTGCAAGAGTCCATTTATGGAATGGCCTGTTAAATGTGAGAAGTTTTGGAACTACAGAAGATTTCTCGCTTTAATGAGTCATGTCCCTACCTCTCCATCACCAATGCACAGACATTATTGTTGCTGCTGAACTCATAACTTCCCCAACCGAGAACTCCACCTACAATTACATGTTCTTCTTGTTTTCAGTAAATTGGAATAAAACAATTCTGGACATAATTTTATGAAACTTGTTCTTCAGTTTTGCTTTGAAACAAAAAGCAGAGAAGTATTAACAACTACTTTCGGTTGATAGATTGATCAATTAATCTGTAAGGCATTTGTTGGTAAGGCCATAGTTCATCTTGGTTCCAATTAATCAATCCATTACAAAAGATTTGAAATTTTAAATAAAATTAATTTTTGTGAGGTTCATCAGTATATATAGTTGATTCAAATGAATCTAAATTTTCATAGAAGAGTAAACTGGGGCTAGATATTATCTGGATCACCCTGCACTCTATATTACTTCCCACACAGTACAGTTAAGCTGGATATTTAATCCTAATGATAAATTGCCTTTTTTAGAATCATGTTTATGATCTATAATTCTATAGACTTCTCAAGTTTTCAATTTTGTACAGGGGAACTATGTGTGAAAGCACAGTATCAAAATTGGCAAAGAAAAAGAATTGATGTTATTGATTATGTCTATAGCTGTTAACTAGTACAAAAGATGCTAAATTAGCATATGCCTTCTACATTCCCAACTAAGTTGCTCAATCACAATCTTACAACCGGTCCAATTAATTGAAAAAGAAAATCACAAGATGAGATTGCTTCCTAAGGCAGGTAATGTTGAAGTTCTCAAATGATCAGATATAATTCTGCTGCATTTTGTGGGCCCACAGGCTAGGATGTGTGGGTGGGTTGGGGGATAGCAAAGGAGCAACTAAGCTCTATTATTCTAGAAAACCCCCCTTCAAGCTGCCAAACATACAAAATTGAAGGAAAGATAACACATTTTTATCTTTTCATCATGTACACCACTATACAAAATGTGTTATCAGTTATGTGAAGCAGAAGGTGATGCATACGTCTTATTTCTTTTTAATGCTTTCTTCAGCGCCACCAATTTTTTTTTGATAAACATGCATTCTATTGATATCTTCCTGTGGATGTATCTTTCAGGGGAAGACCTGTGTCAAGTGTAAGTAAGAGTGTGAGTGTTCTTGATTTTTCTGGCAAGGAAAAATCTGCCAAGCCTCCCAGAAGGCTGTCTATTCCTCCCAAGACAACTGTTAGCCCTTTCCCTAGACCAGTTGGCAATATCACTCCAATTTCTGAGGTTAGAAGAAAGAGGTCTGTCAACAGTCAAGGGAAAAGTGACACGCCAGTTTCTGATGTTTCCATAGCATCAAACCGAAGGAAGTTCAGTGTTCTGTCCTCAGCATCATATTGGCTCTCACAGATCAAGCTCTCTGAATCTGCTGCTAAGCACTCAATCTCCCTTGGTTTCTTCAAACTTGCTTTAGAGGCTGGATGTGAGGTATATCTTCCTCCTTTATTGAGTTCGTTCATATGATAGAACTTCTCTCGAATAATTTTTTCAGGCTTCTTGTATCTGTTGAATTTGTAGAAGTATATAATTTTATAACTGAATCAATTCCAAGCAAACCAGGTTCTGATCATTTGGTAGAAAGCAATTTGCTTTCATGTGCCTGCTTGTTTTATAGAGTTGATCATAGTAATCCATCCCTCTATTTAGGCGGTTGCTTTTGACATGGTTTAAATAAATATAAGGATTAGGATTTTCATCTTATTATTTCACTTTTAGTCTAAATCCTCGTTGCCTATAAGCATTGGTTCTGACCTACTTATCATGTCACATGAGACAGTGCCAAAGGCATTAGAAAGCAATTTCGTTTGTCAATTTACAAACTGTTCTCTTTCATTTAATTGGTTATAAAATTAATCCACATCTCTTTGATGTATAGATGCCAAGATGCTATTCCTTTTTCTAGTGTATGTGTGCATTTGCATCATATTTATTTATTTTTTCTGTTGAGTTGTTTGGGAAATATGACCATATTACAAATTTTTATGCATCTTTAAGACATTGGATGGTTCACATTTCCACTACTCTTTTTCTGATTTTGTTTTGAAAATGATTAAACTCAGCCTCTTCAGCGAATGAGGGATGAGCTGAAATCCTATGCACAACGACATAACCTTGTTGAACTCGGAGAAACTGTGAAAGAGTTATTTGAAAGCTACAATATTTTAGAAAGCTACGAGCAGTTGCAGGTCTCTGAAATCTGTTCTCAAGTGCCGGATGAGGGAACCCGATTGTCTGATGATGATGTGCACAGCTCTTCTTCTGTAACGGGGACTTTGAAACTGGAACCTAAGTCGTTGAGCTCTGACACTGTTCAACCTTCTCCAGTCACAGAATCAACCAATGAGACTAAGAAGAAGAATAATCATGGGACAAGAACTAGGGCATCCATGAAAAAGAATGATGCAAACTCAAGATCTGTTTCAGAAACCGCAGGGCGTAATACACAAAAGAAATCCCAGATGCCTAGCAAGCAAGAGCCTAATAAAGAGAAGGATAAGATCAAGAAGCAAACGAAGAAATCCGTTCACGAAGAAGGTAGCAAATCAATTATGCAGATACTTTCTGTAATTCTAAACGACAGTCTGTAAATTGATTATTTAATTCTACAGGTCCAGCCAACCCTTCGCCTACAGAGGAAACACTCCAAGAGAACAAAGAAAACATGGTAATTAAAAAATATCAACATCAAAGATCCAATGAATTTTTGTTATTCATTTTCCTGAATATTAGGTGTGGATTAATTTGAAGCAACTTTCAACTTCTTTATTTTTTGACAATAAAGATTTTTTCTGTTAGTTAAGGATGAATAGAGCTGGTTAATTATCTAGGCAACTAACTTACATGTCTGATGGATGATTATATAAGAATATTTTACAAAGGTGGAACACCCCCAACCCCCAATCACAGTCAATATGGGTAGTTTGAATCTAGTAACCTAGTATGTTTCTTATAGTTGGGCTGTATAATTGCATTGATGCCTCTTTTACTCTAATATGACAATTGATAATTTCTTTCATCCTTGTAGGATGCTCTCCAAATGGAAGAGAGCAGTTTGATTGAAGTTTAGACAGAGATATCCTGCACCAAGCATGCTGAACTAGAGTCTCTTATTCTTGTTGGGTTGTCTTCAGTGTTTTTAGTGGGGGCTTTTCCTTTGTATAGAAAAGGCTAAGGTGCAAGTGTTTCAGTGTGGTGAGGAAGTCACAATTTTACATTTTTGTTATTTCTTATTTGTTGCTGGTGGGTACAACTGGGGGACTATATGTATCTCTCTGCCATTGTATAATTAATTTGGTGATTTCAAATTGTATTGAAATGTTAAATTTGGTTGTTGTTTGCCTGATTTATCTTTGCAGGCTTGAGTTTTGTCCATATTGATAACACTCTGATTACATCAAAAGTAGTACCAATTAATTGAATTGTGAATCTATGATCCTATTCTGTTCTGGAAACAGAAGATTCCTGTCATTGAAATGTTCAGTAACTATTTTTTTTGATAGATCGATAAGGAGTATTTTGGATTAATTTTTGTGCACCAGATTATGTTTTCTTTTTGTGATAGTTAGGGACATCTTTTAAGCTTTAGCTATCAAGAACCAATGCGGAAGAGACTTGCATCCGAGACACTTAAAATGACTTTATTACAAATGTTTTTACTACTCGATCATACATCTGGGTGGTCAGTAACACTCTGGTTACATCAAAAGTAGTACTAATTAATTGAATTAAGAATCTATGATCCTACTCTATTCTGGAAACAGAATATTCTTGTCATCTGTATTATTTTTTTTTTTGATGGATTGCTAATGAGTATTTTAGATTAATTTATGCGTATTAGATTAAGTTTTTCTTCTTGTAACAATTAGGGACACTTTTTAAACTCTAATTGTTAAGAACTAATGCAGAAGATGCTCGAATTCGAGACACTTAGACATTATTTCAAATGATCTTTATTACTTGATCATACCTCTGAATGGTGAGTAACTATATTATCTATAGTCCTTCATGTTTGTAAATTAACTGGTTTCAAAGAAAGAGTTTGTCAATCAGGTCTCATTTATTGATAAATTCACATTTGAATTACAGTCAATTTTCTATAATTAATAATTATGTGTAAAAGTTTATATTTTATAAAAAATTAAATATTATAAGTACTCTTTATCTTCATGGATTGATTTTGTACATCTTTTCAATATTTATATAAAAAGATAAATATTATTTTCCAATACTTCAACTTAATATAAAAAGTTCTTTTCCAATACATTTTTTTCTTTTTGGAATAAATTACACCGATTAATTTGTTAGCTTTCTTACCATTACACCTTAGGTATTAAGGAGAGGAGGAGAGGGTCCTTATATGTGACATACAGGGACTTGAGCGGGGATGATGTGAGATAATTCAACAAAATGAGTAATATTATCCTTACCCTAAAATTTAAGTCCAACAAAAAAAATTTCCAAATAAAGTGGCTATCTGTCGCATTACTTTAATGATGGACAACTAATATAAAACCGACACATTATATAAGAAGTGTTTTTTTTGAGTAATGCAGCATTACTCAGGGCAAAATATGCCAAAAGCTACAAGATCTAAAACGAGCATTCCACTTCTAATAGATCTTGATTTGAGTTGTGCTGGTTAATGTAGCCAAAACGTAAAGCTTCTTGGATTGAGGCTACAAACATGTGTTTTTATATCTACAACTCAAATTAGCTGAAAAACAAAGACCTAGAATTAGTCATCAAATCCATACGATCCAGGGTTACCCGAATTATAAGATAAGTAGCAGGGTGTCACGCCCCGCCTAATTCGAGAAAGATTATGCCACGTAAGTGCGACACATGCACTTATTAGAGAGATTCATGAATGCTTGGCATGCTTGCTTTAATGTCCAGAGTATTCCAAATGTTCTTATACATACTAGAGTCATATAGAATTGTCTTGAACACCCTTGAGTTATGCATGCGCTGTTGTGAATATTGGAAAGTGGCAGATAAACGGTTTTCCATGTCCCAGACTGTCAAGTTCCCTCCCATCCAAGACATTGGAGGGTGTTTCAACTTTAAACTGCATATGTCAACCGTGACTATATTCTAAAAATGAGCATAATGTCAAATTCTCTAAACCGGACATCTTGCTTCCAAATTCAAGTGCTTTGATTTCTGACTATTATGTTTTCAAATGCTTGGATTTCTGACTTTTATGTTTAAAGAATTTAAAGCACAATGTTGTCTGACTTCTTTATATTTGATTGGTCCACTTTTCCCAATATTATAACATCAAAGACGTTCCAAAATGGTATCTTTTTCAAAGCTTTAATATGACTAGCCTCCAGTTTCATCGAGTTTAACGATTAAAGCCATGTTTGATCTGTATCATGTAAGCTATTTTCCTACCCTGATGTCTTTGTTCACACTTGGTCTTTGCTTCCTTTTTCTCCGTTCTAGGCAATTTCTCTGATTCTTTTGTATTCTTTCTGCTTCTTAACATTGTCATGAGAGGATGAGTACTATTTTTTTTTTTTGTTGCAGATAGAGAAGCATCTCTGTTATACTCGTATGTTTTTGTATTTTGAAAGTGTCTTAATTGTTATGCTCAAAGATATAATTTCCACTCTCTGACTCCATATTTTAATGCAATTCAGCCATGATGAAATCATTTTTAAGTTGTTTTTTTTTGGTAACTAAACGAGTAAATTTCTTTATTCAGTTGTAAACAATGAAATTTCTCTGTCTAGTATTAAATAGTTTAATATTCTAGCTTTTTACATTCTAGGATTTCTTTTTCGATTTTCCTTTCAGTAAATCTCATGTAAAGTATGAATATTTGGGAAAATTATTTGTCACGGAGATAAAATTGCATCTTTGTATATATAGACTGCTTAGTAAACAGTGAAATTTCTCTGTTTTGTATTCCACAAATGTCTTTTCACTTTTCACTTCAAAAAAATGTTATTCAAAGTTATCAAATAGCAAAATTTGGTAGTATTTGTCTTTTTTTTTTTGGGCCAAGAAATAGAAAAATTATTTGGCTGTTATAGATAAAAAATCTCAATTCTATATAAATACACTGATAAAATAAATAGAGAAATGTCTCTATGTTGTAGTAAACAAAGAAATTTCTTTTATGTAGTGTCATACGAATGCTTTTTTCACTTTTTACTTAATATTGATTGATGATATTTTTTCTAAGTAATTATATTTATTGATAATATAGAAGGCTAGAAATTGGAAAAGAATCCAACCAAAAAAAGGACCCACAAAAAATTGTAGCCTATACAAGAAATTTCAATATAAAAAAATAAAGTTATGTACGACATCCTCCGGCCACTAAAGCCTCCAAAAAAAAAAAACACACTTATAATTTTCAATGTGTTAGAAGTATCCTATACAACACATTTATAATTGTCCCTGATAAGTCTTCATAGCTTGGAAACATTAAAATCGATGATATTAAAAATATCTCTTTCAATTTATACAATCAAACTATTCATTTATTCATTAATCTTTCATTAGACTTGATATATGTGTTTAAGAAAGCTTTCATATTTGTAATTGAGCGTTCAATAATTGATGAGAATAGTGACACAGATGATTTTTTTTCTTCTACTCAAATAAGATGAATGATGTATTAATCCTTTTAAGTGTACTGTATTTGAGTTAAATAGTTACAGGTAAGACACTCCTTAATTACACACCAATTCTTTTTAAAAATAATAAATAAAAAAGAGTAATATTGAAACTTTAGGAAGGATAATTATGAAAAAAATTGATCTAAGGGGGGACAAAAATTAATATTAAAGGGCTATGTTTGAAAGTTTTTCAAAAAATACTAGAAAACTTATAAATAACAAAAGTTGAGGGGGCAATTGACCCCCTGGCTTTCATTGGCTCCATCCAGGTTAGCAATCAAACCAATAGTAATTTGGCTAGCAATCAATTTTAATTTGGAGGTTGAATCACTTGATAATTTTCACACAATTACTCAATTATTATTGTCTCTGCACAGATCTCTAGTCCTGTTTTTCAATTTCAAGGGCATGCAATTTGTGTTACTCATTTTTACTACAATTTAAAGTTATGATTGGTTCTATTAAAAATCAGATCATCAAAACAATATCTTATCAGACTACTGTAAGTTCGTTCACAAAAAACCCAACTGCATAATTTTCAAAATTGATGGGATATGACCTTTTTCAAAGGGACTGCTAGTTACAAAAATTAGGACCTTTCAAACAAAGGAAACTTGCTTTGTGAAAGAAACTAGTTTGCCATACAAATGTTGATAATTATGGCATAGCATCACCATGATTTCATCTTTTGGAACAAACAGAGCCTAATATACTGTCATCTTGCGTCGACACTGATTCGGTCTGAACAATACTAGTAGATGGAATCAGGCCAGTAAAAATTACAATACCTATTGATGCCAGTTCATTATATTTCATGGCAAATCAATACATTGAATCCTGATTTACACAAGCTCAACAACACTCAATGCATCAAATCATACTTATATCGAAGTAAATTGCTTAAAGGTAGGAATCGGAAGGGAGAAGTAAGTACACACAATGGTTCTTATGGAGACAAAACAGGTCTTCATACTATTGAGTTTGGGAGACAGATTGCTCAGTCTGCAGTCCAGCTTTGCTCCACAATCTCTCTTACTCTACGGTTGTACTCGCGCTTATTCTCACTAAACATCCGAGCAGCTTCTGAATTTGCAGGGGAATTAGGATTTGGGTCACAGAGAAGTGACTGCAACAAGATAGTAGTAGCATGGAACATTGCATAAGTTATTTGATGAATCAGGAGCATAACTTGAATTTTAACATATTTAAAAGCTCTTCAATTATTGGACTATAAAGTAACTTTCTGTATAACAATAATCCATAATTTGATTAATGATGTAGCAGAAAGTAGGCATCTCCTCAGTTTCAGAAGTATATTTTCTGTTTCTTCCATCGAAGTCAAGCGAAAAGTAAAAATGGTTCTTACTTCTAGATATGTATATCTTTTTCTATAATACAATCTTTCTTGTGATTTCTTCCACAAAGCAGGTAGTACCTACTTAACTCCATCCTCCAAATAACAACTTGGTAATGAAGTTGAAATGGCTTCCAACTCCCCGGGGGGGGGGGGGGGGGGAAGTAATTAGGGAGTACAGTAGTACTTGTAAGGTTTCTTGTCAATGAAACTTTTTGTGCGTCTAGGAAAAGGAAATCTACAGGTTCATGTTGGAAAATCATTATCACAGTTATGGTTGCACCGCAAAGAAATATCGTGGACTTCAGAAACCCAACCAATCAATTGAAAGAGGAGGATCTTACAAAATGTTGCCAAAGATGATATTGGACAGTAAATTAGCTATTCCCAATTAAGGACAATCACTTCTAGGTTCCAACCAATAACACGAAAACCCAACCAACATCAAACAAGAAAAATCTTTGCTTTATTCTTTTGTAGTGGGACCAGTGGCTCAAATAGTCAGACCAAAAAAGTAATTTAAACATTGAGTCCCTTTCAACTGATACCAGTGAAATAAGCCAATATACCATTAATAATAAAAGTTGCTCAAATTTAAGGTACAAAACTCCCAAAAAAAAAAACCACAAAAAATGATAGCCATGAGTTAAACCACTACATCATTAACAACTGAAGCTGCTCAAATTCAAAGTTCAAAATAAAATGTAATATTAGATTCCTATTAATTGATAACAATGAGTTAAGCCAATATAAATTGTCAACTCAACTATTTTCCCCCCTTTAAGTAGTAACTCAACTATTAGTGCATAACTAACTAACCAAGCCCTCAAGTTTAGAAACAAAGACCAAAGAAGTCATCATGCAACAAGTGGGTGCTCTTAGCTAGTGTGTAATGCTTACAGACAATATTCAGATATTCCAGCTTACCTGGATTGATGTAAGTATAGCTGCTACATCATATATCGGACTCCACTGATTTTGTAGAATATCCAGACATATACTTCCATCTGCATAAACTGATCAAATTTGAAAATAAAGTTGGATGTCAAATCATAGCTCAGGTAATATTCAATATGACTGGAACTTAAGGGTTAAAAGGGATCTACTTCAACTTACTATTTGGATGGAACATTCGGGAAACAAATCGCACTGTTGGCGGCTTGTTTGGGTAATCCTCAGAAAACTGAAGTGTCAACTTGAATGTACCTGCAGTAGCCAAAGGATACTTCTATAGACTTATTGCATCATCACTATGTAGGGAAAAACAAAGCACACTTTTCCATATCATAAATATGTAAACGATGAAGAGTAAAGAAAAGAATCCAAATGGTGCATGTACTCCTTTTATTTTGACGTTGTGATCAAAATACCATACAGGTCAACAACAATGTCGCTGGCCTATAGACAAATCATCAAAGCAAACTCCGGCATATCGCTCATGTCATAAAGCTTCCAACCAATGCTTTCTATTGCTGTATCTAATCAACCCTACGTTGCATGGCTACCAATTCAATACATAATGGACATGCCAAAACCAGAGATTCTTAAGGAAAACAAAAGGAACAACAAGAAGAAGGACACAACAGTTAGATATAAACACGGTGAAGATAAAACAATTATCAATGTATAATGTTCATTCCTGCTGCTTCCTTTTTCCCCCCCTTCCCCTTTCCCTCCACCAAGACTTTGATTTATCTCAATTCTTTTTTGATAAGTAATAATTCATTGCAAAAGAAACACTCAAAGGGGGGTGCACCCATGTACGTGAAAGGTGCACATATAAAAAAGAAAAAACAGCTCGACTACCCCCTAAAATTCAACAAAGTTTCATTGATGACAAAAAATCTACTAAAGAGTCAACTGACATAGAAGGACTTCGAATAACCCAAAAAATATAAAATATATAAGAATGAACTCCTAAGAACACCAAGAGATTGAGCCACTCCACCAAAAGTTCATCGATTTCTCTCTTTCCACACAACATGAAACATAAGGGGGCTGTAAACCACACCAGCTTATCCATCCCATACCTCCACCTACCACACCATTGCATCAAGAGAGCCATAAGTTCATAACTGATGAGGTATCATCCACTATATACCAAAAAAAGAAAAGAAAAGAAAAAACCTAGTGCACGAGGCTCTTGCCATTGTGGGGTCTGCAGAAAGTTAGATGTATGCAACCTTACCCATGCAAGCTGAAAAGGCTGTTTTTGCACTATATACCAAATAAAGCAAACAAAAAAGCCACAATTCATCAGCCACCTTGCAATGCAGAAATAACAGTCTCCTCATGAGTCATGACAATAACACATACGACACCTATTAGCCATGCAAAAACCCTATCTCTTCAAAATAGCATGAAGAGCAGCACCCAAAAATAAAAAAGCTACTTTCAAAGGCACCTTAGTCTTCCAAATAGGCTTGAAGGGCAAGCAAACACGATCCCTACTATATTTTTATCTCAATTCTTTTATTTCATATACTTTATAAACATCCTTTCTGCAGTATATTTTTAATTTAACTCTATTCTACATGAAAACAAAAGATAGATGTTTCTTGAAGTCTACACCACTCCAATCTATATCAGACAAATGCTGGCCATGTTCTAAAATTAAAAACTTTATTTCAAAATTTTGGACATGCCAAGGGGTGAATAATTTTTTCCACTTGGAAGGCACCACAAAGAAGGTGGTTGTGATACTTCTTATGATGGAGATGTTGTGGTAACAAGATCATGGCTTGAGGTAGTTCCCGTTCCTCTTATGGTGGTTTTAGGATTTTAAATAGAGTGATGAAGCGTTTTTAATTGAAAAATTGGAGTTTATGATGGTGGAGGGTGATGACAAGTGGGTGGGGAGAGAAGGAAAGGAAAAGGAAGAAGAAAGGAACGGTGGTGGATTGTGGTGGTGGAGGTGCCGTGGTTATGGAAGTGGAGGCTAAGGTGTTGGGTCATAGTGGTTATGGGACCACTAGAGCTGGAGGAGGAAGAGGTGAGATTTAATGTTATGGTATTATTTCACTTTTCCCCAAGAGAAGTGATAATGTGGTAAGAAATGGTTGGGTGCCATAAAAGAGTTAAAACATCTTTTAGTTGGTATTATTAAATTGACTC
The DNA here is from genome assembly GCA_008638375.1 of Nyssa sinensis. Lineage (NCBI taxonomy): Eukaryota > Viridiplantae > Streptophyta > Magnoliopsida > Cornales > Nyssaceae > Nyssa > Nyssa sinensis. The sequence continues at coordinate 10,442,517 of CM018036.1, read as the reverse complement.
AAATAGGGTAAAATAGACATTTCAAAATATTTATGAATGGCATCAACACTTTCTATGTCAATAATGGCATGTGTACGGAGGGGGAATCTATAAGAGGAGGAGGAGGAGGAGGAGGAGGTTGTGATGCTTCTTATGGTGGAGATTCTATAGTAACAAGGCTCTGGTTTGGGATGGTTCTCATTCTTCTTATGGTGGTTATAGGGTTTTAAGTGCACCGGTGAGGATCTTAAAAGTGTAAAATTGCAAAGGAAAAATAATGGAATAGATTCATGATAGTGGAGGGTGATGGCTTGTGGTAGTTTAGAAAGCAAAAGTAGAGAGAGAAGAAAAGGAAAAGGAGGAGAAAAAAGGGGGAGATAGTGGCGAGATGATGATACTACAGGTGCGACAATTATGGAAGTGGAGGCTCAAGTGTTGGGAGGTGGTGGTTGTGGGAGCCCTAGAGCTGGAGAACGAGGTGGAGGTGAGATTCATTGTTATGGTATTTTACTTTTCTTGAAGTGATAATGTGGCAAGATATGGTTAGCTTCTATAAAGGGATTAAAATATTTTACATTTAACCTGTATGAAGAATATACAAGACAAATTTATTTATTTTTTGATTGGTAAAAGTATTTATGTATGAACTCATAATAACAAAAAAAGGGAAATGACTATAAAAAGTTCAAAGCCCAAGTCCCCCCCACCCCCCCCCCCAAAAAAAAAAAAAAAAAAAAATTCAATATATGACTCTAGATACATGGGACTAGCTTCTTTAAATAACTATAACACATTATCCTTGAAGCTGCAAGGAGGAAGTTCCACTCCTTCAAATCTTAAAAATCAATATAAGACTATTTTAATATCAAATAGACTTGAATAAGGGTAAAATTGACATGTTAAAATATCTATGTGATGACATAAGCACTTTTTCTTGTTTTCAGCAAAGGCACGTGCATGGATGGGGAACTTGTTAAATGTTAAAGAACTAGAGGGGAGTAGTGTAGTCTTGGAAAAGAGAGAGGTACCTATAATTGTTAGACATCCAAGAAAAGGTCAATGCAATCTAACCATAACAAAAATAGCACCTAGAGTTGCATGCTAATCAATCTTATAAACAATTAATAGGCAACAATATACCCATTTGATCTCAAACTGTGGTTCAATTGAAAAACTAAAGCAACATGGAAGAAATACAAACTGCTAGACAATCCACTGATTGGGAAGACTTCTCAGAAAATAAAACACCTGAAGTTATGAAAATTTGGGTTGGATTTGGATGTCCCATGGAGATTAGAAAATTTATGTTGCATACTATATACTGTTCATATAAGACGGAAATATCACCTTAAAAACGAGAATTATAATACAAGAAAGCAACATGAAGTCATTGAGATTTTCAAATGAACTCAAATTCAAAACAAAAAGCTATGACCAACGAGTTGTAGCTTGGCTGGTTAGAGAGGTATGAAGATAAGAGTTTGGCTGAGGACTCAAATCTATGTATGTTTTAAATGATCCTCCGTTTCCCTTCCCCTCCCACCAAAAAGAGAAAAAAAAGTTTCAATAGCCTGTATGAGACAATGAAATGATTCAAACTGCAATACAAGCAGCATAATATAAATCAACTAATCTGCAACATTATTTCAAATGAGAGCTCAAGTGCAAAAATCAACTCACCTCCATCCCACGGAGTGTCATCAGGACTGCAATCCACACCAGAAAAGAAACCAGAAAATGGCTTATCCAACTATTCTTAAAGATACCATGGAAACAAACGAATAAATAAATAAATAAACACAAGAAATCAAAAAAATCCTCGTTATGTATTTTATTCCAAAACTTACCCAAATATAACAGCATTCCAAAGCATTATATTGTTGTCTTGGGGTGCACCACTGATTCCTGCAGGAGGGTCTTGCTGCAACCTCTTAAAATCTCTCATCAGCCTCTTCCTTGCAGCAGTCGACATTGTTACCACCTGTATAACTCCCAAACTACCACAAAGTCAGTCCAATTCACAATACCTGAATATTATAATAAGGGTTTTTGTACAATTGAGAGCTTAAAAGATTCTATATCAATCCAAATTCACAGTGACAAAAAAATTGTAATAATAAAACAGCCTTTTGTTAAGAACTCAACGCTTGAAATTACAATGAAACAGAGATATGTACATTAAAAGTAGGGTTTTATCCACAATTCAGCAATTGTTCAGTTTAAGTCCAAATTTATGTTGGTGAGCACGAAAGCCAGTTTCCATTGATCCGTTTCAAAGATTTTCTTAATTAGTGCATGGATATCCCCATCTACATGTAGACTACGTTTTTCCAGGTAGCCAAAAAGAACAAAAAATGCAGAGTTTTTCATTTCAATTCATCCCATGTACAGCTTTGTGTGAGCTCAAATTCACTCTTATAGCAAAAAACCTGTCCCTATCGATCTGAAGGTACTTGGATTTCCTCAACCGGTGAATGCAAATCCAAGTCCGTAATCGAAACGAGATCTCCATGCAGGCAAACGGAGGAAAAAAAATAGGGCTTTCTTCTAACCAAACACAAAGTTCACATCTTTTGTCTAAATATCAAGATCTATCTTAACAGATTCAAGAAAAAAATAAAAAAATAAAACAGAAATTAAATGATTTATAAACCTATTTATCTGTAAGAAGATGCGATGAGAAGCGTGAAGAGCTTGGGGCTCGAAGGCTTGCTAGGGTTTGTTTCCACTTGGAGTCACCTATGGATAAATGCTGACACGAAGATAGAGAGAGCTTTCCGGAGAGAGAGAGAGGGAGAATTTTATGGAGCTTGTATTTTACTGGGATGATGGGGTTGGCTTGTCCCTCATCAGCCGTCCCTTCTCTCTTACTCTGTGTCCATAAGTATTATTCAGTGATCTGGTATACTATACATTTGTCACATAGTATATTTTATTTCATTAAAGTATATATATATATATCATATTATATCAAGATATTATTAAATAAACATATTATCATCTCATTGTGATCCATTCAAAATTTTTTCCAATGTCTAACTATAAACAAATACGTATTTATTTTAACTATAATTATATACATATTTACTTATTCTTGTACAAGTACTTTTCATGTATTTTGTCACATAATTCATAAAAAATAAGATAAATTATATTAATTTTTTATATTTTATTTCATAATACAAATATCTCTTCTAGTCAAAATTTTTAATTAAAATAATAAAATTATATATATATATATTTATTTTAATCAAAATTTTCAAACTTTTTAAAAAGATTTTTTTTTATTTTATGTAAAAATAAATTTAAGGTAAAATAACTTATTTTTATTTTATTTTAAAAATAAAAAAAATAAAATAAAAGGGTCACAATTTAAAAATTAAAAATAAAAACATAAAATAAGTAGTTTTGTCATTTTGAAAAATAAAATTGATTGATTGGAATGTTTGTATATTGTTATATAAAATAGGAGGAGTCAGTGTTGTTAAAAAAACTTATAGGAGATGAATACAATGTATCCTAAAAATGAAAGACTTGCAAAAAAAAAATTCATGGATGGTATTGTAATTTAAAGTTTTGTGCTGCGTAGAATTTTGAATAATTGTATGAGATTTTTTTTTATTTTAAAATAAAAATGATAAAATAAATTAAATAATTTTCAATTTTTAATAAACTTCAGTTTTTTAAAAATATATATATATATATATATATTTGTTTTTATATATTTTTGTTTTTTCGTTTGTTTCTATTTCTAAAATACTTTCTTATTTGACCAATTTTTTTAAAACTGTTTTTGCATAATTATGATTCTTAAAATGCTTAAAATGTACATTTGCACAAAAACAACACAAAAAAATTGAATTTTTTTTTCTCCAAACATATATATTTTTTTGCATTTAGAGAAACAATCTCACATACTTAAATTGGAATGTCCACTTTGAACAGTCATCTTGATGAACTCGTAGCTTGTATATTATGTTTGCCATCATAAGATGTAGATTTCGTGCTTGTTTAGTTGAGTTGGAAAAAGATAACAATTTGAATTAAATAGTAGTTTAAATAAATAATTATGAAAACGTATTGTTTGAATTAAGTTTTTTTAGTATTTAGAAGAATCTATTTAATAAATATTTAAACGATATTATAGTGTTTAAATAAATTATTAAAAAGTGTTATTGGAATACTTTGAAAAAAAGTCTATTTTAAATTAAGTGTGATTTACTCATCGAACTAAATACCCAATAAATAAAAAATATTTATTTTAAATTTCAAAAAATTATTAAATACGACTAATAAATCAAATCAAATACAATCGCAATCGCAGAAGTAGGGCAAAACTTGGTTTTGTATTGATTTTGATTCTCAATAAAGTGCATTTGCACAAAAATAAGTAAATGAAAATTAATTTTTTTCAAAAGTACTTATTTGCATATAGAGAAGCAACCCCACCTACTTAAAAGAGAACTGTTCACTTTTTGACCCATTGCTTAATTTGATGAGCTCATTTGTCCATCTTAGGTTTGCCATCATATATCCAGCGCGGACTTGGATGTCAGATAGAGTTAGTTATCCCTTCAAAGGGTGGAAGTGTGAACACAAAGATTGTCTTTCCATGGTCTAATGGCTGCACACCAACATTGGAAGGACTTTCAGCTTGGTGGCAATAATGTTTACATGCATGACACACATGCACAGGAAATGAATGACGGACCATTTGGACTTGTGTAAACCACTTCTACTCTACCTAGTTTGCATGGAATAAGTGAGGTGAAGAGACAAAAACAATGAATCTAACCTTGTTCTCTCTTATCCAATTTTGTGTCAATAGATTCAATGGTGATGGGATTGCAACTTGCTTGGTTCACTCACCCTTTGACTCTGACTAGAGCAATGGACAAGTTGGGCTAGATATTGCAAATCTTTTGTGTTGAAAGGCCACCACCCTGGAGGGCTTAAACCAAGAAACGAGTTGGGCTTCAATTGAGGCATTAGACAACCTAGCTTGATCAAGTGACAAAAGTGTTGATAGTAGATAGATCTAGTCATGGACCAGAGATAGAGAGAGAGTTTGTACATGGAGTGAAAATTACGCATTAGATAGTCAAGGAGTCTCAAGGGAGTTGTGAAAAGTGAAAGCAGAGACAATTTAGAGAGAGAGAATAGGATAGAGGATTCTAGAGTATGGTACATATGAGAGTATTAATCTTATCTCAAATGGTGAAGTAGTGATATTTATAGTAATCAGTGCACGTGATTAGCTCAAGGCACATGACATGATATGGTTGAGAGACAATCACAGCAGTAATGCCACGTGTTCAAGAGAACAATAAAAGGATATTTTCCCTCATTCTAAAAGGTTGTTGGGTGTTTCATGCATGAGTAGTGCAACGAACACTTTAAGAATTCTCAATACTTTAACCATCAAGTCACATAACCCTAAGAATCTTGTGAATAACTATAATGCAACATGAGAGTTAAACATAATTTGCATATCGAGCTTCAGGAGCTTCCTAAGGTCTGCTCTCAACCTTAGGTAACCATTAGATAATTAGGTATGAAATAGTATGGAACGACCAAGAGTGGATTGACCTAGGAGTAAAACAAATCTAAGAGATGAATGATTTCAAGTGTGGATCGACACAAAGAATAGAGCAACTCCAAAGTATGCCCAAAATAAACCAAGTACCTACACAAAAGATTAATTAATTACACAATAAGTTTGCTTTTTTTTTTTTTGGACATTATATAATAAAATTGTTGAACCCAACAAATGCTACTTTTTCTTGAGATAAGTTCATACGGAACGCTGTTTTGACTTTAATCAGATCTTCCGTTAGTGGACGGTAGGATCGTTCCTCTAGATTAGTCGGTCCAAAGGTTGAATATGGAGTTATCACAAAAAAAAAATGTTGAATTATCCGAAGTAGCTGCTTTTCTTGCAAGCATATATGTGTTAGGAATGATTTTCCTTTTACAAAAAGAACACGGTTTACCCAGTCTAGAACAAGAGGAAAACTAGCACAATTTACTAACAACCTAGGAAAAGATTACATTTGAAAGTCCAAAAGTTGTGCTTGTCTCCCAATGAAATTCTCAATTATATAAATCACATACATTAACCAAGTCAGTGAATCAAACTGTCACAATTTACTAATTAAATAAAATAATATTTTTTTTGACAAAGTGTATTTGACTTGGTCTAATGACCAGATTTATACAAAAAATTTTCGTCTCCAAAATACTTATCGGCTTGTGAACATATAAATGTCCGAACCTTTAATCATTTTCAAGTATACTATATACTTGTCCATATATTATGTCTCATTAAAATATATATAAATATATATATATATATTATATTATATGTCAAAATATTATTAAATAAATGCATTATCATTTCATAAATTATATTATATGACAAAATATTATTAAATAACACATTATCATTTCATTATGTCAAATTCATTTAAAAATCTTCCCTATGTCTAACTATATATAAATGCATACGTATTTATTTTAACTATAATTATATGCATATTTACCTGTTCTTGTGTAAGTACTTTTCATGTATTTTGTCACATAGTTCATAAAAAATAAGATAAATTATATTAACTTCTTATGTTTTATTTTACAATACAAATATCTCTTCTGGTCAAAATCTTTAATTAAAACGATAAAATTATTATTTTTTTATTTTTTTACACTTTTTTTTTTATTTTGATCAAAATTTTCAAACTTTTTTAAAAGAATATTTTTTTTTATTTTATGTAAAAATAAATTTAAGGTAAAATAACTTATTTTTATTTTATTTGGAAAATGAAAAAAATAAAATAAAAAGGGTCAAAATTAAAAAATTAAAACATAAAATAAGTAGTTTTGTCATTTTGAAAAATAAAATTGACTGATTGAGATGTTTGTATATTGTCATATAAGGTAAGAAATGCCAGTGTTGTCAAAAAACGCAAAGGAGATGAATGCAATGTACCCTAAAAATGAAAGACTTGCAAAAAAAAAAAATAATCATGGATGGTATTGTATTTTAAAGTTTTGTGCTGCATAAAATTTTGAATAATTGTATGAGATTTTTTTTATTTTAAAGTAAAAATGATAAACTAATTTAAATAATTTTTGTTTTTTAATAAACTTCAGTTTTTTTTTTAAATATATATATATATATTTGTTTTTATATATTTTTGTGTTTTTGTTTGTTTCTATTTCTAAAATACTTTCTTATTTGACCAATTTTTTAAAACTGTTTTTGCATTAATTATGATTCTTAAAATGCTTGAAATGTACATTTGCACAAAAACAACATAAAAAAATTGATTTTGTTTTGCATTTAGAGAAACAATCTCACATACTTAAAGTGGAATGTCCACTTTGAGCAGTCGTCTTGATGAACTCGTATGTTCAAGCGTGTATCTTATGTTTGCCATCGTAAGATGTAGATTTAGTTCTTGTTTAGTTGAGTTGAAAAAAAATTCCGATTTGAATTAATAAATAGTAGTTTAAATAAATAATTATAAAAAGTATTGTTTGAATTAAATTTTTTCAATATTTAGAAGAATCTATTTGATAAATATTTAAATGATATTGTAGTGTTTAAATAAATTGTTAAAAAGTGTTATTGGGAGACTTTAAAAAAAGTCTATTTTAAATTAAGTGTGGTTCACTCAACGAATTAAACACCCAACAATTTAAAAATGTCTATTTTAAATTAAAAAAAATATTAAATAAGACTAATAAATCAAATCAAACAAAGCCTTTAAAATTGGGAAAAACTTGTTTTTGTATTGATTTTGATTCTCAAAAAGCTTTAAAGTGCATTTGCACAAAAATAAATAAGTAAAAATTAATTTTTTTCAAAAGTACTTATTTGCATTTAGAGAAGCAACCCCACCTACTTAAAGAGAACTGTCCACTTTTTGACCAATTGCTTAATTTGATGAGCTCATTTGTCCATCTTGGGTTTGCCATCATATATACAGCGCAGACTTGGATGTTAGATAGAGTTATTTATCCCTTCAAAGGGTGGAAGTGTAAACACAAAGATTGTCTTTCCATGGTCTAATGGCTGCACACCAACATTGGAATTAAAGGACTTTTCAGCTTGATGGCAATAATGTTTACATGCATGATACGTATGCACAGGAAATGAATGACGGACCACTTGGACTTGTGTAAACCACTTCTACTCTACCTAGTTTGCATGGAATAAGTGAGTTGAAGAGACAAAAACAATGAATCTAACCTTGTTCTCTCTTATCCAATTTTGTGTCAATAGATTCAATGGTGATGGGATTGCAACTTGCTTGGTTCACTCACCCTTTGACTCTGACTAGAGCAATGGACAAGTTGGGCTAGATATTGCAAATCTTTTGTGTTGAAAGGCCACCACCCTGGAGGGCTTAAACCAAGAAACGAGTTGGGCTTCAATTGAGGCATTAGACAACCTAGCTTGATCAAGTGACACAAGTGTTGATAGTAGATAGATCTAGTCATGGACCAGAGATAGAGATAGAGAATTTGTACATGGAGTGAAAATTACAAATTAGATAGTCAAGGAGTCTCAAGAGAGTTGTGAAAAGTGAAACTAGAGAAAATTTAGAGAGAGAGAATAGGATAGAGGATTCTGGAGTATAGTACATATGAGAGTATTAATTTTATCTCAAATGGTGAAGTAGTGATATTTATAGTAGTCAGTGCACATGATTAGTTCAAGGCACATGACACGATACGATTGAGAGACAATCACAGCAATAATGCCACGTGTTCAATAGAACAATAGAAGGGTATTTTCTCTCATTCTAGAACGTTCTTGGGTGTTTCATGCATGAGTGATGCAACGAACACTTTAGGAATTCTTAATACTTTAGCCATCAAGTCACATAATTCTAAGAATCTCATGAATAACTATGATGTAACATGAGAGTTGCACATAATTTGCATATCGAGCTTCTGGAGCTCCCTAAAGTCTGCTCTCAACCTTAGGTAACCATTAGATGATTAGGTATGAAATAGTATGGAGCGACTGAGAGTGGATCGACCTAGGAGTAAAGCAAATCCAAGAGTGGAATGATTTCAAGTGTGGATCGACGCTAGGTGTGGATCAACACAAAGAGTAGAGCAACTCCAAAGTATGCCCAAAATAAACCAAGTACCTACACAAAAGATTAATTAATTACACCAAGTTTTTTTTTTTTTGTGGACATTATATAATAAAAATGCTGAAGCCAATGAATGCTACTTTTTCTTAAGATCAGTTCATACGGAATACTGTCTTGATTTTAATCAGATTCTCCCGTTAGTGGACGATGGAATTGAATCTCTAGATTAGTCGGTCCAAAGGTCGGATACCGAGTTATCACAAAAAAAAAATGTTGAATTATCCGAAGTAGCAGCTTTTCTTGCAAGCGTATATGTGTTAGGAATGATTTTCCTTTTACAAAAAGAACAGGGTTTACCCAGTCTAGAACAAGAGGAAAACAAAGAGCATAAGCTCACCAACAAAGCTGAACAAAGAAACTGCACAATTTACTAACAACCTAGGAAATGATTACATTTGAAAGTCCAAAGTTGTTCTTGTCTCCCAATGAATTCTCAATTACATAGACCAGGCACATTAACAAGTCAATGAATCAAACCGTCACAATTTACTAATTAAGTAAAAAAATATTTTTCTTTGGCAATGTGTATTTGACTTGGTCTATAAACCGATTTATACAAAAATTTCTCCTCGCCAAAATAGTTATTGGCCTGTGAACATATATATGTCCGAACCTTTGATTATTTTAGAGTATTATTAGGCATAATCTGCCTCACGCGCATATATATATATATATATATATATATATAATCAAGCAGACTTTGATAAGAATCCCAAAAGTGGCCATCCTAGCTCAAGTTGCTTCTTTAATGGCAATTGTGTGTTTTGGTTTTAATCTTATTTATTGAGATCCAGAGTAACAGGGTTGCAAGGACTTTGTCATGTTTCGTGGCTTTCACCTAATCGTGGATGTCATGTGTTTAGCGCCTAACTAACTTCTCAAAATTTGACCATTAACCCCGATAGTCTTGGCCGGCGGCCATGGATTGGACCTTCTGTTCTCATTGGTTCACCCTGTTACTCAAATCTAATAATACTATGCACATGAATAATTGATGAGGATATAAGTGATCAAGACATGATCACTACTCTCAGAAAATATTGCATAATTTCCTGGTATATATATATATATATATATATTTTTTTTGTGTATATATATATATATGAGATATTTTTCGGTAGATTTGGACATACATTACATTAGACTTGTGAACGGATCAAATCTGTTAACGAAAATATCTAATCCTATCCAATAATTCGACTTCTTCTTGATCCATACCTGAATCTGTTAAATATATCGGATTCAATAAGTTAAAATTAATTAAAACTCTAAAATCTATTAATTAATACATTTTTTCCAATAAGCAACCTTTTTTTTACTTTTTTTGGGTAAGTACAACTTTGATCTTTGTTTACATCAAACAACCTATTCATACATTTATCCAATCAATATACATACACACATATAATATATATTATGTATATGCTATAGGATCAGGTCTACAGCGAATTGTACTACTATATTTTATACTACATTTGCCTATCTTATATAAGTAATAGATTCGAATTGGATCGGATCATGGAGCAAAAAAAATATATCAAATCCAAATTTAACGAATCGGGTTGAATCTGAATCATGATCTGATCCATTGGTAGGCCTACACTACGTGATGACATATTTTTTTTAATGACATTCTATCATATATTATGTCCCACTAAAAATAGTAAGTCATAATATATATGACATGATATTATTAAAAAAGCATACTGTAACAGTATTGCACCTGTTCCACTCAAAAATTTTCCTATATATGCATGCTTTTAAAGATGTGCATATAAATGTGTATATAAGTGTGCATATTTATATAAAGACACTATCTCTTCTTACAACAAAAATCTGTAAGTTTGTGTATACAAATTAGATTAATAATCCTCAGCATGCCAAATATCATATTAATTCAGTATTCTTTTTCCTGACAGAAAATCGTATTCATTATGGGAGGACTTTCATCTATAGTTAAGTTGTGACTATTATATTCAACAAACATATATATAATGACAAGCATGAGAGAAGTATCAAATCCAACTGTAGCATTGCACAAAAGCGGGATCACGCTTTTATTGCTGTCGATTTGGTGCTTCTTGTTTGTTGCATGTACTCAATTGACTTCCAACCTGCTCAACAACCATAAAATAAAAGGAATAACAAATTAAAATTAAAAAAAGTAGGCTTAAAAAGTCTTTATTAACTTGTCCAGCAATAATCACATCCTAGAATTACATTGAAGTTCTCTCTTTTATTCTCTCTCCAATGAAAAAAAATGTTTGGTGGGAACATTTTTCACTCAAATTTAAATATTTATGTAATATTTATATGGGTCTAATATAATATTTAAATATGAGTGAGAGTTTCACTGATGAAACATTTTCACAAAACTTTCTTTCTTCCAATGGTGCCGAGTTCAAAATTTTGAGAAATTTATTTATTTTTATTTTAATTTTGTTAATTTTTTAAATTAAAAATTACTCCCCAAAAATTTGTTTAAATTATGGCACTGGTCCAAAATTTCGAGAAATTTATTTATTTTATTGTAATTTTCTTAATTTTTTAAATTAAAAATCACTCCACGAAAATTTGTTTAACTTTCTTAAAAATCCTTTCAAAATACTATGAATATATCTTTGTTTTGCTGACCATCATTTCTAAAGGACACTATTTGACTAAAAGCCAAGTATATAAGAGGAACTTTTTTCTATCAACTTAAGAGAAAGTTGCTCATTTTTAATTTGGAGTTAATTATTATTTATTTTTAAATTCGCTACTCATGGGTATAGTGGCGGTATAGAACGATATGGGATAAATTACACTGATCTTTTTTGAAATTTCTGACAATTAAAAAGACCTTTACGAGTTTCTGAAATGAAAACTAACCTTTATTTTATACTGACAAATTGTAAATACCTCTTATTTAATCTATTTTTAAAAAATAACATAAGTACCCCTTTTATGTTTTTTCCTTTTTAGCAATTTTAAATTTTGACCTATTTTTTCTACCTCTCTCTTTTCTATTTTCAAATAAATATTAATTAAGACCTTCTTTGACTAAAAAAAAACATAATTTATTTATCTTAAATTTATTTTTATATAAAAAAATTTATTTTAAAAAAAGTTAAAAAAATAGTCAAAATACAAAAAATAAAATAAAAAGAAAACTTTTGTCATTTTGAAAAAAAATTAAATTGCAAAAAAAGTATTTATATTTTATTAGTAAAATTAAAAAATATTAGTTATTTTAATAAATATAAATTACCCTACTATATATATTATTAGATTATATAGTCTTGTTGTTAGGCCATTTGGACCAAAGAAACGTCTTTGTCATATATGGATCAACGTATTAACAGATAGATAAGAAAGAACGACCATATCTAAACTCATGGCCTAATTAATCCATACCATATCATCTACTGAACATGTCAAATTTTTGTCATCGGCAAAGAAGAAAATATTATTGATATAATAAAAAATAATTAAAAAAGTACAAGAAATATATGACGATTACATCACCGAAAGGTCAAGTGAAAAAAGCATCAATGGCTACAAGCCTCAACTTTAGCTGAACATGTCAATTATCAACAAGAATGTCAAAAGAAAAAAAAATGTTATTCAACTTTAGCTTGGCTTGCAGTCACCATCTATATGCACAAATTGTCTTCTTCATACATCACTACTACCCAAATAATTAAAGTAAAAAAAAAAACAAAAAAACAAAACTCAAGTTTCTTCATTTAACAGCATTGTTATCCAAGAAAAAAAATCAAAAAAAAAAAGGCTTATGATCAAACATGGAAAATCAATAATATATCATATGATGTGGTCTGAATTATCGTTTGGAGAAGTAGATTTACTCTTGGAGGTAGGAAATGGAAATGAAGGTTGCAGAAACATCAAGCTTCCTGGTTGAGAATTTGTGGTGGAAGGTGATCTGTTCAAGTAGCTTGAAGAGCATTTATTTGCATTTGAGGTTGATGGGAAGTTGTTAAAAACTGGAAAGGGCTCATGACCTAAATTTAGATTCTGGCCGAACTTATCTCCATTGCCACCACCAGCACCACCAATAATTGATGTGAGTGCGGCCGCTAGAGCAGATTGGAAACTTGGGTCTGATGTGATTGCTTTGGTAGCAGCTGCTATGGTGTCTGGTGGCGGAGACTGCTGAGGAGGAGTATGGCTGCTATTCTTTTGCATGTAAGATTGATAGAAGCTTTCTTGAGGCTGCCTTTCAAAGCTCAGATCAGAACCAAGTTGGTTCTTGTTGTAGGGTTGAGTACTCCAAGAGATGGGTAGAGGGTTGGATTCCAAAGAGCTGAAGTTGAGATTTGTGGAAGCATATCTTGGAGGGAAATTTGAAGAGATTTTAGTGAAATGAGATGAGGAAGAGGAAGAGGTTGAAGTGAGGTCAAGAGTGATTGTCGGGTAGGAAGGTGAAGATGAGAGCGTAGGATTGGGTAGGTAGAATAGTTTTCTGGAGTTATCAGAGAGATAGAAGTTCAGTCCATGGAGGTCGGCGGCCGTGGTGGCAGTGCCGCCAGCCGCTGGGTTGGGGCTTGATCCGGAGCTGGATGAGCCTGACATTAGCATGGAAGCAGCCGCTGAAGTGGTGGAGGCCATAGCGGTGGCTGAAACAGGAAGTGGGTGGTTGTGTGTTCCTTCATAGGTGGTGATTAAGATGGACATATCCTCAGCACATCTTTGCACCTATTATTCAAAAATTAAGAAACATAAGTATAAAAGGTTATTAAATATTAAAAGAGTACATTCGAATTCCAAAGCTGATTATATATAATAGTACATTATGTAATTAATGAAAAATTTAACAATTTTTTTACGTGTCTACTCAACTTATCGATTAGTCGAGTTAGATTAAAATTTTTTTCATAGTCTCTTATTGTTTAAATAGATGAACTCAAGCAAGTAGGTCTGATAGTTGTATTTGTTCATTTTTTTACTATGGCTTAGAACTCATTGCGCATAGAACCAATTTAGATTCAGACATATAACATATTGATATCATACCTGTTTTCTTACGGGGCAGGATGGTGCAACAGTGCAACGGTAATATGCTCGGGGACAAGGGTTTCCTTTTGCAATCTTCTGGCCATATTTTCTCCATTGGCATCCATCATTCATCTATATATTAAGAAAAAAAACTATTAATTTGATTAAAAATGAATACACAGTATTCCGGTAGAATAAAAAAAAGATTAGTCTCATGAACTCCAGTTGTAAAGTAATATTCAAAAATTTTAAAATTTAATATATAAAATAAATAATATCATATTGTTATGATAATATGAAACATATATCATATGTCAAGTTCTGATATGTATGACTGAAACTACTTACAATCTTACTTTTTTGGCCAACACCCTTATATCTTCCATAATATTTTATTACAATCAGTTAACTTATTTTAGATAAGCCTCTCTAAGAAGCAAAACTTCATATATAACAGTCCATCTCCATTCATGAATATGAAAGATTCTACTAACCGTTGGGGTGTCGCATCTAACTCTCACAGAAACCCTAGCTCTCTTTGCAGGGTTCTGTTGTGAAACTTCATCATCTCCACTTCTCACTGTCTTCAGATTTTTTTGTGGTGGCCAGCTCTCCCTGACTTCTTCCTTCACTTCTTCTAAGCTATTCTCAGGGCTTGGATTCATTGAAGGTCCTGTTTTTATCAATTTGAATTTGCTGTCCAGTCCAAGAGTCAAGCCTTCTTTGCCTTTTTCATTCTCTTTACCTTTGCTAGGAATTTTGTACTTATCATCCTTTAATATTGGATCACTTGAAGTTCTTCCAAGACTGAGAGAAACAAGCTCTGGTTCCTCGCTTTCTCGGTGAATTTTAGCTGTATTTGTGGGCTTTTTAGCTTCTTGTTGAACAATGTCATAGAACTGATTCTGAAGGTTCTTGTAATCCTTCATAATTCGATCCAAGTACATCTTTAGTCTTTGGTTTTCTTCTCTCACCTCACCCATTTCAGCTTTGGCAGATTCAAGTTCATCATCCTACATCGATCCAGACATATAAAACTGCATTCAGTACTAACATTCCTATGCAGAAATTAAAATTATTAACTAAGTGTTCCCTAAGTGTTTGTGTGAGTATAGGTATATTAATTACGATACTTTTGACAATACTCTTGGGGATATATAACATTACCTAGCTCCTTGGGAAAATGAAACACCATTTCACGAAGTCCCAAAATTGAAAATATATTCAATTCAAAGAGAAACAAAACAAAACTATTCCAAAAGTTTTGTAAAAGGCACTATGTGTTGAATATATATATATATATATATATATATATATGATGATGATGAATTCTAGTCACTATTTTGTTCCAGTTAATTACCAAATTAAGTAGCTATTTTTCTATTTGCTTCATTCTTAAGAACCAAAGATGGAAATATATCTAACCTGATCCTTCTGGGTTGATGAAGATGCTCTTGAATTGAGTTCCACAGATGATCTTTCCATCTTACTTATGACAGGCATCTGTTTGAGCATTAGAGTTAAAAACCAGCCAATTAGTGAACATAATTAATCATATTGAAGATTGAGTTCACAAAACTAGGGTTCTCTCTCTCTCTCTCTCTCTCTCTCTCTCTCTCGATCTGTATGTGTGTGTATAAAGTTGTACTTGGGAGAAAACTGGAGTAACTAGAGATGGGGGCATGGATATGTGCAATTATATGTGAATTAAAATATTGTTCTATCCTAAGAACTCAACAAGTGAAAAAAGAAAAACTTTGTCACGTGGTCTAATTGAGGAACCAACCAGATTGAATTGGCGGTTATGTACAGGAAATTCATGATATGAAAGTCACACTTCTCAGCACATAATTACAGTCAAATTGTTACTAATCAAAGGTTTAGAAAGAAAAAAAAGAAGGCAAAAGCTGTTAATTAGACATATATGCCGATTACTATGACTTTCGATTTTGAACCATGCATTAGGTCGCCGACATAAGGCTCCTCATGAGGTGCAAGGATACTTTCATTTGCAGGATTAATGTTAAACTATATATGCATTAATTGTAGATGGTGATCAATTTATAGTTTAATTATTTCGTAATTAGAGGGTCCACTTTTCATTTAATGGATGTTCTTAACCTAGCTATCAAGTCATAACTGAAGAACTATACGTACGTGATATGTCTCCAATAATTTTAGGTTAAAGAAAAAGAAGCAAAGAATTAAATCATGACATATATACATATCCTTTTCAATCCATTAATCAAAGACAAACAGGGAAGACTAATTACCTGCTTGTCACGGTTCAAGTCCTTTCGATTGGGCGACAATGGCTTCAAATTATCATCCTCATATCCAAACTGCAGAAGATTAATGTTAACATTAATCAATCTATGTAGTATTCCATAATTATGTATATATATATATATATATATATATCCGTAACATGTGGTCCTCAATGAAAGTTGCATTCATTATATAACAATGATTTGTGGGAAGAATAAGAGTCTAACCACACAAATTTCGTAAGAAGTTAATAATTTTAGAAACTTTGTTCCCACAAAAAGGCAGATTTCAAAGAGATTCTGATCCATGGAGATCTGGTAGGTTTAAATTTCGACACTAAAAACCCAGTCCATGAATTGAGTTGCAAAAAGAGAGAATCAGTCCCTTCATGAAATATATATATATATATAGTCTAATATAATTCTTGAAAGTAATTAGATCTGATATCGAAAAACTCCATAAAAGAAGGATATTCATGAGGGGGAGGAGAAACTTCACCTTAAGAACAATCTCTTCATTACCACTAGATTCAACTCTCTTCTCTTCCTTAACTACACCTCCATAACCAGATTTTATCAAAGCAGCCTCCATAGCTCTCTTTCTCTCTCTTTTTCTTATTCTTCTTCTCTCTCTAAATTCTTCCTCTCTTAACCATCTGAATGCACTTCTCTTCTTATAAGGAGAGCCTGCTGTATTTGACTCGTTTTTGACAACTAGTTCAAACTCAATGGCTAACACACAAAATGTCAATGGCCCAATTGCATCCAAGAAGAAATTAACAAATATATATATATATATATATATATATATTATATTGTCATACTGTGTTTGTATATATAAAGAAAAACTTGAAGAATTCAACTTCAACGTCTAGGTCTTTTAGATAACATGTCAGAGGGAGCGCTTCGAGCCGCGATAATCGGTCCCCACCGTGGGGGCTTTATATGTAAATGTAATAAAACAACCAATATCGTTGAAGTTTCGTACATTACAAAAGTCACATGTCCACCGGTTACCGGTTAGCAGTCAAAGTTGTGCCACCGTCGTATTAATTCCGATGACCGGAATTCATTCATACAGGTCAACTTGGGTATATTACAGGCTGCATATCCCTTGTCCATAATAGTTCTGTGCCAGATTGGTGCATGAGCCTATATGATATCCTGAGTGTAGCCCAAATTCAAATTTTAAGCCTGAATTTGAATTTCTAAGCTCGAATTTAAATTGGAACAGATTTGGACAGAAACGTTGGGTATTTGAATCTGACCGAATCCGAATTGCCACTATTTAAAATCATATATTTTATATCTCAATTAATATGAACCTTTAGATTTTAAATATGTAAATGATCTTGACCATTCATTCCATAAATATTTCAAACATGTAATATTTATTTTATTATCTAATTGTATTGCCTTTTTAAATCTATTTTTATTCGAAATCTTTATCTTTTTCTCTTTAAAATATGCATGAAACTCGAACTCGAAAAAAATCCAAGAAAAACCCAAATGTTCGAGTACTTGAGAAAAATCCGACATTAGGCATTTTTTGTCAGGCTCGAGTTCACTTTTCGAATTATATTCTTGGACTCGAACACGGGTTCAGACTCGAAAACTTGTATCACGGGCTGGGCTGGGCTGGTTAAGGCTCAAGCCTGACCCAACTCAACAGAGTTGCAGCCCTATGTCTAGTGGTGAGAAATTAATGGATGGCCTGGTCTAAGTTCATGAACCTATCTATAATATCATGTTATTTAGACAGAATGCGTATTTTTTTAAAAGTAATTCTATATGCACCACCAAATTTGATAAGTATTAGGACAGACGGACAGATACAATTTTATGGAAAAGTGTGAAATTGGGTACATTAGTGAGAGAAAATTAGATGAAAATAATGAAGGTGGAAGTTGCCACCTCATCAGTCACCTAAGGTGAGATTCAAAGGTGATAAAATATGAAGGTGTCCGGTAGTATTACTGTCTTAAGAGATATAAAAGTAATATTAGTTAAATAATAAAATATGATTAGTAGAATTTATGAAATCAAGTTAATATGATTTCAATTCTTGGTAGAGTGACATTACGCTAAATAATATTTGAAACTCATATATGTTTTATATTACATAGGACTAAAAGAGAAACTGATTCTAAGAAAGCCAAGAAAATCAAACTAGGAGAAAATAACATTTGAAAAGTCAAATTTAAGGCTGAGGTTCCATTTTTTTTTTGTTTGGGCAAGTGATAAGTATATTCAAAAATAAAGAAATACAATCATAAGGCATGACTAAGGTTCCAATTTACATAGGTGTTCTAAACCCCTCTCCAAGAAGAAATACCAGCACAAATGGTAGTAGAGATATATCTTTGATGATCTGAGATGCATAATCCTTTGATTCGTTAATATTTCTATGCTTTTCATTTTTTAATCTTTATCAAATAATGTGATTGAATTATATTGAATATATATTATTTCATGAATAGAGAATCAAACACGTCGAATTTCTTAATAACTAAGAAACAAGAGAACTTTTCATCTGAAAAGATGAAAATTCTCAAATTTTAAAATTGAAAATATTATTGATAAACTAAATAATGAGGACGGTTTATCATATATATATATATTTATTTATTTATAGGCTAAGAATACTATTAATACAAATAGAAATCTACTAATATCTTATGCCAGACCTATTACAATTAGGAAGCTAAGAAATCTTGAAAATAGAAAAATTCATAATAAATAAAAATTGAGATTTTTTGGAGATGTAAAAACTAGATCAAATAAGGAAAACATAGATGCAAACGGAATTCAATTCGAAAATTTTTTAAACAAAGTAATTACAAGTCTAAGACTAACTAAAAATTGGTAAAAAAATAATCTAATTGAGTGAAATTGAAGGTCTAAGCTAAAAAAATTTGACTTAAAAACTAAAAAATTGGGATAAATAGCTCCAAGTTTGATTTGTTTGACCGTCTCAAATCAAAATAGGGTGATCTTGGGTATTGATCTTTGGAGATGACTATTTTCACTCAAAATTGACTTTAATTTTGGCTATTTACCTTCCTACTACTTTAAAAAGTCTTTAACCATTTGTTTTATGTCATTATCATCTCATTTGAAAATTTTCTTTTGATTAAATATTTTGGTAAGAGTAATATTTGCTCTTGATACTTTTCCATCCACAAGAAATAAAGTAACACATAAATAATAATTTAAATAAAAAAATTATCAAAAAAAAAAAAAGAGTTAGACTCAAATTTAAATAATATAAAATTCAAAACTCCTCTAAAACAAATAAAAATACAAATAGAATTTGTAAACATAGTTATATATAAAACCTTCTTAAAATATTTATATATATATATATATAGAGAGAGAGAGAGAGAGAGAGAGAGAGAGAGAGAGAGAGAGAGAGAGAGAGAGAGAGAGAGAGAGAGAGAGAGACGCAAACGATGAATTTGGCTGCACGGGTGTTTTAAATGGAACCCACTTTTAAACTACCAATTGATTTTTTAACAACTTAATTGGACCAAGACTACCCCTTTTACATCAAAGATTAATGTTAGATATTTCTGATAAGTTTACCTAATTTTCTTTTTCAATGATTTAACAAGTTAGATCATCGTATTATTTCTCTTTCTTTAAATAATTAACTAATTTATTTCATATTTACATCAAAGAATAATGTAAGAGATTTTCAAAGAGTTTCTAATTTTCTTTTTTAACGATGTTAAGTAATGTGAGACGTCAAAAAGATTCAAACATGTTAAATTTTTTAGTAATCAAGAATAAAAAAGGTTTCTCACCCAAAAAGAAAATAAATTTCAAATTTTTAAACACAAATATATTATTGATAATTTGAATAATAAAGATTGCTTTACATCATATATATATATATATATATATATATATATATATATAGGTTAAGACTACTATAACCTGAATAAGAATTTTGTCAATTTCTTATATACTAGTCTTATTACAGTTACAGTAATGTTATACTTACTTAAAATTATTGGGTTAGCATAACATTACTCTTACAGTTAATAAACTATAATAATTGTGAAGAAAAAAAAAATCGAAATTGATAAAAATTAGAATTTTTTAGAAAACTAGCTAGAAGCCATATCAATTTTTTTTTAAATAAAGTAATTACGAAATTAAAAATTCAAAAAGAAGTTAAATTAGAAATCTAAATGACGTGACAACTTCAGCCGTAATTTTGAGTCAAAGTAAAACTTTTATTTCCAAAAACATAAATGACTAATTTTTAGAGTAGAACTTGAAACATTCCCCGCAAATTAACCATATCACCATGTTATTTCTCAATCTTTATACAATTAATTCGTTTATTTCATGATTCAATTTACAAGAAGCCCACTGTTGAAATGGAAAATCCAACATCCAAAATACTAAAATACAGTTGATCTACTTTGTATGATTGAACCGCGGCTCCTTAATTGTAATGAAAACCGTGCCAAAACTAGAACCAAAAGCACAAATGATTAAAAAGTTGGATCTTATAATCATGAAATCCCAAGTGTTATATATATATATATATATGAACTGGTCTAGAACTTTTTTGTTTATGTTCTTTTAATAGTATCATGCTATGTGTTATTGTTTATTTATTTTTTTCAATAAATTTTAACAAATATAGTAACAGTGTTATTACGATATATTGTTATGTTATACCTCTGATTAAAAAATGTCTTATATATACATTAAGCACCACACACTTATCTGTATCTAAGACTGTGACAGTGATGCTTATATATGTGTGTGTGATTTTTATCTGTATGGACTTCTTGATGAGATTGAATATAATATTATACGTTGTTTGGCAATTACATTTCCTAGAGGGAAATATAGACTAGGCTCCACACACGAAAGATATAAATCATTAAAATCCACAAGTTATTTAGAGTTATAGTTAGATATAGATCAGTTAGAGAGGCATATTGGGACCATTTGGACGATCAAAAATCTAATGTCCAAAACACATGACCAAAAACGACATGTCCAACAAGAAGTAATCATTTTGTACTTCTCATTTGAAATTGAAGCTTTTGTCATCCAAATTAGCTCTAAAATGGCCAAAAGAAGAAAGCGATCCTGCCTCAACTTTCAGCCCTGACTTGTCTAAGAAAGTCCTTTCCTCTCACTCACTAATGGATTATTTACGTGCTATTTGTGCATGTGTTACGTTTATATATGAATCTTGTTTAAAGATTGTTGCTATATATACTTGGTCAAAAAAGAAATCGTCAACAAATCTTATCAACTCACTCAGAAGACAACTTTGATAGTAATTAGTAATATTTGTTCCTGAATTTTTTCATTTATAAGATTTATTTAGTGAGATATTTAAATTTCAAACTCAAGAGAATAGGATCAAAACTATGAATATTGCAGGGAATCTTTCTGGATAATTCATTTATGGTTTATTTTAATTATTTGACTTTTTCTTTTTTGAAGAAAGTCAATTTATGTGTGTGTCTATATATATATATATAAATATATATTACGGGAGCAGTGTTTTTAAGAACCAAAATTGACCAGCTGGTCATACTAGTTGCTTCATGACCCTGCTCTTGGTCCCGCTGGCTCAATCACCTTTATTATCTTTTGTCTTTTTTTTTTTTGTGGTGTGCCATACCATGGGGGGGTGTACATGAATTGAGTGGGGTTGGGTTATAGTAAAACTGAAATCGATTCAATTTAAGCAGCTCTAAAAGATAGAATTGGAATCGGAATTGCTAACAAGTAGATCAAACCCAACTCGACTCAAATATTTGCGGGTTGAACCATTTTTTTCCTGCTAAATTTGATATTAAACAACAAAATTATTAAAACATGCTGATTTTTGAATACTCCTCTCTTGCAAATCCCTCACAATTAGTAATACACAATATGTAAACTTGTTATGTTACTTTCAAAGGATATGATATAAATCTTTTTCTTAAAAAGCATGATTAATATTTTGGCATAAAATTGATAAATTATTTTCACATTTATATTACAATGATCAAAACAAATTAAATAAAAAGATGAATAAACAAGTTTAAAAAAGTGTGAGAGAGTAACATTGATTATATATATATATATATATATATATATATATATATTCAAAATCATAACCTGGTTTTGTTCTCAAAGCCTTTACAAAAGCATTAGCGAAAGAGAGAGATTAAAGATCACCTTCTTGCTTGATTTCATTTAAATTAGTGGGGGACTTTAGAAAAAGGAGGGAGGACTTGTCAAATTAATTTTCCAAAAAAAATCTAAGATGAAAAGTAACACCAATTTCTTAGGAATAAACTTGTGGTTAAATTGACATTGAATGTGAAAAAAGAATCAATAAATTTGTTAATATGTATTATATATACACTAATACATTAATTCGTTTACTTTATAGTTTTTTTTTTTGAATTGGAATGCTATTCAATATGAAATATATATATATATATACACACACACACACTAATACACATATATACTATTTATATATGTATTATATAGATAATTTTCAAGAAATTTTTTTCTTAAAAAAAAAGTTTGGTTCTCAGGTTGGATCGGTTTACTCGAACTTTAAACCGAAATCAACCTGAAAAAACCAGTTCTAGAACCAACCTAACCCGAATCTTCTTTAGAACCGACCCAACCTGAATTATTCAATTCGAGTTCGGTTCCACGGTTCTTTTTTTTTTTTTTTTTTGTGCACCCCTACCATGCATATTGCAAATAAAATGAGAATTTAAGGTAACCCTTCTATATACTTGCATTTACTGTATATATATATATATATATATATCATTAATTTTCATCAATGCAAATAAATGTCTTCAAAAACTAGCCGTTAAAATGTAAAATTTTATAAGGAGACTTAGCATGTGTGTGTAAGTTGGTACATGATACCTTTCATTGATTTATAAAAAAAAAAAAATTATAAAAATTTATGATAACCGAGGTCTTGTACATTGGTGCTACTACTTACTCTCCGTATAGTTTGCATGAATTCAATTTTCTCTCCCCCATTTATGGTCTAAAGAGAAAGTGTAATAATGTTCCACTTAGGTGGTCCTTAGAATGAGAGTTGAATCACTAAGTCTACCAATTATAATCTTGGGTCACATAATCGAATCGTAAATCAGAACTTCATTTTCATGACAATAATCGTAAATTAAGACTCCTTTTCATGACTATGTTTTATTTACAGGTAGAGAGTATTGAACTAGAAATCTTATCTTCTTAAGCACGTATTAAACTAGAAATCTTGTCTTTTTATGCACTTATTTCTCATCGCATTTCTTCTCAAATCATCAGGACCACAAAAGTTGGTATCATTTTATCAACATCATGGCTCGGTGGTTGATCGGGCATGGTTGAGCTAGTTTCCAAGTGACTCGGCTTCATGGTTCGATTTATAGATACTAAAATGGAGTAGCAGCCCTCGAGAGAAACGTGGAGTTAATTAAAGAAGAAAAACAAGGAGCTGTATAGCCAGTGTGAATGAATCAGCAGGTCTCCATTCCATACTTGAGTTAACATACATGTTGATTATATATAGTAATTGTATAATGTGAAGGTGAGCTTTCAATTTTCAACGTTTTTGTCAAGTTCAAAAGGGGGAGAGATTCACTTGGTGATCAGATACAGTTGGTGTCTTTGACCTCATCTTGCTTTAGACTTTCATGGTCTATGACATTTTTGTTAAAGAGAAAATCCACCGTTGAACTTCTTTCCTGTAAACTCATTTAGGGTTCTCTCTCTCTCTCTCTCTCTCTCTCTCTCTCTCTCACACACACACACACACATGTACACACACATACATGCACATACTTTCTCCCCCTATAGCTCCACGCAAGTCATGACAACGTTTTTATTTGATGTAAATGTTAAGTTAGGTCATCATGTAAGCTTCAAGTCCTTATTCCTCCACACTAGTTCAGTTGAAAAAGTTTCATTTTGGAAATTAGATGGGTTGTAGTGCATGCACATATCGTGGATACGGTCTAATTTTCATATAAAAGTATTGTCAAAACTTTGACTATCAGGCAGTCTATGCTTCCGGCCCAATGATGAGTTCTTACTAATTGTCTTTTTTGGACTTTTGTCTAAAAAAAAATACCTATTTAGTAGAGGTGTTTAGTAGAGGTGTTTTGCGTTGTGTTTATAAGTCCATGCATTGTAGAGTCTACAACCGATATGAGACGCTAACAATTTATATAGGTGATGAACGCTTATATTCACACAAAATGTTACAAACTTTTGCTCAAGGAGCAGCTCGGTTAGAGCACCAAGAAAAAAATAAATGATCAAAAAATGCGAGGTTTCTAGTCTAAAAATCTACAAGCTCTCTTAGGATACCCTTTTCGTAAGCAAAAGTATGTGCAAAATGGTTGTGATAGTGAGTCATGATTTACAGTTCGGTCACGCAATCGAAAGATACAATTGGTGGAGTCAGTTCCGGATCATTAAAAAAAAATGCTACATACTCATGAATTCATAGATATTGTAATTTATACATGTCATGTAAGCAGCAAATTGCCTTGATCTAGTTATATCATCCTAATCAGGTCAATGATTCGAACTTAATTTATTCTATATCATGTATAAGTATTATCTTATAGTCAAAGGTGTAGATCATATTTTAACAAATTTCTTAGTCTATTTTAAAATATGATCTAAGTAAGGACCTTTTAAACAGGGTTAGAGTTAAGGAACATGGCTTCCAACCAGTCATACAAACTCCATAAAAATAATGAAAGAATTGGAGATACAACTCAATCCAGTGCATGATTGAAATGGAATAGGGAGGAATTAAGATTTTTAAAATGTCACAACCTTGAGACTTTTGCTAGATTCTTGGTGATTTAAGCTAACCTGCGGTGTTGTTCTATTGAATTAGGTCAATTTATGGTTCTGATTGAATTCAGCAATTATAATTGGGATTTGACCTTCTTTTTTTTTTTTTATACTTCAACTAAGATATACTTTCTAATTATTATAAGATTGAGCTCTCCTGTGAGAGGCTAGTGATTCTTGCCAGATTTGTGCTTGCCTTTGCAACTTGATTATGATCTTCAGCAAAAATATATCAAAAAAATTCCTAAAATATAATCTCCAATCCATAAAATCCCGATTTCTTGATTTTAGCACTTGATATATATATATATATATATATATATATATTGTCAATTCATTTTATAAAAGCTTAAATTTTTAAAACAATTGGTGATTTAACACTAGAAAAATACGTCTATCCAAACATTTCCTAAGATGTAGTTTTTTTTTTTTTACTATGAATTGTTTTTTGATTGACTTAATAAATCCAAATGATAAATTAATTAAATATATAAATAATTGTTTTTTAATAAATCACATCATCTTAGTTTGAAATTTTAGAAATTCGGACTTTGTATTATTCATTACGTACTGAGCTTTTCTTTGTGTTTGGCAAAGACTGCGAATGGATGATGTTTGCCTCTTTGTAAATAATCTGAACTATTTATTTACAAAACTTTCCTTTGACTTTATCATTAGTTTGGTTGTGTAGTGTGTCCGATAAGTATTAAACACTAAGTCATTTCAATAATTTTTTAAAGTATTTTTAGTATTTCATATTATTTTTTTGTTATTCTTATACTATGTAATTATAATTTAAGAGTTATATCTCTTATAATCTGTAAATCTTTCAAATCATAATAAAACTGCAACAGTCGTAGACGTAATCCTATTCTGATATGAAACACGTAAATCTTTATGTTCTTGTATGTGCATATGATTTTAGATTCGTTTTCTTGTTTGCTTTTTCATCTCACCAATCTGATTAAGTGGTTATATTCCTAACAAGTTTTTTCTAATGTACTTTAAAAGATCTGATACATTACATAACAATGTGTCTTTTTAATAACATTCTGTCATATATGTTATATTTTACTAAAAGAGTAAATCATATCACATATATCTTAATCATAGTAGAAAGATACATTATCACATCATACCAGTTTCATTCAAAAGTTTTTAAAATTTTTCACCCCTTTTCCGTCTACCCAATGGTGACACCTCCATGGTAATAGCAATAGAAAAAAATTTCTTTTCTTATTTTTTTTTTTTGGGACAAGGGAAAGTATTGTCAAGCATTTTTTGTAGGTATGCATCACAACATATTTTGTGTCCTTGGAATGACATTTTACTTTATATGTTAAGATTCATTTAAAAAAGTAAGTCATAACAAACATAATACCATTAAAAAGCTTGTCATTTGTTTGTAAAATTGAATTTGCAATATCAGTATTAATTTTTCTCTTACACATAATTTGTATATATTGGTACATATAAATTTATATTTGTAATAATATTATTTTATTAATTTATATTTTTAAAATATTAATGAAATTAATTTTTAAACGATGAAAGAGACATTCATAAATAAAACAAGGATGAGAAACATAAAAAGCAACGCAAGACAGAGTAGGAGAATGCCCCTTTTAGATAGGACGAAGATGGGGAAAGCCCTGTCCCATTACCTAACCTACATTTTCTCGGAACAAGTCAATCTTGATGCCTTAGCCTGATTCATATGTAGCAAATAGCGTCTAACACTTATGGTACTCACCCTTCCATTTGACGACTTCCCCCTAAGTTTAGGGGCAAATCTTTCACATTTTGAAACTAAATATTGCTAACCCACTTGCTAACAGCACTAATTTTTGTTGTTTTTACAAATTTAGGCCAACACGTAACCTTATAATGAAACTATAAAAGGAATTTCCAAACTGCAGATTAAATTTGGTTGAATATGTGTGTGTGTGTGTGTGTGTATGTCTATATGTGTCGTTAGATATTAATAGCGTAATGAAAGGATGTTCAAATTAAATAAAATTAAGTCAACGCATTAGAGCTTGCAAATGAAAGAAAATTAAAAAGGAAATGGTTGTGCATTCATCAGAAACTAGAATATTGTGAATGACTCAATTTTCCCCATGAGCTTCGAACTCTTAATTGATTCATTGTTTCTTTTAATATAATAATTGTAGGTTGATGGTAATAGTTAAGTTACACACTGCTCTAATGTCAATGGAGGTATCCATTTTAATATCTACAATTTGGGCAACATGTACTAAGTCAAAAAATTATGTCTACACACACACACACACACACATATATATATATAATCAAGACTAAAAATTTCTTTATAATTAGAACAACTCTAAAGCATGTGTTATTTTCAAAATTTGACATTAATATAAAAATTAATGCTCTAATAGGGTGTTATTTGACTTGCCACAAAATGAAGACGGGACTAGGGGTGTCAATTCATGTTATCATGTCGTGTCAAGGCATACATATTTGAAAATATATGTGAACCCTAACCCGACACTATTAACTAATCGTGTCAAGTTTTAAAACCTAAACTCAACTTATTTATTAAACAGGTTACATGTGTCAACATATTTAACCCGTTTATTTTAATTTTTTTATTTTTTAAATAAAAAAATTTACTTATCTTTTAATATGTATAGATAATTTTCAAGTTTAGTAACTTTGGATATGGGTCAAATCGAAGTAGAAACCTTTTTTATAAATAAAAAATCTCAAAATCTTGATAAATATTTGATGTGTGACGAATTACCTTAACTCATAATATATTTTATAATTAAACGTGTTAAGTCGTGTTAAACGGGTTGACACTAGTAAAGCTCAAGCACGATATGTTTATTAATCGTGTTATAAGTGTCAACCCGTTTATGACCCAAATCAATTTATGCTAAACTCAAACTCGTTAATTTTGTGTCGTGTTCGAGTCGTGTTGTCGTATCGTGTTAAAAATTGACACCCCTAGACGGGACTTGATAAAAAGTAAGATTGTTTTATTTTGACTTCAAAATCACTTCTCCACTTACAAAACTAAAATTACATGCATCTTAACCTCTCCAAAACCCTTATTGATATAAGTCTCGGTACTAACATTTTCATCTATAAAATGTCAATGGGTGTACACATTTGAACAGCCACAATTTGAACTATATATTACCAAGTCTACGAATAAATATATATATATATATATATATATACATATATATATATAGAGAGAGAGAGAGAGAATATTTTATATACATAAAATATATATAAAATACTCAATTTATAATATAAAAAACTCTTAATGTTCATTACAAATAAAGAAGTTGTATTTTTTTATGTTATAATTTTTTTTATTTACAATACTTTTAATTTCAATCATGTCAAATTAATATATATAATAATTAATACTATAAAATTTTTTTTTAAAAAGTATTAATTATTAAATAATATAATTATTAATTATTCATCATAAAATTAAGTTAATTTTTTAAAATTATTAAATATTAATTATAAAAAATCAAAAAAGGAAAGTTCTCAACCTCCCCGCTCGTTCGACTAATTTCTTGGGCTTACTTGTACAAAGCCATCGGACTGAAAAAAGGCCCGATATACTATGGCCCAAACTCCGGCTGCTAGGTTTGTAGGATCCATACATGTCCTAAACCTTAGGTTTGTAGGATCAAACACATAAAATTACTTTTGAAAACAAATGTAGTTCAAAGTTACTTTTTTGCAAACAACTTTTACTCATTTTGAAAAACAAATTTAATAAAGAAATAATTTTAAATGTTTTTCAAACAATTAATTAATTTTTTGGGAATAGTATTCGTAAACACAAATACCAAAAAGGGAAAAAATCTCCCCTAAATAGTTGGTGGAACACGCCTTAGTCCAATCATATGATACATTGATATATTACCTTCTTTTTACCATCAATTTTTTTTTTTTTTAGTTGGGTTAATTAACATTGTTGAAGTTTTTCTCATGAAATATCAAAATTGTTTGAGATTATTTTAAAAAATACTTCAGATTTTAGAGTTTTTTTTATTACCAAACGCACAAAAAAAAAAATAATAATAACATAAAAATTGATATACCACAAACAGACACATCAATTACCTTGAGACACGTGTGCATGCAGAGTTAATAATCTTGATCATACAGAGCAGTGACCAGCCTTCAGGGCATTCTCATATATATATATATATATATATATATATCATTCAGAGTCAATAAACTCGGTCATACAGTGCAGGCGAAGCCTCCACGACGTTCTCATGCACATATCCTCCAGACCTTATGTTCTGGGCAATATTTATTCAACACTTCATATGGTACCAACCTTATGGTTTCCTTAAACAACTGCCAAGTAGGGAATAAGGAAACAGTCTTCAACACGGAAACTACTATCTATGAGTATCTCCATCTACGACTCAACGCTCCACAATGTAACTGCAATCTCCGATGATCAAATCCTTATATTCATGGCATCGAATCCTAATCAACTTAGGAAAGGCCACGGTCTATAAATTAAACCCTAAAGGTACGTTTTATGATCATGCTCATTCTTTTGGCTTTCAATACAGTCCTTCAATTCCTTCTACTTACTTAAGCATTGGAGCGGCTACTGCCGGAGCCAATCCGGTGGTCTGCTGATAATTTTTCTGAGTGTTCTACAGGTCGCGGAGCCCATACTTATTGCGAGTCGAAAAGTGCAGCATTAGTTTGGCGCCGTCTGTGGGAACGACTAATCTCTAAGTGCTCTATTCACAAACCTATCTTTTCCTTCACCGGAAAACCATGGCACCAAATTTCCGACCGCGACAGAATACTCAGAATTCGCAAAACTCTCAACGTTAGCCGCCTGCTCCTCGTACAAGGGGACCAGCGGTCAATCCTATGCGACAAGAGATCGAATCGATCAAACGATACAATGAACTGGTGCAGGAACAGTTGCTTGCCATCACTAGAACGCTGGCGACACTCACATAAAACCAAGCAGTGGGTTCTCCTAACCCGCCGGTCAACTTCGCTGCGGGAACGCAACCTCCTGGTGCCACGGAGAATGAAGAACTTCATGAGCAGGCTCCAACTAACCAGCCTGGGCACCCCCCGGGCGTTGCCCGCGTTGGCAGAGATCCACAACCATCAGCAGTTCCAAGCTGGGGAACATCAGCCTTCGTTCTTGATGTCCATTACCAGAGCAATACTCAAGCCCCAACTCCAAGGGCCTCGGGAGCACATCCGGCACCGCAGGAGCCTCATCATGCAGCACCAATCCCTCCGGTTTGGAACCCTCCCCCGTCCGAAGGGCGTACTCAACCCTACTACCCTGAAGCCGAGGTTGTCAGGTAGGGTTCGCAAGACATCAGAATCAGAGACCAGTGGAGAGTAGAGGAGATTGCCGAGTTTATGGACCGAACAATCACCTTGAGAGGACCTCAGAACCCTCCAGAGCAAGACGAGTTGGCCAGGCTGCTCGGAAGACTAGCCACCCCATTCACTCACGCCATCATGTCAGAAGAGAGGCCCAGAAAGTTCATGGTGCCCAAGTTCACCCTGTATGATAGATATGGAGATCTAGGAGATCATCTCTCGCACTACCAGCATACGATGGCCCTCCACGGAGCCCCTGATGCTTTCATGTGCCGAACTTTCATCAACAACTTAAAGGGAACTGCGTTGAAGTGGTTTCACAACCTCCCTCCGAACTCAATTACCAGCTTTTATGAGCTCGGTAGACAGTTCTTGGACAGGTTTATGACCAGTAGGAGGCTCAAAAGGGGACCAGAATTCCTGTTGAATGTTAAGCAGACTAAAGAGGAGTCCCTCAGAGCCTACATTGCGCGCTACAATGCCGACCTCACGGAGATCACTGATTGCAGCCCAAAGTTCCTTGTAGCAGCCCTAACTGCTGGGCTTGCCCAAGGTGGATTCAGAGACTCCTTAACAAAGAGCCCCCTAGCCGACATGGCGGCATTAATGGATCGGGCTAGAAAGTACATCAACCTAGAAAAAGCCAACCGCATACCCCATAAGGGCAAAGATTAGACCCAGAAGGACAATCCGAAGCGGGAGGACCACAAAAAAGAAGATCACAGAAGAGACTCCAACAAAAAGAGGGCCAAGAGCCCAGAAAAGAGAACGGCACCCAGAGCTGTATACAATTCCGGACCAAGGGAGTTCACCAACTTCACTCCTTTAAACACCATACTAAACCAGGTACTCCGGCAGATCCGAGATGGGGAGAACCTGAGGTGGTCGGAACCAATCAAAGGAGATCCCAGCCTTCAGGACCAAAGTAAGTATTGTAATTTCCATAAAGATCATGGACATACAACTAACACATGCAGGACCCTCCGATATGAGATAGAGCAGCTCATAAAAAAGGGGCGTCTTCGAGAGTTCGTCAAGCAGGACGGAAGGCAAAATCCCTAAGAAGACAAGCCTCAACAACGGCTAGACCAGAGGCCCGAATAGAGGCAGGAGCACAGGGAAGGATGAAACGAGCCTCAGAGGCAGAACAACCATGTCATCTACGTCCTCCATTCTGACTCCCCTATCACAGGAATGTCCAACAGGGCAAGAAAGAGATATGCTCGAGACGCTAGAGCTGCCCCGAACGTATTACAGATCTCCAACGTAGAAAAGAGGTTCAAGCCAGCACTGGAGATCCAATTCACTGAACAAGATCTAGCAGGGGTACACTGCCCTCACAGTTATGCCCTTGTTATCACACTCAAAATCGCCAACTGCGAGATCAGGAGAGTCCTGGTCGATACTGGCAGCTCCGTCAACATACTGTTCTATGAGCCACTTTAACAAATAGGGTTGGACCATGACAACGTCAAGCCCACTATTGCCGTGATGGCAGCTTTTGATGGCAATCTCAGCACCCCATTGGGGAGAGTCGACCTTCCTACCACTGTGAGAGAGGGTGAAGGGCAGAAGACCACCATCTCGGAGTACATGGTGTTAAACATGAGATCTCCCTACAACGTCATAATCAGGAGACCCTGGTTACACCAGATAGGGGCAGTCACTTCGACCCTCCATCAGTGTCTGAAGTACGTCCACAACCAGAACGTTCATTCTGTCAGAGGGTGCCAGCCAACCTCCCGGGAGTGCCACGCTATTGCCCTCAAGGAGAAGGCTCCTAAATAGCAATTACAGTACACTCGGGACTGTGCAGATCCGGTTCTCACTCATTTTCCTGAGGTGGAGGATTGCCCATCCAGCATTGAAGAACCCTTGAGCCCAAGGGGACGAGACAACCGAGCCAAACCCATTGGCTAGCCCATTAAAGTGTTGGTCAGTTCAGAATTAGAGGGGCGTTATTTATACATCGGCCCAGACCTAACACACACCGAGCAGGAAAAGATAGTCAGGTTCTTAAAAGACAACCTCTCTATCTTTGCTTGGGAGACCAAAGACATGGAGGGAATAGATCCCAATCTTATAACTCACAAGCTAATGGTGGATCCGGATCACCCGCCAGTTAGACAAAAGAGAAGGCCGATTACTCTTGAACGGCATCGGATTATAAATGAAGAAGTCCAAAGGCTGCTGGAAGCCAGGATGATACGAAAAGTGCTCTATCCTGAGTGGCTAGCCAACACCGTGCTTGTCAAGAAGAAAAACGGCAAGTGGAGAGTTTGCGTTGATTATACAGACCTCAACAAGGCGTGCCCCAAGGACAGCTTTCCACTGCCAAGAATAAACCAACTGGTTGACGCCATTGCGGGGCATGAGCTTATGAGCTTCATGGATGCCTACTCCGGGTACAACTAGATCCAGATGTACCCTTCAGACCAAGAGAATATAGCCTTTATAACCGAACGAGGGCTCTACTGCTACAGAGTAATGCCTTTCGGTTTAAAGAGCGTTGGAGCCACTTATCAGCGGTTGGTGAACAAGATGTTCAACCCACTGCTCGGCAGCACCATAGAGGTATACATCAACGACATGCTGGAAAAGAGTCTGCAAAAAGGTAGTCACCTCTAGCACTTAGCCCAGACCTTCGATATCCTCAAACAGCATAGGATGAAGCTCAACCCCTCGAAATGTACCTTCGGGGTTACGAAGGGAAAATTCCTAGGATACATTGTCTCTCAGAGGGGTATCGAAGCAGACCCTACTCAGATCCAAGCTCTAATTGGGCTGAAGTCACCAAGAACCAGGAAGGAAATTCAGGCACTGAATGGCAGAATTGCGACACTGAGCAGATTTATCTCCAAATCCACTGATCGCTGCCTACTTTTCTTCAAAGCTCTGAAGGGCAGCAAAGCTTTGCAATGGATGGAAGAATGCGAGAAATCCTTTCAAGAACTAAAAGAGTATCTAGCCTCTCCAGAGCTCCTGTCAAAACTAACACAAGGAGAAAAACTACTCTTGTACCTTGCAGTTTCCGAAAACGCGGTCAGCTCCGCATTAATCAGACAGGACAGAGGAGTGTAGAGGCTTATATTCTACGTCAATACGGCACTACTTGACACGGAAAAGAGATACCCAGAAGTAGAAAAGCTGGCCTATGCCTTGGTCATATCAGCTCGGAAGCTTCGACCTTATTTCCAAGCCCATCCAATCGAGATCCCAACTGCCTATCTTCTGAAGTCAATACTGAGGAAACCTGAGGTATCGGGAAGATTAGTGAAGTGGTCTGTGGAGCTAGGGGAGTTCGACATATCATACGTACCCCGAAACTCCATCAAAGGGCAGGCCTTAGCTGATTTTGTTGCCGAGTTCACCCCGGCACTTCAAAACAAGGCACAACTCACCGAAACCTCGGGAGCCTGGCTGCTATACATTGATGGATCGTCAACCGATCAAGGTTCAAGAGTAGGCCTAGTACTACAGTCCCCTGTTGGGCTCACGTCAGAAAAAACAGTCAACTTGGGATTCAAAGCTTCTAACAATGAAGCAGAGTATGAAGCCCTAATCTTAGGCATGAAGCTTGCCTTGGAATACGAGGCTCAGAACCTCGATGTCTTCTCTGACTCCCAACTGGTGGTGAGTCAAGTCTTGGGGGAATTCGCCATTAAAGATGATAGGATGCTCCGGTACTCCGAACTGGTGAACCACTTGAGGCATTCTTTCCATACATTTACTATCCAGAAAATTGAGAGAAGCCAGAATTGCAGAGCAGATGCTCTAGCTAACATGGCCTCCCGCCTTAAGTCTGAAGCAAACTCCACAATAAAAATCGCTTTTCAGCCAGGATCCAACATTGAGGAAGCCCAAATTGCTCAAATTAATGAACACCCTTAAAACTGGATGACTCCAATCCTCTAGTACCTAAGATCCGGGCTCCTCCCAGAAGACAAAAATAAAGCCAGGAGAATCCGAATCAGAGCGGCTCGGTACCTGATCCTGAACAACAAGCTTTACAGAAGGTCGTATTCTCAACCTCTGTTAAAATGCTTAGCTCCAGAAGAGTCACAATATGTCTTGGCTAAAATACACGAGGAAATTTGCGGGAATCATAATGGGGGCAGAACTATAGCTCACCGAGCTCTGTCTTAGGGCTATTACTGGCCTAGCATGTTAAAACAAGCTAAGGAATATGTTCAGAAGTGTGACAAATGCCAAAGATTTGTCCCATATCAACATCAGCCTCATCACGAGCTCATCTCGATTCCTAGTCCTTGGCCCTATGCTCAATGGGGGATGGACATCGTGGGTCCATTACCAAAGGTACCTCCGAACAGGAAATATCTATTGGTGGCCATTGACTACTTCTCTAAATAGGCCGAAGCTGAGCCTTTAACACATATCACAGCAAAGGAAGTTGAGAGCTTCACCTGGAAGAACATTGTGTGCAGGTTTGGCATACCACGTGTGATTATCTCCGACAATGGGACACAATTCACTAGTAAAAGCTTCAAGACATTCTGTGAAAATCTCAACATTAGGTAGCACTTCGCCTTTACAAGCCATCCACAAGCAAATGGGCAAGCAGAGGTTACCAACCGAACAATCTTCGACGGGTTAAAGAAAAGGTTGGAACAGGCCAAAGGAAAGTGGGCAGAGGAACTCCCTGGAGTTCTTTGAGCCCACAGAACAACCAGAAGAACTCCCACCTCTAAAACTCCCTTCTCTCTAGCCTATGGAACAAAAGAAGTAATTCCAGTTGAGATCGGTATGCCAACCCTGAGAACAGAAGCCTTCGAGCAAGAATCTAATGATCAGCAGCTGATGGAAAACTTGGATTTGCTCGAAGAGAGAAGGGATCAAGCCAGCGTCAGAATGGAAGCCTATCAACAGAGAATGGTCGACAAATCCAAGGTAGGACTCAAGACAGTCAGCTTTCAAGTCGGAAACTTTGTCTTAAGAAGAGTCTTTCAAAACACCAGGGATCCCACCATGGGAAAGTTGTCACCAAACTGGGAAGGCCCCTACAAAGTAACAAAGGTTGTTTGGCCTACCACCTACTGGCCAGAAGATATGACTGGGAAGCCTGTTCCTAGGCCATGGAACGTGGAACACTTACGGAAGTATTATCAATAGAGATGTTTGTTTTACTTCCATAGAATGTTCATCTATAAACGCAGAGGCCTTCAGAGCCTGGTCCATAATGTACGAGTCTTTGCACTCGGTTCATCTTATAATGTACAGGCCTCCAGAGCCTGGTCCATAATGTACGAGTCTTTGCACTTGGTCCATCTATAAATGCACAGGCCTCCGGAGCTTGGTCCATAATGTATAACTCTCAGTACTTGGTCCATCTTATAATGCACAGGCCTCTAGAGCCTGGTCCATAATGTATAAGTCTCAGTACTTGGTCCATCTTATAATGCACAGGCCTCTAGAGCCTAGTTCATAATTTACAAGTCTTTACACTTGGTCCATCTTATAATGCACAGGCCTCCGAAGCCTGGTCCATAATGTACAAGTCTCAGTACTTGGTCCATCTTATAATGCACAGGCCTCCAGAGCCTGGTCCATAATGTATAAGGCTCATTACTTGGTCCATCTTATAATGCACAGGCCTCCAGAGCCTGGTCCATAATGTACAAGTCTTTGCACTTGGTCCATTTATAATGCACAGGCCTCCAGAGCCTGGTCGATAATGTACAAGTCTTTGCACTTGGTCTATTTATAATGCACAGGCCTCCAGAGCCTGGTCCATAATGTACAAGTCTTAGGACTTGGTCCATTTATAATGCACAGGCCTCCAGAGCCTGGTCCAGAATGTATAAGTCTTTGCACTTGGTCCATTTATAATGCACAGGCCTCTAGAGCCTGGTCCATAATGTACAAGTCTTTGCACTTGGTCCATTTATAATGCACAGGCCTCTAGAGCCTGGTCTATAATGTACAAGTCTTTGCACTTGGTCCATTTATAATGCACAGGCCTCCAGAGCCTGGTCCATAATGTATAAGTCTCAGGACTTGGTCCATTTATAATGCACAGGTCTCTTCAGCCTGGTCCATCTTTGATACACAGGTTCTATGATCCAGCCTATCCAAGGACAGAAGTTCCAAACATCTACGAACTAAAGTTTCCTAGATCGAAACACCTCAGATCTGATATTTATATTATTTGGCTTATCTGTCAAGCAACAAGTACTATAGTACCGATCAAGTGTAAAGTACTTTGATTCGAGCCTTCTACCAAGTTTCTTTGATTTATTCTTAGAACATTCATATATCAGAAGTGCACGCGAAAGTGTTTTAACTACAGAGGAGCACATTCGAATACCAAGAACATCAAATCTGAGAAAAAGGAACTCAATTTTATTAAAGACTTAGAAGATTTACATCAGTACAAGAAGACTGGGAACAGAACAAGTACACAAAAGGCTACAACAAAGGCACCATTACACAGGCTACTACAGAAAGCTACTATATCACTACTATTTCCAGCATCACGGCTTTCTTCCTCGGATGATATAAGGGCACAGGATCCAACCTTCCATTACCGACGCCGCCGGCTCCATTTGAAAGGAATGAACCCTGAACCCCAATCTGCATCAAGGAGCACCCAGGCCATTTCATCATCGCTATCAATGATCTCAATACCAACAGATGATGAGGGCTCTGGGCCTCAGGAGACTTTTCATTCTCCACCTTTGTAATTGGCATGACACCCTAGCAGATTTAAGCAAGGGTCTCTGCCAAGTCACAAGGGGGAGGAGGCAGCCCACATTCATCTCCCTCAAAGCAGTTGTCACACCCCGGCCGATTTGAGACAGAGGGTGCAACAATGAACACAATCAACTACAAGTTAAGACACTACAGAGCAGTATAACTCAAGTCATGCACAAACACTACAGAGCAATGTAACTAAGGAGACAAGAGCATCAATCAAAGGACTATTCCATTAACAAATGTATATTTCAAGTACATTGGAAGTTCAAAAATAACAAAATATACATCCTAAGCCTGATCAGCAGAGACAGGATCAACGACTGGAGAAGGATCGGCAGGGGCAGCATCAACCGTCTCAGTCGGTACGACCGCTTCAGTGGGATCGGCAGGTAGGATATCAGCCACTTCATTCTGGATAGCAACCTCTGAAGGTTCAGATCCAGGTGGTACAATTGAGGAGACATCAAGATCAGGAAACTTGGCAAGAAGCTGAGATCGGAAGTTGTTGAACCCAAACGTAATCAGGCGAGTGGTCATTCCTTCCAGCTCTGACCTCATTTCCTCCTCATTATCCACCAAGGCCTACTCCACAGCGTTGTCAAGCTTTTTACGATATTGATACCGCATGCCATTCATTTCTGCCTGCAACCGTTTTGTCTGCTCAACGGCGAGGTTCCTCTCCGACTCTATCACGATCAAGGAGTTCTGGGACTCCTTCAGCTTCTTTGCAGAGTCGTGAGCCTCCGATCGAGTAGTACCAAGCTGAAGCCTAAGATCGTCCAGCTCGGTCCTGAGTTGGTCAAACTCCTCCGTAGGGGGAGAAACCTTTACCAGAGCAGAAAGGGTATGCGGGGTATGCGGGGTATGCAGGTTCTGCAAAGTACAAAGTAAACAGTTCAATACCAGCCAAAACACTTGGAGAAAAGGGAAAAAGAAATAAAGGATCCGGCGAACTCACCTTGACCTGAAGAGCGGTCAGATCAACAAGAAGGTTCTCCGACTTCTGGGGCTTGAGCTTAACTGAGCCTTTGGCCCAAAAGTCCCTCAGAATCCTCTTGGCCCCTTGATCAGCAGCATCAGGAGCCACCGATGACGATGCCCCCTTGCCCGCTCGCCGAGACGGGGTCGGGGGGACCACCGAAATGGGGATAGGATCCTCTCTCTCCCCCTCAGCAGGCTCAGGAGAGGACAGAACTAACCTCCGCCTTTTTTGGACAGGAGGGACCAATGGGGAAGAAGCCTCCCCCGCTGCCACAGACGAAGATGGCCCGGTCTCCCACCGAGCCATCACACTATTAGCAACCTCCTCAACACTCTCCCTGGCAGCCATCAATCTTTCAGGGTTAACGATGGATGAATGGTCTCGATTGCTGTGCTTTAAGAGCTTCTTATATTGCTCCTGCAGTAGGGGAGAAACGACCGGCCTCTTCCACGCACTTCTGACTGCAAAACAAACACAGAAATTGATCAGTCTAGCAATCGGCGTACAAAACAGAATCAATGCAGCCACAGGAAAATTGGGCCTCACCTTTTCGCCTAGTGGTTCGGGGGAATGATGAAGGTTTGCCTTCGAAATCCTTGAATTCCCATCCTCCTTTTATGAAGAAATACCACTTCTTCCAGGTCTTGTTGGAAAAGGGCACAGAAGTAAGGGGTCTGAACCCACTGTCAAAAGACATATAATAAAGGCCTTCCGCCTTCTAAAGTTTTAGATCCATATTACTACGGATCAGGTCAAGGGACACATTGACCTTATTCCTATGCCCCAACACAATAAAGCTCAACAGATGTCTCCAACTGTTAAGGTTCAGGTCTGCGGGGCAAAGGTCAAACCAACAAAAGAATTGTTTTATAATATCAAGAAGGGGGAGTGTAAGACCTATTTCAAACCAGGCCAGATAGACACAGATTTCCCCTTTTCTAACATCGTATGGACGGTCCCGAGAATCTGGGACCCCGAAAGTCACATTTGTGGGAAGTTTGAATTTCGCCCATAATTCCTCCAACATTGTTTCGATGATAACACTCTCACCCTCCTCTCTGTAATCGGATCGACCAGAAGTCTCACCAGCCCTATTTGGGGGCTCATCAAATGCATCAACAATCCTAACCCCCGAACTAGAGAGGGGTTCTATCAATCTATTTTCATCATTATCTACAGAAGGAAGATTCACTAACTGAAGTTGAGGAACGGTCTCAGAAGGACTGCCCAAACCAAAGTGTGATTCAAAGCCAGACATGGTGAACAAAAGAAAGAAATGAAACAACTGAGAAGGAATGTAGAAGGGGACTAAAATCGAACCTGAGATCAAGAAAGGACTATGAACACCGGATATCCTTCAAACTTCAAAATATGTCAAATGGCGGTCTGGTACTGTAGAAGCAAGAGCAGAAGAAAGGTATGAAAGATCTTTCCCTCCCTTTATATATACATCCGAAATATGAGTCTTCCAAGACAAGCCAACGCAACGGTTGAAAATAATGATGGATTCTCAAGTATCGGCTGCGCAATAAATAACTCATTAAACTGGCGTCTCGAGAGGCGGAGAAACGAAACGTATGATTCTTCACAAAACCTATAACCCTAGTTAAGCCCTAGCTTCTAACTAGGGCTCCGGGGGGAGGGAGTAGCTGATATACCACAAACAGACACAGCAATCACCTTGAGACACGTGTGCATGCAGAATTAATAATCTCGATCATACAGAGCAGTGACTAGCTTTCAGGGCATTCTCATATATATATATATATATATATCATTCAGAGCCAATAAACTCGGTCATACAGTGTAGGCGAAGCCTGCACGGCGTTCTCATGCACATATCCTCCAGACCTTATGTTCTGGGCAATATTTATTCAACACTTCATATGGTACCGACCTTATGGTTTCCTTAAACAACTGCCAAGCAGGGAATAAGGAAACAGTTTTCAACACGGAAACTACTATCCATGAGTATCTCCATCTACGACTCAACGCTCCATAAGGTAACTGCAATCTCCGATGATCAAATCCCTATATTCATGGCATCGAATCCTAATCAACTTAGGAAAGGTCACGGTCTATAAATTAAACCCTAAAGTTACGCTTTATGATCATGCTCATTCTTTTGGCTTTCAATATAGTTTTTCAATTCCTTCTACTTACTTAAGCATCAGAGTGGCTACTGCCAGAGCCAATCCGGTGGTCCTCTGATCATCTTTCTGAGTGTTTTACAGGTCGTGGAGCCCATACTTATTGCGAATCGAAAAGTGCAGCATCAAAAACAATTTTATAAATTTTGCCAAAGAGTTATGCATATTTTTTAAAGTAATTTTTGAAAATAAAAACACAAAAACAAAATAAAAATTTGTCAAATGAATAAATATATTGAAAAACTGATTCTAATTTGTAACCAGTTATCCTTCTATCATAATTTTAACAATTTTAAAATTAAAATATATAATATAATATTAATTGATAAATTTTTTTGATAAATAATTAAATTTAATGTTATAAAAAAATTTATAAATTAAACCAAAAAGGCATATTTATTTTAAATATAAATTAAAAGGACATATTTAAATTTAAATTATTTTGTTGAAAAAAATTCAAATAAAAAAAGTTAGGGGTGGGGGGTAGGGGGGGGATTTCCCCCCAGCCCTTAGTGGGCCGTCCCTGTGTTGAGAGGGGCTTTGATCATACAATACATAGTAATCAATTTGATTTGGTGGTCAGCGGAACGCCATGTCTAGATTACTAGCTTGCATAGAAATGAGAGCCACAGCTCCCCAAGCGGGTTTCAACTTTCAAGCGGTTCAGCTCATTCAATTCCTCAAGGTGGTTTGTTTTTTCTGCAAAATTAATGGATTTTGGTTTATGGGTCTGTTAAATTAGGTTGAATTATTTCTGGGTTTGTTATTTTTTGCAAACAAATATCAGTTCCTGCTGTAATTATTGGGGTTCATCTCATTTTTAAACGTTTTCTCTTCATATGCTGTGAAGCAATCGATTTTGCTTTCAATTGTTAATCAAATTAATTTGATGAGCTATTTTTTTTAATTTTCTTTCTCTCTTTTTGAAGCCATTTTCAGAGTTTAGTTTGGTCCAGCTTATTGTTTGGCTGATGCTACTATATCAGAGGAAATAATGCCATGTCAATTCACCATTTTCAAATCATTAGCCATATATTCAGCATGATATTATATTACACCACACATGGAGAGGAATCTTGGATAAAATTCTTGTCGTAATTGGCAAAAGGCTTTGTTGGGTACCATGATTTTGCCAGATATAATTACTTATAGAGCTTTTGTTTTGTTTATTATGGATCAGGTTCAAGTGTATTCCCTTATTTATTATAGTATCTACCACAATAATATGTTTTCATATGACTATGTTGATGTGTTCTTTGTCTTATCTCTTTCTTCTTGGAATTAAGTTGCTAAGCATGGCAAACACTATTCTAGTGGATGCTATTCATTTGATGATCATGTTGCATGGAACATGATTATTATTATTTTTATTCAATGTAAATGAGATCAACTTCAGCAGTGAAACTAAGATTTGTTGATAGTTTCAAGGATGGCTTAATTTATTTTATAAGTACACTATGTGTTGGACGTTCAGACGGTTGTTACAATCCTATATTTGAATTTTTTTTAAAGTACTATGCAATTTCTGCCACTATTGAAGCTGTTATTATAGCAGAACTGTTATGTACTCCTTTTAAAGAGCTTTGGCATTGTTATATGTGAAATGCCTGTGCCTAGTGATACATCCCTTGATAGCATTTATTTCGTCTCAAAGGAGGTGTGTATTACTCCATATTGGTTATGTCACTATTTGTGCCAATTCAATAGTCACTTTGTATCTTCTACTTTTAGTGGTTTTTTCTAGATATTGTCGTTCCTTTTTAATATGTATGCTGATCCATTCATTCACTGCCTCTTACAACCATTGATGTTGAAGAGATATCAGGTTCCCAACCTGCTGAAGTTCATAACTTGGGTAAGTTCGACAACTTAAGCAGCATGTGTGATTCATTAGCGAGAACTGTTTCCAATACATAATGCTAGAATGAAAGAATATGACTTATAGCAAGTTCAAGGAGCAAAATTGAAGGTAAAAAGACCCAAAGTTCCTTACAATACAAGGGCTGCTTGTTTTGCTAGTCTAGTTATCTTTATGTTGTTTCTTTTTATTAATTAATCTATTTATTTAAATAAATAAAACTTCAAGGTTCAATGTACAGGCTTTTACAAAAAGTTCATGAAAAGTACCTACATCTATTATGTTAGTATTTACCCACGACATTAGCATGTGAAGTTAATTTTCAATGCCATTGTAATTTAAAGCAATTCATTTGATCATACATTAGTTATTGGGCTCAATTTATGAGTCTAGACTCTAGAGTTTATATTACCTCAGGTGGTCAAATACTATGAATGTGAATTCACTGAATTGTCATCATTTTCAGTGCAGGGCAAATGGATAGGATCTTTGAGTTGGAATAAAATTTCGGATCCTTTAAATGGGTAGCCGTTCATTAAAGTTTCCAGAGTAGATGAAACAGGGATACAGGTATGTCATTTGCATATATCATACAATGGCCATTCTGATTTCTTTTTAGGACGAGATTTCCTCCTTTGTTGAACATGTCGTATAAAGAAGATGTTTCAACTTACTGAATGCACATATTGGTCCTTACACTTTAGGCAAATACCTTTTCATTATTTAGATATATTTACATAACCATTGCATGATATCTAGGAAACATAACCTTTTCATAACAATGTAAATTACCTTTAACGAACACTGCTTATGATGTCTACTAATCTTCGGTCAAGTTTCAGATTTTGAAATTTATATCAGTATGTCTATACATACAGATACACATACCCTATTACCCTATCTTTGCAAGCCTGTGTTTGTATTTGCTAGAAGCTCTCGTTTGCAGAACAATATTTGTGTTGATGACAAACATTTTCCTTGCAAGTAGCAAATTTTAAAACAGTGTTTGTGTAGGTGGCAATAAGTACTCGTTTCAATTTTCCCCTAGAAATTCCTGTGCTTCAGTTGATGGGTGCACTTTATATGTGCAATAAACCTATTCTTAACGTTGACTGCAAGGTAAGTTCTTAGAGTTCTTTAAGATGATCTAAAGAGTATTAAGTTCCTGTTCTTTGTCAACAATTTATCAGTCCACGTAACACTGTTAATTTTAGTGGGTGCAGAGATATGATCATACAATTGTTTATGAGGAAACTAATATAGATGTTCAGTGGAAGAGGTAAAGGCTGATACAAATGTCTAACAAGCACACCAACAAATGGATTTTACTCAATTCCATTGTTCTAGAAATGGCCAGCTAATGTCAAATTCCCACCTTTATTTGTTTTTACTTTTTACCTTACTTGAAATCCTTTCTAAATAACTCAGTTTTGGTTTTCCCATTGTGCTTCTCTATAATATTTTTTCCATGCAACCATAGTTTGTTTACTACAATTTTTTTTAGGTATGCTTTGTTATGGAACAACTGCTTCGACTGCTTCATGATTGTGGGTTACCTATGGAGGATGTTGACTTTATTAGTTGTGACGGGAAGACAATGAACAAGCTATTGTTAGAGTTTGGTTTAAGTTTCTCAATACACTTTTGTCAGTATCAAAGTGGATTGGAAATTACCTTTTTACCTTCTAGTCATTGATAATAACTTTAAAACCTTTATCCTATTTCTAAAAGATTGTTGATTGTTCTGTTGGTAGTAACTCATCATTTGTTCTCTAACCAATGGGAACCAAGTTGATTCATTCCCATCAATTTGAAGCTTTTTATCATTGAATTTGACTTGTCAAAATAACTTTACAGGACTATACAAAGGTTTCTCCAACATGAACCATATGACTGTACAAAAGTTGGCCACTATTACTCGTTCAAACGATACCTCTGGTGGTTGGAACCAGAAAGCAAATAAGCTCAAATGGGTGTAGAATGATTTTTTCAAAAAACTCTTGTTCGAACGAGTTATCAAACGAGCTTCAATGACAACATACTAGAGCTTGTTCGAATGAAGCTAACGAACTACTCCATTTCGCCCAAGAAAGCTTATTTTAACCCTTTTATACTTAAAAAAAATTATTTTGCAAAATCAACTAATAATTGAATAACTCTCTGTATACACACTCAACACTTAAAAACGAGTTTAGGAAAACATTTATGCTCGACTGTTAGAGAATATAATATTAAAATTACATTTTTTAAATAGTTTAAATTTTTAGATGAATTAGTAATTTAACATACTATCAGAGCAAGCAAAATGTCTCGTGTTCAAACCTCATAGTCACCTTCATAATATGAATTGTTGCATGTGTTGACTCAATCTAGCCACACGTAAGAGGGTGTGTTAGAGAATATAATCTTAAAATTACAACATCTCTAATAGCTCAAGTTTTTAGATGAGTTAGTGATTTAATAGTGTGTATGCAACAACCTTACTCAATGTATTTAGTCTTTTACCTCATGCTTACCCTTGTGAACCTAGTAATGT
This sequence comes from Nyssa sinensis, assembly GCA_008638375.1. Classification (NCBI taxonomy): domain Eukaryota; kingdom Viridiplantae; phylum Streptophyta; class Magnoliopsida; order Cornales; family Nyssaceae; genus Nyssa; species Nyssa sinensis. The sequence goes on along the minus strand of CM018036.1, from coordinate 10,397,622 downwards.
AGAATCTATCACTCTGACTTAGATGCATGAAGAACACGATGTTTGAAAACTGATTCACTTGGACTTGGACAGATTACAATACATAATTTTGTCAAAACGGATTAGCTAACACAATATAGACTCATAGTCCTAACATATATACTAGATATTTGTGCATTATAGAAAAGTTCAAAATTATATTTCCAATAGTTGGCCTAAATAGAACTGAATGCAAAAGCATTAATACGATTTTGGTTTTGTTAGATCAATATCCTCATGTCTTGTTAGTACCCTTCATTTGACATACTGTTAGACCTTAAGTAAGCTGAGTTGTCATGCACATACTTGGTGGCACCTTGCACCAAGTCATGATCCAAGTCAGGCAAGCAAGGTGGTGATGACCTTACGCATGAGATCATGGTTGTTCTTATTAGGCCAAGGAATTGTACTTTAGCATATATATGGGGGAGTTGGTTTCTCCCACTGAGTTATGGTGTTGCAAGGGATTGTGTCTACTTTTATCAGACCGGCAATTGTTCCTAAGACATATATAGGGGGGTCTTCCTCCCCACCACCCCAAGGCATGAGAGCAGTATGGCTTGCCCAAGCCCTGGCACGTCATGGCTTGCCCAAGCCCTATGGACCCTTTGGTGTTGGCTACTTGGATTGGGGGTGGGGCATAGGGCATAGCTCGGTGGCATTGCAGCTGGATTTGTTATAACTCAGTGGCTGAATTACATTGGCAACATGGGAATGACTATGGCAACTGAAAGTTGATTGAAGGACTGTCATGACATGTGTTGGACACATGACTTAACAGCATGGCATGGGTGCACCCCAACATGCAAGCAATTGAATGCATGACATGGGTGCAGCCTACCATACACAAGGGTGGTTTGCTCTATGCGTGGCTGTTGGACACGTGGACAAGTCGGTTACCTCTGTGTATATAAGACGTGTGTATATATACAACACATGCGGGTGATGTGCTGGCACAACAGTTGCAAGCAAGTGGCAGGTAACTCTCCTCCATAAAGGTAGTGGTCTGCAGCAGTTTCACCTGCACCACATAGGCGGCAGCCTTGGGGGTGTGCAGCAAGGCAGGAGCAGTTTTGAATAACTTCTATGCCACAGGTGGCGCATCTAGATTAGTCCAGCAAACCCTTGTACGGTTGGGGGTGTTAACCGCCATCATCTTTGTGAATTTAAACACACCAAGGCCTTGCAATGAAGACCGAGAGCCTTTAGTCGAATTAGTATTTCTTTGTAATTTGATTGATGTCAATATAAATGTTTGGGAGTGTTTTTCCTGTAAACGTGTGTGTTGCATTGTGTTTACTATGTGTGTATGTGCTGCCTAACGAGTTGAAAGTTGGTTGCAGAGGCAACGCCATCATTGGGGCGACATTACTGCGAAACAAAAATTAATCCCGTGACAGTTGGTATCAGCGCTGCAGCTTTGATCGGAATCCATGGCTAATGGTGGCAACACTGAGTTACGTGAGCGGGTGACAAGGCTGGAGGACTTTATGGGCGCTCCGTTAGACGATGCTATGCCACTCTCGATGCAAATTGATAGGTTGTCCCAAGAGTTGCAGAATGTCCAGAGAATACAAGAAAAATTCTGACATACTGAAGATGATCATTATCTTGAATCAAACAGCAAGATAAACGATCTTCTTGGGGATGTCAATTCTCTGGCCGAAGCTTTGAAGGAGAGATTTCGTTCTCTTAAAGAGGAGGTGTCTCTCATGAAGCTGGTCTTGCATCAAACGAGTCCAGTGGTGCACGAGAGTTCACAGAAGGCCAAAGTCTCTGACCCCGAAACCCTTATTTGGTGCACGCAGTGCAAAGGAGTTGGAAAGTTTTTTGTGTGATATGAGCCATTATTTCAAAGCAGTCCGAACCCCGAATGCAGAGAAGGTAGATCTCACTAGCATGTATCTTGCTGGAGATGCAAAATTGTGGTGGCGCACACGATTTGAGGACAATTCACGTCCACAAATCACAACCTGGGATTCTTTAGTCTATGAAATGAAAGAGCAGTTTCTTTTGAGCAACACGGCTTGGCAAGCACGTGATGCTCTACGCAAACTCAAACATGCGGATATTGTTCGAGATTATGTTAAGCAATTCTCTTCGTTGATGCTTGACATTAAAAATATGTCGGAGGAAGATAAACTATTCAATTTCATGGCTGGACTGCAAGGATGGGCGTAGTCAAAATTGCTGGTAGCAAGGCGTTAAGGACTTGCCTGTAGGAATGGCAGCTACTGATGCTCTTGTTGATTAGTCGCCCATAGTCAAATTTTGTGGAGAAAGATGGCAAAGGTAAGTCAAAGAAGCAACAGAAAGGAAGGGTTTTAACAAGAAGGAGGAGGACGTGAAATTTACTTCTTTTTCTTCAGCAGAAAAGAGTATAGACAAACCTTCCACATCGAATAGTGGAAAGGGTTGTTTTATCTGCAATGACCCTCACTGTGCCATGAACTGCCCCTAAGAAGGAGAAGTTGAGTGCTCTCGTTGCAGAAGACTCAACTTCTGACCTGTTCAGAGGAACCCACACGAGTCAATCCTCTCCAACTTTTGAATGTAATTTAGAAGGAGGAACCAATAGCTGGAAAGGGGTTGATGTCTGTGCAGATCCTGTTGAACAACGTTGTTGTTCATGCTATGATCGATACTGGAGCCACTCACAACTTCATTTCTGATCGTGAAGTACAATGGTGTAGAGACCTGAAAAATGAGGATAATGTTTTTTATTTTATTTGATTTTAATTATTTATTTATTTTAGTTTTATTCAAGTTAGATTATCAGAATTATGTGAAAATAAATAAGGCATTAACAGGGACTCAATGTTGGCAGAATAAATTTTCGGCTTTATCGGCATATTGTAATTTAATATTTTATAAAATAAAATATTAAATCGATACAGCGAACTAATCACAAAAATTATGTGGAGATGTCTAAGGCACACATAAAGAATATATTATATATGTAAAGAGCTTCAAAAGAAGCTATTGCAAAACCAGAAGAAAATAAAGAAAAGTGAGGGAAGGGGGGGCAGTGCAGGTCACGTGAAAACAGGAAAAAAAGTGAGAGAAAAAGAAGGAAAGGGGGAAGAAAAGAGAGAAAGAAAAAGGAAGGAAAAGAGAAAAAGAGAGAGAGGGAGAGGGAAGGGAAGAAGCAGAAGTGACGGTGGTCGCGAGGGGGATCGAGACAAGGCGGCGACGGAGTGGCGATGGGTTTTGGATTTCTTGCAATTGTTGGATGTTGCGAGTGCTGTGATGTTGCGGTTTTGTCGGTGGCTACGGTGACGACTTGATTGAGCCTGAATTAAGGAAAAAGGGGAGGACGACAGACAGTATCGTGGAAGCCAGAGAAATTGGCCAAGAAGGCAAGAGTTCGGATCGAGAGTAGATGGGTTTTGCGATGGTCGATGAGATGAGAAATTAATGATGATGATGGTGGAGGAGATCGATGCATATATATATATATATAGATATCTATATATATATAGCAGTTCAGGAAGAAGAAGGAGGAGTAACGGCAGTATGGTTGGACTTCGAAGCTGAGGTCTCTACGGCTGAGTTGGTTCGTTGGTTCGTCGGATTGAGAGATAGCTGGTTGGGTTTATTGATCCAGTTGTGTCGGTGTCTGGAGGTAATGATTTTTTAAGGCTTCTGGTTTGTGATTTGAATTGAGGGTCGACTGCTCTTTTCAGTTTTATGGGTTCTGTTGGGGGCTCGGTTATTGTGGCTGTGGGTATGTAGCGGTGCAGAAGGGGGACGAAATTGCAGAGGGTTGCGTGAATGGTTGTTGGGTCTCGAGAAAAATTGGGTCGTTGTCAATGTCAAGAACTCAATTGGAGTCGTAGGATGGCATATCGGAATACTGTCACTGTGAGTGTCTTCCTCTCCTGTTTTCTGCTATTGCGGTTTTGTCCATGATAAAGATTGAAGGAGACGATGGGAGAAGAATTGTCAGAGGTTTGGGTTGTTCGATTCCTCCTTAGAAGTTGAAGTTGAGAGGCACTAGGCATAGTAAAGATTTTGGACTACGGAGGGTAAGGTACAGAGTAAGATGACAATTCACTCTGATTGAGTTCTATTGAAGGTTTGATTTTCACAAGTGACGTGAACTGGAGTGTCTCACATTGGGCAAGTATGGGAGTTCCTTGGTGTTGGAATTAAATTCGAAAGTCTTGAGTGTAGACAGTTCAGTTTTTGTGGACTGATTGCAGATCTCTGGAAGGGTTCAAGTTGCTTGACTGTGAGGCTATATAGACTTGACGTTCCACTGTTTTGTGAGACCATTGAGCTTATTGCATATTTTGCTTAGATAGGCATATATCTGTATGTGTGTGAAGCATTGCAGGGGAGGATTTTGCAGTGAAACTTTTGAGGATTTGGTTGGTAGAAGCTGATTGGGATGTGCTTATTGGAAGCAGTTCACTGCACAGAATGGATGGCTCCAGTCAATTTAGGTGTGGGGTCTCTTGCTCAGGTGGAGCTAATTGTTGGAAAATTGAATTGTGTTAAGTGTCAATTGTGACGTGGAGACAGCTCACTCAATTTCAAGTAGAGAAGTTATTGTTCGTTCATCTAGAGGGTTGACTGAGCCTGGAACTTTATTCAAAACTTAATAGCCATCCGTCGGTTGATTAGACTACGTAGTGGACACGACTTCTTAGGGTTGAGGTAACCCTATCAGGTATGATATTTTGCTAAGTAAGGAATAAAATTAAATTAGGAATGATCTTCATGCTTATTAAATGAATCATAGGTTTATTTGATATTAGGGAATCACATAGAGAATATCTGCGTTGGAACAAAACTTAGAGTTGATTGATTTAGCACTTGTGTGTTTCTTGTTGTTCCATGGAGTTATGATTTATTCTATGTGTCGGTGCTATACGTGATTTATATTCTTGAGGTGTTGTTGAGATTGTGAATGTGTGACTTGACTATGTGTTTACATTGATTATGTATAGCATATGTGTATATGGAAGGAATTTGATGATTCAGATACTGCTGTTGCTTTTAGTGGAATATATTGTTTAAAAGCATGTCCATATGTTGGTATTTTATGTATTCTATTATCTTGGACGAAGGGTTAAGATTGTGGATGTGTGATGTGTGGTGTGTGAAATTGGTAGGATTACATGTTGGGTTCACGTGGGTGAAGTTTGATGAGGTGAAGGTTATAGTTGCTTTATGTTTAGTGCATTGTTTAAAGCATTTTGGCATAATGTGATTCATTGGAAGCATGGTGTGAGTTGAGCACTTGGTGTTGTGCACGATTGGTACTCCGGTCCATCGGGGTGAGGCCCGTAAAGGAGACATTTGCATTGGTACTCCGGTCCATCGGGGTGAGGCCCGTAAAGGAGATTGGTACTCCGGTCCATCGGGGCGAGGCCTGTAAAGGAGATTGGTACTCCGGTCTATCGGGGTGAGGCCCGTAAAGGAGATTGGTACTCTGATCTATCGGGGCGGGGCCCGTAAAGGAGACGTCTGTGGCATAGAGTTTGCATGAGTGTGTCATAGATATTGTCATTGCATCGCATTAATTCATGGATGTGGTATGGAGTTTGCTTAGATACATTATGTATGTTGCCATTACATTGTATGAATAATTAGGGAGGTATGTAGATATAAATATACACTTGCACATACCACATCTTACTTGGATGCAATATGTATATTGACATTGCATTGTATGAATGATTAGGGAGGCATGTAGAAATAAATGTACACTCGCACATGCCACGCTTTGATTTTGTTTCTTGCATTAGTATTATATCATACCAGCAGTTGAGCTGACCCATTCGTGGGATAACAGATTATAGATGACGCTCCCAGCACATGAGACTTGAGGAAGTCTTGCAGAGTAGAGGGGATGTAAGCTTAGAAGGATATTTGGCCCGTGTGGGCACATATTGTGATGTAAGGGCTTAAGCCCGAAAGACATGTTGTATATGTAACGAATGTAAAATTTGTGATTTTTAAGTTTAAGTGTAGGCGTAGGCATGATGGATTGTATAATTAGGTGATGTATATTTAAATTCTATGAGATTGTGGCCATCGAGTGAGGATGGAATGTACAGTTACTTATGTATGTATATTGATGCATGTTATTAGGTGAGAAAAGGCTTAAAAAACAAATGAGGTTTTGTCAAAATTTTATAAAACAGGAATGTATGTAGGCTTGTATCTAAATCAGTTGAATTGTTATTTATTTATTTATTCGTCTATTTATTTTCTTCTTTTATTTCGCTTTAGTCCGCGTCCCCGGGTTCGGTTGGAAATTCGGGAGCGTGACAAATGGCTTGGTCTTTCTCTGGTTAGTGATTCCAGCAGAATCAAAGCCGTAAATTTAGAAGCGAAACCAGTTGGTGGAATGGCTAAAGCTGTTCCCTTTAAAAGTTGGCGATTGGCGAGGCCAATGCAGCTTTATGGTGGTTCCCTTGGATGATTTTCCAGGTAATCCCTTGGGCTAGATTTCTTTACATAGGCAAATGTTTCTGTTATGCCTCATCTGCAGGGTCTTTTTATCATGAACTTGCCAAGTCCTTGTTTTGTTTCTTTAAGCAAAGCTAGAAGTGCAGTGGAGATGGTGTCCTGCACTGCAACTCAAAGATGGACTCAAAAAGGGGCAAATGACTTATCTTGGCCATGTTGTTCGAGGAAGGAAACAAAGAAGAACTGTAGCCTATACCTGAACCGGTACAGAAATTGCTTGACAAGTTTAAGGATGTGAAGCTAGATCAATTTATGCTCAGATTACTAGCCGAGAAGGGAGATTGATCACCAGATTGAGCTAATTCCAGGTGCTAAACACCCTGCTCAATCCCTTATCGCATGGCTCCCTCTGAGCTTGTTGAGTTAAGAAAACAACTCACTAATCTTTTGAAGACTGGTTTTATCCAACCGTCTAAAGCGCCATATGGTGCTCCTGTTCTATTTCAGAAGAAGAAGGATGGTTCCATTAGGCTTTATATTGATTACAGAGCTCCCAACAAGGTGACAGTCAGAAACAACTATCCAGTAACTTTAGTTGATGAGCTGTGTGATAGACTTGGGAAAGCTGTATACTTCACCAAGATGGATTTGCGGTCTGGGTATTATCAAGTCAAAATTGCTGAGGGGGATGAGTCCAAAACAACCTGTGTTACAAGGTATGGCTTTTATGAGTACTTGGTCATGCCATTTGGCTTAACCAATGCTCTTGCAACTTTCTGTACTTTAATGAACAACGTAGTCTGGAAATACATTGATCGCTTTATTGTCATTTATTTGGATAACATAGTTGTTTTTGGTCAGTCCTTAGAAGAACATATTGATCATTTAAAGTTGACATTGACTAAGTTGAAGGGAAGCAGAACTATACTTGAAGCCTAAGAAGTGTGAGTTTAGTTAGAAGGAAATCATGTTCTTTGGTCATATTATTCTTGGAGGTATTGTGCGGATGGACCCAAAGAAAATTGCTGCCATTCTTGAATGGCCAGTGCCGACTAAGGTGACGGAACTTCTGTCTTTCTTGGGCCTTAGCCAACTACTATATAAAGTTTGTCAAAAATTATTCAAAGAAGGTGACAGTTTTGACAGACCTTTTACGAAAGGACAGAACATGGAAGTGGACTCATGAATGCCAGGAGGCATTCGATCGCTTGAAAGTGGCAGGTGACTAGTGACCTCTATTATGAAACTCCCTAATTTTGATTTGCCCATTGAGGTGTAGACTGATGCTTCTGATTTTGCTATTGGAGGTGTCTTAGTGCAGGAAGGGCATCTGGTGGCTTTCGAAAGTAAGAAGCTTAGTGACACTGAAAGGCAGTTATTCGGTGCATAAGAAGGAGATAACAGCAATAGTACATTGTGTCAATACTTGGAGGCACTACCTGCTGGGCAAACATTTTCTCATTCTGACGGATAATGTGGCCACTAGCTGCTTTCAAACCATGGAGAAGCTGACCCCGCCAGGTGGCAGGACTTCATGGTGCAATTCCACTACACAATCCAGTACAAACCAGGCAGTGCAAATCAGGTTACAGATGCTTTCAGTAGAAAGCCGATTGTGGAAGAGACCATTGCAGCACTAAGCCTTATTGTTAGAGATGTGTTGGAAAAGATCAGAATCCAGATGGAAACTGATCCTTGTGACTAGCCTACTCTTGAGGCAAGTCCAGGATGGTATCACGAGACTGGTTTTGGATAGAGGAAGGCGTCCTCTATGCTAAAGGAAGGAGACCGTATGTCCCTAAGTTTGGGGGCATCAGACAGTTGCTTGCTGAAAGAGTCTCACGATTCTCTTTGGGTAGGACATCCAGGCCAGGAAGCGGACTCTTGCCTTATTGTCTAAAAGCTATTATTGGTCCCGAATGGAAGTTAATGTTGAACTATTTGTGCGGACCTGTTTGGTGTGCCAGCAGGACAAAAGTGAAAGGAAGAAGATAGCGGGTACCTTAGAACCACTCCCAATTCCCAACAGACCTTGGGAGAGTGTTTCTATGGATTTTATCAATGGGTTGCCTAAAGTTAACGACTTTACTTCAATTTTTATTGTGGTTGACAAATTTTCAAAGTATACAACTTTTGTACCAGCTCTAAAAATTTGTTATGTTGAGATCACAGCACAGCTATTTTTCAAGCATGTTGTAAAACATTGAGGGATTCCTCTAGACATTGTTAGCAACAAAGATGCTCGATTTACTGGAAGGTTTTGGACAACTTTGTTCGAGATGATGGGTTCAAAGTTGAACTTCTCAACTAGCAATTGCCCACAGACTGATGGACAGACAAAAAGGGTGAATGCTATGCTTGAGAAATACTTGAGGCATTATGTGACAGCAAATCAACAGAACTGGGTTGACTTGCTTCATGTGGCACAGTTCTACTACAATTTACAGCAGAGCTCTTCTACTGGTCGGACCTCTTTTGAGTTGGCAACGGGCCAACAGCCTCTTACATCGTATGAAGTTGCCAAGCAAAAGTCCCAAGGTCGATGCCCTACAGCATATCGGTTTGCCAGATTACAGCAAGAAAGGACTAAAGAAGCTAGAGATTGCTTGGTAAAGGCTGGAAAGAGGATCAAGAAGTGGGCTGATGAGAGTCGTAGACTGGTGGAGTTTGATTTGGGGGATAGAGTAATGTTAAAACTCACCCCTCAGATCTGGAAGAAGATAAGTCAAAAAATTGCTCACAAGGGGCTTATTCAACGATATAATGGGCCCTTTGTTGTCACCTAGGCGAATCGGAAGATTGGCTTATAGGCTAGATTTACCCAGCCGACTTAAGTTGCATTCAGTATTCCATGTAAGCTTTCTGAAAAGGTATAATGAGGACTTAACTGATTCTTCAAGAACCAGTTGGGCACGGGCACCTCCCACCATCAGACAGAATACACGAATATGGCTGAGGCCATATTGGACCACAGGATCGAGGGAATGAGTAAGAAGAATAGAAGGACGTAATTGGTCAAGTGGAAAGGAAAAGGGACAGAATAAGCAATGTGAGAGAAAGACACGATGCTATGGCAATTTGAGAAGGTGATCGAGCAATACTTGAAGTCTCTTCCAACGAGGACATTGGGTTCTCTTAGTGGGGAAGGCTTGTCAGACCCTAAGTAAGCTTAGTCGTCATGGATATACTTGGTGGCACTTTGCACCAAGTCATGATCCAAGTCAGGCAAGCAAGGTGGTGATGACCTTACACATGAGATCATGGTTGTTCTTGTTAGGCCAAAGAATTGTACTAACAAATATATGGGGGAGTTGGTCTCTCCCACTGAGTTATGGTGTTGCAAAGGATTATGTCTACTCCCGTCAGACCAGTAATTGTTCCCAAGATATATATAGAGGGGTCTTTTTCCCCATCACCCCAAGGCATGAGAGTAGCATCTCTAGGCAAGCCTTGGCACGGCATGGCTTGCTCAAGCCCTATGGACCCTTCGGTGTTGGCTCCTTGGATTGAGGGTAGGGGCATAGGGCATAGTTCGGTGGCATTGTAGCTAGATTTGGTATGACTTAGTGGCTGAATTACATTGGCAATGTGGGAATGACTATGGTAGTTGAAGGTTGACTGAAGTAGTGTCGGGACACATGACTTGACAGCATGACATGGGTGCACCCCAGCATGCAAGCAGTTGAATGCATGGCATGGGTGCAGCCCATCATACACAAGGGTGGTTTGCTCTACGCGTGGTTGTTGGACACGTGGACAAGTCGATTACCTCTGTGCACATCAAACGTATATATATATAAGACATATGAGTATATATATAACACATGTGGGTGATGTGCTGGCATAGCAGTTGCAAGCAAGTGGCAGGCAACTCTCCTCCATGAAGGTGGTGGTCTGCAGTAGTTTCAATTACACCACACAAGTGGAAGCCTTGGGAGCTTGCAATAAGGCAGGCACAATTTTGAATAACTTCTATGCCACAAGTGACGTATCTAAACTAGTCCAACAAAACACTTGGGCTGTTAAGGGTGTTAACGGTCATCTTCTCTGTGTATTTAAACACACCCAGGCCCTGCAATGGAAGCAGAGAACCTTTGGTCCGATTAGTATTCCTTTGTAATCTAATTGATGTCAATATAAAGGTTTATGAGTATTTTTCCTGTAAACGTGTGCGTTGCATTGTGTTTACTCTGTGTGTGTATGCTGCTTAACGAGTTAAGGGTTGGTTGTAGAGGCAATGCCATCATTGGGGCGACATTGCTACGAAGCAAAAATTAAATTCGTGACACTTACCAGGAAAGACCATGGAGTCTACTAATGAAGTCCCATGCTCCTCCTTCCCTCGGGAGACGGTGTTGAGCCTCTTGACAGAATTTTGCCAGGGGGGCAGGAGGCACCATATGTATATCTGTTAAGGTTAATGCTACACTCACCAGCACTTGTTATCAACTTGTTTACTATCCTCTCACACTCATGGGACCCACCAGTGGGATATATTCACGTGAAACGGTGCTAAACAAAGGGGGTAAAAAGTGGTAGCAAAAATAGCATTACTCACATGTTAATTCCAAAACTAAATGAGGAAAAAGAACTAGAAACAGAAGCAGAAAGGCTGGTGCATTTGTAAGGGGGGACCAGGCCTTAAAGCTTGGGGAGACAGATCAGAATCTGGGGTAGAATGATCGATAAAGGGGCTACCAGAAAAGTGAAAACTGTTAATGATGTGACAGAAAGCAATTGCAAACTTGTTTCTACATTTTCTATTCTTTTACTACTGATTCTATGCCCAATTTGTGAAGAAGTTCAACTCTAAGGTGAGCTAATTCCTTTTAGGAAGAAGACAACAATTTAGGGCCACTGTACGGTGCTCCAACCACGACGAAGTTTTCAGGTCGCTCCCTCTCTTCAAGCCATGCATATCCCTTGTCATCTTCAGGTAACAACTCTGCACCATCTGAATACGAACACAAATCAGATTCATGCTTAAGGACATATGACCCCATGTTTTTTAGAAGAAACGTCGGCTGTCTCTGTGTGTGTTTGTGTGAGAGACAGAGAGAGAGAATTCACACTGTTGCCAGCACAAGTCATCATCCAACAGGCATACTTATTTCTAACAACCTTTCTAATTGATGCTGGCACAAATAGGTGTGAAACAAGAGTGTTTAAATATTATTGATGCTAGCATAAAGAGGGACCCAACAAACATGACCCATCACTAAATAATTTTTTTTGTACATATTCTATTGATATACTCATATGAAACAAGTACTTCATATATACCTGAAAATATTGTACATGGGAAATCATGGTAGTATGCACAGTGCCTGCCTTCAGAATCAGAGTAAGGGGGGCCAAGGACATCTAATACTGCACATGCAGTCAATGCCCTGAAGCAGTGCATGTTGCCTCCTGCAGCTGGATAAAGTATGGAAGTCATGCAAGGAGCAGTACAATCAGAGTCAATGTGAACCTTCGCCAACCGGGTTCCAGGGCGCTGGCCTGCAACTAGAGATGAATACATGAATACAGACACACACACACACACACACACTCACATATATATATATATATAGATAAATGCAGCTAGCGCTCTACAGAACTGAGAGTTGACACAAGCTGCGAGGTTATAGCTTACGGTCTCTGAGGAGGTTTCCATTCTCATCCATGCTGCTTGGTATTTCAGTCACCCAATCATATGATTTGATGTGCTTGGTGCCAAAGAGGAGTTTACTGAAAACAGTCATGCCGGGATGATTATGAAGGGGAATGACACCAGAAGGCGGGAAGCAGAAAATCCCAATCTACATAAGGAATTTTGTGAGAAGCAGAATAACTCAAACAATAGGAAAAAGAGAAATTTTAGAGAGAGAGAGAGAGAGAGTACCGAAAATTTATTGCATTCATAGATGTGCAGGTATGTTATAGGAGGAGCATCTTCATTCTCGGCTCTATTAAAATATGGCATGCTTGGTGTGAGGTTCACATCTTCTGGTTTCATGCTATCTATACATGAATTCATGTAAGTGTCAAGCATGAGAGAGAGGTGCTTTTAATGACTGTTAACCACCAGTGTGTGTGTGTGTATATATATATATATATATATATTTTACGATTGAAAAAGTGTACTGTTTTGATAAAGCAGTAATAGAAAAAATAAAATCAAAATTGACAGAACAGAAAATAAGATCTTACGAAATAAAAGAAGAACAGAAATCTGATTTAGATCAAGGCTAATGATTGTCACGATGTCCTTAAGACAATTTTCGCCCTCGCTATGGTGCTCACGATTTTGGACGATTGCCTCCTAGGATACAATGATTTGAATCTCACAGAAGCAGCACTTTAAACTGTGAGTCTGTCGAATCAACAATGTTTGACTTTCTCTCAAATACGAACACTACACTGAATGAATGCAAAAAACTTATAAAAAATAAGTGCATGAATGTATGATATTTATAGGCCTTTTCATGATTGTTTGGTACAGTCATGAAGGTTTAGTTGTGTCTGTTCATGGCGAACAGACACAGGCGCAACCATGAAAAAGGACGACTGTTCAGTCAAACCAATGCCATCGCAAAATAGCGGCGTTTAGGACTCCCAACGGTAACCATACGCATGTCGCAAAACGACTGCGTTTTGGACTCCCAATGCACGACGCAAAACGACAGCGTTTCGGAATCTGAATGGTAACTTAAACGCAAGTTTAAAATGATTGCATTTCTGGTTTAGAAAATTTTAACTAAATTTTCTCTAAAAAGATATATACACAGCAAGCCCAAGCCCAGGCCCAGGCCCAGGCCCATGCCCAGAACCCGAGTCCCCCCGGTTCGGTGCGGGGCGGCGGCGCCCGCGTGTGTGATGAACCAAGCATGTGCTAGGTCCTTTCCCTTCCACAAAACTAGGGTGCCCCTTGGGGCTCAAACCTCACTCCAAGATAAGTGTATATATACTAATAAAATGCCTTGTACCCATCCCATGTGGGACACAAGCTTTTTGTCCTATATGGGACACAAGTTTTTTGCACAAGTTTCAAGCTTTTGTTACCATTTACCATTTTCAAGTGATGATGTTTGGAAGCAATTTCTCATTCACTCCTTAATGCTTTTGAGCAACCTAATATATAATCTTCATCTCCTCATGGAGGAGAACACATTCCCATGTGGACCCACTAAAATTAATTTGTGGGACCTACTTTAATTTTAGCTCAAAGATGACTAATTTAAATGCTCAAAATCCATTTTTTCCAACAATGACAGCTTCTACAATTCATACGTCTCAACATGCATGTTATTTCAATCACCTAATTTCTTTGTAAAACACTTTATAGAAAATGATTCAAGAAGCACAGTTTGCACTGTAAAGAAGCTGCAAATCCCTCAGATGTGATCAAGAAAGCTTGACTTTGTGTATGAAGGCATAGCCTAAAGTATAAATGACCTAGTTTTAAAGCTCAATCATGTATTAGAAAGAAAAAAAAAATTGGAGAGGTATACTTTTTCTTTCTATTAAGATCCATTATATATATCAAAAGTTTGAGATTGATTCTTATCTTATATCCTAAATTCTGATACACTGGCTCACATTCTACAGTTACAAAACTTTACAACTCCATATATAGTCTTACAGCTCCTGTTATGGTCGCTTGGGTGGAAATTTAAGCAGAAGAAGTTAATGATCTGAAGAGCAATCCCTTTGGCAATTCTGTCATCAATCTGGAATTGTAGAAATAAGCTTATTTTTGAAAACAGGAAACTGATTTGGGAGGAGATTGTAGAGTTGATTGAAGTTAGGATGGCCTACTGGACTAAATTGAATCTTAATCTGAATCTCTTTGTTGTTCAAGATTTTGTATACAATTTGCAGAGTGTACTGGCTGCAATCGAAGAGGGGAGTTTTGTTAAAACTAGATTTCAGGATCTATTTGGGGTGTTGCTTCCAATCAGTTGAAGGGAAGAAATTATGCTCGTTTTTCCTATGTGGAGAGTTTTTGTTTGGAGTTGTGGATGTTTTGCCTCCAAGCTCGATTGCTGCTTTTTAACCAGTATGGTTTTTGGTGATTTATCCAAGTAGCAGAACATCATGAAGCAAGTTTCCTGCAAGAATCTATGAGATACTTTTGAGCTGTTGCTGATTATTGAGGTGATATATTTTTGCTTCATTTTGTTGATTGAGCTGGAGATTGGCAGTGTACTTATCTGTGTTATTTTCTTTCTGTTTGTACTGAAAAATTGGTTCCTTGCCAATTATCCTTTCTTACTTGTTGTATTAATCTTTTTTCGGTTTTGTGCTGGCATATGCTTGTTTGCACTTACCCCTGTTTGATGTAGTTGTGTTGTATCCCTTTTACATTCAAATTTACATGAATAAATTATATTTCTTTGCAGATCAAATATATGTGTGTGTGTGTGTAAGCAACACAATATAAACAAGCTTTTTCTGTGTCAGTTCTAAAGTAGAAACCAAAACTCCTATCTGCAATATCCTCGTATTAGCATATAGATATATACATATATATATATATATATATATATTAGCCAAGGACAAGAGAAGAAAAACGCAATTCACTGATCTTTGAAGAAAAATAATGAAAATAATAGGTGAGGGAAAAAGAAAAAAAGGTAGGTAATCAGTTAATCTAAGATCAAGCCTACTGTCAGATAATTACTGTTCTATGAGGATAATATTCTAATGCTTCTATGCATGAATGTAATAGTATTCCTCAGTTTAGTCATTTGAAAAACTGTCATTGATACAAAATATATACCAGGATATATATATATGTGTGTGTGTGTGTGTGTGTGCGCGCGCGCGCGTATGTAGCTGGCAAAAAAGAGGTGCAGGTATGTGTGTGCGCGCGTGCGCGTATGTAGCTGGCAAAAAAGAGGTGCAGGTATGTGTGTGTGTGTGTGTGTGCACGGGGGCATTACCGTAGTGAGTAAAACTGATTTAGAGAGAAACTTGGAAGCCTAGGAGGGAATCTCCTGCTAGTCCATGACGTGTCCAAAAAGGACTTTTGAAAGATTTGGAACCTGTTAAAAAATTACCCCTTGCCATTGCTTTTCCACTCATTTGAAGATCTTATAACTTTTATAGATTCTTATGCTTCACTGCATGTCAACCTATCAATTTCTATAATAGGGAACACATTCCACATCTAAAACACATTCAATTTCTTGCTATGACCTTTGTTATATTTTTTGATATCTTTGAAAGTTTCAAAATTAGTTTTGACTTCTTCCTGATTTTTTATTTTTGTTGCTGATTTTATGATATTCTTTGTTGCTGATTTTTTACCATGTGTGGAGATTTTTTGGGATATTTTGTTTGTGAAAGATACACATAATGACTATAAATAGAGGCTTATGTATTCTTCCAAAACACACAGCAACAGTTCTTATTTTCTTCCATCCAATCTTTTCTATCCAACCTTTCTGTATTTTTATATTATTCTAGTGTGGGCAACTTTGATTCTAGACGGTTCATCATTCTCCCAGTGTACGTGAACCCTGAGGAGATTAGCTGTGAGCAAAACCTGGGTTGTATCTTGGAGCTGTCTGTGACCATTGGAACCTTCACGTAGGGAGGCACAACAACTTTAGGGCAGTGATTACACGCCTCACAAGCCATCTCATTCCAAACTTATTTTTCTGTCATTTACGCATGTTAATTTAATTGTTTATTTTATATGCATGAATTTAAACTATTCTGTAATTTTATTTCTATTATAATTCTTCTAATTAGAACTCTTCAATACAATAGTTCAATTTTGACTCAACAATCTAAAGCTGTTGCGAGTTATATAAATGAATTATAAATGAATTAAAACACTAATTCATGTTTAGTCATATAAAAGAATTACAGATTAATTAAAACACTAACTCATGTTTACAAAATATCTGCTAGTAGAATTGTGCATATATTATTTACATACATATAAACCTTACATATATATATATATATATAGATAAATCGTGCACATATGCCAGAGTTATCCTAAGAACTGTTTCTGGAATTTGGTCTATGGCCCTTGTGTATTAGTTCTTTAGCTGCACTTTCATAAAGTGATAGCAGAACTTGGGTCATGGTTTCTTCCCATCATAACTAATTGGATATATGCTGGTGAGCGGTTGACCTAGTGATAGCCACGTTCATTGTTTCATCACATTTAGTAGTCTTTGATTTGACATTTAATTGTTGTACATTATGGAACATAGGTTTAAAATAAAATCTATTTGGTTCAGTACACTGTTGTCAAATACAACAGTGTAAGACTGAAGTAATTAATAGTATTAATAGTGTTGTAACAGTTTATCAAATACAACAATATATATAGATACATATATAAATCGTTACATATATATATATATAAATAAAAAATAAAATAAATAAAATAAAATTGCAATCATAGTAAATTAATTGCTAAGGAAAGTCGTTGTTTTCCATTTGTGAGTTAATCAGTACCCTATTCATGATGTATGGGTGTTGGATCAATATGTATATTTCAAGAAAACCCAGAGTTTGAAAGAGAATTTAATAACTAGGAATCTACTTCCAGAATTATACTAATTATATGTTAATACGTTTCATCAAAACTTACTGGTTAGCGTTCTTTTCTTAGCGATTCACTCACATTTATTTGTTTACTATTAAAAAAATAATAATAAAATAATAATAATATAAACATTATTATTATTTGATTTTCAATTTTATTTATATATATATATATATATATATAAAAGAAACGATGCTTCACGATTATAAGAAGTGAGAGTATTTTGTGCAAAGCATTAAAAAAATGAAATTGGCAGCCCCACGTTATTTAAATGAAATGTATAATTATATGCATGCATGTATAATTATATTTGATGCATAGATTTGATATATCTTTCTGTTAATCATTCAAATTTATCACATTATATCTAATAACTTAATTTTGCTATATAAGATAAAATTTAAAACAATATAATATAATATAAAAAATGATAATAGTTTTGATAAGAGGTGGGATACCAAAATATTATAATATGTATCTATTTTATAAAATTCCTAATAATTAGGAGAACACTCGGTGAATTACATACATAATTTTCCCGGTGAATCTCATAATTTTTATAAGGAATGACTCGTATTGTGTATCAATATCATGAAAATTCTAAATATTTTCACTTCAAGTGCCTCAACGATTCATCCGGTTGCCTCTGAGAAAGAAAAGGATGGTTAAAAAACTCTTCAAATGTTAACCGCTTCACTGTGGATTCAAGGATGCAGAAAAATTGTTTTTTATAAAAAAAAAAAAGGTCAAACTGCAATTAAGAACTAGCGGGACATAATTATGAATGTTAAATATAAGCCAACTCTAGTGACTGTTGTTTATTCCGCTACAAAATAGCTTCAAAAAATAGTAACAAATCCTAATAAAATATTAAATTAGTGGGATTAAGTTGTTATTATTTACAAGTTAAATACATAATTTTCTCTTTTGTAGGAGTTGTTGAGATATTCTTAATTAATGAGATTTGGGAAAGTGAAATTTATTTTACTGTTATTAACTAATTAGATTTAAGCTTTTTAAGTTATTAGTTCAGTTAGACACTTTGTGTTCCTCAATAAATATCTATCAATACACGAACATTATTAAACATATAGGAACTTGCATGTTGAGCTTAATGGTTGAATATGAGATAAGTTCTATGAGGGTAGATCATAACAAGGGTTACAAAATTTTTATGATTCAGCACTTCCCTGTTTTTTGAGTTTTATTAAGAACAAAAATCATATAAAGAAAATTGAATGGGTGAGAATCTATGTTGTGTAATATAAGCATGATCACCGTGATTAGTTTGAAAATTAGGACAAAAGATGTGAAATTATTTTTAGTTCATACTTTCATAGTTATACTCTTAGTCACTCCTCTACAAGTAATAATCATATATAAACTAGGTATGAACGACTCATATGGTGCAATCCCAACGCCATATCTATTTAAAATATTATATATTTAAAAATAATAATAATGACGGTAGGGATAATTTACTTGTCTAATACTGTGTATGCAACCAGAGTATTATCTTTATCTTTTCAAGCTTAACTTGTCAATTTAAAAATTCACCATGTGAATATTTTGATAAGAGAGGCATAAATTTAAAATCATTTGGTAGAGTTTCTTTTGTTCAACATAGAATTAAATAACATACACAGACATTAAAATTTATGTAGAGAAACTTAAAATACTTGTGGCTAAAGAACAAGAATGTAAAATGTATAAGTAAATTAAATATTATGTGATCTTAAAATAATAGCTTGAGAAATATTTAAATACTTGAAAGTAATATATGATTTTGAATAAATATTTGGAGGAAAATAATTGATGTGATTATTATTTTTGAGTAATACATGTTTTGGGAAACTACAAAAAGAAAATCTATACATAATTTTTATGAGGGAGTGAAAGTGTATTAAAAATTTTTAAAATAGTGGTTCCTAATAAATTGAAGATTACTAGCCATATTTATACTAAATTAAAGTAGTTCCTAGTAGCTAATAGACTATTGGCTACAACTTATATTTGTGGTTCCTTATTGTTAAGAAACTATTGACCACAATAAAATTAAGATATGAATCATTAAATAGTGTGGGAAAATATCTATTAAAATATTCTCAAATAATTTATAATAGTGGTTCCTAGTAAATGCAGGACTAATGGCCACATGAGTGGTTCTTCGTATTATTAAGAATACTAACCACTATTAAGCATATAGTTCCTAGTAGCAGGTTACTGGTCACATGAGGATGTGATTTCTAGTTGTAAGGCTATTGGCTGCTAGTTTGAATGGTTTTGCTAGCTGGATGTTGGACGAAATTTATTTGATGATTCCAAAATATTTTATGTAGCCTATTGGACTATAGTTATATGATAAGTCCTTCAATCAATTGTAAAGAAAAATTATGGACTAATTTCATTTAAATAGGTCCATATTGCCTCGATTAAAATAACTTGACATATTTACATGATGAGCCCTTATGAGAAAGGGATCATATTTACTTGATGGATCGATATAATTATTGTCCCGATAAATTAAACAAAATAAATATTTGTTGATCAATAATTGACCCGAGGGGTCTAACTAGGAGTGTAGTCCTAGTTTTGTCGAGGGGGATGGGCCTTAAGCTCACAAGGAAGTCACCTAGGAAAGTAACCCAACCTCTGTGATTGGGGATCCCATGAAGGAGGTTCAAGTGGGTAGTAACAATTCATATTGCGTGACTTATATATCTAGCACTTTATATAAGGAGCCGCTTAATAAAATGCTCCTGCTCATCCCTATGGCAATGTGCAATGTTATGTGACATTTAGGAAGGGTTTACCCTGAATGAGCCCAAGGCATGAACATTCTTGCGAGGTACAGGTCACATGTACCCTTGGAGGACTCACCTAAGTGTGAGCTATCGTGAGGCCGCGACTATGAGAACCGAGCTATTCTCTAGAAACTCTCATGAAAATCAAGATCAAGTGCATAGCCTTTAATAGCACTAACCCGCGAACCATGTCTAATATCAGTACTGTGTGTGTGACTTGTTGAACTCTGATTCAAAGGGTCTAGTTCAAGACTTAGTTCACTATGATCCTTCAGAAAGAGACTGTCAACACTAAGTGAGGTTCAAGTCCGAAAGACACCTATACCTATTACACAGTATAATAGTTGCCCAAACTTTCTTATATATATATATATATATATATATATATGTAAATAATATATGTTTTATGAGTTTTATAAATTTTGAAACTTGTGGGGGATTGTTATATTTTTTGATATCTTTGAAACTTTCAAAATTAATTTTGACTTCTTCCTGATTTTTTATTTTTGTTGCTGATTTTATGATATTCTTTGTTGCTGATTTTTTACCATGTGTGGAGATTTTTTGGGATATTTTATTTGTGAAAGATACACATAATGCCTATAAATAGAGGCTTATGTATTCTTCCAAAACACACAGCAACAATTCTTATTTTCTTCCATCCAATCTTTTCTATCCAACCTTTCTGTATTTTTATATTATTCTAGTGTGGGCAAATTTGATTTTAGATGGTTCATCATTCTCCCAGTGTACGTGAACCCTGAGGAGATTAACTGTGAGCAAAACTTGGGTTGTATCTTGGAGCTGTCTGTGACCATTGGAACCTTCACGTAGGGAGGCACAACAACTTTAGGGCAGTGATTACACGCCTCACAAGGCCAGCTCATTCCAAACTTATTTTTCTATCATTTATGCATGTTAATTTAATTGTTTATTTTATATACATGAATTTAAACTATTCTGTAATTTTATTTCTATTATAATTCTTCTAATTAGAACTCTTCAATACAATAGTTCAATTTTGACTCAACACTTTACACTTGTAAAATACAGTTTGGAGTCCACACACACACACACACACACACACACATATATATATATATATATATATCCAGATGCAGAAACCAAGATTTCAAATCCTAGCCTTTTGACTACCACTGAACTACATCACAGATCGGAAACAAATTCAACCATTAAATAAAGCTTAATTTTCACAGATCTATCAGACAAAACATCAAAATTAACTTCAAACAGCTTCACCTAAAAGCAATATGAAAACATAATGAAATATATATATATATATATATATATGTTATGTATAAGAAACATGCAAAAGGCTAAAAGTGCGTACCGAGAACCAACCGGAGACGTTCAATATCAGCCGGAGGTGGAACGCAGCCGGTCTCACCTGTTGCAAACACTTCCTTGCAAGTTTCAAACAGCTTCTGAACAGTGTTGCTCATTTGTTTTTTTGTATTTGTCCTCTTCTTATAAGATTTGTTGTTCATCTTCTTCTCCTTTGATAATCCACGGATTTTCTGCGTTTTCTGATCCACTGGCCTTCGACCCAGTAAGCAGCTATTCAAGTTTGATATTGAAAAGACTTAAAGACGTGACTATATATATATATATATATATATATATATCTGTACTTTTCTTTTACTTTGTTGCTGCAAGAGAGAGACACAGAAAAGCAGAAGCAACCAAAAGGGAAGATTGGAATGTTAGATGTGATGACGGGCTGGAGTGTGGGACATGGGCTGGTTTGATATATGTTATATATATTACTAGTTTTTGGGATTGAAAGGGTATAAAACCAGTGACCATGCACTGCATTCCAACGTGCCACTCAAAAGTGGATTTTTATTTATTCCCTTCCCTTTTAAAATAGGCAAAGACTCTTCTCTCCTCTCTTCGTCTTTGCTTTGAGCAAAAGGATCTCATGATATACCGGTCAGAAAATCATAAACGAACTGATAATTTTAAATAATATTTTCATATAGAAGATTAGAAGGAGAATAACAATGATATTTTTAATATATATATATATATATGTATGCATGTATGTATGTATGTAAAACATGGCGAGAATTAAATGAATCACGTTATTTTGTACACAAATTCTATGTAAATCTATTACTTATATAAATTATATAAAAGTGAAGATTGTTGGTCATAGTAAAATAATGATTTTATTGTTTAATTATTAATTTATTGTTATTTATTGATATTATTTGATTGATAGCTTGTCTTTCCTCAATTTCTTGTCACGAACACATAGAGCTATTAGAAAGTTTCGATAGTAATCGCTCTTATAACTAAATTAGAAAAAGATAGTGATAGTAAATAAAGAGAATAATTGAACTCGTCTTGGGACTAGTTATTATGTTGAACTATGTTTCTTTATTATAAGATGGGTAGTCTATGAAAAGCGATGACTAAGTTCAGAACCCTCATTTATTCCCTGTTCTAGCCCCAATGATCAGTGGGCCTCCATACTAGTTCAGTCCAGAGCGGTTCAGCAAACTGGTTAATGAGTTAGTTTTAACAAAAAAACTCAGGGGTATGGATGGAAATGTTCAAATTTACATTTTGCTTTTGGTACAACCATACAATCAAAGTCTTACTATGGGCCATCACTTGTGCTGCAGTTTCAGATTCTCAATTTTTTTATTTTTATTTTTTGCAATTTGAATTTATGTTTGTGAAAATGCAACATTTTTTCGATTGATTAACAAAATGCAAGTACAAAACATAATGTTTCTAGTTAACCTCACTTAATCTCAAGCTTGGTTTTTGGTTTCTGTAAAATACTTTCGATAATCATCACTTGGTGTGACGATCACTATAATTTTAATATTTTAAAAAATTTATTATATTATTAAAACCATCGCACTTAGATTCATATAATAACTTCTCTAAATTTGGAGTATTTGGATTCGCATATTTATAAAACCAAACCCATTTAACAGGGCCGACTTGCATGCAAGCCCAACTCACACCACGGGTAGCCCAATCCTAGTTTGCGGTCGCCAAAGTCCAAACGCATGTTGAGGCCTGAGACCTAAAATGCAACGAAATTTAACCGGGTGTTTGGCTGCGCAGCTCCGACGCGAAATACAATTGTTCTTTCTTGCTCGGCGCCATACTTGTCACCTTAGGGCTTCGAAGAAGCTCTCCGTCGACACCGCAGCTCGCTGCTTGACATTGCCACCGTCGCCGCCAGTTTCTCGCTTTTCAAGGATTCGTGCTTCTGTTTGTTTATATTGAACAAAAAACTTGAATCTACGTAAGAGATAAGATTTGTTTGGTTTCAGAGAAAATTTTCGACTCTTTTTCAGCAATTTCTTTTCAGACCGTTTTAAGCGTCTTCAACACATTACAAGCTTCGCTTTACGACTTTCTCAATGTCTTTGCTCGAAGTCATCACAAAGGCTTCGGCCAATCCCTCACCGGTCACTTCTCTGTCAAACTACCCAATCATTTTCAACCCTGACCCAATATTGCTCAACTTGAAGCCACAAAACGAAGGCTCAAACGACACATCACTCGTCAAACGCGTGGACGGTTGGCAAATTTGGGGAACTGATTCCGAAATAATCGAGTTGGGGCAAAAATTCTTCAAAAAATTGAATCGGAAGCTCAAAAACCCTAATAAATTCGATAAAGATGAGTTTTTTGGGATGTTGAATTCATATTTGGAGCAAAATAGGTCGAAAGTTGGAATTTCAGTTGGGGTCATTCCGTCGGATAAGGGTTATACTCATAAATTGATTGAAAAGCTAGGGTTTGTGATGGGTCGAGAGGTCGTGGGTTTGGTTCTTGAGGCGTGTATTGTTTTGGAGCTTTGGGAGTTGTTGGAAGCCCTAATAGTTAATGGGCTTGTTGAACATTCATGTTCTTCGAACTTGGTTTATAATTTGATTGAGAAGAGGAGGTCGGATTTGGTATGTTTATGTCTTAAGCATGTGTCGGATCTTCAAATATCTGATATACTTTGCATTTTGAAGTATTTCCTTTCACCACCCTAAAGATGCTTACAGTAGTAATGGCAATTGTGAGGAAGGAATGGGAGAGCCAAGCGTTATGTGCTATCGAGACGGCGACAGATACGGGCCTTTCTGGGAAGATATTGAGCTTGGCGAAGGAAGCCTCCGTTTTGCTTATGGTAGCACTATGATGAGTTTTCAGTTTCGGAACTGTGTTTGCATTATTTGCTTGCATCTTCGAACCTTGATGAAGTTATTCTGTCATCTTGTATATGTAAGTTGAATGGTTCAGGAGATGAAGAGTTTGATTCGGTATTTAGGGAAGTGGTTGAAGAAATATGAGAGGTTTCCTCAAGCTGGTCCTTGTCCTAAAGCATCATCTACATTGTCGCTGAAAGCTTGTGAATGGGTTCCTACCCTTGTAGACATTGTGAAATGTCTTGGTTTGGTGATGGACGAGCATTTCTCTTCATTGGTGTTGCATCCAGAGTTTCATGAAGAGCTGAGGTCTGTGGTGGGAGTTGTTAATTCTTTGGCCTTGGAAGCGAGAATTTCTTGTTCCATAGCAAATGTGATTGAAAACTTGAGAACTGAAGTTAAAGGTGCATAATTTGAACTTGTCGCTGTTGCTGCATCATTGCTCACTTGATATTGCTCTTGTAAGTTGTAGTATCAAGCATAATATTAATAGACAATTTTTTTTTTCTTTTTTTGATTAAAAGCTGTAGAGCTGAATATAGGAAGGTCCCTTTTTCCATGCTTTGATTTTTAAACAAAGCATTATTCTTTTACTGCTTAACAATTTATTTTTTCCAAATTCTTCTTTCAGTCTGTCCAATAGTTTTATATATAAATATATATATATATATATACATAGTTTTTCATCTTGAATTGATTATATTTTCTGTTTGGCCCTTGCTTGATTTACTTGTTTGTTGTGGATTGTTTAACCCTTGCTCTGTTTCACTGTTTGTTTGGTACTCTACTCTGTTTCCTTTGGTGTTAAATTGGTTTTGCTTTTGCCCTTTTGGGTTCTCAATCAAATCTTACTTTAAAAAAAAAAAATGTTGTCACTATGAAGGAACTGAATACTTCAGTGGATTTTGGCTCTTTTCTCAGTAGCATTTTGGAGTTGAACCATGGGTCCAATGTTTTCTAGTTGATGGTGTTTTCAACTGCTTGGAATATGCAATATCTAAGTCAAATAATTTATTTGGAGGGTGCATCTGTACAGTAGAGTTAATGTCATGGCTATTCCTTTGTTCAGTTCAATTGCTTCTTTTCAGAAACTGCACTTTCTCATCCAAGTCAAATGGATCTAAATGGTTGGAAGACTTCAACTAAACCACTTTCTGATCTTCTCATTGAGAAATAAACATGAAATAGGTTTTCTTTTTACCTCTTTCATTCAAGAATTCTAGATCTGATTCAGTAAACAAAACAACATGGAAGAGAATGCAATCCATCTTCAAGTAATCCATCAACATGGAAGATAATCCTTTGCACGCTAATCACAGCATTGGCTCAATCTCAATAATAAGAGCACTGGCTAGAGTTAGGCTCAAAAAATGGAGTTGCAAGGAATTTAACTTACCTTAAATCGTTTAGTCTCAGGAGTCACAATAGGATTAGAACAAAGTCAACAAACCTAAAGTCAGTAATAGATTTGAAAAGTCAAGAACCTGGGTTCATGTTGCATCAATTTTGAATCATCAGGTTGTAGAATAATTTCAGGGGCAAAGAAGCTTGTCCTATGAAAATTTGTAGTTGGAAAGCTTGAGGTTTCAGGGTGGCAGCAGTAGTTAGTAAGGTGTAAGAGACAGTGTGAAGGACAATTGTATTACAGAGTTGTCGGACTGCTTCATTGATTCTGTGTGAAGAAAATAGTATTTTATCTTGTATAGAGTTTGGTTCATGTCATCAAACGATTTAGCTTGTATTGCCCAAATGTTTTACATGTTCAACCCGAAATTTCATTTGCTTCCTGCTTGAAGGACGAGATTAAAGATGGATTGAGGGATTTTGTTTGTTTATGAAGTTTCTTTTTTCTTTTTTATGTTAGGATTTTATTTGTGTGTTAGTATATTTGATAGGAATGTACCGTTGTGTGCCTTTTTTTAAATTCCTTTTTGTTATACAGTGGTATGATAAATTTCTTCCTCTTATTAAGTAGGCATGCGAGAATTTTCTTGTATGCTTGAATTTGGATGCTGAAATCCCTTCAATTCTGGTTTTATTTCTTCTTCTTTTTTTCTTTTTTCTTTTTTCTTTTTTCTTTTTCTAACAAAGGAACATAACTCCAACTTCACAACAATTGCCTACCAATGTTGGTAATATCTGATTTCAAAATTATGGAATGTGAATTACATATTTGTATCTAACAAAAAATATTTTGCAGGCTGATTACTGCTCTGCGTTAGAGGAACTGTGACTCGAGTTTGAAAAAGGAGAATGCTGATCGACAAGAGGTCGACAACGTGAGCTGGATCTCTGGAGGTTTTGAACTACATTTTTGAAGGACCTTATTGTTTTGGCAGTGGTAGGAACATTTAGCAGAAGAAATGGTTTTTTGGTAAAAGTGTTCAAGTGAAGGTTGCAAGATGACATGCAAGGTTTGTCAGGATTTTCTCATGTTACAATTTTCCTGAACAATCCAGTGATATTTATTATTATTATTATTATTATTTTTGAAGAATTTAGAATCCCTCTCTCATGCATGCACATGCACAAGAGGTTGTGTGTGTGTGTGTGTGTGTGTGTAACTGCATCTAAAGCAACAGCAACAATTTGTAATTGGGTGATTAAGTCCAAGGTGGAAACACTCAAAACCACCATTGAGTGGTTGGTTGGAAGGCCAAAGGTTATAAGAGTTAGAATTTCATTCATCAGGTGGATTATGAATAGAGAAATGCTATGTTTCTTGAATTTTTATTCCAAATGATGTGGCATTGATATGTTAAAATCACATTAATTACATGATTTCAAGTATTGCCAATAATTCAGTACCATGTTAATGCCACATCATTTGGAATATATTTTTGTGAAGAGTAGCATTGCTCTTATGAATACCGAGCTGCGGTTGAGGCCAAGAAGATCCTACCTATTTTCCCAAATTAATATATGAATAAATAAAATAAGCATCTTGAAGCCATTTTGGAAGTTATAACTTGGGGCCTGGAAAAATACTGTTGCCCAGCTTGATTTCTTTGTTCTTCTATCTAGTAAAAGTTTGACATGTTTACACTTTAAAATCCATTGGCTTGCGCTGCTTAGTTCTGTTTGTGTGCCCTGGGGTACCTTATTACCTTCTTTTGAGGATGTCAGAAGTGAAGTGTCTCCCAGGCTTCTATCAGGCCTCCAGACGAGCAACATTCTTGAATTGGTAACCAAAACCTTTTGGATGCATTGCTTTGTGGATCATTGATGTCTATTTTTCTGTAGAAAGACACTTTTGAGGAGGATCTAGAACTATTGTGCAACAGACCAGGTGGATAGGTGAGCTTAGAGTGTGTAAACAAATAAATATAGGTGCTGTTACTGTAATAAATTTCTTACCCTTTATGGGAATGGTTGCTTAAAAGAGAAGATCTGGAGCGAGAAATTATTGAATGGATGGGACATTCGATTAGTATCTGGATCAGATTTAAGATTCGTTGAGCATGTGACAGTCCCATTCAAGTGAATTTTCCAAAATATGGTTGAACTGCAATGATTGCATGGATGGAACATTCGATTAGTATCTGGATCAGATTTAAGATTTGTTGAGCATGTTTACTCATGCAAGAAATTATTCATTGTGCGTTACATCCGAACTAATGAGTGTTTGAAATATCAGCTTAACAAATGGGACATGTAAAGCACTAAATGCACCCGGACCGCTGAATCCTGTCTCGACAGTCCCGGTGTCTTTATGAAGCTATGCGAGTCAAAAATCACAAAGAGTGAGAAGAAGAGCCGTGTTTATTAGAGTCAGAACCGATTCCATGGTGCAGTGGCTTCGCTGGGCCGTTGGGAGCAGGGGACATAATTGGAATTTAAAAAAAAAAAATGAAGCACACCCTGTTTCTAATCTATGACATGGTTAAAAATCAAACATGCCAAATTTTTGAAAACTAAGTAATAGGAGACTTATTCACCCAAACAAAAAAAGATTTTCTAAACTTGAAACTACTCGAGAGTCGAAATTAACCAAGTAATACAATACTTTACTCACTCAAACAAAAAATCAAATTCTAAACTCAAAATTATATTTTATTAATGATAATTTAAATAAGAAAAGTCTTAACACATTATATTTATAAAATTAAATAATATTAATCTGAATAAAAAAATTATTAATTCTTTATTCTTATAGAACAAGAAACTAGTAATACTAGTATGAACAAAATTAAAAAATCAAAAATAAGTCAAAAGTCAGGTCAAAATTTTTTTGGGGCTGTCTCGAATTGTATCGGGCAATTAAGAGTTCACTTGATCCACATAAAAAAGGCGAAGATAAAGCTGGTAAAATAGGCCGGGAAATGAATGGAATAAATTGAAAAGAGCAAGGGCACGCAACACACCGGATTCCAACCACAAAACCCAGGCTCGAGCCGGCAAGCCCAAAGAGGCTTTAAATATATTTTGTAGGAATGGCACAGTTCCTAGACCATAAAAATAAGAAATTAATTAGGTTCAAGTACCCACTCTCCACACCCACACAATTAGTGTGGATTTGATTTTTCATAACAATACACACACTAATAGTAGTTAGGTTCGCTCTCTCTCATTGTTGTATCAAAAAGAAAAAAGAAAGAAATTAATTGTAGTTTTGATCTATACCCAAAATTTCAGCTACATTATAAACTGGAGTAAAACAGCAAGCCAGTTCATCCTTCAAACCAAAAACGCAGAAATCAATGCAGCAGCAGCAAACTATCTAGCTGTTGCCCAAGAAAATACCCAGCACAGAAAAATGGAAATGAGAAGCATCAAGATGAAACAGTTGAACACTGGTAAATCTAAGTATCTGATCATGTTTTGCACTAATTAATGCCATCCCACTTGCATTATCAACATCTAAATATTCCTCCGCCCCCCAAAAAAAGACTCCATAAATTATTTGAAGGTAATCAGATAGAGCTCTAGCCCTGTGAGTTTGAGCATGTCGTAGAAGTAGATTAACTGAACTAAAAGGAGGCAAGGTTATTCGACTTCAATCAGAATAAATCAACTCCTCACACATCCAGATAGGCTGATACCCTCTAGGGTTCACTCCTATAAAACAAACAATTATTACAAAATCAGTCTCACTGTATATATTTCTGCTGTTGAGATTTAGCTTCCTCGTTGCTAAAACACAACTCACACTAAATATTCTTCTCCAACTAACTGAATACTAATAAGGTGCCTCCATTCAAACATCTTTGAAAAAAATTAAAAATAAAACCCCGGCCTTAGATTAATCAACAGAAGAAGAAAAATAAAGTTATAACAAAAATATACTTCTCAAGCCCCAAAAAAAATTTAACAAGAACGGTTCATTTCACATGTAAAACTTAACGAAAACAAATGGGTAATATAATTTGAAACCACCTTGTTCATCAGAAACCTTCTGTAAGTAGTAAAAACTCGGCCAGCCAAAGGTGGTGGTACTGCAGAGATAGCATTTTGAATTTCCTGCTAAAAGATAAGCAGTCATTGGACAAATTGGTTATACATAATAAAAACTAAAGAAGCATACATCACGGATCTGGGACAATCATATGCCAAAAAAAAAAAAACCAACACCTATATAATGTACAAGACTCACTGACTTTCACTTGATCTAATCAAAAGGGAGCATTTTACGATGAATCACAGCTCAAAAACTAAAGAAGGAATTTGGTAGTGCCCAAGTGTGGCAAACAGAGAATACTCTTCTTTACAACCTGAACCCAATTTATTCCAACCCCAAATTTGACATATAGTTTATTTTATTTATAGCTATGTGATGGTGTCAATGGAGGTTTCCAAGGGGAAGGGGGGGCATGATAACAATTTGGGAAAACACTGGAAACTTACTTCCAATTTATATCGAGCTGAAAAATGGATCAGAAGAATTGCTTTGTTCTCAAACCTGTCTGCATAACTGACTATCTGGAAAAGCTCACCCAAATATAAGAAGGGAAGAGAAAAAAACAAAAAAGGCAGTTAGGAATCTGAAAGGATACACACATTACAAGACTCATGAGAAATGGCACAAAGAGAAGCAATAAAAACAAAAAAAGTATTTAACCTCAGACAAATGTGTGTGTCCATAATCTCTTGCATCCTCCACTGTCGACAAGTTATTAACATAGGTGCTCTGCACGCAAAGACAGAAATCAAGGGAAAATGTACTCATAACAGTCATGGTGGCTTAACTACGTGGAAATGTCCTACTTGTAAAAGAGGGAGGGGGTCCACATGATGATTTTTCATAGAAACCACAATTTAGAATAGAATACAGTTTGAAACTTCAAGTTTTCAAATGATATTAGATAAGCTTGAGCAAAATCACGACTGTGGGGATAATAATTATGAGTATTCTCAAAGATCCCGTTCAGGTTTTCAAGATTTGTTGTTTCAAAGTTTCTTTTGTGTAAATTATTTTATAATCATTGTTGAACATGTATTACACGACTTTTGATTTCCAAGCTTTCCAACAGTATAGTATGCTTATGTGTATGTATTCTATTTATATTGGGGTTTTCATCATCATCAGTTATCAAAAAAATCATTCGAACTTTTAAATCAGTATTGTCAAAGATCCAAAGGTGAAAGTGCCCACTCGCCTAGGCGACAAGGTGAGATAACAATCAGGCCGAGCACCTGAACATAGTCCAAGCAAGGTATTTTAAAAGAGGCAACACACTAGGCGTTCACCTTAGTCAAGGCGAAAGGCTATGAGGAGAGTCTTTTTCATTCAAATGCATTTTATTTAAATGTCCTTGTGTTTATTATTTTGTTATTTCAAGAGGAAGGGTATTCTTATCCCTGCCAGATTTGCACAGCATTAAAGAAACCCAAAGCCCCCAACACCAACCCCCCCCCCCCCCCGCGTTTTATTCTCCAAAGCTATCTAACACAAAATTAAGTCAGGGGCTTTTTCCAATAGTGAAGGAGAAAGCTGAAGTAATCTGCAATACAAATTTGGGACCATCACGTTCAGATTTCCAAGGCTACCACACTGAAAAGTGACGTTAGGGAAGAAAGCTGAAGGAATCTCCAAAAGAAAACAAAACAAAGAAGAATCAAACTCAAAACATTTTTACGAGAACAAAGAAGAATCGGTTAATCAGAGATGTATATGCAGTTTTCTTTTCCTTCCCCTTCTTCTATTCTTCCATCACTTCTCTCTCTCATCACTTTCCCTTTCTCTCTAAGTCATCATTCTCTCTCTCACTCTTCCACTCTTTCTCAAACTCTTTTACAGTGACACTGAGTACAGAGAGATTTTTCTTCCTTTTTTTACTTCGTAACTTTCTTTTTCACATTCAAAGTTCATACATTTTTTTTCCTCCCCCGCTTCTCTCTCATAGATGCCCTCCCCTTCTTCTTCTTTTTTTGGGGTAAGTAAAGGTAATTGTATAAATTAACTCGCGCCCTGGAAGGGGGGCAACCCATATTTTCAAGGAAGAGGCAAAAAAATTTACAGCCTCGTACTCCCAAAAAAGTCAACTAAAGATCCTATATTCGAAGGAAAGGCCTTTTGAGCCCAAAAATAAAGCAAATACAAAACAACTATCTTTAAGGGAAAAAAGGGGCTTTCTCTATCCCCTAAAAAACACGCCAATTTCTTTCCTTCCATAAACTCCAAAGCAAGCATTGCGGCATCATCCTCCAAATTGCATGCACATCCTTCCTCACAAGACACCCCTTCCACCCAAAAAGCAGCTCTTTCAAAGGCCCGGGGCACCCAAACACAAACACAAACAAAAACAGAAAACAAAAAAACTCCAACAGTCTCAAGCTACTGAAAAGTGCACCAACAAGTGATCAACCGTCTCCAGTCGCATTCTTGCACTAATGCACCTGTTAGCTAAGCAAAACCTTCTCTTCCTAAAACTCTCCAACCATCTCACTCTCTCTCTCTCATGCTATTACAGAATAAAAGCTCTGTAACCTTTTAATTTTTTTTAAAAAAAACAGTTCAAGTCTCATTCAGCTTATTCTGCTCGGTTCATTCAAGATCTTTTTTAGTTTTTAATTTGAATTTTTCCCACTAAAATTCTATAGACATTTAGAGATCTGTACAGTGCATTTTTCACTCTTATCTCTTCTCAATCTGATCCTTTATTTTATTTTTTTAATATCGTTTCTATTTATTAATAGTATTGTTACATAAATCCTCTCCTCTTAATTTGGGATCACATTCAGAAATTCCCATTAGTACAAATTTTTTTCTTTTATAATGATTTTCACAGTAGAGAATACAAGAACAATTCCTCTAGCTTATCCTAGACACGGATACGACCGACACTGATACACCAACACACCGATACCCAGTTATTCTCAAAAAATGTTAGGACAACTCGAATAATATAATTCTAAATTATTTCATTAAACTTGGCAAAAACCCAAATTAAAAAATATTAGATATAAAATAAAAAGCCATTAATAAAATAAAGACTCTTCTTTAATCAAACACAACAGTGTCCGAGTGTCCGAGGAGTGCGGTTGTCCGACACGGACACGTGAACCAAAATAGAATGTCCGTGCTTCTTAGATTATACCCATAAACCCAAACTATGCTTTACAGAATGCCACTGCCTCCGGGTGAAGTGGCACCGCTGAAATCACAGAAAACCCTTTGCTGTGATCTTTCCATTGCTGCAATGCAGAACAACAAAGCCACAGCATCCTTATGTTGCTTCCAGGATTCATTTTAAAAAAAAAAAAACTTGATGATTATTGATTAGCTTCTTATCTCTCTCCAACCCTACATAAGCATCTAAGGGACTATTCATTGCCTGATGAGTCCTTCCGAAAGCCAACGGAAACCAGAATAATAATTTAAGGATGCATAATAATAGTAAAGAATTAAAAATCTACTTTTTTCCACTAGCTGCCTTGTTCTGATTGTTCCAAATAGTCCCCGAATTGTGAGTGATAAGTGTATGGTCTTTTGGCTAATTGGGAGGTTTCAACTAGAAATAAATATACACTTCCAACACAAAAAACTAATTCTTGCCATACGGGGAAAAAGAGAGGAAGAAAATCATATTGTCATCACCCATTCATCATAATATATATACACTAAAGGGCCACTGCCGGGTGCAAATATTAAAAGCTCAAGCCGCCAAGCATGAGAATGTGGGTTTTAGTTTGAGAGCAACCACTTTGTGCAAATAATGCCAAAAATCAGGTCTAACTCCACTCTACCCGTCACAAGTCACAACACCCTGCTGAAGCAGGAACAACATTGGGTTATACATTTTATAATATATACTTGGATGTCAATGTTTTATGGTAAACATTTGCCTAACGTTTACATGCTTACTCCAACAGCCAAAATTCCTATTTTATTTGTAGTTCTATTCAATATTTTCTATTTTTACTAAGAGGTAAGTAATCTTTGAGAAATCGAAAAAGTCCCGAACTTGGTGGTTACTCTACTACAGTGACGATACTGTAGGGAAGGAGGTCCTGCGGAAAAATAGCTCGACGCCAGGATGATAAAAAGCTTAACACCTCTCATTCTTATTACTTTTTCAATATGAAAAAGAAAAAAATGAAAAGGTCATCTTATTCAAAACCCCAATTACTCTCCCACTTCACACCTCGGAACACACCGTTCTTATGGATCTTATAGAATCGACTTCCATATCATAATTGCTCTAGTGAATAACTAAGGAAAGTAGATATATGGGAGATAGAAATAGATGAGAAAGAAACTAATTAGATAAATATCTCTCAGAGGTTCAGTAATTATTTGACGGTTGGCGGGTCTCTCTGTATGTGTTGTCCAGAAAGAGGAGGATTCAATGATTATTCGTTCACCGGAACCAAAAGTAAAAATTTTGGTAGATAGGGATCACATAAAACTTCATTCGAGGTATGGGTCAGACCATGTCATTTCTCAAGAACAATAGCTAAAGGCCCTGATACTACCACTTGGATCTGGAACTTACGTGCTAAGAAAAGAATGAGGCAAACAAGAGTGCATTATCAAATCCAGTAGATGCAAACAGCCCATGGAAACTTGAATTTTTTTTTGGAAATTTGAAGACAACATGAGGAGAACAAACCACCAATAAGCTTAAGTAGATAAGTAACAATGACAAGTAATATATATATACACTAGTGTTGGGCACATAAGAGATCTGATCCACAAAAACATTCCCAAATTGTACATTATAGCCGCAAATGAATAGGGAGTACATATATTTTTATATATGATAGAAAGAAAAAATTACAAACACCATATGTATAATACAATAAGAATGATATAGTCATAGAACAAGATAATAACTGACTTTATAATTAATAATCATAGTTGTCAAAACGTGTATCGGAAGACGTATCGTTTTTTAAAAAATGTGTATCATATCGGGTATCGTAGATACGTGTAATTTTTTAAAAAATACATTTATAAATACATGTAATATATATACATGAATATATATATATATAATGTTTAAAATAATATAAATAACATTCCAATTTACTTGTCATACAAATTAGATATATAAATAATTATTATTTATCCAACAATTGAAAATAAAAGTGGTACCAAGCTAGTAGTTCTCGTTTTCCAAATAGATTGTATCATGTTATATATAATGTTATATATATATATATATACAACATATAAAATAATAAAAATTATATTTTAACTCATTTATAAAAAATAACTTAAATTTCATGAAATACAAAGAATCAAGATTTATAAATATTACGAATTTCAAACTAAAATTAAATAATTCATCCAATATATTTATTAAGACAAAATCTAAAATTATTCATTTTTATAATTCATCCCATTTTCATCTTAATATCTAATTTCAATGGCATCAATATCACCACCATCATACGCCAACAAATTTTTTCTTTCTTTTTCTTCTTTAATTTCTTGTATGTGCTCACTCCTCATCCACATCTTCTCAAAATACTTACTTTCTTTTTTTTCTTATTTGATAAAACATCTCAAGGTATTACAAATAGGCAATATAAAACCAAACAAACAAAAAATATTTCCTATGTATATAACAAAACAACAAAAAGAGAGAAAAAACGATGTTGTTTAGCCTGATTTCCACATCTCATGTATTGTGCGTACCGAAACGTATCGTAAAATACATATTGTGTATCGTAAGATACGGTGCAAAAAGATACAAATATAAGATATGTATCGTTTTATGTCCATATCGAAACGTATCGCGTATTGTAAGATAAGATACTAACAACTATGCAAATAACAAATGTAATAAATAACTCATAAATAAATGCGGTAAATAATAACAGCTTAATAAATTAAGGGCAAGATTGTAATTTAGTCAGTAAATAAAGTAGGCACGTCAAGCAAGCAACTCAAGCAGGCACGTCAAGCAAGCACGTCGACCAATCTTCATATATTATAAAAGTAATAGATATATATTTGAATAAGAAGGGCAAGTAATATTTTTATACTGCTGTACCTCCATAATGAGAATCTTTGCCCTTAAAACATCAGTATTAGTGTCATCAACGATGAAGTCAGACATTGTATCACCCGTAAAAGCTACTTCAGGTGATGAAATAGTATACGTAATCTGCCAATATGCAAAAGCAAGCATGTCATCTTTTTCCCTCAAAGATCTACCTTACCTTGCTATGTCAAAACAATTGCATAAACATAATTTCAACAATTTTATCCTTCATTTTTTTTCTTTTTTGGTTTGGAAAAAGGTCTTGAAAAATTCATCTATTCTACATCAAGTACTATAGTCAACTTCTATTCAGATTAATTCTAAAAGAATGAACTTTTATGTGCAAAAAAAATATAGAATTCATAATAAGAACAAACCTAAAATATTCCAACCAATAAAAACCAAGTCCTAAAGTGATGTTTTTAGGAATTCAACAATTGAAGAAACCAAATCTTAAAAACCTTACGATTAGCTTCATTCAGCTCGAAGAAAGAAAAAGGAAATGGAGA
This sequence comes from Nyssa sinensis, assembly GCA_008638375.1. NCBI lineage: Eukaryota > Viridiplantae > Streptophyta > Magnoliopsida > Cornales > Nyssaceae > Nyssa > Nyssa sinensis. Next base: position 10,361,694 of record CM018036.1, on the reverse strand, counting down.
GTGGTTTCTCTTTTTTTTTTTAGCTTATCAAAAAAAAATGGAAACCACTAACAAATGATTTCCTTAAAAGGTTGTAATCATTTTCCTCTCCTTTCCATCAATCTTTTCAAAAACTAAAGAGAGGATTGAGTTTCTATTCTCAACTGTTCCTTAAAAAGTCATACTTCTGTTATACAAGAATGCTTAAAATGAGAGAATTGTTTCCTCTCACCCCTACTAGTGTAGCTCTTTCTCATCGACAGTGGACTTCCCTTTTCTTTTGAGTTCCAAAGTTGAAAATAAAATACAATACTAGACAAGATCTTTGTTTTTCTTCTTTCTTTGGGTGGGTGGTTTGTGTTTTCTTTCTTTTTTTTTTTCTTTTTTTGGGGGGGGTGGGGTGTGAATTGTTGGAGTCCATTATGTCTGTCTACCATTGTTTTGGTGGAGAAATTTATAAGACATGGATGGAAGAATGGAAGCTAACACTGACTGAACTAGTAGGTGGGGTAAAGAACTGGGATATTTACTCCTGCCCCAAGTTAAATGTGAAAATATAAAAGTCACTAGTGTTTTTTGCAACTAGAAAGAATGGGCTAGAATTAGATTTTGGAAAGTTAACTAAAAATATTATTTCCAGTGTGCACAAGCTCAGATAAATTAGACCTGCAGAACTCAATTTTTGAAAAATCAACATTTAACCTATTATTTTTATTAAAATTCTTTAAGAATTAGGAGTCCCCCCCCCCCCCCACCAAAATATATATATTCATAGGAACTCTCTTAAATTCTCATACGTGTAAGTTCATCCCTCTTAAATGGAATTTCTAGATCCGCCACGGGCTTCGTATAATTTGATATTAACAGAGATCAACTTATCCTAGCACAAGAAAGTCTTGATATAGGTGTACTAAGATGTGGAATCATGAGGAGATTTAAAAAGGCTAATGTCCACAAAACTCAAGTACACTATTCTGAAATGGCTATAGATACAACCACAAGACAGACCTCCACACCTGATGACTTCAAGTTCTTGATCTCATTTCCAGGAAGGCCAGTATACTCCTGCTTGAGTTTTTGTTTTATGGAGTAAATTACATAACCCTGCCATATAACACTGAACGTAAGTTAGTACCTAAATAGAACTTCAGGAAAATACCAGTTCAGAGCTGTCTAAAATGGACAAGGAGAATAAAATATTACATGCTTCATAGCATCACCTGGCTTGGTATGCCATGATAAGTTCTAAATGCTTTTACTTTAAGGTCCTTTCTTACATAAAACTCTTCTCCTACAAATATAACATTGTCTAAAGTTAATTCAATACAAGTTACCAATAGGAGCACAACAGGCAAAATTTCTCATCTGATGACAAAATCAAATTAAAAAATGAACATTACCCACATTCAAGCCAATTAGCTTATGCGCCAGCTCTGAATGATCAATAGCTCTGTGCACCTCAAAGAGTTTTTCTACATTTTCTTTTATAGCTGCTGGTACAATAATCGTTGGCGGTTTCATTCTATATAGGCCACGAGTTGCAACATACATGGGCAGGCCTCCCTAAGGGAAAAAAAAGCTATGTCATATAGCAGTCTGACAACTACAAAGAAAAGATATAATATCTATCATATAAAAAAGTTTGGTTCGCAAAACTATGATCAACTGTAGAAACCATCACCACCAACCCCCCGGTCACCCCCCCCCCCCCTCCAAAGAAAAAAAAATCTGAATTCAGTAGCTCGAAATTAAATCTGAAGGATGCTAAAATTGATGAAAAGAGGGTTGTAAATAATTACAACCACGTCATTGCTCAAATTGCAAGAATTTGTGTGGTTTTTTAGAGGGAAGAATCAATCCAGATCTATTTTTAGTTTTCACAGGGGAAGAGGATGGGTGATGAGGTGAGTTAGTTGCACACTAGAATGTTTCAAGGAAATATAAAACCTTTGTGAACCATTCAGGACTTAACTGCATTAAAAATATATGATGTAACAAACAATACGTGGTAGAATTGGGTTATTGGCCTTAACAAAATTTGTTAGTATCTGAATTTACACTCAATAAACACAAACAGTTTATAGTAAGTGTTTTATCTATCTTCTTACTTATCAAAAAAAAAAAAAGTGTTTTATCTATCTTCTTCAATCAATCAAAATAATATAGACCATAGTAAGTGTTTTATCTATCTTCTTACTTATCAAAAAAAAAAAAGTGTTTTATCTATCTTCTTCAATCAATCAAAATAATATAGACCATCGTATTTTAGTTGCGATTGGTTCTTGGTGATTATTCCGATACAAAGCCAATGGTTCTTATTCTCACACAAAAATGTAGAAAGTAAAAATCAGACGACTAAATGAGAAGTGAAATTTAATTTCCTTACAGTTGATCCAATTCAAAAACTTGTACTTACACCCCACCCCCCAAAAAAAGAAAACAAGAACTTGCCGATGAGTAAGTGAATAGAACCCAACATTCATATTATCCACTAGTCAAAAACCAAATCAAAGACGGAAGCAATTGGATTCTGTGTTACATTAAGAATGCATTGTTAAGACAACAATCCAAGGTTCTTAAATTCCATGTCAAACATATGATTTTTTCTAGCACGATACCAAAACAATTCGACACCATGGGGAGGGGCGGAACAGAAACAGCTATTTCACAGAATGGAAACAGTTCTTTTGTCAAATACATGGTTCCAACCGCAAACAAAATTTTGATAGCAATTAGAAGAGCAAAAATACTAAGATTACATGCATACATACACACGCATATACATGTATTATGTATACAAACAGATATACACACACAAAACATAAAGACACAACTCAATATACACATACAAATACACTTATATGTGAACACATACACACAAACAAATACAATATAGGGTGAGAAGAACTGACAATGTGATCCATGTGACCGTGAGAGATGAAGAGGTATTGTTGGGAAATGGCGCGTTGGGGGCACTTGCCGATGTCGAAAGCTAAACTGAGCGATGGGAGGATTACACACGTCTCATGTCCAGCAATTGACAGACCCTCTATTTGGTACCCTTCAATTTGTATTCCCTTCTTCTTCTTCTCCAGTTCTGAAATCGGATCCCAGTCGTGATGTTTCTCTTCTGAATCGCAACTTCTGGTCCTCATCTCCATGTTTCACCTACCCCAAGTGCCAAACCCTTGAGAAGTTTGCAAGTGTTTATTTAACAGAATTTAAAAGAGGCTTTAAACAGGGGAGCTTTCGCACTTCGCAGGAAGTTGCAAAACCGTCCGGCCCGAGGAACGGAATACCTGTTGAAGTGGATTGATGATGGAACCGCCCGGTTTGTATTACGATCTATGGGCTTTTATAAAGGGAAATTTACACTTTAACATTAAGCCTATTTATAAGTAGGTTGGATAGTTTGAAGAAATTATACTTGAGCCTTTGTTCATAAGTTTTTGGAGAAAAAAAAATGATAATTTAAAATAAAAGAAAAAAAGTGGTAGTTTTCAACTTATTTGAAAATTTAGAAGGGAAATGAGAAAAAAATAATTATTTCTTATTTGAATTGTTAGTAGGAGAGGAAATAAAAAAAATATATATAAATTATTTAAAAATTAAATCTATTTTGATATAAAAATCTTAATTTTTAATACAAATATTGAAAGAAATATTTGATATTTTAAAAAATTCATTAAAAAATTTATTTTATCTTCAAATCACTTCACTTTTGGAGTAATTGGAGAAGTGCTTTGTCTTGCTCTTAGAAATCTTTTTTTTTTCTTTCCTTCTTAAATATCTAAACAAAGATTTTTGTTTATTTCTTCGTCTCAGCCTTTTATTTTCTCTATAGATTTCTCAATCAAACAAAACATTAAGTTGATAAAAAAAAAAAAAAATTAAACAAATTACATTTAAGCTAAAAAAAAATTAACTTAAACTGAACCTGCCATTCATATAATCATATTTAATGGAGAGGATAAAAGATCCAAATGTTTGTATCTTTATTCAAATTAAGTAATCCCATCATGTAATTATATCGTGGGTGACATTATTTCATCACAAGGATAAGAAATAAAAATAAAAATAAACAAATAAAATAAAAAAATACTTGACAATAGAAAATAAAAACAAGAAAAAGAAAAAACAATGACTATTTGATGATCATTGTAACTAAAATCGACATATCCTAATTATATTATCAATTCCATTAATAATAATCATGTCACCTCCACATCGGATTTCAAACATATCACTCATATCGTATTAAACTCATAGAATGTCAAGAAAGATACCACACAATTAGTAGTAGTGATATTTTAGTAATTATAAGATAATTTGATAAATCATTAGTTTTTTAATAAGGACATCTCCAGTAATTATTTAAATTTAAGTAAAATTTTTATTTGATTTTGATATTTTCTAATAGTTTAAGAATAATCTATAATTATTATAAATTTGAGTTTATGAGTAATATTAAATTAAAGTAAAAATAAATTTAATTTAAGTTTAAGTCTACAATATTTTTTAAAAAATTTTAACTTAAATTTAAATTTCAATAATACTTTGATTTACCGGAGATGCCCTGATAGGTATTAAATGGGTTACGTGTATGAAGTTTCGGGTGGTATATATTATCACTTGAATGTGAATATAAACTTCTGTATATATCCCTACCCAGCCTACTTGAAACAAAAAGTGCAAAACCTCTCTCTCTCTCTCTGTGTCACAGGACACTCATGGCTGCAACTGCAGGGGGATGCATCACACGTTTCATGGACCCAGATCCAATGAAATACAGATGCATTAGCTCAGCGACACTAATAGCGAGTAGACAATCAATCCACATATCCAATCAAGTAAGCCAGCCTCTTTTCTTCTTCAATACCTCTCAACCCACTTGACAAAACCAACTGTAATTTGACATCAAAAGTTTTTTTTTTTTTTTTGGAAACAGAGACATCAGTATTGTTTACTCTCCATGAATGGCTGCCATGGTGACCCAAGAGTTCCAGTTGGGATTATCGAAACTCGAACGTTCATGGCTGTTCCGTCACCGGCATTGGCAATGGACCGCCTCAACTCAGCCATTGCAGAGTTGAAATCCCACCCACCTCCTTTTGACTCCGGAATTATTCGTCTCCAGGTAAATATTTTATATATATATATATATATATCATTTTCAATTCAGTGAAGTATTTTGTTCTTCAAATTGCTAAAGATGAGATGATGAGTTTTCATACAAAGCGGCAATAATGGCTGAAGAAAAAAAAAAAAAACTATTTAGCTACCCTGATGTTTGAAATATGGGGGGACTAAGTTCCAATGAGATGATGCCACGTGGTTGGTTGAAATTGAACCATGTATATGCAATCTTCATTCCTTATCTGCATTGGGAAAACTAATTGGTTATGTGCAAATTTCCAAATGATATACTGATAATCCGACTCTGATATTGCCAAGCAACTTGGGTGGGCGTTCTTTTTTCCCCCCAAACCTTTTCAAGGGGACATATGGAACCAGGGTGCATTGATTGACGTATTTAGTGACGTAGGTGAGTAATATGTTTGATATGTCAAACTCGGGTGTCTGATTAATCAATACAAAGTTAGTAAATTTCGAACCTTAATTATTTATTAGTTTGGGATATATAGGGGTGTGCCACGTGTGGATGAGATCGGAGGTGTCTATTCGAATTTTAAATTTCTTTTAAATTGTTTTGCGTTTTTTTTTTTAATTTGTTGGTGTACAAAATATGAGATCGTTTGATACACCATCGGGTGGAAATAATTTGAGTCAAAGATTTGAGATATTTCATGTGAAAAAAAAAAAAAATTATTAGTTTCAGATACATTATATTTAGATCAATAAACATCTAACACATCAACAATTGACTCATATCCTTTGTTGATATGTCAAGTTTTCATTAATTTATGTTGTAATGTATATTTTTTTTTGTAAAGTTTAAAAGAAATTAATATAATTCCTACTTTTAAAAAAATTATAAGTAATAGTCTAATAAAAATTAAATTATAAATCCACTTTAGAGGCCAGCACTCTAAGAAAATGAAAAAGAAAAAGATGTGCCAGTGTGAAACTTTTATAAAAACAAAAAAAAGTGGCTATGGTATGATATCCATTTCATGTAACAATAGACATGTTAATCTAGACATAAGCTCTAGTGATTAAATGGTCAAAGTTTTTATTTTTATTTTGTTGAATGAATTAGTAATGGGGTATTCTAGATCAATTTATACATATCAAACTAAGTTCTTTTTTTCGTAATAGTTAGGTCAACTTTTTAAACTCTAACTATTAACGATCCGCTCAGTCACCCACCCCAATTTAAGAGAAGAAAACTAATGTAAAGATAGTAGGAAAAAAAGCAAATTGTCAAAATAGAGTAGTGCAAAGGCAACTCATGCTCTCTTCTGGCCTACACTAGCTTTGAAACCGTAATTTGTAGAAAACTAATATATCTCTTAAGGATATTTTTGGTGTTTATTCAAATTCAAATTCAAATTTAAAATTACGTTTGAATTTGAGTAATTTTTTTTTTAACCCTATACTTAAATTCATACTTAGTTTATTTTTTACTTCACTCAAATTTAAATTTATTATAAATTTAAATTTATAACTCAAATTTAATTTAAATTAGATTATTATAGAATATTAAATACAAATTCAACTTTTACTTAAAAAAGTGAAATTTGAATTTGAGGTTCACTCACCAGACCTAATAGAGAATTAAAACTGGTTTTTGTTTATCTTCAAAACGAGGCAATTGCAAATGTTTATCAATTTTGATTTGGTTTTTGTTTTAAAAGGTGCCTATCCAACAGCAAATTGAAGCAATTGATTGGCTTCACGCCCAACATCAGCTCCTCCCCCGCTGTTTCTTCTCCGGTCGAAGTCGAGGTGTCGGTCCTCATCTGTTCATAGATTCTATCAATGGAAATGGAAATAGTCAGAATTCAGCCGGACATAATTTGGTCAGCGTCGCCGGTGTGGGCTCCGCCGTTTTCTTTCAGCATTTCTGTCCGTTCTCATTCGACGATTGGCGCTCCATAAAGAGGTACTGGAATGTACAAACTGCTCTTATTTTCGTTGAATACTGTTCTAAATTCGCTTTTCTGTATAGAAGCTCTCTATCTATTCAATGGAGAACTACATAGTTATTCCTTTATCCGCTTGTTTATGATATGTTATTATATTGTACACAGCATTAAAAAGAAGTTAAAAATTGACTTGCACGGCCTGAAGATAACTTGTGTAAAAATTTTCGTCAACTCATTTCTCATATGAACACTCGGGTATTTCACCCTCTCCAAAAGCCCACACGAGACAAAGAAGCGCAAACTGTCATGCTTGCCGAGCTCTATTAGAAGGACATTCTCCCTCCCAACAGCCCATGAGATCTCCCATAGCCCAAGGCATAATCCTCTAAACGCCAAAAAAGGAGAAAACCATACTTCATGATTAGTAGTTTTCTCATCTCCTTTACTCATATTACATCCATTGGAAATTGTGGCAGATCCAGGAATTATGTTAGGGTTGAAAGTAAATACATTACAATTTTTAGAGGTCTTATGAAAACACATGCCTGCAATGGCGGGAGCCTAGTGCACTAGGGTAGCCTTTTTTTTATATATAAAAAATGAATTCCTTAAATCTCCAGGGGGCATGGCCCTTAAGCCCCACTAAACCTCCAACACATACATCCTCCCTCTTGATAGCCTTTCAGAAATCAGAGCCCAGCTCCATGACAGATGGAAAATCTTTCTCGAAACCACCTCCTAGGAGAATCACCAACATATATTATTTATAATTAAAGTTTCACAGCTTAAGCCAGACATCTAAAGAGCAATATAAAATCTCTCCCTCCCTCTCTCTTCTCTCTTCAAATGGAAATGGTTTTACATTGAAACATGTTTACAATGTAAACAATTTAAGTTGAAACAAATGGAGCCTTTACCATGGATACTATATTTCTTGTCTTTTATCTAGGAAAGGAAGTGCCATAGTGGACCTCTACAAAAAGATGAAGGATTCAGTTGCAAAAACTAAAATCATAATGATTTTGAACACCATTTAGGACACATGGATTCATAGCTGATGGAAAAATACTTTTACTTTAGTTTCGCAAGAAAAGCTGTTATCTAAAACCTGAATTCTAATTTTATGTTTTTTTATTAAAAGGTTCCTCTCTAAGAAATGCCCTCTGATTCGTGCTTACGGGGCTATCCGTTTCGATGCAAGGGCTGATATATCATCTGAATGGGAGACCTTTGGTTCATTCTATTTCATGGTTCCTCAGGTAAACAAATTATATTCTTTTCGTGAAGTAGTTATGGCCAATTATAGTATATATATAATCTGGTCATACTTATCTCTAATGCTTTAAGCAAATTGATGTAACTTAGATTTTAGAAATTAACTTGTATTTTTTTATTAGACATTGGTGATAACTTTTTTATTTAATTAACTTATTTTGGTTTTATTAGTCTTATGATGTTGGGAGTGTCCATATCTTTTAAATGATTACATGCAATGCACATGTAACTCAAGTGTCTTAACACGGGGTTGGAAACTAATGAAATGATTACACATAAGTAAGGGGGGTTACTTCCATATTCCCTTTTACCTTATTGTTGGTGGTTGGTAGATTTCTTGGCATGGGTTGTTGCTTGTTCATTGCATGGGAAGCCCAGAACTGCAATTTCAGGTGAGACTAGTCACTAACCTATTTTCTTGTTCTTCTTAACTACCCAATTTTGTTCCCACATCCTCCCTTTCTTTTCCGTCAGATTGATATTGTTAAAGGACCCAATTGTTAGTTTTCTTCCTGTCAGATTTGGTCAGTGCATTTACTGGTTGATTTTGCAAGTTTTTTTTGTCCCATGGACACTAGAACCTCATGCTTCTTTTACCCATTGCATAAACTTGTTGACTTCACTTAGTTTCTTAGTTCCAATTGTTATCAGCGGACTGTTTTGGTTCAATTTAGGACTTGTGGTTTTTGAATTATTTAATGCATGAGCTTATAAAAAAAATTATTTAACAAATGAACTTTGTTAATATTTATAACTTGATTAGTCTTGCTCATTATTTTGTGTTTGGGTTGGCTTATTTTGTTGATTGGTAGTTTAGTTATCCATACGTAACGTTCCCCATTGTTTTGAAAATTGGATAACCGTCGGGCTGCATTACAACCCATTGTTAGATCCTAAATGACAGGTTGAGTTTGATGAGCTTGAAGGATGTTCGATGCTTGCCACAACTGTTGCGTGGGACAATTCCTTGTTGTGGACATATGGAAAGGCAATTGGTGCACTTCAGGCCACAATGAGACAGGTTCATGATTGCAAGATTTGTTGCTTCTTTTTTTCTGTGATTTACAGATTGGACGGTGTGTTCAATCTCTCTTGTGTATATAAATATATATATACACACACTTACACATACATGTAAATCATATATATCAAACTATGATGGTGCAGGTTTCCTCTATTATTGTAAAGCTGCAGAAAGAAGTTCCTAACACATTCATCCTTAGCGATAATCATGTTCCTGGTAAGATAGCTTGGGATCTTGCTGTTAATAGAGCTCTGCAGATGATAAGCAGAAGCGACTCAGCTCTTGTTAAGGTACTATATAAACTGCATGTTACTCTAAGACTCTACCTTCTTTGATGCCTAGTTCTAATACCCACAAGTAGGCAATAAATGCATTGCATCATTAGTATGTTCAAGCATTGAATAGTTGAGCCTCTAGTGTTGGAACCTGTAGTTTTTTCTTTTGGTCTTATGATGGTTAAAGTTTGACTAGATCCCACTGTTTTTTTTCACCCCCTCTCTCTTTTTACTACTTTGAATTAGTTTTTGATGCATCAAGTTTGTATTGTAAAAATTTAGGTTGTACTTGCACGCAGCAGCAGAGTTGTGACTACTCCTGATATTGACCCCTTAACATGGTTGGCTTGCTTACAGGTGCTGTTGCTTATTTGAGTTCTGTATTCAATGAACCTTTTCTGTGTATAATGTCTCTCAGTATACTTAACATGTGCAGCGGTGCAGGTTGAAGGTGAAAATGCTTATCAGTTCTGTCTTCAGCCTCCCTGTGGACCTGCATTTATTGGGAATACTGTAAGTGTAATTATATATATTATTATACAGTAAAAAGCTTATGTACTACTTTGTCACCACGTTGTTTGCTTTCTTCTATCACTCTACTTTTCCTTCCTGCTGCACGCTTCAGAAATCTTTTCTTACTAAATTTTGTGTGGGTACCATCAGTCTGCTTTGAAGCTGCACTGCTTGAGGTTAAGATAAGAAGCTGATAAGCATAATACTCTTTAGTGCTCTAAGCATATGGAAAGACGTAATGATTCTAATGAATACATCAAGATAATGCTTTTGATCCATTTCCTTGTCCCACTTATTGTTGTACATTTACCTAGTGGTTTGATATGGTACATGGTTGTGTAAGGGTGCCACAACCATGGGGAGTTTTGTGACAAAATAGTAACAATTTTCATTGATTAGGGGAGAAAGCAAAGGAAACGAAGAATACAGGATATAGATTTCCAGATATGAATGATTCTGGGAAGGCTATCCTATACTTCATATTGCATATGATCTTATGATAACAAATACATATGTTAAAATAGAGAGATGAACAATTAATATCCTTGAAAAGTGGCTCAAATAGGAGAGAGAGATTTTTCCCTAACTAGAAAAGTAGATCAATCAACATGCAAAGATTGTAAGGTTATTCTAGGTTAGATCTTGACCTCACAACTTAAGTTCATGGATTTAAAGATTAGTATGGGAGAGAGCTCCAGCATTGTTCTGTGAACATTCTTTGAATGCAGCGTATCCATTCTTAATCTATATGATGAGCTGATATGCATGTTAATACTCAATACCACCTCATTATTTTCCACCTGCTATTAGTATGTGATGATTGATGAATATCATTGATCAATACAAAGGAGTGTGTGGCAATGAAGATGAAAACATATCCTGATCAAACTTGGTAGGCTGGTCCCAAATTTACTCTGGACTTGAGCATCCCTTAACTAATTTTTAACTTTTAATTACCTGAACTTTGAAAGACTTTCATTCAATTGTTTCAGTATTTAAAGCAAGGGACCTTTGCTAATTTTCTTTTGTACGGTTGTTCTACCATCATTAACGAACAATTCCATTATTCCTATTTCACGAGTTTCATTGACAATTAAATTCGGTTTTCTCCAGAGTTATTGATTAGATTAAATGTGAGGTGTTTATTCATAAATAATAATGATCAATATGAATTGAATATAAATAGTCTTGAATCTTGATTTGATTACCAAATTAAAAGCTCTAGGTACTGTTAAGTAGTGCTATAACCAGATTAAGTGGATTGCTGAAAACATCAAAATGGTCTTCCTAAAGATGTGATATATCAGCCCTGCCTAATGTATTTAAAAGGTCAAATACTTTCCTCCAATCACCTTTCAAAAAATAATTTTTCTTTTGTTTCGTGCTTTTCGGTTTGGGTACCTACTACATTGCTAGTGTCCCTTACAACGTTATATTTGTTTTAATTGAGTGCCATTTTTACTTATGGTTGTTGGAATCCGTGATCTCCCCATTCAGCAGTTTTCATCTCTCTCTCTTGCTCTCTTGTTATTGATAAGACTTTCTTATAATAAAAGAAAAAAAAGAATAAAAATGATATTATTTTTGGTCAATGCATCTATCCTATTAAAAGGTCCAATTTGTGTCTTCTTCCATGAATACATTGCAGATAATTAAAAGCTGCATTGATTTGTCTTAAGGAGTAAAGCTTCCAACTATGCTTTTAAAGATATTGAAACTGATTCTGAGAATGCGTCTATGTTCTGTTAATCACTTATACAAAACTTTGTGAATAGCCAGAGCAACTATTTCACCGAAACTCGCTTAGCATTTGTAGTGAGGCTTTGGCTGGAACGCGAGCTAGAGGCGGATCGAATGCTTTAGATCTTCAGATAGAACTTGATTTACTTTCCAGGTTTATTTTACTATGGCCACTTATTAAAATTGTCTCATTTACTGTGATCTATTTTGTATTTGATATTGTAAATATTACCATTTCTTTGCAACAAATTTAATAGTCAATTTATATCATTTAATTGTTTTCTCTTTTGTCCATTTTGCAGCCCAAAGGACCACCATGAGTTTACAATAGTACGAGAGTGCATAAGAAGAAAACTAGAGGCAAGTGACATTGACTGTCATTTCCACAAAACTATATTTTTTGTTTGTAGAAGATGAGTCTGTACTACTGCTTTTATTATTTTTTTATCCTTATTATTGATATTAATTTTCAAGGTAAACTTGTTTTAAGCCCTTTCCACTATGTTATGCGTCATTGCTTTGGATGGAAAGGGATCTCTGTCTCTGTCTCTCTCCCCCTACCAAAAAAATGAGTGTTGCTAGTGCTTCTTTGGCGTGAGGTCACAATACTGAGCATTTCCCTCAGTGCTTTTAGTGCTAGTGGGGTTAGAATTTGATACATTGGACATATCACTGATGGTACAGTCTCACCCTATGTTCCTTGTGAAGGAATCGCTCCTTGCTAATCTTTCCTCCATGAAACCTACAGCTTCCCTGTTAACACAGTAAAATATGACAGGGTATAGCTGTTGATTAGCCTTCATGTTGGGCACTTTGTTTACACTCAGTTGGATTAATCCCTATCAGCAATTTTTGAACATCAAAGCATTTGTGCATTTATTCTGCCTTGTAGGCTGTATGCGTCGGGGTATTGGTTGAACCAAAGAAAGCAATTAGAAAGCTACCAAGGGTTCAACATCTCTATGCTCAACTAGCAGGGAGGCTGAGAAGTGAAGATGACGAGGTAAGACCTGAAGTGAATTGCAGTTCCATGTGTCAATTGACGAAGTTTTCTTCTATAACTATAGTGCACGTAAAGTAGACATTCAATTCAGAATTCTGTTTGTGCTTCTTTCTGGATTGGATTCGCATTGCTTATCCAGTTGATACATTCATGAATTAAACAATTTCGTGAATGCCCATTTTGTCCTCTTCAAATATTTTTTGATTTTGAACATTCATACTGTTAAATTCGGGATATCAGATGCCTTTGTCTCTCGTGCTTTTCTTATTTTATTTTATAAAAGAATATAAAGTTCTAACATTTTCTCTTTTTCCAGTTTGACATTTTGACTTCTCTTCATCCAAGTCCTGCAGTTTGTGGGTTTCCTACAGAAGAAGCGCGGGTTTTAATTGCAGAAACTGGTAAATTATATCATTTTTGTTTTGCAATTGTTGCATCTTATGGCTTGATTTACTCCTGTTCTTCTTATAGTTTGGAGTTCTAAAGGTACAATTTTCTACTTCTAACAAAGATTAATATTGAACATGGAAAAAAAATGATGATATGAGGAAGTACTAAATATTAGCTTTCATGAAAGGGACAGCATATGATGTTTCACAAATATGATTCTCATGTAAAGTTTCTGTTAGTGCCCATCTTATTCAGATTGTTTTAAATTAATACATCTATATTGATAAATGGACCAAATGAAAATTATATTGATACTAGTTGTGTTACTAATAAACTAGCCTTGATGCTAACAATCTAGATCAAGACATCACTCGGCAGTTCAGTTTTAACATATGTTCAGCTAGGGTTCCCATTAAATTTGCAATTATCTGAAGCAGTTGATTTATGTGAAGAGCTATCAGCCTGGTCAACTTGTGCAAAAGATGCAATGCGAAGAGTCATAATCCATGTAATGTCATTTCTAACAAAAAATTGAGGTAGTTTACATGCAGTGCATAATTTCACATTTGGAACGAGTGGCATATGCATTTACTAGCATACAACCCCAGTGACCCCGTCCTGGGTTCTTTTTGAATTCTTGCTATTAATTTTTTTTAAAAGGAAAAATCATCCTACTTTTCCAATTCTTGACTCAATATTTTATGTTTGCATAACTGTGGGTTTCTTAAATACTCTGTTCTGTTTGAACTTCATAAAATGCCTCTCAAAAATATTGGTCAGCTACTAATATTGTTTATTCCTCTGGCCCCTTGCTTATTCCATAGTGGTTATGGTAATGGTGCAGTGACTAGTGAGTTGGGAGTGAAAGTGGTGTGAGGAATGTGATTATACTATTATAGTGGTGGTGACTAATGGGGGAGTGAAAGTGGTATAGGTAGTAACTTATATAGGTTCTTATTTCATTGAGTTTTGCAATATTTTCCATGTTTTTTCCCTAAATTTGGAAGAATTGATCAACAAATGACATTCCCGCAACCTGGATGAAGGTGTTATTTGAATTTTATAACTGTTAACTGGATGAATAGTTCAAAATTTTGTAATGATTTTCTTTCCCCTTTATTGTCTCAGAAAAAGGTTCCATCTTTATTCCTTGGCAAATGAAAAATTATTTATAGATGTCTAATTATTTGTACCCTTTGTTATTTTTCATGTGATGCAATACTTCAATTGAGCTGTTTTAGATTCTCAATAAATCCTAAACCAGAGAAGTATATTTTCGTCATTACTGATCTGAGTGAAGTATTGTTCAATTATGTTGTTCAGAAATGTTTGACCGAGGAATGTATGCTGGTCCTGTTGGTTGGTTTGGAGGAGGAGAGAGTGAGTTTGCTGTTGGAATAAGATCAGCCTTGGTGGAAAAGGTCAGCTGAGTAACCCTCCCTCATTGGTTATGACATTTCTTACGACTCTCTGAAATTGTAGTCAATGTTATGATATTAGACTAGAAAGTGATTTCTGCAATTTCTTCTGGGATCGCTGGAACTTTGATCCCACAAATTTAATTTTTTATTTTTATTTTTGAAAAGTTTAATTAAAGTAAGACCAATGGGGTTACTTTGTATGTGGCTTCAGTGCTATTTCAAGATTAGCTTTGTAATAGTCCATATCATATTATATTCATATCATTACCAAATTAATATGCAATGACAAATTCGATTTTCAGGGTCTTGGTGCATTAATTTATGCTGGAACTGGGATAGTGGAAGGAAGTAATTCATCTCAAGAGTGGGAGGAACTGGAACTGAAAACATCTCAGGTTTGTGTGAGCATGCTTGCGTGTGTGCTTGGTGGGGCAGGAGGTGAATGTGTGCATACATGCACAAACATTTGCACACATCGATTTTGTGTATATGTGTGCAAGCTTGTGTATGAGTGCATTAAGGGTTGATCACTTTTCATCATTCGAAAAGTTCAAGGAATAACAATAGGAACTATGGCTTTTTCCTTCCTTTTTTTTTTTTTAATTTGTTTTCATGTGTCCTGCAGTTCACCAAGTTGATGAAACTTGAGGTGCCTCTTTCTTGATACTAAGAAACAGCAACACAAGGACTATGAACTGTAAAGGTTAGTGGTTCTGACATGAACATTGTTATCTTGGAGCGACTTTTTAAAATTATTTTTTCCCCTTTTAGATGGTTTCTTCCAAAAATAAATAAAATAACAATAACATTTCCACTCAAGAATTTCACTGTTCATATAATTGCACTTCTGGTTTATTGGTGGCAGTCCGACAGATTAGAGGAGTAATCAGTTTGGCCCCCAATTAATTTTTTTTTTCTTTTACATTTTGGTTAAAAGTCCCCTCTCCCTCTTCCTCTCCCTCATTCTCATTTTTTTTCCTTGATAACATATATATTTGACTTAAGCTTCAACTTTCGGGACCCTAATTGTTCATTGGTAATGTCACAGAATTTTTCATTTCGCCAAGCTCAAGTAGCAGATGCTAAAAGTATGATGGTTATCATGTCACAGATGTCCCTAAAGCGCAGCCATGATATTCACAGATCATAGGTGAGGAGATTATTTCAACCAATTCATTTACTGTGTCATCTTCAACAAACAGCCAAGTTTTATTCATTGGCTTGTTTCAATCATCTTCATTTTTGTATTTATTTGTAGTCTTACATTGAATTCCATTATTCTGTAATGTAATTCATGACACGTAACTTGGGAAAAATTGGTGTTGGATCGAATGCTGCTCCGATCAAATAACAATTAGCATTTAATACTTTTGAAATTAATGTGCCACTGTTCTTCTGTCATTCTTTTTGTTTGTTCAGTGTATTTATAATGGAACTTTGAACCCCCCCAAGAAAAGAAAAAAAAAAACAAGAATCATTGGCCAATAAATAAAAAATATGATAATTTGAATGAAATATTTCTAGGATGAAAATTGCTTAGCTTTACACCATTTTTCTCTCTCGTATTCTTTCTCCCTCATCTGGCAATGCCAGATAAAAAGGAAAAAGAAAAGAAAAGAAAAATCAGCTAAAATAGTACTATAAATAAATTCTGTTGTTCATGTTCTTCCATGTTTCTCTTTAATTTAACATGGCTTATTTTCAAAGCAGTCAAGAGCACCGGCAAAGCGTGTGAGCCTTCTGACATATGACCCAGGCTTTGGTTTGATGAAATCATGAGTAGAGGAAATTTTCTGTCTAGGGTTTCCAGATTGCCTAAAAAATGCTCCATTCATCAAAAGATCTCCCTCTGATCTCCACAACCAATTCTTCCACACACTCTCAGGTGCATAGTCCCTCTTTGTCACCTACACCACAGCAAAAACCAACATGAGTACAATATATCTATATGTTTGTATATATGCACATATATATATATATATATAGATATGTATTTTTACTTAATATAAATCTGAAGATTTGTCATCGTGTTTCACTTGCTTTCCTAAATTTACTATTTTGTTACGTTTATTTGTTTCGGTAGAACCTACAACTGATAAAACGTAAAGGGAAATGCATGTGTGTGTGTGTGTATGTATGTATGTATGTATGTATGTATGTATGTGTATACCTCTTTGGCAGCTTGGTTGGGGGGAGCGATGAAGCGGTTACCCTGACTAAGGATAGTAGGATGTGTGCTGCCACCAACGGCGTACATGAGCCAGTGAGTGTAGTCATTGTTGACAATATGGAAGAAGCCCCAACGGCACCTTGGCATCCTTTGGATCAACCCCTGACCAAAGTGGTTAAACGCCACAGTTACCTGCATCATCTCATCCGCTGCGTAGCCATCGCTTGCACCGAACAACATCACCTGCACATAAATGCATCATCACAACCCATGTACCTTTACTATATATGTGCATCAACATCAATTATATATATATATATACATACATATATATATATATATACGGTATAAATACATACATAAATTTTTTGGATTAGTTTAGAGCACACAAATAAGTAATACAACCCGACCTAACCTGAGTTTGTTTAGGTTAGGTTGGGTCGGTTCTGACAAGTTCACGAAACGAACATGATATTATGTCATGTGTAATATAATATGTTTTTTTAATGGGACATAGCATATATAACTAAGTATCATTGGAAGTGTACATTATCACGTGGTGTACCAGACCACATCCACCGAAGAATATCTCTCCATGTGAATCTCACGTAATATTGAAATTATAAAAACTATCATACCATGTGACAAATTTATAGAATATTAAGATGGTTGATAGTCGAAGCTGATATTACCTCATTATGGTGGGTCATGTGCAAGTTGGAGATGGTAACGGCTGTGGAAGCTTGAACCACATCTACTAGTCCATCAACACAATTGGACATAGAGAGATGATCAACCCAAACATTTGTGGATCCAAAGATTGTGACACCATCACCATCACTTTTTGTCCTAATTCCATAGTGATTCACAGAATCTCTGATCATGCCACCATTCCCCGCCTTAATATCATGAATATGGAGGCCATGGATTATCACATTTTGTACAAATTGTACAGTCAAGCCAGCTCCATAGGCAATGTGGACATTAGCTCCACGTCCATCAATGGTCTTATTGCTTGTCATGATAAGCTCTTCACTTAGCCTGATCACCATGTGATGTGAAAATATGATCCACAGTGGCTCTGGCTGGATAACAGCATGGCGTAAGGTCCCTGGTTTCGGGGTAACTAGGTCACTGTCCGACGGATCTGTTACCGTGTAAATTTTGCCACCCTTGCCACCGGTAGTGTGGCGGCCGAATCCGAGGACGCAGTCAGCTAACCTCATTCTTCTTGTAGCCCAGTCTTTACGGCACCTCCAGCATCTGTCAATGGGGTTTGTTGCCATGCATGGGCCATTGTATCTGCGTAAGCCCCTTCTTGTGCTGTTGTTACCCTCTATATCTCTTCACCATTAAACAACATTCATTATCCACTAACCATAAAATATATTAATGCATGCATGTTCAAGATCAGGAGGAGAGAAAAATCGAGCGAAAGTCTTTGTAAAACTGATTTTTTTTTCTCAATGAATTTTCTCATGTACAAGCAAGTGATCCCACGTAGATTTATTATAACGAACTCTGTTACTTTGTGTTTAGGAGTAAAAAATTTTATTAAAAAAACATATAACTATATTTACTTCCCCTGTCTCTTGTAATTCAAATATTATACAAACATTTTTTGTCAGAGTATTTGAGAGACGGACATTAATAAAAAGTATTAATTTACCCTTAAAAATAGGTACACTAACCTTTCGTATGATATCTAATAATTACATGGATCTACTTTGTAATCTTTGAAAGGATAGGAGAGATCAGTAATATATAAGGGTATTTTAGTCATATTAAAAAATTTAGTTGAATCCTAAAACCGTCAATGACGAATTTTGTACAAAGTCAATATAACAATATCATAAAAAAGATTAATATAATTTCAGAAAATACAGAAAAGATTGTTTTAATTGTCGATAATTCAGGAAAGACCGGTATAATTATTGACTAAAAAAATCAGTTATATATAGCATTGCTCGTAAACAAACTTACTTGCGGACACGCTTGTTGAAATGATTCGTGACATCCTCAGGATTTGAATGGTAAGCCTGGCGAGTGGCCTTCATGGCTTCTACGGCACGCTCCTGCCAGACCTCATCCATATCGCTGACGTTTAGCTCCTCTTCTGTCGCTGAAGCCATTACAACGACAAAAACTACAAACAAATACCTAAGCTTAAAAGCTTCCATTGTTTCTTTCTTTCAATTCCTCTTTGTTTTTTTTTTTTTTCTTTTCTTTCTAACCTTTTATTTACAGCTTTTTCCTCTACACAACTTCTGGTGGTGTCCAAAATGTAGTGCTGAACTTGAACCTAATATGATAAATATATCTAAGAAACCGATATATACAGGGCAGTCACCATGGCTTTCTTGGCAATTTGGGTAATTGAAATGTTTAGGGAAAATGCAATGAGGGAATTGGTTTAAATAGAAGAAGAAGAAAGTCTAAAGGAAAAGGAAATGAGAATGAGAAGTAGGGAGGGAAGAGTGGGGAACCACTTACCCACAAACAACGGTCAACTGTAAGCCTATTTTCTTTCTTTTCTGTGGATAAAATATATTTGAATTTTTCGAGGTTTTCAGTTTTAACACTGTGGAAGACAATTAATAATTTAGGATATACTTTTACGTCCATTTTTAATCTTGTGCCAAGTTACTCGGACGTAAAAGTTGACAGGACGACTTTTCAGTAACTAAGCGAACCATACTCAAAGTTGAATATGAGGTCGAATTTATACTGAAACACAAATTCATGATTGATACTTACACGTGTTGAATAACTTATGCGTGTAACACTCACCAAAAAAAATTTATCAAGTAAAATGGTTTGATCATTTTTAGTTTTATTGAGATTGGCCCAACTCTTTGTGAATAATTATGTGTCTAAGAACTTCTAGAAACATGATAATGTGGATTATTATAGCTTTTTTTTATTATTTAAAATTCAATTCCTTTATCCTAAAATATTAATTCCACCGGTAAAATTTTAAGGATAAATGATTATATCTCTAAGAGGTCTATTCAATTCAATCATGTCAAAGATATCTCTCTTCTTTGTGATATGCCATTCTTGAGAGTGGGGTTGTACGTTTATAGTTTGCTTTGACAACAATAAGTCCAAAAGGCTCACAGTTGCAAGTCTCCGTTATTAAAAAAATTCTAAATAAGTGGTGCCATGAATAATTATACCAACTATTTTGATGTAGAACAAGTGATAGAAGAGTTATTGGAGTAATGGAAACGCAAGAGCTTCAAATTGAAGCAAAATTATCTTATGAAAGTGGAGGAATCGGTCACCTCAACATATATATATATATATATATATATATATATATCTGAAGCCACCAACGGATTCAAATCATTGCTTTGGCAATGACACGTGACCAATTTTGGCTAAATTCAACCGTTTAGACTTTCAATTAGATGTAATTAGATTCTTTTTACTATTTATGGTAAGTTTTAGTTTTTAATTACTTCACAGATTTGTAACTATTTTCTCCTTATTTTATTTTAGTTTCCAATTTTACAAAATGTCCCAATTTGATTTATTCCAAATTTCTCTATTATCTAATTCTATTAGGACCAAGTATAGAAAGTATAAGAATTAGTAATTTTATATTCGAATTAGTAATTTTTAGCTTTATAAATATAATGTAATAGACTACTATTAAGCAGCTTTATTAATAATTTATCAGTTTCAAATTTTAAAAAATTCTTCTTTTATTAAGTGAGTAATCCTCATGTTGCCTGTATTTAAGAAATTTAACGTGTTCAATCATTTTTCACATTTCCGTTCTACGCCATATTTTTGCATTATACTTGGCTTTGGCAACAGGCTAAAAAATGGGTAAAATGTATTGTTATTAAAATACAATTAATTAATTCTACTTCTAAAAAATATAATTAACTTCTGCTTTTGCCATGAGTGATAATTAGAATTTAACTGGAAATTATTCAATGACATGATATATATAGTTGTGGTATTTGTGTTCTTTACAAAAACAATTGCTCATCCTGGGCAAAAACTGGTGGTATTGGCACAAAAAAGCCTGTCCTTTATTCGTCATCTTCTAGCTCTGCGTTCACCATTGCATGCTTGCTTGTAAACAGTGGATATGCATTTTTCATGTGAAGTTGTGAATTAACTCTACCAAAAGAGGCCCTTTTGGACCCAAGAAAAGTAAAGAATAGTCCCTTTCCTTCCGGGAAAGGTTTGGAATAGGAATGCAAGAGTTTACAAGAAAAAGCAACCTAAAATTTGAACATCTTGAAACCTGCAAAACCAATATCAAACTCATGATGTAAATAATGTAACAGTACTCCATTCATCATCACACAACCATTATCAATTAAACAGAAAACACCCATCATTGACAAAACTGTTTTCTAATCCATACATAGCAGCACATCAATGGCGGATGTTTGGGGAAGAAAAGGGGATGCTGTTGAAGAGTTGGTGCCTGATTCTGGTTGGTCTGAGGACAAAAAATGCCATTATCTGCTTCTTGATCTTCCTGGTATTGAAATTATGTCTCTCATTTATTCCTATTTTGATTTCTTACTCCAAATAGGAAACTAATGATATTCAAATATAATTTTTATATGAATAATGCCAAACATAACGGAATTTCTCATCCTAACCATTTTCTAATTCTTAGACACAATGTGATAGGACCCATGTGCATTTGCTATATTGAATCCCACTACCTTGTGTCTAACTGAAAGAAAAAATAGAATAAAAAATCTATTGTATATAGCAATACTCTTTTTATATAGAATGACATAACAATGGCATTAGTTTTTCTCACTTTTATGGTTTAAGGTTTCAAGATGGAGGAGGTGAAGTTTGAAATTGCTAGTGACAATCATATAATGGTCAGTGGAAAGAGGCAGAAGAGTGAAAACAGTTATGTCTGTTTTAAACATATCTATAGAGTTCCAGGAAATTCAGATATTGAGAAGACGAGTGGAGAATTTGAAGGAAGGGGATTCTATATGTAACTGTTCCAAAGCAAGTAATTGAAGAAGATGAACCCATTAAAGATGAAAATTTAGATGATGAACAAGTTTTCCATGAAGCAAGCGGAGACAAATGGATGCATGAGGCAGAAGTGGAACCCAACAAAGACGAAAATTTAGATGATGAACAAGTTTTCCATGAAGCAAGCGGAGACAAATGGAGGCATGAGACAGGAGCAAGCGGAGACAAATGGAGGCAAGAGACAGAAGTGGAACCCAACAAGGACGAAAATTTAGATGATGAACACGTTTTCCATGAAGCAAGCGGAGACAAATGGAGGCATAAGGTAGAAGTGGAACCCAAAAAAGACGAAAATTTAGATGTCGAACAAGTTTTCCATGAAGCAAGCAGAGAGAAATGGAGGCATGAGGCAGAAGTGGAACCCAACAAAGACGAAAATTTAGATCAGAAAGAAGTTTTGCCTGAAGCAAGCAGAGAGAAATGGAGGCATGAGGCAGAAGTGGAACCCAACAAAGATGAAAATTTAGAGCAGAAAGAAGTTTTTCCTGAAGCAAGCAGAGAGAAATGGAGGCATGAGGCAGAAGTGGAACCCAACAAAGAAGAAAATTTAGATGATGAACAAGTTTTCCATGAAGCAAGCAGAGAGAAATGGAGGCATGAGGCAGAAGTGGAACCTAACAAAGACGAAAATTTAGACGATGAACAAGTTTTCCATGAAGCAAGCAGAGACAAATGGAGGCATGAGGCAGAAGTGGAACCCAACAAAAATGAAAATTTAGATCAGAAAGAAGTTTTTCCTGAAGCAAGCAGAGAGATAAGGAGGCATGAAGAAGGTCTCCCAGAAAGTGTTAATGAGAAGTTAAGTAAGAACAAGGGGATCATCATAACAGCTGTGTTAGCATTTTCATTGGGAGTATTAGTAGGTATTTGGCAGAATGGGTGGCGGAACAGGCGGAGGGGCATTTCGGCAGGTGCGAACCCCAATTTTGGAACAGAGGTATTTGTAGCTGGATTATAAGGACGGATACGGCCTGCAATTTTCTCCTCCACCCGATAGGGACAAACACGCTCTTAGTATCTCAAAAATTCTCATCTCCAATCAAATGGGTAAGGGTGTAAACGTGAGTTGTTTAAGCTTGGTTTTTAAGATTAACGAGTCTTAAATTGTATTTAAATTTAGCTTGTTTATGTTTGGAACTGATCTTGAATAAGCCTCTTGTTGAGCTGAGTTAAAGTGGCTTAATTTTTTTATATATAGTATTAGAGCAATTATTACCTTATCGAGCCGAATTTGAGTCAATTTCAACAAGTTAACGAGCTTTAAAATATGTTTAAGCTTGGTTGGCTTATCTTATAAGTTGATCTCTAATAAACCTCTAACTAATGAGTTGAACTCGAGTAACTTGTTTCATTTTACAATCTTACAAAACAACAATGCGTGAGCTCTCTAATGCATTGGTGTACAAATTTCCAGTAATGGTTGTGCTTCTATGTATTACGGAATGAGTAATGATTCATTGTCCATGTGATGCCCATTGAATCAGACGATCATCATGGGTCTTACTAGTAGATCCTATCCCATGTGAGTGTATGAGTACCACGTAGAGTTCAAACACATAGACATTCAAATATTATTCATTACAAGATAATCACATTGGCATCTACATCTTCCCATGTACAGAATGACCAAAACATTTTTGGGAAAATTCCGAACAGCAAGTAGTGTCTAATTGAACTGCTAATCCTGTAAACTAATTAACTGGTACAAAATCTATGCAGTCGCAATCCTTATACAGGGAAATATATAAACTCCAAGAACAAAACTGCTGTATATTTGAACAAAATTGCACATTACAAGGCAATAAAATGCATGTTTTTCGGCTATACCTCATGGATGATTAAATATGTCGATTGAAAGTTTAAATTAAAAATGTTTAATAGTGAAACAGTGTGAACATATTGAGAAGAAGAAGAAGAAGATCACAATCAAATTCCAGACCTGCAAAAGAATTCTATACAGGAAATTACATACTAAATGAAACAGCGATCTTTCCCCTCTCACATCCATTTGTATTATCAATCTAATGACGTGTTAGGAAATAGGGTATGATCAATTTGGGTTAATATATCCTTGCATTTTTCTTCTTCTTCAATATGCACATTGCTTTATGTATTTATATATTTAGTTTGCCTCGCTTCATTGTGACTACAAGTTTGAGTCGCGGTAACAACTTCACTACTTGTAGAGGTGAGAGACTCTGTACTTTTAACCTTCCTTCAATCCTGCAATGACGAGAGTCTCGTACACTGAACTAATCTTTTTTATATTTTTCACTAATTTTGTTTTTAGAGGAAACTGACATCCATAAAGCCATTACATTAAGTTCAGGCATGGGAGAAACAGCAGATTCAGATAAAATTGAGGCTGCAACCAAAGACGAGAAGAAGAAGCATGAAAAGAAAGAGAAACATGTGGATGAAAATGAGAAAGAAGAGAAAAGGGAAGAGAAATCAAAAGACAAGAAGAAGAAAGACGAGGATGGTAAAGATAAGGAGGATGGTGGAAAGGAGAAGAAAAAGAATCTTGAAGATAAGAAGGATCCTTCGAAACTAAAGTAAAAGCTGGAGATAATCGACGCCAAGATGCAAGAACTTGCAGCTAAGAGAGAAGAAATTTTGAAACTGCTTAATGAGGTTGAAAAGAATGCTGGGAATCCAACTGGAGGAGAATCCACCACTGCCACTGCTTGAGGATACTCTTCTTTATTTTGAGAGACTTTGTTGTAGAGTGATCAATCACTGTGTTATTTTCAGGGAAACTAAAGCCCCCACAAAATTAGTACATGGTTAGCTGCCAATGAACAAGAAATCAGCATGTAAATATATTCAGATAGTAATGAAATGAACAAACATGGACGAGACAGCAATGTTTGTTGAGATGCCAATGGTAAAGATGATTGGCTGTGATGTAGTGGGGTGAAGTTGACCCTATGGGTACATGTCACACACACACACACACATAACAATACTTGCATGACTATTTTGGGGTTACTGCAGGCATCAGTTTGACAACAAAACCCATACTAAATTTCTCAGGTGTGGTAGGTAGCAGTTTACTCTCCGTTGGCACGGACTTCTCCTTCGATAGGGCGACAGGCATCCCCAAATTCAATGCTGGTTTGAGTTTCAACACTGCCGTCCTCATATAAAAAACTTAATCACCTTTGTAGGGTCCTAAGAAGTGTATGAAATTTTTTTTATCTCAACTATAATGCAGTTATGATACATTTGATAGTTTGAATGTTTTGTGTTACCGGTCAGTGAATTCTCTCACCAACACCGCCGTTGCAGCAGAGCTACGGCATGGATTCTGGAGCAATGAGACTATCCTCACCTTTGGCATCCAGCATGCCCTGTTTCCCATTTACAGTGGCAAGGTAGGATCACTTGTACAGCAGAAGTTGTTGCCAACATTGCTTTTAACTATTGCATGAGAGGTGGATGTTCTGGCTGTAAAGAGGACTGCTAAGGTTGGGCTGTCTTTGTCTCTAAGCAGTTAGGCTCCAGATTAAGCATATATATATATATGTGTGTGTGTGTGTGTGTGTGTCTGTAAATGTTACCATCTCAGTATGGCAGAAAATAATATCATTGGCAGAAACTTGGAGCATGAGCTTAGTTTCAGCAGACTTTTTTTTTGGATCGGTAAAGATATGTGTATTAAAGGAGCTTGAGGGGCCGAACCCAGTTTACAAGGAAAGGGAAAAGTTGTTCACTATGAATGATATACATATGTGTTTGTCCCGATATAGTGTATATTGTTCTATGTTGATGCAGCAGGAAATGTGAACCATGAATACAAAGAAATTCAATATCCAAAAAGGGGGAACAATCAACCTTAGTAAGAAAATAAAATCTCTAAAATTCAAAATCTGTATTTTATTAATGAGAATTGAATAATAAAGACTTAATACATCATATTTATAGAATTAGAAAACTGCTACTTTAATAGGAAACCACTACTCTTGTCCTAATCCTAATAGGACTGGGAAAAAAGAGAAATTTAGAATAAATCAAAATTGAAAACAAGATAAGATAAGAAGAAGATAGCTAACTAAAACTATGTGAAGTAATTGACAAACTAAAACTTACCATAAATAGTAAAACATGTCTACTTGAAGGTCTAAACGAGTGAATTTGTCCAAAATCCGCATCAATAGTTACTAACAAGTAGCAATGAGTTTAGTTCACTGAGCCATCTCGGATCAAAATATGGTAGTTTGGGATATGGGTATGTAGAGATGAACAGTTTCAAAACACGCCTAAACAAGTTAATTTGACCAAAATCTGCATCAATCGTTGCTAACAAATAACAACGAGTTTAATTCACTGAGCTGTCTCGGATCAAAATATGGTGGTTTGGGATATGAGTATGTAGAGATAAACAGTTTCAAAACACTTTTTGGAAGTGTTTTTAATCATTTTCATAAGACAATTTGGCTTCAATTTGGACTTCTTGCATTCTTATTATTCTCAGAACTCTTTTGTTACTAGTTCCACATCATCTGGTAAAGAAAATATGACAGTTTTCAGAAAGCTAAAACACCTCAGGATCAATCCTGCAGTGCCTGGGATTGATCCTGGCCTATGATCGATCATGACACCACATAGGATCGATCATGACTTCAATTTTCCTTTCAGGATCAATTATAAAGACAATGGTATTGATCCTAGCCTTAGTTTTTCAAGCTAGAAGACTCAACATCTTTCCCGACTCCCCCTGGGATCAATCCTTAGTTTTTCATACAAGTAAAATTGGAAATGCTACTTTTTTTATTATTAAAAATAATTTTATCAAACGGTACCTTAATTAATTAAGTGTTCAAATGGACACGTGGACATAAAAGCATGCATCAGATGTGAAACAGATGATCAGATATCAAAATTTGTTTGATGCATGTCTAGCAAGTGCCATGATGAAGAACCAAGAAATAGGTGGGCATATCATATAAGCTTGTTTCTGTGACAAATCTTTAAACTATTATAGGTACACAAGTAGCGGTAGATATAAACAAATGACAGTTGGTATGAGATGAGATCAAACCAAAACACACCCAATGCCTAGAAAAATAAACAGTAGCACGCATTAAGCCTTTTTTTTTTTTCTCCTTAAAACTGTGGGAAAGAGCATACGAAAGTAAGAGAATCAATTGTCTGCTGAAGCCTGAAGAAGTCCATCACGGATCTGAGTAGCCACGTCGCGAACGGCTCCAGGTCCATGGGGGATGAATACAGCAGAGGATTTAGAGGCAGCACCAATTTCCTTCATGGTGTCAAAGTACTGGGTGACTAGGACCATGTCCATGACGTCCTTTGCAGTAGTCCCTGGCACGTTAACTGAGAAGCCTAGAACACTATCTCTCAGACCATCCACAATTGCTTGACGCTGCCGAGCAATACCCAATCCTGAAAGGTACTTGGACTCGGCCTCACCTTCAGCTCGCTTAATTTGTAGAATTTTCTCAGCCTCCGCCTTTTCATTTGCAGCCACCCTCAGTCTTGCAGCTGAAAAAAATAATGGGTTAGAAAGAAATAAAGAAATTGGAGTGGGGTGTTCTTTCAAGCATGGTTGGAGGTAGATATTCATGTACAGCCAGCAGGAGACAGAATTGGCATTATGGAGGAATCTGCTTTGTGATCAGTTTGAAGAATTTTTGAGAGCTTTTAGAGGTTGTGTTTTTTTTTTTCACTTAGTGATACTCGGAAAGTGCTGTGATGCTGAGTGATTGGGATGGTTGGCTGAAAATCAGATTTCTACAGTTTGGTTTGGATATTAGCTCGAGGCAATTTTTTCGTTATCAAGGTTCTGGCAGAACAATTAAGGTTTAGTCAATTTTGAAGGTTGTAGTTTTTGGATCTTGTTATACTGTCAGATGCCTTTTTTATAGTCTTGCTCCGGAAGACCTTCTGCTGCTGTTTGTTTACTGTGGTGGTTTTATGCTTTTCTGATGGGTGATGATATGTAATGTTGCTGCGTTTTTAGAGCCTTCGTTTTTGAACTATTGGGTGTCATGTAGGATTAGTGTTGTTTTGCTTATTTTCTTCTTTAGTGGCTTAGTGTTTTGCATATGATTGGCTGCTTGTTTTGGTGCCAACCTAGTGGGGATTAGACTTGCATGCAATGATGCTATTGCACTTCGCCTTTTTGATATATTGAGTTGTATACCTTGTACTCTGCTTTTACATCAATAAAACATTCTTTTTGCTGATCAAAAAAAGAAAAAGAAAGAACTGAAATACAAATTTAAATTCCTTGTTCAATAAATAGCAGCTTTTTGGAATGAGAAAATGGGCTAGTACACAGTAAAAAAGCTTAATTAGGGTATTATTGATCTTTTAGTATGAATATCAATCCAAAACATTACATGAAAAAAAAATGCATCCTATTTAAGACCATTGACTAGGTAAAATACTCTTATTTCCCAGGAAACAGCAAACTATTTTGTACTTCTTTCTTATTCATATTTCAGAAAAGATAAAACAAATATGTAGCTCAATTAATATATCACAAATACATATCATACAACAAAATACATAGCTATATATATATATATATATATATATGAATATTATAGGTCCACAACATTGAATAGTTTGTTAGGCATGAGCATGCATGATTGCAGGGGGTTTTAAGTAAGATTATGTGATAGGCTTTCACCCTGCAGATCTTCTATGCCCAGAAGTCTAATAATAGAATGACGACAAATCAATCAGGTGACATAAGATATAGCCTTTCAATGCAAATGAATTGATTATTGGGACCATTTAAGGTATCTCCCTTTGCAGTCTGTTCATTATTATTTCCTGAACACTGGTATAGCCCGTACAAAATAAGTTTGGCCATCCTAAGACACAGGAAATCAGCAAATAAAGTTTGAGTGTAAACTTTACCAGCATTGATTTCGTTCATTGCTCGCTTCACGTGCTCATCTGGTTCTATATCAACAATCAGTGTTTGTACAATCTCATACCCATAAGCAGACATAGCCTGTGAGCAATTAGGAACACTAAGTGTTGAAACCAAGTTGAAACATAGGTTCATAATATCAAATTACTACCTATTCAAATAAGTTACCTTTTCGAGTTCTTCTTCAACAGCTTCGGCAATTTCATTTTTTTGCTCAAAAGCATCATCCAAATTGAGTTTTGGAACACTAGCTCTAATTACTAAATACATGGAGAAGAAAAACCCAGCTCAGCTTATCGTGGTATAATCTAAATATGACAACTAAAACAAATAACCATCTTTTTAATAAGAACTTCACACGCTCATCTCTGCATATCAATCATGACTTTAGGTCAGTACCATCAAAAACATAGGCCTGGATTTGGCTCCTCGTGTTGCTGAGCTTGTAGAAAGCATCGCTTGCCTTATCTGCCAGGGCACGGTACTGTACAGATGCTACAACATTGACAAATACATTGTCCTGCAAACAAATGACCACACCACTGATCTTTCAATTCCACTTCTACATTGGCACAATAGATATTTTCAGATTATGCTACAGAAAAATGAAAATAACTTTAATATTAAAATTAAAAATATTAATTATTATAGAACAAATAGGATGAACCATGTTTACAGCTGGGGAAAGAGATAGACCTTGGTCTTGGTCTCACAGCGAACATCCAACTGCTGCAGCCGAAGAGAGAGATGGCCAGCCAGCTGACATCCAAGAATCCAAGGTAGGCAATGGCATCCTGGTTCAAGAACTTCTTCAAACTTTCCAAACCTCTCCTTAATAGCAACGGTGGATTGATCGACTTGTGTGCAACACAACAGATTACCCATGCTTTCTAGATTGACCGTTAGAAAGACCAGTGGTTAGTATGTCACTTAATATCCCACAAAACTTTCTCATATAAACTCCGGAAAACCCTCACCCCTTTACAATCCTTAAGGATAATTCATTCTCACAGTGATTTAGTGCTCTTTAACAAGTCAAATATTTACTTTAAATATATAGTAAATTCAAACTTGGGTGATAAATGAAAATGGTCTATAACATAGGTGGAAAAAATAAGTAAAATCAGCTTTTACAAAAATATGCAGATTTACATAATATAATCCTATGTTTAGCAAACGATTCCAAGTTCAATTTCTCCCAATAGTCTTGAGTTTTTACAGTGAGCCCAGCATATGTTTTCAGCAAAATGAAGCCCAAAAGGCTAAACAAACTTCATATGATTCCCTAAACATCTGATTTACCTCTTTGCACATATATGACAATAATGTATCTATAAAAATATGTACACTCGGTAACAATTCCACAATCTGTAAACTGATTTATGTAAAAATCAGTAAGATAACTTATACAACATCAAAGTTTCATTCTTTATCAAGTCTAATTACTGTACCCGCCTAACTGAAAAAGAAGAGGAAGAAATAGAAATCAACAAACAACTAAAGACAGATTATAATAACACTATCATGCATGAAGGGCCTTCAGTTCTCCAAAAAATAAACAAATTTTGGCAGTGTTCTAAAGAGTTTTTAACCAACAACTCCAAATTAAGGGCAGTCACAGAACCACAAGTGGTAACAAAAACATATATTAATTCAGAAGAACCCTAGAAACATTTGGTAATGTTCGAATACAAAGTGGAACAAAATTACAAAAAAAAATTTAGAATACACCATCCCAAGTTAATTTGATAAATCAAAACAAACTCTACTTGATTGTGTTAAATTAAAATAAAAAGAACCCCAATGTCACAGTATATACCAGAAAGAGAGAGAGACTTACATTCAATAAAAAAGAAAATTCAAGATGAGAACTATAACTCATACAAGGCAGAGTTAAATAGGATTTATATAGGACCATAAGCACATAACAACTTGGTCCAGCGAAACATCCCTATAACTGCTATAATTACTCTTTTTTCATTAATTTATTATTAAGATAGATAATGTTGGAATCTTCCCACCATAAGAATTGAGAAGTCAACCAATAACATGCTTTTCTATATATATATATATATATATATATATATATAGATATATAAAATGAGCTGTACCAATGACCGCTGACGAAGACTCTGAGAAGCTTCACTACAAAAAATATGAAACCCACAAGAAAAGTTTTAAATATTAATTTCTTATTTAATTAATTAAGCATCCCTATTTTATATGTTATATTTGTGCTGGTGTATGCCTCACTCTCTGTATGAATGTATGTATGTATGTGTGTGTGTGTGTGTGTGTCTATATATATATTATTATCATGAACAATGATCTGGATTGGAATTTATGTCTGGACAAAGGATAAACTTCAAAGTAGCCGTCACAGGGTGTATAATGAATTACAGCAATTATGGTCTCCATCAAATATCAATTTTAAGTTCATTTAATTAGTGAGAAATAAACAAGAAACAAGAGACATTACGAATTTGAAAAGTAATGATCCAGATAAATCAAGTGATGACAAATGAGTAATACTCTTTGATGTAATTAATTGACAACCAAACAACAATTAGCGTTCGTTTGCGTATTCGTATGCTTGTTCATCTGCATTCTCACTGAAAAAAACAAAAGGATTGATGAAGACATATTAAATAAATTAAATTTCCTGAATCTATGAATGTATTAATGCATTCTCAAATTACTAATGTATTCTTTCAGAGAATAAAATTAATGGGTAAAATTTTAAAAAGAAAAGGTTGGAAAGAAACCCAAATATGAAGTTGCAATGAAAGAGGAGAAAAGGGGATTTTAAAAGAGAATTGTAAAGAAACCCAGAAAAGAAATTGCGAATGAAAGAAGAGAAGAATATATACCTGAAAAGAACAGCAAAAGGCGGCCACTTTTCTGTTTCTTTGTATATATTTTCCTTGCAAAGTTGGACCCTCCAAGAATGAATGAAATTGAAAGGGGACTGTGTAGTTGAGCAAGAGAGAGAGGGCTGTATTATTAGCAATTTAGCATAGGAGCGTCTACTAAAATTTTCTTTTACTCAAATAGTGTGGAGTACACTCAGTCACTCTGTACCCGCCAAATCATCGCCTGGATCTGAGCTGAGAGTGTCTCCATTTTTAAATGAAATGAAATATCTGAAATGTCTTCATTTCACTCGCCAGCACACTCTATAAATGTAGGAAAATGTTTTTTTTTTAAATATTTTAGTGTACTTTGCTATGAAGGTTTCGTTTATCTTTAAATATTTTAGTGTATTTTTTTATAAATGTTTTTTTTAAAGCATTTTAGTATATTTTATTATAATTGTTTTATTTTATAAAAGCCTGCATATCTTTCAAAATATAAATGATTGTTAAAAATCTTTTATGAATGTTGAAAATGAGAATGAGTATAGTAAAAAAAATGACATAATATATTTATAAAAAAATTTATCTATTACGGATATTACCATTTGAAAAAAAAAACGGTAATATTTGTGTAACTCTCAGTTGTGATTCAAACGATTCTTTCTTTTAATAATATTTTAATTTAATTTATTACTTAATCGAGTGAAATTCAATCGATAAAATAGTCGAGTCAAACCAAAACAATAACTTTTGTTGTCGAAACATCTGGAGACTAAATTTTTTACGTAATTGTTCAAACTATTGCTGAGAAGGCTAAATTTGCCAAGACTTTTAGAGTTACTCTAATTTGAAAAATACTTAAAATGTTTGTTATAGATTTGAATATCCGATTTTTTTATATGTATATTTATGTAAGATTAAAGTAACCAATAAATCTTCTTCACAATTCTATGAATTGTTTGCACTTTGCACATGACTACTTTCACTAAAATCAATTTTATTGATTACTCAAATGAAATTGAGAATTGTATACTAAACTCACGATACATAATTTCTTTTATTACTATTGAAGGGCCCCCTTCTATTTAGTTTTTTTTTTTTTTCAACTATTGATACTTTATCACTCGATGTGTGTGCTACATGTTATTTGGAGAAGCAACTTAAATGCAAAATTGCCTTTGGGAAATTTTTTTTTAGGTAAATAATACTGATTTTTTTTTAAATTTCTGACATT
Source organism: Nyssa sinensis (assembly GCA_008638375.1). Classification (NCBI taxonomy): domain Eukaryota; kingdom Viridiplantae; phylum Streptophyta; class Magnoliopsida; order Cornales; family Nyssaceae; genus Nyssa; species Nyssa sinensis. Next base: position 10,328,828 of record CM018036.1, on the reverse strand, counting down.
TACAATAATTTTTTCTAAAATTTTTAAAAATATATTAATATTTCTTACCTTACATAATAATATATAGATATTTTTTTTTCAATCATTCTTTTTAAAATGAAAAAACTACCATTTTCATGTTTTTTTTTTCATTTTAAATTTTAACTATTTTTTTTTTCATTTTCTAAATAAATATTGATAAAAATCTTAAATTTATTTTTTATATAAAATAAAAATAAGTTAGTTATCTTAAATTTATTTTTATATAAAATAATAAAAAAACTTTAAAAAAAGTTAGAAAAAATTTACCAAATTAAAAAAAATACAAAACAAATACATAAAATGAAAAAAAATTAATTGGAGGGGGATATATGTATATTATTATGTAAAGTAAGAGAGGTCAGTGTAATTTCAAAAACTTCAAAAAAATATCAGTATAATTAACAAAAATTTTAAGAGAGATCAGTATAATTTATTCAAAATATTTAAAAATTATATATTTTTTTGTAATAATAATTTTGTACGTTTTATGACACAACTTTTATCAATACAAATGTAAAAGTAAGAGTACAAAAGTTGTTTCCAACAAATCATACCCAACTTGATCTCTAGCATAAAATTATTAAAATGACCCTCACCCGCTCATTTGAAATTTTTGTTTTGATACAAAATCTCCGCTTTCCTTGATGTTACTTCATTTGCATGAATTTACACGGCAATTATCAAACTTCTACTTAATAATGTACATGACACTCTAAAAAATTCAGTCACATTCAAAGAAATTTCGTGTGTGTGTGTGTGGGGTACAGATGGAAAATACCCAGAAAATGATTCCAAAAACTTTCCACTTTCCCATCATTTTTCTTCAGCTGTTTTTTCCCCTCTTCATTTTCAACCTTTCCGACTCAGAAAATCAAACAAATATGATTGAACTCGAGTTAAAACCGATAAAGAAAATCAATTCCAAAGTTTATATAATTCAAATACGAAACAATCAACTAACTGGTAACAATCACAGAAAAACTCTATGAGATATGGAAAAATTTGAAGGAAAAATAATTTATATATTTTCTGTCAATAAAAAATTGAAAGATAACAATTCTTATACTAATTTATCAATTAAAAAAATTATTTTTTGGACCATCAACTGGAATTGAAATAAAACAAAAATTACTTTTTGTATGTAAAAACAAACAATAATAAAACAGAAGAAGAAGAAAAGGAAACGGAATGAAAGAAAAAAGTTTTAGTAATAATATTTTTCTTAATTTTACTAAATTGAATGTAAAATGATGCAAGTCTTATAGATTGGAAAAAAATAGGAAAAAAAAAAGGAAAAAATAATATTAAAGAAAAATGAAGAGAGAACTCGACTCTAAAGGGTTGGGGTAGGCGTAATTTGATATATGGGTACAATAATAATTTAGAAAAAATATTAAAAAATTCTTAAAATAATTTTTTTAATCCAAAAAATTTATGATACATATTTTTTTTTTTATCTAAAAAGTCCAAAAATTTTTTTTTAATACAAAATGTCAAATTGTTAACTTTCGTCTTAGTACCGTTAAAAAATATTACTGATTATACTAAAATGGCCTTCAAAATACATTTAAAATATATATATATTAAAAAATATATAAAATAAAATTTTCAATCCCAAAAAAGCATAACATTTTATAAAGTAAAAATTTATTTTTTAGGCATTCTAGATAAAAAAAAATGTTATGTTTTTTTTTAATTGAAGAATTTGTTATATTTATTATTTAGTATTTTTTAAAATATATTTTGAAAGTTATTTTAGTTTAATCAATAATATTTATTAACGGTGTTAAAATAAAAGTTAATAATTATATTTTTTTCTTTAATTTTTTTTAATAGATATTTTAGATAAAAAAATATATCGTGAAACTTTTAGATTAAAAATTTTATTTTAGGAACTTCACTCAACTCGTTACATTTTAAAAATTAATAGATAATGTGTAACCGAATCATAGTTGAAACGATGTATGTTAATTATATATACTTTGTATAATATTTTTTATTGTAATATATTTTGGTGTACATGGCAAAAAAAAAAAAGTGTTTTAGTGAATCGTGTCCGCTATGTAACTAATGAATCTAACCAATCTCTATGTGACAACTATAAAATAAAGTTGTAAATTTGATTTATTTAACGTCATATTTGACAATGATAACCCACTTTACAAGTGCCACGTGGTGATTGATTGGGTTTTACACTTATGTGATAATAGACCGCTTTATGTAAAAATTTCTCTACATAAAGCATCTAAAAAAAAAATCTTATTATTTTTGTTTTTCCTTCATGTTTTTTGCGATAGTTAAATAATTTTAGTAAAATGATTTCTTTTCCATTAATAAATTCAAATAGACTTTTTTTACTCCATTTTTTTTTTTTGTGTGAATTCAATAAAAAGGAAAAAAAGGATTGAACCTTTAAAGGTGGAGATGCGGGGTATCGATCCCCGTACCTCTCGCATGCTAAGCGAGCGCTCTACCATCTGAGCTACATCCCCTGTTGTTTTAAACGCCGTAAACATCTATTATAGATAAAGAGCACAGATCTAACATTCGTCCTCCATTTTCCTTCTCACTTTCCGTTCGAATTTGCGACCATTCCCAAAGCAACACCGTAAACATCTATCATAGATAAAGAACACAGGATCTAACATTCGTCCTCCATTTTCCTTCTCACTTTCCGTTCAAATTTGCGACCATTCCCAATTTCCCACGAGCCTTCCTCAGATTCCGAGCTCGTCAATCGTCAAACAAATGGCACCGTAAAGGTGTTTCTCTCTCTTAATATATATACACGCACGTATGTATATGAATTCTGTTGTAATTTCGATTCTGTTACATTTTGTACAAGTTTTGGTTTGCCCATTGTAAATTTGGTTCACTTTATTCTGTATATGAGGGAAGATGCTGATACATTTCACTCTCCTAAAGTGAGGAAAGGTGTTGACTGTTTAAAGATTATTTATTTTTCATATTTATCATTGCATTGCCACTGTTTCTATTGTTCTTATTATTTCCATAATCATTATTGTTTGTAGTTTTTGTTTATTTCTATTGTTCTTATTATTTCCATAATGATTATTGTTTGTAGTTTTTGTTGATAATTGATAATACTAATTTTCATGGGTTTAATTGTTCATGTTGTTATGTTAATCGTGCTATACATATTGAGTAATGTCAATGGAAATTAATAAACCAAATCCCATTCCATGGCATTGTAAATTGTATAATGTGATAGATTGACGACTACTCTTAATCTGTTGAACATTAGTTGCAATAGTACTAATTTTAATGGTTTTAATTGGTTATGTTGTTCATGTTGTTATGTTAATCGCGCGCGTGTGTGTGTGTGTGTGTGTGTATTGAGCAATGTCAATGGAAATTGATAAACCAATTCCCATTCAGTGGCATTGTAAATTGTTTAATGTGATAGATTGGTGACTACTCTTAATTTGTTGAACCTTAGTTGCAATGGTTCTCATCCCATAAAAACAACAATTAGATTAGTATTGAAGGATTTGCTTTTCTTTTAATTATATACTTAATTCTTATTGCTTTAAGTGTTTATGTAAGTCATACTAATGTTATTTTCATGGTGATCTTCGAAAAAAGTGGCATGGACACCTATATAAAAGTGCCAAAATTCCAAATGTTTTATAACTAATTTTTTACTTTGAACACTTTGCCAACTCTTAGCCAACATGCATTGAATAAGCAATGGACAACTCTGGGATATGGCATTCCTTTGTTTTAGAAAATATCATAATATTCAATTTATGAACTAGTCCTAAAACAAGCTAGATATTTGAAGTTTTCAACTTTTTTGGCAAAGTGCCTTGCACAATTGCACAAGAAAATAAACATTCATAGTAATATTAAGTGTGCTAATTTGATAACAAATAATCCATACTCATACAAATATAGTAAGAATTGAGGAAGATAACCCCAAGAATTGTAATAAGAGTACCAATAGTCTACAATTTTTAACTAGACGATGAAAAACTATGACCATTTCTTATTTGCGGATAGGGAAGACCTATCAAATAAATTGCATGGCAAGGACTCTGAGGGCCTATTCATTGTTTGAGTTTCCTATTAATTATCAGGACTCGTTGATCTGTACTTTTGGTGATTGACCCAAAAGAAATAATGCAATAAATTCAATCCACTTAATATGCACATTAGCCAGTAAAACCTCTCGAGGTGATAATGATTTAAGTTGCTACCAAAGAGCCATGGTGTGTGCTGAAAGGTACCTGTGACTCTATTGACTATTGATATGAGCACTGAGCTGAGGTAGTACCCCACTGCTAATGAGGCCCAAGATAGAGCTGTGGCCAAAGACCTCATGCTAATTGGTGCTTCTGTGAAGAAGAACTCCATCATGCCAGCCAAGCTGAAAAGATCAGCTGATCCAAGGAACAAGTATTGCAAAGCCACCCAAAGGAATGTGATGGGCAGAGGTTCAGTGGAATTCAGTAGTCCAGCTTGGGCTGCAACCCTCTTTCGTTTCATCTCCACCAGAGCTGCAACAGCCATAGCCACAATCGAGAGAACTAGCCCTGTCCCAATTCCTCTGTAAATGGGTGATACCCATTTCAGTTTTGGTTACCTTCCTAGCAAATGGGATGATGATGTGGTTGTAGACCGGTGCGAGGATCATGATGAAGAGGACAGGAAATACAGGTAGAGAAGCTGGTGGTACCCTTAAGGAGCCAATCTTAGTGTTCATGGTGGCTGCTTGTTGGACTGAAAATGTGGAAAGCTGAGCTAGGCAGCAGTTAAGCATAATGGTAGACATGAAGATTGGGAGGGTCTTAAGCACTATCTTCACATCTTCCACTTGTGTTATAGTGCATTCTAGTGCTGGATGGACAGGCTTGTTGATTACTGCTCTATTAAGGAACTTAAGGTCTTCTGTTGTAGTATGAACTTGTGCCCTTTCTTTAGCATGACCTTCTTCCTCACTTGTATCAGTTGTATAGGATGGGCTTATGTTCATGCTCACAACAGAATTGCTGGGATTCCTAGAAACACCAGTGTTGTAAATTGCTGCAGCCAAAACCTGTTGTAAATAAGAGCAAAAAAATGGTCCTTTCAGCTAGCATTCGTTATGCAGTTTAGAACTAGACAATAGCTACTTATCTGATTCTACAGCTTACCTTGAATATGGTTGTAATAGGGCTTCCTGTGGGGATTTTGGTCCGGTAAGTAGCGGAGCCAAGAAGGAAGATTGGGATGGAGATTAATATTGTTGCAGTGGAGATCCCAAAACCCCACTGCCAGCCTTTGTTGTCTTCTATCCACACCACAAAAGTCACAGCAATTAGTGCCCCACATGAGAGGCTGAACACATAGTAGTTGAAGAATGTCGATCTCAGCTTCCTCTCCTTTGGGTTGTTCTCATCAAACTGCTCAGCTCCATGTGGGGCAAGGGAACCTTTAATCCCACCTACACCCAATGCTACCAGATAGAGGCCTGCAAAAAATAGCACTGCTTTCCCTCCATCGACTTCCTGGCATGGAGTGTTTCTGTTGGCTGATACACAGATTGGTGGTTTCAGTGAAGGCATTTGAGCTTGCAGTGTGAGTATTACCAGACCCTGTTCCAATAGTCCAAATCAGTTGAGGGCATGTTAGTGAGATTTACATGGATCTAATGATCCTTATTTTTTGGAGAATAAATTTTCAGTTGTCTAATTTTGTGACTCCAGAGAAGTGCTGCACCTGCCTGTCTGTATTTTGGTCACTTCAACCAAGTGTTAAACAACCAAATAACCTCATAATGTTATCTCAGTGCGCAGGTTGGTCTACTCTTCTAACTACTGAAGTTGGAGGTGAAAGATTTTAACTGTGGTGCATGATTTCATTCACTCAGGTTGCATTAGACTGTTAGGTCCATTAAATTATGCTTGTTCTTTTGATTGAAGCATTGCTTTGGTATTTACCGACTGGGATTGTTTTGTAGTGCACTACATTACAACGATAGGAAATATATTTCTTTAAAGGGCTAGCTTAGTGCACAAGGTTCCCGCCATTGCGGGGTTTGGGAAGGGTTAGATGTACGCAGCCTTATCCCTGCAGTGCAGAGAGGTTGTTTCTTTCCACCTATCAAACATCACATAAAAGCAATGTTAGCACTGCATGCGGGACCTAGCTAGTTCAACCAGGAAATGTGATTGGGCAAAAACTTAGTATTAGGGCACATGGACACTCATCTATTATTTCTGTTTCTTTCTCAAATATCGTTAAGGGTGGACATCTGGTCCCTACAAGTGACAAAGCATTTCCTAAAATTTTGAAAGACAAGTGGGAATAAAAATATATTATGGTAGATTATCAGATTGGAGTATATGCATACTACTACACCTTAGCAGTACATATGGTCCATGTCTCTGCACAAAACTGTCAGTATGCCTTTCATCCTTCTAGAAGAAATGGTAGAGTTTCTCCAGTGGTGAGTCATATTCACCCATGGGCTCTGCCCTACTTAAGGTATCCCAAAAAGGGACCTCGAAAGTTCTGGTACTTTCTCTTCCTGCCCAACTTGTCAGCACTAGTCACTGATGGGAACCTTGCCATTTGAAAAACAGAGTTTTAATCTCTAATCTTCCCATTTTGCTAAATCTATGGATTTACATGGATAATAGCAGTGCAAGCAATGGGTTGTAACCATGGAATTTGAACTTGAAATAGCATACCTATCTAATCATGATATGATTTTATTCTCACCATAAGTTCTATTGTAGCACTTGTTAGATAGATGCAATAGGTGCAGAAGAAAGCATACCTATCTAATCATGTTAATTAAATAAAAAATTCATTGAGAAACTTTGGTCATTATTTTATTCTTACCATAAATTCTATTGTAGCACTTATCAAATAGATGAAATAGGTGGTGAATAAAGCATCAGATAAGAAGCCCCCGAGGAGACCAAGGAGGAAAGCCGTGCCCATGAAATTGGTAACAATGTTGGCAGAACTGGATGGTGAAAAATGCATGACCTTCGACAGATAAAGCACAAGGTTGCTTGCATTGGCCAGGTATGCTAGGTTCTCCAATACCTCCACAACTGAAGGTTTTTACAATAAAAAAAAAAAAAAAGGGAAGAAAAATCACATAAGTTCATGTCATATCCTTTGTTTTCCAGTTTAAAAAACAATAATATATAAATCTAGTCTTCCTCAGAAAGTTCCTATATACAGTAAGTGATATATAGTTTTCGGAAAGCTCAACAATTGAGTTTTAGTATCGTACTTGGTTCAAGAAAGAATGTGAAAATGTGCTGTTAGTAATAGAAGCTGTACTAACCCAAAACAAAGGAGGCAGCAAGCATGCCGCCATGACGCCCTTTCATGGCAGGTCTATTTCTCCAATCTACATAGCCTTCCCATTTGTTTAGCTGGTGTCCTTCGTCCTACAACAGTAATCCAAAAAGAATTTAGAACAAAGCAGTAAAGAGAGGGAACACAAAAGACTGCTGGAAATAAAAGAATAAGAGCATGAATGCCACCATTTCTTTTCCTAATTTGTATGAGATGTCTGGCTATAAGAGACTTGATCAATTTTTTATTTTGAATCTAAGATGGAGTGATGGATAGAGTCATATTTAAATAACATGAAGATAGGTTGCTCCAACACAAGTGGAAAGGTCTAGACTCGGTGAAAATGACTATACATTCTCATGGACCTCTTTGCCCTAACAGTGTTGGTGCTCACATTCCTATCCACATGCGGCTCGCATGCATGCGTATGTGTGTGAGAAATAAGAGACTCTTAAGTCTTATCTAGGATCTCTTGTTTTAAATGGGAGATATTTAAATTTTCAGAAGGAGAACTAAGGAAGTGAGGAATCGATTTAAGATTTTTTTTTTGGAGGTGAGGGGGTGAGACTTCCTTGGTCAGGTGGGGCACTGGAGCATTGGAAAAGAAAAAAAGAAAAAAACCTTTAAGAATGTACTTTGCTTGAATATATATTGAAGGGAATCATTACTTAATGCAATGATAAAATGCTTGAGCTATCAAGCATGCGGGTTGAGTATGAGAACAGCCACTTTAAACAAAAATAAGGTTAAGTTATCTCTAATTTATCCCTCTCGACACCTTGTGTAAGTGAGAGGTGATTTTCCAACTAGTAGAATGACTTCCAAAATAGAGAAAAAATGTGGTGTTAATTGGTTGTTTGAATGGAGTGTGATGTAACTTGTCGATATATGTAAAGCGTGAGGTAATAAAGATCACAAGATGCCATCAGAATTTCATGTGCAAGTGGACCTGATGATTAAATGAGGACATAATGCTATGGTACGTCTCTGAAGGTAAAGTTAGAGTCTAGCTTTCCAGACATACCCCACACCCACATTGACACCCCACAATCACTCACCATGGTAGTGCTAAGAGCACTGTGTCTTAAATCTAATCTCAAGGGATCAAAGCTTTGTCTCCTTGCAGGTTATCTCTTTGTTATTTTATTATGATCTTTCCTGATAATAGGAAAATATCCTCATTTTTTGTAATATAGTCCTGGAAAAAGACTCATCCTAATTGTTTAGGTTTGGCTACATGGATTGTATTTATGGCCTCTTCTTTGTGAAATCAAGACACTTTGATTAATTGTTGTCCCAGTTTATTTGATATCTATCCTTTATTGTGTCCTTATAGACCTTCTGATCCACATATAATTCCTTCTTAGTACTGTTGGACTGTTTTCTTAATGCTTTTCCATTAATCATGTGGTTTTGCTTGGTCTTATCAGTGTCCAATCTGGGCCATCTGTAATTTCCTTTCCCTTGATCATCCAATGAGTGGACATTATATTTCTGAAAATTATGGGGATGCATGATCTAGGAGATCTCTAAATTGGGTAGCTGGAACTCCTTCTATGGTGGGTCCTACCAGTTCAGCATTTACTCTCATGTACCTCTGCTCTGTATTAGTTTCTCCTCATTGAATCAGCTGAAGGGCACATTTGCTGGGAGAAAAAAAAAAGAAGGCATAGTTACAGATGTAAACAATTTTTTGGCTACGATGAAAGAAAGAAAACTAGAGACATGGCCAGGTTTGTATTTTTGTCTGAGTAGAAGATGCTGTGGGTGAGGCTAGGGGTAAATTAGTTGTCTTAGTCATGGTGTAGAATATCAATATTATATCATCTGGTGGATGAACAGTAAAACAGGTATATATACTACACAATTGATGATGGTGAATGGATTAGTATGGATTGTTAGCTAGTTGCTAATATTTTTGGTAGATGAATGACATCAATCTTCAATTCTTCGTTTCTTTACAGTTTTTACAAAAACACTTTAACTCCACTTGTCTTAGTGGTTCCTTTCTCAATCAAAGAAAAAGGTGTAATATAATGACTTCATTTCATCCTCAATACAGTTCCAGATTCTTATTCTCCAATATTGTAGAATCTAGACTTTCTAAGGTGGCCTTCTTGGAGTGAAGAATAATAGTGTTCTTATATTAATTCAATCTGATTGTTAGTATTCCTTGGAAATTAACACTTATTAACTCCACTTGTCTTGTTGGTAGCTTTTTCAACTACCTCATTTCATCTTCGATACTGTTCCAGATTCTTATTCGCCAATCCTGTAGAATGTAGACTCTCCAAGGATGCCTCTTAAGGTGAAGAATAATAGTTCTCTTATATTAATTCAATCTACTTGCAAGTATTCCTTGGAGATTATCTGAAGATTCTTGCCTTAGCAAGGTTCCTTGAATTTAATAAATGTTTGCAATTTGCAACATGATTTCTTAGATTAAGGTCATCTTATTTCTGGATATGCTTAAATGATAAAATGTGGTGATAGATTATATTCGATGGAGATCTCGGTTTATCTTACTTTAGTCCTCATTTAAGTGCTTGCAAAAAAGAGAGAGTCAATGTTCATGATGTATGGGTATGACCCATCAAATGGTACATTCCAATCCTTATTTATTCTAATCTGAATTGCAAGATTAGTGATGGTTGAGATTGGAATAAGGCTAGGATGAGTTTCGTCTTTGCCAAAGTTGCTAGTCTCAGGTTGAGGACATGGCTGGGGTTCTTTCCTGTAATCTCATGCTATGAATATACTTTATATCCTCATAAAATAACAAGATAAAATGAGACTTTGATTGGATATACTGGAAAACTCCTATTGCCTTGTGCTGGTGGAACACAATCTGAGCATGCTGTTTCCGACTTTAGAAGATTCCACTGTTGTAATGAAGGCTTTTGTTAGGGACTTTGGGATTCTGGAATGGCCTCTTATCATCTACTTTGAACTAGTTTGAAGTGAAATTTGTTGCATTCTTATGTGGAGCCTGCTAAGAATGATGAGTGGCTGACAGCTTATGCACCATTAGGTGAGGTCTGAGAGAAGGGCCAAGTAATATTTTTTTTTTTTGTTAATTAGCTTTACCTATCTGTAGTAAAAGGTGAAAGAATAGTTCATGCATGCTCACATTCCACCACTTGGCTGCAGTTTTCCCTTTCCTTCTCTCTTATAGTCATGTTCACCATTAACTTGATATATATTGTGGGTTCGTTCTCTAACAGTTTAAACTTTTGAAACAACTAATGATCTAATATAATATCAAAGCTATGGTTAAGTGAGAGTTTACGTTCAAGTCTCTCTCCTATTCTGCAGTGTGAGGTTTGCACTTATTCAACTTGTTACGTTGGGTTCACTCTTGCTCTTGCATTATGTTACGTTAGGTTTACTCTCATTCTTGCAATTTTACTCTGTTACATCAGTGTGCTATCTCTCCACATACTTTCTACTCCACATGCTAGCTTTGATGAGAAAGACTCTTGCAGAGAATGCTCGAGGGTGCCCAAATTTGTCGGTTGAAAGTTAGGGACCTACTACCCAGAAATAGCAGGCGGTGCTTGTGTTGTAGCTGACTAGCTGCCCTTATCAATAAGCCAATGGGCTTTGTTGAACAGTGTACTTTATTTTCTGGATGGACCCAATCTCTCCCACAACTCAGTACCTTGTCCTGGCCTATGACCTTACCGGCCAGGGCAGAGGCCTAATTGAATTGAACCATGGACCATTTGTACCACACAAACATGAAGGACCACAACCCAGGGTGAAGCTCTCTCTCTCTCTCTCTCTCTCCCTGTCTCTATCAATGCTATGATATTCTGTCTCCTATCATTTGATGGTTTCAAGTTTTCAACACAATTTGTTATGTTCTCAATCAAATTTTGTTACATTTGCTTAAGATATTGCCGTGGAATTCACAAATTGAAGCTAGCCTTTTCATGCACTTGATTTTATATTAATCTTATAGTTAAATGCTAAAATAGAAAGATTTTATTCAGAACAGAAACAAACCATGTAAAAGAAAACCTACAAGTTCCAACCAATGATGTAGGGGACACTATCCTTTGCCCCCCACTTCAATATAACTGGTGGATGTGAAATCAAACCAAGTCTATGGATCGAACGGCGATCACATCATGCCAGATATTTTCAGGTGTGATTATCTTCATCCATGTCAACTGTTTTTTTCAATGGAGTGACAACTAGAGGGGCTCAAGCCCATTGAACTTGTGAGAGCACATGCTTATGGTGCTGAGTTGAGTCATGGGGTGTAGAAAAATGTTGTACTTCAAGTCCTCCAATCTGGGCATGTCCTCAAACTAACATGGACTTGACCTCGTAGGCAGAAAATGATCTGCAAAACACTATTTAGCCCATGATATATTAGGAAAGGAACCAACTTTATTGATATGCAAATGCAAGTGCATTGTGCAGATGTGGTCCATTGCATTCTACTTACATTTCTTGTGAAGTTAGCCCAGTTTGTGTAGTGAAGCAAACCCCAAGGAACATGAAAAAGTGTCATTCATCTGATGACTGTAGAAGGGTCTTACAACTTTGGGTCTGTGATTAAACTTGAACTGCTATTTTTATTTAAAGTATTCTCATTTTTTCTCACAGTGAAGATTAGATCAATTTTGACCCCATCTGAGGCAGCTTTTGTACCTTTATTTTTGCGTTTGCGAGTACATAGTATTCTCAAAAACACGTTTAGTTGTGTGTTGGGAAGTAATCTCAAACACCCACTACATTCCGTGGACGTTGTAAATCTTGCTACTGTATTCTTAATATGATCTACTTAATTTTTATTTATACTAAACAATTGTTACAAATACTCAACAACTGATATTATTCACAGGTTCAATGAGGCAAGAATGATAGAAAAGGGGGGACTTTCTCTGTTGGTGGCTTGATTTGAATCAAATGAAGTCTATGGATCAAATGAGATCACGTCATCCCAGATATTTTGCAGGTGTGATTTTCTTTATCCATATCAACTGTTCTTTTCTCATAGAGTGACAACTAGAGGGGCTCACTCCCACTCAACTTGAGACCACATGTTTAAGGTCACTTGATTTGAGTCATGGCATCAAAGGAAATGCTGGACCTCATGTGCAGTGAACCGCTCCATCAATGGGCCATCTCATGGCTGTGGTGCCGACCAAAACAGTCTTGCCCCATTGATATAGGAAAGGACCCAACTCTGTTGATATTAAATTCAAAATCCGAAAACAACCCCAAAACACGAGAAAGTGCCATCGATTTGTATGTGTTTTTCTTTTCTCTATAATCCAGGAACCGACCCCACCAACCGAATCTTTCGGGACCGTATTTGGCCGGTAAGCCTAGGCCCCCCACCGAGCCTTTCGGCCAGGATTTTTTTCTAAGTGGGTGGTTCGACCTTGGACCTCACAAGACCTGTCGTGGAGCCCCAACCATTTTCAATCCCTCAGGGTATGTATCATTTTGAAAGTACTTTTCTTGCTTCTGAAAGTGTTTTTTTTTCTTAAAAAAAAAAAAAAGAGTTAAAAGGAACAATCTCCACCACTGATGATAGCACTATCATTACTGTTACTACAACTAATATCATTATCTATAATCTCTTTCACATCACTGAAGCACTACTGTTTCATGTCGCTATTGTTACTCCACTACTACCTTTGATATCACCATCACTCAGCACATAAAAATACTTTCTTTGCTTTTCAAAACAATAGAAAGAATTTTTTTGATTTTCTTTCATTATTCCTGTTAGTGTTACTGGTTCTTGTAATTTTGGACCACCTTTAGTCATAGTGGACAAGCTATCAAAAGAAGACAGATAAGAATACAGAAACCAACACTTCTCTCTTTTACGAATTGGCAATTGAATGAAAAGAAATGAATATTGCAATGTGGATGTCTCCTTCAATGGTTGTCAGATTTAAATATTTTCAGTCAAATAGCCACTGTGCTGTCATATGTTTTGGGGGGCCTTTTAAGCTTTGGACCACCATTACTGAAGCTTTGTATACGCTACTCATTCTACAAAAGTATATAACTTGTCTGAGTTGCTTGACGTAATGGTAAAGTTATTTCATTGTAATTTATGAGTCATAAGTTTGAGTTGCGAAAACAGTTTTTCTGTTTGCGTATATCTAACTTTTTTAGACTCGCAGTGATGGACTTGAGCTAACAATTTTTTTAATATAACTTGAGAGAAATCAAGTTTAGCACATCTTTGATACCCACAAAGTGAATTATTTATGATGAATTGAGATCTTTTATGGTTTTAAATTCAGACAATTTTCTTGACATATTGTTGAATGTTCAACATTAGGACTACTAATGGATCAAATCTTAATTTGAATTCAATCCATTTATTTAGATATGGTACAAATAATTTAATTTGATGATCTGATTTGAATTCAATAATTACTTTAATTAAATGGATTGAATATGGACAATCTAATTCGTTAATGACCCGATCTGATTAAATATTTAATGTTAAATATTAAACTATATAAGACTTTCTTGAGTTGAGTAAATTTTACATATTATACATAATATATATTAATATTATTATTGAATCGAATTAGATTTGATTCATTAGGTAATAAATTTGGATTTGAATTAAGAATTTATAATCCCTCATAAAATTTGATCTGATTCGATAATTTTCTTAATAAATAGAATTCGAATCACTTCTTATACAATCTGTTTTCAACCCTAGATTAAATGACATATAAAATAAAATAAATTATACTGACCTATTTTGAGGTTTCTAATAATTACAAAGATTTTTTAAAATTTTTTGAAATTACACTGCCTTTCTCAACTTTTACTGACAAACTATAAGTATCTTGTCCAATTTAATTTTTTAAAATGACAAAAATATCGCTTTCATTTTTTTTTTTTACTTTTCAATTTTGACTATTTTTTTAAATTTTTTAAAAGATATTTTTCATTTTATATAAAAATAAATATAATTATTTTTTATTAAGAATATTTTAATCAGTATTTATTTGAAAATAAAACATTGGTCAAAATTGAAAAAAAAAATGTGAAAAAAATAAAAAAAAAACACTTTTGTCATTTTTTTAAAAAAAAAAGACCAAAGGGAAGATATGTACAATTTGCCAATAAAAGTCTGAAAGAACAGTATAATTTCAAAAACTTTTTAAGATGTCTATGTAATTATCAAAAAAAATTAATGAAATTTATCTACTAAAATATTAAGTGATAATCTTTTTTAATAATTACATAGACATTTTCAAGTCACGTGTTTTTTTTACAATTTATCCTCCGGGAGACATACATAATAGCATGTTAAGGGAATCTAAATCCGGATTAGAGCCAAATTAATATTCCCATTACATGATACTAATAGTGGAATGAATTTATATGACAATTGTTTTACAAGGTTTTGAGTGGAAAACTTTTAAATCATATCATTTCATTTGCATGAGATAATAAGGATAAAAGTGAACCTGAAAAGGCACCTAACTTAGAAATCTTAAATTAGGATACAAAAGTTTTAGAATTATTGATCAGATTCATGCATTTTTTAATTAACTTTTTTAAACCCACTATGAAAGGAAGAGATGCTACGCCTCTCTTTCTTTTTTGCAGGGAAAAAAAAGTAGGAACCAACATAGAAGTTTCTTTTAATGAATCTTTTTTTTAAAAGGCCTATTTCTAGTCAGAATTATACAAAAATATAAAGAAACATCTCCTTTTGCCCACTATATTTCAAAAGTAAAAAAAACAATTTGAATTTAATAGTTGCATGAGTTCCGTAAAAAATTCTTTAAAAGAAAATGAGTTATATCTTGGAATGATAATTTAACTTGTTTCGTTGAGAATTTGTCAATCCCACCCCTAATCAGAAGTGTTTGGAAAAAAAAAAAAATTCACCACGTTAGGGTTTGGGGGAAGGTATCTTGCTCCGCCTCATCCTATTTTGATTATATAAAATAAAATAATAAAAGAGTTTTGTGTTACATAATTAATGTTTATAATAATATTTTTTAGTCGTCTATTAAAAATTTATACAAATTTCATAAAATTATATGTTTGAAAAAAAAAAATGACATTCTAATTCTTTATTAATATGCATATTTATTATTTTAACATATTTAATATTTTGCTTAGAATATGTTAATTATAATTAATTTGATAAAATAAGTAAATTAAAAAAATTTAAAAATAAATAGAGACACCGATGGGGACCGTCTCTACTCCAAATCTGTCTCATTGAGTCTAGAGGCACATAGGGACTGAAAAATCTTTATATCTAGTTCCTTATCATCCAAATTACCACTAGTTTAAGTTTAAGTTAATCAACAACTGGATTGAATTTAAGTTTGAATGATGATCAAGCATGGCCAAGAGATAACTAATCAAAATGGACATTTGAGTTTACAAGGAAGGGACATGGTGGGGTCTAGGCCCTAGGGTCGCATTGATATGAAAAATAAATTCATCATTTAATAAATATTAAATACATTAATAACACATGTGAGCTATAATTTTATTTTTATTGATCTATTTAATACTTATTAATCGCACTTTAAGCTAATAAATACATGTGCGAGGGATGCTAAAATCACTTGCAACATCAAAGTTTTTGTAATTTTATTGATAGCAAATATCGTGCGTTGATATAATTTACGTGCACTAATAAAATTGTAATGAAAGTAGAGTTTTTCACTGCTATCTCTTGCTTTTATATTAATTTTTCAAACTCATAATTTTAAATCAAAGATTTTGTTTAAATTTGTCTATTCAAAAGATATATTTAGAAATGTCTTTTAAAAAATATTTTTTGATTTAAAATATAGAGTACTAATTAGTAATAATTTTTTCAACATGCGTAAAAATAATATGAGTTTAGAAAATTAAGTTCGGTAAAAAGAAAAATTCTGTTAAAATATTATGTTGGTTTAGTAAAAAACTTTGTGAAAATAAAATTATAAAACAAAACGAATTATTTGAACTCAATTAGGAATCGATTTTGTTAAACATTCGTTTAAAATTAACTCGTAAGATAAATAATATTAATTTATTGAGTTTGACTTATTAAATAAAAAATATTATAATATTATATAAAAAATAAATTATTTAAACTTTATTTATTATTAATTTAATTAAAAATCTATTTAAAAATTTAAATATAATTTAAAATTTATTTATTTTAACATATTAAGTTTGTTTCATTAAACTTTTAAGGAATAGTGTTCTGTCATTGTCCATAGCCGGGCCCCGGGTCGGAGAGTATGAGGACCGAGCCCTGTTGGGGAAAATGAGCCGGGCAAACAAGCAACCTGACCGGGTCCACGTCAAAAAGGTGTCGGGTTAGGGGAGAGAATGAGTCACCCACCTGTCAGCTTCTGACTGGTCCCATAAATTGCGAGCTCAGAAACTCACCTCTCTCTCGGACAGCGACAGATTGGACAAGATTCTTTCGTTTTTTTCCTCTTCTCCCTAAATGCCTCGTTGTCATCTAATCTAATCTCCTCTCTTTTCTTGTCTGGTTTACCAATTTGCCCTCATGTATATATATATATATACACATCTCTTGTATGTATAGGCCAGGTGTATTTCCCCTTCTACCCCCAGCGAAAACACATTTGACTTTTTCCCTTTCATCTTCAAGTCACGTAATTTTTTAACAAAATTTTTTCGATAAATTATATTATTTTTCCTGAAATTTTTTTAACTACACTAATTTTTTTTTTAAATTTATAAAATTACTCTAATTTTTTTTAGTTTAATTTTATTTTTAAAATGACAATATTATTCTTTTTATGTTTTTTTTTTGTATTTTCTTTTAAATTTTGATCAATTTTTTTAACTATTTTTTTTATTTTCAAATAAATATTAATTAGAATCTTCTTTCACAAAGAGATATAAATTATTTATTTAAAATTTTATTTTATATAAAATGAAAAAATTCTTTAAAAAAAGTTTTACAATTGTCAAAATTTAAAAAATACAAAAAAAATATTTGAGAGGGAAATTTTGTCATTTTTAAAACTAAATTGGATTGGAAGAAAAATCAATGTAATTGTCAGGAATCTCGAAAAAAGTCGATATAATTTACCTAATTTTTTACTCTCACATACTTTCTTACTCAAGTTTAGATTTATATTGTTTGGAAAAGAGTCATCCTTTTATTATATAAATTTTAAGTGTTAAACAATTTATTACTAATTAAGCTTTTTAAAAAAAAAATTCATAAAAAATATTTTTGAAAGGACACTTCTACAAATATTTTTCGAAAGAAAAATTATTGACTGGTATGTGACTAATGGTCCCAACTAATAAAAAAATGTCATGTATAATATGTTGAACATTTAGGAACAAAAAAATAGTAAGTTTTGTATATTTAACAGTTTTCGATTAGTTAGAGCCATAGACTTGGATAATGTTTTAGGACTATAAAATAAATTTTCATTTGACCTTTAAAAATTATACTAAGTTCGAAAAATAAGTGAAAATTTTCATAAGTTAAGAAAATAATAATAAAAAATTCTACATGGGTATTGTCAAAATTTCTTCGTCTCCTGTCCTTATATCATGCTTTTAAAATTTATGAAGATGTAAATGAATTAAGCAGATTTTGGAACTCGGCAGCATAACTAAATTCAAATTAGAGAAAAATTTAGAAAAAATAGTTGGATAAAAAAAAAAATCAAAATTTTTCGCTAAAAATAAATTAAATTCGTTGATAGGCCATAAAGTGACAGACCAATTCAAACATGACACATGTGTGTATAGAGCACTTACATATATGGACCAAGAAAGACTCTTCTATCTAGTACAAATAGACACACGAGGTTCAAAGCTTCTTTGTTCGGAATAGTGCAAGATCTCTAGCCCTATTTTCGAAGCAAGAATTGCGGAGTATTAATAGGTAGAGGTCCCGAGCTGGTTACTGCCTTCCATGCCCTACTGACCTCAGAATAAGGAAACATAGTTCAATATGGCAACTACTGTTTTTGGATATCTCCATATCCCTATTTCTACGACTCCGAATCCTATTCAACTTAGGAAATCTACAGTCTATAAATAAAGTCCTAAGGTGCGCTTTTAGATTACATTTAATTAATTCCTTTCAATTACAGTCTTTCTATTTTACTGACTTTATTATTGGAGCGGCTACCACTAGAGCCTACTCGATGATCCTCTTATTTTGAGTTCTTGATAGGTGAAGTAGAACGGAAGCCCCACTGATCAGAAAGTACAACATTAATTTGGCGCCATCTGTCAACAATCGTTCTTACTAACTTTTTCTTTGAAAGCAACAAATCCTTTGTCTTTTTCTTTTAAAAAGGCAATGGCTCCTAATCTTCGTCCTAGAAAGAGTTCTCAAAACTCCCAAAATCAGCCTCCTACTGGAAGAGGAAGAGGGCAAATACCCAATCACTTACAATAGCAACTTGATTGGATTCAACGACAATCCGATCAGATGCAAGAACAACTTGTTGCCATGTCCTAAGCTTTGGCTTCGTTAGCCCAGAACTAGTAGAGCAATATCCCTCCTCCTCTTTCTACCAATGTTGCTAATAAAGGGGCTCAACCTTTCGCTACCACGATGGGTAAAGGATCTCCCAACGTGAAAATCCCCCATGTACACCCCCATGGTACCACTCACATAAGGGCTGACCCTTAGACATCAACAACTGTAGAGAGAGGGATGCTTGCTTTCCACCCAGTTGTCCATTACCAAAGCAGAATGAGGATCCCAACTCCAACAACTTCGGTGGCCGATCTAGCACCACAAGAGCTCCAGCCTCCGCAGGCATTGGCTTCCTCAACCTTGGGAGGGCAACGTCCTCCTACCAATATCGAAAAAACCTATCCCCTGAATATAGGGTTTGAAGGTGCAGGACAGGGTCAATAGCGAGGCCCAAACCCACAACCAGTCCTGCCTAGAACTCCTCAAAGGATAAAAGAGATAATAGACTCCCAAGAACAGACCGTCTTTGCCAGAGGGATCCACGCCCCTCTAAAGCAAGATGAATTGGGTAAGTTGCTCTAGATGTTCGTCATACCATTCACCTCTGTCATAATGACAGAGGAACGGCCAAAGAAATTCGTTGTCCCGAAGCTTACCCTCTACGATGGGTCTGAGAACCTTGGAGACCATCTATCTCATTACCAGCATACAATGGCTCTACATGGGGCTGCTGACGCCTTCATGTGCCGAACCTTCGTGACAAACCGCAAAGGTACCATTCTGAAGTAGTCCCATAACCTATCCCAAGAATCGATCAAAAATTTATACGAACTCAGTAAGCGATTTCTTGATCGATTCCTGACCAGTAGGAAGTTAAGGAAAGGACCAGAATTCCTGTTAATTGTGAAGCAAGCAAAAGGAGGGTCACTTCGGGAGTATATTGCTCGCTTTAATACCGAGCTCACAAAGATAACAGATTGCAGCCCAAGCTTCTTAGTAGCAACTCTTACTTCTGGCCTAGGGCCTAGATGCTTCCAACATTCTTTGACAAAGAATCCTCCCATTGCATTGGCGACATCCATAAAATGAGCACGAAAATATATAAACCTAGAGGATACAAAATGTCATTTCGGAAGGCTAAAGAACAGGCTCAGAAGGATGATCAAGTTCAGAAGATGGACACCAATGCAACTAGGAAGAGGGTCAGGAGTCCCGACAAGAGGACGACATCCAGAACCCAGAACAATCCTAGTTTCGGAAGGTATGAAACTTTTACTCCTCTAAATGCCTCCCTCACCCATATACTTTAACAAATACAGACCCTGTGAGGACTTGAAGTGGCTAGAGCCATTAAAGAGCAATCATAACACCAGAGATCAAAACAAGTATTGTAATTTCCACAAGGAGCATGGGCACACAACCGACAACTGTAAAGCTCTAAAGCAAGAGATTAAAAATTTTATCAAAAGAGGACAACTGCAGGGATTTGTTGGATAGGACGGGAGGCAGAACCCCCATAACGATAGACCACCACAAAGAAGGCAAGAGTAGAAGCCTGAGCAGGGGGAGGTTCGAAACGATCAACCTCGCCAAAACAATCAAGTCATCTTTATCCTCTATGCTGACAACATGGTGATGAAAATGTCTAATCGATCCAGGAAAAGGTATGCTCAAGAGGCGAGGGTAGAACTGCAGGTCTTCCAGATCTCAACCATTAAAGAGAGGATGAAGTCGGGACCCTAATCCAGTTCTCTAAATTGGACCTTGCTGGGGTTCATTATCCCCACAGTGATGCTCTCATCATCTCACTCAAAATCGCCAGCTTCGAGATCAGAAGGGTTCTTGTGGATATAGGGAGCTCCACCAACGTACAATTCTATGAACCCTTCAAACACATGAAGCTCAACCTCAATGAAATCAGAGCTACCATCGTTGTAATGACGAGATTTGATAGGAACCTCAGCACCCCCTTAGGCAAAATAGACCTCCCGACCACAACAGGCGAAGGGGATGGACAGAAGACACTGATATCTGAGTACATAGTCCTGGAATCTAAGTCCCTCTATAATGTCATCATTGGGAGGCCCTGGCTTTACTAGATGAGAGTAGTCACTTCAACTTTCCATCAGTGCTTGAAGTATGTTCAGAATGACAAGGTCTTCTCTATTAGGGGCTGTCAGCCCACCGCCCAAGAATGCCATGCTTTCGCACTAAAGGAAAAGGCCTCCAAATAGCAATCATAATACCCTCGTGATTGAGGAAGTCCTCCACCTTTCGACCTTTATGTGGCAGAAGAGTGCCCCTCTAAAATTAATCAATCGTAAAGCCCTAAGGGAAATGATAGCATGGGCAAACCAATGGAGGAGCCTATCAAGGTACTCGTCAGCATTGAAAGGGGGGAATAGTATCTACAGATTGTCTCAGATCTGTCCCCCTTCGAGCAACAGGAAATTGTTAAATTCTTGAAAAGTAATGTATCGGTATTCCTTTGAGAAACCAAAGATATGGAAGGAATAGATCCTAATCTCATCTCCCATAAGTTAATGACAGATCTAGACTATCATCCGGTAAGACAAAAAAGGAGGACATTCACTCCTAAATGCCACAAGATCATCAATGAAGAAGTCCAGACGTTGGAATGATAAAGAAAATGTTCTATCCAAAGTGGCTTTCCAACACAGTTCTCGCCAAAAAGAAGAATGGTAAATGGAGGGTCTGCGTTGACTACAACAACCTGAACAAAGCTTGTCCCAAAGACAGCTTCCTTCTTCTCAGGATTGATTAACTTGTTGATGCAACCGCAAGACATGAGCTTATTAGTTTCATGTATGCCTACTCAGGATACAACCAGATTCAGATGTATCATTCGGACCAAGAGAAGACTGCCTTCATATCTGAACGAGGTCTCTATTGTGATAGAGTGATGCCATTCGGTTTGACGAACATCGGGGCTACGTACCAACGTCTAGTAAACAAGATGTTTGGCTCCCAAATTGGAGACACACTGAAGGTCTACATCGATGACATGCTAGTCAAGAGCATTCGAAAGAGTGACCATATCCAGCACTTGAGCCAAACATTTGACATCTTGAGGCAACACAGGATAAAGCTGAACCCCTTAAAGTGTACCTTCGCGATCACCAAAGGGAAGTTCTTGAATTTTTTGGTCTCTCAAAGGAGAATCGAGCCAGATCCCTCATAGATAAAAGCTCTGATCGAACTAGAGTCACCTAAATCCAAGAAGGATATCTAAGGCCTGAACGGAAGGATAACAACTTTGAACAGGTTCATCTCTAAATTTACGGACTGGTGCCTCCCGTTTTTCAGAGCTTTGAGGGGGAGTAAGGCCCTAGAATGGACTCTTGAATGAGAAAAAGCTTTCCAGGAACTAAAATAGTATTTGGCTTCCCTTGAACTCCTTTCAAAACTAGTACAATGAGAAAAGTTACTCCTATACTTAGTTGTTCAAGAAAATGCCTTCAGCAGGGAGGACAAGGGGATTCAAAGGCCTGTTTTTTATGCTAACAAGGCAGTTCTGGACAAGGAGATAAGATATTCTGAAATTGAGAAACCGACCTTAGCCTTGGTAATATTCGCTCGGAAGTTCAGACCTTATTTTTAGGCACATCCCATCATAATTCCTACGTCTTATCCTTTGAAATCAGTCCTACACAAGCCTGAAACTTCGGGACCACTAATTAAGTGGTTAGTGGAGTTAGGAGAATTTGACATATCTTATGTGCCACAGACCTCTATCAAAGGATAAGCACTAGCAGACTTTGTAGCAAAGTTCAATCTAGCATTAGTTGCTAAAGCTCAAGCCACTACGGACACCATGGTATGACAACTTTACATTGATGGTTCATCCACCGATAGAGGTTCAGGAGTAGGCATAGTACTTTAGTCCCTCGATGGAATCATAACTGAGAAAGTAGTTAGCTTAGGGTTTAGAGCCTTTAATAACGAAGCAGAATATGAAGCACTTATCCTTGGGATGAAGCTGGATATGGGATGCGAAGCTCTGAGTCTTGAAGCATTCTCTAATTCTCAACTTATGGTAAGCCAAGTCTTAGGAGATTTTTCATCAAGGATAACAGGATGATAGATATTCAGGGCTAGTGGAGTCACTAAAGCTGTCTTTTAACAAATTCACTATTTAGAAGATCGAAAGAAGCCAAAACTTTAGGGTTGATGCTTTAGCAAATATGGCTTCCCACTTAAAATCAAAAAGGGATTCAACAGTAAAAATCTCTTACCAATCAAAGCCGAGCATTGAGGAAATACAGTCCTTTTAATTTTTAGAACAAACTGAGAAATAGATGACTCCCATTATCTAGTATATAAGGGAAGGACTACTTCTAGAGGACAGAAATCTGGCTAGAAGGATTCGAATTAGGTCGGCTCGGTATCTAATCCTAAATGGAAAGTTTTACCGAAGATCCTACACGCAACCCCTTTTGTAGTGCTTATCTCTAGAAAAGTCCCACTATGTCCTAGCTGAGATACACGAAGGGGTCTGTGGCAACCACAATGGCAGAAGGACCATAACCCACCGAGCTCTGACTCTAGGTTACTACTGGCCTGACATGTTAAGACAAGCTAAGGAATATGTCCAGAGGTGTGACAAATGTCAAAAATTTGCTTCATACCAGTCACCAACCTCATCACGAGCTGATCAGCCCTATCGCTAGTCCTTGACCATTTGCTCAATGGGGGATGGACATTGTAGGGCCATTGCTTAAGGCCCCTCAGAATAAGAGATTCCTACTATTTTCCATCGACTACTCCAAATGGGCAGATGTTGAACCACTAACTCACATTATAGAGGTAGAGGTAAAGAACTTCATGTGAAAAAATTTAGTCTGTAGGTTCGGTATACCCTTGTCAACATTTCAGACAACGGTACATAGTTTGCTAGGAAGGTGTTCGAAAAGCTTTGTAAAGTTCTGCACATCAGTCATCACTTCTCCTCACCAGGGCATCCCCAAGTTAATGGGCAAGCTGAGGTCACTAATCGCACTATTTTTGACGCCATTAAGAAAAGGTTGGAGGAAGTCAAAAGAAGATGGGTTGAAGAGCTTCCCGGAGTACTCTGGGCTTACCGAACTACTAGAAGAACCCTAGCTACAGAGTCGCCATTCTCACTTGACTATGGTACTGAAGTAGTCATTCTTGTTGAAATTGGCATGCCGACTCTTATGACGGATTGCTTTGATCAGGAGGCTAACAATCACCAGCTTGCGAAGAATCTGGATTTGCTTGAAGAGAGATGTAAGTAGGCTCGGATCAAGACCGAAACATACCAATAGAGAATGGCTAAATGCTTTAATCAAGGATTAGAATCTCTCCACTTTCAGATTGAGGATCTCATCTTAAGGAGGGTGTTCCTAAACACTAAAGATCTCACCATGGAAAAACTCTCCCCTAACTGGGAAGGGCCCTACAAGATAACCAAGACTATCAAACCCACGACCTATTAGTTAGAGGATGTAACTGGGAAGCCTGTACCCAAGCCTTGGAACATCAAACACTTACGCAAATATTATCAATAAAAAATTATTTTTTGATTCACTTCTGAGTGCTTTCATTCAATGTACAGGCCCCTAAAAATCTTATATCTATTATAAATGCTACAAGTCGGGTCCATCTCATTCAATGTACAAGCCCTTAAAAGTCTTGTATCTATTACAAGTGTTACAGGTCTAGTTTATCTCATTCAATGTATAGACCCCTAAAAGCCTTGTATCCATTACAAGTGTTACAGGTCTGGTCCATCTCATTCAATGTACAGGTCCCTATAAGCTTTGTATCCATTACAAGTGCTACAAGTTTGGTTCATCTCATTCAATGTACAGGCCCCTAAAAGCCTTTTATCCATTACAAGTGTTACAACTCTGGTCCATCTTATTCAATGTATAGGCCCCTAAAAGCCTTGTATCTATTACAAATGCTACAAGTTTGGTCCATCTTATTCAATGTATAGGTCCCTAAATTCCTTGTATCCATTACAAGTGTTACAAGTCTGGTCTATCTCATTCAATGTACAGGCCCCTAAAAGCCTTATATCCATTACAAGTGCTACAGGTCTGGTCCATCTCATTCAATGTACAGGCCCCTAAAAGCCTTGTATCCATTTTAAATGCTACAGGTTTGGTCCATTTCATTCAATGCATGGACCCCTAAAAGCCTTGTATCCATTACAAATGCTATAGGTCCTGATCCATTTCATTCAATGCATAGACCCCTAAAAGCCTTGTATTCATTAGAAATACTACAAGTCTGGTCCATTTCACTCAACAAACAGACCCCTAAAAGTCTTGTAGAGCTATAAGTTTAGTCCATTTCATTCAGACTGAATAGTTTAATAAAGGTATCAAAAGCGTTGAACGTCCAAACCATTTCAATCAAGGCCTCTCATTTCCTATGAATGCCACGGGTATAATCCTATAGATCTAAAGTTGAAGCTTGATTTAACTATAAGTTTTGAAGATCTGTGCTTAAAGCTTGATTCAGTTACAAGTTTTGAAGATCTGTGCTTAAAGTTTGGTTTAATTACAAGTTGCGAAGATATGAGGTTAAAGCTTGATTCAATTACAAGTTTTGAAGATCTATGCTTAAAGGTTGATTTAATCACTAGTTATGAAGATTTAAGCTTAAAGCTTGGTTTTATTACAAGTATGACTGCTCTGAGTAATCTGTTGTCAAAGCCTTTGAAAAATTACGTGGGTATTTTGGAGATTCTAATAGACTGAAGAGACTACTAAATGACACACAGAGTTTTGAAAGAAATCAAATTTCATTTATAATTGGCCCAAATTTTGAAAAAATTACAAGGAAGAAACGAAAAGAGTACAAAATATTCTTAGTCTATTGCTAATTCGGTAGCCCTTGAAGCATCAACATTGAGAGAAGTTCCGAATCTGCTTCCTCCTCCTCATCTTCCTGCACCATATCAAGATCACTTTGGCCCATCTAAAGCATCAGCTTGAGGGAGTTTGGAAACCGCTTCCTCCTCTTCATTTTCCCATGCCTTAATCTTAGTTGGGGAAACTTCAATGTCATCTATCCCAACCAAATCCAGGTCAGGATACTTCTTGCGAAGCTTCGTCCTAAAGGTGCGATACCCATGCTCGATTAGCTCACCTGCCCAGGTCCTGGACTTCAGCCTTCAAATCAACTTCGGTTTGAGCTCTGACAACTTTGGCAGTGTATTGGGCCTTTTAAAGGGAGGTGGCTTAGAAATCATCAAACCTCTTCTTGAGGTCTTTTAACTCCAGAGCAATGTTCTCATAACTGGACCGTTTATCGAACCAGAAAAATGATCGGGTTACGGGTTACCGGTTCAACCGTCGGGTCAACCGGAATCACACCGTGATGTCATAATTATGTAATTAATAAATTTAATAATACATATTATTGATATTTTAAATTTAAAAAATTATATAAAAATTACTAAAAATTATATAAAAAAAATTATAAAATATAAATTTTCTTAATATGTAAAACTTCAAGAAAAAAATGAAAAAAGTATAATAGACATATTTTATTGCAATATTGAAAGTTAAAATTTCATTGCTATTCTTCCATAATCGCAAAGACCATAACAAAAATCAATTTAATATCCAATCCAAGTATAATCCAATAATTTAGTCTTCAACTACATGAAAAAAAAAAATATAAACACTAATAATCATGCATAAAATAAAATAAAATACCACATGATACAAATATATAATACTAGAGTTTCAAACTTCAAGGGTTTAAAATTTTAAATACAATCCAAAATAAATTCAGCCAAATACCAATTCAACTTAGCCAAAATTCAGCTAAAAAATTGCATGAAATTTGAGATTTAAAAAAAAAAAAAAAAAATCAGCCATGAACCGGTACCGGGTCAACCAGTTCACCGATTGAACCGTCCGGTTTTGCCGGTTTTCACTTTTTAGAACGGTTTTAAGCTTCAAGCGATTTTCTGGGCTAACCCGGACCGGACTGGGGACCGGTCGACGGTTCAACCTGTTGAACCGGCCGGTCCGGTCCGATTTTTAACACATTGCTCTAGAGCGATGACGTCCCTCTCAAACTCCAAGATGGAGTAGGAATTGGAAGTTTACCTTAGCTTCTCCTCAGTTGTAGAGGTCGTGGATTGTGTTGTCCCCAGTAGTAGCTTGGCTTCATCGAGCTCAGACTAAAGGGCGCCAATTTGCTCGCAATCCATAAAAGAGTCCATGATGGCTGCAAGGCCATGCATAGCCTAGAAAGAAACAAAAGACACAGTTAGCTCTGAATGAATTACAAAACAATATAAGAAAAAGCAAAAGGGAAGGATCCATTAGAATTTACCCTTATGTGGAACGCCATCATGTCTTTGGCGATTTTTTGCATCTTCAGCCCTTTGAACTTCTTTAGGCTTGTTGCCCAAGATTCCTTATAAGCCTTCTTTACAGCCAGAGAGCCGGAGTCATCAGGCAAAGGGGAAGCAGCAACTGACTTGCCCTTCCCCCTCTTTTGTATGGGGACTATTGGCGCATGGGGGAAGCAGGGGCTCCCGAATTGGGGATTCCTCTAGATCCTCAGACTCTATCCTATTTGGGGAGTTGGAAAGAAGCCTCTTACTCTTCACTTGAAAAGGAGGCTCGGCAGGGCAGAACTCTCCCCCATCTTCTTCTTTTTCTTCCTTAGAGCCTAACCAGACACCAAGGACTTCTTCAGGCTTTCAGCCCTGTCCTTTACCAGCCATCTTTCATAAAATTGTTGGGGGAAATTATGGCATCGTGTGAATGATTGTTGGTCTAGATGAGCCTTTTGTACTTTTTCTGAAGGTCAACGCTGAAGATCGACCTCTTCCAAGCCTTCGTGTCTGCACAAGAAGCATGAAGTTAGATCAGACAATGCACAAACAAATAGAAATACAGAGAACAGAGACAAAAATGTATTCAGAAGAGGACCTCACCCTTGATCCCGGTCTTTCAAAAGAAGGTTAAAATTTGACTCTCATGGTCCTCGAACTCCCATCCTCTTCTTACGAAGAAGCACCATTTCTTTAAAGTCTTGTTGAAAGTAGGTACTAAGAAGAGGGGCTTGAACCCCTTGTCAAAAGATATGTTGAACATGTCTCCGAATTTAAGTACTTTAGGTCCATATTACTCCTAATCAACGGGAGGTCCACCTCGGCGTTGTTTATATAACCTAAAACTATGAACCCTAACAGGTGCCTCCAGCTATTGATGTTTAGGTTGGTAGGGCATGTGTTGAACTAGTTGAAAAAATCTCCAATTAGGGGATGGAAAGGGAGCCTAAACCTAATCTCGAACCATTTAAGATAGACACAAATCTCACCCTGATCAATGTCAGAAGGGCGGTCCATTGGTTCGGGTACCCTACAAGATACATTTGAAGGGAAGTTAAAAGCAACCCTCAGAGCATTTATCATGCCTTGAGTACTGGCGTTTTCTCCTTCCTCCCTTCGCGATGACCTACTTGAGGTTTCCCTCAGCAATATTCCTAGGCTCTACAAAGGCCTCTACTATCATAAGTTCTGAACTAGGGACGAGGTGGTTAACTGGCTTATTTTTTAAATCCCCTGAAGAGCTTCTATCTATAATATTTACTTCCGATTAGGCAGTTACCTCTAAAGAACCCTCTGTTCTATAGCCAGTGCCTGACTGAGCATCAAAGGTCGACATTATAGAAATGTTGAAGGGAAAGAAGAAGATTAGAGAAAGATAAACAAATGGTTATGAGTAAACCGATCTTGATCGAAAATTCGATCGGAGATTGGGCTTCTTACGTCGAAAATCGTCTCACTCTAGTTTTCTTTTGAGCGGGTGGCGAAGTTCTCTCAAAGCAATAGAAATAAAGAAAAGGAGGGCACCAATGTACTCCTTCACCTTTTATAGAGGAGCAACAAGTGGAGTAATGGGGGCCTTCGATTCTGAACTGTCATGGCAGTTAAGGAAATGATGGCCTCATAATTTCAATCGACGGCTGATGTAATAAATGTCACATCAATGACTGTCGCAGGAGGCAAAATGACACATTCATAATTACACATGACTCTTTAGAAACCCTAAATCTCAGCTCCGCAATCTCCTAAACTGAGGCTCTGGGGAGGGGAGAGTAGTTGATAGGCCATAAAGTGACAGACCAATTCAAACATGACACGTGTGTGCAAAGCACTTACATATACAGACCAAGAAAAACTCTTCTATCCAATACAAACAGACACACAGGGTTTAGAGCTTCTTTGTTCAGAATAGCGCAAGATCTCTAGCCCTACCTCTAAAGCAAGAATTGCGGAGTATCAACAGGGAGGGGTCCCGAGCTGGTCACTGTCTTCCATGCCCTACCGACCTCAGAATAAGGAAACAAAGTTCAACATGGCAACTACTATTTTTGGATATCTCCATATCCTTATTTCTACGACTCCGAATCTTATTCAACTTAGAAAATTTGCATTTTATAAATAAAGACCTAAGGTGCGCTTTTAGATTACATTCAATTACGATCTTTTAATTTATTAACTTTATCATCAGAGCGGCACCGAAACATACTCGGTGATCCTCTAATTTTGAATTTTTGACATGTGAAGAAGAATGGAAGGCCCACTGATTAGAAAGTGCAATATCATTTGGTATTTAGAAAAAGGTTAAATATTTTTAAAAAAATAAAATATACTTTAAATTTTATCGAAAAGAAAAAAGGATTTGGATAAACCTTCCAAATTAATGAAGAATTTCGAATTTCAAACCCTTACCCTAGAATAGCTCGGTTGGTCTTATAAAACTAAAACCGTTGTCAAATTAGAATTATTATTGTTGCCATTCTTGTTTTATGCATGCATGATGTCCCACATCGCTGGACGACTAATTTAAGGTGTACTTGAAGCCTCATTAAATAACATGTTCTGTATGGAGAAACCAAGTGTTGTGGCAGCATTCATTCATCCATATGTTAATGTTTGGTTAGCATTTTGGTATTTTTAAATTTTTAAATAATAATAGAATTTGGTTTTCTTGAAAATAAAAGATTTAAATTTTAAAATTAAATTATTAAAGTAAGTCACAAAGATTAGATCTTTATGATCTCATTTGTGCACCAATGAGATTTAATAATGTCCACGAATGATGAAAGTGATCCAAAAGAACATATATAACATGTCCCAACTAAAAAGGAAAATTAAGGGTGATTAATAACAATTAAGGCCTAAAGTCAATTCCTTCCCTCCCCCCTTTTAATTTTTTTATTATAAAAAATAGATATATGTCTTTAATTTGTATCTTTGTTACCATTGAGTCTAGTCTACATTTTTTTTTCTAGGATTTTTTGTATAACCTAAAATTTTTAAGAGATTTTTTTATTAAATTTTTTGTCTAATTTGTAAATTCTTATATATTAATAAATTTAATTACTTGTTACAATTTTTATAAGTTTATTTTAAATTTATGATCCAGCATTAAGAACAAAATTTATCCTAAAATAAGTTTTTATGTGATTTCATCCCTCGTAATTAATAATAAGAATTGTAATTTAACTCGATACGTGAGGAACTTATCATATTCCATTCTTAATGGGATAGATTTGAAAAAAGTTATGACAATCTTGTTACGGTTTAAGGACGGGTTTGAGGTGAAAACATTGTACCTCATCTGATTCCGATAATATAAAATAAAATAATAAAAAAGTTTTGTGTTATATAATCAATATTTATAATGATATTTTTTAGTTTTATATTAAAAGTTTAGATAAATTTAATAGAATTTTACATTTGAAAAAAAAAACAATGTCATACTAATCTCAATTAACATGCTTATTTTTCTTATTGCAACACATATAATGTCTTTTTTAAAATGTGTTAATTATAATTAATTTTAAAAATAAATATTTAAAAATATATAAAAATTCAAATGAAAATCCGTCACTGCCTGTCAAGGATTTTAAAAAAAAATATTCGTGAGATTGAGTTTGAAAAGAGGTACATGGTTCGTTGCTAAGGATGGCAATTTGCCACGTCCTAAATGGGACAGACGAGGTTGGGATGAAGCTTTTAAAATCCCGTCAAGTTTGAGACGAGGTCAGGGGATGGTAACCCCGCCCCGCCCTGCCCCGTTTATATATTTATTTTTTTATTTTTTTATATATACTACATTTACTAATAAATTATACTATATAAAATTAATTTTAAGATTTTTTATAACACACTCATATTATTTTTTCTTCTATTAATTATTTTGACAATAAAATTTTAATTTATTTAAAAAAATTAATTTACTTAAAAATTAAATATCAAGATTTTAGATAAAATGGGATAAAATTAAAAAAGATAAATAAAATCAGGATAAATTTCTAGACAAAACATGACAAAGTTGGGTGGATGAGAAAAATAGAAACAAAATTGGAATCGGAGTCCGAGAAGAAGCGCCCACCCGTTACCATCCCTGCCTAATTAACACCTTTCTACGTAAATGATCAATTTTTTAAGCGCTTCAAAACAAAATTGCATCTTCTTCTCTCCCAAAAAGAAGGGGTATTATAGTAATTACGTGTTCAATTCTCCCAAAAGAGAAAAACTTTCCGGCTCAGCCGTACTTTTATAATTATAAACCCTTCGAAGGTCTCCTCATTTTAGAAAAACACTCTCTCTCTCTCCGTAACGCTACCGGAGACTTTCACTCTTCGCCGCTCTGGTCCAATCTACACCCTTCCTTCTTCCCAACTCTCAATCAATCTCACGCACACCCTCTTGCTCCCTTCCTTTCTCTCTCACCCTCTCTGTGTTTTGTTTGGTTTTTTTTTTCTTGTTCTGAGGTGGATGATGGGAGTGAGCAGCAGCCGGTGTTCCCATACTTCGCATATCACGGAGATCATCATCACCAGCTTCTTCCGTCACAAGCTTTGAGCTCAAAAAGGAAATTAAAAAGAAGATAAAAAATAGAAGGGTGAAATAAGGACCGTCTGAGCTTCAGACCGTAGCTATGGAGGTTTGAATACCATCCTTAAAAGAGTTCGAAGCTATGGCGAGTCGGAGGGTGGTCTACGGAGGTGGTAGTAATGGTTCGAATATGAATACTGTTTTGCTTCAAAACCAGAGATTTCCTTGTTCTTCTTCTGAGCCCCTTGATTCTCTCTTCAATTCTGGGTCTTCCCCTTCTTTTCTTGGTAATTCTCTCTCTCTCTCTCTCTCTCTCTCTCTCTCTCTCTCTCTCTCTACATACATATATATATTTTAAAATTTGTAGCTGCTTGAATGAGTTATCTGTGCGTC
Organism: Nyssa sinensis; assembly: GCA_008638375.1. Classification (NCBI taxonomy): domain Eukaryota; kingdom Viridiplantae; phylum Streptophyta; class Magnoliopsida; order Cornales; family Nyssaceae; genus Nyssa; species Nyssa sinensis. The sequence continues at coordinate 10,296,783 of CM018036.1, read as the reverse complement.
TGTTTTGGTGTAATATATGTTTTTCTTTTTGATTTTGTGGTAGTACAAGTTGATTTCAGTTCTAAATATTGATGTGATTGAACTCTCTGATTTTACCTTTGATTGTTGATGTTTATGTGTTAGAGTTATTCTGCTGCAGATCCACTTGTCTCACTTAGATGTATTTTCTATTATTCAATTTTCTTGTAATATCATTAGGAACTGTCAAATTCATGTAATTAGAATTTTTTAAGTTTCATCCTATTATGTTTATAGGAATAATACCTGTTATTGTTATTTTTAATTTTCTGCCAAGTTGAATTCTACTGCATATGGGCTAAATTTCATCCAATTTTCTGTGTAATTGCTATCTGGGACCTGGGTGGCTGATCTGGTGTGGTTTTATATTTGAATTTGGCAAAGTAGTGCATCAGATTGTTTCTCATTGTGGTTTTCTTCATTCTTTAAAATAAGAATTGGATTCCTAAAACATATTGGTAATGTAAAGAGGAAGAACAAGAATGAAAAAAATTCACCAAAGTCCTTACTAGCCACAAAGCAATCAATGTGGCTAAGAAAATCAGCCTAATATGCAAATTGGGTAAGAAAGAGCTCATTAAAATATTTGAGAAGAGGGTTATTGACTTTTGAATTTTGTTCTTGGTGATGACTGCAAGATGGTCTTAAAGTGTCTGGCTTGTCTCTGGTTCAGGTTCAAGATCGATGGTCAGCTTTGAATTTGTCAATAAAGGAAACAGCAGATCAGACAGGTCATTCTTCCACTCATTTGAGCAAGAAGAAAATGGAGATGAGGACTTGGAGGAATATTTCCATCAACCTGAAAAAAAGCGCCGGCTGACAGCCGATCAAGTCCAATTTCTCGAAAGGAGCTTCGAGGTGGAGAACAAGCTTGAACCTGACAGAAAAATTCAGCTTGCAAAGGACCTCGGCTTGCAGCCTCGGCAGGTTGCAATTTGGTTCCAAAACCGCCGGGCAAGGTGGAGGACAAAACAGCTGGAGAAGGATTACGAGGCTTTACAAGCTAACTATGATAGCCTCAAGGCTGACTACGACAACCTCCTCAAGGAGGAGGAGAAACTAAAAGCTGAGGTAACGATCCCCCAAATTGAAATCATCCTATATATTGTATAATGATTTGGACGATTCTATTTAATGGCTCAATTTTTTCGCAGGTTCTTCAACTCACGGATAAGCTTCTCGTCAAAGAGAAAGGGACGGGAAACTTGGATTTGTCCGAGACCAACAAACAATGTAAAACACTACCACAAGAACCTTGTGCAGATTCGGTTTCTGAAGGTGAAGTATCAAAAGTTATGATTATGCCTTGTAAACAGGAAGATCTTAGCTCAGCCAAAAGTGATGTATTTGATTCAGAAAGCCCACATTACACTGATGGGGGAGTGAATCACTCACCTCTCTTAGAGCCAGGTGATTCTTCCTATGTTTTTGAACCTGAGCAGTCTGACCTATCTCAAGATGAAGAAGATAATTTGAGCAACAGCTGGTTGCCGCCTCCATCATATGGGTTTCCAAAGATTGAAGATGCTGATTACCCCAGCCCTCCTACAAATTCGTGTTATTTCGGATTCCCAGTTGAAGATCAAGCATTTGGGTTCTGGTCTTACTAAGTTATCATCGGCATCTATATTTACTGTCTTTGTCATTTTTGTTTTTTCCAAGTATGCTATAGTGGTAACTATCTGTAAGGAATAAATCCAATCTATGGCGCCCCCAATCCAGATATGGTGGCGGGTTTTGGTCACTGTTGGAAATGGTAGTTTTTGCCCCTTCTGTAATCTTGTTTTCGATGGGGCTTTTTGTCTTTGAATGTTTTTGTTTGGAATGTAAGTAAATAAGTTCTTTATATTGCAAGAATGCTTATCGAGAATTCGGTCATAAGTTCTAATATTCTGAATATGAGAAAGAGAGAACATATACCCAGGATTATTCCACAAAAAAGTATTTTGGTGTTGAATGCACATATTTTAGCTGGATTGGAACACATGGCTTAATAACCTGTTTGCTTTTGGATTCTCCCAGAATCAAATTGTCTTTTTTGGTAGAGATGAACCACATTCTGAGAACAATTTGAAGTTAAAGGTATATTAAGCATTACTCAACTTTACATAGGCTTACATGCATGAATCTTTTATGCCATTTAGCTCAATCTTGCACTATCTCCTCTGTTTTCTTTAGTGGAAAGAGCATCATATTAGTTTTTGTTTTTTCCTTATTCCTTGTAGCTCCATTGACTGAAAACATGGCTTGTGATATGAACCTGATATAACCCACTCGATGTCTTTGAATTATTAGAAGCATCACTATAAAAGTCAAGTTATCGGAATGTTTTGCTTTGCGTTTCATTTGCACAGATATATGACTTAAAGCACAGATATATGACAAATTAGTATTTGATCTTTTTACTATTTGCAAGTTCATAATCTTCATTAGTTCTTCCCCAACCATTCATGCTGGATTTATGGCAAAATCAGTATAGTTCATTCAATTATTGTAAATAATTATCATAACTATGAATATCTGATTTTATCTATAATATGCAACTGCTCTTGATGGATGAAAGCATGGAATCAAATATCCCAGATATATGTGATATATAGGTTGATATATCCTTATTTTCAGGACATCAACATACCTGTTTGATCTCCATTTTTTACAATATGTCTATAATTCCAACATTAGTTAAATCTTCTATTGAATCATAATTGAAGCATCTTTGAACTATTGTACCCTTACTGTTATTAGACAGAAGTTAGCATGTGAACAAGTTGCTTTTCTAATTACAACAGGGTTATGATATAGAAGAGATGTAATGATATGCAGTATCTATCACAACATTTCCTGTACTGTTGAAACTACATTACTATATTTTCCGCCCTTTTCAAGGGGAAAAGAGAGAGAGAGAGAGAGAGAGAGAGAGAGAGAGAGAGAGAGAGAGAGAGAGAGAGAGAGAGAGAGAGAGAACTAGAATTGCAATGACTTGCAGTAGAATTTAAAGGTTTTAAGCTAGATTACAACTGAATTTCTGATATTATAATGGGTGGAAGCACTTCTGGTGTTTTTGTGATTGTAGATAATGAGAAAGGACAAACTAAAATAACAATATTTATGTAATAGAAGGTATGACCATCAATATATGGGAATGTCAAACTATATATATATATATATATAGTTCTCTAAATGAATAATTGGGACAAGACTATTGACTTTTATGAAATAAGAGTTGTTTCCATCCTTTTATTAAGCCTATTGAAGAGCAGTTCTGTCCACTAAGCTAATTGGGATTATACTTTTTTGAGTTTAATGAAATAAGAGTTGTTCCATCTTTTAATTAGGCCTGTTGAAGAACAGTTCTTTCCACTAAGCTGTTTTCTTGCTGCCAAATTAATATTATGCTCTTTTTTCCAAGATAAAAGATATGTACTGAATCACATTGACACGGTGAATTCAATTGGAGGTCAAAGCCTTTTGAATTTAACAAGGGGAAAATTACATTTATTCTCTAGTTTCGTCTACTTTCAAATAATCTCTCAATGACACTCATTTGGCTGTCACTCAAATGTCAAATGCATTGGAATTCATAGAAATTGTGAAATGCCTAAATACTTTTATTTTTTATTTAAAAACAATTCTAATATTCAGACATAAAATTTACGTCTTATCATCTTTCAATCACAGGTCCAATTCACGTATCATCTACTTAAATAAATTAGGCATCTAAAATCATTTCTCTTACATACGTGTGAGACTCATTCACAAGACGTGTATATGAAAGAAATGACTCTTGAAATATAGAGAAGTTAATCGAAAAAAATCTAGCAATCCAACTCTTCTTGTCATTACGAAAAAGTTTAAAATACAATGCCCTCCTGTCAAAGTGAGTCAAATACGTTTTTAAGTATTATTTTTTTTTATTTTTTTTAATAGTACAAAAACATTAAGTTATTATATATAACAATTACGATCATGTGACATTCACTATAAATTCATCATTTAAGAAAATAAATTAAAATTTATTATCACATCAATCAACAATATTCAAGAGGGTCTTATACAACATAAAGTTAGGGACAACCCCTCAAAAATATAGTTTATATTGACATGTTGGTTTCATTTTTAAGAAAGATGCACTGTAGTAGGATTGAATTCGTACATATCTAATCCTTTGTGTGATAAATATACTTATATCAAGCACAAACATATTGTACACGAACGATTAGATCTGCAATCCACGAGACGAGCGTCATTCTCTTTCATGAAATCAATCGACCAATAAGATTTCATAGTGAATAGATTTGACACTTACACATTGCTGTGGTCAGCCAAAACAAACTTTTTTCACGCGCAAATATTAAAATGCCATTTATTGCAGTGGGGGGATGACTTTTTGTTACTAGCTATCTCCATTAATGGCTAGATTACTAGCATTGTTTTTCTTCAACTATTTTAAAACTGTTACCAATAAATTAATGGATGATTACTTCATGTCTTGAATAAAATTTTAAATTGATTGAAGTATTAGAAAAAGAAGAAAAAATTTTCAAATGACTTAATGCTTTATCTTTTTTATTTTTAGAGGTATAGGTTAGATATCTATAAATTGATGCAAGCGGTGAAGATTAAGAAATAAAACCAAGAGTTAGAGAGAAAGAAATAATCAATTTATTGGGAATATCTTGTAATCAACCTCTTTTGTATTATTTTTCAATAGTGAAATTCTTCTCTTTTTCGTTTATGGACGTAAACTTGAAGTCGAATCAAGTAAATTTTTGTGTGTACTTGTGATATTGATTGGTGTGTATTTATTTTTCTATTTAACAACATGTTATCAGCACGAAACTTTGGTCAACTGAAACAGGTAAAATAAAAGTAATCAAATTTTTTATTACTAGAATCTATTATACATTAATTTAAATTTGCGACTTATAGCACTAATAACTATTTTCTCGTATTTTTTAATATTTTTATTTGATTATATCATATTTTTAATTTTTAGTTTTTAAAAAGAAATGTTCAAATCTCACCAAACTTGAGTTTATTGCATTATACAATTTTGGAAAAAAATTATTTATCTTGGATTCTTAATATCGAACTTCACCTTGAAGTTAAGAATCTTAGAAATACTATTAAAGAAGGAAATAAAACACCCCCGCATGATCGGACTAATGCATTAATATTCCTTCACCGTCATATTCATGAAGACTTAAAATCTGAATATCTTACGATAAAAGATTTGTTGACCATTTGAAAAAATTTAACAGAAAGATATGACCACTATTATGAAATATCTTTAGAACTACTTCGCAATTGAAATTATGCAGAGAAAATATTACAGATGCAGATATGTTAGAGAAAACATTTTCTACATTTCACCATTCGAATATTGTCCTGCAGCAATAATATTGAGAGTGTAAATTTACTAAATATTCTGACTTAATATAGTGTCTTCTCTTGGCTGAACAACATAATGACCTTATAATGAAAAATCATAACTTACGTCTCACTAGCTTTGCACCATTCCCTAAAGCGATTTGAACTATATTTCCCGAAACAAAAGCAACAGCGTCACATAAACAGAGTTATAAACGTCGACATTGGTGTAGACATAGCCGTGGACGTAGCAATTACACATACTGAGGTGGTCATAAGAACAATTCATCTAATTGTCCCAAAAGAGACACACTATAGCACCTAAAATGCAATAATAATGTGGGGGCAAATTAAGGAAAGGGGAAACGAAAATGGCCTCAAGATCCTGAAGAATCTTGTTATCAGTATAGAGGAAAAGGAATCAGGTCACGTACCTATCATATGCCACCTCAAGATCTTGAAGTATCTTGTTATCGGTGTGGGGGAAAAGGGCATTGATTGCATACCTATCGTACGTCTAAGCATTTAGTGGATCTTTACCGAGCCTCAATAAAAGGAAAAGAAATAGAAACAAATTTTACTGATGGTCCTGTAGACATCATACACTTAAATGTCATAGATTTCTTTACAAATCCTGATGAAAAAATTAACCATTTAATAGGTGATGGGAATTGTCTACATCGACTAATGTTTTTATTTTTTCTTGTATAATATTTTACTTTAATGATTTTATCTTTTTTATTTATTTTTAATAGAAATTTATTCTTATTTCTCATAATAAATACATCTGATGAATTGATAGAGTTCAAAATGAATGGTGAATATATATGTTTGGCAGACAGTGCAATTACACACATAATTCTTCAAGATAAAAGATATTTCTTGAACTTAAAATTAGCTGAAGCCAATGTCAGTAAAATATCTGGTATTATAAATTTAATTGAAGGCTTCAGAAGAGCCAGCATCATGTTACCAAATGGCACAATATTTCATATAAACGATGCTTTATACTCTAGCAAGTTCAAAAGAAATTTGCTAAGTTTCAAAGATATTCGCCAAAATGTGTATCATATTAAGACTATTACTGAAGATAATGTGGAATATCTTTGCATTATTTATATTGTGTCAAACAAGAAGTATACTTTGTAAAAACTTCATGCTCATTCATCCGGCTTGTACCAAACAACTATAAGGACAATCGAATTACATGTCGTGTTGAACTAGAAGTTCATCGACCCAAAGACTTTTGTTCTTTGGCATGATCGATTTGGTCACCCAGGGGCAATAATGATGTGTAGAATCATTGAGAATTCGCATGGATATCCCTTAAAGAACCAGAAGATTCTTTACCGAATGAATATCTATGTACTGCTATGTTCTCAAGGGAAACTAATTATTAAATCATCTCCTACAAAGGTTAGTTTTGAATCACCATCCTTTTTAGAGCTCATTCAAAGAGATATTTGTAGACCTATTCATCTGTCATGTGGACCATTTCATTATTTTATAGTTTTAATAGATGCATCAACTAGATGGTCACATTTCTGTCTAATTTCATCTCGCAATGTTGCATTTGCAAGACTTCTTGCTAAAATCATTCTGCTGAGAGAATAATTTTTCGATCATTCCATTAAGACAATACGTCTTGACATTGTTGGTGAATTTACATCCCAAGCATTTGAAAAATATTGCATGTCAATTGAAATTACTATTGAGCATTATGTTGCTCACGTACACACACAAAATGGTTTAGCCGAATCTCTTATCAAGCGTCTCCAATTAATTGCTAGACTTTTACTTATGAGAACAAAACTACCTATTTCTACTTATGGACATGCTATATTACATGCTGCAGTATTAATCCGTATCTGACTAACCTCTTACCACAAATATCCTCCTTTATAAATTGTACTTGGTCATCCACCAAATGTTTCTCACCTACGAGTATTTGGTTATGCTGTACAAATTCCTATTGCACCCCCACAACGTACTAAAATGGGTTTTCAACGAAGACTTGAAATCTATGTCGGTTTTGATTCTCCATCTATTATAAAATATCTTGAACCCTTAACATGTGATCTATTACGACACAATTTTGCCGATTATCATTTTGATAAGACCGTCTTCCCACCATTAGGGGCAGAAAAGCTGAAGCTAGATGCTCAACGTGAATTTTTTTGGATTGTATCAACATTGTCTCATCTTGATGTTCGTACTAATCAGTGTGAACTGGAAGTTCAAAAGATCATTCATTTACAAAGTATTAAAAATTAATTACCAGATGCATTCACTAATACAAAGAAAGTAATGAAATCGCATACACCAGTTGTAAATACTCCTGCACGAATTGATGTCCCTATAGGATAATCCGTTAGTATAGCAGTAAATGAATCTATGGCACGCCTGAAGTGTGGTAGACCTATTGGTGCGAAAGATAAAAATTTTTGGAAGAGGAAGACACAAAAAAATAATAAAGTGGCACCACTTGAAGAGACCACACATGATAAAGAAGTGGCAACTTCTGAAGAGACCACACATTATATGATGATTAATCAATCCAATGTTGGTAGACAAATACCTCCTAAAGAGGATGTATCCCCTGAAGTGGAACATGTAGCCCCTAAAGAGGCACAGGTGCCTAAAAATAAAAAGATCTCAATAAATTATATATCTAGTAGAGATATATGGGATTGAAGTGATATTATTGTTTACTTGAAATCACTAGAAGTAATGAAGATCTTGAACCATAAAACGTTGAAAAATGTCAACGTGGAAATGATTAGCCAAAGTAGAAAGAAGCAATACAGGTTAAGTTAAACTCGTTAGCAAAACGAGAAGTATTTAGACCTGTAGTTCAAACGCCTGAAGACGTAAAGCTTGTAGGGTACAAATGAGTATTTGTACGAAAAACGTAATGAGCAGAATGAAATCATCAGATACAAAGTAAGACTTGTAACATAAGGTTTCTCGTAGATACCTAGTGTTGATTATGAAGAGACCTACTCTTTTGTAATAGATGCAATTATGTTTCGATTTTTTATCAGTCTAGCAGTCTCAGAAAGGCTTGATATGCGTCTAATGGACGTAGTCACAGTATATTTATATGGATTACTTGATAGTGACATATATATGAAAATCTCCGAAGGATTTAAAAAGCTTGAAGCAAGTAATGCACAATCTCGAAGCATTTATTCAATCAAGCTCCAAAGATCTTTGTATGGATTGAAGCAGTCAAGGGCACATGTGGTATAATCGTCTCAATGAATATTTATTGCAAGAAGGATATGTGAATAACACAATTAGTCTATATATTTTCATAAAGAAGTCAGACATTGGATTTGCCACAATAGTAGTATATGTTAACTGATTTGAACCTTATAGGGATACTTGAAGAGCTTACAAAAACTATTGCTTATTTAAAGCAAGAGTTTGAAATGAAAGATTTGGGAAAAATAAAATTTTGTCTCGGCCTGCAAATCGAGCACTTTCCAAAAAGTATACTCTTACATCAATCTGCGAATACAAAGAAAGTTCTAAAGTGATTTTATATGGATAAAGTTCATCCATTAACGTCTCCTATGGTTGTTCGATCACTTGATGTGGAGAAAGATCATTTTTGCCCTTGACAAGATGATGAAGAAATCCTTGGTCTAGAAGTACCATATCTTAGTGCAATTAGCTCTCTTATGTTTCTTACAAATTGTACACGGACTAGACATTGCATTTGCTGTTAATTTGTTGGCAAGATATAGTTCTACTCTAATTCGAAGGCATTGGAATGGTGTTAAACATATTTTTTCGCTATCTTTGCGGAACAATTGATACGAGTTTGTTTTACTCATGAACCTCAAAATCACTATTAGTCGGGTATGTAGATACTTGATATCTTTCTGATCCATACAAAGCCAGATCACAAACATGATATGTATTTACATATGGCGACGCTGCTATATCATAGAGATTTACAAAGCAAATAAGGACAGTCATTTCCTCAAATCATTCTGAAATCCTAACACTTCATGAGACAAGCCAAGAATACATATGGTTAAAATCTGTTGTCTAGCAAATTCAGGAATCATGTAGATTATCTTCAATTCAAGCTAACCCAACAACAATATACGAAGATAATGTAGCGTGTATTGCACAAGTTAAAGGTGACTACATTAAAGGAGACATAACTAAACATATCCCACCAAAGTTCTTTTATACTCATGAGCTCTAAAAGAGGAGTGATATTAATGTTCAACAAATACGCTCAAGTGACAATTTAGCAGATTTATTCACAAAAGCTTTGCTGACAACAACTTCCAAAAATCTAATACATAAATGTGGAATGCGTCGCCTCAAAGATCTTCTATGTTAAACTCATACTGCAATGAGGGGGAGCAGATTTTAGGAAGATATCGAAGAGTGGTAACCATCCAAGGGAGAGTATTATGAATAAATTAATAAATGGTTACTTCATGTATTGAATGAAGTTTTACATTGAATGAAGTATTGAAGAAAGAAAAAGAAAAACCTTCAAATGACTTAATGCTTTACCTCTCCCATTTTTAGAGGTATAGGTTTGACATCTATTAATTGATGCAAACGGTGAAGAAAGAGAAATAGAATCAAGAGTGAGAGAGAAAGAGATAATCAATTTATTGGGAGTGCCTTGTGATCAACCCCTTTTGTATTATTTTTCAATAGTGAAGTTCTTCTCCTTTTTGCCCATGAACGTAGGCTTGAAGCTGAACCACGTAAATCTTTGTGCGCATTTGTGATATTGATTGGTGTACATTTATATTTCTATTTCACAACAAAAACAAAATAGTCAACTTTTTCTTTAAATTTTTAAAACAATAACCAACTTATTATTATTATTATTAATTTTTTTTTTTTGATAAATTACATTGTCCTTCTCTTAAGTTTCTGAAATTATACTAATATTCCATACTTTACATAATAATATACTATATATCTCTCTCTTATCAATTTTTTTCTTTAAAATGACAAAACTATCCCTTTCATATTTGTTTTTTCAATTTTTAAAACTTTGACCAATTTTTTTCATTTTTCAGATAAATATTGATAAAAACCTTTAATTTATTTTTATATAAAATAAAATAAAATTATTTATCTTAAATTTATTTTTAAATAAAAAATAAAAAAATCTTTAAAAGAGTTGGAAAAAATGGTCAAAATTAGAAAAATGTAAAATAAATAAAATAGACAGTTTCAGCATTTTGAAAAAAAAAATTGACAAGAGATAGATATCTGTATATTTTCAAATAAAATATAAAAAGTCAGTGTAATTTTAGATATCTTAGAAAAGTCAATGTAATTTATCTTTATTTTTTTTTTGTCAGCCACCAACTACATTTGTTAATAATAATTTGTTCGAGTCACGGTTATTATCTTCTTGCATAATTTGATAGAATCGCGGAAAATCATCTCCTTATATACAGGATAAAATTATTTATATTTAACTGTTTTCATACTTTGCAATGTGAAAATATTTATACTAAGACTGCTCTTGTTAATACTTTGTTGGATGATTTTCAAACGAAGCATAATATTTATTTCACTTTTCTTTTGGTTATTTGGGATTTCAATTTAAAAGTAAAATTTTTCAATTATTCTTACAAAAAGTTTGTTCATGTCATATATTTTATTGTTTTTTTTTTTTTTTTTTTTATAATGATGTGAGAAGAGAGAATCGAACAATGTTATTTGCATTAAAAAAAAAAAGGTAAATTACACAGATTTCCCTTAAAGTTTATGATAATTATTTTGACATTTTCTGAGATTTCTGAAATTACACTAACTTCATATACTTTACAAAATAATATAGAAATACCTCCCTTCAGTTAATTTTTTTCTTTAAAATGATAAAACTACCCATTTCATTTTTTTTCAATTTTTTAAAACTTGACCAATTTTTTTTTTCATTTTTCAAATAAATATTGAAAAGACCTTAAATTTATTTTTTATATAAAATAAAAATAAGTTATTTAACTTAAATTTGCTTTTAAATAAAAAAAATTTAAAAATCTATATAAAAAAAATTAGAATAAATTGATCAAAATTAGAAAAATGCAAAAATAAATAAATAAAATTGACAGTTTCGTTATTTTGAAAGAAAAAAATTGATAGGAGGAATGTATCTGTATATTATTTTATAAAGTAGAAAATGTCAGTATAATTTCAAAAACTTTAGAGAATGTCAGTATAATTGTCATAAATCTCAAAAGTGATCAGTGTAATTTACCCTAAAAAATATACACTTGCAACACTTGATTATGACCTTGTTTATTTTTACTACTTTTTTTTACTACTTTCTTAGCATGATTTTCAGAAAGAGCATACTATTTATTCTACTTTCCTTTTGATTATTAGGAATTTCAACTTACAAGTAAAATTAGCTATTCTTACCAAAAAGATTGCTCCTATCACAGACTTAGATTTGATACGCAACTATTTCAATTTCATATAGATTTTTATATTTTATTGCCACTACTCTTTATATAAAAAACAAAATTCAATACTTTCGAAGAATAGTTCTAAACGGTGGAGAAATTATACAGTGAGACTGTCATTTCAACTTATTATTTGTAGTCATGTGCCAACTTCGCAAAAAATTTTAAATTTTTTTAAAATTGATTGTAAATATGTTCACATGAATTTAAGAAAAAGTTAAATTTAAGAGAAAAAGTTACATCATATATAATAATGATATGTAATGATTGTCCTACTAAATAATTACTTCTCAATAATAAAATGATAAGTTATGTATATAATTTTTTCATTGTAACATTTTAATTTATAATTTATATATTTTATTCATGTGACGTGGATGCATATACATAAAATGGAGGCATCAGTAGAGTTCGTAATCAATGTTTTAAAACCCAGCTTGGACCGGCCGGTTCAACTGGTTGAATCGTCGACCGGTCTACAAAACGGTCCGGTTTAACTCATAAACCTGTTTTAAGTTCAAAATCGTTTTAAAAATAGAAAACTGGTAAAATCGGACGGTCCGACTATTGAACCGGTTGACTCGGTACCGGTTCTTGTCTACATTTTTTTTTTTTTTGATATATTCAAAATCTCAAATTTCATGCAATTTTTTGGCTGAGTTGAGTTGGTCTTTAGTTGAATTTATTTTGGATTGTATTTAAAATTTTAAACTTTTGAAGTTTGAAACTCCAGTATTATATATTTGTATAATGTGGTATTTTATTTTATTTTATGTATGATTATTAGTGTTTGTATCTTTTTTTTTTCTTCATGTAGTTAAAGATTAAATTATTAGATTATGCTTGGATTGGATGTTAAAATGATTTTTGTTATGGTCTTTGTAATTATGGAAGAATGGCAATGAAATTTCAACTTTCAACATTATAATAAGATATGTCTACTATACTTTTTTCATTTTTTCTTGAAGTTTTATATAGTAAGAAAATTCATATTTTATAAATTTTTTTATATAATTTTTAATAATTTTTGTAATTTAAAATATTAATATTATATATTATTAAATTTATTAATTACATAATTATGATATTATAATTTAATTTTAATTAATTCGACAATTGAACTGATAATCTGTAACTCGAACATTTTTTAGTATAATGAACGGAGTTGATTTGAAAATATTGTTCGTAATAATAAATCTCAATTGTTTGAATGTACGAGCAGTGCTTGGACACAAAGATACGTACACCACGAGTACCTAGAAATTACTCTTTTTATAGAGTATAACCTTTCGCATACGGCATGTTACTATGAGCCACTCACAAAATGGCATGTGGCTGATTCCACGAACGGTGAGGTATCTGAATAAGATTTCCTACCAAGCATCTTAGACTTGCATGGAGTGACGTAAGAATAGATTCGAGCCACGTGTATGTTATTGATGGAAGGATTTCGTTGTCTTTGGCTGTCTCCGTCAAGCATGCATCACGATTAAGACAGCCCTCCTGGGGGACCCACTCGGCCTCCCTTAATGAGGGACAGGTGATACTTCGTGGCAGCTGATGCGTGTTATCTGATTGCTTAATGAATGTGGTCCAAGTGGTGGTAGCGTCCACCATACGGAAGTCCTTTTATTATTTTTAATATTATTTTTATATATTTTTTAATTTACTTGTATGAAATTAAATTTTTATTTTATAATAATTAAACTTATTTTTTGTTTTTAACTGTTAATTATCTTGAATTAAAAAAAAGGTATAATTTTAAAATATTAATATTTTTTTTATATTAGTTATTACATCCCATCAAATTGAAAAAAAGAAGAAATTATTTGAAAATTTTGTCTTAATTATCATGTTCTTGATCCTTCTTCTTGTCATGAGTTTCATGCCTTCTCAAATACTCCGAAGCTCAGCCATCAACCTGGTAGTAGGAAGGGACGGCTCAACACATTCAGAGACTTAAAACAAAATTATAAAATAAGATTTTTTTTTTATTTATTAAAATTTTATAAATTTTTTATTTAAAATTTATTTTTCTAGTTTTTTTATATGCAAAATTATTAATTAAATTCTTATAATGAATTTCTTCTAACATTTTTTTTTTTAATTGATAGTATTACTAATCCATTTAATCTTTCTTGAAACATTATTGATCTTAAGTAAGATTTTATTAATTTTAGTTTTAAAAAACTTCTTTTTGCCGAAGCAACGATTACGGAAATTGTTAACATTATTTTATAACAATTATTATATATATTTTTAATAGCTAATACAAAATTAATAATCAAAGATTCAATGAGCTAATTACAGTAAACAAAATAAAGCCAATCTAATTATATATGTCTTAAAGATAATATAAATTTTAAATTAAAAAATTCAAAGTTAAAACAATAGAACCTAATTATGGAGTAATTTAGTTTTCAGATTCAGCAAACATAAAAGAAGCTAGTCAAAATTTTCAATACTTCATGGCTCATGCACAACAACTCGCCAACTCCAAATAGTTTCACTTGCAAAATGCCAAAGTCCAATACAGTAAACAAAACAGAGCCAATAAAATAAAGCGGCGGCACGGCTGAGGCCTTGGGCAAGAAAAAAAAAAAAAGAGAAAAGAAGGATTATAAAATAAAGAATGGCTCTCGGTTGAAGCAAACGAGGGAAGAGAAGGGTGCGGAGAGCACGAACCAAGAAAAGAAAAGAGGTGGCTGGGCGCTGAACATAGAAAGGAGGAAAAGAAAAAATAAAAAGAAGAAAAAAGGCGGTTGGGTGCTAAACAGAGAAAGAAGGAAAAGAAAAGAAGAAAAGATAAAAGCTCAGGAACCGTTACTAAAATGCAGGTCGCAAAGTATTTTTTAGAAAATATAGCAAGTTGTTAGGTTGTAGAGTTTTTTTTAGACTTAAAGAATGAATTTTATAAATAAAAAATAAGAACATTAATTATTAAAAAAAGTAAAATGAGATAAACGAAAAGATAATAAATATTATCAAAAAGTAGTTATTAGGTGATAGTTGTATAATAAAAGAGAGAAATTAAGAAGACGAAAAGATTTATTTATTTTATTATAATAAATATATTTTTTAAATATAAAAAAAATTAGGACCTAAAGCTAAGACTTTAGTGACCTTACCTTCAGCCACCCCTGGTAGTGGATCCAATGAAGCTGTAGTAACTGGCTAGCTAGAGGCCTCTCTCGTCTCGCACAACCCCTCCAAAGCCAACTTGTCCCCGGCTATTCCGTGTGTATTCAATTTGATACATCCTACTTGAGGGAATGTCCAGTGCCCCCATTTCTAAGAATTGGGTAGACCGAGATCACCTTCACTTGCAAAGGCCAAGTTCCACTTATTAACACTCAATTTACTCTTATACAGTATAGCATTAGGGTCAGGGAGCTACCTGTCGAAGATTCTTTGTCTTGCACTTTCCATTTCTCCTATACAGTAGCGATAAAGACAAAGGTCAGTTGTGAGCAACGCCCCTACTGCTATCAACTGCTCTAGTGTTTAAAAGCACCCACTCAACTAGTCTCTTTTATTTTTCATCATTTAGGTCTTGTTCTTCTTGCCTGGCTTTCTAAACTTGAACAATGCAATTTGAGTCATTTGCCATTGAGCGATGCAATCTGATCAAAGCATTTGTTGGAAGAAAATTATGAAGAACAAGCCAAAGAAAGGTCTTGATTGGTTGGGGAGGGGGGAGGAATCTTCCATAAACCTCTCCATTCTATGTTTTCTTTTGGAGGGTTATCAGTGGGTTTAGTAATGAGTTGCTAGGCTCCTTTGGATGAGAATTTCTCATTCACTTCGTTCCAAATTAATGCATCTCGTAACCTGGATTCTCCGAGAACCAGAACTACTTGGATCATATGTTTGACGTTTTTTGGGAGAGTAAATTACACTTACTTCCCCTTAGGTTTCTGACAATTGCAGAAACCTTTCCTATACTTTCTGAAATAACATTGTCTCCCTGTCAGACCTGTCGGCTTAACAGTGTTAACGGCATCTGTTCATTTACTACTTTACTCCTTATATTTTAATAATTATTTTAAAATCAAAAATCAGAAATTTCTCTCTCCTCCCTCTTTCTTCCTCTCTCATATTTACTTTAACCTTTATCACTTCTCTTTCTCTCAATTTCTCTGCCCTAACCCATGTCGCCAACACCACCCATGTCACCAGCGCCATACTTTGATGGCTTTGGGGTAGAGCCCGGTGTCGAGGGCTGTAATCGCTACAGTTTTACTGCGAAGGAGGTGTTTGATGAGTCATCAGCACATAGCTGCGGACTTTGGCCAAATCTCATCCTCATTCCAGTCTCAGGTGTAAGATTTGGAATGGTAAGCCGTGTATAGACAAATGGCCGAAATCCCCAATGCAGAAGGAGGACTTGAAAGAAGTAGGACTCTCGACGACATATGAGGGGTCGACATTTTTCCATCTCCAACACAATTCTAACCCAGCCAGAAATCAATCGTCTTATTCGTCTCTCTGCAATTGCTACCATTGAAAGATGAAAAGAAAGGAAGAGATGGAACTAATAGTGAATCATGTTGCAAAGGTAGGGTTTTGAGACAGATTTTTGTTTTGGTTAATGACTGTGATTATCCATGCGATGGAGGGCTTAAGCATTTGATGGGGTATTTTTTAGCAGCAACAAGATGGGTTGACATGGGAGGTTGAAGGTGAGATAAAAGTATGGGTCTGTGGGTGGGTTTGGTGGGGATGGTGGCCATAGATTTGGTGTTGTTGCAGGTTTTCCTATTACTACCTTTTCCAAAATTGGCTTGAAATTGGGGTTTCCAATTGGCTTGAAATTGGGAAAAGAACTTGGTGTTCTATAGATCTGTTGAGATTTCCTTGGCTCCAGCCCTCTCCTGGTTCAACAATTTTTCAATTTCAGTTATGGGTTTAGAGGAAGGGCTGGAGCACCAAGTTTTTCAATTTCAGTTCTGGGTTTCAATTTTTGTGTTTGATTCTGGTACGCTCTTGGATGGCTCTAAACTGTAATTGAAGCAAGCAAAGCCCTTTTTTTTTCGTATGAAGGGATGGAGGCTAAATTGGTGCCACTTGAAAGCAAACTTTTCAATCATTGAGGGGGCTTCGAAGGTGAAGTCAAGGTTTGCCCTACCTTTCATGGGCACCTTGCGACCGTACGACAAATCATTTTCAGTGGGATGGGTCTAGTTTAAAGTATAGATCCTGGTTCGGGTTTATTCGTTGTATCACTTTATTCATATTCCGATGACAGGCGACTATCCTCATCTAGAGCAATGCTGTGTCCACCTTCTTGAACTGGTGTTGCCGATAGTGGTGGTGACGTTGGTGGTGGTGGTAGGTGGAAGGAAGGGGAGGGAGAGTGGCAATGATGTCGTTGGTAGGTGGGTTTGTTTTGAGTTGTGGGTGTGGGTTTGCTTTGAGTTGAATTTCTTTGAGGGAAACCTTGTGGGAGGAGAGAGAAATAAAAGAGGGAAAGTAGGTTGACCATATTGAAGGGTAAATTTGGTATTTAAATTTTTTTAATGCTAATGTCATTGTTTTCTGTTTAGATATTAACGGTGTTGGACGGCATGGGGTGTTTGTTACTAACATTAGAAACATAAGGGGTGCAGTATTATTTCAGAAAGTATAGGAGAAATTTCTGCAATTCTCAAAAACCTCAAGAGAGGTAGGTGTAATTTACCCTTTTTGGGATGAGAGATACAGTATTTCCATGCTCCAATGACTTTAAGGAATTGTTTGAAAATTTTTTAAATTGGATTTTGGACGAGGTTTGAACTATTCTTATTAAGTTATCTGACTTTTAAAAAAATCAACTTGTTTCTGTATTAACTTTACTTAAGTTTTAAGTAATTTTTAGGATAATACATGAATTAATATACTGTTAAAAAATATTTATCAATTAATAAAAAATTTAAAATCAGATCATTAATATTTTACAGGAACTAATTTTAACCTTTTCCGATCAGACCCTAAATGAAAGATACTATCCACCATACATAGGTCCTAGTCTCTTTGGTCCGGAGGCGAAGGAATGACCTCTGGCCATTCCTTATTCTTCATTTCGGACCTGATTTGAATAGTGGGATAAGCTTTCTAATTGTGAGAAGGATTTCTCCCCTTAGGAGGAGGGTGAGGAGATATATATTTCTCAATATTGCCATATTTCAAAGTAAGGATACAGGTCCATAATTTTCCTTTGTTGTGAACCAGTTGCCAACCAAGCTTAGTCAAACGGGCTAGATTACAATACGTGGCTTTTCTGACTCCAAGGACCTGGCCCTTATTGCTTTGTTTGAACAAATTACCTTTTGATCGACTGGTTATCCTCTTGCTTGGTTAGTCAGAATGTTTGGAAAGACAATTAGTGATTGTTTGGCGTTACTAAACTTAATGTAAAAAGATTTTAAGTTAATTGATTAATAAAGAATTAATTTGATATATAGATGTATATATGTAAAAAATGATTACGATGATTTTGTGTGTGTTTGGACACATATGTTTAACCAAAATTTTAAAATAAATAAATAGAATATATTACAATTAATTTTGTAGAAATTATATTAAATAAGAATTAAATAATGTAAAGATTATATATAATAAAAATAAGATAATCTCAAATAATGCAAAGAGACAAAATAATAATATATTTTTACTATATTATAAATTTGCTATATTATTAACAATATTAAAAAATAGATATTAAATATATACAAGTATATAAATATAATACTTTGAGTTGGGCCGTCCATACGCATCTCAAACTTATTGGTACATCTTCAAAGCCCTTCCAGGCCCCAAAACGACTCAAAAATTGAGCTGGTTTCAGTGAAGTTTTTATCACGACCCGACAACGAGATTCTCAAAGCAAACGGGTTGGGCCTTAACCCAATCCGCAATACAAAGCCATGAATTTGGGCTTTAGACGGGCCCAACAGGCTCTCATTCCTGTTGATCGATGATTGTAGGCCTGTTGGTAATGTCTTGAAACTGACATCATTCAACAAATTTGAAAAAGGATCGGCTCATAAGTTACCAGTTCAATAGTATCAACCAAAATTAGGGGTGTCAATTCGTGTTTTCGTATCGTGTTAGGGTCATGTTAAGATATATATATTCAAAAATATGTGTGAACCCAAACCCGACACTATTAACTAATCGTGTCAAGTTTCAAAACCCAAACCTAACCCATTTATTAAATAGGTTACACGTGTCGACACACTTAACCCGTTTATTTTAATTTTTTTATTTTTTAAATAAAAAAACTTACCTATCTTTTAATATGTATAGATAATTTTCAAGTTTAGTAACTTTAGATATGGGCTAAATCAAAGTAGAAACTTTTTTTATAAATAAAAAATCTCAAAACCTTGATAAATGTTTGATGTGAGATGAATTACCTTAACTCATAATATATTTTATAAACGTGTTAAGTCGTGTTAAACGGATTGCCACTAGTAAAATCCAAACCCGACCTATTTATTAATCTTGTTATACATGTCAACCCGTTTATGACCCAAACCCATTTATGCTAAACCCAAACCCATTAACTTTGTGTCGTGTTAAAAATTGACACCCCTAACCAAAATCGAACTGTGATATTGTAATTATGTCATAAAAATATTTATCATTAATTTTAATAATAAATAAAATTATTAAAATTTCTATAGAATTTATCATCTACTTACTAAACTTAGAAGTATGTAAAATAATAAAACACAACAATATTTAAAATAACATAATAATGTTTAATTCAAATTTCGAGTCTTGGGATCAGCCTTTCGAACGTTAGTGTAGTGCATTGGTAGAACAAGTCTTAAGTGGTTGGACGAATTATACCCCGACCTTGATGTGGGTTTGAATCTCCACTGTTGTGAACTCAATCATGTACGTATATAGAAGCCTGATCGTATAAGACTCGTTAAAGTAAATTTGCTCTTAAAGTCAAGCTTTAAATTGAAATTCTCTTAGAGTTTGACACTTTTTTGTTTTAACATAATAATGTTTAAAGTAACACAACAATGTTACAAAAATTTAAAAATATATTTCAAATATAAAAAATTGAAAGTGACTAGTTTAATTAAATACAAAGATTACATTTTCAAACACAAAGTGTACATGACCCAAAACTAATAAATAGTGAATTTTAAAAGTTACAAATTATCAACTTTATTATCAAAGTTAAGTGATCAAAAGTATTGAATCCAACTAAATCATAATTTAACGTTGGTTGCCAGGCTGGTTTTGGTCTCTAAAACTTCTTAAAGCTCTCCCTTTAGATATGACACAAAAGTGCAAGATTTTTTTGTCTAGAAAAAGCACAATTTCACTTTAAGTAGAGAAATTTTTGTTTCGACCTAGTTCATGTAACAAGTCAATTATTATCGTATCGTCGTATGAATGAGTTATCTAACTTTAAAAGTATAAACATATTTTTTCTATCTAGTTGATAGATTATGATTAATTTAGTCTACAACTCGGTCCACCCAAAATTTATTACCTCACTTCCACTATCCCACATCAGCAAATACTGAGATGCATAATATCTAGTAATCTACGAAAGGAAGAGATATATTTCAATATGTCTGAAAGCATCACGTAATAATATACTCTTTTAATAATTGTCTATCATATATGTTATGTCTTACTAAAAAAGATAAGTTATTTCACACATGACTAGTATATTATTAGAAGACTGTACCAATTTATCAAAAAAATTCCCCAAAAAAAGTACCTCAATGCAACGCACGTGGTTCACCTAGTTGCATTCAATGTGATTCTTAATAAATTTGAAATAAAATAAACCTTTTTTTTTTTTTATTGAACCGTAGTTTCACGTAACGAGAAGTTATTTGCATGATTATACAAAGTTCGTCTTGAAGTTTTGATAATTATAATAATTTTTTCTATGTTTTCTGAAATTGTACCACTCTTTCCTAATTTTATTAACAAATTGTACATATTTTCCCATCAGTCGATTTTTTTTCTTTTCAAAATGATAAAAATTAATGTCCTTTCAATTTAATTTTTTTAAATTTTTAATTTTGATAAATTTTTTTCAAATAAATATTGATTAAAACATTCTAAATAAAAAAAATTAAAATATAAGTTATTTATTTAAAATTTAGTTTTATATAAAATAAAAAAATTATTTTAAGAAAAGTTAAAAAAATATGAAAGAGATATTTTTTATTTTTAAAAATAGACAAGAAAAGAGCATGTGTAATTTTTTAATAAAAAAATATAATTTCAAAAATTAAAATTATTATAATTGTCAAAAATTATCATATTAGAAGCCGTTACATTATAGAATAATTATTCAAAACATTTTGAATTAAAAGAATGTTTATGCACGTATATCCATGTGCATGTGAGATTTATACGAGTGCCATGCATGCGAGTGCACACACATGAATATACGTGCACCATATGTATACATATATATATATATATATGTACTATTAAACATTATTCTTTCAATTATCGATGCAGTCAAAGGCCAGTGTCATAGATGCGGGTCTCATAGGTTTGTGAATATGTATATGTGCACCTATATGGATATCTTGAAATTTTATGTTTGAATTATGAATACAAAAAATGCTAGCGTAAATTGTAATATAAAAATACATGATTTGATTATCACATACGATCACACATACATGTACACTCACATACATAATATATGTATCAATCAAATCTCAAATGACAATCACTTTTAACTAACTAACGCTAACATTCTTCTTACGAGCACAACCAAAGGCAAGGGTGGATCTGCCATGGGGGCACTGGGACTGGCGTTCCCACTGCATTCTTTTAAAAAAACAAGGACCGTATAAAATTTTGTAATTTTTCAAAGTTTTATGGGTTTGCCCCCAGTAAGTAAATAAATTTAAAACCTTCCCCCTTAGACCAACGGAAATGATGTCACACGTTTTGCCGTCTCTCTCTACTGTTTATTCCAAAAAGGTTCACTAGAAAAATTGATGTCGAGAGGATAATGGCTTTTTTAAACTGTGAACCTTACTGCAATTATACCCCATTGATGAAGGTGAAGGATATCCGGAGAAGGACCTTATCGCCTCTATGAGGTATAAAATTGTTTTCTTTAAAAAAAAAAAATTCAAATAAAAAATGTGAATGCTCTTCAAAATTTATCAATTTGCAATTGGTCATCATCAAGCTTGTCGTGTCTTTCTCCATTATTTCTTTCGTTGCTTGGACGGAAAGAATAATGCCTAGTGTGTGTGAATTGAGATTAGCAAGTGGGTTTGATGTTGGTCAAAGTGTGGTGATGATTTGGAAGATAGTGGATTGGGTAGTCATGGGTTTCTTTTTACGGAGATGATAATATGCTACTTTGTAGGCAATGACAAGAAAACTCGAGAGTAAAAATTGGAAGTTTATGTCCCAAGATGTTTATTTTCTGCAATTATTAATTTCTCTGCTTAGTGCTGAGAAAATCCATAACTCCACGCGCACTAGATAATATCTTTTGCGAGTGTAGGGTGAGGGTTTGTGGAAGGTGGGGTAGGGTTTTGACAGATTTAAGAGATGATTTGAATAGAAAATGGCTATGTACATCAGGGTGAGGGTTTGTTGAATGTGGGGTAGGCTTTTGACAGATTTAAAAGATGATTTGAATAGAAAATGGCTATGTACATCAGGGTATATCTATTAGCCATTCTTTTTTATGACTTTGTTTTGAGGTTTGATGTTGCGGTGGGTTAGAGAGTTTTGGGGTGTTGAAAATTAAACTCAACGAGTAGAGATTTTGTGTGGCTGATATTTTGGTTTTGATTGGCAATAACATTCAAATTTTGTGGATTTTTTTTCAATGGGATAAATTGTCAGAAAACAGAAAAAAAAAAAATAGACAAGTTATTAGAAAATACATGTAAGTAACTGTTAACTTTGATAAAATCAAAATTTCTTTTATAAATGATTTTTAAATTACCCCACTAAGACTTAAATTCTGGCTCCTCCGTGTTCAAGGGCAAGTGTCATGTGGGTCCTAAATGGAGACAACACGGGAGAGGATAAGGTAACGATTAGACAAGGGATAGCAAAAGGTCCGGACACTATTGCCCAATAATGCACTCGTGCTTTTGTACAGTTTTGTATATACGTCCACCTGCCCTATTGGACAGTTTTGACACTTTCAAATATATAATTAATTATTCTAACAGAGCCCACCCGTCGACGATCGAAATCATCGGAGGCGTCAGGTCCCAACCACCGCTTGCTTTGATATCTTGAACAGTTGTAGACTGTTACAAGATCAACCAATATATATATATATAGTGTGTGTGTGTGTGTGTGCGTGAATGAAAATGATCAAATAAAACACACCTCAACTTGGAGTTCTTTTTCATGAATTTTTTTGTTACTAAACTTTATTGGGAGACTAACCACGAGGTTGATAACCCGGAGGACCTAAACCATAATACAAAGACACACACATCTCTCTCTCTCTCTCTATATATATATATATTTGGAGCCATACATTTATTGGATGAGCTAACCTCTAATTAATAGGAAATACTACCACAGAAGGACGGT
Organism: Nyssa sinensis; assembly: GCA_008638375.1. NCBI lineage: Eukaryota > Viridiplantae > Streptophyta > Magnoliopsida > Cornales > Nyssaceae > Nyssa > Nyssa sinensis. The sequence continues at coordinate 10,273,378 of CM018036.1, read as the reverse complement.
TACGTTCAAACATCATCTTGAGCCTCATCCTTGACACCAATGTATCTCAACGCGGCAGGAATCCACCATCGACGACCAAGTTATGACCGGTGATGAACTCAGAATCATCACAAGCCAGAAACACCACTGCGTCCGCCACATGACTAGTTGTCAACACAACCCCTTTCAAATAAATCTTGGGCTCCATCGTCTTCGCCACTTCCTCCGCAGTCATCTTAAGCGTATTGCATGCCAACGGCGTGGCAACACCCGAGGGCGACACACAGTTGACGCGTATTCCGTACTCGCCGAGTCGTGCACTCGCTGACCGAACCAACCCAAGCACGGCGTGCTTCGACATGATGTAGTCCGTGTGGATTGGGGTCGCCGTCAGGGGGAGTATAGTGGCCACTGAGCTTGCCGTGCACACTATACTCCCCCTGACGCCGCCCTCCACCATAGCAAGAGCAGCGTGCTTCACACACGCCGCCATGCCGCGTACGTTTACCGCGAACAAACGATCAAAGGCGCTGAAATCGAGCTCGAGGATTGACTGGTTTATATCGTTGATTATCCCGGCGTTGCTGAACATGATGTCGAGGCGGCCGTAAGTTTGGACCGTTGAGTCGACTAATAACTTGACTTGATTCTCGTCGGAAACGTCACAGCGGATGTAAGTGGAGCGGTGGGCGCCGATGGAGGCGGCCACGAGCTGGCCCTTCTCGTCTTGGATGTCAGCTATCACGACGGCGCGTGCCCCGTGGTTGGCAAAATGACGCGCTGTAGCCTCGCCAATGCCGCTGGCACCGCCGGTTACGATCGCCACCTTACCATCAAGTTTCTTCTTCAATGATGTGATGTCTGCCATTTTCCTCAGTTACAGCATGTTACAAAAACATTTGAAACATGATTTCTGCTTTAAATAAAGTTCGTCCGTAATTAGTCCGAAACAAAAGGAGAATTTATTATGGGATTCGACATTAATAATTTTTATTATATATATATATATAATATATTGATATTTGAAGGATAATAAAATAATTTTTATTGATATAACAATTTGTGATTTATCAAAATTATAAACTTAATTAATCATATATATAAAATATTGATATTTGAAAAACAATAAAATAATTTTTATTAATATAAGAATTTGTGATTAATTATAATCATTAGCTTAATTAATAATTTAGAATCATATAATAACTTCTCCAGGGACAAGACTGGCAATATGAGTGAATGTTCCGGTCCAATTAGTAACTGCAAAGAAAACCTAACTGTTGGGCGGAAAAGCCTAACAAGTATATTGGATTACAAGTGTTTTATGCCATGCATTTTTGTCTATATCTCTGTTCAAATTAACGGTAGAAATTGATTTTTTAAAAAATATTATCTCATCAGTTAATGACTTACGTTAATCATATCATTCAGACATTTTTTCTAAAATAAGGATGCATAAATTACATAATATTATTCATACTAAATTAATTTATGAGATAAAAAATACTTTCTATATTGAAATAATTTATTGAATAATGTATTAATAATTTTTATTATAATTAGTAGATATGTTTTGTCTTTTTATCCATGTGAGTAATTGTGCTTCAAAAATTTCTTACTATATTGTAATACTCCGACCCGAATAGACGGTTTTCGACCCGGGTTGGACCGGGTCATGACATGTGACATCGAACTGTACACTAATTTATTATGTAAATAAAATTTAACGTACATTTAAACGACATGATTAGTGTACGATGCATGAGTATGAGTAGTGGGCAATCCTGAATACCTGAGGGCCACTGTACCGGAAGCCCGACGTTACGGAAAAAGTGCATGTACATATATATATATATATGTGTGGGTATATTTAAATATACATATATGTGTATATATATATATATATATATATATATAGATATCTATATATACACACGGTTAAAGTTATATGTATATATGTTATTTAATAAAATGATAATAAAATAATAAAAGAGAAAGAAAAGAAAACTATAGAAGATAGTAGAAGAAATGAGAGAAAGTGAAGTCGATGAACATTAAAATAATAATAATAATAATAATAATAAGGAACTGAAAATTCTAGAAAAAGAATGGTGGTGGTGAGTAGCTATATATATATATGTATGATGCCACTGGGAAATTCAAGAAAATAACCATAAAAGATAGAGCCTGGGAGTCAGCTGAAGCTAGACACAGACTAGAAGAAGCAGAGAAAGAAAGGATGGGAAGAAGAAGAAGAAAAATTTAGAAAAAGAGGACTGAATTTGGATGTGAAAAATTGATTTGTGAGACTGTGTTTGTTGGAAAACTTCCTTATCTTATTCAATATGATTGATGGCTTTACAAATAGCCTACAAAGATAATAGAAAAACAAAAACAAAGGAATCCATCATTAATCGTGGATTGTAGCTAAAGAATAGGACAACCCTGATTACTAGGAATTATTCTAACAGAATTGGAAACCAAGTCAACTTCTAAACAAATACTCCTAAATTATTGCAACATTCCCTCCTTTCAACTGAAGACCATAGGTAATCAGTTTACTTTGGAGCTTGACAAACACCCATGGAGGCACGTATCATTTCTAACACATCCCGCTTCAGTGGCTTAGTCATGATATCAGCAAGCTGATCTTGAGGGTGGCAATACAGTAATTTCACAACTCTAGTCCCTGTAAGATCCCGAAGAAAGTGAAAGCGGTCATCAATATGTTTGCTACGTCCATGCATAATGGGATTTTTTAAAAGTTTAATGGTGGAACTATTATCACAATAGACCACTGTAGCATCTAGTTAAAGCATGACACAGCTTCTCTAACATCCTTCTTAACCACACGGCTTGACATGCACAAAAGGCAGCAGCAACAAACTCAGCTTCCGTAGTGGAAAGAGTAACCACAGGTTGCTTTCTTGAGGACCAAGACACAGCTCTAGAACTTAATAAAAACAAAGAACCTGATGTACTCTTTCGATCCTCTAAATCTCCAGTATAATCATTGTCTGTGTACGCCCCAAGTTCCTTATTACCTCCTAGTTTATAGAAGATGCCATATTCCAATGTCCCTTTGACATATCGCAGAACCCTCTTTGCAGTTTGCAAGTGCATATCAGTTGGTTGTGCCATGTACCTACTAAGAAGGCTAACAACAAACATAAGATCAGGTCTGGTGGATGTTAGATACATCAGACTTCCAATCAGTTGCTTGTAGAGAGTGCTGTCCACCGGTGCTTCTACTGAATTTTTCACAATTTTTGTCCCTCAAACAATAGGATTATGGACAACATTGCATTCACCCATATGAAATCGATTTAACACTTCCTGAGCATATTTCTTTTGACAAAGAAAAATAGCATCATCTCTTTGGAGTATTTCCAAGCTAAGAAAATATCGCATTCTCCCAAGATTAGTTATATCAAACTCATTCATCATAGATTGTTTAAAAAAGGAAAATGAGGTATCATTGTTGCCAGTGTAAATGAGATCATTTACATAAGGACACACAAGAAGAAAGGTACCTTCTGGTGATTGCTTGAGAAATAAAGTGTGCTCATAGGGACACTTTTCGAATCCTTCCTTTAAAAAATAGGCTTCAATACGACTATACCAAGCATGAGGTGCTTGCTTCAAGCCATACAATACTTTGAGAAGACGATACACTTTCTGCTCAGCACCTCTGACTTCATATCCAGGGGGTTGCTCAACGTATACCACTTCATCTAACTCACCATGGAGAAAGGCTGATTTGACATCTAACTGAAAAATAGGCCATTCCTCGTGAGCTGCAAGTGCCAAAACAAGACGAATGGTGTCTAAACGAGCTACTGGGGCAAATACTTCAAAGTAATCCACCCCATATTGCTGTGTGTATCCTTTAGCGACGAAGTGAGCCTTATATTTGTCAACTTCCTCATGCTCATTAAGTTTGGTCTTGTAGACCTACTTCACACCAATCTTTTTCCCTCCTAAAGGAAGACCAGTTAACTACCATGTCTGATTCTTCTCAATGGCAGCAATTTCACAATCCATGGCATGTCTCCAGTTAGCACTCTTCACTGCAACATGATGAGATAAAGGGTCTTCATCAATAAACATAGCAAAATTATATTGTGAGTCTTCATCAAAGAGGCCTTCTCCACTTGTGTACTCTTGCATCCAAAGAGATGGACGGCGAAGACGGTGATCCGTGGATGAAGGAACCAGAAATTCATTGAAATCAGGATGTTCTAGATCGACATCATTAGGAGGAGTTTCTTCAGAAATATCATTCTCGTTTGCAAGAGTAGATTCACTAGAGACATTGGATGACTCACTAGAGATATTAGTTGTATCTTCGTGCATCCAGATCGCCCCAATCAAGATTAGCTTGACTAGCATCAGTGTGACCATCATCCCAAGGCCATCCTTCATCTTCCTTGAAAATAACATTGCGACTAATGATCACTTTCTGTGAGAGAGGATCATATAGTCGATAGGCTTTGGATGTTTCACTGATGCCAAGAAGAACACATTTCAAACTCTTGTTTTCTAATTTGGTGCGCTTAACATCTGGTACATGAGCATAGGAGAGACAATCAAACACCTTAAAATAGTCAACAGAGGGTTTAGAGCCACTTCTTGCCTCCTCTGGAGTTTTGTTACGAACAACAAATGTGGGACATCGATTCAGAACATGAACTGCCCAGTTGACAGCTTCTGGCCAAAAATTCTTGGGAACTTTTCTACTGGTAAGCATGCATCAGACCATATTCATGATTGTGCGATTCTTCCTTTCGGCGACTCCATTTTGTTGCAGAGTGTAAGCAGCTGTGAGTTGCCGACGTATGTCGTTGGTCATACAAAACTCTATGAATTCAAGAGATGTGAACTCCCCACCTCGATCAGTTCAAAAACCACGGATGCACGTAGCTAGTTCTTTCTCAACTTTGGTTTTGAAGAGTTTAAAGACTCTAAATGCTTTTGATTTTTCTGCCAGGAAAAATACCCAATTCTTGCGACTAAATTCATTAGTAAAAGTTAAGATATACCTCTTATTGCTGTTAGAAATTGGAGATATCGGACCACAAATGTTGGAGTGGATTAGTTGAAGAGGTTGAGATGCTCGCCATGTGCTGGTTGGTGGAAAAGAGTTTCGGTGGTGTTTCCCTAATACACAATCTTCACACATAGGACTAAAATTTTGCAAGTGTGGTAGGTCATGTACCATTTGATTTTGTTGCAGCGTTTTGAGACCTCCATAATTCAAGCGCCCAAATCTGCAATGCCAAAGATAATCCAAATTCTGCGTAGCAGTGTGAAAACAATGATTAACTGGCAGATGGATCGGGGCTTGCAGTAGAAACATGCGATTGAGAGCCATGGTAGTTTCAATAATAAGTCCTTTTTTAGGGTGATACACTTTACACTTGTTGTCTCGAATCAAAATTGTCAAACCCTTCTCCTACAATTGACCAATACTCAAGAGATTATTCTTTAAGTCAAGAACATAAAATACCTCTGTGATAGCCTGTGGAGTGGTATTGACTTGCATATGAATGCAACCTCGTCCCATAACATCAAGGCTGAAGTTGTTTCCCAACTTCACAGATTTGCGAAAACTCTCATCAAGGGAGGAGAAGAACTCCTTTCTCCCACACATATGATTACTACACCTGGAATCTAGAAACCAGGTTATCATCGTAGATGATTGTTCAACATCAACGTCAGCCATGAGAAGCATATCTTCAGTAGTTTTAGCAAAGTTAGCTCTGGATTTTTGTTTCTTCTTTGGGCATTCATACTGAAAATGGTCAAGATTATGACAATATTCAACAAAAGATTTGTCAATACCTTGGCGCCCACGACCTCGTCCTCTTTCGTGAGATCCTCATTGACGACGGCCTGATCCTCTAGTATTAGAATCATAAGTAACCTTTAGTGCTTGCTCCTCTACCACATGGCTATACATACGTTGTTCATGTACTAATAAGCTACTCTGCAGCTCATCAATAGACATATGCTCGAAATCTTTTGACTCCTCAATGGAGCAAACAACATAATCAAATTTAGAGGACATTGAGCGAAGGATCTTTTCAATAACAGTAATATCACTAATAAGTTCACCATGTATACGCATTTTGTTCGTTATAGTTAACGTACGAGCAAAATAAGCATCCACGGTCTCACCTTCTTTCATGTGAAGAACTTCAAAGTCTTTATGAAGAGCCTGGAGTTGAGCCCTCTTGACTCGTGCATTTCCTTGATGTTTCTGTTTCATACAATCCCAGATTCCCTTTGCGGTGTCCTTGGTCAGAATTGTCTCCAGAACTAAGCGATCGATAGCCTAGAATAGATAATTCTTTGCCCGCAAATCCTTCAATCTTTGATCTGCTATGGTCTTCTTTTGTTCATCCGTTAGGTTCTCTCCTTCTGCTATGCGGCAGTGACACCATTCTCCACGACATGTTAGTATTCTTTGGAGCGAAGAAAATTCTCCATCAACATGCTCCAATGATCATAGTGGCCATCAAAACGTGGAATGACTGGTTGAACAAAAGTACCCTCAGTTGTCATCTTTGAGTTGCTGCAGCAACCGTGAAAAACTTCGGCCTTTGCACACCGGTTTTACAACCTAGCTCTGATACTAAATGTGAAAAACTGATTTGTGAGACTGTGTTTGCTGGCAAACTTCCTTATCTTATTCAATATTATTGATGGCTTTATAAATAGCCTACAAAAATAACAAAAGAACAAAAACAAAGGAATCCATCATTAATCGTGGATTGTAGCTAAAGAATAGGACAACCCTGATTACCAGAAATTATTCTAACAGAATTGGAAACCAAATCAACTTCTAAACAAATACTCTTAAATTATTGCAACATTAGAGAGAAGGATTAGCTAACAATCAGGTAACCATCTGATTAATTTTCTTTTAAATTATTATAACTGCATGTTAGGATTAATTAGAACTCGGGGTTTGAAAAAAAAAAGAACTAAGAAACTGGAAGGGTGATACACAGCCAGCCATGGTAAATTTTTATTTATTAAACCAAACTTGAATTTGGAATTAACAATAAGTAGGAAACCTATTCAGGATTCCAACACAACTTGGAATGATTGAAAATGGTCCAACAATGGCCATTTTTATGGCCAAAATATAGCTCGCCGGTGCAACGCCAGAAAACCCATGTGGGTGTCGGAAACCGTTGTAGTTTGGGGCCAAAACTAGTTCCAGATCATTTCTTGAAGTCCCAAAATTGATTTGATGTAAAAATTTAGAAAAACGAATGTAAAATGTCATGAAAATTAGTAGAAAAAGTGGCGGATTCCGGCGACCAGCGTCGGAAGGGACGACCAGAGCAATGGCCAGAAAATCGTGGGCCTATTTAATCCGATTCACTTGAATCGGTCGATTCAGCAGTTTTGGAGACTGGTTTAGGGTTTTGCCCAGTGAGCCCACTAGTTCAGACCGAAACTTTGAGGAATTGTAAACTGACTCCAGACATTATGGAAAATCCCATTAAGGCCCAAACAGTAAATTAATAAAATATTATTTTAAAGAAAATTATGAAAATACCTCAAGTTCTAAAATAATTCAAACGGACTCCAAATGAGGCAAACGAATAGTCAATTTTTATTATCTCGGGCATCCTAAGTCCAATGGTAATGTCAAAATTATGAAAAGAGGTCCCGGGAATAAAAGGTATGGAAAAGTGTAAAATAACATTTTTGCCCTTTTCAATACAAGAGTCTAAATTGAGATCCGTAAAAGCCTAGACTAATTTTATTCGATGTTCCGGACACAATGAAGAGGTCTAAACTAGTAAATAAAATACTTAAAGCTATGATAGACATATTAAATACATAGCATAGATTGATTATCACTGTTTGTAATAATATTTTTTATTCTCATATTAAGAATTTAGATAAATTTGATAGAGTTATATATTTGAAAAAAAAATATTAACATACAAATTTCATATTTTAATACAAGTAACATTTTGTTTGAAATGTATTAATTATAATTAATTTAATAAGTAAATACATAAATAGAAGCATACGAATAAATGGGGGCCCCATGGGATCTCCTTTCCCCTTCCCAATCATGAAATTTAAACAGGTTTGAAGATTTTTTTTTTTAATTTGCTAGGCAAAGTTAGTTAAGGGGTTCTTTGTCTCAAACTCATTCCGTTTCCATACTTAAACTACTGCATGAAAGAAATTATCGGTTACTTTCATCTATGCACGTGCTTACTTGCAAAATTATTTTATATCATAATCATGGTCACTTCACGACTTTCACTATGACTTGAATATAATCATTATACAATGTAACAATCACATGAAATAACTTCTCTAATGATTGAAGTAGCAAAGCTAGGTTTTAAAGCATCTAATCCCATGTTATGATAGTAAATTCAACACGAAGTTATAGAAGATGGGATCATATATTTAAAATTTTCACTAACAACATACGCTTAAAAGATTTACAATTAACAAGTTTTTGTCTTAAAAAAAATCAACATGTGCTATTAAGGTAAACTTTTTCAAAATTCATCTTATGAAAAATAATGTACATGCGAAAAATAACCCTTATTTAATTAATCAAAGCCTAATAAAATTAGGTTTAATTAATTATGATTATTTACCAAACTTAATTTCACTATTTTGATTAAAAAATTTCATACAGTGGATAAGCACACACATGTCAAAACCCCATATGACCCAAACTTCTAAAAGAACAATTCAAATACCCAATGTTTTTTAATTTAAGAATTAACAAAATTTTAGTCCAAGGAAATAGTAAAATTTCACTACTTTGAAGAAACATTATTTGAATTTCACTATCATATTTTGCATTTTTTATTTTTTATGAAGATGAACACTTTCACCTGGAAAATTTCAAAATGCATGAATCATTTGAAAAGAATAAATTTGTTGCCTGTCTATAAATATGATTAACTAATAGTAAAATTTTACTTTTTGCCTGGATAGTAAAGTTTCACTATTTTCGAAAACTTTGTTCTACCTCTTGACTCATGCAAACACCTCTCATACAATGTGATTCCTTAGTGCACTTAGGCATTCGATTTCGATTGAAAACATAGATTTATGAAAATAGTCGAAATTCATCTACACAAAAATAAAGCTTAAAGTTGGTGTCGACAAACACTTTCAATCACGTTTGGGATACTTTGCTCTTCAAAAAAAAGAACTGTCTCTAAATTTAATAGAATTAGATCCCTTTCGATTCATATGGATAGTTCTATTAGAAGAGATGTAATCCTATTAAATCCGGTTAGTGTTTGGTAACATCGAGAGGTGACCTCATGGATTGATCGAGAGATCGCTACGGTGCCTATGATGAAAACAATGGCGGAAGCAATCTTTGACAATGATCATGGTCATCGCATTGGATAAGATCTAAATGCAATAAGAGGGCAAAGATGTTGTTCATCAAGAAAACAAAGAGACCCATCCTTATATGTTTTTTATAAGGGCAAAATCGTCATTAAAAAATATATCATTGAGAATTCATCAAAGAGTGTACTTGGTCTTAAAGAAAATCAAGTATGATTGTACTTAAAATGTTAAAATGATTGGCTCTGAATTCACGCTCTAAAACTGTCCATTGAAGAGACTTATCACTAATTTACTCTAAAAATTAAACGTAACTATTAATTCATACTCCAAATCTAAATTTTTGATTACTCTAAAAATTAAACGTAACTATTAATTCATACTCCAAATCTAAATTTTTGATTATTGAATCACATCTTTTTTGTTTTGATAAGATTTTTATATTTATTACTTATATAAAATGATATGTAAAATTTAAAATAAATAAAACTTCAGCCTTATTTAATTTAAAATTTAATATATTTTATAAATTCAAAATATATAAATGTTAGATCCATTTTGTTTAATCCATATGAAATCTATCAGAGTTATCGGATTTGAATTAGATTAGATCAAACCTTTTGTATTATATCCGGTTAAATAAAGCAGATTGATCAATAAAAACATAAAAAAACTTATTAATTAATAATTTATTAATTTTAGGAGGATTGATACACTAGACTTATGTAAGGACGTCTTAAAAATTACCTTGCCCCAAGTTAAGTTATGGGCTTATTTACCCAACGTAAACCCATTAGTAGGCAAAACACCTTTAATTAAGAGTAAAGCTACATTTTTTAAAATTGTATCCCAAAGTTTTTATTCCAAACAATGTGGCATTAGATTATTAATAATACTTAAAATCTCGTAATTAATATAATTGTCACATTTGTGTCACATTATTTGGGATAGAAGTTTGAGAAACATAATATTTTCCTTTAATTTGGTGCCCTGTTGGTGAAAAGAGTTATATCTATCTTTTTTTGAAAAAAATACTAAAAGATCCTTAAAATAACTTTTTTCAATTCAAACAGTTTGTGATATATATATATATATATATATATATTTTATCTAAAAGATCCAAAAAAGAAACTTTTAATACAAAAAAGTCTAATTGTTAACTTCCATCTTAACACCGTTAAAAAAATATTATTGATTAAATCAAAATAACTTTTAAAATACATTTTAAAAAATACTAAATAATAGATACAATAAATTTTTCAATCCAAAAAAAAACATAATTTTTTTTATTTATCTAAAATGCCTAAAAAATAAATTTTTACTTTATAAAATGTTATGATTTTTTGGGATTGAAAAAATTATTTTATATATTTTTTAGTATGTTTTTTTCTAAAATTTATCTTAAATGTTATTTTAGTATAATCAGTACTATTTTTTAATCGTGTTAAAATGAAAGTTAATAATTAGATATTTTTGTATTAAAATTTTTTTTTTTGGACTTTTTAGATAAAAAAATGTATCATTAATTTTTTATATTAGAAAATTTTATTTTAGGAACTTTTTAGTATTTTTTCTTTTTATTTTTTGATAAATAGGAGTTTAGACCACTAACGCACATCTTAATTAATTCTAAAATTTAAAATTAACAATGGGACAAATTTTCATTGACCCAAGATTTAGAACCTTTGACTTTCATGTGAATGGAATTTGTGATGTTAGAGGACAAGCCTTTAATTACACAATTTGCCAAACTTCCTTGAGGTTTAAACAGTTGTACCCACGTGGGGAATGGTAATTGTGTGCACGTGGGCCAATAAGTTTTTCTTTCAATCAACTAACTCATATGCTCTTAAAACTTAAAACATAAATTACAAACATTTTTAATTTATACCTCAAATTATATTTTTAGTGTAATGTATTGTGACAAAAAATTTATAGAATGTAATTTTTAAAAATATCATAAAGTGACATCATATTAAGACTACAGTACAAAAAAAATAAATTCAAAGTTTCTACCATTAGTGACAGGAAAAACACACAAAACTAGGGGCAGGACCACCAAACTTTAAAATTTTAAACAATCACAGCAATTTTTTTTTTTATATACTGAATTAAAATTTTCATCTTGTAAAATTTTATTTTTCTAATAATTTTTTAAAATTTTGATTCTTGACAAGTGAATTTATAACAAAAATTAGCCTGCAAGCCTGCAGAACAAGAAGACACAAGAAGACAGGGGAATGTATAACACGGGATTAGACAATGGACCCCAAATGTTTCACGATATTGGTAGGTAAGGTAATGTTAAGTCGAAAGTGACCATGATTTTAAGTGTCTATGAGAAAAATTATTTTGTGAAATTGTCAAACAATGTCATTGTGCGGTAACTTCTTATAAAATAATTGTTAGGATTAAAATTGAGGATGCATTTTTGATACACCATAAAGTAACGAATCTAGCCAAAACGTGACATGTGTATTTGCAGAGCTCTGTCATGTACAGGTTAAGAAAGATTCTGCTATCCAGATCAGACAAGCTCATAGGGTTTAAATATTCTTTGTTCAGAATAGTGCAAAACCTCCAGTCCTGCCCCTGCCTCTAGAGCTAGAGTTGTAGAGTATCTACAAGAAGGGGTCCCAAACTGGTCATCGCTTTTCATGTCCTACCAACCTCAAAATAAAGAAACAGAGTTTAATATGGCAACTGCCATATTCAGATATCTTCAAATCCCTACTTTTATGACTCCGAATCCTACTCAACTTAGGAGATCTTCAAGCTATAAATAAAGCCCTAAGGTACGCTGTCAATTTATGTTCAATTATTTCTTTCAATTATAGTATTTTTAATTTACTGACTTCATCATCGGAGCGGCTACCACTGGAGCCTACCCGGTGACCCTCTGATTTTGAGTTCTTTACAGGTAACGAATGACGGGAAGCCCTTCTAATTAGAAAGAGCAACATGAGTTTGGCGCTATCTATGGGAACGACAATCGTTCATGCTAACCTTCTCTTCAAAAGCAACAAATCCTTTGTATTTTTCTTATAAAAAGGCAACGACTCCCAATCTTTGTCTTAGAAAGAATTCCCGAAACTCCTGGAGTCAGCCTTCTGCTGGGAGAGGAAGGGGGCAAACACCCAATCATTTGCAATAATAGCATGATCGAATTCAGTGATAATAAGATCAGATGCAGGAACAACTCGTTTCCATGTCACAAGCGCTAACTTCGTTGGCCTAGGGCCAGTAGAGCAATATTCCTCCTCTTTCTACCAAAGCTGTTCACGGAGGGGTTCAGACTTCTGCCACCACCACAGGTAGAGGATCCCTTAACGAGGAGTTGCCTAACGTGCAATCGGTGCACCCCTATGGTACCGCTCATATAGGGGCTGATCCCTAGACGTCAACAGCTGTAGGGAGGGGGATGCCCACTTTTCACCTAGTTGTCCATTACCAAAGCAGAACTAGGATCCTACTCTTGTGGCTTCGGGAGCCAATCTAGCGCCACAGGAGTTCCAGCCCCCAGAAGCACCTGCCCCCCTAGTTCTAGGAAGGCAACGTTCTCCTGCCAATATCGGACAAACTCATCCCCTGAATCTATGGTCTAAAGGTGCATGACAGGGTCAACAACTGGTCCTAAACCCACAACAAGTCTTGCCCAGAGTCCCTCAATGGGCAGAAGAGAGAGCAGACTCCCAAGAACAGATCATCTTTACTAGAGGGTTCCACGTCCCTCTAGAGCAAGACGAACTTAGAAAAAATGTTCATGAGGTTCTCCACGTCATTCACCTCTACCATAATGATAGAGGAACAATCCAAAGAAGTTCGTTGTCCCAAAGTTCACCCTCTACAACGGATCTGAGGACTCTAGAGACCATCTATCTCACTACCTAGCATACAATGGTTCTACATGGGGCTACTGACACCTTCATGTGTTGATCTTTCGTGATGAGCCTCAAACGTACCGCTCTGAAGTAGTTCCACAACTGATCTGTCGTGAAAATCAATAAAATTACCAAACTAAACTACTAGTATAGCAAAGAAGTAAGGGTCGAACCCACAGAGACTGTTAATTGTTTAAAAATCAAAGTTGAGATTGATTTCAATTCAAATTAACAAAGATTGATTGTTGTTGATTTTCTTTCCTAAAATTAAATGAAAACTATACTTAAAGCAAATATTTAACTGAATTAATGAGGAATCAAATTAAAAGAGAATTCCTAGGGTGTTGAATCCACCACTAATCTTGTAACTAGCTTCAATTGTATTAATTCTTGGGTCATTCAATTTGGATGTAAAAGACGTATTTTGGCTACAAGCCTCAATACAATCATCAAGAAAATCACGCACCAAAACCCTAAGCACGAATCATCTTTGGTCAACACAAATTGTCTACGCTAATTCTAAGGATCATAGTCACAATTTGTTTTCCCTGAGTTATGACTCGTCCTACAGTTTTGATGTATGTACACATATTACTATTGTATAACCACATAAACAAAATCACAGAAATTGATTATGTGAAATTGAATAATACGATCAATGCTTTAATAAAATCCCAATGTTATACAATCAACATCCAAGACTAATTAACCCAAAAATAAAATACAAAGAAACAATATTACTTGACTAGGGTTTCATCTAAACCCTAGGAATGAGAGAACTTAGCCCATGATAGTGGAAGAGGAGACCATAGCCATGGAATTCTTCATCTTCTTCTTTAGAGTTGTCTCCTTCATTCTTCTCTTCATCTAGATCTCCAAGACGGCCTCCATCTTTTTCCAAAACCCTAGGTTACAATAATATCCCCTCTTTTTCCAAAAATACCCTTACAAAATAAGAATTTAGGAAAATAACATAAAATCCCGTAATTAGACATTAGGGGCCCAAAAAGGGAGTCTAAAGTGTTTCAAAATAGAGCCTATAATGCTAAAATGGGCCCTAGTCCACCTATATATAGATCAAGCCTCTCTTCTAACCCAAAATCACTTGTTTTCCACTTCTTTTAGCACTTCAAAGCCCAATATTTTCTTTTTTGCTCCAAATCATCAGCTTTGTCAAGCTTTCTCTGCAAAAAGATAAAACAAGAATTAACTAGCAAATGCATATAGATTGGAGAAATTAAAATAATAAAAATGCAAGAATATCTAGGGTTAACACAATAAATATGCACTTTTTAACTAGTTATCACACCTCCCAACTTAAACTTTGCTAGTCCTCGAGCAAAGTCAAGGAAACAAGAGACAAAATACAACTAACTAAATCCTCTTTCGTGGTATACACGATTGCATTTACCATATGCAATAAGGCTTTAAACCCCTAGGTTACCCTAGTGGACGAGTTATAGTCTCGTGAGGGTTTGCAGTGAATCTATCCACAAAATTCAACACCCCCCAACTTGAACACAATATACTCCACAATCAATAAAAATGAATCTTAATGAATGTATAACTGAGTTATAATCGAATCAAAGTAGCAATTATGTTACTAAAAGCAACCTGTGAATTTTTCAAGGTACTCATAAATGGATAGAATCAGTGTGCATAAAAGCAACAACCATAACAAGATGTCTAGGCAATGAAACTTCGTTTCAAACAGGCATTACTTTGACTCCAAGTCTCACCAAAAGATATCACTCACAAATGAAGCTCACAAAGATGGGGTGCATATGTATCCTCTCATACATGTGGATAGAATAACTGTTGAGTACATATCAAATAATCCACATGCAAACATGAATGAAAGCACAACAAGAATAATATAGAGAGAATTCTAACCACTACGAAAATCAACTCCCAATGTCATATGATCACTACAGTCATATCCTTAATCATCAACTACTACACCTTCGGGGTCGGCTAGGTCTTTGTTTTTGGTTGTAACGTAGGTCAGGGTCAAGGATACTGTAGGGGTAAGTGAACAATAATTTCCATGTGATAAGCGAAGAAGTTAGAGTGAATAAACTGCAGTTTTCCAACTCATCATCTCTTTTGAACATTGCAACACCACTCCCAAAATTCCAATACAAGCATTCCCAAACTACTCACAACTTTTTCACTTGAGCAAACCAAAAAGAAAAAGAAAAGGTAATGAAATATATATATTTTTATATATGATTGTATATTTTCCTTTTTTTTTTTTTCTGATTTTGTTCTTTTTTTTCTTTTTTTTTTTTTGTTTTTGATACTGAATAAAATTACAGTAAAAGAAAAATGTACATCTTCACTTCTCTACATTTCACAACACCAAATTCTCAAAGAAAAATCACCCAACTTCTTCACCCAAAGCGAGGCTACTGGCTATGAAAAGAAAGATATAATAATAAAGGCTCAACTTGGTTCTAATCAGGTAAATAATGTAAAGATGTAGGAAACAAACGAACAGGCTCAAAGTAAAAAGAGGGCCTAGTTTCATTCCCCAAAGGCAAGAAGTGTCATCCGACATCTGAACTGACTGACCTTAGACATGTGACAATGACAATTGATTAGAATGGAGATATGCAAACTGTATAACCCTCAAAATAAAGTTCAAGCTCAAATCTACATAGCATGGGTTATAAGTCTCAGTCAATGCCATCATGATACTAGAGTCTCACAGTCTAACCATCAAATCATAGAGTCACAAGAGTAGCAACTCAATTTGTCTCCAATTATGAAAGTTAGGGAAAGACAAATCACTAACAGTGCACAACTATCACAATGATTCTCATGCAAGCTCATAAATACATGAATACGCTCAAAACAATAAAATTGTAATCATGAAGTATATTGAGCTCAAGCAGACAAAATAATAGCAACTCCCCTCAACTTATTGGATACCTTGTCCTTAAGGGAACATGACAGGAAAGAACATGAAATAGAACGAAATAAGTAAAAGGAAGGAGTGCACCTGAGTGGAGAGAACTAAGGGGTTTGAATGGGCCGTTTGCGTGAAGTGGATTCAACTGTAATTGCACTGGCCTTTCGAAGCTTTTGGATGACCCATGGATCCCTACAATAACAAACTAAACAATAAAAATCATTTGGGTCATAGAATCTAAATATTGACATAACAAAAGAAATTGAGAAAAGAGAATCAAGCCACAGAATGGATGAATAATTGTAAGGCAATCCGTGAAGAAAAACAAGGAATTCAAGCTATCTTAAGCACAACACATCATGCACTCACACACACATTGCCACTGAATTTGCAGCTCACACCACCTAAAAAAAAAACAAGGTCAGGACTCACAACGTTGACCCAACAGAAAGCACGCAAAGACTAAAAAGAAAATGAAAACAGAATAATAACAAAATAAACTTAAATAAATAAATAAATAGATAAAATAGAAAAAATAAACTAAAATAAAATTAAAAAAAAAGAAATTAAAGAAATTAAAGAAAATAAAATAAATAACAAAAACAGAAAAAGAATAAAAATTAAAACAAGAACAAGAACAAGAACAAAGGAATAATAAATAACTAAATAAATGAGAAGTTAGTGGTTTGGCTTGATGAGGTCTCAAAATTTGATTGCAAAAGTGGCCTGGATTTATGAACAATGGTTGGAAGAGAAACAAACCTATGGTGTTGGCAGATAGTGAAATGAATTTGTGACTTCAAGCTGTCCAAAAATCTTTTTTTTTTTGAATTTCAAAATTTGAGGAAAGCTCTAATCTTTTTGCTGGGCATTTGCCTGTATTGTCTGCAGTGGTTGTGAGGCTTACGGGGGCTGGGGATAGCTTGGGAGGTGATGGTGATGGAGGTAGAGGGTTAGAGTGGTCGCGGCGACTGGAGATGGATGAGGATGGCGGATCGGGGGTTGGGGAGGTGGTGACGGGCGGAGAGAGAGAGATCAGGTTCGGTTTTTGATGGAGGTGGAGGTGGAGGTGGAGGCGACGGTGGTGGCTGGGGCAAAGCGGTGGTGATGCTGTAGTTGTGGGTGGTGGAGGATGATGGGGGTAATGATGGTTGGCGGTGGTGTGGTTGGGGTTAGGTGCAGCGAGTGGAGTTGTGGCTGTGGGGGCGCTGGTGCGGTGGCGCAAGGAAGCGACGAGCGGGGGTGATGGTGCTGTCGGGGTCGCCGGTGGTGAGGGATGATGGAGGGTTAGGGGCGTTGTGGCAGTACTGGTGGTGACGGTGATGCGGCGGATCTGATGGCTGGGGCTGGGGTGGTGGTGATGGTGATGATGGTTATGGGATAGAGGTAGTGGATCTGATAGTGGTGGGAGATGATAGAGGGATGGATCGAGATGGGGGTAGTTGTGGTTGTGGTGGTTGTTGTGGTCGGAGTTGGCAGTGGTGCGGCGGTGTTGATGGAGGGTAGAGTTAATGGAGATGATAGAGTTAGCAGGTGCGGTGGTGGTGATTGTGGCGCGCTGGTGATGGAGCGGTGGTGATTAGATGGGTGTTGTGGTGGTTCTGTTGGGGATTCGGGTCTCTGTTGGGCGGTCGACGGTGATGGAATGATGATGATGGAAGCACTGGTGGTATGGTCGGTGGTGGTGATGACTGGAGGAGATGGGGAATAATGGTGCGGCGGCGCTAGCTGGAATGATCGTTGGTGAGAGAGAGATGACAGGTTTTAGTTTTGTTTGTTTTTTTTTTTTTTTTTTTTTTGTCAGGTTTTTAAATTTGTGAATTTTTTTTGATTTGTTTTTTTTTTTTTTTGTTTTCCATTCTTTTGAATTTTGAATTTTTGATTTTTTTTTAACACTAAATTAAAAGTGCTTAAGCTTTTTGAGAAAACTCAAGCTTTTTGGGACAGAACCTTAAGGGCTTTGAGGGGAGAAAAAGAGCTCGAGCTTTTCTTGGAGTGCTCGAGCTTTTCGGGATAGAATGTTTAACCAATTTTTGACGAAAAAGTGCTCGAGCTTTTTGGCGAGTGCTCGAGCTTTCTGGACCAGAAACATTTGAAAAAAAAAAAAATGAGAAAATGCTCGAGCTTTCTGAAATTGCTCTAGCTTTTTAGTCCAGAAAACAACAATGACCAAAGAGAAACCCCTCTTTTTGTTTTTTAAACAATAAGAATAAAATAAATACTAAACACTTACAAAACAATAAAAAGAAAACTCAATTAAAAACAACAAAAATAAAATAAAATAAAATAAAATAAAATAAAATAAAATAAAATTAGGGTTTCCTCCCAAAAGAAGAGCTAAGTTTAATGTCTTCAGCCAGACACAGCAAGAGGAGAAAAACATCAATCAATATAAACTGGGTCTTCAAGACTAATCTCATCAATCAAACTCCCTTCCTCCACACCCTCAATAAACAATTTCAACCTTTGGCCATTAACTTTAAAAGTTTGGCCACTCCGAGGGTATAAATTTCTATCGCACCATGAAACCAAGATTGAACAACCTTATATTGGCTCGGGTCATAAACAGATCAACCTGTTTAACACGGTTAGTAAACGTGTCGTGTTCGGGTTATAATCGAGGTTGACCCGTTTAACACGAAATAACTCATTTAATTATTTGTGTCAAACCTGTTTAATACAAACTCGCTTAACCCGTTTGACCTATTTATTACCCTATATAAGTAAGGTTAGTTTTATAAATTAATTTGACATCTTGAATGATGCTACGATATATGGTTATGGTGAATTTATTATTATTACTATAATGTGTTAAAAATGAATGAATTGAATTTTATCTAGTAATTTTATTATGAAAACAGGTTATACAATTTAAATGGATTGTGTTACCTGTGTTCGTGTTATTTGTGTTTTAATATGACCTGTTTAATAAACGGGTTATACGAGTCGTGTCGTGTTACTCGTGTATTATACAGGTCGTATTAGGGTTGAGTAAGTTGACACGATTAATTAATCGTGTCATGTTCAAGTCAACTTATATAATGTAATATTCTTATCTTGACACGACACGACACAATTGATACCCCTAAAATTTGTTGAAGGTGGGGTAGGGTTTTGACAGATCTAAAAGATGATTTGAATAGAAAATGACTATGTAGATCAGGGTATATCTGTTAGCCATTTTTTTTTATGACTTTGTTTTGAGGTTTGATGCTCTGGTGGGTTTGGGGTGTTGAAAATTAAACTCAACGAGTGGAGATTTTGTGTGGCTGATATTTTGGTTTTGATTGGCAACAACATTCAAATTTTGTGGATTTTTTTTCAATGGGATAAATTATCAGAAAACAGAAAAAAGAAATAGACAAGTTATTAGAAAATACATGTAAGTAGCTGTTAACTTTTATAAAATCAAAATTTCTTTTATAAATGATTTTTAAATTACCCCACTAAGACTTAAATTCTGGCTCCTCCATGTTCAAGGGCAAGTGTCATGTGGGTCCTAAAAGTAGAAAACACGGGAGAGGATAAGGTAACGATTAGACAAGGGATAGCAAAAGGTCCGGACAATATTGCCCAATAATGCACTCGTGCTTCGCAACACAAAAGCGCCGCCCCTTCGGCTTTGCTTCTGTCCCATTCCCATTTGGGACCGCCGACAGAATGGACTTTGTGGGTTGAGCATCAAGACACTGATAGAATTCTATTATTAATTCACCTTTCCACTTTTCAAAATAAATTTTACAGGCAGAGTCCTACCATCATAAAATTCTAAACATGATAAATTGTTCATTGTATATTATACAGCGGTAGATGAAGTAAAATTGAAAAGATTGGCACATGAGAATGAGAGGGAAACTAAATAGCCTTTTGTATTGCCAAAAATAAAAGAAATTTAAGCATAATAAAATAAGATAAATTAGATTTTTTTTAAAATTACAGTAATCTCTTATATTTATTTAACAAATTATAAGTATCTATTTTAAATTAGATTTTTTTTAAAATTACAGTGATCTCTTATATTTATTTAACAAATTATAAGCATCTATTTTAATCATTTTTTTAGATCATAAAACATTTTTTTTTATTTTTTTTATATTTGTTTAATTTTGACTATTTATTTATTTATAAATAAATATTGATTTAGATCTTAATTTTTTTTATATATAAAATGACAATAAAGTATTTTTTATATTAACTAACTTTTAAAAAAAACAAGTTAAAACAAATTTATCAAAATTAGGAAAAAGTAAAAAAAAAAAAAAGCAGAGTTTTGTTATTTAAAAAATATTTATAATTTGGTAGTAAAAACAGAGAGAACAACTGTAGTATAACTGAAAGTGAAACAAAGAGATGGAAAACAAACTCGCTTTTGTACAGTTTTGTATATACGTGCACCTGCCCTATTGGACAGTTTTGACACTTCCAAATATATAATTAATTATTCTAACAGAAGCTACCGTCGACGGCGAGGCCGTGCCCGGTGACAATCGAAATCATCGGAGGCGTCAGGTCCCAACCACCGCTTGCTTTGATATCTTGAACAGTTGTAGACTGTTACAAGATCAACCAATATATATATATATATATATATATATATATGTGTGTGTGTGTGTGTGTGTGCGTGAATGAAAATGATCAAATAAAACACACCTCAACTTGGAGTTCTTTTTCATGAATTTTTTTGTTACTAAACTTTATTGGGAGACTAACCACGAGGTTGATCACCCGGAGGACCTAAACCATAATACAAAGACACACACATCTCTCTCTCTCTCTCTCTCTCTCTCTATATATATATATATATATATTTGGAGCCATACATTTATTGGATGAGCTAACCTCTAATTAATAGGAAATACTACCACAGAAGGACGGTTACGTTCAAACATCATCTTGAGCCTCATCCTTGACACCAATGTATCTCAACGCGGCAGGAATCCACCATCGACGACCAAGTTATGACCGGTGATGAACTCAGATTCATCACAAGCCAGAAACACCACTGCGTCCGCCACATGACTAGTTGTCAACACAACCCCTTTCAAACAAGTCTTGGGCTCCATCGTCTTCGCCACTTTCTCCGCAGTCATCTTAAGCAAATTGCACGTCAACGGCGTGGCAACACCCGAGGGCGACACACAGTTGACGCGTATTTCGTAGTCGCCGAGTCGTGCACTCGCTGACCGAACCAACCCAAGCACGGCGTGCTTCGACATGATGTAGTCTGGGTCGATTGGGGTCGCCATAGTGGCCAGCACGCTTGCCGTGCACACTATACTCCCCCTGACGCCGCCCTCCACCATAGCAAGAGCAGCGTGCTTCACACACGCCGCCATGCCGCGTACGTTTACCGCAAACAAACGATCAAAGGCGCTGAAATCGAGCTCGAGGGTTGACTGGTTTAGATCGTTGATTATCCCGGCATTGCTGAACATGATGTCAAGGCATAAAACAATTCAACTTATGAAGGAAACTCTGTGTGTTGCCTATCAAGATGTTACACATATATAGGCCATTTACATTATAGCTGTCAGTGTAAATATGGAAAGTTGACTAGCCTAAGATCATGCTCTGAATGGATACAATTAGTGCAGATTTATAGAGATGCTAAAAATACAATTGTAGCCGTTGTCACTGCATTGGTTAAGGCCGAGATTGATGTTGCACGCTGTCATGGGAGATATCCTTATTACGCCCCTTCAAGCACAACGTGGAGGAACAAACGTTGAGCTTGTCTCGTAGGAATGAAAACCGAGTAGACACAAGAGGTTTGGTTAGCCCATCAGCTAATTGGTCTTTGCTAGAAATGAACTTGACTTCAAGTGCTTTTTGTTGGACCTTTTCCCTCACAAAATGATAATCAATTTCCACATGCTTGGTACGAGCATGGAAGACTGGGTTAGCAGTGAGGTAGGTAGCACCAATGTTGTCACACCATAGAACCGGTTGCTGTGGAAGAAAGATACCCAGCTCTCGTAGCAAAGATTGTAACCAAAGGGATTCTGCCGTGGCATGGGCGATGGCTCGGTATTCAGCTTCGGTGCTAGAACAGGCCACCGTTGGTTGTTTTTTGGAATTCCAAGATATAAGATTATGACCCAAAAAGATGCAAAATCCAGAAGTGGATTTACAATCATCGGGGTAGCCCGCCCAATCGGCATCCGAGTAGATGGATAATTGGGTTGAAGAGCTCGGTCGAATTAATAAACCAAAATCAATAGTAAATTTGAGGTACCTCAGAATTCGCTTGACTGCTGTCCAGTGCTCTTCGGTTGGGTTGTGCATGAACTGACAGGTTTTGTTCACTGCAAAGGAAATGTCTGGACGTGTTAGCGATAGATATTGGAGTGCGCCAACTACACTCCAGTATAATGAGGGATCGGAGCAAGGAGAACCAGTGAGTAATGACAGCGTCGGAGAGGATGACATGGGGGAGGAAACGGGCTTGGCTGCATGCATGTTCGTGCGGTGAAGCAAGTTGGTGATGTATCGGCTTTGAGATAAAAGGAGGCCATTGGCAACGGGCAAAGCTTCTAAACCCAGGAAATAGCTCAATCCTCCAAGATCTTTTACTGCAAATTCAAGACTGAGAGCAGAGATGAGGTCGTTAATTACAGAGGGACTCGAGCCAGTGATCAATATGTCATCGACGTAAACCAACACAAACGTAGTGACTGAGCCATGCCGAGAAATAAAGAGAGAGCTGTCCGAGGCAGAGTTGTGAAACCTAAGGGTGCAGAGATGGTCATGAAGTCTAGAATACCAGGCCCTTGGGGCTTGTTTCAGCCCATAGAGAGCTTTGTGGAGACGGCAAACATGATGAGGAAAGCTGGGATGAATGTAGCCGTGAGGTTGGCTCATATAAACTTCTTCAGATAGGGTCCCATGGAGGAATGCATTTTGGATATCGATTTGGCGAATAGACCAGTTTTGAGAGACAGCAATGGTGAGGACCAACCTGATGGTAGTGGGTTTAACCACTGGGCTGAATGTGTCTGCAAAATCAACTCCTTGTTGCTGGTGATACCCCTTGGCGACTAACCGGGCTTTACGCCGTTCAAGAGTCCCATCGGACTTATGTTTGGTTTTGAAAACCCACATAGAGCCAACAATAATCATCCCAGGTTGCACAGGTACGAGAGACCAAGTGCCTTGTTTCATGAGAGCTGAGAATTCAGCATCCATGGCAGCACGCCACTCACTATATTTGCATGCCTCGGAGTAGCACGTTGGTGCTTCTGGAACAGAGCCAATGATGAGAAATGTCCAAGGAAGAGGGTACCTAACTGTGCCATCTGTGGGTATTTTGGCTTGAACAATGTTGTTCTAAGCTCGGGTCCTCATTGGGTGAGCACGAAGTTGAGGGATGACTTCGGTAGCAGCACTGTCAGATGGCGTTGAAATATTGGAAGAGTCAGAGGAGGACGGTAAGGAGTTGGGAGAAGGAGTGGAGGGGCCAGACTGAGTTGGTGCAAATGGGAGTGACGACTGATGTGGTTTGGGTAAGGGAGATGACATGGGAAGGGATGCATGCCGAGTGGGTTCCGTCTGAGGTTGCACCACACTTCTCTGGAGGTGGTAAGACCGACCATTTGAGCAAGTATGCCTTCAAACAGGGAAGACACCAAGGTGCTAAGTACTACCTGATCTTGGAGATACCAAGTGGTGAATTTTGGGTTTGGAATTTCTGCTGTTGTATCAGAAGAGGTGGCTGTTTCAGGATTAGGAATGGTGATAGGTGGTGGAGGATTTGATCCATCCACAAAACCGAAAAGCCGTTGTCCACGTAGGTATGGGGCGACTTGAGTTTTCCATAGTAGGTAGTTGTCTTTGGTTAATTTCACTGTCACTAAGCTTTGAATGTTTGCTGGGTTGACGAACATGGAGGAAGAAGCAGCCATTAGAGGAGCCTTTGACAGAGGTCAAGTTTGATGCTCTGATACCATAAAACAATACAATTTATGAAGGAAACTCTGTGTGTTGCCTATCAAGATGTTACACATATATAGGCCATTTACATTATAGCTGTCAGTGTAAATATGGAAAGTGGACTAGCCTAAGATCATGCTCTGAATGGATACAATTAGTGCAGATTTACAGAGATGCTAAAAATACAATTGTAGCCGTTGTCACTGCATTGGTTAAGGCCGAGATTGATGTTGCACGCTGTCATGGGAGATATCCTTATTAAGGCGGCCGTAAGTTTGGACCGTTGAGTCGACTAAGAACTTGACTTGATTCTCGTCGGAAACGTCACAGCGGATGTAAGTGGAGCGGTGGGCGCCGATGGAGGCGCCCATGAGCTGGCCCTTATCTTCTTGGATGTCAGCTCACGCGCCGTAGTTTGCAAAATGATGCGCTGTAGCCTCGCCAATGCCGCTGGTACCGCCGGTTACGATCGCCACCTTACCATCAAGTTTCTTCTTCAATGATGTGATGTCTGCCATTATCCTAAGTTACAGCATAAGGTTACAATAACATTTGAAACAAAAGGAGAATTTATTAATTAAAGGATTCGACATTAATAATTTTTATTAATCATAAATTATCATATATATATAATATATTGATATTTGAAAGATAATAAAATAATTTTTATTAATATAACAATTTGTGATTTATTAAAATTATTGACTTAATTATTCAGATATATATATATATAATATTGATATTTGAAAAACAATAAAATAATTTTTATTAATATAAAAATTTGTGATTGATTAGAATCATTAGCTTAATTAATAATTTAGAATCATATAATAACTTCTCCATGGACAAGACTGGCAATATGATTGAATGTTCCGGTCCAATTAGTAACTGCAAAGAATACCTAACTGTTGGGCGTCAAAGCCTAACAAGTATACTGGATGACAAGTGTTTTATCCCATGCATTTTTGTCTATATCTCTGTTTACAATAACCGTAGAAATTGATTCTTTTTAAAATATTATCTCATCAGTTAATGACTATTAAGTTAATCATATCATTCAGACATTTAAAAAAAAAATAAAGATGCATAAATATGAATTAATTTATCAGATAAAAAATATTTTGTATATTGAAATAATTTATTGAATA
The DNA here is from genome assembly GCA_008638375.1 of Nyssa sinensis. Classification (NCBI taxonomy): domain Eukaryota; kingdom Viridiplantae; phylum Streptophyta; class Magnoliopsida; order Cornales; family Nyssaceae; genus Nyssa; species Nyssa sinensis. The sequence goes on along the minus strand of CM018036.1, from coordinate 10,248,170 downwards.
ATTTGTCAATAATTTTTATTATAATTAATAGATATATTTTGTCTTTTTATTTAAATTTTTTCCTCTCCTTTTCATTAATCAATAAACGTATATATATACAAAAGGAAAGTAACTACAAGGTTTGTTACAGGTCCTATGAACTAGAAAGGTTAAAACTGACTCCTAAGATTGCTATGTACAGCTAACAAAGATTGAACAAAACAAACTTGAATAGGTCACAACAGACTCCTAAGATTAAGAAGGATAGATAACAGTCTTCTATTATGCCCCCTCAAGATGGAGTGCGGGAAAGAAGTCCATTCTTGAATATGAGTTGAAAAAAACGTTGTCAAGGAAGAGGCTTGGTAAGAGCATCAGCAATTTGATCTTCAGAGGAAACATGATCAACACAAAGAGCACCACTTTGGACTTGATCTCGAATAAATGAAAATCAATTGCAACATGCTTCATTCGTAAGTAAAAAATCGGGTTGGAACAGAGTTGGGTAGCCCTAACATTATCACAATAAATTACTGGACAACAAGGAAGCTTAATACCAAGATCAGATAAAAGATAACAAAGCCAATTTAGTTCAGCAGCAGAATTAGCAACAGAGCAATACTCTGCCTCAGTGGAGGATCTAGCTATAGTCCTTTGCTTTTTAGAACTCTAGGAGACAGGAATTTTGCCAAGATAAACAACATAGGCCCTTGTGGAGCAGAATGTGTCTTTGTCTCCGGCCTAATCAGCACAAAAAAACCATTCAAACTGAGAGATGAGTTAGAAAACGCATGTAAACTGATGGAGGAGTTCTGATAAATCTGTAAACCATCATCAATGGTACCAAATAGATAGCGTAAGAGCCGCTTTACAAAGGACCAATGCTCAGTTGTTAGGCAATGCATATACTGTGAGAGTTAGTTGATAGCGAAGGCAATATTTGGTTCACCTGAATCGGTCGGTTCAGTGGTTTTGGAGACCGATTTAGGGTTTTGCCCAGTGAGTCCACTGGTTCAGACCAAAACTTTGAGGAATTGTAAACTGACCCCAGAAATTATGGAATATCCCATTAAGGCCCAAATAGTAAATTAATAAAATATTATTTTAAAGAAAATTATGAAAATACCCCAAGTTCTAAAATAAGTCAAATGGACTCCAAATGAGGCAAACGAATAGTCAATTTTTATTATCTTGGGCATTTCTAATCCAATGGTAATGTCAAAATTATGAAAAAAGGTCCCGAGAATAAAAGGTATGGAAAAGTGTAAAATAACTATTTTACCCTTTTCAATCCAAGAGTACAAATTGAGATCTGTAAAAGCCTAGACTAATTTTATTCGACGTTCCGGACATAATGATGAGGTATAAACTAGTAAATAAAATACTTAAAGCCATGATAGACATATTAAATACATAGCATAGATCGATTATGGCTGTAGACTGAGTACATTTTTCAAATGATAGGAACTGTCAGAGGGAAAAATGGAGTAGCTTGATTTTCTTGGGACAGTAAAAGGTAAGTAATACCTGATCTCTATATGTAGTGCATTCCTAGCCATGTCATATTTCTTCCAGGTGCATTTGTACTTTTATTTATCATGTCAGTTTCTTTATGATTCTACTATGTTGCTTCTCAATGGAATAGCTTAACTATGATGTTGTTCTTGCTTTTGATTTCTATACCCATTGATGATGTTATATCATGATCATGAGATTTCGTACATTTGTGTAAATGACCATTCTATACACTTGTACGTAAGGCCAAGAGAGGCCAGATATTATTGTTCTCAGCAGCACTTGCCTCGAACCAGTTATGCTCCACATTCTTCTCCGTGGAGAGTAACATGATCTTGATATTTTATCAGTGCCGGATTTGTGCTCAGTCATAACTCTATCTGGATGCGTAGTATGTCCCGAGTATGAGGACTAGTTTTTTTTCAGGGACGGATATAGAGGACAAACTTTAGGAGCCTGGGACTAGAGTTCGGACATTTTGGCGTAAATGGTAATAGTAGTACAGTCTTATGGCTCTCCCACGTATTCACGTCCTGGGGACGAGGTGATGACTTAGAAATTTTTACCGAATGTATTTTTGTAGTTACTGACTAATATATATACATGTAACCAGTTTATCTTATTGTCTTCTGTTTTATTCATATATGGTGATGATGATATGGTTACATGTTAGTGACACCAATGATGGTGTAGCAGGATAAATAAGCTCGATTTGGCAAAATGGCTGGGTCGGATTGGTCCTTAGAGAGTGGGTTGCAGGTCGTGACATATATAATCTGAAAGGTTTAAACTTACCAAGGATGACATTTTATTCCGGTTATTTGATAACTCCTCATACTCTATCCTTAATGGAAAAGAGAATTTATGTCAATCCGTTGGAGTTTAGGATGAGTTCGAAGTGAAGACATCCTATCATACACTCCTTCCAATTATATAAAATAAAATAATAAAAGAATTTAGTGTTATATAATCACTATTTGTAATAATATTTTTTATTCTCATATTAAAATTTTAGATAAATTAGATAGAGTTATATATTTGAAAAAAAAAACATTAACATACAAATTTCATATTTTAATACAAGTAACATTTTTTTTGAAATGTATTAATTATAATTAATTTAATAAGCAAATACATAAATAGAAGCACATGAATAAATGGGGACCCCATGGGATCTCCTTTCCCCTTCCTAGGCACGAAATTTAAACGGGTTTGAAGATTTTTTTTTTTTATTTCGCTAGGCAAAGTTAGTTAGGGGGTTCTTTGTCTCAAACCCATCCCGTTACCATACTTAAACTACTGCATGAAAGAAATTATCGGTTACTTTCATCTATGCACGTGCTTATTGGCAAAATTATTTTATATCATAATCATGGTCACTTCACAACTTTCACTATGGCTTGAATATAATCATTATACAATGTGACAATCACATGAAATAAGTTCTCTAACGATTGAAGTAGCAAAGCTAGGTGTTAAAGCATCTAATCCCATGTTATGATAGTAAATTCAACATGAAGCTATTGAAGGTGGGATCATATATTTAAAATTTTCACTAACAACATACGCTTAAAAGATTTACAATTAACAAGTTTTCGTCTTAAAAAAAATCAACAAGTGCTATTAGAGGTAAACTTTTTCAAAATTCATCTTATGAAAAATAATGTACATGTGAAAAACAACCCTTATTTAATTAATCAAAGCCTAATAAAATTAGGTTTAATTAATTATGATTATTTACCAAACTTAATTTCACTATTTTGATTCAAAAATTTCATAAAGTGGATAAGCATACCCATGTCAAAACCCCATATGACCCAAACTTCTAAAAGAACAATTCAAATACCCAATGTTTTTTAATTTAAGAATTAACAAAATTTTAGTCCAAGGAAATAGTAAAATTTCACTATTTTGAAGAAACATTATTTGAATTTCACTATCATATTTTACAATTTTTATTTTTTATGAAGATGAACATTTTCACCTGGAAAATTTCAAAATTCATGAATCATTTGAAAAGAATAAATTTGTTGCTTGTATATAAATATGATTAACTAATAGTAAAATTTTACTTTTTGCCGGATAGTAAAGTTTCACTATTTTCGAAAACTTTGTTCTACCTCTTGACTCATGCAAACACCTCTCATATAATGTGATTCCTTGGTGCACTTAGGCATGCGACTTCAGATTAAAAATACCGATTTATGAAAAGAGTCGAAATCCATCTACGCAAAAATAAAGCTTAAAGTTGGTGTCGATAAACACTTTTAATCACATTTGGGATACTCTGCTCTTCAAAAAAAGAACTGTCTTTAAATTTAATAGGATTAGATCCCTTTCGATTCATAATGGATAGTTCCATTGGAAGAGATGTAATCCTATTAAAATCGGTTAGTGTTTGGTAACATCGAGAGGTGACCTCATTGATTGATCGAGAGATCGCTACGGTGCCTATGATGAAAACGATGCCGAAAGCAATCTTCAATAATGATCATGGTCATCGCATTGGATAAGATCTAAATACAATTAGAGGGCAAAGATGTTGTTTATCAAGAAAACAAAGAGACCCATCCCTATGTTTTTTTAAGGGAAAAATCGTCATTAAAAAAGATATCATTGACAACTCATCAAAGAGTGTACTTGGTCTTAAATAAAATAAAGTATGATTGTACTTAAAATGTTAAAATGACTGGCTTTGAATTCACGTTCTAAAACTGTCCATTGAAGAGACTTATCACTAATTTACTTTAAAAATTAAACGTAACTGATGCTGCACTTTTTGGCTCACGTGAGATTCAGGCTCGGCTCCCTGCGAAACACTTGAAACAGAAGATCAGGGACCACCGGGTTGGCTCCGGCGGTAGCCGCTCCGATGTTTAAGTCAATAAACTGAATTGAAGGACTGTAATGAAAGTCAAATAATGAGCATGAAAGTAAAGCGTACCTTTAGGGTTGAATTTATAGGCAATGGCTCTCCCAAGTTGATTAGGATTTGGAACCATGAATATAGGGATTGGATCTTCAGAGATATCAGTTACCTTGTTGAATATGGTAACTCACCGTGGCAGTTTCCTTATTGGAGTCAGTTTCCTTATTTCTACTCGGTGCTCATTGAGGAGGTGATAAGGTTTGATCATTGATTTGTTGTACTGCAGACTTGCATCTGTATACATTTAGCTTTGTAGGAGAGCAGCCCTGTTTTGATACTATGAGCTCGGTCCGTATGGGTTATGCCCTTGATCGACCGAGGATGAGGTATATGATCGAGCACGAGCTGAATGACCGAACATAAGTCATATGACCGAGCATGAACTGAATGACTGAGCGTAAGTGATATGGCTGAACATGAGCCGAATGACCGAGCATAAGCTGATCTGCTTTTACACGTGTCATGTAGTGGTTGGTGTGTCATATAGTGGTATGTCAGTTACTCCCCCCCCCAAGCCTTAGTTGGAGCTCGGGGCGTAACTAAGGTTTTATGAGTGCTCGAAAAGTCATGCGTTCTGTCTTCTCGTTTTCCTAGACGTCTGTTGGTACATCATTTATTGCACAGCCGATTCTTGGGTTTTTCAAGTCATTATTGTTGCGATACTGTCGTGACGGTTCGCCTGGGTGGCCATTGCTCTCCGAATGCATATAAAAGGGAGAAAAAGCCTTGTACGATTCTTTTACCGTCTTTTATACTTCGAAAAGAAATATACGTTCTACCATTGTCGAACCAGCAAGTTAGCCCGTGAAGAGTTCCATTCGTCCGAAGTTCTTTATTTTTACTCAGGTTCGGTTTTGGTTCTTTGTTCATTTTTCCACTATCTTCTCTTCCCTTTTTGGTTATTTTGGAATGTCGATCTCTTCGACATCTTCTGGTGTTGGTGATGGATCAGGGAGCCTTCCAGAGGCTTATTCCCTGTCGCAAACCCTAGTTAGGGGTTGTGGTTCCCTGGGGACTGGGTCGAAAAAGACTCGTTCTAGTCCCCAAGTTAGGATTGTTGATGCTTTCTCAGAGTCTAGGGATAGAGGGGGTGAGGTCTCTGGTCGATCTTCTCAGGGAGAGGAGACAGAGAGTGCTGTAGCCTCCTCGTGGTTGGATGTTATAAGGGAGAGGTATGACTTCCCCTCAAACGTTACCCTTAGGGCTCCGGATGACCTAGACTATCCTTGGGATGTTAGGGAAGGAGAAATATGTGTTTATACCGCCTGGTTTGAGATGGGGCTTCGCCTTCCTTTCCCTAGATTGCTTAGGTATTTCTTTTGTTGGTTTAACCTCTGTCCGGCCGACCTACTTTTGAATAGTTGGAGACACCTGTTAGTGTTTATGGTTTTAGGTCATCTGAACTGATGTTGAGGTTTCTTTAGATCTGATCTGTAGTAAAATGGATCTTAAGTATCTGAAGGCAGAAGGCCTCTACTACATGTCGTTCGACCAGGGTTTCCGACCTTTGTCTTACGTACCGTCCTCCAATAAGTTTTGGAAAGATCGGTATTTCTTCAGTCAGTGGAGAGTGGGAGGTGACCAACCCTGAGGACCAGTTCTCCACGTTTCCCCCGAGCATGGGGTTTATGGGTGAGACCCTCTTTTCTTTTGTAATTTTGTTCTGTGCTAGTCTCTGTGCTTCTGACTAACCATTGTCCAAAACTTTCTTGTGCAGACAAGAGCAAGAAGAAGAGGCCTCCCTTCACTCCTGCACTAAAAGATCAGTACAAGAAGCTCCTCAAGACACCAAATAGGGACTACCGAGCTATTCTTCACTCGGGCTCCACAATGCCTCCCAAGGACAAGAACGTTGTCGATGAAGTCCTCAAGTCTGTCGCCGGTAAATGGGGGTCGGCAAAGGGAAAGAGGGTGGCGAGCCAGCCTCCTCCTGTTGCGTCTTCTTCGAAGAGGGCGAGGACGACCGACCCGTCCACCACTGCGCCTCCCAAGAAGGGGGCCGCCTCCTCTGCTTCTCCCTCTTCTCGGCCTCCTCTGAGGGGCATTGTGATTAGGGAGCCCTCCTCTGCCCCCCAGAAGGGGGTGGTGATCAGGGAGCCCTCTTCTGCCCCTCAGAGGGGTGCAGTGGCCCTGAGGCCTGCTTCCTCCTCGGCTCAGAGATCTCAACCTAGGGGCAAGGCGAAAGTGGATGCTCGGCTGGAGCAAATGCCTGATGGATATAAGGCCGTCCATCAGGCCATTGAAGATTTCTGGGCGGAGGCCCCACGAAAGGACTCCCCCTCCTGCAATACTAGAAAAGGTACTGAGAAGACGATGATTGGCGCTATGAGCGCCCATTTGAAGGTAACGACCGGCCTTTCTTCCTTGGTGTTTTCCTTCTTTTCCTTTTTACTGATGCGCCTTTTATTTTACTCTTGCAGACTTTGCATAATTTGGCCGCCATGATGGAGGCCGCAGTGGATCTACAGGCCATGGAAAGGCTAGAAGAAGAGCTGGATGAAGCTCGGCTACAGCTCGGCACGGACCCAATCACAAGCGACCTCGGCAGAGGACGAGCTAAAGGAGATGAGGAATTGCCTCTCAATCATGGAGTCCGAGAGGGATTCCATTAAGCTTGAGAGGGATTCTCTTCGGTTTGAACGGGACTCCCTTCTTCAGGATCTGACCAAGCTGAAGGAGGAGAATAGTGTCCTTCAGGCTTCCGTAGCTCAGAAGGTTGAGGAGGCCAAGGTTGAGACTGAGGCCAGGCTGAAGACTGAGCTTGAGAAGATGGGTGATACGATTGCGCAGCTCGGTTATGACAACTTCAAGTCCAAACTTCTCGCCAAGTTTTCCGGATATCGACCTGTCTGGGATTGATGACGATGGTGAGGATGAAGATGGTGATGAGGAAGACGGATCTGCAAGTGCCTTTAGTTTAGGAAAGCTTTTGTAGTCCTATTTCACCTTCTTGTAACCGAGATTGCATTTTAACGAAAGTATCTTCTTTTTAGAGCTTTGTCTTTACTTTTCTTTGAATGTTGGCGATCTTTGTGTTCTGCTCAAAATGTATCAATGTTTTGTATTTTGACATAAGTAAACCTGCTCGGTATCCAGAGTATTGTTTTCACCGACCATGGGTTGTCTTCTGAACTTATGATAACCTTGAAGTAATATGTAATAATAAGCAACTTGTGCCGAACTCTTGATATTGAAGGGGTTTTGAGTCATGGACTTTCTTTAAGAAAGATAGCTAGAATAATAACCAGTCAATCTGAGCACTAATCATCAATTGTAAAAACTGGTATAAGATAGTTACTCTGACCACTTACAGCAAAACCTGAGCTTGATTGCCAAACAAAGGGACTTATATTGTAAGGATTTTTCGATAGTCGGTGTGACTGAGCATTGAGAGTTATTCTGTCTGTTTGTAACTTTTGACACATAGTTTAATATACTGTGATGGATCAAACATCAGCCCCGTATATCAAGATGGACCAGACTTGGAGTCTGTACATTAAGATGGACCAGACCTGAAGTCTGTACATTAAGATGGACCAGACTTGAAGTCTGTTCATTGAGATGGACCAGACCTGAAGTCTGTACATTAAGGCGGACCAGACCTGAAGTCTATACATTAAGACGGACCAGACCTGAAGTCTGTACATTAAGATGGACCAGACCTGAAGTCTGTTCATTGAGATGGACTAGACCTGAAGTCTGTACATTAAGGCGGACCAGACCTGAAGTCTGTACATTAAGACGGACCAGACCCGAAGTCTATACATTAAGACGGACCAGACCTGAAGTATGTATATTAAGATGGACCAGACCTGAAGTCTGTTCATTGAGATGGACCAGACCTGAAGTCTATACATTAAGATGGACCAGACCTGAAGTCTGTTCATTGAGATGGACCAGACCTGAAGTCTGTACATTAAGGCGGACCAGACTTGAAGTCTGTACATTAAGACGGACCAGACCTGAAGTCTGTACATTGAGTTATTTCACAGATTATCTTAAAAAAAAAGAAATTTATTGATAATACTTTCGTAAATGTTCCATATTCCAAGGTCTGGGAACAGGTTTCCCATCCATGTTTTCCAACCAATAAGTGGTCGGTCTTACTGTTTTGGTAATTCTGTAGGGGCCCTCCCAGTTACGTGATAACTTCCCCATAGTGGGATCCTTGGTGTTCTGGAACACCCTTCTTAGGACGAGGTCCCCAACTTGGAAGCTGGCAGGCCTAAGGCCAATTTTTGAGCGGCTAACCATCCTGTGCTGATATGCTTACATTCTGATTACGGCCTGCTCTCTCCTTTCTTCGAGCAAATCCAAGTTTTCTGCTAGTTGTTGGTCATTGGTCTATTCGTTGAAAGCTTCAGTCCTTAGGGTAGGCATGCCGATCTCAACAAGGATTACTGCCTCAGTTCCGTAAGCGAGTGAGAAGGAAGTTTCTGATGTGGGAGTTCTCTTGGTTGTTCAGTAGGCCCATAGTGCCCCAGGGAGTTCCTCGACCCATTTCCCTTTAGCTTCCTCTAATCTCTTCTTGAGAGCGTCTAGGATTGCTCGGTTAGTGACTTCGGCCTGCCCGTTCGCTTGAGGATGACCAGGGGAGGAAAAGTGCTGGTTGATATTTAGGTCTTGGCAGAATTTCTTGAATATTTTCTCAGTAAACTGTGTGCCATTGTCTGAGACGATTACGTGAGGTATGCCGAACCTGCAGACTATATTTTTCCAAGTAAAACTCTGGACCTCCTTTTCAGTGATGCGGGTCAATGGCTCTGCTTCAGCCCATTTTGAGAAGTAATCAATAGCCACCAATAGGTATCTCCTGTTCGGTGTGGCTTTAGGCAATGGGCCTATGATGTCCATCCCCCATTGCGCAAAGGGCCATGGGCTAGTGATGGGGATGAGCTCATGTCGTGGCTTATGCTGATAAGGGGCGAACCTCTGGCATTTATCGCACTTTCGAGTGTATTCCTTTGCTTCCTTTAGCATTCCAGGCTAGTAATAGCCTTGAGTTAGAGCTCGGTGTGCTATGGTTCTTCCTACATTATGATTTCCACAAATTCCTTATGAATTTCTGCTAGGACGTACTGAGACTCCTCGGGTGCTAGGCATTTTAACAATGGTTGAGTGTAAGATCTTCGGTAGAGTCTTCCGTTAAGGACAAGATACCGAGCTGCTCTGATGCGGATTCTTTTTGCCTTATTTTTGTCTTCTGGGAGGAGTCCTTCTTCCAGGTACTGGAGTATAGGAGTCATCCAGTTCTGAGGCTGTTCTGTGATTTGGGTGACCTGGATCTCCTCGGTGCTAGGCCTCGGCTGGTGAGAGAACTTTATCGTTGAATCCACCCCTGTCTTTATGTGAGATGCCATGTTTGCCAAAGCATCGGCTCTGCCGTTTTGACCTCTTTCTATTCTTTGGATCGAGAATGCTCGGAAGGAATGTTTCAACAAATTGACTAGTTCTGAATATCGAAGCATTCTCTCATCCTTAACAGCGTATTCTCCTTAAACTTGGCTAACCACCAATTGGGAGTCAGAGAATACCTCGAGGTTCTGCACCTCGCATTCTTGAGCTAGCTTTATCCCCAAGATAAGGGCCTCATACTCTGCTTTGTTGTTGGAGGCTTTGAACCCCAAGCTAATTGCCTTTTCGGTTGTAAGTCCATCAGGAGAATGTAGTACCAGCCCGGCTCCAGCACCTCGGTCGGTAGATGACCCATCAGTATACAACTTCCAAGTTCCCATATCGTCAGAGAGTTGTGCTTTGCTTAGTAGTGCGGGAGTGAATTCCGCGACTGAAGTCTGCCAAGGCCTGCACTTTAATTGAGACCCTGTGGAACGTAGGATAAATCGAACTCCTCTAGTTCCACTGACCATTTAACCAGTCGTCCTGATACTTCTGGTTTTCTCAGGACCGTTTTCAGTGGGTAAGCAGTTGGAATTTCTATGGGATGTGCTTGAAAGTAGGGTCTGAGCTTTCGTGCCGATACTATGAGTGTCAAGGCTAGTTTCTCAATCTCGAGGGTACCTCTTCTCTGTGTTCAGTAATGCCTTGCTGACATAGAAAATGGGCCTCTGCACGTTCCTGTCCTGTCTGACTAGTATCGAACTGACAGCTGTTCTTAGAGACTACAAGGTAGAGAAGTAGCCTTTCCCCTTGGATTGGTTTTGACAAGAGCTCGGGCGAGGCTAGGTACCTTTTGAGTTCCTGAAAGGATTTTTCACATTCGTCAGTCCATTGTAAAGATTTGTTACCTTTCAGAGCCTTGAAGAATGGTAGACAACGATCCGTGGATTTGGAAATAAATCTGCTAAGAGCTGCTATTCTGCCATTCAAAGCTTGAATGTCCTTCTTGGTTCTTAGGGATTTTAGTCCGATCAGAGCCCCTGATTTGGGTTGGGTCTACTTCTATACCTCTCTAAGTGACTATGTATCCCAGGAATTTTCCCTTTGTTACACCGAAGGTGCATTTCGAGGGATTGAGCTTCATCTTATACTGTTTAAGAATATCAAATGTCTGTGCTAGGTGCTGGAGATGACTGCTCTTCTTTAGGCTCTTGACCAGCATATCATTGAATGTAGACTTCCATAGTACTGCCGATAAGAGGGCTAAACATTTTGTTAACAAGACGTTGGTATGTGGCTCCGGCATTCTTTAGTCCGAACGGCATCACTCTATAGCAATAGAGACCTCGTTCGGTGATGAATGAAATCTTCTCTTAGTCGGGGGGATGTATCTGTATTTGGTTGTACCCATAATAGGCATCCATGAAGCTCATGATCTCGTGCCCTGTAGTTGCATCGACTAACTGATCTATTCTTGGAAGGGGGAAGCTATCTTTAGGGCATGCCTTGTTAAGATCTGGATAGTCGACACAGACTCTCCACTTGCCATTCTTCTTTTTGACCAGGACAGTGTTGGCCAGCATGTTGGCGTCGAGCAACCTTTGAACTTCATCGGTGATGACCTGGTGGCGCTTAGGAACGAGTGGCCTTATCTTTTGTCTCATTGGTGGATGGTCCGGATCCACCATTAGTCTGTGTGTGATAAGGTCGGGATCTATCCCCTCCATGTCCCTTGTTTCCCAGGCGAACACAGAGAGGTTTTTCTTTAAAAACTTGACCAGCTCGTCCTGCTCGGTATGTGTCAGGTTAGGGATTTATTTGCAGCTGACGCCCTTGATCTTCCGAGCTGACTAGGACTTTAATAGGTTCTCCTATAGGCTTGGCCCTGCTATCATTTTCTCTCGGGCTTAGTGGCTCGTCAATCTTGGATGGACAGTCTTCTGCCTCGTGACAGCAAGGGTGGATTACATCTTTGCATTCACGAGCGTGCAGTAATTGCTATTTAGGGGCCTTAGCCTTGAGTGCGAGGGCATGGCACTCCCGGGAGGTCGGTTGGCATCCTCTGATAGAGTAGACGGTCTGATTGTGAATGTACTTCAGGCATTGGTGAAGAGTTGACGTGACTGCCCCCATCTCATGTAGCCAGGGCCTCCCAATTATGACGTTATAGGGAGATTTGGCTTTTAGGACCATGTACTTAGCTATCGTGGTCTTTTGTCCGTCCCCTTCACTTGCAGTTGTGGCCAGATCGACCCTTCCCAATGGAGTATTGAGATTTCCGTCGAAGCCCTGCCATGATTATACCAGTGGGCTTAGTGTCATTAGGGTTGAGTTTCATATGCTTAAAGTGGTCGTAGAACAGTACGTTAGTCGAGCTCCCAGTGTCAACAAGGGCTCTTCGGATCTCGAAGTTGGCGATCTTGAGGGCGATGACCAGGGCGTCACTGTGAGGACAATGTACTCTTCTAAGGTCGTGATCCGTAAACTGGATTTCAGGTACAAGTTTTAACCTTTTTTTCAAGTTAGCGACCTGTATGATGTTGGGAGCAGACCTGGCCTCCCGAGCATAACGTTTCCTTGACCTGTTAGAAATGCCTGTTGTAGGGGAATCTGTGTGTAGGACAAAGATCACTTGGTTGTTCTGTCATGGGGGTTCGTTCTTACCCTCCTTTTGTTCTTGCTTCTAGTCGGCCTTCCTCTGCTGGGGTCGTTCGTCACGGAGGTTCTGTCCTCCGTCCTGCTTGACGAACTCTTGTAGTCGTCCTCTTTTTATTAGCTGCTCAATCTCATGCTTGAGAGCTTTGCAGGTATTAGGTTGTGTGCCCTCGGTCTTTGTGAAAATGACAGTATTTGGTTTGATCTCGGTAGCTGGGGTCTCCTTTCAAAGGTTCTGGCCATCTCAGATTTTCTCGAGACCTTACTTGCTTCAGTATGTTGTATGGAGAGATATTTAGAGGAGTAAAGTGGTTGAATTCCCTTAGCCCAGAATTGTAGGAGGTTCTAGGAGCCCCCCTTTTTTCTGGGCTTCTGGCTCTTTTCCTAGCCGAGCTTGTATCCTTCCTTTGGTCGTCATTCTTCTGACCATCTTTTTTCTGGTCGTCCTTCTGAGCTTGTTCCTTGACCTTTCTAGAGGTGTCCCTGGCTTCCTCCAAGTTAATGTATTTCCTTACCCGGTCCATAAGTGCTGCCATATCTGTGGGGGGGATTTTTGGTCAGGGAGTCTCTGAAGCCTCCTTGTGCAAGACCAGCGGCCAGAGCAACCACTAGGAAATCGGAGCTACAGTCTGTCACCTCGGTGAGCTCGGCTTTGAAACGTGCTATATACCCCCTGAGTGATTCTTCTCTTGTTTGCTTTATGTTTAGCAGGAATTCTGAACCCTTTCTCAGCCTCCTACTAGTCATGAATCTGTTCAGAAATCTCCTGCCAAACTCATAGAAGCTAGACACTGAGTTTGGTAGGAGGTGGTGGAACCACTTTAGGGCGGTACCACTGAGGCTGGTCACGAACGTTCGACATAGAAAAGCATCAGAGGTACCAGTGTAAAGCCATGGTGTGCTGGTAGTGGGAGAGGTGGTCCCCGGGGTCCCTAGTCTCATCATAAGGGGTGAATTTGGGGACGATAAATTTCTTGGGTCTTTCCTCAGCCATGATAGCATTAGTGAACGGGGTGGTCGACCTCCCAAGCAGTCTGGCCAACTCGTCATGTTCCGGATACTTGGCACCTCTTATAACGGCAGTGCGGTCCATTGATTCGGCAACTTCCTCGGCTCTTATTGACCCCCTTGGCAAGTGGGCTGGTGCGAGGCAGGTCTCGCGACTTCAGGGCCTACATGAGTAGGCTGATCTTGGCCCATTACTGGGGGTTTGTTCTGATTCTCTTGCACCAGTGGTGCAGGAACCACTCGAGGTGGTGACTCTTGTGGAACGTGGTTCGCTCCCGAGGCCCCAAGGGATGGGGATTCGGGTGGTGCTTCGATAATGGACTTTTGGGACAAAGGCAGGGACTCCTCGGCTGGCTGCTGCCGATGGCTGGGGATCTCCATGAGTATTGGTAGCCATAGGGGGCTGTACCTCCCGAGTGTTTGTGGCAACGGGTGGATTTTGGAGATTGGTTTCATGATTCTAGGTGAACATCACCAGGGTCCTGGACATGGTCAAGAGTTGTTCCCACAACAATTGGTTCTGCCGCCTGGTTTCGACAAGCTCCTGTTATACGGGATCAGCCACTCTCCCTCTTCCTCGTCCGGCTGCCGGTTGAGGATGAGGGTTTTGAGTATTCTTCCTAGGTCGCAGGTTAGGGAGCCATGATCCTTTGATAAACGGAAGATGAGCTTTGGGTAAGTAGAGCACTTGGTGATTGTCGTTCCCACAGACGACGCCAAACTGATGCTGTACTTTTTGGCCCACGTGAGATTCAAGCTCGGCTCCCTGCGAAACACTTGAAATAGAAGATCAAGGGACCACTGGGTTGGCTCCGACGATACCGCTTCCGATGCTTAAGTCAATAAACTGAATTGAAGGACTGTAATGAAAGCTAAATAATGAGCATGAAAGTAAAGCGTACCTTTATGGTTGAATTTATAGGCAATGGCTCTCCCAAGTTGATTAGGATTTGGAACCATGAATATAGGGATTGGATCTTCAGAGATATCAGTTACCTTGTTGAATATGGTAACTCACCGTGGCAGTTTCCTTGTTGGAGTCAGTTTCCTTATTTCCTGCTCGGTGCTCATTGAGGCGGTGATAAGGTTTGATCATTGATGTGTTATACTACAGACTTGCATCTGTATATGTTTAGCTTTGTAGGAGAAGCAAGCCTTATTTTTATACTATGAGCTCGGTCCGTATGGGTTATGCCCTTGATCGACCGAGGATGAGGTATATGACCGAGCACGAGCTGAATGACCGAACATAAGTTATATGACCGAGCATGAACTGAATGACCGAGCGTAAGTGATATGACTGAACCTAAGCCGAATGACCGAGCATAAAGCTGATTTGCATTTACACGTGTCATGTAGTGGTTGGTGTGTCATATAGTGGTATGTCAGTAAACTATTAATTCATACTCCAAATCTAAATTTTTGATTATTGAATCACATCTTTTTTGTTTTGATAAAATTTTTATATTTAGTACTTATATAAAATAATATGTAAAATTTAAAATAAATAAAACTTCAGCCTTATTTAATTTAAAATTTAATATATTTTATAAATTCAAAATATATAAATGTTAGATCCATTTTGTTTAATCCATATGAAATCTACCAGAGTTATCGGATTTGAATTAGATTAGATCAAACCTTTTGTATTATATCTGGTTAAATAAAGCAGATTGATCAATAAAAACATAAAAAAACTTATTAATTAATAATTTATTAATTTTAGGAGGATTGATATACTAGACTTATGTAAGGACGTCTTAAAAATTACCTTGCCCCAAGTTAAGTTATAGGCTTATTTACCCAACGTAAACCCATTAGTAGGCAAAACACCTTTAATTAAGAGTAAAGCTACATTTTTTAAAATTGTATTCTAAGTTTTTATTCCAAACGATGTGGCATTAGATTATTAATAATATTTAAAATCTTGTAATTAATACAATTGTCACATTTGTGCTACTGTAATAACCCGAAAATTTTTTTTTTAATATATAAAATTTTCGTGGTTATTTATTTTATTTCTAGAACTATTATTATTATTATTATTATTATTATTATTATCATATGAGTGCAATATGTGTATTGTATGTGTATAACTATATGTATGGTGTATGTGCATGTATGTATAATATATACATAATTAAAAACCTAATTTAGAGAATATGTGTATATTTATATATATATATATATATATATATATATATATATATATATATATATATATATAAAACAGTGCACAGTGCACTGTGTGTGTACCCGATTGTGTGTGTGTGTGTGAGTTTGAGTGTAACACACTCAAACAAGTATGGGAGAGCCTGTGAGTGTGTAAGAGATTATGTGTGTGTGGGTAGTGAGATTTGTGAGTGTATATGAGAGTTGAGAGGGGCAGACAGTCGGGGGTTTTAGAGAGAGAGAGATAAATATATAGAGAGAGAAAGTGAAGAGAGAAGGAGAGTGTGATCTGTGTGTGTGCGAATACGGTTGGAAGAGGAAGCAAGGTGGAGAGCAGTGAGGTAAAGAGGTCTAGTGGTTGAACCAAGAGAAGGAGAGAGAAACGGAGGTAAAACAACTAGACCCATTATTTTCTCTCTCTAGAAATATCATGTGTACATAATCGGTTTTAGAGCATGTTGAATTGATTAAAAGTCTTGGACATTGTAGTGTATGAAATGTAGATCATTTTGCAAGAAAAATCAGTTAAAATGGGTGAGAGATGAGAGAGAGAAAGCAAGTTGTGGGTCACGGCCATGGGGGAGAAATCCAGATCTTTCAACACTGATTGGGAGGTTCAAAATGGTATTAAAATGTTCCAAAAATGTTTTAGGATGATTTGGAATTGAAAGAGGCTTCGAAAACACCAAGAAAATCAAGTTTGAAAACTTGATTTTCTGCAAATTCCGGACACCGGCGCTGGAGAAGGCGACCAGGAGCTTCGCCGAAAAAACGGGGGGGAAGATACTGTTCTGGGTCGGGTCGGGTCGGGCTTGGGCCGGTCCACCACTGCCACGTGTCGGCCTCTTGTTTTAAATAAAAATTTGAATTTGGGGCGTTTGGTTACGGGCATAAGAAATGGAAATAGGAATTGAAATCAGAACAGGGATATCCTATCCCTGTTCCGTCACTATTCACTGTTTGGTTATCCGAATGGAGAATAAGGATTTTCACAATTACAAAAATACCCCTGAACTTTTGATATTTACAAAAGTGCCCTGTACTTTTTCTGGGAATTGTACTTTGACCCAAAAACTTTAAATAATTATACCTTGACCTCTAAAACTATTAGTTATTATGATTTGACCCACCTGAATTAAAATATTAATAAAATATTAATAAAATTAATTAATTAATTAATTAATTTAATTATTTAAATATTCTAAAATAATCCGGAGTCCAAATGGGACAAGTCATTAGTGTATTTTGACTATCTCGACCATTCCGAGGCCAATGGTGAGGTCCGTTTTATAAGACGGGGTTCCGAAAAAATAAAAGACACGTAGCAGCATATAAAATTACCAAAATGCCCTTGAATTGAAGTACAGTCAAACGAACTCCGAATTAGGTAAACAAATAGTGGAACTTTATTATTTCGAGCATTCCAGACTCAACCATGGAGTCCGATTTGTGGAAAGAAGTCTCGAAGTGTAAGGACCCGTGAAAAGTAGCAAAATGACTGTTTTGCCCTTTTGAATCCAGATGTCCGAATTCAGGTTCTACGAAAACCTAAACTTATTTTCTTCAACGTCCCGGATTCAATAGTAGAGTTTAATTTAGCAAAATAGAAGCTTATAAGATAAAGACATAAAATTTGATGAATATGCATAATTCAAATGACAATTGAACTGAGTCTCATGTTATGATTTTAGGGACACGGAGAGGCAAGAGAAGGTGACCAGACCTTCGGTGTTCTTACAGTGATTTCACTTTACTACGAATATACTTTTCCTGAGTTGAGGTCGATTATCAGGTACGATATATTGTGCTAAGTAAGAAATAGAATTAAGATTAGGAATACTTGATCTGCTGCCTTGATTGTTCACTTGTTGCTTGAATGTTTACATGCTTATGTGTTCCATGCTATCTTACTGATGTTGGATGATGATGTGGAAGATGATTATGTGTATATTGAATGTGTTAGTGTAGTGTGTGAATCATATGCTTGGAGAACTGTTGATATTATGAAATATGTACTTGAAAGCATGTTTTATGTATGAATGAGATGCATCATTGAGATTGCATTATGACATGATGAGATCGGAGCATATTGGCATAGTGTGATTCCTTGGACATGGCGTGGGTAAGCACTTGGTGCTTTGCATTATGAGGGTGCAGATCCTGTGGTGAAAAACCCAAAATCGGCCATTAGGTACTTGCGAGCCTGACGGATTCCGGATCGTGAAGCGAGACATAAGTGGCGGTACTCATGCCAGCGGAGAATGACCGCATCATGAGACATGGGTGGCATAGAGTTGCATGGGTGTGTCACGCATACTACTCATATACTGTATACTGTTTATATACTGCCATCATGATATCGAATGCCATATAGAAATAACTGTACACTTGCACATGCCACGACCTTAGTTTTGTTTCTTGCATTAGCATTATATTGTACCAGCATGTTGAGCTGACCCCTTTAGTGGGGCAAACATTTCAGATGATGTCCCAGCTGTACGAGACATAGAGACGGTCTGATTGGGGATTATGTTGGGCCCAAGGGGCGCTTTTGATATTGTGTAAGGGCATAAGCCCGAGACTGTATTTTATTTTGTACGTTGTGAACAAATGACCAGACCTTATGTATGTATCAAAACAAGCATGTAGAATGTATGAGATCGTTCTTAATTATCTTTTATTCCTTTATTATTTTATTTCTTTTTGTCTCGTTACTCACGCCTCGGGTTCGCTGGAATTCGGGGCGTGACAGCTACATTATTTGGGATAGAAATTTGAGAAACATAATATTTTCCTCTAATTTGGTGCCCTTTTGGTGAAAAGAGTTATATCTATCTTTTTTTGAAAAAAATACTAAAAGATCCTTAAAATAATTTTTTAAATTCAAACAGTTTATAATATATTTTTTCTATCTAAAAGATCCAAAAAAGAAACTTTTAATATAAAAAGTCTAATTGTTAACTTTCATTTTAACACAGTTAAAAAAATATTATTGATTAGATCAAAATAACCTTTCAAATACATTTTTAAAAATACTAAATAATAGATACAATAAATTTTTCAATCCAAAAAAAACATAATTTTTTTATTTATCTAAAATGCCTAAAAAATAAATTTTTACTTTATAAAATGTTATGATTTTTTGAGATTGAAAAAATTATTTTATATATTTTTTAGTATTTTTTTTTCTAAAATTAATCTTGAATGTCATTTTTGTATAATCAGTAATATTTTTTAATTGTGTTAAGATAAAAGTTCATAATTGGACTTTTTTGTATTAAAATTTCTTTTTTAGACTTTTTAGATAAAAAAATGTATCATAAATTTTTTATATTAAAATTTTTTATTTTAGAAACTTTTTAGTATTGTTTTGTTTTTATTTTTTGATAAATAGGAGTTCAGACCACTAACGCACATCTTAATTAATTCCAAAATTTTAAAATTAACGATCTAACAAATTTTTAATGACCCAAGATTTAGAACATTTAACTTTCATATGAATCGAATTTGTGATGTTGGAGGAGAAGCCTTTAATTACCCAATTTGCCAAACTCCTTGAGGTTTAAAGAGTTGTACCCACGTGGGGAATGGTAATTGTGTGCACGTGGGCCAATAAGTTTGTCTTTCAATCAACTAACTCATTTGCTCTTAAAACTTAAAACATAAATTACAAACATTTTTAATTTATACCTCAAATTATATTTTTAATGTAATGTATCATGACAAAAATTTTATATAATGTAATTTTTAAAAATATCAAAAAGTGACATCATATTAAGATTACAGTACAAGAAAAATAAATTCAAAGTTTCTACCATTAGTGACAGGAAATACACACAAAACTGGGCAGGACCACCAAACTTTAAAATTTTAAACAATCACAACAATTTTTTTTATATATTGAATTAAAATTTTCATTTTGTAAAATTTTATTTTTCTAATAATTTTTTAAAATTTTGATTCTTGACATGTGAATTTATAACAAAAATTAACCTGCAACCTGCAGAACAAGAAGACAGGGGAATGGATAACACGTGATTAGATAATGGACCCGAAATGTTTCATGATATTGGTAGGTAAGGTAATGTTAAGTCGAAAGTGACCATGATTTTAAGTGTCTATGAGAAAAATTATTTTGTGAAATTGTCAAACAATGTCATCGTGTGGTAACTTCTTATAAAATAATTGTTAGGATTAAAATTGAGGATGCATTTTTGATACACAATAAAGTAACGAATCTAGCCAAAACGTGACGTGTATTTGCAGAGCTTTGTCATGTACAGGTTAAGAAAGATTCTGCTATCTAGATTAGACAAGCACATAGGGTTCAGATATGCTTTGTTCAGAATGGTGCAGAACCTTCAGCCCTGCCTCCAGAGTTAGAGTTGTAGAGTATCTACAGGAAGGGTCCCGAACTGGTCACCGCTTTTTATGTCCTACCGATCTCAGAATAAAGAAACAGAGTTCAATATGGCAACTACCATATTCGGATATCTTCAAATCCCTACTTTTATGATTCTGAATCCTACTCAACTTAGGAGATCTTTATGTTATAAATAAAGCCCTAAGGTACGCTGTCAATTTACGTTCAATTATTTCTTTAAATTATAGTGCTTTTTAATTTACTGACTTCATCATCGAAACGGCTACCACCGGAGCCTATCCGGCGACCCTCTGATTTTGAGATCTTAACAGGTAACGAATGACGGGAAGCCCCTCTGATTAAAAAGAGCAACATCAATTTGGCGCCGTCTATGGGTACACAATCGTTCATGCTAAGCTTCTCTTCAAAAGCAACAAATCCTTTGTATTTTTCTTATAAAAAGGCAACGACTCCCCAATCTTTGTCTTAGAAAGAATTCCCGAAACTCCTGGAGTCAGCCTTCTGTGTCACGACCCGAGACCCCACCCTATGTTGATCTCGTGTCGCGCACCCAATTCGACACTGCTTGTCGAACCAAGGGTCTCAACTTGTTACACAATCAGTGCTACTAACATGCAAAAACTAAAATGCGGAAGAAATAATTAAAAGCTACATATGATATATATATATATATAATGTTTATAAAATGCGGAATACAAAATTTTGTAATACAACTGTTCATCCCCAAGATGTGGATAACATGGGAGAGCTATAAGACTGTCTGTACTAAGTATTATACTGCAACTTCAAAAGCAAATGCCCACCTCCTAGCTATTAGACTCTACTGTCCGTCTTCGATATCTAGTGCCTAAAAGTCAAATGTTGTGTAGTATCTGATGAGGTATGAAAACTCAGTAAGTACTCCTTTACTCTGTCATGTGCACAAGGGTATAAAAGAATGCTAGCCAGTCAATGAATATATGTACTCAATATTAGATGATGGAAGTTAAATGATAAAGAAATGAATCTGCTATGCTAACAATGTCATACTGCTACAGTCATGAGCTATATCAAGTATGAAATGTAAGCACCGTACTGAAAGCTGTAAGAATCTCATGATCATTCAATAATGATATAATATGATCAAGCTATGAATATCAACAATAAATGATAGTGATATCAACTAAATCTGAGATGCATTGGTATAGGTAGGGCCCGGCTACCCCCTGGGCTCATGTTCAATTCCATAGGACTCGCTTGAATAATATTGCTATGAGCTTGTATTCGGTTTCATAGGACTCATCGAATAATACTGTTCTGTGTAAACTGTATAGTAAATGTTCCACTCGGAACCTGAACCCGAAGGTCATAAATAGCATCAGATGGAGATGTAACTGAGCATAACTCCGGCACTAAGAATATATCGAGATCACGTTATCTTCCACGAGGAGTATAGTGGAATCATAACTGATTCTAGGCAATCTGACGTAACAATAGTTTAAGAGGCTACGGTTACTAAACTGCTTCGAATAAAACTGTTTGGCCCTCACGGCCCTATGTACAAGTGTACATAAAGAAATATGTGCACAAGTGTACAATCATAATCGAGATATATATAGAAATCAATAATTGTCTCCCACATGATAGGGCAATATCAGTGTGGCTAAATAAACACTGGTGTGTATATATAGAGTACAAAAAGTAATATATGTACAAGAACTGTGACATGGCTTGGAATGTAACACATGCAGAAATTGAATTTTACTTACCTCTTACTGTCTCTATCTGGAAGGTCTAAACTGCCTTCTCCTTGCCCTTTAGCGTTCCTAAGATTCATAAAACACATCTTAGTCTATCACTACTTGAATTATGTTATTCATCACATTTTATGCCTCTATGCTATAAATCTCTCTTTTACTAAAATAAACTCTACCATTGAGTCCAGAATGTCGAACAAAGTTGGTTTAGGCTTTCGCGGAACTCAATTCGGGTATTTGGGCTAAAAAGGGCTAAATGGTCATTTTGCACTTTTACGAATCTTTTATTTTTTGGGACCCTGTCTTGTAAAACGGACATCATCATTGGTCTTAGAACGTTCGAGATAGTTAAAATACACTATTCATATGTTTAATTTGGACATCGTTACTATAAAGTGTAAAATGGTTATTTGCACTTTCACGATTTCTTGCTTCTCGAGACCTTTTTTCACAAATCGGACTCCATGGTTGAGTTTGGAATGCTCGAAATAATAAAAATTCACTATTCTTTTGTTTTAATCGGAGTTCGTTTGACTACTTTTTGACTTAGTTGCATTTTCGTAATTTTTTTTATTTTTAATTAATTAATTAAATTAATATTTAATTAATATTTTATTCTGGAGGGTCAAATCATAATAACTAAAAGTTTAGGGTCAAATTGTAAATTCCATAACTTCTAGGTTCCTTTGTAATTTCAAAAAATTCTATCCTAACTAAGGATAGCCAAATAGTGGATATCCACGGAATAAGGATAGGATATCCCTATTCCTATTTCAGCCATAATTTCCAATTTCTTATCCGTGTTACCAAAAACTCCCAATTCAATTTAAAATCTTTTAAACTTAACCCAATACTACGTCGTTTTGATTACCCGTTTCTGTTTCGGTCGAGTCCTGACCCGGATCCGACCCATGACCCGAATCCGAACCCTAAACCAACAGTCTTCTTCCTTGTTTTTTCGGTGGAACTCCGGTAGGTTTCCGTCTCCATCTCCAGCAATGGCGACCTAATTTCGGTCGAAATTTAACAATTTTTCAATGTCTTTTTCTACATTTTTTCATAGAGATCTCATATCTAACATTTGTTTTAGGTTTCATTCACTAAATCCTCACGAAACAACCATGAACCATAGCTCCGACTGACTGTTCTTTCCAATTTTCATGCTTGTTCTTTGCTTGTTTTTCCTCATTTCTTTTCTAAATCATTTTCTGCACTAAATAGGATTATGTTTGGGCCATTTAAACATTGTTTCATGCATAAAATATAAATGGAACCGAATTATTCTCAGACTTGCAACTGTATCTAAATCCCTCATTTCTTAACCATTTCTTATGATTCAAGTTGCAGTTTAACCCACTTTATATGCTTAATATAGCCCTATAATTTAAACTAAACATTATGCTTTAAAAACTTGAAGAAACAAAACTCCATAACTCACTTATAATTTCTGTTTCTTGGTTGGTTCCTGCTTCTTCCTCTCTATTTTGGCTTCTGAGCTACTTCTAAATATCTCCCAACACTCACAGTTCTCTCTCAGCTCTCTTTTCTTCTTCTTTTTTTTTTTTTCCTTTTGTATTACGCAACACCTATATATATACATATATTACACCACACTTCACCGCCTTGAATCCATCTCTCTCTCTCTCTCTCTCTCTCTCTCTCTCTCTCTCTCTCTCGGTTTCTCCCCCTTCTAAAGCCTTTAAATTTGACTTTAAATCCTGATCTCTTCTTTCTTTCTTTTTCTGCTTAGCTTTAAATGCTTGGTGATATTTGTGTGTGGATATATATATATATATACACATTATATTACATACCAACACACACACACTCACACACACACACCACCAATCGACACACACACAAGCATATTCACGCATTGCATGCTGGCTGCATGTTTCTCTATTTTGTTTCTTTTCTTTTGTTTCTTGTACTTTATTTGTAATACCTATATATACATGTATACCATACTATGTTTATATATACACATACATAAATACATATTTTATACATATATATATATACGTATATATTAGTTCCTAATCATATGTACATACACTAATTTTAAATGGATTACGTGTGTGAGTATACGCATGCATGCATGGAAATATGCGTGTGCACGTATTACGAGACATAGTTTTGGGTTACTCGAGAATGGCCCGACACGACTATATAACTGACACTGTTCGTATTCCAAAATCGTGCAGTTCATTTGGTAATATGATGTAGAGCTTTAAACAGCTCAGTTTACAACTAATAGTATGCTACCCGACTCGACCTATCTCGATTTATGTGTGCTCAATCGGGTCTACCTCGGTCTACGTGCCATATCCTGGGTCGGGATATTACATCCTGTTGGGAGAGGAAGGGGGCAAACACCAAATCACTTGAAATAGTAGCTTGATCAAATTCAGTGATAATAAGATCAGATGCAGGAACAACTCGTTTCCATGTCACAAGCGCTAGCTTCGTTGGCCTAGGGCTAGTAGAGCAATATTCCTCCTCCTTCTACCAAAGCTATTCACAGAGGGGTTCAGCCTTTTACCCCTACAACAGGCAGAAGACCCCCCAACGAGGAGTTGCACAACGTGCAATCGGTACACCCCCATGGTACCGCTCATGTGGGGGTTGATCCCTAGATGTCAACAGTTGTAGGGAGGGGGATGCCCACTTTTCACCCAGTTATCCATTACCAAAGTAGAATGAGGATTCCTACTCTTATGGCTTCGGGAGCCGATCTAACGCCATAAGAGTTCCAGTCCCCAGAAGCACCTGCCCCCCCAGTTCTAGGAGGGCAACATTCTTCTACCAATATCGGACAAACTCATCCCCTGAATCTATGGTCTGAAGGTGCAAGACAGGGTCAACAAAGGGTCCCAAACCCATAACAAGTCTTACCTAAACTCCCTTAATAGGCAGAAGAGATAGCAAACTCCCAAGAAGAGACAACAAACTCCCAAGAAGAGACCATCTTCACGAGAGGGTTCCACGTCCCTCTAGAGCAAAACGAACTAGAAAAGTTGCTCAAAATGTTATCCACGTCATTCATCTCTACCGTAATGACAGAGGAATGGCCAAAGAAGTTCGTTGTCCCAAAGTTCACCCTCTACAACGGGTCTAAGGACCCTAGGGACCATATATCTCACTACCAGCATACAATGGTTCTACATGGGATTACTGACACCTTCATGTGTTGAACTTTCATGACGAGCCTCAAATGTACTGCTCTGAAGTAGTTCCAGAACCTCCTTCAAGATTCGATTAACAATTTCTATAAGCTTAGTAGGTAATTTCTTGATCGATTTCTAACCAGCAGGAAGTTAAGAAAAGGGCCAAAATTCCTATTAACTGTGAAGCAAGTAAAGGAAGAATCACTTCGGCAATACATTGCTCGTTTTAATACCGAGTTTACAGAAATAAATGATTACAGCCCAAGCTTCCTAGTGGCAACTCTTACCTCTAGCCTCGGGTCTAGAAGTTTTTAGGATTCCTTGACAAGACGGGAGGTGTCTTTCTCCATTGTTTCTTTCGTTGCTTTGATGGAAAGATTAATGCCTAATGTATGTGAATTGAGATTAGCAAGTGGGTTTGATATTGGTCAAAATGTGGTGAAATTTTGGGGTGATGATTTGGAAGATAGTGGATTGGGTAGTTATGAGTTTCTTTTTACAGAGATGATAATATGCTACTTTGTAGGCAATGGCAAAAAACTTCAGAGTAAAAATTGGAAGTTTATGTCACAAGGATGTTTATTTTCTGCAATTATTAATTTCTCTATTTAGTGCTGAGAAAATCCATAACTCCACGTGCACTAGATGATATCTTTTAAGAGTGTAGGGTGAAGGTTCGTTAGGAGTGTCAATTTTTAACACGACATGATAACAAGACTCAAACCTGACACGTAGTTAGCGGGTTTGGGTTAAGCTTATATGGGCTCGAATCATAAACGGGTTAACCCGTTTAACACAGTTAGTAAACGTGTCGTGTTGAGGTTATAATCAAGATTGACCCGTTTAACACGAAATAACTCATTTAATTATTTGTGTCAAACCCGTTTAATACAAACCTGCCTAACCCGTTTGATCGATTACCCATATAAGTAAGGTTAGTTTTATAAATTAATTTAACATCTTGGATGATGCTACGATATATAATTGTGTGATGAATTTATTATTATTACTATAATGTGTTAAAAATGAATGAATTAGATTTTATTTAGTAATTTTATTATGAAAACAGGTTATACAATTGAAATGGGTCGTGTTACCCGTGTCATATTCTTCGTGTTTTGACATGACCTGTTTAATAAAAGGGTTATACGGGTCGTGTCGTGTCACTTGTGTATTATACAGATCGTATTAAGGTTGAGTAAATGACACGATTAATTAATCTTGTCGTGTTCGAATCTATTTATATAATATAATACTCTTTTTTTGACACAACATGAACACGATACGACTCAATTAACACCCTAAAATTTGTTGAAGGTGGGGTAGGGTTTTGACAGATTTAAGAGATGATTTGAGTAAAAAATGGCTACGAAGATCGATGTAGATCTGTTAGCTATTCTTTTTTATGACTTTGTTTTGAGGTTTGATGCTCTGGTGGGTTTGGGGTGTTGAAAATTAAACTGAACGAGTAGAGATTTTGTCTGGTTGATATTTTGGCTTTGATTGGCAATAACATTCAAATTTTGTGGATTTTTTTTTTAATGGGATAAATTGTCAGAAAACAGGAAAAAAAAATAGACAAGTTATTAGAAAGTACAAGTAAGTAGCTGTTAACTTTTATAAAATCAAATTTTATTTTATAAATGATTTTTAAATTACCCCACTAAGACTTAAATTCTGGCTCCGCCATGGTCAAAGGCGAGTGTCATGTTGGTCCTAAAAGAAGGAGACAACATGGGAGAGGGTAAGGTAATGATTAGACAAGGGATAGCAAAAGGTCCGGACGAAATTGCCCAATAATGCACTCATGCTTTTGTACAGTTTTGACACTTTCAAAATATATAATTAATTATTCTAATAGATGCCACCGTCGACGGCGAGGCCGTGTCCGGTGACGATCGAAATCATCGGAGGCGTTAGGTCCCAACCACTGCTTGCTTTGATATCTTGTACAGTTGTAGACTGTTACAAGATCAACCAATATATATGCGTTGTTGTGGGCGCTTTCATCCCACATCGGTGAGGAGCTGGGACTGCTTGTCGCTTATAAGCACAGGCCTCCCTCCCCCTTGCAACAAGCCTTTTCCTGGGCTAAAGCCCAGGAAGAACAAAACCGTGCGGGGCAGAACGGGCTTGGCCCAGAACCTACGGGGTGGGCTTGGCCCAGAGTCCAGAACCCAAAGTGGACAATATGTTGCAAGGAACAGGGCCACGGTGTGCGGGCCGAAATGTGCAGCCTCAGGTTTACCTAAACCAACGGTCTAAATACATATATAAAGATTAGCTCTACTTGCATTCTAAAGCAGAGAGGGTATACTGATGTCCACTCCGGTGTACCGACCTCGGAACAAGGGAACCTATAACGAAGAAAAGGAATGACGTAATTCTCATGATTATTTTACTATAGCCTGACAGGCAGTGAACCCTAGCCCTGCAAAAACAGAGATGCAGGTTTGGGGACCATTTCTACAGGTACACGTGTAGAGGGAGCCATCAAATGGAAAGTTACGGTGAACATGACATCCACCGCTTGTCAGACAAAATTAAATGCTTCTCCATACTATAAATATCGAACAAGAAGTATGTAGAAAAGGATCTGCATCTGAATTATAATTTATTAAAGGCCCAAACCTTTGATAAAAGATAAAGAAACTAATTTGAACCACCGGAGAGGTTACCACTGGAACCTTTCCCGGTGGCTTTTATATGTCATTGCTTTTCGGGAACACAATGACGGAAAATTCTATGACGAGCCAAAAATAGCTGCATCAGCTTGGCGCCGTCTGTGGGAACGTTGAGCCACGTGCCTCGTTCTCATGCTCCAACCAGTCCACGACTGGGGTAGCAGCTGTTGTGGGCGCTTTCATCCCACATCGGTGAGGAGCCGGGACTGCTTGTCACTTATAAGCACAGGCCTCCCTCCCCTTTGCAACAGGCCTTTTCCTAGGCTAAAGCCCAGGAAGAACAAAACTGTGCGGGGTGGAGCGGGCTTGGCCCAGAACCTACGGGGCGGGCTTGGCCCAGAGTCCAGAACCCAAAGCGGACAATATGTTGCAAGGAATGGGGCCACGGTGTGCGGGCCGAAATGTGCAGCATCATGTGTGAATGAAAATGATCCAATAAAACATACCTCAACTTGAAGTTCTTTTTCATGAATTTTTTTGTTACTAAACTTTATTGGGAGACTAACCACGGGGTTGATCACCCGGAGGACCTAAACCATAATACAAAGACACATCTCTCTCTCTCTCTCTCTCTCTCTCTCTATATATATATATATATATATTTGGAGCCATACATTTATTGGATGAGCTAACCTCTAATTAATCGGAAATACTACCGCAGAAGGATGGTTACGTTCAAAGATCATCTTAAGCCTCATCCTCAATGAGACTGGAATCCACCATCGACGGCCAAGTTATGACCGGTGATGAACTCAGATTCATCACAAGCCAGAAAGACCACTGCGTCCGCTACATGACTAGTTGTCAACACAACCCCTTTCAAACAAATCATTGGGCTCCATCGTCTTCGCCACATCCTCCGTAGTCATCTTAAGCGTATTGCACACCAACGGCGTGGCAACACCCAAGGGCAACACACAGTTGACGCGTATTCCGTACTCGCCGAGTCGTGCACTCGCTGACCGAACCAACCCAAGCACGGCGTGCTTCGACATGATGTAGTCCGTGTGGATTGGGGTCGCCGTCAGGGGGAGAATAGTGGCCACCGAGCTTGCCGTGCACACTATACTCCCCCTGACGCCGCCCTCCACCATAGCAAGAGCAGCGTGCTTCACACACGCCGCCATGCCTCGTACGTTTACCGCCAACAAACGATCAAAGGCATTGAAATCGAGTTCGAGGATTGACTGGTTTATATCGTTGATTATCCCGGTGTTGCTGAACATGAAGTCGAGGCAGCCGTAAGTTTGGACCGTTGAGTCGACTAAGAACTTGACTTGATTCTCGTCGGAAACGTCATAGCGGATGTAAGTGGAGCGGTGGGCGCCGATGGAGGTGGCCACGAGCTGGCCCTTCTCGTCTTGGATGTCAGCTATCACGACGGCGCGTGCCGCGTGGTTGGCAAAATGACTGCGCTGTAGCCTCGCCAATGCCGCTGGCACTGCCGGTTACGATCGCCACCTTACCATCAAGTTTTTTCTTCAATGATGTGATGTCTGCCATTTTCCTCAGTTACAGCATAAGTAAGGTTACAATAACATTTGAAACATGATTTCTACTTTAAATAAAGTTCGTCCGTAATTAGTCCGAAACAAAAGGAGAATTTATTATAGGATTCGACATTAATAATTTTTATTAATTATAAATTATCATATATATATATATATATAGATATATAGATATTTGAAAGATAATAAAATAATTTTTATTGATATAACAATTTGTGATTTATCAAAATTATTGACTTAATTAATTATATATATATATATAATATATTGATATTTGAAAGATAATAAAATAATTTTTATTGATATAATAATTTGTGTTTTATCAAAATTATTGACTTAATTAATCATTATATATAATATTGATATTTGAAAAACAATAAAATAATTTTTATTAATATAAGAATTTGTGATTAATTAGAATCATTTAGCTTAATTAATAATTTAGAATCATAAAATAACTTCTCCAAGGACAAGACTGGCAATATGATTGAATGTTCCAATCCAATTAGTAACTGCAAAAAATACCTAACTGTTGGGCGTAAAAGCCTAACAAGTATACGAGATGACAAGTGTTTTATGCCATGCATTTTTGTCTATATCTCTGTTTAAATGAATGGTAGAAATTGATTTTTTTTTTTAAATATTATCCCATCAGTTAATGTCTCTTAGGTTAATTATATCATTCAGACATTTTTTTTAAAATAAGGATGCATAAATTACGTAATATTATTCATACTGAATCAATTTATCAGATGAAAAATACTTTATATATTGAAATAATTTATTAAATAATGTATCAATAATTTTTATTATAATTAATAGATATGTTTTGACTTTTTATTTAAATTCAAAAAAAATTATAATAAATAATGTCATCAAGTAAATCAAATCGGTGTCTTTACTATTACCCAATAATAGTAACGATTATAACTTTTTTTCAAAACTCAAAAATAAAATACATTTATTAATTACAAAAAAAGTATTCTTGAGTGGTCTAGTACCACACTCGTCAATACACTTTTCTAATAACATGATACATATACTAAATTTTACTAAAATAAGTAAATTATATTATATATAATAAAATATCATTAAATAAACACATTGTGTGCTAGATCATTCAAAAATTTTCTTTCCAAAAATTTTGTACAGTTTTGTATATATGTGCACCTGCCCTATTGTACAATTTTGACACTTCAAAATATATAATAAATTAGTCTAACAGGTGCCACCGTCGATGGCGAGGCCATGTCTGGTGACGATCGAAATCATTGGAGGCGTCAGGTCGCAACCACCGCTTGCTTTGATATCTTGTACAGTTGTAGACGGTTACAAGATCAACCAATATATATATATATATATATATATATATATATGATGCTACACTTTTCGGCTCGCAATAAGTATGGACTCCGTGACCTGCAGAACACTCAGAAAGATGATCAGAGGACCACCGGATTGGCTCCGGCGGTAGCCGCTCCGATGCTTAAGTAAGTAAAATAATTGAAAGACTGTATTGAAAGCCAAAGAATGAGCATAAAAATAAAGTGTACCTCTAGGGTTTAATTTATAAGCCGTGGCTCTCCTAAGTTGATTAGGATTTGACGCCATGAATATAGGAATTTGATCATCGGAGATTGCAGTTACCTTGTGGAGCATTGAATCATATATGGAGATAATCATAGATAGTAGTTTTCGTGTTGAAGACTATTTCTTTGTTTGCAGAATGTTTCCTTGTCGAAGACTGTTTCTTTATTCCCTGCTCGGCATCCGCTAAGGCGGTGACGAGGTCTGGAGTGTTGATCTGGACCCTGTGATAAGTTTTGAGGCCCTTGTCCTGGATATGTATGCTCTGAAGGTATAAGTTTGGTCACTTCTGACCTTTTGTGCTGATCTTTTTGGTCATTGGTTGAGTGGAAACCATGTCGGCAGTGCATGAGTTGGATTATGGTCATACGTGTCAAATGCTGATTGGCCTGCTCTTTTATGGTATATCAGTTACTCCCTCCCAAGTCCTAGTTCGATGCCAGCAAGCAACTAGGGCTAAGCCTTTTTTCGGAGAGTCATGTGTCCTACCTGTTCGCCTTTCAAGGCAACTGTTGGGGCGCCATTTATTACGCAGCCGGAGATTAGGTCTTTTTAAGGTCATTATTTGTACTGGCCGATAGTTGGGTTTCCCGAAATCATCATTGTTCCGAACCGTCATGGCGTTTGGGCTTGGTGGGTCCCTTCTGATACTGTGCTAATAAATACGGGGTAAGATTTTGAAATAACCTTTTCCCTGTCATTTTCACTGTGCTAGAAGATTTCATCCGCCATTGTTAGCTTGTACGACTTTGTAGAATACCGATTTCTTGAGTTAGACCAGGTTCGACTGATTTTTCCTCTTCTCTTGCTTCTTTTCTTCTTAAGTCTGGGCATAATGTCTGCTCCTTCTGAATCCCCAATTGAGAATGAGGGAGTGGGAAACCCTTCTGAGATGGCTGTTCCGTCTCTTGTGGAAGACGTAGGTAACCCTGCTCCCGAAGTCATTGGGGAGAGGCCTGTTGATCCTCCAGCTAGTCCTAGAATTAGGATAGTTGATGCTTTTGAGGAGCCCCGAAACAGGGCTAGGGAGACCTTTGGTAGGTCGTCCCGTAGAGAAGAGGGTGAGAGTGCTGTCACTCAGAGCCTTCTGGACGAGTGGAGGGCGAAATATAATTTTCCCCCGAATGTGACCTGCAGAGTGCCAGGCCCCATGGATCGTCCCCAAAATGTTGAAGCTGGGGAGATTTGTGTTTACCTTGCCTGGTTCGAAATGGGCCTGAGACTCCCATTGCCGGATTTAGTCAGGCAATTCTTTTGTTGGTATAAGCTCTGCCCTGCTGACCTGAACCTTAATAGCTGGCGGCAGCTTCTAGGGTTTGTGGTGTTGGGACACCTGAACAAGGTGGATGTGTCTCTGGACTTGATCCGTAGCAATATGGATCTAAAGTTCAAGCAGGCTGAAGGCCTTTTCTATATGTCCTTCGAGAAGGGGTTCCGACCCCTGTCCTCCGTTCCCACTTCCAATAAAACGTGGAAGAAGTGGTATTTCTTCGTCGGAGGAGGATGGGAGCATGAAGGCTTTCAGGAAGGAGAGGCCTCGCCATTCCCTCGTGTTACGGGTCATAAGGGTGAGGCTTATTCTTTTAGATTTACTTTTAGCCTTGTTATGCCTTCCGAACTGATAAACTGATATATCTTTCCTTACTTGTGTGTAGTCAAGAGTGCTTGGAAGAGGCCCGATTTTACTAAGGTACTGCGAGATCAATACTGAGTGCTGCTTTCAACTTCTAACCGGGCTCATTCTGTTATTGTGACTCCGGAGAACTTGATGGCTGCCCGTTGTGCTGAGCTTAAGAAGAGGCTGATGACGAAGTGGGCTGTGTCGGAGGCCCCAATGGTGGGGGGTCTTCCTCTTGAGCTAAGCCTGATGCCCCCCTTGAAGTAAAAATGAGGAGGTTGATTTCTGGCTCTCCCGAGCCAGTCCCTGCCGAGGCTGAGAAGGAGGCTGAACCTGCCGTCCCTGTTTCGGCTGCTCCTCCTGCCTCTTCTGGTCCGAGCAGGAGGACTAGGAAGGGGAAAGCACCTACTGTGCCGTCCGAGCCATTTTCGGAGCCGGACTATCAAATTGCCAAGAAGGCATTTGATCAAATATGGGCTCAGGGCCCACACCGATACAGAGGGGATGACCCCTCCAAGCTGATGACTGAGATGATGACTCTCCAGATAAAGGTCACTTCTGAAGCTTTTCTTGACTTTTCTGTTTGTTCATTTGTTCAATCTAACTTGTCTGTCTTGCCTTGTGCAGAGTATGCATAGTTTGGCTGCTCTTATGGTGACCCCTATGGGCCTCGAGGAGGCTGAGAAGCTGAAGGCTGAAGTGGAAGAGATGAGGCTGGAGCTTGGGACAGCCCGATCCAAGATTCAGACCGCTGAAGAGGGTCTGAAGGAAGCTACCACCAACCTTGCTGTGGCAGAGTCTGAGAGGGACATATATGCTCAGAAGGTTGAGGGGCTTCAGGCGGAGTTCGTTGAGCTCCGGGGTTCCTTTAATCAGAAGGTTCAGGAGGCAGCTGATCAAGCCAAGGTTGAGGCTGAGATGGAATTGAAAGATGAAGTTGAACAGATGGGTGATGACCTGATCCGGTTCGGTTTCGAAAGCTTCAGAACTAGGTTTCAGATTCAGTTCCCAGGTTTTGACGTTTCATCAATCGTTCCCCCCGAACCTGCCTGATCTCATCCTGATCCGGACAAGATGGCTGGGGCTACTGCCCTTAACTTGGAAGAGGACGCAGGCCCTTCTGGGAAGTCTTGAGGCTTTATGGGTTTTTATTTTTGCTAGTTCTTTTTTATGTAATGTATGTATTCTTTCGATCAATAAAATTAACTTTCCTTCAGATTCTGCTTGTGTTCTTTCCTCCTGTGCAATTTTGTCGTAAGTATGGCTGCTCTGAGCCTTTTGTATGTTAGATCAACTGTCCAATAATCAGTAGTCGCTTTCCGAACTTCGATACTCGTCACTGAATCGTGAACGTAGATTAACTTCAACTGTCTCATTATAATAAGACAAGAAAGTAAATATAACTAGATAGACAGAGCCTGACAAAGAGGGAGTAGGCTTCTGTAGGGCCATGAGACAGACTGCTCTGAATCAAGAGCTTGTGAAGATAACCAGGCGGCTTGTGCTTGTAGTTATGATGCTCGGCATGCTGTGTTCGAGTACTCAGGATTGGGATATATCCGAGCTGTTTGGCCTTTGTCATATGACTGGCCTGTTATTAAATAGTTAAGACTGGAAGATCGGAGTCTTGAATAGGGGGTCTGTACACTTATACTTTGTTCCCCTCTCTGTCAATTCGGGAGCTTCAGTGCTGGACTGTGGTTTCTGATTGAAGAGTTCAGTACCCTGCCTCTTGGTATATCGAAGAGGCACATTTAATGCACCGTTTATTTATTCGATTGTCGTTTTGGATTTCGAGGCCAATCTCTTTTTCACCGTTGCGACAGTTCAGTTGGGTGGCTTTTGGACTTCAAGGGTCTATATATATAGATGTGAGGGCATTTGGTTGCGTTCACCCCTTTTATTCTCGAATTGTTTCCTCGTAGGAGAGATTTTATATGCTGCCGGAGTTTTGCCACTCACCCAGAGATGATGGATGATTCTCTGCCTGAGTTAGGAATGATTGAACTGTGGCCGAGAGTTAACATTCCCCCTTTTTCAGTCTCCAAGGAAGGATTAAAGGAAGCACAAGTCTTCTTGTTTCCTCTGGCCTCCGGTCGAGATTCCTCCGATTGGTGGTGTACCCTCCCTGATTCAACCGAGGCTTGGAGCGCCAGTGATGAAGACGTAAGTGGGGTGCCTCCTCTTCTTTATGTTTCGTCAGAAACCCTTGCTTCCACCGGCTGGGGTGTAACAACTAACGTGAGAGAGACGAACGGCGGTCCCCTGAGACCCAGAGCCCTCATCCTCCGTTGGTCGTGAGACCAGTGATAGTGATGATGAAATGGCCTGGGTACTTTTTGATGTGGATTGGGGTTCAGGGTTCCTTCCTTTCAAACGGAGCCGGCGACGGCGGTAATGGAAACTTTGGACCCCGTGCCCTTTTATCATCCCATGAAGAAAAGCTGTGATATTGCCAAGTGTAGCTTCTGCAATAGCTTCTGCAATGATGTCTTTGTACTGATATAAATCTTCTGATTTATCAATAAAATTGAGTCACTTTTTCTCAGATCTGATGTCCTTTGTATTCGAGTGTACTCTTCTGTAGTTAGAATACCTTCTCGTGCGCTTCTGATGAACGTTTTAAGAATAGATCAAAGAAACTCAGAAGAATGCTTGAATCAAAGTACTTCACTCTTGATCGGTACCATAGTACTTATTGTTTGATTTGATAGATAAGTCAAATAATATAAATATCGGATCTGAGGCATTCCGATCTAGGAAACTTTAGTTTGTAGATGCCTAGAACTTTTGCCTTCCGGTGGACTGGATCGTAGGATCTGCTAATTGAGGACGGACCAGGCTCGGAAGGCCTGTGCATTAGGGTAGTCCAGGCTTTAGAGACCTGCGTATTTAGAAAATGGATCAAGTATTTATGACCTGTACATTCAATAGATGGACCAAGTGCTGAGACTTGTACATTTTATGGACCAGGCTCTGGAGGCTGTGCATTAATAGATGGACCAAGTACTGAGACTTGTACATTTATGGACCAG
Source organism: Nyssa sinensis (assembly GCA_008638375.1). NCBI lineage: Eukaryota > Viridiplantae > Streptophyta > Magnoliopsida > Cornales > Nyssaceae > Nyssa > Nyssa sinensis. Next base: position 10,212,856 of record CM018036.1, on the reverse strand, counting down.
GCTCTAGAGGCCTGTGCATTAATAGATGGACCAAGTGTTGAGACTTGTACATTTATGGACCAGGCTCTGGAGGCTGTGCATTAATAGATGGACCAAGTATTGAGACTTGTACATTTATGGACCAGGCTCTAGAGGCCTGTGCATTAATAGATGGACCAAGTGCTGAGACTTGTACATTTATGGACCAGGCTCTGAAGGCCTGTGCATTAATAGATGGACCAAGTACTGAGACTTGTACATTTATGGACCAGGCTCTGAGGCCTGTGCATTAATAGATGGACCAAGTACGAAAACTTGTACATTTATGGACCAGGCTCTGGAGGCCTGTGCATTAATAGATGGACCAAGTACGAAGACTTGTACATTTATGGACCAGGTTCTGGAGGCCTGTGCATTAATAGATGGACCAAGTGCTGAGACTTGTACATTTATGGACCAGGCTCTGAGGCCTGTGCATTAATAGATGGACCAAGTACTAAGACTTGTACATTTATGGACCAGGCTCTGGAGGCCTGTGCATTAATAGATGGACCAAGTACGAAGACTTGTACATTTGTGAACCAGGCTCTAGAGGCCTTGTGCATTAATAGATGGACCAAGTACGAAGACTTGTACATTTATGGACCAAGCTCTGGAGGCCTGTGCATTAATAGATGGACCAAGTGCTGAGACTTGTACATTTATGGACCAGGCTCTGAGGCCTGTGCATTAATAGATGGACCAAGTACGAAGACTTGTACATTTATGGACCAGGCTCTTGAGGCCTGTGCATTAATAGATGGACCAAGTACAAAGACTTGTACATTTATGGACCAGGCTTTGGAGGCCTGTGCATTAATAGATGAACATTCTATGGAAGCAAAAGAAAACCTCTCTACTAATAATACTTTCGCAAGTGTTCCACGTTCCATGGCCTAGGAACAGGTTTCCCAGTCACGTCTTCTAGCCAGTAGGTGGTAGGCCGAACAACTTTTGTTACTTTGTAGGGGCCTTCCCAATTTGGTGACAACTTTCCCATGGTGGGATCCTTGGTGTTTTGAAAGACTCTTTTTAAGACGAAGTCTCCAACTTGAAAGCTGACTGTCTTGAGTCCTACTTTGGATCTGTTGACCATTCTCTGTTGGTAGGCTTTCATCCTGATGCTGGCCTGAACGCTTCTCTCTTCGAGCAAATCCAAGTTTTCCATCAGCTGCCGATCATTGCATTCTTGCTCAAAAGCCTCAGTCCTCAGGGTTGGCATACCGATCTTGACCGGAATTACTGCTTCTATTCCATAGGCTAGTGAGAAGGGAGTTTCAGAGGTGGGAGTTCTTCTGGTTATTCTGTAGGCCCAAAGAACTCCAAGGAGTTCTTCTGCCCACTTCCCTTTGGCCTGTTCCAACCTTTTCTTTAACCCGTCAAGAATTGTCCGGTTGGTGACCTCTGCTTGCCCATTTGCTTGTGGATGGCCTGGAGAGGCAAAGTGTTGCCTAATGTTAAGATTTTCACAGAATGCCTTGAAGCCTTTACTAGTGAATTGTGTCCCATTGTCCGAGATAATTACACGTGGTATGCCGAACCTGCACACAATGTTCCTCCAGGTGAAGCTCCCAACTTCCTTTTCTGTGATATGTGTTAAAGGCTCTGCTTCGGCCCATTTAGAGAAATAGTCAATGGCCACCAAGAGATATTTCCTGTTTGGAGGTGCCCTTGGCAATGGACCTACGATGTCCATCCCCCACTGAGCAAAGGGCCAAGGACTGGGAATCGGGATAAGCTCGTGATGAGGCTGATGTTGGTACGGGGCAAATCTCTGGCATTTGTCGCACTTTCGAACATATTCTTTTGCCTGTTTCAGCATGCCAGGCCAGTAGTAACCTTGTGATAGAGCTCGGTGGGCTATAGTTCTACCCCCATTATGATTCCCGCAGATTCCCTCATGTATTTCGGCCAAGACATATTGTGACTCGTCTGGAGCCAAGCATTTTAACAGAGGTTGAGAATACGACCTTCTGTAAAGCTTGTTGTTCAGGATCAGGTACCGAGCCGCTCTGATTCGGATTCTCCGGGCTTTGTTTTTATCCTATGGGAGGAGCCCGGATCTTAGGTACTAGAGGATTGGAGTCATCCAGTTCTGGGGTTGTTTATCAATTTGAGCAACTTGGGCTTCCTCAATACTGGGTCCTAGCTGAAAGGAGATTTTTACTGTGGAGTTTGCTTCAGACTTGAGGCGGGAGGCCATGTTAGCCAGAGCATCTGCTCTGCAATTCTGACTTCTATCAATTTTCTGGATAGTAAATGTCTGGAAGGAATGCTTCAAGTGGTTTACCAGTTTGGAGTACCGGAGCATCCTATCATCTTTAATGGCGAATTCTCCCAAGACTTGGCTCACCACCAGTTGGGAGTCTAAGAAGACATCGAGGTTCTGAGCCTCGCATTCCAAGGCAAGCTTTATGCCTAAGATTAGGGCTTCATATTCGGCTTCATTATTAGAAGCTTTGAATCCCAGGCTGACTGCTTTTTCTGACGTAAGCCCATCAGGGGACTATAGTACCATGCCTACCCCTGAACCTTGATCGGTTAACGATCCATCAATGTAAAGCAGCCAGGTTCCCGAGGTTTCGGTGAGTTGTGCCCTGTTCTGAAGCGCCGGGGTGAACTCGGCTACGAAATCAGCTAAGGCCTGCCCTTTGATGGAGTTTCGGGGTATATATGATATGTCGAACTCCCCTAGCTCCACAAACCACTTCACCAATCTTCCCGATACCTCAGGCTTCCTCGGCATTGATTTCAGAGGATAGGCAGTCGGGATCTCGATTGGATGTGCTTGGAAATAAGGTCGAAGCTTCCGAGCTGATATGACCAAGGCATAGGCCAGTTTCTCTACTTCTGGGTATCTTTTCTCTGTGTCAAGTAGCGCCCTACTGACGTAGAAAATAGGCCTCTGTACTCTTCTGTCCTGTCTGATTAATGCGGAGCTGACCGCGTTTTCAGAAACTACAAGATATAAGAGTAGCTTTTCTCCTTGTATTGGTTTTGACAAGAGTTCTGGAGAGGCTAGATACTCTTTTAGTTCTTGAAAGGATTCTTCGCATTGTTCCATCCACTGCAAAGCTTTGCTGCCCTTCAGAGCTTTGAAGAAAGGTAGGCAAGCGGTCAGTGGATTTGGAGATAAATCTGCTTAGTGCCGCAATTCTGCCATTCAATGCCCGAATTTCCTTCCTGGTTTTCGGAGACTTCAGCCCAATCAGAGCTTGGATCTGAGTGGGATCTGCTTCGATACCCCTCTGAGAGACAATGTATCCCAAGAATTTTCCTTCGTAACTCCGAAGGTTCATTTCAAGGGGTTGAGCTTCATCCTATGTTGTCTGAGGATATCGAAGGTCTAGGCTAAGTGCTGGAGGTGGCTGCCTTTCTGAAGACTCTTTACCAGCATGTCGTCGATGTATACCTCCATGGTGCTGCCGAGCAGCGTGCTAAACATCTTGTTCATCAATCGCTGATAAGTGGCCCCAGCATTTTTCAAACCGAAAGGCATCACTCTGTAGCAGTAAAGCCCTTCTTTCAGTTATGAAGGCAGTCTTCTCTTGATCTGGAGGACACATTTGGATCTGGTTGTATCCAGAGTAGGCATCCATGAAGCTCATAAGCTCATGCCCCGCTAGTGGCGTCAACCAGTTGGTCTATTCTTGGCAGTGGAAAGCTATCCTTGGGGCACGCCTTGTTGAGGTCTGTATAATCAATGCAGACTCTCCATTTGCCATTTTTCTTCTTGACGAGCACAGTGTTGGCTAGCCATTCGGGATAGAATACTTCCCGTATTATCCTGGCGTCCAGTAGCCTTTGGACTTCTTCATTTATAACCCGATGCCGTTCAGGAGCGATCGGCCTTCTTTTCTGTCTGACTGGCGGGTGATCCGGATCCACTATCAACTTATGAGTTATAAGATTGGGATCTATTCCCTCCATGTCTTTCGTCTCCCATGCAAAGATAGAGAGGTTATCTTTCAAGAACCTGACTATCTTTTCCTGCTTAGTGTGTGTGAGGTCTGGGCCGATGTACAAATAACGCCCTCAGCTTCTGAACTGACCAGTACCTTAATGGGCTCGCCAACAGGTTTGGCTCGACTGTCACGTCTCCTTGGGCTCAGGGGTTCTTCAATGTTGGATGGGCAATCCTCCACCTCGAGAGAGTGAGTGAGAACTGAATCTGCACAGTCCCGGGTGTACTGTAATTGCTATTTAGGGGCCTTCTCCTTAAGGGCAATAGCATGACACTCCCGAGAGGTTGGTTGACACCCTCTGACAGAGTGAATGCTCTGGTTGTGGATGTACTTCAGACACTGATGGAGGGTCGAAGTGACTGCCCCTATCTGATGCAACCAGGGTCTCCCGATTATGACGTTGTAGGAAGATCTCATGTTTAACACCATGTACTCCGAGATGGTAGTCTTCTGCCCTTCACTCTCTCCTACAGTGGTAGGAAGGTCGACTCTCCCCAACGGGGTGCTGAGATTGCCATCAAAAGCTGCCATTACGGCAGTGGTGGGCTTGACGTTGTCATGGTCTATCCCCATCTGTTTGAGCGGCTTATAGAATAGTATGTTGACAGAGCTGCCAGTATCGACCAGGACTCTCCTGGTCTCAAAGTTGGCGATTCTGAAGGTAATAACAAGGGCATCACTGTGAGGGCAGTGTACCCCTGCTAGATCTTGCTCGGTGAATTGGATCTCTGGTGTTGGCTTGAGCCTCTTTTCGACGTTGGAGATCTGTAATACGTTTGGGGCAGCTCTGGCTTCCAAAGCGTATCTCTTTCTTGCCCTGTTGGACATTCCTGTGACAGGGGAGTCAGCATGGAGGACGTAGATGATGTGGTTGTTCTGCCTCTGAGGCTCGTTTTGTCCCTCCCTCTACTCCTGCCTCTGTTCGGGCCTCTGGTCCGGCCGTTGCTGAGGCTTGTCTTCTTGGGGGTTCTACCTTCCGTCCGGCTTGACGAACTCCCAAAGATGTCCCTTTTTTATGAGCTGCTCTATCTCATACCGGAGGGTCTTACATGTGTTAGTTGTATGTCCATGATCTTTATGGAAATTACAATACTTACTTTGGTCCCGCAGTCTGGGATCTCCTTTGATTAGTTCTGGCCACCTCAGGTTTTTTCGATCTATGATCTGCCGGAGTACCTGGTTCGGTGTAGTGTTCAAAGGAGTGAATTTGGTGAACTCCCTTGGTCCGGAGTTGTACACAGCTCTGGGTGCTGTTCTCTTCTCTGGGCTCCTGGCCCTCTTTTTGTTGGAGTCTCTTCTGTGATCCTCCTTCTTGTGGTCCTCCCGCTTCGGATTGTCCTTCTGGGTCTGATCTCTGCCCCTCTAGGACGTGCGGTTGGCTTCTTCCAGATTGATGTATTTTCTGGCCCGATCCATTAATGCCGCCATGTCGGCTGGAGGGCTTTTTGTCAAGGAGTCTCTGAACCCACCTTGGGCAAGCCCAGCAGTTAGGGCTGCTATGAGGAACTTTGGGCTGCAGTCAGTGATCTCAGTGAGTTCGGTATTGAAGCGCGCAATGTAGGCACGGAGGGATTCCTCCCTGGTCTGCTTGACGTTCAGCAGGAATTCTGGCCCCCTTTTGAGCCTCCTGCTGGTCATAAACCTATCCAAGAACTATCTACCGAGCTTGTAGAAGCTGGTAACTGAGTTCAGAAGGAAGTTGTGGAACCATTTCAGAGCAGTGCCCTTCAAGCTGGTGAAGAACGTTCGGCACATGAAAGCATCAGAGGCTCCGTGAAGGGCCATCGTATGCTGGTAATGAGAGAGATGATCTCTTGGATCTCCAGATCCATCGTACAGCGTGAACTTGGGCACCATGAACTTTCTGGGCCTCTCTTCTGACATGATGGTGTGAGTGAATGGGGTGGCTAGTCTTCCGAGCAGCCTGGCCAGTTCGTCTTGCTCTAGAGGGTTCTGAGGTCCTCTCAATGTGACTATCCGGTCCATCGACTCTGCAATTTCCTCTACCCTCCGCGGGTCTCTGAGTCTGACATCTTGTGAACCCTGCCTCACAGCCTCGGCTTCAGGGTAGTAGGGTTGATTACGCCCTTCGGACGGAGGAGGTTTCCGAACCGGAGGGATTGGTGCTGCATAATGAGGCTCCTGCGGTGCCGGGTGTGCTCCCGAGGCCCTTGGAGTTGGGGCTCGAGTAGTGCTTTACTATTAAGTAAATCAAATCGGTGTCTTTACTATTACCCAATAATAGTAACGATTATAACTTTTTTTCAAAACTCAAAAATAAAATACATTTATTAATTAGAAAAAAAGTATTCTTGAGTGGTCTAATACCACACTCGTCAATACACTTTTCTAATAACATGATACATATACTAAATTTTACTAAAATAACTAAATTATATTATATATAATAAAATATCATTAAATAGACACATTGTGTGCTAGATCATTCAAAAATTTTCTTTCCAAAAATTTTGTACAGTTTTGTATATATGTGCACCTGCCCTATTGTACAATTTTGACACTTCCAAATATATAATAAATTATTCTAACAGGTGCCACCGTCGACGGCGAGGCCATGTCTGGTGACGATCGAAATCATTGGAGGCGTCAGGTCGCAACCACCGCTTGTTTTGATATCTTGTACAGTTGTAGACGGTTACAAGATCAACCAATATATATATATATATATATATATATATGATGCTGCACTTTTCGGCTCGCAATAAGTATGGATTCCGTGACCTGTAGAACACTCAGAAAGATGATCAGAGGGCCACCGGATTGGCTCCGGCGGTAGCCGCTCCGATGCTTAAGTAAGTAAAATAATTGAAAGACTGTATTGAAAGCCAAAGAATGAGCATAAAAATAAAGTGTACCTCTAGGGTTTAATTTATAAGCCGTGGCTCTCCTAAGTTGATTAGGATTTGACTCCATGAATATAGGAATTTGATCATCGGAGATTGCAGTTACCTTATGGAGCATTGAATCATAGATAGAGATAATCATAGATAGTAGTTTCCGTGTTGAAGACTGTTTTCTTGTTTGCAGAATGTTTTCTTGTCGAAGACTGTTTCTTTATTCCCTGCTCCGCATCCGCTAAGGCAGTGACGAGGTCTGGAGTGTTGATCTGGACCCTGTGATAAGTTCTGAGGCCCTTGTCCGGATATGTATGCTTTAAAGGTATAAGTTTGGTCACTTCCGACCTTTTGTGCTGATCTTTTTGGTCATTGGTTGAGTGGAAACCATGTCGGCAGTGCATGAGTTGGATTATGGTCATACGTGTCAAATGCTGATTGGCCTACTTTTTTATGGTATATCAATATATATGCGTGAATGAAAATGATCCAATGAAACATACCTCAACTTGCAGTTATTTTTCATGAATTTTTTTGTTACTAAACTTTATTGGGAGACTAACCACGAGGTTGATTACTCGGAGGACCTAAACCATAATACAAAGACACACACATCTCTCTCTTTCTCTATCTCTCTCTCTCTATATATATATATATAATACAAAAGACACACACACATCTCTCTCTCTCTATATATATATATATATATAATACAAAGACACACACATCTCTCTCTGAATATATATATATATATATATATGATATACCACAAAGTGACAGACCAATTTCCATATGACACGTATGCTTACAGAACAGGTAGAGGTCAGCCATTCAGAGCAGCCTTACAGAACTCATAGGTCCAAGCACAGATCTTCAGAGCACTCCCTGTGCTACAGAGCTCATCACCGCCTTAGCATCTGCCAAGCAGAGAATAAGAAAACAGTCTTCTACAAGAAAATTGCCATTCACAGATATCTCTCAAGCGCAGTGTCCAATAAGGCAACTGCCATTCTCCGATGATCAAATCCCTACTTTCATGACTCCAAATCTTAATCAACTTAGGAATCACTAAGCCTATAAATAAAACCCTAAGGTACACTTTTAGATTCATGCTCGTTATTTGGCTTACATTACAGTATTTTCAATTCAGTTTATCAACTTAAGCATCGGAGCGTCTACCGCCGGAGCCAATCCGGTGGTCCTTTGATCTTCTTCTTTGAGTGTTTTTCAGGGAGCCGAGCTTGGAATACACATCAGCCAAAAAATGCAGCACCAGTTTGGCGCTATCTGTGGGAACGACAATCACCAAGTGCTTTACTTACACGAAACTTATTTTCCTTTTTACTAAAGGATTATGGCTCCCAATCTCCGACCAAGGAAGAATACTCAAAATCCTTAAAACCCTTGACCTCGATCGTTTGCCGGAAATGGAAGAGGACGAATAAGTGATCCCGTGTGGCAAGAGCTCGACCAAGTCAAACAGCAAAATCAGTTGATGCAAGAACAACTCCTGGCCTTGTCCAGAACTTTAGCAATGCTCACTCAGAATCGTGGAGCCAATCCTCCGAATCCGCCCGTCAAGACTACCGATCAACAACCTCCTACTACTGCTCACATTCATGGAAATCCTCAGCCGTCGGCAGTCGTAGGCAGAGGGATACTAACCTTTATCCCAGAAGTCCATTATCGAAGCACCATAAGGGCTCTAGCTCTTGGGACTTCGAGAGTGAACCCAGCACCACAAGAGTCTCAACCTCAAGTGGCTCCTACACCTCCAATCCAGGAGGACCAAAGTAATCTCCCAGCCATGGGACGGGATCATCCTATCCATATAGGCCTTAAAGCCGCAAGGCTTGACTCACAGCAACCACTCTTGCTTAGGGGCCCACAAAGAGCTGAGGAAGTTACAGAGTCTATAGACCGAACTATTGTTATGAGGGGTGCTCAAATCCTTCCAGAACAAGACGAGTTAGCCAGGCTACTCGGAAGGTTTGCCAAACCGTTCACTCCTGCTATCATGACTGATGAGAGGCCAAAGAAATTTGTTGTCCCAAAGTTCACTTCTTATGATGGGACAGGAGATCCGGGGGACCACCTTTCCCATTACCAGCACACTATGGCCCTACATGGCACTTCTGACGCCTTTATGTGCAAAACGTTTGTGACCAGCCTTAAGGGAACTGCTCTGAAATGGTTTCATCACCTCCCACCGAACTCAGTCACCAGTTTCTACAGGCTCGGTAGGAGGTTCTTGGACAGATTCATGACAAGCAGGAGGCTAAGGAAGGGTCCAGAATTCTTGTTAAATGTGAAACAGACTAAGGAAGAGTCCCTCAGAGAGTACATCACCCACTTCAATGCTGAACTCACTGAGGTTACAGATTGCAGCCCTAGTTTCCTAGTAATTGCTTTGGCCTCTGGTCTTGCGCAAGGAGGCTTCAAGGATTTTTTGACAAAAAATCCCCTTGCCAACATGGCAGCCCTCATGGATCGAGCAAAGAAATACATTAACCTAGAAGAAGCAAAACACACCTCCCGAAAGGTTAAAGAGCAAGCCCAGAAAGATGACCAGAAGAAAGACAACCAAAACAAGGATGATCAGAGGAGGGATCCTAGCACGGCTAGGAAGAGAGCTAGAAGCCCAGAAAAAAAAAATGTTGCCCAGAACTTCATATAATTCAGGATTAACAGAGTTCACCAATTTTAATCCTCTGAACACCTCTCCAAACAACATACTTCGGCAAGTCAGATCTCGAGAAAATTTGTGATGGCCAGACCCCTTAAAAGGTGACCCCAACTACAGGAACCAGAGCAAGTATTGTGATTTCCACAAAGATCGCGAACATACAACTAACACATGTAAGACTTTTAAACATGAAATCGAGCAGCTTATAAGGAGATGACGATTGCAGGAATTTGTCAAGCGAGATGGGGGGCAGAACCCCTGCAACAATAGGCCTCAGTAGAGGAGGCCAGATTAGAGGCCTCATTAGAGACAGGAGCAAAGGGAAAGACGGAATGAGCCTCAATGGTAGAACAACCAAGTAATTTTCGTCCTTCATGCAGATTCCCCGACAACTGGAATGTCCAATAGATCGAGAAAATGATATGCTTGGGAGGCCAGAGCTACTCTTAGCGTCATTCAGATCTCTAATGTCGAGAAAAGGTTGAAGCCAGTACCAGAAATCCAGTTCTCAGATCAAGATCTTGCAAGAGTACACTATTTTCACAGTGATGCCTTTATCATCTCCCTCAAAATGGCCAACTTTGAGATTCGAAGAGTGCTCATGGATACTAGAAGTTCGACAAATGTACTTTCAAACAGATGAAGCTCAACCCCAGTGACATCAAGCCCACTGGCATAATCATGGCAGGATTTGATAGGAATCTCAATACTCCATTAGGAAGGATCGACCTCGCCACTACGGCAGGAGAAGGAGACGGACAAAAAACCACAGTAACTGAGTACATGGTTCTGAATGCCAAATCTCCTTACAATGTCATAATTGGGAGACCGTGGCTACACCAGATGGGAGCAGTCACCTCGACTCTTCACCAATGCTTAAAATACGTCCATAATCAAGCTGTCTACTCCATCAGAGGATGTCAACCAACTTCTAGAGAATGTGATTCCCTTGCACTCAAGGTAAGGGCTCCCAAATAGCAATTACAGCACACCCATGAATGTGGGGATCCAGTCCTTTCCCACTATAACGAGGTAGAAAACTACCTTCTAGAATTGATGAGCCACTAAGCCTTAAGGGAAGGGACAGTAGGGCCCAGCCCATAGGGGAACCCGTTAGAGTACTGGTCAGCTCGGAATCCCAAGGACGCTACCTGTAGATAAGTCCAGAAAGAACACTTACCGAGCATGATGAGATGGTAGAATTTCTGAAGAAAAACCTCTAGGTGTTTGCTTGGAAGACAAAGGATATGGAGGGTATAGATCCAGACCTCATCACTCACAAATTGATGATAGATCCAGACCACCCACCAGTGAGACAAAAAATAAGGCCACTCGTTCCAGAGCGGCATCAGGTCATTAACGAGGAGGTTCAAAGGCTACTTAAGGCCAAGATGATACGAGAGGTATTTTACCCTGATTGGTTAGCCAATACCGTTTTGGTTAAAAAGAAAAATAGCAAGTGGAGAGTCTGTGTTAACTATACAGACCTCAACAAAGCTAGTCTCAAAGATAGCTTTCCTTTGCCAAGGATAAAGCTAGTTGATGCTACAGCAGGGCATGAACTCATGAACTTCATGGATGCCTATTCAGGATATAATCAGATCCAGATGCACCCTCCAGACTAGGAAAAGACTGCATTCATAACCGAGCAAGGTCTCTATTGCTATAGAGTGATGCTTTTTGGTCTAAAAAATGCTGGGGCCATGTACCAGCGTCTAGTTAATAAGATATTCAGCCCTTTGATTGGCAGTACCATGAAAGTTTATGTTGACGATTTGCTGGTCAAAAGCCTACGGAAGAGTAGCCACCTCCAGCACCTGGCTCAAACATTGGATATCTTGAGGCAGTACAAGATGAAACTCAATCCCTCAAAATGTACCTTTGGTGTAACAAAGGAAAAATTATTAGGGTATATTGTCTCTCAAAGGGGTATAAAAGCAGGCCCCACTCAGATTGGGGTTCTGATTGAACTAAAGTCACCAAAGACCAAGAAAGACATTCAGGCTATAAATGGCACAATTGCGGCTCTGAGCAGTTTTATATCCAAATCCATCGATCGCTGCCCACGCTTCTTCAAAGCTCTAAGGGATAATAAAGCTCCACAGTGGACAGAAGAGTGTGAAAAAGCCTTTTTGGGGTTGAAAGAATACTTAGCATCACCCGAACTCTTGTCAAAACTAGTCCAAGGGAAAAAGCTACTTCTCTATCTTGTAGTCTCCGAAAACGATGTCAATTCAGTACTAGTCAGGCAAGACAGGGGCGTCTAAAGGCCCATATTTTATGTCAGCAAGGCGCTGTTAGACTTATAGTATATGCTCGAAAGCTCCGGCCTTATTTCCAAGCACATTCCATTGAAATTCCAACCGCTTACCCCCTGAAGTCAGTTCTGAGGAAACCTGAGGTCTTAGGGAGATTAGTCAAATGGTCAGTGGAGCCAAGAGAGTTCGACATATCCTATGTTCCACGGATCCTAATTAAAGGCAACCCTTGGCTGATTTTGTTACCGAGCTTACCCTAGCTCTGTAAGACAGGGCACAGCTTTGCGAAAGTTTGGGAACATGGTAGCTCTACACTGACGGATCATCCACCGAACATGGTGCTGGTGTCAGTTTGGTACTACAGTCACCTGATGGGCTCATGACAGAAAAGGCAGTTAGCTTAGGGTTCAGAGCCTCCAACAGCAAAGCAGAATACGAAGCTCTTGTCCTAGGGATAAGGCTAGTACAAAAGTATGAGGCTCAGAACCTTGAAGTCTTCTTTGATTCCCAGTTGGTAGTTAGCCAAGTTCTAGGAGAGTATGCCATCAAGGATAGCAGAATGCTTCAGTATTCAGAACCGGTCAATTCGCTGAAACGCTCCTTTCAAACATTCTCTATCAAAAAAATAGAAAGAGGCCAGAACTACAGAGCTGATGCCTTGGCAAACATGGCATCTCACCTGAAGTTGGAAAAAGATTCTACGCTAAAAATTTCCCATCAGTCAAGGCCAAACATAGAAGAAGTCCAATGTTGCCCAAGCTATTGAACAACCCCAGAACTGGATGACTCCCATCCTCTAGTACCTGGAATTAGGGCTCCTCCCAGACGACAAAAACAAAGCAAAAAGGATCTGAATTAGAGCAGCTCGGTATCTCACAATGAATGGGAGACTTTACCGAAGGTCTTATTCTCAACCCTTGCTGAGATGCCTATCTCTAGAAGAATCTCAGTACGTCCTGGTAGAAATTCATGAAGGAATATGCGAAAACCATAATGGAGGTAGAACTATAGCACACCAAGCTCTGACACAAGGCTATTACTGGCCTGGTATGTTGAGACAGACTAAGGAATAGCGCCCGAAAGTGTGACAAATGCCAAAGGTTTGCTCCTTACCAACACCAGCCCTGCCATGAGCTCATCCCTATCACAAACCCATGGCCTTTTGTTTAGTGGCGATGGACATCATAGGCCCATTGCCTAAAGCCATACCGAACAGGAAATATCTGCTGGTAGCTATTGACTGCTTCTCCAAATGGGCGAAAGCAGAGCCTCTAACACACATTATTGAGAAGGAAGTCAAGAATTTCACTTGGAGGAATATAGTCTGCATGTTCGGCATACCACGCGTAATCGTCTCAGACAACGGTATGCAATTTGTTGGTAAAATTTTCAAAAAATTCTGCCAAGACTTGCATATCAATCAACATTTCTCCTCCCCTAGTCATCCCCAAGCTAATGGGCAAGCAGAGGTCACTAACCGAACAATCCTGGATGCTCTGAAGAAAGAGGTTGGAAGGAGCCAAGGGAAGGTGGGTGGAAGAACTCCCTGGAGTACTCTGGGCCTACAGAACAACTAGAAGAACACCAACCTCAGAAACTCTCTTTTCACTTGCCTACGGTACTGAGGCTGTGATCCCTGTTGAAATCGGTATGCCTACTCTGAGGACTGAAGCTTTCAACCAAGAGACCAATGACCAGTAGCTCGCAGAAAACTTAGACTTACTTGAGGAAAAAAATGGAGCAAACCAGGGTCAGAATGGAAGCATATCAGCATAGGATGACCAGCCACTCTAAACTAGGTCTAAAACCTGCCAACTTTTAGGTTGGAGATCTTGTCTTAAGAAGAGTATTTCAGAACACTAAGGATCCCATTATGGGAAAGTTATCACCCAACTAGGAAGGCCCTTACAGAGTAACAAAGACTGTCAGATCTACCACTTATTGGTTAGAGAGCATGGATGGAAAACCTGTTCCTAGGCCTTAGAATATAGAACACTTACGGAAGTATTATCAATAAAGATTTTTTCTTTCAAATATTCCATGAAGTATCTCCATCTTAATGCATAGACTTCACGTCTGGTTCATCTTAATATACAGACCTCGTGTCTGGTCCATCTCAATGTACAGACCTCGTGTCTGGTCCGTCTCAATGTACAGACCTCATGTCTGGTCCATCTTAATGCACAGACTTCATGTTTGGTCCATCTTAATGTACAAACTTCATGTCTGGTCCGTCTCAATATACAGACCTCGTGTCTGGTTCATCTTAATGCACAGACTTCATGTCTGGTCCATCTTAATGTACAAACCTCGTGTTTGGTCCATCTTAATGCACAGATTTCATATCTGGTCCATCTTAATGTATAGACTTCATCTCTGGTCTGTCTCAATGTACAGACCTCGTGTCTGGTCCATCTTAATTCACAGACTTCATGTTTGGTCCATCTTAGTGCACTCTGTTCTAATTACAGACCTTCAGGTCTACTCTATCTCGTTAAAATCACTCGATTGTTTCCTAAACTAAAGGAAAAGGTTCAACTCAGTTGCTCAGCTACATGGCTGCAAACATTCATTCAGTTAGATGCCCACTCCAACCAACTATTATGATTTCGGTTGCTTAAGTTCTTATCAATAAGTTCTTGAGGGAATAAAGGTGCTGATTATTAAAGTTTCTCTCAAAAAGCATCAGTCCAATTATTATCATAAGTTTTTTAGCTCGACAGTTGAGCCCTGGATAGTTAGTTTCCACAAAGCCTGCCGTTCAGGTTACTCAGTTCAAGTTCAGATTCAAATGCCTTCAACTTCAAACTCAGGCTCAGTTGCTTACCTTGATTTTCCTACTTTCGAGAAACTTATATAGTTATTACAATTTTGTTCGAATTATTATAAGTTGTGCAGCTCGGCAGACAACTCACTATTCATAACCAATCAAGGAGTCACAGTTAGTTCTTCATCAACTTTACTCATGATTGCAAGTTCGAATGGCTGAAGCCCATTTATACACTACAGAACAGTGGGACTTGGGACAATGCTTAATCAACCCCAAAATTCACAAGTATCATCATTCAAAAAGAGAAATAAGGCAAGCAGCTCTAAAGAAAAAATATTATCATTAATGAATGCGTTCGGTTACATAAAAAAAAAAAAAAAAACTAGATCTACAAAAATTCTATCTCCTAAGCTGGAGGGCCGTTAGGAGCATCATCATCATCATCATCCTCTTCAATACCCGACAGGTCAATATCCGAAAATTTGGCAAGAAGCTTGGACTTAAAGTCATCATAACCGAACTGCACAAATTCCCTACCCATCTCCTCCACCTCGGTCCTCATCTCAGCCTCGGTCTCGGCCCTGGCTTCCTTGACCCTCAGAACAAGTGAGACTTGAAGAGTACCATTCTCCTTCCGAATACCCTCCAGCTCTTGAAGGAGGGATGCCTTCTCCAACTGCAAAGAGTCCCTCTTAGACTTAAGGGAATCCCTCTCGGACTCCATAATGGAGAAAGAATTCCTTACTTCCTTGAGTTCTTCATTGGCAGCAGTGGCATTGGATTGAGCAGTGCCAAGCTGAAGCCTGGCATCATCTAGGTCGTCTTGAACTTTCTCCACAACCTGAGGATCCAGGGCAGAGTCCATCAAGGCAGCCAAACTGTGCAAGGTCTGCAAAACAAAAAATTATTACTAAGAAAACAGGAAGTAAAGCAAAATAACAAAAAAGGGGAGAAGACAGCATAGCAATTACCTTCAGCTGCGAGCTCATGGCATCACCAATGGTCTGCCGAGTGCTCTGAGCCTTGTGCTTCTTGGGGGCATCCTCCCAAAAGTTTTCAATGGCCTCTTGAACGGCCTTGTTCCCATCCGACATCAAGTACAAGTCGACTGCCACCTTCACTTTCCCTTTCTTAGAGACCTTAGGAGCTTAAGAGGGGGCAGGCTCAGAAATCACAATGCCCTTTTTGGGCAGTGCCGAGGAGGAGGGGTCGGTAATCACCACCCCCTTCTTGGGTGGCGTAGAAGAGGCAGGCTTAGTAATCACCACCCCCTTCTTGGGAAGTGCAGAGGTGGAGGGGACGGCGGTAGTCTTCCTCTTTTTAGCTTGGGAATAACCCACAGGGGGAGAGGGATTCGCCACCCACTTCTTCTTCACAGAGCCCCAACTATCAAATACAGTTTTCTTCACATCTGCAGCTCTATTCTTATTTTTTGGGGCCATTGGGCTGCTCGGCTAGTGGATGACTCTGAAGTCCCAGTTACTGGTCTGAAGAAGCCTGTTGTATTGATCTTTGAGAACAGGTGTGAAGAATGGCCTCTTCTTGACGCTTTTGCCTACACAAGATATACAACAGCAATAGTCAGTTAAACAATACAAAAGAGGAGACAAGAACAGAAGCAAAAATTACAAAAGAATGGGGTCTCACCCATAAACCCCGTGCTCCGGGGGAATGTTGAGATCTGGTCCTCAAGGTCTGTCATCTCCCAACCTCCACTAATGAAGAAATACCGATTCTTCTAAGACTTATTGGAAGTCGGTACGAAAGAAAGAGGACTGAACTCCCTATCAAAAGACATATAATAGAAGAGGCTCCCCGACCTCATGTACTTAAGGTCCATTTTACTACGGATCAACTCTAGAGAGACCTCAACATTGTTTATACGACCTAAAGCTATAAACCCTAACAAGTGTCTCCAACTATTCAAGTTCAGATCGGCAGGGCAAAGATTAAACCAATAGAAAAACTCCTCAAGCAATTTAGGGAAAGGAAGACGTAACCCCATCTCAAACCAAGCAGTATAAACACAAATCTCGCCTTCCCTAATATCTGAAGGATGATCTACGGTATCAGGAACCCTAAGGATGACATTTTGAGGAAAATTAAATTCCTCTCTTAAACTATCTAACAAGAAAGAGGTTACAATGCTTTGTCCCTCTTCTCTTTAGGAGAGTCTGCTAGAGATCTCCCCCTTTTTGTTCCTAGGCTTTAGGAACGCATCTACAATCCTAACCTCGGGGCTAGAATGGGTTCCTTTTGACCTATCCCCCGAGGAACTAATATCTCTAGTAAAGGTTTGGGATGATGCAGAAGTCTCCAAAAGACTTCTTAAACCACTGCCAACATCAGAGGATGTAGTGGAGGCTGACATTTCAAAAAATAACTAGAAGAAGAAGAAGAAGGACAATGAAAATATGAACGAAGGAACCAAAATCAAACCTAAAGAGAGAGAGAAGCTTCAGATGACAAATACTCCTTACAGTTTAGCTTGCTGGTTCAACAATGGCAAATGCTTTATTTCTTTCTTCCGAAATACAAGAGAAATAGTAAAAGAGGCGTACAAAGCTTCTTTCCCTTTTTATACATTCAGAAAATAGGGCCTACCAAGGCGAAACCGTTGTGACGGTTACAAGCAATGATGGCCTTGGAAGCCTAAAAAATTAACTGTGTAATAAATGACGTGCCAACAGTCATCTTGGAAAACGAGACGACAGAACGCGTGACTTTTCGGAGGCTCGTAACCTTAGTTACGCCATGAGCTCAAACTAAGGCTTGGGGGCGGAGTAGTTGATATACCACAAAGTGACAGACCAATCTCCATATGACACGTATGCTTACAGAACAGGCAGAGGTCGGCCATTTAGAGTAAACTTACAAAACTCACAGGTCCATGCACAGACCTTCAGAGTACTCCCCGTGCTATAGAGTTCATTACCCCCTTAACACCTGCCGAGCAGAGAATAAGGAAACAGTCTTCTACAAGAAAATTTCCATTCACAGATAACTATCAAGCGCAGTGTCTAATAAGGCAACTGCCATTCTCCGATGATCAAATCCCTACTTTCATGGCTCCAAATCCTAATCAACTTAGAAATTACTAAGCTTATAAATAAAACCTTAAGGTACGCTTTTAGATTTATGCTCATTATTTGGCTTACATTATAGTCTTTTCAATTCAATTTATTAACTTAAGCATCGGAGTAGCTACCGCCGGAGCCAATCCGGGGGTCCTCTGATCTTTTTCTTTGATTGTTCTTCAGGGAACTGAGCTCGGAATACACATCAGCCAAAAAGTGCAGCATCAATATATATATATATATATATATATTTGGAGCCATACATTTATTGGATGAACTAACCTCTAATTAATCGAAAATATTGCCACAAAAGGGCGATTACGTTCAAACACCATCTTGAGCCTTATATCCTTGACACCAATGTATCTCAATGCGGTTGGAATCCACCATCGACGGCCAAGTTATGACCGGTGATGAACTCAGATTCATCACAAGCCAAAAACACCACTGCGTCCGCCACATGACTAGCTGTTAACACAACCCATTTCAAACAAGTCATGGGCTCAATCGTCTTCGTCACTTCCTCCACAGTCATCTTAAACACATTGCACATCAACGGCGTGGCAACGACCGAGGGCGACACACAGTTGACGTGTATTCCATACTCGCCAAGTCGTGCACTTACTAACCGCACCAACCCAAGCATGGCATGCTTCGACATGATGTAGTCCGCTTGGTTTGGGGTCGCCATAGTAAATGCCAGGCTCGCCGTGCACACTATGCTCCCCCTGACGCCACCTTCCACCATCGTAAGGGCAGCGTGTTTGACACACGCTGCCATGCCCCGTACGTTTATAGGCGAACAAACGATCAAAAGCGTTGAAATCGAGCTCGAGGATTGACTGGTTTAGATTGTTGATTATCCCGGTGTTGCTGAACATGATGTCGAGGCGACCGTAAGTTTGAACCGTTGAGTCAAATAAGAACTTGACTTGATTCTTGTCAGAAATGTCACAGCGAATGTAAGTGGAGCGGTGGGCGTCGATGGAGGCGACCACGAGCTAGCCCTTCTCGTCTTGGATGTCAACTATCACGACGGAGTATGCGCCGTGGTTGGCAAAATGACGGGCTGTAGCCTCGCCAATGCCGCTTGGCACTGCCGGTTACGATCGCCACCTTACCATCAAGTTTCTTCTTCAATGATGTGATGTCTGCCATTTTCCTAAGTTACAGCATAAGTAAGGTTACAATAACATTTGAAACATGATTTCTACTTTAATATTACTGTACCAGACTATTCAAAAATTGAGTAATGTCTAGTTTTAACCAACTAGCTTGGGATTAGACCTGCCCCAACAGTGGGCTCAACTCGGCTTTAGCCTGCAGATGCTAGGGCCGAGGGGTGGCAACCCGAGTGGAGACAGACTTTGGGCTGAACCCGTCATGAGATATATGCAGTTTTTATTTTATATTAGTATGTAATATTAAATGTTAGGCATAAAATCTGGAGAGAGAGCAAGTTTGAGTTAGCAAAACCAGACTACCAAAAAGATACGATTATGACCTTTTGAAATTGAGTATTGTTTTGGGGCATTTTTTGTAGAAAAAATATTCACTTTATAAAATGTTATGATTTTTTTTTTTATTGAAATAGTTATTTTATAGTATTTTTTTTATAAAATGTATCTTCAAAGCTATTTTAGTCTAATCAATAATATATTTTAATAGTGCTTAAGACAAAATTTAACAATTAGACTTTCTTGTATAAAATTTTTATTTTTTGAATTTTTTAAATAAAAAAAATACATCATTGACTTTTTGAATTAAAATTTTATTTTAAAAACTTTTTAGTATTTTTTTCTTTTTTTATAGCATAATTACTCAAATGCGTGTGTGATCTATGTGAATGTGGTGGTTGTGGGCCCATATCCATGTGAGTAATTGTGCTTCAGAATTTTTATATTGTATAATCCGAAGGGTTCATACTTACTAAGGATGACATTTTATTCCGATTATTTGAAAACTTCTCATACGCTATCCTTAATGGAACATAGAAGTTATGTCAATCCGTTGGAGTTTAGGATGAGTTCGAAGTGAAGACATCCTATCATACACTGATCCAATTATATAAAATAAAATAAAAAGATTTAGCATTATATAATCAATGTTTGTAATAATATTTTTTATTCTTATATTGAAAATTTAGATAAATTTGATAGAGTTATACATTGAAAAAAAAAACCATTAACATACAAATTTCATATTTTAATACATGTAACATTTTTTTTTGAAATGTATTAATTATAATTAATTTAATAAGCAAACAAATGAATGGAAGCATACGAATAAATGGGGACCCCATGGGATCTCCAACCGCATCTGAGGCATGAAATTTAAATAGGTTTGAAAGTTTTTTTTATTTCACAATGGTAGAGTTAGTTAAGAGGTTATTTGTCTCAAACCTATTCCGTTATTATACTTAAACTACTGCATGAAAGAAATTATCAGTTACTTTCATCTATGTGTGTGCCGTTGGCAAAATTATTTTATATCATGATCATGGTCACTTCGTGACTTTCACTAAGACTTAAATATAATTATTATACAATACACCAATTGTAACACCCCTAGACTTAATTCCCGATTAATTAATGTAATTGAACCCTTTTTGGAATCTGATGTGGTATTTGACTGTTTAAACTCCATTTTTAACACTAGTGAAACTCAAATTAGTTAACCACAAAAATCTCGAGGAAATAATAACCGACATCTAGACCTTGGACTCTGAAGCTAACCTGAATAGGTGTTGACCAGAAGAAACCGCGTCGAAAAATGAGCAACAGAAAAGAAGTTAGGGAGGAAATAGCTAAAACAGAATTCTGTGACAGCCAAACAGGGCATAAGCCAAATTGGGGGAAAAATGCCCCAAAGTGAGGCCAAGGGGATTTGAACCCTTGACCAAGTGGGCAAGACTTTGTGTATCTAAAAAATTACCAAGTAGGCTGTTAGCATCTTTCTGTATGAATATACAACAAATTGTATTTAAAAGCAATTCAGCCAAGGCCACCTCCCAAACTGGCCAATAGCCATACATGCAACACCTTACCGCTACCTCAGCCTATGCACCCTAGCCCCATCATCACCCTACTTCAGCACTTGATCACCTCTCCCCCAACCAATTTATATGCAACCAAATGATTATGCATTTTAAAATCAAACAAACAAATACATGTGTGATATATTGTTATGGTGAGACGTGGGAAGAGGGAAATCAAAAAGTGTGTGTGCAAAGTCTAGAATATAGAAAGAGAGAGCGAGAGAGAGAGGGTGAGTTAGAGAGAGAAAGGCAAGTGTGTGCATGCTTGTGTGTGGCCGTTGAAGGAGAAAATAAGGGAGAACTGAGGACTACACGACTGGGACAAGGCCAACCCATTGAGGTCTCTTCTTGAGCCATGAACAGAGAGGGAAATTCACTGTAAAAGGTAAACACCAAAAACCCAAGATTTTCTCTTTTGGATTTCCTCTACTATTTTGGCATATCTTGGATTATAACTGCATGCATGATAGTTAGACTGTCACGACCCCAAATCCGGTCCATGCGAATCGAGGGTTCGTGATCGGCCACCGAGGCCTTTTTGCCAATAATCATAATAGCCTTTAATCAAACGCAGCGGAATAAATTTTTCTTTTTCTATTGCGGAAGCGTTAATCAGTACACAAGATAACATCATTCATCTATTTATACATTCCATAGTAATTACAAAAGTACATGATGTAATTTTTCCAAAACCTACTAATGTCATATTCGATATACAGTCCAAAGTTTCCAAAAGCAACTACATCATGACTAGCAAAATCCTATTACAAAAAAGGTCCATAGCTTTACAAGCTTCCCACTAGTCTGACTGAACCTGCTATTTCTTGTCCGATATCATCACCTGAAATAGGATAAGAATATCCTATGAGCTCAACAGCTCGTGAGTATCACAGCTCGTAAGCATTCCATAACATACCAGGGGTTTCAAAACTACTATGTAATTCAATATAGAAATGTCAATGATCAGATATCATATGTTATCTTAATTTATTGTACAGGATAACGGTATCAAAATTCAGTTCCAATATATCTCAATTCAAAGATAATGGTAAATCGATAATCAATAATATAATTCAATAAATCAAAATCACAGTTCAATATCATGGTTCAATTCCCAAATTCATAGTTCAATAACTCAGATTCATGGTTCAATAATCCCAAATTCATAGTTCGATAAATCATAGTTCAATATCTCAATTTCATAGTTCAATAATTCAGATTCATGGTTCGATTTTCAATATTCATATTCAATGATATATTCCACTTCTATGGCCAGAAAAATTAGAACCTCGCTGACTAAGATCGATAGGCTAGCTAGTTCGATATGCCGTATCAACATCGGCTCACCACAATATACCCTGTGGGAGGGTTCGATAAATCATAACCTATTCGATAGTGATCAATCATAGAAGAGTGTTCTATTCAAAGCATCAAAATCATATCTAAAATCAATAATCATCAATAGCAGTTCAATTACTCAAATCAAAGTTCTTTATTTAATATTTAGTTCAAACAGTTCAAACATTTGTAAGAAGATCATATAACATTTGAGTATCTTACAAACACATTTTCTTAAGTCAAAGAAGACAATATAATTGTCAATAGGTCATTCAAAACGTATACAGTATAGTACGATAAATCATAAAAGAGTTCAATATTTATATCTATACTGAAATTTTCTACCTCAATATGGTATGAAATACTCACCTGAATTCCAAAGACTTAACTCCAAAAATCCTTCCTTTGAAGTTCCCTAAAATCAGTAATTACGTTTCAGAATAAATTCTATTCATCAAATTTTATGCCTTTCTATCATAAGTATCTCAAATACTAATTTATACTTTACCATTGAGTCCAGAATGCCGAAGAAAGTCGATTTAGGCTTTCGCGGAATTCCATTTGGACATTTGTACTAAAAAGGGCAAAATGGTCATTTTACACTTTTACGTTATTTTATCCTTCGGGGTCCCGTCTCGTAAAATGGACCCCACCATTAGACTCAGAACATCCGAGATAATAAGTTTTGACTATTTATTTGCATCGTTTGGACTTCGTTTGACCCATATTTGAACTAAGGGCATTTTCGTAATTTTATATTATTTTGAATAAATTAAATATATTAATATTTTATTCTGGGGGTCAAATCACAATTATTAACAGTTGGGGGGTCAGTTTGTAATTTTCATAAACTTCTGGGTCAATTCAGTAATTTCAGAAAACTCTTATTCTCACTATGGATAGCCAAACAGTGGCTATCGCTTAAAATCAGAATAGGATATCCCCATCCCCAAACCAATTTCAATTTCAATTTCTTAACCATGTTGCCAAACACTCCGAATGTAATTTTAAAACATTTAAAACCTAAATCAAAACTGTACCATTTTGATAACCCTTTTAATTCGGTTGGGCCCGACCCGATCCAAACCCGGACCCGTTTCCTTTTAACCCGAATAGACCCACGACTTCACAGTAGTCTTCCCCGATATTTCGGTGAGAGAACATTAGGGTTCCGTCACCTTCTCCGGTGACGGTGACTTCATTCCGTTCATTTTTAAACTCGTTTTCAATGCAGTTTCATTCCTTTCCTTTCAAGGATCTCAACCCTAGCCTCAGCTTGCACTAAAACTCTCCCCATTTTCACGAATAAGGGTTTAAACATCTCCGGCCGATTCTACGACCAAGTCATATTTTCCATTTTCATGGCGTTTTGATCACTGTCTTGGCTCTAAATTTCTCCTAATGTGTTTCTGCACTTGTGTAGGTTATTTCTAGAAACTTAAAACAAGTTTTGAGCCTAGATTTTCATAAAACCCGTGATTATTCAGTATACCTGCAACTCAGTTTTTCTCTTTCAGGTTCTACACCATTTAACCTAATTTTTTTTTGCAAATTAACCTATAGATCATGCAGATTCGAACCCTATTATTTAAACAACCTATCATGCTTTGAATTTGAAAACTGAGGCAAACCCACTTACCTATAATTTCTGATTTTTGGTGCAGTTTCCTTCTTGTTCTCTTCTGTTCCAACTCAGTTCAACTCCTGATTCTTCCCATAATTTTTCTTAATTTCTGGACAGTGCTCACAGCCCTTAACCTCTCTGTTTCCTTACCTTACGCACCATGTGTATATATACACAAAATACAACCGCCTCATCCTTTCTCTCTCTACTTTCTCTCTCTCTTCCCTCATGACCTCACGGCCACCCTTCTTTCACTTCTCAATTAATTTTTCTGTTTGTCATTAAATTTTGCTTTTCTCTTGTTTGCTTTACATTTAATGTTGCATGATATTTGTATATATATATATATATATGTATATTATATATGCTCACACACCAACACCAAGACACACACACATGTATAGCCGACACACACTCACACCTACACATTTACTGTTCACACTTATACATATATATATATATATATATTTATATCTTTTTAACTATTTTTTTTTTATTATTCTTATTATCATTATCATTATTATTATTATTATTATTATTATTATTATTATTATTATTATATTTTAATTTATTATAATTCGGGTTTTTTATGCCATGGCCCGGGTTTACCGAGTCGGTCCCACCTATCTCGGGTCGGGGTATTACATAGACTGCAAAAATATGGGTTAATGCATGAGTTTAGACCACTGAAACAGCCTAGAACACTAAAACCCGTATGAAACCACCATTGATGACCTCTGTTAGAGCAGGTCTGAAATGACATTTAGGAAAGCCGTCCTTGAAAACACGAACATAAAATAGACCCCAAGAGGGTCCTAAAAACTGTAGACCGCTACCACAAAGACTCAGAATCGAACCTTTAATCACGAGTTACAGGTTCGGGTTTAAAACCCAACCTCACCAAAACCTCGATTAAACTGGAATTTTAGGATGGGGACTTGAACCCCACGATGCAAGGATCACAACAAAGGAAACCCCATGAAGATTGGGCCAAAAATGAGCATTTAGGAACCAGTCGCAGGCTCGGCTATTCTTCTTGGACAGAACCATTTGAGCACGATTTGATGCCTCAAATGAATGCTAAAATGTTTGTAAGGCTTCTAGATATACTTTAGGATGAATAGCAGTGGGAAACCGTGGCCGAAAACCTACGAAAATAAAGAAGAAAATTTTTTGCAACTAGGGTTACAGTAACCCTAAACGATGGGGAAGATGAACAGTGACGGGTCGGGTCATGGACCAGGTTTCAGGTCAAGCCCCGACCCAACCGAGAAAAGGTTAAAAACCATTTAAACTAAAACTACGCCGTTTTGATGTAAATCATTTTGAATTTTAAACCTTATGGCTGACGTCATCACGACGTCAGCATTACGCCTTAGACCAGTTAAAACCGGATTGGTTCAGTTCGGTTCACTTAAGGGTGAACTAAACCCTTTGGTTCAGTTTGATATTTTTGGAAATTTTAGTTTGACCCCAACAATTCTGGAGAATTCTGTTCTGGCCCAGTTTCTGAAAAATTAGTTCATTTAGGCCCTTGGAAATTAAATAATTAATAAAATAAATTATTTAATTGTTTTATTACTTAGGTAAAATGACCAATTTACCTTTAGGTCATTTATAGGTCAAACGAAGTCCAAATTTAATAAATAAATAGTGTATTCTTACTATTTCGGGCATTCTAGACTCAACTGTATAATCCGATTTGTGAAACTTAGTCCCAAAAAATACAGATACATAAATGGTAAATGACTGTACTACCCCTAATGATACCTAGGACCAAATAACACTGAAAGATAGTCCATTTTGACTATGTTGGGCACTCTAGACTCAATGGTGAGGTCTGTACTAGCGAATGAAGAACCGAAAAATGCAACATAAGAAAATTACCAAAATACCCCTGATGTACCTGAAGCCAAATAAAAAGTTGAGAGAGTCTAAATTGACTTTCTTCGACGTTTCGAACCCAATGGAAATGTCCATATTACGAAAAAAAAAAATACAGAAAAATACATGAAGTCATGAAACTACCAAAAGAGTAATAAATTAGATGGAATTTATCCTGACACATTAAATTAAGTTTTAGGTAAAAACCCCACATAGACTGTCATTGAGGGAAAGGATAAGAAACCAAAGGAATTTACAATCATGACAAAAGCTCAAAGGGCAGTAGACAAAAAACAGTAGGAATTCATGGAAGACCTGCTGTGGCAACAAAAGGTAATTGCCTGGAAGATAAGGATTGCTAAATCGACTGAGATCGTCTCCGTTAGACCCTTTATTTACAAAACTCCCATCGTCCCAATGGGACGATTACTGGAAGAGGCAACTGCAAGAAGGTTGGCTGAAAAAGAGAAGAAGAAAGAGAAAACACTGAGATCCTAAATGAGATGCTTCAAAGGTAACATCTATAATCAACTATGAGTTAGTCCAATTCTGAATAAATAGAACCCATCACCGAGATAGACTTACATAGCCTAAAAATAGATTAAGATCACAAGTTGATGGAATTTCAATTGTTTTAGGCTTAAAAGAAAGAGGAAGGTACAGACTGCAACCCCCACTCCGAGACTTAAAGGTGAGTAACTTAGAACTTCTGACTTGGTGTATAAAATACACCGTCTAGTTACTGTATTTTGATTTATTATACCGTCTTATAAACTACACTGTTTGAACGCATATACTTAAATGCATGATTTTACTCTGTCTGGCTTTTTTGTTTTGTTCTGTTATATACATATAGTTGTTCCAAACTTGTTTCGTACTGTTGCGTCTTACTCTTAGTGTCATTCCAGTCTTGAGCGGTATGACATAAGTATACTGTACTGCTTAATTGTCATTAATCTGTTTTATTGTTCTGTTCCGCTCAGTACTGATCTATCCTGTTCATTGATTTCATTATCTATACTGCTATTTGATACATTGACATCCTGCTTTGTTTGATTCTGTTTTACTAAACTGTATTTGAGTGGATTTATAGAACTGCTATTTCTGAAATGTCCTGAACCATTCGTGTGATTTATAAATAAGAACTGGTTTTGAAACCCATGACAGGGAACCTGTGTTACTCACTGGGCTTTTCGAAGCTCACCCTATTCCCTAACATTTTTCAGGTGAAGGATCTAGCGGCCAGGATTAGCCGGTTGGGAACCTAGGGGATTAATCTGAAGACTTACAAGCTTAATTCCATTTTTGTATCCCCTCCCACTTTTGGATATTTTTGTATAACCGAATGTACTGGCATGATTTTGTAATCAAACTCTGTAATATCAACTATGGATATAACTAGTTGCTCTGCCAAGTGAATGTGCATTCTCCATGTTAATTTTCGCTGCTTAACTTATATGTATTGAATGCATTATACTTGGAAGTTACCAGTGAATGGCCTGTGGTTAGGATTACCGTCGGCATTTTAATTTCAAAAAAAAAAAAATCCGATAGGTGCCTAACTGGCCGGTCGCATGTCCTAAATCCACATAGGGTGTGTTTTGGGATGTGACACCAATCACATGAAATAACTTCTCTAACGATTGAAATTCTCCTTAAATCTTCTTTCTATTAGACCACTTTGTGAGTTAGGTCTTGACCTGAAATTCTCTAACAAGGGTGTTGATGTATAGGATTCACAAATGGGTCAACTGCTTGGGACAGGCCGTAAAGTTGGACATCTTTTCGAGCTCACATCTCTTCAGATCCCTTCTTTACCAAACACTTCCATGGCTATCATCACAGTTACTTCCAGTTTGTGGCACTCCCGGTTGGGTCATGCCTCACTTCTACGTGTCCAGTTTTTGGCTTTTCAAGGTCATTCAGGTTTAGTTAAATTTCAATCTTTTGATTGTGTGTCATGTCATCTTAGTAAAAAAATACATTTATCCTTTAATAAAAGTGACTCTTTTTTCGCTGCACCTTTTGACTTAGTTCATTCAGATATTTGGGGTCCTACCCCGACATTGACTGAAGGGGGATCTCGTTATTTTATTATTTTTGTGAATGATTACAGTTGTTATACTTGGATTTATCTTTTGCAGTATAGGTCTGAACTCAGCACTGTTTACCAGAATTTTTACAAAATGGTGCAAACTCAATTTTCTTATATCATTAAAACTTTTCCTTCCTATAATGTAATGGAATACAAGGATAAGTCATTTCTTGCCCTTTTACAGCACAATGGGACAGTCTCTCATTATTCTTGTCCATACACCTCACAACAAAATGGTAGAGCAGAACGTAAACATCGCCACATTCTGGATACAGTAAGAGCACTTCTCATCTCCGCATCTTTTCCAGAACGTTTCTGGGGAGAAGCTGCCCTTACTGCTGT
The DNA here is from genome assembly GCA_008638375.1 of Nyssa sinensis. NCBI lineage: Eukaryota > Viridiplantae > Streptophyta > Magnoliopsida > Cornales > Nyssaceae > Nyssa > Nyssa sinensis. Next base: position 10,184,907 of record CM018036.1, on the reverse strand, counting down.
CTACACCATCAATCGTGTTCCCTCACCTACTATACTCAATAAAACTCCGTTTGAGCTTCTCCATGGTACGGTCCCTAACTACTCCTTGCTTCGAGTTTTTGGTTGTGTTTGTTTTGTCACTCTTCCCTCACATGAACGCACTAAACTTGAGCCTCAATCCTGACTCTGTTGTCTTATTGGTTATGGTCTCACTCAAAAAGGTTATCGTTGTTATGATCCCATAGCTAACCGTCTTTGTATTTTTCGTCATGTCAAGTTTTGGGAACATAAGATGTTTACGAGTATTTCTCCTTTTTCGTAGTCTTTTATCAGTTATGCTCCTATCTTTATTGACCCCTTTATTGCTTTAATTCCTGAATCCTCTGCAAAGATGCCAAGTTCCTCAGATGTTCCTTCTTCGCCTGTTTCAGAGTCATCTAACACGACTACTGATACTCCTGATCCATCAACTACCTCCGAGCCTGCTCAGGTACCTACACTTCGTCACTCCACTAAAGTAAGAGCTCCTCCTTCTCATCTTTAAGATTTTCATTGTTATTATGCTCTTGTTACTCTTCACGAACCTCACAATTATCGTGAGGCTAGTGCTAACCCTCTTTGGCAGAAAGCTATATTTGCTGAACTAGAAGCTCTCACTAAAACTCATACTTAGGACCTGGTGGATTTACCTCCTAGCAAGTCTGCAGTTAGATGTAAGTGGGTCTACAAAATCAAGACTTGGTCAGATGGATCAGTAGAACGATACAAAGCTCGTCTTGTTGCCAAGGGTTTCTCTCAAGAGTATGGAATTGACTATGTGAAAACTTTTGCTCCTGTTGCTCGTCTTACCTCTGTCCGCTCTTTGCTTGCCCTTGCTGCTGTGCGTCATTGGCAACTGTTTCAGATGGATGTCAAAATGCATTCTTGAATGGTGATCTTACCGAGGAAGTTTATATGCATCCTCCCCCTGGTTATGCCCATCCTCCTCACATAGTTTGCCGTCTTTAGCGTGCTTTCTACGGTCTCAAACAAGCTCCCCAAGCCTGGTTTGCTAAATATAGTTGTGTTGTTGCTCAACAGGGGTTTACCCCTAGTGCCTATGACTCAACTCTTTTCCTTCGGACCACTGGTGTTGGTATTATTTTTATTCTTCTTTATGTTGATGACATGATCATTACAGGCGATGATCTCTCTGGTATTCGAGATCTTCGGCAGTTCTTGAGTCAAAATTTTGAGATGAAGGACTTGGGGCAGCTTAACTACTTTCTGGGTCTTGAGGTTACATCTGGATCAGATGGGTATTATCTCTCTCAAACTAAGTATGCATCTGACTTGCTTTCTAAAGCCGGATTGACTGACAGCAAAACATGCACTTCTCCGCTTGATCCTAATGTTCGATTACTTGCTATTGATGGTGAATCTCTTCCTGATGCTACTTTGTATCGACTTGGTCGGTAGTCTCATCTATCTCACTGTTACCCGACCAGACATTTCCTATGCAGTTCATCTAGTTAGCCAGTTTATGAGTGCCCCTCGCTTTACTCACTATGCTGTTATTTTTCGCATCTTACGGTATGTCAAGGGAACTCTGTTTCATGGCCTTCACTTTTTCTCTCGCTCATCTCTTGCTGCTCCGCTCCTATTTTGACGCTGACTGGTCTGGTGATCCTACCGATCGTTGCTCTACCACGGGGTACTATTTCTTACTCAGCACCTCTCTCATTTCTTGGCGTAGTAAGAAGTAGATTATTGTTACCTGCTCCAGTACTGAGGCTGAGGACCATGCTCTTGCTGATACTACAGTTGAACTTTTGTGGTTACAATGGCTTTTGACAGACATGGGTGCTCCTCAGACTTCTAGTTCTCCTCTTTATTATGATAATCAAAATGCCATCCAAATTGCTCACAATGATGTCTTTAATGAGCGCACCAAGCATATTGAAATTGATTGTCACTTCATTCGGCACCACCTTCAGCAGGGCACCTTGGATCTTCAATCTGTTTTGTTTGAAGATCAACTTGCTGATATTTTCACGAAGTCTCATCTTCCTGGTCGGTTATGTGATCTTGTTTCCAAACTCCAGTTGACTTCGTCATCTCGAGTTTGATGGGGGATGTTAGAATATAAAATATTCTAAAATATAGAATATATTCCCACATTGTATTCTCACATCGTATATATTTCTACATTGTATTCCCATATTGTACTTATAAATAGGCCTCATATTGTACAGTTTCAAAGATAGAAATATATGAAAATATTTCCTCAATTCTTTTCTTTTCTCTATTTCGATAAATTAGAGGTAGAAATAGACCCTACGTGACTAATAGGCATATGAGAACCATTGGCAGTGTATATAGCAGGATTGGGAGAAAGAGCAGTTTTATGAGAGAAGATGGTGGAATCAAATGTCATATGGTTATAGCAAGCAGAGTCTAGAAACCACTAAGATTTACTTGGGGTGACGAACAAGGTAAGTGGAGGTTTGGTACAAAACCTGGTAAATTAAGTCCTTGACGTCAGCTGCAGTGAGAAGGAGTGGACGGAGACGAAGACTCGAGTGCAGAGGAAGTAGAGGAAGCAAGCGCAGTTGTATCTTTTGGCTAGAGAATTCCAAGCAACTTTAGCATTCCCAAGTCTTGGAAGGAAACTATTGATAGATGGAATAGAGGTATTGATGAACTAAGACAGAATCTTGTAGTGAGTAATGTCTCATTCTTCCAGACGAGACACAAATGCCTCTTCTGTTTCACTTCCCTTCTGTGTTGGTTTAGGAGAGGCACCAGTTACATAACGTCATAATAGACGTCCTTTCAAAAAAACTTTCATATTCTGAGTCCACATACTATAATTGAATCCATTCAACATTATGTCAATAGGGCAGACAACTGAGTCGAGATGTAATACAGATGCAAATTGAGACATATTAAAGTTTTAAATGTACAAACAGACTGTGAAAATAAAACTAGGACGAAAAACTGAACAGAAAGTACTTGTTCCGTAAGAAGTCAACAGTCAACGGCTAATAATCACAGTAAACAATCAATGGTCAACAGTGCGTGAATTAGGACTGACGTGGACAGGATGCTGTCGCTTGGGAGCCGTGAGGCAGCGGAAAAGAAAAGAAAAAAAAAAACTTACAGGCCACACACGGCCTAATACTGTTAAATGTATATACAACAGGGCAGGTGCACGTAAAATATCAATCAAATAAAAACAAAATAGGTATTTGGAAGCTAATATACAGTTTTGAAACTTTCAAATATATAATTAATTATTCTAACGGATGCCACCGTCGTGGGCTAGGCCGTAGCCGGTGACGATCGAAATCATCGGAGGCGTCAGGTCCCAACGACCGCTTGCTTTGATATCTTGTACAGTTGTAGACTGTTCCAAGATCAACCAAAATATATATATATATATATGCGTGAATAAAAATGATCCAATAAAACATACCTCAACTTGCAGTTCTTTTTCATGAATTTTTTTGTTACTAAACTTTATTGGGAGACTAACCACGAGGTTGATCACCCGGACGACCTAAACCATAATACAAAGACACACATATCTCTCTCTCTCTCTCTCTCTCTCTATATATATATATATCTATATTTGGAGCCATACATTTATTGGATGAGCTAACCTCTAATTAATCGGAAATACTACCACAGAAGGATGGTTACGTTCAAAGATCATCTTGAGCCTCATCCTCAACGAGGCTGGAATCCACCATCGACGGCCAAGTTATGACCGGTGATGAACTCAGATTCATCACAAGCCAGAAACACCACTGCGTCCGCCACATGACTAGTTGTCAACACAACCCCTTTCAAACAAATCTTGGGCTCAAGCGCCTTCGCCAATTCCTCCGCAGTCATCTTAAGCGTATTGCACGCCAACGGCGTGGCAACACCCGAAGGCGACACACAGTTCACGCGTATTCCGTACTCGCCGAGTCGTGCACTCGCTGACCGAACCAACCCAAGCACGGCGTGCTTCGACATGATGTAGTCCGGGTGGATTGGGGCCGCCATAGTGACCACCGAGCTTGCCGTGCACACTATACTCCCCCTGACGCCGCCGTCCACCATAGCAAGAGCAGCGTGCTTCACACACGCCGCCATACCGCGTACGTTTACATGCGAACAAACGATCAAAGGCGCTGAAATCGAGTTCGAGGATTGACTGGTTTAGATCGTTGATTATCCCGGCGTTGCTGAACATGATGTCGAGGCGGCCGTAAGTTTGGACCGTTGAGTCGACTAAGAACTTGACTTGATTCTCGTCGGAAACGTCACAACGGATGTAAGTGGAGCGGTGGGCGCCGATGGAGGCGGCCACGAGCTGGCCCTTCTCGTCTTGGATGTCAGCTATCACGACGGCGCGTGCGCCGTGGTTGGCAAAATGACGCGCTGTAGCCTCGCCAATGCCGCTGGCACCGCCGGTTACAATCGCCACCTTACCATCAAGTTTCTTCTTCAATGATGTGATGTCTGCCATTTTCCTCAGTTACGGCACAAGTAAGGTTTATTTGAAACATGACATTCACTTTTTTAAATAAAGTTCGCCCCTAATAAGATTTGAAATATCATTTCTACTTTAATAAAGTTCGCCCGTAATTAGTCAGTAAAAGGCCGAATTTATTATATGATTTGACATTAATAATTTTATTAATCATAAATTATCATATATCATTATATATATTGATATTTGAAAGATAATAAAATAGTTTTTATGGATATAACAATTCGTGATTCATCAAAATTATTGCCTTAATTAATTTTTTTTTTATATATATATATATATATAATAGTAATATTTAAAAGATAATAAAATAATTTTTATTAATATAAAAATTTATAATTGATTAAAATTATTAACTTATTTAATAATTTAGAATCTATAATAACTTCTCCAATTAGTAACTGTAAAGAATACCGAACTGTTGGGCGTGAAAGCCAAACAATTATACGAGATGACAAGTGTTTTATGCCATGCATTTTTGTCTATATCTCTGTTTAAATTAACGGTCCTAATTGATTTTTTTTAAAATATTATCTTATCAGTTGATGACTCTTACGTTAATCATATCATTCAGACCTTTTTTTAAAAAAAATAAAGATGCATAATTACGTAATATATTAAAATAACTTATTGAATAATATATCAATAATTTTTATTATAATTAATAGATATGTTTTGTCTTTTTATTTAAATTCAAAAAAATTATAATAAATAATATCATCAAGCAAATTAAATTGGTGTATCTAGTATTACTATTACCTAGTAATATTAATGATTATAACTTTTTGCAAAACTTAAAAATAAAATACCTTATTAATTACAAAAAGAGGTATTCTTGAGTGGTCTAGTACTATGTTTCATTAAAATAAGTAAACTATATTATATATATGATAGAATACCATTAAATAGACATATTGACACATCATTATATTAGACTAAATAACCTTTAAGAAATACTAAATAGTTGATAAAGTAAATTATTTAATCCAAAAAAAAAAATTATAGCATTTTTTATTTATCAAGATGTTCTAAAAAAATATTCACTTTATAAAATGTTATGATTTTTTTTTGGATTAAAAAAGTTATTTTATAGTATTTTTTTATAAAATGTATCTTGAAAGCAATTTTAGTCTAATCAATAATATTTTTTAATAATGTTAAGACGGAATTTAACAATTAGACTTTCTTGTATAAAATTTTTATTTTTTGAATTTTTTAAATAAAAAAAATACATTATTAACTTTTTGGATTGAAAATTTTATTTTAAGAACTTTTTAATATATTTTATTTCTTTTTTTTATAGCATAATTACTCAAATGCGTGTGTGATCTATGTGAATGTGGTGGTTGTGGGCCACATTCGTGTGAGTAATTGTGCTTCAAAATTTTTTTACTGTATAATCCGAAGGGTTCAGACTTACTAAGGATGACATTTTATTCTGATTATTTGAGAACTTCTCATACACTATCCTTAATGGAACATAGAAGTTATGTCAATTCGATGGAGTTTAGGATGAGTTCGAAGTGAAGACATCCTAATAATATTTTTTATTCTTATATTGAAAATTTAGATAAATTTGATAGAGTTATACATGTGGAAAAAAAAAAAAAAAAAAAAAAAACATTAACATACAAATTTCATATTTTAATACATGTAACATTTTGTTTGAAATGTATTAATTATAATTAATTTAATAAGCAAACAAATGAATAGAAGCATACGAATAAATGGGGACCCCTTGGGATCTCCTCCTCCATCCGAGGGACGAAATTTAAACAGGTTTGAAGATTTTTTTTATTTCACTAGGGAGAATTAGTTAAGAAGTTTTTTGTCTCAACTGCATGAAAGAAATTATCAATTACTTTCATCTATGCGCGTGCCTGTTGGCAAAATTATTTTATATCATGATCATGATCACTTCGCGACTTTCATTATGACTTAAATATAATTATTATACAATATGCCAATTACATGAAATAACTTCTCCAACGATTGAAGTAGCAAAGCTTGGTTTTGAAGCATCTAATCCCTTGTTATGATAATAAGAATGAGAGGGAAACAAAATAGCCTTTTGTGTTGCCAAAAATAAAAGAAATTTAAGCACAATAAAATAAAGTAAATTAAAAATTTCTTAAAATTACACCGATCTCTTGTATTTATCTAACAAATTATAAATATCTCTTTTAGTCATTCTTTTTAGATAATAAAACAGTTTCTTTCATTTTTATTATATTTTTTTAATTTTAATTATTTATTTATTTATAAATAAATATTGATTTAGATCTTAATTTTTTTATAAATATATTGACAATAGATTATTTTTTATATTAAATGATTTTTTTTTTAAGAAAACAACTTAGAAAAAATTTATCAAAATTTAAAAAAAGTAAAAAAAATAAAAAGAAAATTTTTTTTATTTAAAAAAAATTAAAAAATATTTATAATTTGTTAATAAAAATAGAAATGGTGAAACAAAGAGATGAAAAACAAAATAGCTTTTGCACTGTAGTATAACTGTGTTTCTTTTCGTTAAATGGAATTTTTTACCAAATTAAGGTTATTTTAAAACCTTTTTACCACTTTAAGGTTGTTTCAAACTTCAAGGTGTTTTGAGAAAACGTGTTTTGAAAATACGCTTTCTATATTGGTATGTTCTCCACTCCCGTATATCAGTTTTCACTCGTCTCACCACAGCCCTTGTCTCTCTCATATCTCTCAACCTCTCTTTCCGTCTCTCTTCTCTGCATCTCTCAGCTTCTCCTGCGCCTCTCTCGTCTCATGTTCTTTCTCTGGTTTCTTGTATCTCTCATCGTATCCGTTTCTCTTCTTTGCATCTCTCAGCTTCTCCTGCGCCTCTCTCGTCTCAAGTTCTTTCTCTGGTTTCTTGTATCTCTCATCGTAGTAAGGTCTCGACTCCGTCTCTTTTTGAAGGTCGTGTCTTGACTCCGTCTCTCTTTGAAGGTCACGGCTCCATCTTCTCTCTTGCCTCTTTTAAGCTAAACCAGTATTGTTTCTTCCTCAAAGACCTCTACAAATACCTTTATTCTCAGGTAATTTTATATCTCTTAAAATTTTTTAGGGATTTTATCTATAAAATAAATTAGGGTTTCTTTTATGTAAAAGATTAGGGCTTCTTTTATGTAAAAAATTAGACCTCTGTGTGTCATGTATGTATTTGATATATTGCAAAAGAATTGAAAATTTTCTTTTCTCCTATTTAGAATTACATTTGTTTTTTTTGGTTGAAAATTGACCAGGTATACGATGAGGAAGTTAGTCCAGAGTCAGAGTTTTAATGGAAGATAATTCTATGTAAAAGAATATCTCTCTTTTGCGTACCTTCAAGGTGATATTTATAAGCTGATGAACTCTTTCATTAGCTGTCATCAGGCGGTGGCCATTTCATGATGTCCATCTACGTCATTGTTTCCACTTGTTGTGCTGCTTTGCAGGGCTAAGGTTCACTGTTTGTCAGACGGTGATAGTTTCCATATTGCGTCATGCTTCCCTGTTTCGAGGTCGGAAGTCTATTATAGGCGGTGACCAGTTCGGAACCCCTTCTTACAGATCTTTTATTGTCCTTACTACGAGGTCTGTAGTGCACACCTCGGGAGGCCTACCTCTGAAGGCTTACCTCGGGAGGCCTACCTCTGAAGGCTTACCTCTGGAGGCATACCTCTGAAGACTTAGCTCTACCATCTCTGCTAGCTATGCTAGCTCTGGAGGCTTGGCTCTGCCATCTCTGGAGGTACATCTCTGCCACCTCTGGAGGCATGTCTTTGCCACCTCTTGAGGCGCAAGCTCTGACGAGCTCTGGATGGAGATTCTGGCTCAGCTCTGGAGGTACATCTCTGCCACCTCTGGAGGCATGTCTTTGCCACCTCTTGAGGCGCAAGCTCTGACGAGCTCTGGATGGAGATTCTGGCTCAGCTCTGGAGGTACATCTCTGCCACCTCTGGAGGCATGTCTTTGCCACCTCTTGAGGCGCAAGCTCTGACGAGCTCTGGATGCTCAGTACACGTGTCGTCCCCATAGTGGTGGGGTATTTTTTGGCATATCAAGAAATTTGGTAGTGGGTTTATTATTTTGGGTATTTTAGAATTATGTTTTGTCACAATGGGACAATTATGAGAAAATGCAGGATAGTTTTTTGTGTAATCTTATTTTTCTGGGATAGCAGGTTCTGCTTGGCCAATGATGAAACATTGTTCATTAAATTATGCATTACATTTTTCCATGAGTTTTAGTAAGTGCAAGAATAGCCAGGGTAAAGGAATTCATTTGTGAGTTTTCATCTTCTTGCATCTGAAGTTCAGACTGGTATGGTCGGTCATACTGATTAAATATGACATAGATATATGGGTTTTCATCTTTTTGGGTCCCTGATTTAGACCTGTATGATCAAGCATAGCGGTTAAATAAATATTGTTTTTGAATTTTAGATAATTTGGGTTAGGCAATGACTTCAATTTGTTTGATGACTAATCTCTGTGAAGCATCTTCTAACTAGTGTAGGTTACTGGACTAGAATTACTAAAGGGGCTTCCATATCACTGTTATTTTATTACCTAATTGTACTATTCTCAAAAAATATATTGCTTTCATATCACAGCTCACTTTGAGGTGGGTTTGTTACCTTTTGGTTCTGATTTTGGAGCTTGATGTGCAGATACTATAAGAACCATAGGCCCATAACTTGTGTCAAAAAAACCTGAACTCACTCATGCTGGATGTACATACCAATCAATCATTGGTTTTGCAAAGCAAGAAACTTGACTGAATTCAACTAAGCCTCACTTGCACCTACTGGTTCAGTCATTTCAACAATTTAGAAATGGTCACAAGTTTGTGGCCGAAAGACTTGTTAGCAGTAAAAATCAAGAGGAGATCTGAGAGGTTTGATTTTATGTTAGCAGTAAAAATAAAACCTACCTTTTGAATAGGAATGGCTGTCATGGAAGATTATGTGCATGTCTTGTTTGCATCTAGAAAATGCATACATTCCACTTCAATGTGATAAAACCTATATAAATCTGTTTGGTTGAGAATTTTAGAAAGTTGTCTTAATTTTGGAATCACAGAGTGGCCTATTTCCATATTTTGATGCCTTGTAATTCTTTTTTGAAGGTTAGAAATGACTGGAACATTAATACCTGTACTATGTTATTGAGAAGGAAATATTTGTTACGAGGAACACATCCATTTTTAGAATAGGATGCCTAAAGGTGTTGTCTGTTGCTATACAGGTTCAAATTATATAGAGATTCCTTGAAACACATCCAATTTTTATAATTTTGCAGCAATGGACTAGAACAGGATGCCTAAAGTCTTTGAAAGGGCAAGTAGGACCCAAAATAGCTACAGTAACTCCGAAAAGACATTCTGCTTCCACATACCACATACCTTGTGATTTCCCAGCTTGAATATGGCAAGGATAATGTGAGTCAAAAATCAGAGAATAGCTTAAGAAAGGCAAAATCACCTTCGCTGCAGCAACAGCTTGTTACACCTCAAAGGTGTTATTTGAAGATTTTGGGAGGCTTGATCATGATGATTTATACAGAGCAATTAACATATACCTCAAGGTAAATTATGATCCTTTTCTTGATCTTCTTATGAGTTTCTTTCATGTTATTGTTTTTGTTTTTTTCAAATAACACCCTTGTTCACAAAATCACCATAATTCACAGTAGAACTGAAAACCAAAAAAATAAAAATCTTTGGACATGGCTTGGCCACTAGATTAACATGATTGAACCAATTGACCTAAAAAAAAAGCATCATATGCTAAATTAAAAATAATTACAGGAAAATTGTCTTCTTCATTGATATGGATAACAAGGCCTTCTCATTTAACAAGGCATCAGACGTTGCAGTTACCTTTGATTGTGAGCTACTGCTTTGTACTCTGCGTATGTTGTCAATATGTGTATGTTTTCACAATCGGAAAACAATAATTGGACTCAGTTCAAGGTTTCCTATTTTCATTTAAGTTTCTTTAAGTGGTTTGGAACAATGATATTCTTGATTTGTACTTTTTTTTGACCATTTATGAGGTTTCACTGTTTTTCCCCTTTTGATTGACTGAGTGTGCTTGACCATGAGAAGAAGAGAACCTTAGTACAGTGCAAAGAAAGCGTGCCTGATGCAGGTTTATGACATTATTCTTATAATGAAGTTCATATGTTGTCACAATGTTAATTTTTCATCTCTCTTTCTTATACTTAAAATTATAATTTTCTTATCAGTGCTTATACTTAAATTATTGATGTGGTGTGCAGTTTTGTGGAATCCCTGGGACAAGAAGGCCAAGGCCTTCCCAGATTTGGGTGATGAAGATTACAAAACTATGTTATGTGTGGATTCTGCTGCAATTGAAACTCCAATCGTGTTGCAACCCTTTGAAGAATGGAAAGGCGGTCAAGAGTTCTCCACCTTGTCCTCAAGTTATTGCAGTGGGCAATTGGATCCATGGAAGGTTCTTCTTGCCATTAGTTGACCTCATAACATGGGTGTAAGTTTAGATCGGAATCCAGATGACGGAGAGGAATCAGGAGATATGTTGCATGATGAAATCAAAATGGGGATTCATAGGATCAATGAAAACAGTGCTGCTGTGCTAAGAAGGCTTGACAGTCTTCTGTGTCCTGCCGGTCAAAAGAAGCTACAGAATTGTTAGAATATACATATTGTCCTTGTATTGATAAATGTAACCTATATCATCTACTATGACATTACGATCAGCTTGTAGTGATAGTTTGAATATTAATGGATAGAAGAAATTTCATCTTTGAACTTTTAATCACCTCTTGTATCTTTTTTTATTTATTTATTGGGAGTGGGTTTGGATGCAATATTATTTTGAAATATAGTGCATGTCATCAAACGCATAACATACAGCTACATTGTTTTTTCAAAAGGTTTCCAAACATCATGGATGCCACAAATATCCTTGAAAATTAAGAAATATTTGGTGCCACAAACATCCCACAATAAAATGTGAAATTTTTAATTATTGCTACAGTATACTAGTTCCCATAAGCTTTATTGCTTGAAAAAAAAATTACTTCAAAAACATAAGATAGTATTGTAGAGTAGCAAAGAAGAAAGGGGGGGCGGGGGGAGAATCATGAACCATGTAACACCATGAACTAGACAGCATAAGAGAGTTAGACAATAGAAAGCATCAATTATATATGGCCATCACAAGAAGGGGAGAGTTGAGAAGGAAAATAATTCTAGCTTGGCACACTTCCAAGCTTTGCATAAAACGATTTCTTAATAAAAATAATTTTTTAGATAAGGATTTTAGAGAAAAATTTGTTTTAAAAACGTATTTCAGAAACACACTTTTATGTTAATATTTTGAAAAAAATTTATTTTAAAAAACGTCTTTCTAAAAAACGCTTTTAAAACAACCATATATTTTGATAAATAAATTCAAACTAACCTTGTTTCAAAAAATATATTTTTTTTTTTTAACCCTACTTGCAAATTTAACTCTCGTTAAATGTATATACAATAGGGCAGCTGCATGTAAAATATCAATCAAATAAAAACAAAATAGGTATTTGGAAGCTAATATACAGTTCTGAAACTTTTCAAATATATAATTAATTATTCTAACGGATGCCACCGTCGTGGCGAGGCCGTAGCCGGTGACGATCGAAATCATCGGAGGCGTCAGGTCCCAACCACCGCTTGCTTTGATATCTTGTACAGTTGTAGACTGTTACAAGATCAACCAATATATATATATATATATATATATATATATATATATATATATATATACGTGAATGAAAATGATCCAATAAAACATACCTCAACTTGCAGTTCTTTTTCATGAATTTTTTTGTTACTAAACTTTATTGGGAGACTAACCACGAGGTTGATCACCCGGAGGAGCTAAACCATAATACAAAGACACACACATCTCTCTCTCTCTCTCTCTCTCTCTCTCTCTCTCTCTCTCTCTCTCTCTCTCTCTCTCTCTCTCTCTATATATATATATATATATATATATTTGGAGCCATACATTTATTGGATGAGCTAACCTCTAATTAATCGGAAATATTACCACAGAAGGACGGTTACGTTCAAAGATCATCTTGAGCCTCATCCTTGACACCAATGTATCTCATCGACGGCCGGAATCCACCATCGACGGCCAAGTTATGACCGGTGATGAACTCAGATTCATCACAAGCCAGAAACACCACTGCGTCCGCCACATGACTAGTTGTCAACACAACCCCTTTCAAACAAATCTTGGGCTCAATCGTCTTCGCCACTTCCTCCGCAGTCATCTTAAACGCATTGCATGCCAACGGCGTGGCAACACCCGAGGGCGACACACAGTTGACGCGTATTCCGTACTCGCCGAGTCGTGCACTCGCTGACCGAACCAACCCAAGCACGGCGTGCTTCGACATGATGTAGTCCGCGTGGATTGGGGTCGCCATAGTGGCCACCACGCTTGCCGTGCACACTATACTCCCCCTGACGCCGCCCTCCACCATAGCAAGAGCAGCGTGCTTCACACACGCCGCCATGCCGCGTACGTTTACAGCGAACAAACGATCAAAGGCGCTGAAATCGAGCTCAAGGATTGACTGGTTTAGATCGTTGATTATCCCGGCGTTGCTGAACATGATGTCGAGGCGGCCGTAAGTTTGGACCGTTGAGTCGACTAAGAACTTGAATTGATTCTCGTCGGAAACGTCACAGCGGATGTAAGTGGAGCGGTGGGCGCCGATGGAGGCGGCCACGAGCTGGCCCTTCTCGTCTTGGATGTCAGCTATCACGACGGCGCGTGCGCCGTGGTTGGCAAAATGACGCGCCGTAGCCTCGCCAATGCCGCTGGCACCGCCGGTTACGATCGCCACCTTACCATCAAGTTTCTTCTTCAATGATGTGACGTCTGCCATTTTCCTCAGTTACGGCACAAGTAAGGTTAGAATAACATTTGAAACATGACTTTACTTTATTTAAAGTTCGAAAAGGGGAATTTATTATATGGTTACAAATCATTGTTTTCTCTCAACCATAAATTAACATATATATAATATATTCATATTTAGAAAATAATAAAATATTTTTTATTGATATAATAATTTGTGATTCATCAAAATTATTAACTTAATTAATCATATATATATATATATATAATATATTAATATTTGAAAGACCGTAAAATAATTTTTATTAATATAATAATTTGTAATTGAACAAAATCATTGCATTAATTAATAATCTAGAATTATATAATAACTTCTCCCGACACAAGACTGGCAATATGATTGAATGTTCCGGTTCAATTAGTAACTGCAAAGAATACCTAACTGTTGGGCGTAAAAGCCTTACAAGAATACGGGATGACAGGTGTTTTATGCCATGCATTTTTGTCTATATCTCTGTTTACATTAACGGTAGTAATTGATTATTTTATATTAACTATTTTTAAAATAATTATCTCATCAATCAATAATTCTTACTTTAATTATATCATTCAGATATTTTTTTTAAGTAGAGATGCATGAACTACATAATATTATTCATACTGAATTGATTTATCAGATAAAAATTGTTTTATATATTGAAATAGTTTATTAAATAATGTGTCAATAATTTTTCTTGTAATTAATAAATATATTTTATCTTTTTATTTAAATTTTAAAATAAATTATAATAAGTGATGTTATCAAGTAAATCAAATCGGTGTATCTAGTATTATTATTACCCAATAATATTAATGATTATAACTTTTTTTCAAAATTTAAAAATAAAATATATTTATTAATTACAAAAAGAGGTATTCTTGAGTGGTGTAGTACAACACTTGTCAATAATACACTTTTTCAATAATACTCTGCTACATATATTATGTCTTACTAAAATAAGTAAGCCATGATAAGATGCCATTAAATGGATACATTAACACATTACTGTACTGAACTATTCAAAATTTTTTTTTCCAAAAATACTATTGACACATCATTTGCCAAACTGGTAAACCTAATATTTTTCTTCTATATATATATATGATAATTCTTAATTTACCGAACTATTCAAAAAAAAATTTTCCAGAAATATTATTGACACATCTTTTGCCAAACTGGTAAACCTAATATTTTTCTTCTATATATATATATATGTTGGGCCACAGACACAATTGTCTAGCATATGAATTAATAATGAAAATATTCATTCAAGACAAATATCAAGTCTACTAGTGAATTTATATCAATGCCAAAACCAAGTATGTCTATGAAGCAATATAAATGGAGACCCCATGGGATCTCCTTTCCCCTTCCCAGGCAAGTATGTCTATGAAGCAATATAAATGGAGACCCCATGGGATCTCCTTTCCCCTTCCCAGGCATGAAATTTAAACGGGTTTGAAGATTATTTTTTATTTGGTAGGCAAAGTTAGTTAAGGGTTCTTTGTTTCAAACCCATCCTGTTACTATACTTAAACTACAACACGAAAAAAATTATTGGTTACTTTCATCTATGCGCGTGCCTACTGGCAAAATTATTTTATCTCATAATCATGATCACTTCACGACTTTCACTATGACTTGAATATAATCATTATATAATGTAAAAATCACATGAAATAACTTCTCTAACAATTGAAGTAGCAAAGCTTGGTTTTAAAGCATCTAATCCCATGTTATGGTAGTAAATTCAACATGAAGTTATTGGAGGTGGGATCATATATTTAAAATTTTCACTAACAACACACGCTTAAAAGATTTACAATTAACAAGTTTTCGTTATAAAAAAAATCAACATACGCTATTAGAGGTAAACTTTTTCAAAATTCATCTTGTGAAAAATAATGTACATGCGAAAAATAACCCTTATTTAATTAATCAAAGCCTAATAAAATTAGGTTTAATTAATTATGATTATTTACTAAACTTAATTTCACTATTTTGATTCAAAAATTTCATAAAGTGGATAAGCATACACATGTCAAAACCCCATATGACCTAAACTTCTAAAAGAACAATTCAAATACCCAATGTTTTTTACTTTAAGAATTAACAAAATTTTAGTCCAAGGAAATAGTAAAATTTCACTATTTTGAAGAAACATTATTTGAATTTCACTATCATATTTTGCAATTTTTATTTTTTTATGAAGATGAACATTTTCACCTGGAAAATTTCAAAATGCATGAATCATTTGAAAAGAGCAAATTTGTTGCATGTATATAAATATGATTAACTAACAATAAAATTTTACTTTGTGCCTAGATAGTAAAGTTTCACTATTTTCGAAATATAACTAACTAACAATAAATCTGTATTTTCAATCTAAAATCTCATGCCTAAGTGCACCAAGGAATCACATTATATGAAAGGAGTTATATCTATCTTTTTCTGAAAAAAATACTAAAAAATTCTTAAAATAATTTTTTTAATTCAAACTAGTTTATAATATATTTTTTCTATCTAAAAGATCCAAAAAAGAAACTTTTAATACAAAAAAGTCTAATTGTTAACTTCCATCTTAACATCGTTAAAAAATATTATTGATTAGATCAAAATAACCTTCAAAATACATTTTAAAAAAATACTAAATAATAGATACAATAAAATTTTCAATCCAAAAAAAACATAATTTTTTTTATTTATCTAAAATGCCTAAAAAATAAATTTTTATTTTATAAAATGTTATGATTTTTTGGGATTGAAAAAATTATTTTATATATTTTTTAGTATGTTTTTATAAAAAAATTTATCTTGAAGGTCATTTTAACTGTGTTAAGATGAAAGTTAATAATTGGATATTTTTGTATTAAAAATTTATTTTTTGAACTTTTTAGATAGAAAAAATGTATCATGAATTTCTTAGCTTAAAAATTTTTATTTTAGGAACTTTTTAGTATTTTTTTTTTTTTGTTTTTTGATAAATGGGAGTTCAGACCCGCTAACGCACATCTCGATTAATTTCGAAATTTTAAAATTAACAATCGAACAAATTTTCAATGACCCAAGATTTAGAACATTTAACTTTCATGTGAATCGAATTTGTGATGTTAGAGGACATGGCTTTAATTACCCAATTAGCCAAACTCCTTGAGGTTAAAGAGTTGTACCCACGGGGAATGATAATTGTTTGCACGTGGGCCAATAAGTTTTTCTTTCGATCAACTAACTCATATGCTCTTAAAATTTAAAACATAAATTACAAACATTTTCAATTCATACCTCAAATTATATTTTTAATGTAATATATCATGACAAAAATTTTATAATGTAATTTTTAAAAATATCATAAAGTGACATCATATTAAGATTACAGTTCAAGAAAAACAAAGTTTCTACCATTAGTGACAAGAAAAACATACAAAACTAGGGCAGGACCACCAAACTTTAAAATTTTAAACAATCACAACAATTTTTTTTATATACTGAATTAAAATTTTCATCTGGTAAAATTTTATTTTTATAATAATTTTTTGAAATTTCGATTCTTGACAAGTGAAATTATAACAAAAATCATCCTATAGCCCACCGAACAAGAAGACAGGGGAATGGATAACATGTGATTAGACAATGGACCCCAAATGTTTCATGATATTGGTAGGTAAGGTAATGTTAAGTCGAAAGTGACCATGATTTTAAGTGCTTATAAGAAAAATTATTTTATGAAACTGTCAAACAATGTCATCGTGTGGTAACTTCTTATAAAAAAAATTGCTAGGATTAAAATTGAGGATGTGTTTTTGATACACTATAAAGTAACAAATCTAGCCAAAATGTGACATGTGTATGTGCAGAGCTCTGTCATGTACAGATCAATAAAGATTCTACTATCCAGATCAGATAAGCACATAGGGTTCAAATATGCTTTGTTCAGAATGGTGCAAAGCCTCCAGCCTTACCTCTAGAGCTAGAGTTGTAGAGTATCTATAGGAAGGGGTCCCAAACGTGTCACGACCCGAAATCCACCCTATGCAGATCTCGTGTCGCGGGGCCAACCCGAAGGCCGTCCCTACTTTTTCCATTCCTGTATCATAGTACTAATATGCAATGTGCTAAAAATTTTAAACAATGAACAGCGGAAGTCTTTATCAATTACAGTAATCCAGCGGAAGTCTTTTTAAACAAATTAAACAGCGGAAGTCTATTAAATACATGACATAGTTCTACATAATTCAAAATGAGAACCAAAACGTAACCAGCACCCGGGGGTGGTGAATACATGGGAGAACTAACATAGACTAATACAGTGCTTCAAAATGTCCCCCTACGCTCTCAGACTCCTACTGGGGTCTCGCAGCGTCATCACCTGAAATGGGGGGTAAGTGGGGTGGAATGAGCTATAAAGCTCAGCAAGTAAACCAGATCTCCGACACTGGTATCGATGATTATAAAGAACGTGAATCCATGAATAAAATATGATAGCCAATCATAAGAAAGGAGATGCTGTGATAGCCAATAAGAACAGTTACCATGATGGCCAATAAATAGTGGGGTCACAATATACAATCAAGAGTAATGAATAAGCAGTGATAGGGTTTCTCAACAATAACCTGTCACAATAAAAGTACTGCCACAATAAATCGATTACAATCAAACCAATGAACAACGTAAGATAATCCATAAGAAACAGTAATCCATAAGGAACAGTAACCATTCAACAATATATCCATAACAATAATCCAATGGAGATGCTTATAATCTGTAGTAGGGTATGGCAGTCCCTCTGCGTATTTCGAGGCCCGGCATACCTCTCAGTTAAACTCACATCTTTTGCCACACGTCCGTTCACGGACTAGTTCGTCACAGAAGCATCGGATGGATATTGTGACTGAGCACAATTCCAGCATTTATAAACATAACATGATCATTTGTGATTCCATAAGGAGTATGAAAATGGAATATCATATATACAGTAAGCATAACAGTAAGCCTTTCAAGGCATGGTTCAATATGATAACAATAGCACAATAGTCAATCAAGGTCCACAAGATAGAACAATATCGCATTGTGGATATCAATAACGTGAGGTACTTTCAAGAGTACAAGTTTGGCAGTGAAGAATAAACTTGGCTTTAGAAACACCACATGGAAGAGAAAGTGATCCACTTACCTCTATCGTGATTCTATCTCAGAAATCCGTGAGTATACCCTTGCCTTTCGAGTTTCCTATATATTAGTGAACACGTTTCAGAATAGATTCTATTCATCAAATTTTATGCCTTTCCATCATAAGTATTTCAAATACTATTTTAGACTTTACCATTGAGTCCGGAATGCTGAAGAAAGTCGGTTTAGGCTTTCACGGAATTCCATTTGGACTTTTGTACTAAAAAGGGCAAAATAGTCATTTTGTACTTTTACAGTATTTTATACTTCAGGGTCTCATCTCGTAAAACGGACCCCACCATTGGACTCAGAACGTCCGAGATAATAGGTTTTGACTATTTATTTGTATCGTTTGGACTTTGTTTGACCCAATTTTGAAATAGGGCATTATTGTAAAAATTAATATTTAATTAATTTTTCTTTTTGGGCCACAGTAACATTTCCTAAAACATTTGGGGTCAAAATGTAAATAATCAAAGTTGCGATCTGAACCAGTGGGTTCACTGTTTGGAAACCCTAACCGGTCCGGTTCTTCACTGAACCAAACGGTTCAGTTTAACTCAAGAACCGGATTCCAATAACCACTGTTTACCTTATCCAAGGTTTGGATAACCCCAAACCAAATCCTCACATTTCTTATCACCGTAACCAAACAGCCCAAAACCCATTTAAATTAAAACCCAAAACGACACAGCTTTGGCCCCGTTTATTTCCGGTCGGGTACCGACCCGGATCCAACCCGAATCCGTCTAGACTTAACCCGGTAGCCTCCCCAATTTTCCGATCATCTCCCTCAAGGCTCCGGTGAGCCTGTATTAGGGTTCCGTCACCTTCTCCGATGACGGCAACCAATTTCCGATGGTTTTCCCCCCCCATTTGAATGCCATTCTCTTCCTTTCTTCCCCACGACCTCATTCCTATCCTCGGCTTGCCCTAAAACCCTCCCCATCTTCACGAAATAGGGTTTAAAGGGGTCGGCCCGATTTTCCGGTGACCTGTATTTTTCCTATTTCGTGACTCTTTGAGTACAGGTTTTGGCCCTAATCCATTTCAAATGGTTTTCTGCACCTCTAAGGATCATTTTCATAAACAAATATCAAAGTTTTAAGCATAATATTCATGGGACCCGAGATTATCTATGAAACCTGCAACTTGGTTTTTCTCTATGGTTTCTTAGTCATTTAACCTCATTCTTTTTGCAAAATAACCTATATTTCATGCTTGTTTAGACCTCATAATTATATATAAGCTTCATGCTTTAAATCTCAAAAACAGAACTAAACTTGCTTACCTGGGTTTCGGTTTTTAGCCCACTTGACCCTCCAAACCTCTCTGTTTCTGCTTAAATATTTCTCTCTTCTTCTCCCCTTCAGTTCCTGACCCTTCTTTTCTTTTCTAACCTCTTATCTCTCAAACCCATATACATATATAAAGAGACTCCACCGCCTCTTTCTCTCTCTACCTTATCACTCTCTCTCTCTCTCTCTCTCTTGCAGTCATCCTTGACTACAGAGAACCGCCCCTTTACTCCCCTCCATCCACGTACCTCATATACATACATATATATATACATGTATTACATATACACACCCACCACCTCACCAAGTCGGTTGGTGGGTTTCCCAAACACACACACACACACAGTGATGCACACACACACACACACACAGTGATGCACACACTGATATTTTCCCTTTTTTGTTTTCTTTTCCTTTTTATTTATTACATATATACATAAATACATGTATAACCATGTTATATATATATATATATATATATATATATATATATACACACATCAATTACATATTTTTATACATGTATTTATAATCATATAAATACGTATAACGGTATTTCTAATCACGTATACATACACTAATATTTCGTGAACTATGCATGTGTACATACGTATGCATGCATGGGTTGCATGCATGCACGCTTTTCGAGGTAAGGTTCTGAGTTGCTCGGGTACCACCCGACACTGGCCTTACTAATCAAAACATTTATCTTTTGAAATTAGGTTCAGTTCCATAAGTATTGTGACATAGAGTTTAAGACAGCTCAGGCTATGCTATTCAGTCGACTTGCCTCGGTAATCGTGTCGTATCCCGGGTCGGGATATCACAAAACGGGTCACAGCTTTTCATGTCCTACCGACCTTAGAATAAGGAAATAGAGTTCAATATGGCAACTACCATATTTGGATATCTTCAAATTCCTACTTTTGTGGCTCTGAATCCTACTCAACTTAGAAGATCTTCAAGCTATAAATAAAGCCCTAAGGTACACTGTCAATTTACGTTCAATTATTTCTTTCAATTACAGTATTTTTAATTTACTGACTTCATCATCGGAGTGACTATTACCGGAGCCTACTCAGTGACCTGCTGATTTTGAGTTCTTAACAGGTAACGAAGGACGGGAAGCCCCTCTGATTAGAAAGAGCAACATCAGTTTGGCACCGTCTGTGAGAACGACAATCATTCATGCTAACCTTCTTTTCAAAAGCAACAAATCCTCTGTATTTTTCTTATAAAAAGGCAACGGCTCCTAATCTTCGTCCTAGAAAGAATTCTCCAAACCCCTGGAGTCAGCCTCCTACTGGGAAAGGAAAGGGGCAAACACCCAATCACTTATAACAATAGCTTGATCGAATTCAGTGATAATCAGATCAGATACAGGAACAACTCGTTTCCATGTCGCAAGCGCTGGCTTTGTTTGCCTAGGGCCAGCAGAGCGATATTCCTCCTCCTCCTACCAAAGCTATTCACAGAGGGGTTCAGCCTCCTGCCACCACCACGGGCAGAGGATCCCCCAATGAGGAGTTGCCCAACGTCCAACCGGTACACCCCCCATGGTACCGCTTATATGGGGGTTGATCCCCAGATGTCAACAGCTGTAGGGAAGGGGATGCCCACTTTTCACCCAATTGTCCATTACCAAAGTAGAATGAGGATTCCTACTCCCGTGGCTTCGGGAGTCGATCCAGCCTTTAGAAGCACCTGCCTCCCAGATCTCAGCCATTAAGAAGAAGATGAAGTCGGAACCTTAGATCTTGTTCTTTAAATTGGACCTTTCTGGGATACATTGCCCCCACAGCGATGCTCTAGTCATCTCGTTCAAAATCACCAACTTCGAGATAAAAAGGGTTCTTGTGGATACAGGAAGCTCTACCAATGTACTATTCTACGAACCCTTCAAACACATGAAACTCAACCTCAACGACATCAGAGTTACCATGGTGGGATTCGATGGGATTCTCATCACCTCATTGGGAAAAAATAGACCTCCTGACCACAATGGGTGAAGGGGACAGACAGAAGACACTGATCTCTGAGTACATGGTCTTAGACTCTAAATCCCCCTATAACGTCATCATTGGGAGGCCCTGGCTCCATCAGATAAGTGCAATCACTTCAACCCTTCATCAATGCTTGAAGTATGTTTAAAATGAAAAAGTCTTATCCATTAAAGACTGTCAGCCAATCGCCCGGGAATGCCGTGCTTTCGCATTGAAGGAAAAAGCCTCAAAATAGCAATCACAATACCCTCGTGAAGGGGAGAGTTTTCCACCTTTCGACCTTCATGAGGCAGAGGAGTGTCCCTCTGAAATTGATGAGCTCTTAAACCCTAGAGGAAGGGGCAGCATGATCAAGCCAATGAAGAAGCCTATCAAAGTACTCGTCAGCACTGAAAGGAAGGAAAGGTATCTACAAATTGGCTCAGCTTTGTCTCCCTTTGAGCAAGAGGAAATTGTCAAATTCCTAAAAAGCAATATGTTGGTATTTGCTTGGGAGACAAAAGATATGGAGGGAATAGATCCTAACTTCATCTCTCATAAGCTAATGACAAACCCAGACCATCATTTGGTGAGACAAAAAAGGAGAACGTTTGCCCCTGAATGCCACAAGATTATCAATAAAGAGGTCTAGAGGTTGTTAAATGCTGGAATGATAAGGGAAGTGTTTTATCCAAAGTGGCTTACCAACACAGTTCTCGCCAAAAAGAAGAATGGCAAGTGGAGGGTCTGCGTTGATTACACTGACCTAAAAAAAACTTGTCCCAAGGACATTTTTCCTCTTCCCAGGATTGATGAACTTGTTGATGTTATTGCAAGACATGAGCTCATGAGTTTCATGGACGTCTACTCTAGATACAATCAAATTCGGATGTATCCTCCAGACCAGGAGAAGACTGCCTTCATATCTGAACGAGATCTCTATTGTTATAAAGTGATTCTGTTCGGTCTGAAGAACGCTAGAGCCACGTACCAACGTCTAGTAAACAAGATGTTTGACTTCCAAATTGGAGACACAATGGAGGTCTACATTGACAACATGCTAGTCAAAAGCATTCGAAATAGTGACTATATCCAGCATTTGAGCCAAACATTTGATATCCTGAGACAACACTAAGATGAAGCTGAACCCTTTAAGGTGTACCTTCGAAATCACCAAAGGAAAATTCTTGAGTTTTTTGGTCTCTCAAAGGGGAATTGAGGCAGATCCCTCATCAAAGCTCTAATCGAACTAGAGTCACCTAAAACCAAAAAGGATATCCAAAGCCTGAACAGAAGGATAGCAGCTCTGAATAGATTCATCTCTAAATCTACGAACCGATGCCTTTCGTTCTTTAGAGCCTTGAAGAAGAGTAAGGCCCTAGAATGGACCCCTGAATGTGAAAAAGCTTTCCAGGAACTTAAACAATATTTAGCTTCCCCCGAACTCCTTTCAAAACCAATACAATGAGAAAAACTACTCTACACTTAGCCATATCGAAAAATGCCATCAGCTCTACATTAATCAAGGAGGACAAGGGGATTCAGAGGCCTGCCTTTTATGTTAGCAAGGCACTTCCGGACACTAAGACAAGAAATTTCAAAATTAAAAAACTATCCTTAGCCTTGGTAATATCCGCTCGGAAGCTCAGACCATGTTTTCAGGCCCACCCCATCATAATCCCTATATCTTATCCTTTGAAATCAGTCCTACACTGGCCTGAAGTTTCAGGACAACTGATCAAATGGTCAGTAGAGTTAGGAGTATTTGACATATCTTATGTACCACGAACCTCTATCAAAGGGCAGACACTAGCAGACTTTGTAGCAGAGTTCAGTCCAACACTACATGCGAAAGCTCAAGTCACTACGGACACCCTAGTATGGCTACTTTACATTTACGGTTCATCTATCGACAGAGGTTCGAGAGTGGGCATAGTAATTCAGTCCCCCGATGGAATCGTAACTGAGAAAGCAGTTAGCTTGGGGTTTAGAGCCTCCGATAACGAAGCCGAATATGAAGCGCTTATCCTTGAGATAAAATTGGCCCTGGAATGCGAAGTTTTGAGTCTTGTAACATTCTTTAACTCTCAACTTGTGGTGAGCTAAGTCTTGGGAGAATTTTTCACCAAGGATAACAGGATGACCAAATGTTTAGAACTAGTGGAATTACTAAAGCTGTCTTTCCACAAATTCATCCATTTAGAAGATCGAAAGAAGCCAAAACTCTAGGGCTGATACTTTAGTAAACATGGCCTCCCACCTCAAGCCAGAAAGGGATTCAACGGTGAAAATATCTTACTAATCAAAGCCGAGCATTGAGGAAATACAATCCTTTCGAATTTTAGAACAACCTTAGGATTAGATGACTCTCATCATCCAGTATCTAAGGGAAGGGCTGCTTCTAGAGGACAAAAACTAGGCCAGAATGATCCAGATTAAGGCAGCTCAGTATCTAATCCTAAAAAGAAAGCTTTACCAAAGGTCCGACACCCAACCTCTCCTGCAGTGCTTATCTCCAGAAGAGTCTCGTTACGTCCTAACCGAAATGCACGAAAGGATCTGTGGCAACCACAATAGGGGAAGGACCATAGCCACCGAGCACTAACTCAAGGCTACTACTGGCCTGGTATGTTAAGACAAGCTAAGCAATATGTCTAGAGGTGTGACAAACGTTAACGATTTGCTTCATACCAGTGCCAACCTCATCATGAGCTTATCCCTATCGCCAGTCCTTGGTCGTTCGCTCAATGGGGAATGGACATTGTAGGGCCATTGCCAAAGGCCCCTCAAAATAGGAGATTCCTACTAGTCGCCATTGACTACTTCTCCAAATGGGCAGAGGCTGAACCATTGACCCACATCACAGAGGTAGAAGTAAAGAAATTCACATGGAAAAATATAGTTGGCAGATTCGGTATACCCCACGTCATCATTTCAGACAATGTTATACAGTTTACTAAGAATGTGTTCGGAAAGTTCTGTACAGACCTGCACATCAGCTATCACTTCTCTTACCAGGGCATCCCTAAGTTAATGGGCAAGCCGAGGTCACCAACCGCACTACTCTCGATGCCATTAAGAAAAGGTTGGAAGAAGCCAAGGAAAGATGATGGGTCGAAGAACTCCTCGGAGTACTCCGGGCATACTGAACTACTAGAAGGACCCTCATTGCAGAGACACCATTCTCACTCACCTATGGCACCAAGGCAGTCATTCTTGTCAAAATTGGCATGCCAACCCTTAGGACAGACTACTTTGACTAAGGGACCAACAACCAGCTGCTCACTGGAGAATCTGGATCTACTCAAAAAAAGACATGAGCAAGCTCGGATCAAGATTGAATCATACCAGCAGAGAATGGATAAATGTTTCAACCAGGGGTTAAAACCTATCAACTTCCATATTGGAGACCTCGTCTTGAGAAGGGTGTTCCCAAATACTAAAGATCCCACCATGAAAAAAACTCTCAACTAATTAGGAAGGGCCCTACAAGATAATCAAGATTGTTAGACCTACAACTTATTGGTTGGAAGATGTAACTGGGAAGCATGTACGCAAACCCTAGAATATCGAGCATTTACACAAGTATTATTAATAAAGAGTTATTTTTGATTCACTTCTGAATGTTCGTTCAATGTACAGACCTTTCAAAGCCTTGTATTCACTACAACTGCTACAGGTCTGGTCCATTTCATTCAATGTACAGACCCCTAAAGGCCTTGTATTCACTACAAGTGCTACAGGTCTGGTCTATTTCACTCAATGTACAGACCCCTAAAAGCCTTGTATTCACTACAAGTGCTATAGGTCTGGTCTATTTCACTCAATGTACAGACCCTTAAAAGCCTTGTATTCACTACAAGTGCTTCAGGTCTAGTCTATTTCACTCAATGTACAGACCCCTAAAAGCCTTGTATTCATTATAAGTGCTACAGGTCTGGTCCATTCCACTCAATGTACAGACTCCTAAAAGCCTTGCATTCATTACAAGTGCTATAAGTCTGGTGTATTTCACTCAATAAACAGTTCAGTAAAGGTATACAGATCTCCCAAGGCCTCCTATTTATTATGAATACCACGGGTCTAATCCTACAAATATTAGAATGAAGCTTGTTTTAGTTACAAGTATTAAAGATTTGTGGATAAAGCTTGTTTTAGTTACAAGTATTAAAGATCAATGGATGAAGCTTGTTTTAGTTACAAGTATTAAAGATCAATGGATGAAGCTTGTTTTAGTTACAAGTATTAAAGATCTATGGATGAAGCTTGATTTAATTACAAGAACTAAAGATCTTTGAATGAAGCTTGTTTTAATTACGAGTATTGAAGATCTGTGAATGAAGTCTGTTTTAGTTACAAGTATATAGGGTCGATCTAAATGCTTTGGAGACTGCAAAGGGTTTGCGTTTGCTAGTGGTCTGGATGTTAACATAGATTATTTTTACACACATAACAGAAGTAGCAAGCAAAACACAAGTCTATAGGATAAGTAAGCTTCTCTTTCAGCATCTATAGACCCCAGTTGGAGCAGCTTCAGAAGGACTTGGCATAGGATCATCTAATGAAACCTCTTCCACTCCAGAGATGTCGAGATCAGGGATAAAACTTCTGGATCTTCTTTTGAAACGTTTCGTATCCATGATCTGCGAACTCCCCGCCCAACCTCTGCACCTCTTCTCTAAGGGCTCTCTTTGTCTCTTCTCTCGTCGCCTGAACGCTAGAGGCCAGGTTCAAAGCTGCAGCAACCTCGAATTCTTCTTTTTCTTTCTTCAAGCTCTCTAGCTTTAAAGTTGAGGAATTCTTCTGTGACTCTAGAATGACCACGTTGGTGAGAGACTCTTTGTACTTATCCTCAAAAGAGAGAGATACAAAGCGGGCCGTCCCGAGCTAGAGCCGAGCCTCGTCCAGTTCAGCCTAGAGCTTATCCTTCAGTTCTAATTCCTCAAGAAAATCCATGATAGCAGTCATGACATGAACCACCTAAAAAAGATAAAAATTAAATAAGTCGATCAGTTGGAACAAAAGTTAATTATATATATAAAAATTAACTAAAGAGAAGAATCTTACCCTCATATGACAAACCAGAAGATCTCTAGCTATCTTTCGGGGCTACAAACCCTTGAAGCGACTTGTTGTCGAACTCCAAGCCTTTTCGTAGGCCCTTCTGATAGCCACTTCCCTAGTCTTAACCAAGGCCACTCTGAGGGGAACCCCACCCCTTTTTCCTTTATCGCGGATACTGGGGGCGACATGGGGGCTGGAGGTGGTGGTAGCTCTTGCTGAGCAATTGGCAGGGCCAATTCCTCAGAAATCGTGTGCTTAGAAAAGCTGGAAGCCCCTACCTCTGTCCTTCCCACTTCTGTCCTCTTCTTCTTCTAAGGAGAAACTGGAATTGAAGGGCTAGATGCCCCCCAACCTTCTTAGCTCTGGGTGTCCAACTCGTCAAGACCATTTTCTTCAGCATTACCGACTTGTCTTTAGCTAATTCGACATCCATGAAGTTCTAGAGCGTGAGGATGTGGTCGTGAGGACGGTCCTGTGGATGAAGAAGTCTCATGTACCGCTCTTGAAGCTCGGGAGTGAAAGTCGACCTCCTCCAAGCTTTCTTATCTGCGACAATAAAAATTCAAAAAAAAGTTAGTCAAGATTAGAGTGAGATTACAATACTTATGTTGAAAGCCAAAGTTTTATAGGTTGACCCTTAAAACTGGTGTGCCGAGGAAAGAAGCTGGTCCGGTTCTCAAAGTCTTCATGTTCCCAACCTCCATTGATGAAGAAGTACCACTTTTTTCATTTCTTGTTGGAGGTGGGTACCGAGGTCAATAGTTTGAACCTTTTTTTAAAGGACATGTAATACATCCCCTCTGACTTCAAGAATTTCATATCCATATTACTTCTAATGAGGTCCAGATCTATCTCAACATTGTTCTGGTGACCTAAGACTAAGAAGGCCATTAGTTGCCTTCAGTTGTTGATATTCAGCTCGGTAGGGCAGATCTTCAACCAGCTAAAGAATTCATTTACAAGGGGGTGAAGAGGGAAATGTATGCCTGACCTCAAACCATTTGAGGTAGGCATAGATTTCTCCTCTTTCAATGTCCGATGGGTGATCTATTGCCCTCGGGATCCTACATAACACGTTTTAAGGAAAATTAAAATTTATTCTGAGAGCATCTAGCATGCCTTCGGTCATAGCACTCTCACCTTTCTCTCTTCTAGGAGGTCGACCCGACGAACCGACCTCTCAGGCCGGCCCGACGAACCGACCTCTCTATCCCTAGATTCGAGGTGCGCCTTAATAAGGAGAACTTCTGAACTGTTACCAGAGGCACTGTCCATTTCTTCACCCAGAACAGGAAGTGCCTCTTGACTACCTACTTCTACGATTTGCCTATCTTCCTTCCCATTACTAGAATGAGCGTCCGAGGATGACATTTTCGTGAAAAGAGCAGGGTAAAAGAAGAATGTAGAAGAAGAATAGAGATAAAGGAAAAAATAATAAGAAAGAAATGACCAGAGTTGTCACTAACTGACCAGAAATTGGAGACTAGGTGCTGGAGGAGTCTTTTGGTACACCAAAAATTACCTATAGGATCTTCTTTTGCTTCAAATTCAGTTTAGAGCAATAGAGAGTTCATAAAACATTCTTGATGAGGGATTTCCTCTATTTATTAGACCACCAAATGTCGACATTTATGGCTCCGAAATCCCAATCGACGGTTGACTAATAATGGCCTCGATTATTCAATCGACGACTAATGCAATGATGAGGCTTAACTGTCTCAACAATGACTATTTTTTCAGAATATGAAGCGACACATTAATGAAATTGCGCGTGACCCCTCAAAAACCCTAACTTCAGTTCTGCACGAGTCCTATAAAATTGAGGCTCGGAGGGAGTAGTTGATACGCCATAAAGTAACAAATCTAGCCAAAACGTGACACGTGTATATGCATAGCTCTGCTATGTACAGGTCAAGAAAGATTTTGCTATCCAAATCAAACAAGCACATAGGGTTCAGATATGGTTTGTTCAGAATGGTGCAAAACCTCTAGCCCTGCCTCTAGAGCTAGAGTTGTAGAGTATCTATAGGAAGGGTTCCCGAACTGATCATCGCCTTCCATATCCTACCGACCTCAGAATAAGAAAACAAAGTTCACTATGACAACTACCATATTTGAATATCTTCAAATTCTTACTTTTATGACTCCGAATCTTACTCAATTTAGGATATCTTCAAACTATAAATAAAGTCCTAAGGTATGCTGTCAATTTACGTTCAATTATTTCTTTTAATTACAGTCTTTTTAATTTAGTGACTTTATTATCGGAGTGACTATTACCGAAACCTACTCAGTAGCCCTCTAATTTTGAGTTCTTGACAAGTAACAAAAAAAACGAGAAACCCCTCTGATCTAATAAAAAAGAGCAACATCAGGTTTCATTTGCAGGACAAAAAAAAAATGTATTTCATCTGCAAAACAACAATGGACCCCAAATGTTTCATGATATTTGTGACTTGTCTAACTTTCACTCTCAACTTCCTCCGCGCCCTATTGGCCCACTTTGCACTTCAACGACCGTCGCCACGGCCTACGGCGATATATTGTTCACCCTACTTCTGTGCTCCCCGAGCTGCTATCTCGCCGACCGGACCAACCCAACCACCGCCTGCTTTGATATGTTAGTAGTCCGTTCGCCTTACACTAGCTCCGACCAATATTTAGTTTCTTTTGCTGACATTATTATGTATTATCAAAAGCTCAAAGCATCAAATAAAAACCCAAAGGTTTTTCTTTTTCCTTGAAATTGTATTGCTAATTTTTTATTGGGAGAATAAACTGGAAAGTTGGACACCCAAAAGGTCTAAACTATCATATCATAGAAGCTCTTACCAATACATTAAGTCCCTGCATAATTGATACATATAGCCATACATTTTTTAAAAGATAGTAACATTAAAGATCATCAAGAGCATATGTGACACCAATATCTCTCAAGAGTTTCAACGTGGCTGATATCCACCATCGACGGCCAAGTTATGTCCGGTGATAAACTCAGATTCATCACAAGCGAGAAACACCACAGCGTCCGCCACATGACTAGTTTTCAACATAGCCCCTTTCAAACACATCTTCGGCTCAATCGTCTTCTCCAATTCATCTGCGCTCATCTTACGCGCATTGCACAACAACGGCGTCGCAATGGCCGCCGGCGACACACAGTTGACCCGTATACCGTACGCGCCGAGTCGTGCACTGGCTGACCGAAACCAACCCAAGCACGGCGTGTTTCGACATGATGTAGTCCGCGTGGTTTGGGGTCGCCATAGTCGACACCACGCTCGCCGTGCACACTATGCTCCCCCTGACGCCACCCTCCACCATCGCGAGAGCAGCGTGTTTGACACACGCCGCCATGCCCCGTACGTTTATCGCGAACAAACGATCAAAGGCGCAGAAATCGAGGTCGAGGATTGACTGGTCGAGTGAGTGGAAGATCCCGGCGTTGCTGAACATGATGTCGAGGCGGCCGTAAGTTCGGACCGTTGAGTCGACTAAGGACTTCACTTGGTGCTCGTCGGTAACGTCACAGTGGATGTAATTACAGCGGTGAACGCCGATGGAAGCGGCCACGAGCTGGCCCTTCTCGTCCTGGATGTCAGCTATCACGACAGCGCGTGCGCCGTGGTTGGCAAAGTGACGCGCTGTGGCCTCGCCAATGCCGCTGGCACCGCCGGTTATGATCGCCACCTTCCCTTCAAGTTTCTTCTTGAATGATGTGTGGTCTGCCATCCTTCCTCGATTGCAGTTGTTTGTTGATATGCCTTAAAAGGCTAGAACTACAATTGTACCATGACTTTAATTTAGTTCTGCCTATAAAGTCGGCACAGGGTGCCACAATATAATTTGAGGTCTACATCGAATAATTTTAATATAAATAAAATTGAGTTTTTTAACATAAATTTTTTTTTATGAAATTAGATTTTGATTAATATTAAATTTCTATAGACACCTAAAATTTAGAGTTTTTTATTTTTTTTTTATTTTTTATAAGTGAGACCTAAAACGATTGTTTTGTTTACTTAATAGTTGAGTCGCTCCTAAGTTAGCCCATGATTACAAAAATAATCTATTGCTATTGTGATTTATTTTATTGTTTTTGTAAGATTTACGTGAATCCTACAACAATATTTAAATCATAGTAGTGGTAACACTATACTACTGTCTCACTGAACTTTTTCTTCATGATTACAGCTTTGCAAAAACAATTGGGAGCTTGCCAAACCTGACCCATTTTATAATTTTTGTGTTGTTTTGACATAACAATGTCTGGGTTTTTTTTTTTTTTTTTTTTGGGGGGGGGGGGGGGGGGTTGAGGTCGAACTCGTGTCATTATGTGGGGAGTGGATACTTGCATACATTATTTGGATAAGATATCGGTCCTTACATTCATAGTTGATATACCACAATGTGACAAACCAATCACCACTTGACACGTGTAACTACGAGTCAGCTCGTGCCCGGCCATTTAGCTCATGCCCGACCATTCAGCTCATGCTCGGCCATTTAGTTCAGGCTCGGCCTGTCAAAGCAGACCCACAAAGGCCGAGCACGTATCTTCAGAGCAGGTTTACTTTTCTGCAAAGCTTACAAGTCCGAACACAAGCCTTCAGTGCAACGCATCGATAATCAGAGCTCATCATCGCCTTAATATACGCCGAGCAGAGAATAAGGAAACAATCTTTTACAAGGAAACCATCACTCATGATTATCTCTATTTGACATAATATCCTACAAGGAAACTGCTATCTCCGATGGTCAAATCCCTACTTTCATGGCTCTGAATCCTAATCAACTTAGGAAAGCCACTGCCTATAAATCAAGCCCTAGAGGTACGCTTTATTTTCATGCTCATTATTTGGCTTTCATTATAGTCTTTCAATTCAGTTTATTGAATTAAGCATCGGATCGGCTACTGCTGGAGCCAACCCGATGGTCCTCTAATATTCTTTTTGAGTGTTCCACAGGGAGCCAAGCTTGGAAGCATACGTGGGCCAAAAAGTGCAGCATCAGTTTGGCGCCGTCTGTGGGAAACGACAATCACCAAGTGCTCTACTGATTCTAAGTTCATTCTCCTTTTATCAAAGGATTATGGCTCCCAATTTCCAACCCAAAAAAATACTCAAAATCCTCAGAACCCTCAGCCTCAACCGCCTGCCGGACGAGGAAGAGGATGAATGAATGATCCCGTACAACAAAAGCTTGTCGAGACCAGGCGGCATAACCAGTTACTGCAAGAACAACTCCTGACCATGTCCAGAACTCTGGCAATGCTTACCCAGAATCATGAAGCTAATCCTCAGAATTCACCCGTCAACATAAACACTCAAGAGGCACAGCCTCCTACTACCAACCACATTCATGGAGATCCCCAACTATCAGCAGTCGCCGGCAGAAGGGTTTCGGCTTTTATCCCAAAGGTCCATTATCGAAACACCACTAGGGTTCCAATCCTTGGGGCTTCAGGAATAAACCCTGTACCACAAGAGTCTCAACCTCATGTGGCTCCTGCACCACTAGCCCAAGAGAATTAGAACAGCCCTCCATTAATGGGCCGAGATCATCCTATCCATATAGGTCCTGAGGTTGCAAGGCCTGACTCCCAGCAGCCTATCTTGCCAAGGGGATTACTAAGAGCTGAGGAAGTTATTGAATCAATGGACCGCACTGTTGTTATGAAAGGTGCTCAAAATCCCCCAGAAGAAGACGAATTGGCCAGGTTACTCGGCAGGTTTGCCACCCCATTCACTAATGCTATCATGGCTGAGGAGAGACCCAAGAAATTCATCGTCCCAAAATTCACACCTTATGATGGGACAGGGGACCCAGGGGACCATCTCTCCCTATTACTAACACACCATAGCCCTACACGGCGCTTCTGACGCCTTTTTATGCCGAACATTAGTGACCAGCCTCAACGGCACTGCTCTGAAGTGGTTCCATCACCTCCCGCCGAACTCAGTTACTAGTTTCTATGAGCTCGACAGAGAATTCCTAGATAGGTTCATGACCAGTAGGAGGTTGAGGAAGGGTCCTGAATTTTTGTTGAACATAAAGCAGACAAAGGAAGAGTCCCTCAGAGGGAATATCGCACGTTTCAACGCCGAACTCACTGAGGTTACAGATTGTAGCCCCAGTTTCCTTGTAGCTGCTTTGGCTTCCGGCCTTGCACAAGGAGGCTTTAGAGACTCATTGACCAAAAATCCCCCTACAGACATGGCAGCACTCATGGACCGAGCAAGGAAATACATTAACTTGGAGGAAGCCAAAGACACTTCTAGAAAGATCAAGGAACAAGCTCAGAAAAACGACCTGAAAAAAAGACAATCAAAGGAAGGACCCCAGCTCGGTTAGGAAGAGAGCTAGAAGCCCAGAGAAGAAGGGGGTATCCAGAACTCCCTATAATTCTGGGCTAAGAGAGTTCAATAATTTCACTCCTCTGAATACCTCTCCATACAACATATTGAAGCAAATAAGATCTCAAGAGAACCTGAGATGGCCAGAGCCTTTGAAAGGTGAACCCAACTACCGAGATCAAACCAAGTATTGTGATTTTCACAAAGACCGCGGGCATACAACTAACACCTGTAAGGTTCTCAAACATGAGATTGAGCAGCTAATCAAGAGAGGACGACTACAGGAGTTCATCAAGCAGGACGGAGGGTAGAAGCCCCGTGATGAGCGACCCCAACAGAGGAAAGCCTGACCAAAGGCAGGAACAAAGGGAAGGACGGAACGAGCCTCCACGGCAGAACAACCAAGTAATCTTTGTCCTACACACAGATTCCCCTGCAATTGGGACTTCCAACATATCAAGGAAGCGTTATGCTCAGGAGGCCAGGTCTACTCCCACCATCATACAGATCTCTAACGTGGAGAAAAGGTTAAGGCCTGTACCAGAAATCCAGTTCTCAGATCAAGACCTTACAGGGGTACATTGTCCTCATAGTGACACCCTGGTCATCTCCCTCAAGATTGCAAGCTTTGAAATCCGAAGAGTCCTTGTGGACACTGGGAGCTCGACTAACGTTCTGTTTTATGACCCCTTCAAGCAGATGAAGCTCAACCCTAGTGACATTAAGCCCACCGGTATAATCATGGCAGGTTTTGATGGGAACCTCAACACTCCATTGGAAAGAATTGATCTGGCCACCACTGCAGGAGAAGGGGACGGACAAAAGACCACAATAACTGAATACATGGTCCTAAATGCCAAATCTCCCTACAATGTCATAATTGGGAGGCCTTGGCTACATGAGATGGGGACAGTCACATCAACCCTCCACCAATGCTTAAAATACATTCATAATCAGATTGTCTACTCTATCAGAGGATGTCAACCAACCTCCCGAGAATGCCATGCTCTCGCACTCAAGGCCAAGGCCCCCAAATAGCAAATATTGCATGCCCGTGAGTGTGGGGATCCAATCCATTCCTGTTATCACGAGGCAGAAGATTGTCCCTCTAAGATTGACGAGCCACTAAGCCCTAGAGGAAGAGACAGCAGGGCCAAGCCCATAGGGGAGCCCATTAAGGTCCTGGTTAGTTCGGAAGACCAGGGCCACTACCTGCAGATAGGTCAAGACCTGACACTTGCCGAGCAGGATGAGTTGATCAAATTCTTGAAGAAAAACCTCTCCGTGTTTGCTTGGGAAACAAAGGATATGGAAGGAATAGATCCAAACCTCATCACTCACAAATTAATGGTAGATCCAGATCATCCACCAGTAAGGCAAAAAAGAAGGCCACTCGCACCAGAGCAGCATTAGGTCATCAACGATGAGGTCCAAAGGCTATTCAACGCCAACATGATACGGGAGGTATTCTATCCTGATTGGCTAGCTAACGCTGTTCTGGTCAAAAAGAAAAATGGCAAGTGGAGAATCTGCATCGACTATACAAACCTTAACAAGGCATGCCCCAAAGATAGCTTTCCTCTTCGGAGGATAGATCAGTTAGTCAATGCTACCGCATGACATGGACTTATGAGCTTCATGGATGCCTATTCAGGATACAATCAAATACAGATGCACCCTTCTGATCAGGAGAAAACATCATTCATAACCGAAAGAGGTCTCTATTACTATAGAGTGATACCGTTTGGACTAAAAAATGTTGGGGCCACATACCAGCGTCTGGTCAATAAGATCTTCAGCCCCCTAATTGGCAGTACCATGGAAGTTTATATTGATGATATGCTGGTCAAAAGCCTACGAAAGAGCAGCCACCTCCAGCACCTGGCTCAAACGTTTGACATCCTGAGGCAGTATAAGATGAAGCTCAATCCCTCGAAATGCACCTTTGGTGTAACAAAGGAAAAATTCTTAGGGTACATAGTCTCTCAGAGAGGTATAGAGGCGAACCCCACCCAAATTGGGGCCCTGATCGGACTAGAGTCTCCAAGGACCAAGAAAGACATTCAGGCTTTAAATGACAGAATAGCAGTTCTGAGCAGATTTATTTCCAAATCCACTGATCGTTGTCTACCACTCTTCAAAGCTTTGAAAGGTAACAAAGCTCTACAATGGACTGATGAATGTGAAAAATCCTTTCAGGAACTGAAGAAGTACTTAGCCTCACCTGAGCTCTTGTCAAAGCCAATCCAAGGGGAAAAGCTATTTCTCTACCTTGCAGGTCTTCGAGAACGCTGTCAGTTCTGTACTAGTCAGGCAAGATAGGGGTATGCAGAGGCCCATGTTTTATGTCAGCAGAGCACTGTTAGACACAGAGAAGAGATACCCCGAGATCGAGAAACTGGCCCTTGCACTTATAGTATCTGCACGGAAGCTCAGACCCTACTTTCAAGCTCATCCCATAGAAATTCCAACTACTTATCCCTTGAAGTCAGTACTGAGGAAACCAGAGGTATCAGGACGATTAGTCAAATGGTCAGTGGAACTGAGGGAGTTCGATATATCCTATGTTCCATGGATCTCAATAAAAGGGCAGGCCTTGGCAGACTTCGTTGCCGAATTCACCCCAACACTACTAGACAGAGCACAACTTTGTGAGAATTTGGGGGCTTGGCAGCTATACACTGACGGGTCATCTACTGACCGAGGTGCTGGTGTTGGACTGGTATTACAGTCCCCTGATGGGCTCATAACCGAAAGGGCAGTTAGCCTATGGTTCAGAGCCTCCAACAACGAAGCAGAGTATGAGGCCCTTATCCTAGGGATGAAGCTAGCACAAGAATGCGAGGCTCAGAGCCACGAAGTATTTTTTGACTCCCAATTAGTGGTCAGCCAAGTTCAGGGAGAGTTTGCTATCAAAGATGAAAGAATGCTTCGGTATTCAGAACTGGTCAACTTGTTGAAACGCTCTTTCCAAGCATTCTCAATCCAAAAAATAGAAAGGGGTCAGAACTGCAGAACTGATGCCTTGGCGAACATGGCATCCCATATGAAGTTAGAAACGGACTCAACACTAAAAATCTCCCACCAGCTAAGGCCTAGCATCGAAGAAATCCAGGTCACCCAAATTACAGAACAGTCTCAGAACTGGATGACTCCTATCCTCCAGTACTTAAAAGAAGGGCTTCTCCCAGAAGACAAGAATAAGGCAAAAAGAATCCGCATCAGAACAGCTCGGTACCTTGTCATGAACGGAAGGCTCTACCGAAGGTCTTATTCTCAGCCATTGTTAAAATGCCTGACTCCAGAAGTGTTTCAGTACGTTCTGGCAGAAATTCATGAAGGAATATGCAAAAATCATAATGGAGGCAGAACCATAGCACACCGAGCTCTAACACAAGGCTACTACTGGCCTAGAATGCTAAGGGAAGCAAAAGAATATGCTCGAAAATGTGACAAATGCCAAAGATTCGCCCCCTACCAACATCAGCCCCGTCATGAACTCATCCCTATCACAAGCCCATGGCCCTTTGCACAATGGGGAATGGACATCATAGGCCCATTGCCTAAAGCCACGCCAAACAGGAGATATCTATTGGTAGCTATCGACTACTTCTCAAAATGGGCGGAAGCAGAGCCACTAACACGCATTACAGAGAAGGAAGTCAAAAGTTTCACTTGGAAAAATATAGTCTGCAGGTTCGGCATACCTCGTGTGATCGTCGCAGACAACGGCACGCAATTTGCTGGTAAAACATTCAAAAAGTTCTGCCAAGACCTGAATATCAATCAACACTTCTCCTCACCTGGTCATCCTCAAGCCAATGGGCAAGCAGAGGTCATTAACCGAACAATCCTTGATGCTCTTAAAAAGAGGCTAGAAGGAGCTAAGGGAAAGTGGGTTGAAGAACTCCCTGAAGCACTCTGGGCCTACAAAACAACTAGGAGAACTCCAACTTCAGAAACTCCCTTTTCACTCGCCTACGGCACCGAAGCAGTGATCCCTGTTGAGATCGGCATGCCTACCCTAAGGACTGAAGCTTTCAACGAAGAGACCAATAACTAATAACTCGTAGAAAACTTGGACTTGCTCAAAGAAGAAGAGAGCAAGCTGTGGTCAGAATTGAAGCATATCAGCACAGGATGGTTAGCCGCTCAAAACTAGGCCTTAAGCCTGCCAGCTTCCAAGTTTGAGACCTCGTCCTCAAAAGAGTGTTCCAGAACACCAAGGATCCCACCATGGGAAAGTTGTCACCCAACTGGGAAGGCCCCTATAGAATCACCAAAATAGTGAGACCGACCACCTATTGGTTAGAGAGCATGAATGGGAAACCTGTTCCTAGACCTTGGAATATGGAACACTTACGGAAGTATTATCAATAAAGAAATTTTTCATTTCAAATATTCCATGAAGTCTGGTCCATCTTAATGTACAGACCTCGTGTCTGGTCCATCTTAATGTATAGACCACGTGTCTGGTCCATCTTAATATACAAACCTCGTGTCTGGTCCATTTTAATGTACAGACCTCGTGTCTGGTCCATCTTAATGTACAGACCTTAAGTCTGGTCCATCTTAATGTACAGACCTCGTGTCTGGTCCATGACCTCATGTCTAGTCCATCTTAATGAACAGCCACGTGTCTGGTCCATCTTAATGTACAGACCTCGTGTCTGGTCCATCTTAATGTACAGACCTTAAGTCTGGTCCATCTTAATGTACAGACCTCGTGTCTGGTCCATGACCTCGTGTCTGCTCCATCTTAATGAACAGACCACGTGTCTAGTCCATCTTAATGTACAAACCTCGCGTCTGGTCCATCTTAATGTACAGACCTCGCGTCTGGTCCATCTTAATGTACAGACCTCATGTCTGGTCCATCTAAATGCACAGACCTCACGTCTGGTCCATCACAATACACCGAGCTTCATATCCGGTCCATATTATTAAGGTTACATGGTTATTCAAACCAGCAGTATTATCAATAAAGAAATTTTTCATTTCAAATATTCCATGAAGTCTGGTCCATCTTAATGTACAGACCTCGTGTCTGGTCCATCTTAATGTACAGACCACGTGTCTGGCCCATCTTAATGTACAAACCTCGTGTCTAGGTCCATTTTAATGTACAGACCTCGTGTCTGGTCCATCTTAATGTACAGACCTTAAGTCTGGTCCATCTTATTGTACAGACCTCGTGTCTAGTCCATCTTAATGAACAGACCACATGTCTGGTCCATCTTAATGTACAGACCTCGTGTCTGGTCCATCTTAATGTACAGACCTCGTGTCTGGTCCATGACCTCGTGTCTGGTCTATCTTAATGAACAGACCACGTGTCTGGTCCATCTTAATGTACAGACCTCGCTTCTGGTCCATCTTAATGTACAGACCTCGCGTTTGTTCCATCTTAATGTACAGACCTCGCGTCTGGTCCATCTAAATGCACAGACCTCACGTCTGGTCCATCTAAATGCACAGACCTCACGTCTGGTCCATCACAATACACCGAGCTTCATATCCGGTCCATATTATTAAGGTTACATGGTTATTCAAACCAGCAGTCGTAATTCTAACTGCTCAATTTCTTACCAATAAGCTCTAGAAAAGGGTATTAACTATCAAGAATCTTTCTCAGTTCAATACAAGTTTTTCTGTTCGACAGTTAATCTCAGGTTTAACTCTAAGTGGTTAGAATAACTGATTACTACAAGGCTTTCTGTTCGGCAATTAAGCTCTGAGTAGTGAAATCCTATATTGACTATCGTCCTTAATACTCGGTGCAAATTCAAGATTTAAAACCCTCAATTTCAAGGGTTTGGATTAATTACTTGTTTTCCCACTTTTAATCCTCAAAATTTGGTTAAGATTATTACAAGTCATTTAGCTCGGAATGCAGCCCACCATCTGTGGCCGATCAAGGAATGACACTTAGCTTCTGAGCAGGTTTACTTGCTTCAATTTCAAGTTTGAAAAGTCAAAAGCCCATTTATGCACTACAGAACTGGAAAGCCATGGATAACTCTTGATCAAAACCATAATGTTTGCAAATATCCAAACAAAGGGAACAAGAAAAAGCTCTGAAGAAAAAATATTACTATTAATTTGTGCATTCTGTTACAAAAGGAGGAAAAACAACAGAAAATTTTCTCTAAACTAAAGGGCTGGCAGACCCGTCATCCTTGTCACCATCATCATCATCAATTCTCGACAGGTCGATATCTGGGAATTTGGCAAGAAGCTTGGATTTAAAGTTATCATAACCGAGCTGCGCAAGTCTGTCACCCATCTTCTCAGCTCGGTCTTTAGTCTAGCCTCGGTCTCGACCTTGGCCTCATCAACCTTCAGAGCAATAGAGGCCTGAAGAGCACAGTTCTCCTCCTTCAGCCTGTCCAGCTCCTGAATGAGGGATTCCCGCTCAGATCGGAAAGAGTCCCTCTCAGCCTTAATGGAATCCCTCTCGGACTCCATGATAGAGAGGGAATTCCTCATTTCTTTGAGCTCGTCCTCGGCCGTTGTAGCTTGGGATTGAGCCGTGCCAAGCTGAAGCTGAACCTCATCCAGCTCATCCTCAAGCCTCTCCACAGCCTAAAGATCCACCGTAGCCTCCATCATGGCAGCCAAATTGTGCAAGGTTTGCAAGACAGAAAGAAACCTAATCAAGTAAATGAGAAAAACAAAAAAAAATGCCAAGGAAGACAGAGCAGTCATTACCTTCAGATGGGCACTCATGGCGCCAGCAACCGTCTTTTCAGTACCCTCCCTGGTACTGCAAGAAGGAGAGTCCTTTCGTGGGGGCATCCGCCCAAAATTCTTCAATGGCCTAATGGACGGCCCTATACCCATCTGGCATCTGGTCCAGGTTAACGGCCACCTTCGCCTTGCCCTTCTTCTGAGCCGTTTTAGCCGAGGAGGGGGCAGGTCCAGAATTTACCATGCCCTTTTGGGGCGGTGCAGAGGTAGGCTCCCTGATCACCACAGGGTCTGCGCAGGAGAATGAGAAGCAGAGAGGAGCCGCCCCTTTCTTGGGGGGTGCAGTAGAGGAGGGGGCGGCCATAGTCGTCTTCTTCTTCTTCGACGAAGACGCGGCAGGAGGGGGAAGATTCGCCACTCTCTTCTTCTTCTTCACCGAGCCCTACTTGTCGAGGACAGACTGCAACACGTCATCAACCACATTTTTATCCTTTGAGGCCATTGGAGTGCTCAGGCTGCAGAATGACTCTGTAGTCTCTGTTCTTGGTCTTGAGAAGCCTGTCGTACTGCTTCTTAAGAATAGGAAGTAAAGGCTGGTCTCTTCTTGACGCTTTTAGCTACACAAGACATACAGAAAACAACGATTAGATATACATTGGCAAGGGCAAGAACAGAAACACGAATTGCAAAAGAAGAAGGGTCTCACCCATAAACCCCGTGCTCTAGGGAAACGTAGAGATCTGGTCCTCAAGGTCGGCCACTTCCCATCCTCCACTAATGAAAAAATACCGATATTTCAAGACTTGTTGGAGGTCGGTACAAATGACAGAGGCCTAAACCCTTGATCAAAAGACATATAGTAGAGGCCCTTGAATTTTATATATTTGAGATCCATTTTACTACGGATCAAGTCCAGAGAGACCTCGACACTGTTCATACGACCTAAAGCTATAAACCCTAACAAGTGCCTCCAACTGTTTAAAAGCAGGTCGGCAGGGCAAAGGTTGAACCAACAGAAAAATTCCCTAAGCAGTTTAGGGAAGGGAAGACATAACCCCATCTCAAACCAGGCAGTATATACACAGATCTCACCTTCCTTAATATCTGAAGGGCGATCTATGTCATCAGGGGCCCTAAGGTCAATATTTTTAGGAAAATCAAATTCCTCTCTTATGCTAGTTAACCATGAAGAGGTTACAATGCTCTACCCTTCATCCCATGGGGAGAGCTGACCTAGAAACCTCTCCATTTCCATCCCTAGATCCTACAAAAGCATCTACAATTCTAACCTCGAGACTAAAACGGGTCTCTACCGACCTGGTTTCCAGGGAACCACTATCCCTAACAAGTGTTTGGGATGAAGCATAAGCCTCTGAAAGACTTCCTGAACCATCGCCGACACCGGAGGATGCAGTGGAAGTCGACATTTCAAAATACCAGAAAAGAAGAAGAAAGACAGTGAAAAGATGAACGAAGGGACCAAAACCGAACCTGAGAGAGAAAGAAGCTTCAGACGAACAGTAATCCCCACATTCTAGCTTGCTGGTTCAACAATGGTGAAGTGTTATATCTCTTCTAGGCACAAAAAGTAGTAAAAGAATCGTACGAAACTTCGTCCCTTTTCTATATACATTCAGGAGATAGGGGCTACCAAGACGAACCGTCACAACGGTTGCAAGCAATAATGGCTTTGGAAGCCCAAAAATCGACGCACAATCAATAACGTACCAACAGCCGTCTCGAAAAACGAGACGGCAGAACGCATGACTTTTCAGGGACTTATAAACCTTAGTTACGCCACAAGCTCAAACTAAGGCTTGGAGGGGGAGTAACTGATATACCACAATGTGACAAACCAATTACCACTTGACACGTGTAACTACGGGTCAGCTCATGCCTAGCCATTCAGCTCATGCCCAGGCCATTCAGCTCATGCCCGGCCATTCAGCTCATGCTCGGCCATTCAGCTCAAGCTCGGCCAGTCAGAGTAGACCCACAAAGGCCGAGCATGTATCTTCAGAGCAGGTCTACTTTTCTGCAAAGCTTACAAGTCCAAACACAAGCCTTCAGTGCAACGCATCGATAATCAGAGCTCATCACCGCCTTAATATACGCCGAGTAGAGAATAAGGAAACAATATTTTATAAGGAAACCACCACTCATGATTATTTCTATTTGATACAATATCCTACAAGGAAACTGCTATCTTCGATGGTCAAATCCTTACTTTCATGGCTCTGAATCCTAATCAACTTAGGAAAGCCACTGCTTATAAATCAAGCCCTAGAGGTACGCTTTATTTTCATGCTCATTATTTGGCTTTCATTATAGTCTTTCGATTCAGTTTATTGACTTAAGTATAGGAGCGGCTACCTCTAGAGCCAACCTGATGGTCCTCTAATATTCTTTTTGAGTGTTCCACAGGGAGTCGAGCTTGGAAGCATACGTGGGCCAAAAAGTGCAGCATCAATAGTCAATACCTTTTTTCGTGCGAGTAGTTCTATAAATTCTTAATTTATATTTTCAATTGATCGTGTGATGTATTGTATGCCGAAGGTAACGAGAACGGTCCAATTTGGTGCTTTGTGTGACCAAAATGCCTTGAAATTGTCAAATCCCCACCAAACCAGTTCACAAACCTAAAACAAATAAAAATTACACGTGCATAAACTTACATAACACTATTCAAATATCTAATTTGCAACTTATGCAACAAATTGAATGCATTAAGTGTCGAGAATGGACTATTTTTTTGCTTTATGCTTTGAAAATGCCCAAAAAGGATCAAACCAACTCCAAATGGCTTCACGCATCTCAAAACTAAGAAAATACACATTCACAAACTTTAGAAATACAATTCAAATACCCGATTTGTAACTTATGCAAAAAATTACATGGCATAAGTGTCGAGAAACATGCCAAGTTTGGGCTTTGTGTGCCCAAAATGCCTAGAAAGGGCTAAAACACAACCAAACGGCTTCACACACCACAAAACTAAGAAAATACACATGCACAAAATTATGGAACACAATTAAGATACTTGGTTTGCAACTTATGCAAAAAAAACATTCCTTAAGTGTAGAAATTAAACAAGCTATTTTTTGGCTTTATGCTCCCAAAATGCCCAGAAAGGGTTAAACCACCATCAAACGGCTTCATCTATCTCAAAACTAAGAAAATATAGGTGTACAAACGTACAAAATACAATTCGGATACTCGGTTTGTAACTTATGTAAAAAGATGCATGCCTTAAGTTTCGATAACGGACTAATTTGGTTCTTTGTGTGCCCAAAATGCCTAAAAATAGTAAAACCACCAAACCATTTTACACACCTTAAAAATAATAAAATACATATCCATAAACTGACGAAACAAAATTTGGATACCCGATTTGCAACTTATGCAAAAAACTACATGCCTTAAGCGTCGAAAACAGGGCCATTTTTGGGGTTTGTTCCTCCAAAATACCCGAAAAGGGTTAAACCGCCACCAAACGACTTCACACACCTCAAAACTATGAAAATACATGTTCACAAACATACAGAACACAATTCGAGAACCCAATTTGCAACTTATGCAACAAACTGGATCCCTTAAGTGTCGAGAACGTGCCATTTTTAAGCTTTGTGTCCCCAAAATGCCCAGAAAGGGTCAAATCAACACCAAAAAGATTCACACACCTAAAAGCTAATAAAATACATGTGTACAAGCTTATGAAGTATAATTCAGATACTCGGTTTGCAACTTTTGCAAAAAAATTACTTTTCTCCTTTGTTTTTTTTTTCTTTTCTTGGACATCTGTAACT
This sequence comes from Nyssa sinensis, assembly GCA_008638375.1. NCBI lineage: Eukaryota > Viridiplantae > Streptophyta > Magnoliopsida > Cornales > Nyssaceae > Nyssa > Nyssa sinensis. The sequence continues at coordinate 10,141,099 of CM018036.1, read as the reverse complement.
ACATTTTCTGAGAAAATTTTTTATTTTTGTATTTATTGAGAAATTTTACTTTTACAATTGTAAGTAATTACTAATTTATATATATATATATATAAATGCATTTCTCTTTTAATATATTCATTTCATAATGTTTGAAATTATTTTATAACAGGATGATTGATACAGGTTTTAAACAGGAATAAAACACACACACAAAAAAAAATTCAAGTCCAAAATAGCCCAAAAAAAAATTTAACTTTTAGCGACGAACACAAAGGCGTTGCTAAAAGTCTCAAGCATTAGTTTTTGCGACACTTCACAATTGCCGCTAAAAATATACTATAACGATGCACAGAGGTCATCACTAAATAATTCCAATAACAAACTAGTAACGATGCATTCTGAGCATCGCTAATAATATATATTAGCGATGCCCATTGTATTCTCTGTATAGCATTAACCACACCTGATTATTAGCGACACACAATGTGCGTCACTAATAGTGACTTTTAGTAACACCTACAAGTGTGTATGCCACTAATAGTATTAGCGACATGATTATTAGCGACGCACCTGGCGATCCACACTTGTGCATCGCTAATACTCTTTAGCGACGCAAATGGGTGTTATTAGTGACACTCTCGTGCGTCGCTAAAAGTGACTTTTCCTGTAGTGAATACATGTGCACAAACTTACGAAACATAATTTAGATACCCAAAATATCATGTTTTGGGTTTGAACGCTGCAACAAAAGTATACCCAAAATCCTATATTTTGACTCGAGATAGCCCAATAGTTTAAACTTGGCACTTGCAACGCAACAGAAGTTGGATTTTAGTCAAATTCATGCATTTATGCCTTCAATTGGATTGTTTTTACTATTTTTAGAAAGTAGATTTTTTTTGCAATTACTTTGCGTGGATAGATTTATCTATGGACTTTGTATTGGGATTATCTCGTACATAATGAGGGTTAAATTCTGTTTTTGTAATTGTTGACAGATTTTCTAAGGCTTTATTTCATGTTGAAATTTTTTGGATGCTTCACACATAACACATTTGTTATTTCGATAGATTGTTAGACTTCATGTAGTTTTACAGTCTATTACTTCATATCGAGATACACAATTCTTTAGCTATTTTTGGATCACTTTGTAATGGATGTTTGCTACTTCATTGAAACATAGTACCATAGCCCATCCTCAAACTGATAGACAGATTGAGGTGACGATTAGAACATTGTAAAACATAGTTCGAAGTATTCGTAAAGACAGACTAAAGCATTGGGATCATGCCTTGCCACAAATTGAATTTTCATACAATAGTATTGTTCATAGTGTCACTGGAAAGGCGCCTTTTATAGTTTTTTACATACTCTAACAAAGCATACAATTGATTTGGTTCGATTGCCTGAGAGGCTTGGTGTGAGTGTCGCAACAGAAAACATGATAGAACAAGCACAAACAGTACAAGCTAAGGTAAAAGTGAAACAAAAATTGAAAAATACTAATGCCAAGTACAAGAAAACTACATATAAGTGAGTTGTATTATTTAAGGAATGAGGTTCTGTTATAGAATTTTTTGTGCAAAGAGAGATTTTCAGGTAGGAGTTACAACAAATTGAAGCCATGGAGAGAGAGAGAGAGAGAGAGAGAGAGAGAGAGAGAGAGAGAGAGAGGACTGAGGAGGTACTACAAGAAAAGTTGCAATTGATCTATGATGGTGTTGTCCAATTGTGAGAATTTGCAATACAACATTCACTGTTCAATTTTTTAAAAAAAAATTATGACTGGTCTGACTTACAAAATTATTTTTTCCTGCAGATAATTAGGGTTTTTTATGATGATTAGACTTTTATAAATCTTAGATTTTTAGTTTCAAATTAAGTATATAAATATAAAATTTGGAGTTTTTGGGTATTATACTTTTTTGAATGATAAACTTTTAATTTTAATTAAATTATAAATGCATAAAATTTGGAACCCTTGTGAGAGAGATGGGATGGAACATAAAACATTATTCCAAAATTTAGTATGTTTTTGATGTGAAGCTTAAACCAATTTCTTTATCTGCTTAATAGTAAAGTCGGCCTGGTGAGTACGCTCGCTGGTGGTTAATTGTAACGGCGTGAAATGCAACTAGCATGAAACATTTTTTGTGCCGCTGACTGAAAGGCTATGGAATGCAGCATGCAATGCCCTTTTGGGTAAGGCTATAGAAAGCTCATTCTTACATAAGAATGGTTTTTTTAGCCGTTGGATGTATATTAATGTACTAATTATGAGTTAAACTCTCATCTCATCTTCATCCAACAACTAAAAAGCTAATTCTCATGTGAAAACCGGCTTTCTATAGCCTTGGCCTTTTTCTATTTACTATTCATGGCCATGACTTGTATCAGCCTTCAATTTGGAGACTCTCTCTCACTCTCTCTTTCTCTCCTCTAAATGGAAGAGATAGAAACCTTAAAAAATGGGAAAGGGGGAAACAGAGAGAGGGGCAGAGAGAGACATGGGGATTGACAATGGAAGACATTCTTCTCCAACAAGAGAAAACCCTCTTCTCACTCCTCCTACAAAACCAGGAGGATGGAAAGCCATAGCATACATCCTGGGTAATTCATATCAAAATCATTACAAACCATGTCTTCATATATATCAATGGTGCATATAAATATATGTGATGATTATGTATATATATATTTATACATGTCCTTATTTTGATTTTGAAGGTAATGAATCCTTTGAGAAGTTGGCTTCCATGAGTTTGATGGCAAATATAACGGTGTATCTGCGGACCAACTATCAAATGGATGGAATACTTCTGGTTAATGTGGTCAGTATTTGGTCTGGCTCCTCCAATATTACAACATTAGCTGGTGCTTTCCTCTCTGATGCTTATCTGGGCAGGTTCTTCACTCTCCTCTTTGGCTCCATGGCCTCTTTTCTGGTATGTTAATATGATGCCTATCTCTGATATTGCTTTCTTCTTTTAACTATTCGGTATATATTGTTTTAATGTTAATTAGAACAAAACTTACCTTAAAAAATAACTCCAAACTTAAATCTCAAACCTTGAACTGAAACACAATGTAAGACTCAAAAGTTACTTTTGATCAGCATTTTCCCACCAACCAAACAGAGATTCAATTTATTTGTGCAGATAAATGCTTGTTCTTGGTTACTAGTGACAAACTCAAATACCATTTACTTTTTTTGGTAAATTAAAATGGAACCTATTATTATCCTTTCATTTGAGTGGCAAAAAGTATGCATCATTTCACCATTGAGATGTGTTTGTGTAAGTCATGAAAGTCAAACTTTAGTGACATGAATGAATGGTACGTGCAAGTCATGTGCATGCATCGCGTGCTCGCATGACTTGCATGCAGTGCAATGATGGAAGTAGTGCTCATTAAGAATTTATAGTCCAGAAAAGTTTGATTGTGACTCCAATTGTTAACTTTAGGTCATAGATGTTGTTACACCAATTGTTTTGAAAGTTTAAACTAACAAGAGTACGAGAGCAAAATTGTGAAAAAATGTAAATTTTGTACCTAACAAACGGGGGGAAAGATACTTGAATTCTAAGAGTTTCAGAACTAGAGCTCTGTCACTAGTTGATCTAAAAGTCTTTTAAGTTGTTAAAAAATGGCCACCAATACATATCAAACTAACAGATATGAACAAAACAATTTGCTTTCTTTAACAGGGCATGGGAATGGTGGCCCTGACTGCAGGCATACCTCAACTTAGACCCCCTGCCTGCCATGAGGAGTTCAATTGCAGCCAGCCTCATAAATGGCAGCTTGCCTTCCTTTTCGTGGGTCTTGGACTACTAGCAATTGGTTCAGGGGGCATTCGACCCTGCAACATTGCCTTTGGTGCTGATCAATTTGATACCACGACAGAAAAGGGAAGATCACAACTCAAGAGTTTCTTCAATTGGTGGTACTTCTCATTCACCGTAGCTCTCTTGATAGCTCTCACCATTGTCGTCTACATTCAGACCAATGTCAGCTGGGTTCTGGGCTTTGCCATTCCAACTGGCTGCTTTGCTCTCTCCATCTTCATTTTCTTGCTCGGCCGCCATGTTTACATTTATGTAAGACCCCAAGGATCAGTCCTTGCGGACATGTTCAAGGTGATCAATGCTGCTTATAGGAAGCGAAAGATCACCCTCGGGCCATCTTCTGAGCAATCCTTTTATGATCCTCCCGCAATTGAATCAGAGCCACAATTGCCAACGCTTGCTCGGACAGATAGGTTTAAGTGCCTTGAGAAGTCTGCTATCATTCTCAATCCAAGTGAACTGAATGCTGACGGAATTTCTCAGAACAGTTGGAGGCTATGCAACTTGCAGCAAGTGGAAAGACTGAAATGCTTAGTTGGAATTGTGCCTGTTTGGTTCACAGGAATTACTTGTTTCATCGTCATGGACCAAATGAGCACATTTGGGATCCTCCAAGCTATCCAATTGAACACATCAATTGGCAACTTCAAAATCCCACCTGGGTGGATGGGACTCACATCAATGATCTCACTTGCAATATGGATTTTTGTCTATGAATGCATATACGTCCCCAATGCGCAGAAAATCCTGAAAAAAGAAGATGTAAGATTGTCAACAAAGCAAAAAATCAGAATAGGCATTGTCATGTCAATTCTTTGTATGTTGGTGGCTGGATTTGTGGAGAGAAAGCGTCGCGAATCCGCTTTACAAGAAGGCACATTTGCTTCACCCATCAGTGTTGCAATGCTCTTGCCTCAGTTTGTGTTATCTGGTATGACAGAAGCATTTGCTGCAATTTCAATTATGGAGTTCTTCAACAACCAGGTGCCAGAGAGCATGAGGAGTGTTGCAGGTTCTTTCTTCTTTCTCACCTTATCCATGGGAAGCTACTGCAACTCTGTTCTTGTTACTTTGGTTCACAGCTTAAGTGGGATGGGTGGCAAAACTCCATGGTTGGGTGGTCATGACCTTAATACCAACAGGCTGGACTACTTCTATTTCATTAATGCAGCTCTGGGGTTTATAAACTTCATTTACTACAATTTCTTTGCTTGTCATTATGTGTTTAGTGCCATTGATAAGGGTGAAGAAGAGAGGCGTTGTTACATAGCTTAGCTCATTCCATTCCAATTCTACAGGAATTCTATATGTCACAATTTCCCTCTTTTGGAATGTCTGTACCAGAATGTATCATCAGGTACATATGGCTTTTTACACTTAATCTTTAAAACTTTATTTTCTCTATTGGAAAAGGATGTGAGTACATATCAGTGGGTTGGAGAGCCCGGGAAGGACATCTATTTGATTGAACTGTTATTAGATTTAAGAGTTGCGTAAAAGTGCTAATTAGGTTAAATATTGAGTGTTTAGATAAGTGGTTATGATGTTAAAAATGATATTTGTGTTTTTAGATAAGCTGTTAATATGTACTTAAAAAGAATGAAATGTCTTTATTACCTTTTGACATTAGATTGTGTATATTCATGTATTATATTAATATAAATTGTAAAAATGTAAATAAATGTTCATCCACTAAAGATAAAATAAAAAATAAATCATTAAATATATTTTATATAATATCCATAAACATATAATTAAATAAATTAAATTTTAATAAAGTGTATAATTATTTTTAATTGTATAGGTGGGAGATAAACGAAATTTGTAGAAAAGAGTAAAGATTTATTGGTAAAACAAACTCGGGATATAATGAGAAATAATGGAAAAGATGAAGGCAAAATAAACTTTAGAACAATATATGACATAACTGTAATAATTGAAAAATAAAAAGTAAAATTGGAAAGACAAAAAAAATCCAAACTGTGGTTGTGGGAAAGTTAGGGAGACCAACTTAATCTATTATGTAGGTTTTGAAGGTTGATCAACCATTAATCAAGGTTTAAATTTTTTATCCAAATGAAACACTTATCTATTTAAGTACGATTGAGAACATGAGGACGTGGTTGAGTGGACAGAAGACAGCAATTAAAGGAATTGCTTCTTCTTGAAATCGTCAGATCGAAATCTAACGGATACCATTTTTTTTTGGGGTCAGTCTATACAGGGTACTGTTCTGACTTTAATCATACCCTCGCTAGTGGACAATGGAATTGATCTTCGAATTAGTCGGTCCAAAATATCATATACCAAAAAAGTGCAATTGGAGAATTCAAACCACAAAACTCTCAGCTAACCACCAAAACTAGCGGCCTCATAACACTGAGAAGGTGGTCTTGTACTGATAAAAGTTTCACAAAGGAAATTGATTATTCATGTGGTTATTATATGCTGAAGATTCAGATAAGTTGTTGATTGTTTTGATTTCTTGTGTTTTCTGTGTGGATTTGCAAGCAAAAAACTTCTTGTTTCAATGACTACTTTTTTTTCACTATAAATTCAGAACTTTTGTGTGGCTTTATGCCATCTTTGAGCTTTTTTTGTGACACAGTAAAAAAAACCCCGTAAACAATGAATACGAGTACCTCGATACCCAAAATTTGGAATCACCGAAATGAAGTCTTTATAAATTTTATTAGTGAACAAAAGTTACTGATATCTCTAACTAGTGACTTACAGTTCTATATATAGATATTGAAAGTCATAATCTTATTAGAATAGAGAAGATATACTAAGAAACTAAAACAATAAAGAAATAAAAAATTTATCAAAAATAACAAATTAGAGTTGAGCTCAAATTTGAAACTTGTTAATCCTAAAATAATTCTAAAATAAATATGTATGATTTGGCAAAAACAAATCTGTCCTACATCATATGCCCCAAATTGAAAATAACTTGACTCGGCATTGAACTCGATTGTAATTCAAAACCTAAAAAATTTCTCATTTTACAATTTTTATAAAGTTGTAATTTTAGACTCTTGCGTTAGAGTGAAGAGCAACTAAAAGCTGTGCTGTCTCAACGGGGATTAAAAACAGTGGTGAATCATCTTCACCAAGTTCAATCACACCAAGCATCATAAAAATGGTGTAAAGTGTAAACTAACATAAAAACATCTATCAGAATTGGGAGCTATCTATGCAATTTGGTTTATATAACTCCATTTTCTCACTTTTCTTGTTCAGTTTCTGTACCAATGTATTTCTACTCTTCTGCTTGCTCTGCCCAGCAAGCTTTTGCTTTCTGTTTTTGTTGGCCCCCATTGATACACAATCAAAGTGCGGGTTCATTCATGCATTCATGATACTATTTAAATTTCTATTCCTTTTTTTTTTTTAGTGGAGACGGGTCCATCAAGGTTGAGTTTTGTACAACTGCAATAGACATGATCCAAGCTCCATCTAAGAATTTTTTTTTTTTTTAAAAAATAATGTTTGAATTAAGCAACTGAGGAGAATTAAGCAGTTATTGTAAAAGTATTACTTGAATTAAGTAATCTGAGTACTTGATTGAACTATTAAAAAGTGCTTAGTAGATATCAAATATAGACATTTATTAAACTTCGTAATGAACTTGACCAGTTTAACTGGAAAAAATTGCGTTACTCAAATCGTTGTTTAGTATGAAAGTTATAGTCAATAAGTGTGATTTGAATTCCATCCAAATAGTTTCAAAATTAATAAAGTGTAGTTGAATCCCAAAAGTTGCGCAACCTAAATCGCAGTTTCGTATAAAAGTTGTAGTTAATGTGTGATTTGAATTTCCATCCAAATAATCTCAAAATTAATAGTGTAGTTGAATCTCTCAAAATGCATTAAGTTGTGACTAACCATTGATCCAAACAGATTTTAGTACATTTTTTTTTTCATTTAAGTAATGTTATATACATAACAATAGATTTTTTCATACAACAGATTTTTTCACCTTATTTTGTCACTATGAGACTTAAGGTGGTATGATTCATTATAACAAATGCACATGTGTCCATCATCTTGGGTAAATGGGATTAAAATATGGAATGCCTATTGACACTCCTCAAAGAACCTCCTACACTCCAAGTCATTAGTGATTTTTCGAGTACAAGAGACCATGTTAATCTTTTTTGGAGTGTCAATAACGCTCTCCCTAAAATATATGTTATATTTAATATTTTTATTTGAATAATGCTATACAAAATCGATTCTTATGAATTGAGCAATGATATATTTTTTAAATTTTTATCACAAATAATATCGCAGTGTATTATTGTGTGACATTAATTAAATAATTTAATGCATTACTTTTTTTATGAATCATTAAGGAAGGTATCATGGATCAGTTTACACGTACCAAATTAAGTTCTTATTTTTGTGACAGTCAGTCTCATCCTTTAAAATCTAGGTGTCCAACAATCAATACAAAAAGAATTCGAACTCGAGACGCTTAGAATTTTATTCTCAACATCTACTCTGCTCAACCATACCTCTAAGTTATAATTTATTACATTACTAATATTACAATTTTACATTACGAAATAGATATTTAAAAAACATCACACTTTTCCCCACAGCAGATGCTACTTTCCATGCATTGAACGCTAGTTAGGACTTTCTTTCCAAACCAAAAGGTCAAACAAAGTCCAACTAATCTGTAAAATGATTGACTTTATGCATACCATTTGACTGTTTGAAGTTTCCATTTGGGTTTTATAGAGCATTGTATGGAATATGGACAAAACCATGTGTGTGAATGAGAGGAAATGAGCATTGACACCCGTTATCTTCCTTCAAATTATCTACCAGTCTCTACGGTACAATTATTGTGGCCAGCCTAAAGAACATGGCTGGTCGACCCATGTGAAAACAAGAATGAAGCACACGGCGTGAGACTCATTGATATTGACAAATGAAAAGTTCACTCAATTTTATTAGGTATCTTTTAATTTTATTTTTTAAATTATATATCTTTTAATCTTGTTTATCAAAACTTTTTTAACTATTATCTGATACATGAATAAGATCAGTTCAGGATAATTTGAAACTTAAAATCAAAAATTCTAAATACACTATAACAATGATAATTTTACCGACGCTTCTAAGTGTCGCAAATTAATTTTAGCAATTGCATAAAAGGCGTTCGCTATAGTATGGTTAATAGTTCAATGGGTGAAGAGATTTTGTGACCGTTTTTTCGAATGTTGCCAATAATACCAAATAGTGACGTTTTTGGCATCTCTAATACTTGACCACTATTTTAGTAAAGGTGTTTCATTAGAAATTGAAAAAATGTCGCTAAAGATGTCTTATTTACTGCACCTCAGTGACGTCGCTAATAATACCATATTTGCAACGCCTTAAAACGTCGCTAATAAATTTAGTCTAAACAGTAGACATTGGTGACACGACAATCTCGTTACTAATAATTTAGCATGGGTGATGTCTTAAACATCGGGAATATGACGCTAGGCTAGCATATCTAATGACTTAAAACTCTAATAAATATGTTTTATAAATATTTCAATGTTTTATATATATATATATATATATATATATATATAATAGGAAAAGATATCAATTAGGCAATACAAAATAACTACTTAAGTCTTTTTTAATGTAACATAATAGTAACAAAATAATTAAAAATTCAAAATAAGACTCTATTGGACTTTTATGAATTCTAAATTTTTAGTTTGAATTATATTATAAATATATAAAATTTGAAGTCTTTTTATAAGTGGGACCTAGAATCATTATTTTATTAGATTTACGATAGAGCCTGCCTAAAATATTGTAATTCCTTTTAAAGAGTTAATTATTTAACCCACTGATGTTTACATGACAAACAATAATTGAAAAATCTAAATGGTTTGTTATGATGACTCTAAAAGGTGCTGTTCACATTAATTTTTGATCAAGTGTGATAAGAGACAGAACTATGGAAAGTAAGAATTCTAAGTTCAAACATAGAATAGTTTAAAGCATTGGGACTTGGTAACCAAAATGTCAACTATTACCACCCACAGATTGCAATTAGATGGGCCCAAACAAGGTTATGGTTAAAGAAGGGAGCAAGAAACAATGGCCGGTTAGCAAGTTACATGTGTCATTAGATTCATGTCCCACCCCCAGATTTTGAAACTTTAACAATAATAATAATCCTTTCATCTACTTGATTATTACTGCAATTTTTTTTTCCTAAATTATACTAACATTCTTTTTGTTAGGTCATTTTTATTAAGTACTTCAACTTTTACTCAAATTTAAGTAAAATCTTTATTTTAGTTTGATATTCTCTAACAGTCACTTAATTGTTTCTCAAAATCTTTTTTAAAAATTCCTGTATTATTTCAAAAAAACTCGCATCATGTCGCAAAAATTTTAAATTTTCTTTAAACAGTGATTTCACTTTATGAATAATGTTGCATTGATTTGGGTTTGAATTTGAGTAAAAATAAATTTGGCATACACTTGAGTCTATGTAAAAGATTTTTTTAGAGTTTTCACTCAAATTTAAATTTAAGCCCGAGTTTGGTTCGCTGCTTGAAAATGTTTTTATATTGATAATATATAGATTCTTTTTCTATACAAAATTTATTATTAACCTTATAGTTTCAACTAAATTTGTTTATATGACTAAAATACATTTTCATATTATATTGACAAAATAGGTTAGTGTAATATAAAAAATTCTAACAATTACGATTGAAAAGTTAGTGTAATATCAAAAATCACATGAGATAATTTTGTAATTGTAAGGAGGTTAATATAATTATCCCAAATAAAACCTATTTGAGACAATTTTTACACTCAATTTTTTTTATTATGATTACAAAAAGTTGTCCCAAAATAGATGCTTAACCGTTTCATTATGCTTTAAAATAGTTTTTTGTGTTGGGAAATTTTTTCCATTCATACAAAAATACATGGAGACAAGCAAATCAAATAAACAATCCAAACACAATTAAAAGACAATGTCACATCTTCTTCCTTGAATTTCTGAGTTATTTGCATTTGTGGTCCATGATTCATCGCTGCCAATCAATGGAATTAGACTATTGTATGGGCCGACATTAGTTGACTTGATAAGGTTGGCTTTCTGTCCTTTACTTTTCCCAACGCTGGAACTTGTCTGAGTCCTGTCGAAGCCAATAGATCAAGCAAAGTTCCAATTTGCTACAATTATTGAAACTCCCATCGCTACCTTAAAAGTTATTGGATTGTTTCATATCATCCATTTTTAATTTTTTTATTCTATCTATATAGTAAGTTGTCTCTCTCCTTAATACTTGAGTTTTAAGGAATTGAATGGATTGTGCCTCTAATTTTAATATAGTATCAGAGTCAGGTCAAAGCCTAACTTTGAGTTAGAGAAGTCGAAGCGCACTCACCTGACCTCCTTCCGTTTATATAGCAGGGTGTCCTACGCCTCCAACTTCAATAAAAGTTTCTAGTAAATTTGGTTTCTCAATACAATGTGCTTAGTGTTATTAATTAGTAGATTGTAATATTAGAAAGTTAAATATATATAAAAGAGTACAAGTTTTACTGAGTAACTTATGGGAAAGAGAGTAGGGTAGGAATGGTATTATTTCCCAACACGCATGAGCAGGCTCTTGACACTTGAACACGTGGCACGTGCTCGTATGATCAAATCAGACGATCATTTTTGAATGTCCATATCAAGTGAGAAACAGTAATGGATAAAAAAAAATAGGAACTAACTACATTTTTAATGAAAGACACCACTACTTAAATTAAAAGAGTCTGATTATTGTCAACAATATGACTATTGAAAGAAGTGTCTTTTGCTAAAGACTTGTGTACGTTCGGAATTTTATCTATAAGATTAATATTTTCTGCTAATTCAAGATTAATTAATTTTCTCATTTTTTTTCTCTCTCTTTGCTTATGTTAAGTCTAAGTATTTAATACCGCTCGGAAATGTGGTTGAACTGTAAAGACGTTGAGAATAAAATTTAAGTGTTTAGAATTCGAGTTTTTTCTGTGTCGATCGTTGATAATTAGAACTTAAAAAATAAATCTACCTGGTATGAAAAAAGAGATTTAATCTAAAGTACATAAACTGACTCAAAATACTCTACCGATTCATATAAAAAAAAAAAAAAAGTGTAAGTATTCAATGAAAACTTCTTAAGATTTTGTTTTATATTTCATTGTGCTGGCATAACATATGTTGACCAAAGAGACGTCAAACACTTTCTCTTTGTTCATGTCTTATCTCCCTTCAATTAAATCATATTGCTAGAGCCAATTGCCAAATTCAACAATCATGTGGCCTTCTTCAAGGAAAGTGACTGTCTAGTCATAGTCCACAAATGTGAAAACAAAGAATATATATGAAGCAACATGGTGTGTTACCAAACGCGTTGATGTATTAGGTATTAACGCGTGAAAAAAAGTGGGGCTTTTAAGATTGCTTTTCAAACCCCCAGAAAGCTCCAGTTGCTTTAACGTAAAAAAACCATGCACATTTTACATGTAGCTTTTTGACCTAGGATAAATATGGTTTGTCTGTCCAAACTAAGAACGATAACGGACCAAGTTTAAGGTAGGAGATTTTTTTCTAATTTCCTCTTACGGAAAAAAGTTTGTACAAATCTAATGACAAAGTTTTTCTATTAGATTGATTATTTCCCGTTATAGATATTAATATTAGTTATATCTATTCTTTCATGTTCTTATTTTGCATTATTTCTTGATTTGTTATGTAGAATATAATAATGGCTTTTGATTATCACTACATTCCTACTATAAGGTTATGTTTGGTACACAGAAATTAAACGAAATAAGAAATTAAATGAAAATGACATAAAATATAATAAAAATTTCTCATATAAGTCAAAAGAATACTTGAAATGATTTTTAATAAAATACTCATTTTATAGAATAAGTATTCCTAATCATACCAAAAAAGAATAATAAATAAAAAAGTTAAATATACATTTCTGAAACACTCATTTTACTGTACCAAACATAACGTAAGTATAAGAATGACAAAATGTGATGTCTCATCAAATCCACGTTTCATCTGTTCATAATGAGACAAACTCGACGCGAGTTTGGGGTGGTACCAAACACGTTATGGAAAAAAGTGGTGCCTTTAAGATTGATTTTCAAAGCGCAGAAAGCTCCATCTGCTTTAACCTCAAAAGCATGCACATTTTATAGGTTACTTCTTGATTTGTTATGCAGAATAAAACAGTGACTCTTCATAAGCATTATATCACTACTTGTAAGTGATGGAGAGGGAACTCTTTGTTTTCTTCCACCGTCTTTCAAACTCTTCATCTTTCAAAGCCAACTACCAATGTTTATTGTTGATAGGAGCCTTACAAAGAAAGATAAAATGTTTTAAAACAATTAACTCCAACTACCAATTTTAAATTTTGATTTGTATAAAATTAGGGTTTGAAAATCAGTCTCTCCAAAATGTGAATAAAACTGTTTACCATTGTACTCCACGGATCCTTGTATACCTTTTTTTTTTTAATTTCACTTACATGTATTACAAACTTTCAACATTCAAGAATATGAAAGAATTCGGGATCAATTTCTCATTTAAGATGACAAAATCTTCTCGTTTAACAAGCAAGGCTCAGACTTGAAACTCACTTAGGTATAATTTTTTTCCTCCCCATCGTTGTACTCAAAAAAAAAATATATATATATATATATATATATATTAAAAAATTCTAATTACCACTTATATAAAAGTTACTTTTATCCGAATCTTAGGACACACAAGCTCAACTTAGCCCAGAAAAGTTACTCTTATACGAATCTTAGGACACACAAGCTCAACTTAGCCCGGGACTAGAAAAGACATTAATTTCATGTCTTTTTTAAAAGTATGTAACTTAAACTCATAATCTTCTTTTAAAAAAAGTCATTAGTGATCAACTGCACTGATCTCGGTTAACAGATAAGTCTTTTTCTTAGCAAAATTAGGACCATGTGCTCTGGTGGTTATGTTATTAATTAAACTTTAGGATTTTTTCAAAAAGCATAAAATAATTTGATTTCCATGTAGTTCCAAAATTATATGCAATCCCAAAAAAAGAAAAATATCTGGTACGATATTGTTGAAAAAAAAAAACAAGGAAGAGGCGTGACCAACTTGTGGAGGTAGTTTTGAGATAACAAGTGCTATTAAATTTTTTATTTATTAGGTGAAATGCACCTGAGTGTTTCCAGAAAAAAAGTTCAACTGATGGAGAAAAGAAAAAAAATCTTTCCTGGTTTACTTTTGTTCCCTACCTTCTGAAACTTCTTTGTCCTCGTCTAATTTGTTTTAGGACATTTGAACCATTCGTGATGAAGATCTTTCTGTGTGCCTAAGAAGTTTTTAGATCAACTGGCTTTATGAATCAGACCAATCACTCTGTATTATGTGGATTAATTATCCAATATTTAAGAGAGAAAAGTCTTTCTTTTAGCTTGACTAGGGTGCCATTCCCTTAATTTAGTAATGAATGCGGTTCACTGAAAATTTTCTCATTGATATGGTGGTCCACCATGAACTCAAAAGGTCATACTTCCAGACAAAATGCTATAACTGTAAATTAAAGTGTGTATGCACAGCTCACTAGAGAGAGAGAGAGAGAGAGAGAGAGAGAGAGATGGTTAGGTGTTCCAATTTGAAAAGAAGAGGAGAAATGCATGATTGGTTAGTGAGCATATGAAATTCATGAGAATTTACAAAAAAAATAAGAAAAATATTCATTGGTACAGGGATCTGAACCTTTGGACTAAATTTATTTAGCTGTCATCTCCACTTTGTCCTATAAATTATATATCAGTGAACCTTGCAAGAGAGAGAGAGGGAGAGAGACCATGGAGACGAATGGCAAAGAAACCATGGAGAAGAATGGCAAAGAAACCATGGAGAAGAATGAGAAAGAGATGACAACTGAATCAACTGATGAGCCAGAGATTAACTACAGAGGAGTGAAGGCTATGCCCTTCATTATAGGTGTGATAGAATGCTAGTTTCCTGGTTCATAAACATATCTGTTAAAACTCTATTTTCTTTTAAATAAATTTCATTAATTCTCTGCGATCTGTCTGCTAAAATTTCAGGAAATGAGACCTTTGAGAAGCTTGGAGCCATTGGCACCCTATCCAACCTCCTGGTATATCTCACTACAGTCTTCAACATGGATAACATCACAGCTACAACTTTCATCAATGTCTTCAATGGCACCACCAACTTTGCAACCTTGCTAGGAGCTTTCCTCTCCGACGCCTACTTTGGTCGCTATAAGACGCTGGGATTCGCTTCCATCGCCTCTTTTATGGTACTTATGCAGCTACACACTATATCTCATACTCGAATCATAGACATGTGAAGTTGGCATTTAAATTGATCTGAGTTTCATCCACATGAACTTGGCTAGAGTGACTGTTGCTCATGGTTAAGATCAATGAAGTGAAATAAAATCTATTTTTTTTCTTATTTTCTGTCCATTTCTCCATGAAGGGGTTGCTTGTAATAACACTAACAGCAGCAGTGAAGAAGCTGCATCCTCCCCACTGCGGATCAGAAGATAGTAGCAGTTGCATTGGGGCAAAAGCATGGCAACTGGCATTTTTACTATGTGGATTTGGACTAATGGTAGTAGGAGCCGGGGGCATCCGACCGTGTAACTTGGCCTTTGGAGCTGATCAATTCAATCCCAACACTGAATCTGGAAAGAGGGGAATCAATAGCTTCTTCAATTGGTACTTCTTCACCTTAACTTTTGCTCAGATGGTATCGGTGACACTCGTCGTCTATGTGCAATCTGATGTGAGCTGGGGAATAGGGTTGGCAATTCCTACAATTTTCATGTTAATATCCTGTGCACTCTTCTTCATGGGTACAAAAATATATGTGAAAGTGAAGCCAGAGGGTAGTCCCATGACAAGTATTGTGCAGGTCATAGTAGTTGCAGTTAAGAAGAGGCGATTAAAGCCACCGGCACAACCATGGCTCTCCCTCTTCAATTATGTTCCCTCTAAGACTATCAATTCCAAGCTCCCTTACACAGATCAATTCAGGTAACAAACCCTAATGTTTGGCATTTATTTCTTTGAACAATTGTTGACAGTTACTAATTAATGTGAATCACTTGATTGTATGCTATGCTTTGTATAATTAATGTATATATGTAGAAACATAACATAGAAACTAATCAAAAAGGGGATGTTAGCAGATTCCTTGACAAAGCAGCTATCATAAAAGTGGAAGACCAAATCAAGCCAGATGGATCAGCAGCCAATCCATGGGGACTTTGCAGCCTGCAGCAAGTGGAAGAAGTGAAATGTGTGTTCAGGGTGATACCCATATGGGCTGCAGCCATTGTGTACTATGTTGCTATAGTCCAACAGCATACATTTGCAGTCTTCCAAGCACTTCAATCCAACAGACACCTGGGTAACAACAAGTTTGAAATCCCAGCTGCATCTTACACAGTATTCTCCATGCTGAGCCTCACTCTCTGGTTACCTATCTATGACCGAATCGTAGTCCCATCTCTCCAGAAGCTCACAGGGAAAGAAGGTGGCATCACAATCCTCCAAAGAATGGGCATCGGCGTAGCCCTCTCCGCACTCACATCATTTGTATCTGCATTAGTCGAAGAGCACAGGAGAAATTTGGCTCTCACTAAGCCAATGCTCGGCCTTTTATCACGCCATGGTGCTGTTTCATCCATGTCAGCGCTATGGTTGATTCCTCAGTTCACACTAGCTGGACTTGCAGAGGCATTTACTGCAGTTGGCCAAGTTGAATTCTACTACAAGCAATTCCCAGAGAATATGAGAAGCATTGCAGGGGTCCTTGCTCTACTGTGGCATGGCAACATCAAGCTATTTGAGTAGTTTCTTGGTGTCAATAGTTCACCGGACAACAGAAGGGGCCACAACCGGAAATTGGTTGCCGGAAGATCTTAACAAAGGAAGATTGGATTATTTCTATTTTCTGGTGGCTGCTCTGGGGGTATTGAATTTGGGGTACTTTTTAGTATGTGCTAGGTGGTATAGGTACAAAGGAGCTGAAGGCAATACTGTTACACTAGAACTGGAGGAAAAGAAACTTGATAAAGCCCTTGTTTGATAATCTTAGAATCAGAACTCAAAATTTACGGAAGGTTATATATATATATATATACTTCTCATCTAGGCTTTCCTTCTTATAAGAGAAACTTTGATGTTGCATATAGGCAAAAACATATAGAATGAGTCTTCATGTTCTGTTACTCCTAATTGTTGGCAAGTCAGTTTACACAGCTAAAGCAAGGTGTCTCAAATGGAAGGCTGTAAAATGAACCAAATCAATTATTTATACTCTCATTTGAGATTAACTCTCAAGAGTCAACCTTCATCTCATTTTGAAACTCACTTGACCTCTCAAGAAGCTTGCTTGAGATCGGTTTGCGAAATAAATGGGTCAAACTTGATCATATTTTGAAATTTGTTAATTTTTCGAATCAAGCTTGAGCAATCCACTAAGTCAATTGATTAACAACCCTACCAAAACAAGATGATAAATAAGGTTTTAACTGTCTCGAATACTTGCCCATTTTTATCATTACTCCTGTGATGTTGTAGAGTTGTAGTGGGTTCATAACCTCTTAATTCTTCGCCGAACAAACATAAGAGGAATTTTTTTTTCTCTTTTTGATGACCATAAACCGACCTCACCAACCGCAACCTTCAATCACGTGGCCGAACCATAAACCAAAGCTCCCTTCCATGGCTAGGGCAATTTCGTACAAGTTTTTGCTTGTGGGAGGGTACTCCAAAGGGAGCTCATGGAGTATTGAACCAGGACCTCGCACTTTTTGAACACTTATTCCTTTCTGGTGCTCCATCTGAACTAGGTGGAATGTTGTCTAACCAAAATTCATTTTAAGAGTGGATTGTTCAAAAACAAAACATGGGTGGAGTGCTGCTTTATTAATATTCATCTTATGAGTTTGAGTCACTGAAAACCGATCTTCTCATAGGATTTTCTGCCTGGGATTCATCCTCACACACAAAGATCTAAAATTAAATAAAGAATTAGCAAACAGAACAATTATGAAACTAAATATGTAATCACACAAGGTTAGCTTGGATGAAAAGGACAATCTCAAGGGTTACTATCTTGAAGTTGCAAGTTCTGAGTCCCCTCCTCAAGTGGTTTTCAATAACCCTGATCAAATGGGTTTGTCAATGTTTTCTTAACCCTAGAATAAATCTCCAAATAGTTAGACTCTTTACACATCATATCAATTCTTTCCAATAAACTTCATCTCCTGAAGTTCCCTAATGATCTTCTCCAAACTATTTCTGTATAACATATTTCCAAAATTTCCTGGATTGCATTTCTTGATTCCATTTCCCAAATCATCCCCATTTCTTTGATAAAACCCAATTCTTCCATTACACCCTATATATCACATTGACAGCTCCAAATGCAGCAAGAAACACAAAGGGCTATAAAATTGGTATCACAGCCAACTATATTGAGAGGCAATCCAGAGACATGCTAGCAAATGCCCATAGAGAACATTGTCAAACACTAACCACAGAACCAGACCCAAGTCCCAGTAATTATTTTAACTTGGAGTTTATAAAATTATTTATAGATTATTAAAAATTTTGGAAGCTCGAATTTCATGATTGTGTTCAAATGGATATCATAGTATAAATAATTTTATTGCATGTTATACTATAATTGGGCAATTTTTTTTGCATTCTTCAGATCATGGACCGGGTTGGCATTGTTCTTTTGCTCAACTCAATTCTACAAAATCTTATCCCAATTATTTAGAGTCGATTACATAACTCCTGTATTGTCATTTTGTCTCCCTTCTTTTTTCAAATTTGAGACCGATTGTGTAATGATACGACACTAAGTACGACACAATTCATTATTGTTCTGCTGTGTTAATTAAATAGAAAAGGTCATGTATTGAAAGGGCCATAAATGCCATTCCTTCCATGATCTGAGAATACGGACGAGACAGAACCAGATGCTTAGAAGCAACTAGCTTCTCTGCTTTAGTGGAACCAATGTACAGATTTTTGGCTTAAAATGTACAGCTGACAGAAACTCTAGGAGATTTACAAGCACAAACAAACATCTCAAGCAAGTAAACACAACCAAGTAGTGTTTCTCACACACTTTCAACGACATTATTTATTATCTCAACAAGGAAAGAGACAAAAACAGGGCAAAACTCGCTGATTTAAAAACAGTACATTCAGACATAGCAAGTGCTTTCTTCCCAATTTGGGCATTGCAGGGATGTGAGCCAAGACATGACAAAAACCCACAAAAATGAATCATAGCCGGGAAAAAAAAGGGAAGAAAAAAGGTACCCAATGAGTTGAAAATGGAAAGCATATTCACAATAATTGAAATCGTTGTTTCAAAGGTAACTCACAATTACATGATGTTTATGTCTTTACTCTCAGAACAAACAAATTGCATCTCTCAAACTATCTCTTCAGACCGTGTATGCTTGCTGAATTGTGTCTATGTCAAGACCCTTCAATCTCACCACTGATTCTACATGACCTTTCAGAGTGGTTAGTTCTCTGAACCTGCAACAAGCCATGAAAACGAAACAAATAAGGAAAATACGTTTGTGGTTTATATCTGCCAACAAAACCTAAATTGGCGTAAAAGATGCATATTATATATTGAAAGTGGTGTAAATAAGGACGAACAAACCAAATCCTCTAGCAAACTATAATAACACATATCTAATAAATTTGGTTCACCAGAGAGTCCAAATTTATGACCTCATTGATAAAGCAAAAAAGGAATGAAACCAATTGAACATTTTTTACTCCATATGCAATGCTGTACTAATATCATGGAAAAGGGATGGAAAATCCGATTTAGTTCCCTCATCAAACCTAAACAAATGACTGCTAAGATTAGTAAGCACCTTGCAATTTCAGCTCTCCTTTTGGCTTCCTCGGCCATCTGATTAAGCTCTGTGAAACTGGTTCGGTCATTAAACATCTTCGCATCTGGTATTTGTAGGCCATGAAGGGTTCTTTGAGCATGAGCCCATTTAAGTTCACGTTGCTCCTTTCCAAAATCCTTTTGCCTAGTGAAGGCAATCTGCAAAATAAAGAAATTTACTAGAACGAAAAGATTAACTAAAACAATTTACCAACAAGAAACCCAATCAGACATGTAACTCCTGCAAATCAGTGCCACTCATACCCTTTGCTCAAGAACAAGATCCCAGGCCCTCCCACTGAGAGCATAGCGGGTAAAGAACTTTATGATATCAAGCGGGATGTAGAAAATGACATTATAAAGCCAAATCACGCCAGCCCAACCCCATCCAATTCCTTCAATTGCAGCAAAGCCCCAATTTGCATAAACCGCAATCAAGGTAGCAATCTGCTTGCAATGAAAGATAATCCAAGGATTATTCTTTATCACTCAAAAGGAACTTGAAATAAAATGAATGACAATTAACTGACCAATTGAGCAACCACAAAAGCCACCACAAGCAACAAGCCAGGACGTTCTTTATAGGACCAACTTCGAGATCGTGTAACAAATATGAGAGCCTGACTGATAGTGCTCACTTGAAGGTACACAGCTGAAGCAAGCTTTTTAAAGTCATCATGAGCCGTTTTCTCAAGAGTTGATACCCCAAATACTCGCTGGGAAATTACCAGAAGAGCACATCAACTAAAAAGTAATTCATCAAAAACACTGAACAAATAAAGTAAAGCATAAGCAATTTAGGATAATAACACAAGCAAGCAAAGAGAAAACACGAGCAACTCAGATCAGCAGTGTGGATTCCTTTTGCGCCCATCAATCAGTGTGAATCTAGTCTTAATAAGTATGTGCACAAAAAAAAAAAAAAAAAGGAGAAGAGGATAAAGGAAATGAACAAATCTATATGAACAAGTACCAGATAAAAGTTTTTACACTACTAATTCAGTGAAAACCAGGTCTTGCATGCACTTTCTCAATGTAAGAAGAAACGTGGATGATTTCAGTACAACCAAATTGACTACTAAATAAAATTTTACAAGTAGAAAATGAATTTCAGAAAGTTTGTAGTCAATTACATGCATCTTCCATGAACAATCACCATGAACCATTTTAATGAAGGCAGACCTGCTTACCGGGAAGAAGTTAGTTTTGTATGCCGCCCAAAAGAATATGACAGTCATCATTGCCAGATAACTACCAAGAACAACACCAGTTGTAAAAATCTCGGCCAGCTTCCAGCTGTCCGGCAGAGGAGATGGTTTCACCCTATCCTTTGATATTGTCATAATGGTACCTGACATGTCACAGATGGTAATGGGATACCCAGGAAAGTACCTAGTAAGTTGTCCAACAAAACCCAAAAAGAAGAGAAAGAAATGCTAATTTGATCATTAAATCGGCTCCTAATCACTAAAGGATTATAAGTTTGGATAAGTCTTGGTTGAGTTGAATTAAAATCGACACATTAATGATGACGCTACGGTGATAAAAGAGTGAACGGGATTTTAAGTAATAAGCGAATAGGAAAATGGGTAGACTATTCTAACTCATTCCAAGTCAAAGTTATTATTGTCCAATTTAATTGTTAATTCATCAATAATCAATGCCTCCATAATAAAAAATGGCTAACCCAGTGCACAAGGCTCCAGACACTGCGGAGCTTGGGAAGGATTAGATGTATGCAACCTTAACCCCCACAAGCAGAGAGCTTGTTTCTACATTACCTCCATAATCATAGAATCATTTCTTAAACAGTGTAAGAAACCAGATACATATCTCCAAGAAGGCATATGGGAGAGAGAGAGAGAGAGAGAGAGAGAGAGAGAGACGATCATTGAGTGGCATATTGAAATTTGAAAAAAGGGTTAGCACAATAGTGTCAGCATTCAAGGTTGTCTGGATGGTAGCAACATGTTCTGTGTGGCAAAGAAAGAACTAACCATCATTGAGGATTGCAATGATAAGCACCATAAAAGGTGGAAAGTCAAACTTCCATATCAGGGCCAGCAGCATGAAGCCAAGCTGTCACAATGAAAAATATGCAGAACAGGGTGAAAGATTTTCTATAGAACCCACTCCAAATCATTACATGTTAGTGATACATAAATAAGATAAGTACAAAAAGAACTTACCACAATACGGATTGTAATAGAAACAGCATAAATCTGCCAATAAGAAAAATTAATAAATTAATATAAATGTATGCATGACCACAATAAGGGCTCATATATATAACTATTTTCCCTGCCCACGTCCAAAAAAGAAAGAAGGGAACAACAATGGTTGAATAAAAGTTAACTGTTGACACTTAGTAGAAATAATCAAATCATAGGAATTCTACACCATCATCAGAAACAAGGGTTACCGTGTAATTTTTCATCCTTTGGAAGATTGCCCGACTAGTTAAAACTGCACTAATGATAACGCTAAGACCGGGTTCAGTAAGGACAATATCAGAAGCACTGCGAGCTGCATCAGTTGCATCAGCAACAGCAATCCCAATGTCAGCCTTCTTAAGGGCAGGAGCGTCATTAACTCCATCACCAGTCATTCCACAGATATGTTTCCGAGCTTGCAAGCGCTTTACTATCTCATATTTGTGCTCTGAACCAGCACCACAAAAAGCCAATTAATACAAGCAACAACCACTGAAAAGCTACAAGCCTCATAAAGCATACATCAAATCTACAGAGAGAGTATATAATATCATAAAAATAGCATACCGGGGAAAACACCAGCAAAGCCATCAGCTTTCTCTATGAGCTCATCAATTGGTAAAGCAGCAATAGACTCATCCTTGTTCTGTCCCAACAAAGCAGATGAAGGATACATGTTGGTTCCCATTCCCAGGCGCCGTCCAGTTTCCTTTCCTATTGCCAGTTGATCCCCTGATAGAAGTTTTTACATTCAGATATTGGTAAATAAAACTGATTACTAAAAATTGGTTGCACGAAATTATGACATGAGACCAGAAAACAGCTGACAAAATATGTAATCAATATGTAAGGGCAATTTCAAATAATCTGATTTACAATATTAAGAATCTTATCCACCAAATTCTGGTTCTTCACTTCGTTGCTCAAGGGAGGCATTTGTTTGCATGTATAATATAAAAGATAAGTAGCAGCTTTTATGCAATATACTGATTCCACGGTATTTTTCCCCCACTAATCTCATGTTGCAGCATATGGTGCTTATTTGGATGCAATATCAATTTCTCATGGATGTTTGTCATCTATTTTTACTTGGTTATTGAAGCTCATTCTTTTATTTCCCCGGAAGTACAATGGAACAATGCATTCATTTTGACAACACCATTCCTATTAGATTTCAGCATGCCAACTATTTGCACTAATTTAAACTCACAAAGTCATGGAATGGGAATGTAATTGAATCATTTCAAGTCATTATGCAACTTCAAAAGATTTTGAAAATAGAAACTAAAACTATAAGAACTTTCATTTAGAAGAGGACCAGAATTAGTTGGACACAAACCCTGTGCATCAATTAAATAACCAAGCCAAGTTTAATGGCAACAAAAATAAGCTAAAAAGATAGCATCAAAACCAAGGTTAATGCTACAAATATTGAAAAAGAGAGAATCAAACAAGGTAAACACTCAGATGTCGATTAACACTATAAATGAGTACTTTCATAATTCCCACACATTTTAGAAAACTCCAGTTGATCCACTACAAAATTTAAATGGAAGAGGTATATTGATAATGAACGCCGATATCAAGATCTGAAGTGGCAAAATATAAACATTCCTATAAGATTTGGCAAACTTTAGTATGTATATGTTGGTTCATTAAAAATAAAGTTAAAGCCTGTATTCCGGTGCAGTGCTTGGCATAAAGCAACCAAAGGGATAGTTCATTCTGTAAATCAATCTAGGCATGATAAATGAGCGGAAAAAAAAAAAAACACCCCATCTAAAGCCAGAATCAAAAAGATATCATCATCAGATTATGTTACAAGGGTTGGCACACATACAAAAGCATTTTATATTACTTTTGAACATTCCCAAGCATTGTTGCTATTGTGGTAATTAAGTCACTGCACTACTAGACATGAACACTTCTTAAAACTGCAGAACAGAATGCACCTGTAATCATCTTAACATTTACTCCTAGATTTAGCGCCCTCCTTATTGTCTCTGCACTGTCATGCCTGGGTGGGTCAAAAAGAGGCATGAGACCAATGAACTGCCATGGGCCTCCAGTACTCTCTTTCCTTCCTTCTGGAACTTCCTGCATTAAAAACAGAGGCTAAGCCAATCAAAAATTGCAAAATCAATAAAATAAAAGCAATTTCAGGTGTATACAACTTGTATGATAAAATCAGGGTCATAAATGGGGGAAACAGAAATCCAGTTACCTGGTAAGCTACTGCAAGTGATCGCAAACCTCGCTCTGCAAACTTATCAATCACAGCATGAACCCTGCGCTCTATGTCTGACTTATTGTGCGCAAGATTTAGAATCTAAAAGCCATATTGCAAACAGTACTTAGGATATATAGCTGACAAAAAAAAGTAGAGCCAAATACATAAAGCTAGCACGACTGATACCTGCTCTGGTGCACCTTTGCTGACCCTATGCATTTTACCTTCACTGTCAAAATAAGTCAATGCCGTTCGCTTATCAGTAGGGTTGAAGGGAAGGAAGTGAATCTCTTGAATACCAGCGCGCGCCTGTTGGTAGAGAGAATGACCAAAGGAAAAAAACAGCTTCAGTGGAAGTCAAAATTAAGAATATATATATAAAAATTAAAAAAAAATTCAGAGATCAATCAATTACCTCCTTTGGATCAGCCAGCATGCCAACAATAGCAGTATCTATTGCATCCTGGTTTTCTATTCGGGAGGCTCGAGCTGCCATCAGAACAACAGTGTCCCCGTCTACTCCTTTCGCAAAAACCTGGGAGGATAGATTCAGGCACACAGTTAGAACTAGAGCTACAATCTCTCATGGAAAGAGATGTGCCTATAATCAGCAGCAGTGGTACACCCTCACAGACCTCAATGAGATTCTTGTCAACAGTAAGCTTGTTCAATGTCAGGGTTCCAGTCTTGTCACTGCAAAGCACATCCATGCCTGCCATCTCTTCAATTGCTGTCATTCTCTTTGTAATAGCTCCCTGCAGTCATTGTTCCAATACTCCATCACACATACAGAACTACTCAAACCCAGTCAACCAAAACAACCCAGGGAATCTAGCCAACCTGCTGAGCTAAACGATGGGAACCAATGGCCATCGTTACTGATAGAACTGTGGGCATGGCAATTGGAATTCCTCCAATAAGAAGCACAAGAAGATTGTCAATTCCAGGGCGATACTTACGGTCTTGAATGGGGTACATCACAATGATCTCTATTATCATTCCCACGGCAATAGAGCAAATGCAAAAATTTCCAATTGCCGTCAAGACCTAATAGAATTGAGATAATAACAAAATGAAATTCAAATTCAAATTGAACAAAAAGTATAGCAATTTTAGAACAAAATGCATTACATATCTATTTCCTTGCCTTTTGAAAGTGGCCCACTTGGTTAGTACTATCAACTAGGTGAGCGGCCTTCCCAAAGAAGGTGTGAACACCAGTGGCAATGACCACAGCTTCAATCTCTCCTTGCTTGCAAGTAGAACCAGAGTAAACACCATCTCCAGGACCTTTTGTAACAGGAAGGGACTCGCCTGTTAGAGCAGACTGCAAATCCCAAATAAGAAAACTTAAGTAAAGAAGCAAAAACTTGACCAATCCAACATGAATATAGAAAGCAGAGGAATGTAATAACAAACCCACCTGGTCAATTTTCAATGGATCACCATCAAGAAGACGAGCATCTGCGGGAAGTATATCTCCAAGCTTTATACTAACTATGTCCCCGGGAACTAAAATAGCAGCATCTTCCTCACCCCACCTTCCATCTCGAAGAACCTTTATAACAATACAACCAAAACTGAGACACAACTTAAAACTAAAGGCATGTATGTTATCGAATTAAAACGGAACCATTCACTCACTTGTCCATAATTAAATCATCAGAATACAGAACAGAGAAAAATAAACTAAAGATCATTGAATGACAAGCAAATGACATGATTAAATCTAACACCTTGGCTTTAGGGGCGAGACGCGCCATGAGAGCAGCTGCGGCATTTCCCGCATTGTTTTCCTCGATAAAACTAATCGTAGAGTTAATGAAAAGCAAAGTAATGATACCGACAAAGTCTTGCCAATCAGGAGGCTTTCCCTGGGGAAAAAAATTAAAATGAATACTTCAATGGGATAGTTCAAAATATTCTCAGGAAATGAAACACCTTCAAAGAAAATTGTTGTATGAATCTAAAAGGAAAGTTCTTACTCCTCCGTTTGCAAGGGCAATCGCCATGATAGCAGCAGCTTCCATAACCCATGACAGAGGGTTCCACATAAACCCCAAAAACTTCAAGAATTTACTCTCCTGGAACAGAACCAGCAGATGAGATTTTGTGAAAACAAAACGGTTAACATCAGAATTACAGTTCAGAAGGGCTGAAACAATATCCTCCCCGTCCCCCGCTGGACAAATAGAAGCAGAGCGACAAGCAATGACAAGATATGGATTTGTGTCATAGTGGAAAAACATGGGTACGAATATTTCCAGACAAACCAGTTACAGGGAAACAAAAATGGATTTGGCCAAAGGATCTCCCGAATATTAGGTATCTTTCGTTAAACCAGGTCCAAAACTAAATGAAATGGGCGGAGTTTCAGAAATTGTAGCCAGAAAAGCGATTTCAATAGCATCCAATATATAAATAGAGAGAAAGCACAGAGACACACAACACAAATGATGAAATGTTGAGAAAACAAAAATGTTAAGAACAGAATTACAGTTCACAAAAAAGCAAAAGTTGAAAATGGAAAAGTCGATGTTTGAGGATAAACAATACCTTCTTCTCCTCAAGCTTGTTGTGCCCAAAAAGTTCTAATCTTTGTTGTGCAGCCTCAGTGGTCAGACCCTCCTTGCTACATCTCAGATTCTCAAAGACTTCCTCAATGGGTATGTTTTCCTGCAATCAAAGAGTTCAAATCCATGAACCCAAATGAAACAACCAAACAAATTCACAAATAACAATCAACAAAAGTGCTTATCAGCTTTCAGATCCATTACCAAATCCACAGTTTCCTTCAACACACCCTCCAGAACTTCGGACTTGTCCCCCATCTTCCTCTCTTTCACGCTCTAACCTCTATCTACATATAAAACTAATTATAGATCAGAACCCATCAAAGAACCACCATGAACACACCATGAACTTGGAATACACAACAACAAAAAGCAAAGACAACGCAGTAATAAAGAGTTGATTTTGAAGATCAATTTGGATTTAGAGACGAAAATGAGATCGACCCACCAACACCAAATCCAAAGGAAGTGGAACCGCTGAGAGAGTAGTAACAGTTACAGTCCATAAACTTTTTGTATATACCTTTTGATAAAATATTCAAAACCTACCAGGAAAAAAATATATAAATAAATATATATATATATATATATATATTCAAAACCTAGTTGAAAAATCTTTGAATGGTTCGATGATGAGATAAATAATTTTTTTTAATAATATTTTTTTACTGTAAAATATGTCACAAGCATGAAAGATTATCCCCTCAAGTCCACACTTTCTATTTAGTACCTGTACCTTGTGCTTTTAATACTAGTACCCATAAGTACTGTTTTGGTGGAAAAAATTAATTTAACAGATTTTTTTTGGAAAATTTATGATTTTTAATTAAAAATTTTATAAACTGATGCTGCACTTTTTGACTCGCAACACGTAAGGGCTCCGTGACCTGTAGAACACTCAGAAAGATGATCAGAGGACCACCGGATTGGCTCCGGCGGTAGCCGCTCCGATGCTTAAGTGAGTAAGGGAATTGAAAGACTGTATTGAAAGTCAAAGAATGAGCATGAAATCGATAGCGTACCTCTAGGGTTTAATATATAGGCCGAAGCTTTCCTAAGTTGATTAGGATTCGACGCCATGAATATAGGGATATGATCATCGGAGATTGCAGTTACCTTGTGGGCATTAAGTCGTGGATGGAGATAATCATAAATGGTAGTTTCCGTATTGGAGACTACTTCCTTATCCTCTGCCCGGAATCCGCTAAGGCGGAGATAATCATAAATGGTAGTTTCCGTGCTGGAGACTGTTACCCTATTCTCTGCTCGGAATCCGCTGAGGCGGTGACGAGATCTGAAGCTCTGGTCTGGACCCTGTGATCAGTTCTGGATATATTTGTTTGGTCACTTCCGACCTTATGTGATGATCTGGATGTCATAGGCTGAACGAGAATCATGCTAGCTGAACATAAATCGGACTGTGGTCATACGTGTCAAGTGTTGATTGGCCTGTCTTTTTATGGTATATCAGTTACTCCCCCCCCAAGTCCTAGTTTGATGTAAGTAACTAGGGCTAAGAGAGTTATGTGTCTCGCTTTTTCACCTTCCAAGACAATCGTTGGGGCGCCATTTATTGTGTAGTCGGCGATTAAGTCTTTTCAAGGTCACAATCATACTGGGCGGACAGTTGGTTTTCTCGAGATCATCATTGTTCTGAACCGTCATGGCGTTTGGGCTTGGTGGGTCCCTTCTGATATCGTGTTTATAAATACGGGATGAGATTTTTGAAATGACCTTTCCCTCGACATTTTTACTGTGCTAGAAGATTTCATCCGCCATTGTTGGTTCGTGCGATCTTGAAGAATACAGATCCCCTAAGTGAAAACAGGTTCGACTGATTTTTCCCCCTCTCTTGCTTCTTTCTTCTTGAGTTTGAGAATAATGTCTGTTCCTTCGGAATCTCGAATTGTGAATGAGGGAGTAGGAGACCATTCTGAGGCGGCTGGTCCGTCTGTTGTAGGAGATGTAGGTAACCCTGCTTCTGAAATTATTGAGGAGAGGCCTGTTGATCCTCTCCCTAGTCCAGGGGTTAGAATAGTCGATGCTTTCGAAGAGCCCCGAGACAGGGCCGGGGAGACCTCTGGTAGGTCTTCTCATAGAGAAGAGGGTGAGAGTGCCGTCACTCAAAGCCTCTTGGATGAATGGAGGGTGAAATTTGAATTTCCCCCCAATGTGACTTGCAGAGTTCCAGGACCCATGGACCGTCCCCAAGATGTTAAAGCCGGGGAGATTTGCGTTTTCCTTGCCTGGTTTGAAATGGGCTTAAGGCTTCCATTGCCGGATTTAGTCAGGCAATTCTTTTGCTGGTTCAAGCTCTGCCCTGCCGACCTGAATCTCAATAGCTGGCGGCATCTTCTAGGATTTATGGTGCTGGGGCATCTGAACAAAGTGGAGGTGTCTCTGGACTTGATCCGTAGCAATATGGATCTGAAGTTCAAGCAGGCAGAAGGCCTGTATTATATGTCCTTCGAGAAGGGGTTCCGACCCCTGTCTTCCGTTCCTACTTCCAACAAGACGTGGAAGAAGTGGTACTTCTTCGTTGGAGGAGGATGGGAGCATACGGACTTTCAGGCCGGAGAGATCTCGTCGTTTCCTTGTGTTACGGGCCATAGGGGTGAGACTTATTCTCTTGGGTTTGCTTTAGCTTTGCTTATATCCTCAGAACTGACAAACTTGGTATTTTTTCATTTCGTTTGTGCAGTCAAGAGTGCTCGGAAGAGGCCCAAGTTTACTAAGGCTCTGCAGGATCAGTACCGGGTTTTGCTTTCAACTTCTAACCGGGCTCATACTGTTATCGTCACTCCGGACCAAGTGATGGCCACCCGTAGCGCAGAGTTGAAGAGGAGGCTAGCCTCGAGGTGGGAAGTGCCGAAGCCTCAAGTGGTGGGGGAGTCTTCCTCCCCAGCTGAGCCTGATGCTCCTTTAGAAGTGAAGAGAAGGAGATTGATCTCTGGTTCCCCTGAGCCCTCCTCTGCCGAGGCTGAGGAAGCCGAGCCTGCCATTCCTGTATCGGCTGTTCCTCCTGGTCCGAGCAAGAGGTCTAGGAAGGGGAAAGCTCCTGCCGCTCCTTCTGAGCCATTTGTTGAGCCGGATTATCAAATTGCCAAGAAGGCATTTGATCGAATATGGGCTCAGGGCCCACATCGGTACAGAGGGGATGATCCCTCCAAACTGATGACTGAGATGATGACTCTCCAGATGAAGGTAACTTCTGAAGCCTTTCCTTGGCCTTTTGTTTGCTCATTTGTTTCGCTCTAATTTATCTGTCTTGCTTTATACAGAGCATGCATAGTTTAGCTGCTCTGATGGTGACCCCCATGGGCCTTGAGGAGGCCGAGAAGCTAAGGACAGAGGTGGACGAGATGAGACTGGAGCTCGGAACAGCCCGTTCCAAAATTCAATCTGCTGAAGAGAGTCTGGAGAGAGCTACCACCAGCCTTAAGGTGGCAGAGTCTGAGAGGGATATATTTGCTCGGACGGTTGAGAGGCTTGAGGCGGAGCTGGTTGGTCTCCGTAGTTCTATTGACCAGAGGGTTCAGGAGGCAGTTGGTCAAGCCAAAGCTGAGGCTGAGATGGAATTAAAAGAGGAAGTTGATCAGATGGGTGATGACCTGATCCTGCTCGGCTTTGAGAATTTCCGAACTAGATTCCAACTTCAGTTCCCGGATTTTGACGTGTCATCAATCGTTCCTCCTGAACCCACCTCATCTCGTCCTGATCCGGATAAGACTGCTGGGGCTCGTGCCCTTAATTTGGAAGAGGATGCAGGCCCCTCTGGGAAATCCTGAGGCTTTTATAGGCTTTTGCCCCCCCTTTTTTTTTTTTTTTTTTTTTTTTTTGATGTAGTGAATACATTTTCCCTTCTGATCAATAAGATTGACTTTTCTTCAGATTCTGCTTGTATTTTTCCTTCTTGTGAATTTTGTTGCAAGTGCGGCTGCTCTGAACCCTTTGTATGCTAGATCAAATAGTTGCTTTCTTAATCTTCAATACTTGTCATGGAATAGTGAATATAGATCTGCCTTATTAAAATAAGAAGAGAAAGTAGATATAGCCAGATGGATAGAGCCTGACAGAGCGGGAGTGGGTCCCTGTAGAGTTCTGAGATAGACTGCTCTGAATTAAGAGTCGGTGAGGTTAACCGAGCAGCTTGTGCTCGTTATTATGATGCTCGGTATGCTGAGTACTCGGGATTGGGATATATCCGATCTGCTTGGTCTTTGTTACGTGTCTTGACCTGTTATGAAATAGTTAAGACCAGTAGGTCTGAATGGGGGTCTATTTACTTTAGACTTTGTTCCCCTCATTATTAATTTGGGAGCTTAAGTACTGGACTGCGGTCTATGTCTTGAGAATTCTGTACTCTGTCTCTTGGTATATTGAAGAGGCTTATTTAATGCACCGCTTAGTCATTTGACCGTCGTTTGGGTTTTCAAGGCCACTCTCTTTTTCACCGTTGCGACGGTTCAGTTGGGTGGCTTTTTGGATTCCAAGGGTCTATATATATGGAAACGGGGCATACGGTTGTGCTCAACCCTTTTGCTCCCCGATTTGTTCGTGAGAGAAACCTCATATGCTGCCGGAATTTCTCTCATTCGTCCGGAGATGATGGAAGATTCCTTGCCTGAGTTAGGAATAATGAGCCTGTGGCCGAGAGTTAACCTCCCCCTTTTTTCAGTCTCCAAGGAAGGATTGAAGGAGGTCCAAGTCTTCTTGTTTCCTCTGGCATCCGGTCGAGATTTCTCCGATTGGTGGTGGCCCCTCCCTGATTCAACCGAGGCCTGGGGTGTTGGTGATGAAGACGAAGGTGAGTTGCCTTCCCTTCCTCACGCTCTGTTAGAGACCCTTGCACTAAGTGGCTGGGGTGAAACAGACGGTGTGAAGAAGAAGATTGAAGGTAGACTACCTTCCCCCCCCATGCGTCTTGGCAGAGACCCTTGCTTTACTCCTCTGAGGAGTCATGCCGATTACAAAGGTGGAGAATGAATAGTCTCCTGAGGCTCAGAGCCCTCATCATCCGTTGGTCGTGGGACCAGTGATAGTGATGATGAAATGGCCTGGGCACTACTTGATGCAGATTGGGGTTCAGGGTTCCTTCCTTTCAAATGGAGCCGATGAAGGCGGTTTTGAAGGTTTTGGATCTTGTGCCCCTTTATCATCCCAGGAGAAGAGCCATTATGTTGCCAAGCGTAGCTTCTGTAATAGCTTCTGTAATAGCTTCTGTAATAGCTTCTGTAATAGCTTCTGTAGTAGCTTCTGTAATAGCTTCTGTAGTAGCTTCTTGGTACTGATGTAAATCTTTTTGAGTTATTAATAAAGTTGAATTTTTTCTTTTCTGAGCTGATACTTTCTGTGAATGTGCTCTTTTGAAACTTAAGCATCTTCTAATGTGTTGCCGATTATTCTGAAAACAAATCAAAAACTTTGAAAAATGCCAGAATCGAAGTACTTCACCTTTGGTTGAAACCATGGTGCTGATTTATTTGACAGATAAGTCAAATAATGTAAGTGTCAGATCCGAGGTATTCCGTTCTAGTAAACTTTAGTTGACAGGTGCTCGGAATTTCTGCCTTTGGATAGACTGGATTACAGAACCCGCTAGTTGGGGATGGTCCAGGCTCTGAGGGCCTGTGCATTAATAGATGGACCAAGTCATAAGACTTGTGCATTAATAGATGGACCAGGCTCTGGAGGCCTGTGCATTAATAGATGGACCAAGTCATAAGACTTGTGCATTAATAGATGGACCAGGCTCTGGAGGCCTGTGCATTAATAGATGGACCAAGTCATAAGACTTGTGCATTAATAGATGGACCAGGCTCTGGAGGCCTGTGCATTAATAGATGGACCAGGCTCTGGAGGCCTGTGCATTAATAGATGGACCAAGTCACAAGACTTGTGCATTAATAGATGGACCAGGCTCTGGAGGCCCGTGCATTAATAGATGGACCAGGCTCTGGAGGCCTGTGCATTAATAGATGGACCAAGTCATAAGACTTGTGCATTAATAGATGGACCAAGTCATAAGACTTGTGCATTAATAGATGGACCAGGCTCTGGAGGCCCGTGCATTAATAGATGGACCAGGCTCTGGAGGCCTGTGCATTAATAGATGGACCAAGTCATAAGACTTGTGCATTAATAGATGGACCAAGTCATAAGACTTGTGCATTAATAGATGGACCAGGCTCTGGAGGCCCGTGCATTAATAGATGGACCAAGTCATAAGACTTGTGCATTAATAGATGGACCAAGTCATAAGACTTGTGCATTAATAGATGGACCAGGCTCTGGAGGCCCGTGCATTAATAGATGGACCAGGCTCTGGAGGCCTGTGCATTAATAGATGAATAGTCTTAAGGAAGTATATAAAAAAAAGAAAATTTTTTATTGATAATACTTCCGCAAGTGTTCTACGTTCCATGGCCTAGGAACAGGTTTCCCAGTCGTGTCTTCAAGCCAGTAAGTGGTAGGTCGAACGACCTTCGTCACTTTGTAGGGGCCCTCCCAATTTGGTGACAATTTTCCCATGGTGGGATCCTTGGTGTTCTGAAAGACTCTTCTTAAGACGAAGTCTCCAACTTGGAAGCTGACTGTCTTGAGTCCTATCCTGGATTTATTGACCATTCTTTGTTGGTAGGCTTCCATCCTGATGCTGGCTTGATCCCTTCTCTCCTCGAGCAAATCCAAGTTCTCCATCAGCTGCTGATCATTGGATTCTTGCTCAAAGGCCTCAGTCCTCAGGGTTGGCATACCGATTTCAACCGGAATTACTGCTTCTGTCCCATAGGCTAATGAGAAGGGTGTTTCAGAGGTGGGAGTTCTTCTGGTTGTACGGTAGGCCCAAAGGACTCCTGGGAGCTCTTCTGCCCACTTCCCTTTGGCTTGTTCCAGCCTTTTCTTTAACCCATCAAGGATTGTTCGGTTGGTGACCTCTGCCTGCCCATTTGCTTGTGGATGGCCTGGAGAGGCAAAGTGCTGCCTGATGTTGAGATTTTCGCAGAATGCCTTGAAGCCTTTACCAGTAAATTGTGTCCCATTATCCGAGATAATTACACGTGGTATGCCAAACCTGCAGACAATATTCTTCCAGGTGAAGCTTTCGACTTCCTTTTCTGTAATATGCGTTAAAGGCTCGGCTTCGGCCCATTTAGAGAAGTAGTCGATAGCCACCAGGAGGTACTTCCTGTTTGGAGATGCTCGTGGTAACGGGCCCACAATGTCCATTCCCCATTGAGCAAAGGGCCAGGGGCTAGGAATCGGGATGAGCTCGTGCTGAGGCTGGTGTTGGTACGAGGCGAATCTCTGACATTTGTCACACTTCCGAACATACTCTTTAGCCTGTTTCAGCATGCCGGGCCAGTAGTAGCCCTGCGATAGAGCTCGGTGGGCTATAGTTCTGCCCCCATTGTGATTCCCGCAAATTCCCTCGTGAATTTCAGCCAAAACGTATTGTGACTCGTCTGGAGCCAAACATTTTAACAGAGGTTGAGAATATGACCTCCTGTAAAGTTTGTTGTTCAAGATCAGGTACCGAGCCGCTCTGATTCGGATTCTCCTGGCTTTGTTTTTATCCTCTGGGAGGAGCCCGGATTTTAGATACTGGAGGATTGGGGTCATCCAGCTCTGGGACTGTTCATCAACTTGAGCAACTGATGCTCCCTCAATGCTGGATCCTGGCTGAAAAGAGATTTTAACGGTGGAGTCTGTTTCAGACTTGAGGCGGGAGGCCATGTTAGCCAGAGCATCTGCTCTGCAGTTCTGACTTCTCTCAATCTTCTGGATAGTGAAAGTCTGGAAAGAATGCTTTAAATGGTTCACCAGTTCGGAGTACCGAAGCATCCTGTCATCCTTAATGGCAAACTCTCCCAAAACTTGGCTTACTACCAGTTGGGAGTCAGAGAAGACATCGAGGTTCTGAGCCTCGCATTCCAGGGCAAGCTTCATCCCTAAGATTAGGGCCTCATATTCAGCTTCATTATTAGAAGCTTTAAATCCCAGGCTGACTGCTTTTTCCGACGTAAGACCATCAGGGGACTGTAGCACCAGTCCTACCCCTGATCCTTGATCGGTTGACGATCCATCAATATATAGCAGCCAGGTTCCTGTAGTTTCGGCGATTTGTGCTTTGTTCTGCAGTGCCGGGGTGAACTCGGCTACAAAATCGGCTAAGGCCTGCCCTTTGATGGAGTTTCGGGGTACATATGCTATGTCAAACTCCCCTAGCTCCACAGACCACTTGACCAATCTTCCCGATACCTCGGGTTTCCTCAGTATTGACTTTAGAGGATAAGCAGTTGGAATCTCAATTGGATGGGCCTGGAAGTAAGGTCGGAGCTTTCGGGCTGATACGACCAAGGCGTAGGCCAGCTTCTCTACTTCTGGGTATCTTCTTTCCGTGTCGAGTAGTGCCCTACTGACGTAGAATATAGGCCTCTGTACTCCTTTGTCCTGTCTGATTAGTGCGGAACTGACCGCGTTCTCAGAGACTGCTAGGTACAGGAGCAGCTTTTCTCCTTGTACAGGTTTTGACAGGAGCTCTGGAGAGGCTAAATACTCCTTTAGTTCTTGGAAGGAATGCTCGCATTCTTCTGTCCATTGCAAAGCCTTGCCGCCCTTTAGAGCTTTGAAGAAAGGTAGGCAGCGATCGGTGGACTTGGATATAAATCTGCTCAATGCGGCGACTCTGCCGTTCAGTGCCTGAATCTCCTTTCTGGTCTTTGGCGACTTCAGTCCAATCAGGGCTTGGATCTGAGTGGGATCTGCTTCGATACCTCTTTGAGAGACGATGTACCCCAAGAATTTTCCCTTCGTAACTCCGAAGGTACATTTCGAGGGGTTGAGCTTCATCTTGTGCTGTCTGAGGATATCGAAGGTCTGGGCTAAATGCTGGAGGTGGCTGCCTTTCTGGAGGCTCTTTACCAGCATGTCGTCGATGTATACCTCCATGGTGCTGCCAAGCAGTGGGCTGAACATCTTGTTCACCAACCGTTGGTAAGTGGCTCCAGCATTCTTTAAACCGAAAGGCATCACTCTGTAGCAATAGAGTCCTCTTTCGGTTATGAAGGCGGTCTTTTCCTGATCTGGAGGGTACATCTGGATCTGGTTGTATCCAGAGTAGGCGTCCATGAAACTCATAAGCTCATGCCCTGCAGTGGCGTCAACCAGTTGATCTATTCTTGGTAGTGGGAAGCTGTCCTTGGGACATGCTTTGTTAAGGTCTGTATAGTCGACACAGACTCTCCACTTGCCGTTCTTCTTCTTGACGAGCACAGTGTTGGCTAACCACTCGGGATAAAAAACTTCCCGTATCATCCTGGCGTCCAGCAACCTCTGGACTTCTTCGTTTATTACCCGATGTCGTTCGGGAGCGATCGGTCTTCTCTTCTGTCTGACCGGGGGGTGGTCTGGATCTACCATTAGTTTGTGAGTTATCAGATTAGGATCTATTCCCTCCATGTCCCTAGTCTCCCAAGCAAAGATAGCGAGGTTGTTCTTCAGAAACCTGACTATCTTTTCCCGCTCGGCGGGGGCAAGGTCTGGACCGATATACAAATAACGCCCCTCTGCTCCTGAACTGACCAGTATCTTGATGGGCTCGCCAACAGGCTTGGCTTGACTATCACGCCCCCTTGGGCTCAGGGGTTCTTCAACGCCGGATGGGCAATCTTCCACCTCGGGAGTGTGAGTGAAAACCGGATCTGCACGGTCCCGAGTGTACTGTAATTGCTATTTTGGGGCTGTCTCCTTGAGGGCAATAGCGTGACATTCTCGTGAGGTTGGCTGACATCCTCGGACCGAGTGCACGCTTTGATTGTGGACGTACTTCAGACACTGATGAAAGGTTGAAGTGACCGCCCCTATCTGGTGTAACCAGGGTCTCCCAATGATGACGTTGTATGGAGACTTCATGTTCAACACCATGTACTCTGAGATGGTGGTCTTCTGCCCTTCACCTTCCCCAATAGTGGTAGGAAGGTCAACTCTCCCCAGGGGGGTGCTAAGGCTGCCATCAAAAGCTGCCATTACGGCAGTGGTGGGCTTGACACTGTCCTGGTCTATGCCCATCCGCTTAAGCGGTTCGTAGAATAGGATATTGACTGAGCTGCCAGTGTCGACTAGGACTCTTCTAGTTTCGAAGTTGGCGATTCTGAGGGTGATAACAAGGGCATCACTGTGAGGGCAGTGTACCCCTGCTAGATCTTGCTCGGTGAACTGGATCTCTGGCCCTGTCTTGAGCCTCTTTTCGACGTTGGAGACCTGCAAGATGTTTGGGGCGGTTCTGGCCTCCCGAGCATATCTTTTTCTCGCCCTGTTGGACATTCCTGTAACAAGGGAGTCAGCATGGAGGACGTAGATAACATGGTTGTTCTGCCTCTGAGGCTCGTTTCGTCCTTCCCGCTGCTCTTGCCTCTGTTCGGGCCTCTGATCTGGCCGCTGCTGAGGCTTGTCTTCTTGGGGGTTCTGCCTTCCGTCTTGTTTGACGAACTCCCGAAGATGTCCCTTCTTTATGAGCTGTTCTATCTCATATCGGAGGGTCCTGCAAGTGTTAGTAGTATGCCCATGATCTTTATGGAAATTGCAATACTTACTTTGGTCCCGCAGGCTGGGATCTCCTTTGATCGGCTCTGGCCACCTCAGGTTCTCCCGATCTCGGATCTGCCGGAGTACCTGGTTCGGAGTGGTGTTCAAAGGCGTGAAGTTGGTGAACTCCCTTGGTGCGGAGTTGTACACAGCTCTGGGAGCTGTTTTCTTATCTGGGCTTCTGACCCTCTTTTTGTTGGAGTCTCTTCTGTGATCCTCCTTCTTATGGTCCTCCCGCTTCGGATTATCCCTTTGGGTCTGATCCTTGCCCTTCTGGGCTGATCGGTTGGCTTCTTCAAGGTTGATGTATTTTTTGGCCCGATCCATCAATGCTGCCATATCAGCCGGGGGGCTTTTTGTCAAGGAGTCTCTGAAGCCACCTTGGGCAAGCCCGGCAGTAAGGGCCGCAACAAGGAATTTCGGGCTGCAATCCGTGATCTCAGTGAGCTCAGTGTTGAAGCGGGCGATGTAGGCCCGAAGGGATTCCTCCCTAGTCTGCCTAACGTTCAGCAGGAATTCTGGTCCCCTTCTGAGCCTCCTGCTGGTCATAAACCTATCCAAGAACTGTCTACCGAGCTCGTAAAAGCTGGCAATGGAGTTCGGAGGGAGGTTGTGGAACCACTTCAGAGCCGTTCCCTTCAAGCTGGTAATGAACGTTCGGCACATGAAAGCATCTGAGGCTCCGTGAAGGGCCATCGTATGCTGGTAATGAGATAGGTGATCTCCTGGATCTCCAGATCCGTCGTAGAGAGTGAATTTGGGCACTACGAACTTTCTAGGCCTCTCTTCAGACATGATGGCGTGGGTAAACGGAGTGGCTAGTCTTCCGAGCAGCCTGGCCAGTTCGTCCTGCTCTGGAGGGTTCTGAGGTCCTCTTAAACCGATTGTCCGGTCCATAGACTCGGCAATCTCCTCTTCCCTTCGCGGGTCTCTGAGTCTGACATCTTGTGAACCCTGCCTGACAGCCTCGGCTTCAGGGTAATAGGGTGGAGTGCGCCCTTCGGATGGAGGAGGAACCCGAACCGGTGGGGCTGGCGCTGCATGATAAGGTTCCTGTGGTGCCGAGGGTGCTCCCGAAACCCTAGGAGTTGGGGCTCGGGTAGTACTCCGGTAATGTACGTCGGGGACAAAAGCGGATGTTCCCCAGCCAGGGACTGTTGATGGCTGTGGATCTCGGCCAGCGTGAGCAACGC
This sequence comes from Nyssa sinensis, assembly GCA_008638375.1. Classification (NCBI taxonomy): domain Eukaryota; kingdom Viridiplantae; phylum Streptophyta; class Magnoliopsida; order Cornales; family Nyssaceae; genus Nyssa; species Nyssa sinensis. Next base: position 10,102,476 of record CM018036.1, on the reverse strand, counting down.
CTGAGGGGTGCCCAGGCTGGTTAGCGGGGGTCTGCCCGCGAATTTCTTCATTCCCCGTGGCAACCGGGGGTTGTGTTCCTGCAACGAAGTTGACCGGCGGGCTAGGAGAAGCCGCCGCTTGGTTCTGCGTGAGCGTTGCCAGCGTCCTGGTAATGGCTAGCAGCTGCTCCTGCACCAGTTCATTGTGTCGTTTTATTGCTTCGATCTCTTGTCGCATAGGGTTGGCCGCTGGTCCTCTTGTGCGTGGAGCAGACGGCTGACGCTGAGCGTTTTGCGAACTCTGAGTATTCTGTCGGGGTCGGAGATTTGGTGCCATGGTTTTCCGGTAGGGAAAAAGATGAGTTTATGAATAAAGCACGTAGAGATTAGTCGTTCCCACAGACGGCGCCAAACTGATGCTGCACTTTTTGACTCGCAACACGTAAGGGCTCCGTGACCTGTAGAACACTCAGAAAGATGATCAGAGGACCACCGGATTGGCTCCGGCGGTAGCCGCTCCGATGCTTAAGTGAGTAAGGGAATTGAAAGACTGTATTGAAAGTCAAAGAATGAGCATGAAATCGATAGCGTACCTCTAGGGTTTAATATATAGGCCGAAGCTTTCCTAAGTTGATTAGGATTCGACGCCATGAATATAGGGATATGATCATCGAAGATTGCAGTTACCTTGTGGGCATTAAGTCGTGGATGGAGATAATCATAAATGGTAGTTTCCGTATTGGAGACTACTTCCTTATCCTCTGCCCGGAATCCGCTAAGGCGGAGATAATCATAAATGGTAGTTTCCGTGCTGGAGACTGTTACCCTATTCTCTGCTCGGAATCCGCTGAGGCGGTGACGAGATCTGAAGCTCTGGTCTGGACCCTGTGATCAGTTCTGGATATATTTGTTTGGTCACTTCCGACCTTATGTGATGATCTGGATGTCATAGGCTGAACGAGAATCATGCTAGCTGAACATAAATCGGACTGTGGTCATACGTGTCAAGTGTTGATTGGCCTGTCTTTTTATGGTATATCATAAACAATGAACCATGAACTGCACATGGGTCTAACACTAAGACCTACCTTATAAATAAATCATAATTCTTCATTTATTTAATTTTTTTAATTATCTGAATATATATATATATATAGGTTCCATTTTATAGAGCTTATTAGACAATTTTTGTATGTAATATTATATTTTTTAAACTTGTATCTTAAATTTTTATTTCAAATAATGTGTCACAAATGTAAGAGAATCATATTATTTATATGATTTCAAATATTACTAATAATCAGTAACATGTTAATGTCACATTATTTAAAATAAAAATTTATGATATAATTTTAAAAAATGTATTATTGTTCTAAAGTTATACTCGCTCTCTTTTATTAACAAGTGTCTAACTCAAAGTTCCACCCTTTTTTTTAATTGAAAAATATATTATATATTATATAATCATTCCTTTATATATTGGAAAGTTTCACACTTTCAAAAATAATATTTTTATTTTAAAAAAAGTTTTTCACGAATTTGTCATATATTTTTAACAATTTTTATGATTTTAAATTTATAATAAATCTCACACAAATTTTATAAAATACAAAAATCAAGAGACAGTCAAAAAATCATAGAATACTTTATTGTAGACAAATGAGTGCCATCCAATTTTTGTTGTCCCATTTGTAATTTGTTGCATGTGGCAAAAAGTAAAATAGAACCAAAACACGGTAGGAGAGTTAGTGATGGCTTTGCTTTCCTCAATCTTGTCTCTCTTTTGTTTATTTCAATTTTTTTAAATCATTCTTAAGATTATTAATTTTTCATATTCTTTTTGGATGTATTTTCTTTTATAATTTTGATCACTCGGTTTAGTAAGAGACTAGTTAAATTTTTATAAAGTGATTTATACATGCAAATTAGATAAGTACATATCAATTATGAAGTCAAATTGTTGTGACTTGTTTGATTTCTATAAATCACAAAAGCGCATAATTATAATATTTCTTATTGTATATATTTGTTGAGTGTTAAGTATCTAAACAATGAAAAATTTGGTCATTTTCACGTTTTTTAAAAAAAAAAAAATTTAAACCATTTATCAATAATCAAATAACCAAGATCAATAGAAGATAAAGAGATAATATTCACATACATACATATATATATATATATATACATACACACATAGAAACACACAAAATTTTGTATTTTTTTGTTTACAAATTTTGGTGAATTGAACATGTCCCATCATGTACTGATGTCATGCCTTCAAAACTCCAAGTAAATGAGCACAAAAAAAAAAATTTATAATAAAACATATAACTTGTAATTATATAATTTGAAGGAATACAATAATGTTGATTCAAAATTATGATTTAAAAAGGCTTATCAAAAGGACTTTCCACCCGAGTTCTTAGGAGCTCTCAACTAATCCATATTTGTTTTTTGCACTTATTTAATGAAGGAACCACAATGAGGCCCACTCTAATAAAAGTAGTGAATTTTATTATTTTTTTATTTTTTATGAAAATTTGGTGAAGGTGGGTGCCAATTTTCAATAAATAAAAAAGACATGAGTCTCACTAATTTTGATGTTGCCTTATTTAAGTGCGTGGGTGCTGCATCTTGAATTTTAGTGATGCGTGATGAATTTCATTGGTGGGTAAGAGAATAAATTTATAGGTATATTATCAAATCATATAATTTTTCTGTGTTTTTTCTTTCTCTTTAATTTTTATTACATAATTCGTTATTTTACAATAATATATATATATAGACACACATAACATTTTTTTTTTGTTTAAGAATTTTGGTGAATTGAAGAAGTCTCATCATGTGGTGAGGACATGCATGCCTTCAAACTCCCAGTCAATGGCACGCAAAAAAATTATATAATAAAACATATAACTTGTAATCTTATAAGTTTGAAGGAATGCAATAATGTGGATTCAGAATAATAATTAAAAAAGGCTTATGAAGAGGACTTTCATGACCTGAGTTCTTAGGAGCTGTCAACAGATACATATTTGTTGGCACTTATTTTAATGACATGTGTTCAACTTCAATCAATGAGAGAGAATCACAATAAGGCCCTCTGACTGAATTTTATATGAAATGGAGAAAGGGAAAACCAATTTGTAGCAAGGCACACTGCACATGTCAGAATAACCTTATGATTTGTTTGGAAGAAGGAGAGAGAGAGAGAGAGAGAGAGAGAGAGAGAGAGAGAGAGAGAGAGCAAAGCAATAGAAAAGGGGATGAGAAAGGAAAGGAAAAATGAAACAATAAAGAGGGTTTTTTTTTTTTTTTAAAATCTGAACCCACTATATTTTTCTCTCAATATGAAAATAAGAAAGAAAAAGAAAAAAAGAGAAAACTCTCTCTCTCTTTTTATATTTTTGCATTTCAAAAATGTAATAAAAATTTATTTGATGTATCCCTTAATATCCTCCTCCTTTCTCCCCATCCTTTTTTCTCAACCAAACAAAAATGAGAGTAGCAAAAAAAATTTCATTGGTTTGTTTTTTTCATTCCTCCTACCTTTCATTTTCAATTTTCATGCCACGTGAGAATTAGGGTTTGAGTTTCACAAAATTCATCCACAGAGTTGCTTTGCAAATGTCATTCAAAAGCTGTCACATTAAGTGCTAAAAATATTGGATAGTCTTGGATCAATACTCTTAACAGTGAGATCGATGGTCATATGTATAAAAATAATATACTTTTGCACATATAATTATTGATCTCACTGTTAAAAGTATGATTTTTCAAAAATATTCACTGATCTCACTGTTAAAAGTACGATTCTCCAAAAATATTCAAAATTTTCTCGTGCTAACGGATAATACTTTCTGCATACATTTATTCCAACACAAAACATTAAAATATTTTTTAAAATTAAAAGAAACTTTTAATTTAAAGAGTGTTTTAAAATCGTAAGGGGTTTCTATATTTCAAATTTTTAAAAATTGGGCTACCGTACTCAAAAGAATATTTTAAAAATCTTTTTGTCTAATTAATTCTTTTAATTTTAAAACTACTTTTATAATAGACACGTCTAAATTTCTCGTAAACATATAATTTAGAAATTATCTAAAATGATGTGATGATCCTAATTAAACTAAGAAATGCTTGATATATCAAATTTAATTATCTATTTTTTTTGCTCACATGTTAATATGTTAAGGATATTTTCACAATTAATGGAGAAATTTAGTTCTTCCATTTAGAATTTTAAAAAAAAATTATGATAATCTCCGTTAATAGATGAACAAATTCGGTAACTTTTTAAAATATATCTAGCAATAGTCTGTTAAATTCAATCTCATAATTTACAATGTGTAAATAGTATTTTAAAAAATAATTAATTTAGCTTTTACACTCAGAGCCAACATGAGAACTATCAAAATGCTATACTACATTCATGTACTACTATAATTTAAGGCATTGTATTATTAATAAGAAGGTGTTTGGCCAAACGGCTCAATACAAAAAGTCGCATTGATACGAGAGATTCAAAATTTATTAATTATTAAAATTTTTAATCATTAAATTTTTTATACTTTTATTAATTAATAAATATCTCTTATATATAAATGATTTTCGGTACAAAAATAAGACTTTATATGTAATTTTTTAATAATATTTGAATTTTTTTAAAAAATATATAAAATACTCAACTTATAACATAAAAAACTCTTAACGTTCATTACAAGTAAAGAAGTTATGTTTTTTGGTATCATAATTTTTCTTATTTATAATACTTTTAATTTTAATCATATTAAATTAATAAATAATTACTAAGATATGTCACGAATAGGATATATATAAGTAAATATATAACTATTTTATCTCTCTAGTAATTAATATTATAAAAAAAAAGTATTAATTATTAAGTAATAGAATTATTAATTATCTATCATAAAATCAAGTTATTTCCTTAAAAATTTATTAATTATCAGATATTATTAACTTAGTGAATATTAATTATAAAAGGATCAACTCTAAACATTTTGGATAAAAATTTTAAATAAATCTGACATTATTTATTAAATAAGTCAATAATAAATTACAATAATAATAAATATCTTACTTAAATATCTCATCGTGTACTTAACTCCCTCACAAGAGTAGCACCCATTATTCATAGGTTCACAAATAATCCCACTTCTTGCAAAAAGTTGAATTGCAAGGTGGAACATTCATCTTTATATTAATTATTATTCGAACACTTCCAAATTTCAATAGGCATTCCCCATTATTTACATAAACACCCAGCTCACTCACATTGTAAAGTGGAAGCAGCGAAAAGAGGGTGACAATAGCACTATGATTAAAAATTTATAAAACAATAATTTACTTTTGATTTTATATTTTATATTTAATAGATTAATTAATTCACGACTTGTTGATGCTTGCACGTTGGTTGTGCTCATAGGTTACCACCCCATCAACAACTACTAGTCAAACTTTATCATTATTAATATTTTGAAAGATTATATGGTAATATGATATGCAACTTGTATACATGTAACACGACTCGGAATCTGGCCAAACAATAAATACGTTAATATAAAATTTAAGTATTTTAAATTTGAGTATTTTTTGTGTCAATTTTTGATAGTTAGAATTTAAATAATAGATCTGACTGTTACGAAAAATAAAAAATTTAATCTAATATGCGTAAACTGATTCATAATACTCTTAATCGATTTATATAAAAGAAACTTCTTTACCTACACCACAATATTATTATTATTATTATTATTTTGGTAGCTTTTATGATTGGCAACATTCTCTTTCCCAATGAATACTACCATACCATATGAAAACATAGGCTAGGTGACTCACTAACTTAGGAATTTCATTTTTTATAATTTCATAAATATCTCTTATAAAAAAGTATTAATATTTTTTTTTCAGTTATGTAATTATTTTTATTTTATTATAATATTCTTTGTACAAAAGCAAGACTTAAAGCTCGAGAAAGATTACGATACCTTTTCAAAATTATTTTCTATTCTAAAAAATATATTGATGAAAGCCCCCTCCCTCTGCCAGCACACACTCACACACACATAAACTAAATATAACTTAAATCAATGTCTTCATGTACACATCTTCAACCAATACAATTAAGGTTCTTCTATTTAGATTAATCCATTTGACATCCCCTCCTCCATGAAATGGTCATTTTGGGCATCATAACACGTAGATAAACACTGTGTGGATGTTTACAAAATTCTGATGGAGTGGCGTAGCATAGGATCATAAATCCCATAATTAAATTAAGAAAGATTAGATGAACACTCCTCCTGATCTACTCAATTTTTATTTAATTCTCTTATATTTGAAAAGTGAACAAACACATCTCTTGTGATTTTAAAATTGAAATATATCTTGTTGAAAAAATGAGTTTGAGCATAATAATTAGTTATCTTTAAGCTAAAATTAAAGTGAGTCCCACAAATTAATTTTAGTAGGTTCATATAGAAATGTGTTCTCCTCCATGAGGAGATTAAGATTATATATTGGGTTGCTCAAAACCATCAAGGAGTGAATAAGAAATTACCTCCAAATATCACCACTTGAAAATGGTAACAAAAGTTTTAAGCTTGAGAAAAAGCTTGTGTCCCACATAAGATGGGTACAAGGCTTTTAAAGAGTATGTATACACATACCTTGGAGAAGGGTTTGGGCCCCAAGAGGCACCCCAGTTTTGTGGAAGGGGGAGGACCTAGCACATGATTAGTTCACCGAGTGCACTGCCCCGCACCGAACTGGGCTGGGTTGGGCTTGGGTTTGCTGTGTATATATCTTTTTCAAGAAAGTTTATTTAAAATTTTCCAAACTAGAAACGCTGTCGTTTTGAACATACGTTTAAGTTACTATTGGGATTTTGAAACGCTATCGTTTTGCAACGTGCGTATGGTTACCATTGGGAGTCCAAAACGCTGTCGTTTTGGAAGTACTATTTGACTGAATGGGTGTCTTCTCCACAAACGCGACTGTATCTGTTCGCCATAAACAGACACGACCCAAGCTTCATGCATGTACCAAACAGGCATGAGCGACTCTATAAATAGGACACAATGCACAACATTCTGCATTCCATTCATAACATATCATCTCATCTTCGTATTCGTATTCGTCTTCGTCTTCATTTTGAGAGAGTTCTGCACAATTTTTAGTTCAACAGAACACATTGGAAGTACTTAGTTTTGTGTTGTAGATCATTTTATCCTGGAAGACATATTGCCTAAAACTCATAAGCACCACTCCGAGGGCAATAAATTGTCTTAAATACATTGTGTCCAACACAAGACTTGATCAGTTCTTTCTGTATTTTGCAAAGTTCGTGTTCTGTAAATCTGCATTCTGCAAACAGGTTCTGTTTCAATTACGTTTAATTAATTTTGTTGTTTAATTAAGTATGATGTTGTTATACATGTAATTGTTTATGTAATTCAAGTTTGGAGATAGAATTGTTTCTAGTTGTTCAAAATAGTTTCTATTTTCACAACAATTGAATTCTATTTTCACAAATTTAATACAAAACTAAAATACTGATATACTATTTTACTAACATATCTCTCATTAAAATCGAAGTGTGTATGTTAAAATTATGAAAGTGTGTTTGTTCATTTTTAAAATATAAAAATTTTGAAAAAGAATCGGATAAATGACGTGAAGTGTTCGTATTATTTACCTAACTTTTATAGTGAAAATTTTGGTCATCCATGGGGAGAGAGTTGGTAAACATCAATTTGAGGAAGCTCATATTTCATTTTTGTGAATATCAAGACAAACATAAGCTCTCTGATTGGATACAGAAACATTCAAGCATGGGAATGTTTTTCACCATCATACTATACATGTATGTTGTATCACACGAAAACAATCGTATTCATTGGGATAGAATCGATCTGGTTTGGTACGATTTTTTTTTTCTATAATAATGATTTACATTTCACTTCAATTTTCTTACCTTTTAGTCCACTCTTTGGGATCTATCATTCATGAGATCCACCCGTTAGTCTCCTTTATGAGAGAATGAGATGTAAGGTAAAATATTCATCTTTATTCTTTTTTCTCTAATCTGCTTGTGAATAAACAAATAAATATATATATATATATATATATTCCAAACATATTTAAATGGGTAAATTACATTGATATATCTTTATGTTTCTGACAATTATATTGATTTAGTTTGAAAATTTTAAAATTATGCTGATTTTTTCTATTTTATCTCACAATATATAGATACCTTCTTTAATCATTTTTTTTCTTTAAAATGTCAGAGTTTTAATATTGTAAGAGTAAAAAATGTCATTATAAATATTAATTATATGGTAAAAAAAATTTATTAATATACTTATTAGTATATTTTATATAATGAGAGCAGATGAGATGGGATTGAGTAAGATGCCTATATCTCAAATTTTAACGGAACTTATAAAACTTTCTCAAAACCCGGGAGTCCAATAGGAATAGATTACGGTAGATTCTCAATGAATTGGTTGAATTACTCCTGCGTACTCACAAAAGTCCTACAATGATGGTGTTAGAGCAACTCTGAGAGTGAATGAAAGAAGAACCGATCCATTCTAACTGCTAATTGAGCATTTTTTGGCTTTAACAGACCTAAAATAAATACAGCTCATGAATAGTGATCTATCGGTAGGAGTGAACAAAATAATTGAGAAATAGAGAACCGATCCAATCCAACCCAACTTCAATGAGTTCGGGTTAGTTTGGATCAAAGTGCGTTCGGGTTAGCTTGAGTTAGAAAACCAAAAAATCGAGTTAGTTCAGGTTGAAAGTTTGGGTTATCCAATTCAACTCAATAACCGAAACCATAATTTTTTTTTATCAACTCTTTTTGTTTCAATTTATTTTTAAAAAAAATCTTAAAAGATTTATTGACCCATCATCATTGCCTCTTTAATTTGCTTTTATATTTGTATCACAAAAAATATGCTCCAAATTTCTCTTCCCTCTTGCATTCTCTCACCTAACTTGATGGGTTAAAAAAAATGATAGAAAATATGATTTTAAGTTTACAAACTTTGTTTTAATTATCTAATATAGTAGTGAGTACTTTGTCTTTTGGTATTATGATTTTAAGTCACAAATCAACGAGACAATAATAAATCAAATACATTTGTAACAAAAAAAAAATTGTAAATTAAGTTATTAATTTTATTTTTCAGAACCACTATTATATCAAGTTTTTTTTTTATTGTCAAAATGTCATAAATACTTGGATGGCTTAATTTTCATTGCATATATATATATATATATATATATATATCAAGAGTTAATTTTTTATTTTTTTATATTTTATTTCTGTAAAAAAAAATTAAAAATTAAAAATTGAACTAACCCGACCCAATCTAACCTGAAAAATGTTCGGTTCAGGTTGGGTCGGGTCCAATAGTTTACGGTTTTGGTTTTGCTTTTGCTTTTGGTTTTGGTTCCGATTCTATTTTTTTAGATTCACCAAAAATCAGGTCAATTCTGATTTTGGTGCAACTCGACTCATATGCACCCTTACCTATCGGATGCAAATATGGATCTAATGGAGGGAAAGAGAGGAGGAGCCAAAATTAGTGAGAAAGAGATAAGTTAGTCGAAAAATAGAGAACCAAGAGATAAAAATATATTAAAATATGAAATGAATACTATTTCTTAATACCATTATTAGAGTAATGTATAATACTGAAAATAATTAATGTAAGCATAAACCCTGTAATAATATGCAAATGAATTTTTTTAGGGACAAAAATAACTTCAATTATTAGAGTTGCTCTTATCATAGTGGCCATTACAAGAAGTGGGGGAGGGGGGTGATTTGAAAAAAAAAATCTATTATAATGTTGCTATAATTTTAAAAAAAATAAGGATAATATCTTTCCATTTTTTTATAAGAATTCTCTCAAATTTTAAATTTTACTCTTTCACTTTAACTATAATTTTTGAATCAAGACTTGCTCTATCATAAGGCAAGAAAAGTAATGATTTTAGGGTTCATAATGCAGACCCCAATTTTTAAGTGTTTATAATACAATTTAAAGAGAAGTTTAAAACTCATAAAAGTTTATTTCACAAAAAAAAAAAAAAAAAAATTCTCATTTTTTAGGTATTTATAGTATAACTCAAATAAAAGTTTAAAATTCATAGAAGTCTATTATATAAAGAAGGCCGGCCACATAGCCATTCTATAAAAAAAAAAAAAAAATCAATTATATTAATAGAGTCTTATTTTGAGTTATTCTCATTTTCTACTAGTATATGGTTACATAAAAACATAAATATTTTTTTTGTATTATGTAATTTAAAATTTTGTAAATTATTTCACTTAATTTTTATTTCAAATTTTCTATTACTAAATGTAAAAACTCTATTGATATTTAGCATCTTTATGTTTTCGATTAAAATACTATTATAATTTTATATTACAAAAATATATATAAAAAATAAAGCATCGAAATGTTTTTATATATTCATTAGAGTTTTATTTATAATTAAATTAATAACTGTTTATAAGTGATAGTTGGTGGTGGCTAATTACATCTAATTTGGTGAGTTGCCAAATCAATATTTTCAAGTTTCTCTTAGAAATCTTTTTTATGAAAAAAAGAAGAAGTAAAGCTCCCTTTACCTGCTTGATAAATGGAATATTTTTAAAATTTCTCATCGATTATTTTTTTATTCAACGAAGGGATAACGAGAATCAATCTCATGTCAACTGTATGAGGAGTGGACTCACACACCACTTGGATAGAACCTCGCTCTTGATTTTTTATGACTTCAAATAAAAAGACTCACTAACTTTTGCATGTAAAATATACAAGGATAAATTAAATTTATCTATCATAAAGCTTTTGACAATTACAAATAGTGTTTCTCTTATTTTTAAAATTAAACTTTATATTCTCGTCAAGTTTATTGGACTGACATTATTAAAGGAACATGCGAATTAATTTAGCATTCATTTAAATAATGTTTCTTTCAATTGAAAATTAATTTATTGTACTTCCAATTATTTTAAAGGGAAAATTTGGTATTTAAATTTTTTAAAATACTAATGTCAACAAAAAAATGAAAAAGAAAACATCAACAACAATGACAAAAGTTGACAATACGCGAGGTTAGTGTAACAAATAGATTAAATTAGGAAAAATTATTAATACTCCCAGTCTAAGAGAAATTATTCTATAAGTCCATCACACAGTATGAAGATGTTTATGATTTTAATATTTTGTTTAGATTCACATGTGACCTACTGTATTGTTAAAATCATAAAGGCCATCATACTCATGTGATGGGTTCATGAAATAACTTCTCCCAATCTAAAAATTCCAATTGTTAGATTTTATGTCACACACACACACACATATATATATATATATATATATTTATAGTAAACTATTATACATGTGACTGTTCATTTGATCCTTGAAATTACGATCTGAAGTGACCACTTAATAATTGCCCTTAAATTAGAAGAAGTGTTGCATAATTTTAGAAACAAAAAAAGGGGCATCAAGAATTGTAAAAAATCCCAATAGAAATCAATGAAATTTTTCCAACATATAAAAGAAATAAAAGTGGCTTATATGGCCTAACAATATTGATGTTTTATAGATCGTGGGCTTGAACTTTAGGATTCCTTTTATAATAGGCTCAAGTTATTGCTAAATCAAGACACTAATAGCACTTTAAAAAAAAAAAAAATTACAAACATTTTACTTTACTATCATATATTTTTAATATTTAATCAACAAGAATTATCACAAAAGCAATTTGAAAAATTGGCAAAGTTAGCAAACAAAGCCACTTTAGGTTTAAAATTTTGTCCTTTAACTTTAAAGTGGTTGATCTCTTTCTAGAAACATTTATTCAAAAGTTATCCCTTTTCTTTTCTCTTCCAACTTTTTCCTATTCAACATAAAATGTCTATAGCATATATTAAACAAATATTTTTCTCTTTTTTAATATTGTTTGGCAAGAGTTAGGTTCTCGCAGATAAAAATGGCTTTCAAACTATAAAGAAGACTTGGACTATATCAATAGTTCAACCCCTAGCTGCCTCACAAATGTTTATTAGTCTTTTGTTACGTAAGTTCAATTTATGAAGTGAATAATAAATTGAAGTGACTCTAACATGAGGTACAAGTTATCAAAGTCTTTCTTTTTTTCAACCTATTGGTACTTGTAAAATTAAAATTTGAGGATTTCCTGGGGATAAAACAGTTGGGTAAGGTTAACTCTGATGAATTGAACATCGTGGATTTGACTCTCCCCTTCAAGTTGTAACCTTAAAAGATTTTTCTAGGCTTACAAGGGCGTGTACAACCTATTTGAGGGACCAAGGTCCCATTATTTGAGGTGATAAAGTTTTCTTTTTCTACAGACACGATTCAAGTTTTAGGTTTAGCGCACACACACACTTCAATAGAATCTTTCCTTCACCATTGTTGTACTCAAAAAAAAAATTATACAACCTACTTGAATATATTAGTCTCACCTACTTACGGATGAGAAGTCCTCTTGTCACCAAAAAATCTGAGTTTACGATTTGTCTGTAACTTCACACTTACCACTCAATTAGTTGGTGAGAAGGTACAATAATTTTCAACTTCTACACGTATTATGACATAATACATATTCAATATAGGTAGACTATTTATATGTTACCTCTGGTCAATGTACGCATAACAATATATACCTAATTTAATTATTAAGGTGTGGTACCTTCCAAGTTCCAAGTAATAGGTACTTTGACAAAACACACATTTAATAGAGGTGGGGGTATTTATATGTACATTTAGTCAAATTATTTGGTGAACTCGTACTTGACTCCACTAAAATTCAATATTTTTGGGTTATAATAGTTTTCAGCCTGTGATTTAGCCAAAAGAGCCAAATGGTTCCTAATTATGTTACTTAGGTTCAACCATTTTTGCTATTTTCACAAGTTTTGTTGTAAACTTGTTACAAGGATAAGAAAAGAGAAAATAATAAGGTCATAATTACCTTTGATACTTGTGATTAGCATTGTATGCAGTTTTTTAAAGGTAAACAAAATACGATTTCGGTACATGTCTTTCAGTTCTCTATTAGTTCTTTAATTATTTTTTATAACGTAAATAACATGTTATTAAAAAATAATTTTCTAACATCTATTAAATTAAACTAAATTAATTAATTTTTTTTTTCATATGATACAAAATAATTTAAAAAATATGATAAATATATTGTTGACCTCACACTCTTTTTTTTCAGTCACAAAGTGAAGAGCAAGACGGACTTTATTGCAATTGTTTTAGACTCTACTTATAAAGTAGGATCTAAATTTTTTATATAATTATAATATAATTCAAATTAAAAATTTAAAAAAGTCTAAGCCTCACAAATAAGTTTCATGAAAGTCCGAGTCCAAAAAAAATTTCTAAACTAAATCAATCACATTTGGTCTAAAGAAAACTTAAAAAAAAAAAAAAAAACGGCTTTTGATATTTAAGAATCCTCCCTTGTTAACCCACTCATTATTTCTTCTTCTTTTTTTTCTTTTTATCTATGAGTCTCTCTCGGTTTTGAGCATCATAATAAATTGACATTTCCACTCGTTCAAAAAAAAAAAAAAAAATCTCTGCAACATCAAAAAAAAATATTTACAAACAAGGGAGAATCAAAATATCAATCCTAGTTTTTCTTTTCTTTTAAACTCTAAATATAAATGTAAATTCACTGTGTTATTTTTCTATCAAATATTATCTATCCCATTTGAATTTTTAAAGAAAATGTGAATAGATCTTCTGTGTTGTGCAACTTATAGATTTTGTAAATTCTATTAGCAGAGTCGTATTCTGAATTATTCTCTTTTTTATTGTTATTTGTTTACATAAATGTAATAATTCTTTTGCATTTTTCAATTTATAGTTTTTATAAATTCCATTACTAAAGTTTTATTTCAAATTTTCTAGCCATCAACTTTTTGGATTATGTAAGAACTATATTATTAGAGTTATATTCAACATATGTATCTTGAGGATAAAATTTTAGTGTTTCGAGTTCGAGTCTCTTTTGCGCCAATTGTTGGCAGCTAGAGCTTAAAGGGTGGGTCTGACTGTCACAAAATGATGTAGAACAGGTTGTAGAAGAATCCAATTCCTAGCACAGAATTGTGTGCGACGCCAGAATGGTCGGAATGGCATGAAATTCGGTGGGTGTCTTGGAAACGATGTGCTGATCAATACTTATAACGCCGTGACGTATGCCGCTTTTCGAGCAAATTCCTTCGTTTTGGCCTTCAAAAGCGAGTTTTTGCTATTTATGGTAATAATGTGATGTTTGAGTTCGGGGAGTTATAATTGTCGTTTGGAGTTGTCCTTTTGGCAGATCACTGCTTAAGTTTAGGGTTTTGATTTATGCTTTTAATTAGAATTTTTCTATTTTTGGAATTTTTCATAATTTTCTTTATTTTAATTATTGTTTTCCTAGTCCTAGTTGAATTAGGGTTTGCTGCCTATATAAAGGCTGTTATTTTCATTGTAAGGTTAACTTTCATTCAATAAAAATATTTTATTTTTGAGATCTTATTCTTTGTGCTTATAGATTCGAGTGTGTTACTTTGTTTGTGGATTCGGACGATTTTCTAAGAAACAGGCGGTGTCCTATTTCTTCACAAGCTTCCACTACGTCAGTTGGTATCAGAGCAGGCTTAATCCTATTCAGATGGCGAATGCACGGAACGAAAGCGAAATCCTTGACGGCGGTGACCGTGAGGGAGATATGGTTACAGGGGCTGAATTCAGAACTATTCAACGTGAGACACAACAAGTGTTACGTGAGATCCAAGCAACTCTTGCTAGACTGACAGTAGGGAATAATCAGAGGGGCGACGATCCTATGGGTCGTCAACCTTACCAAGAGAGGGCTGAAGTTGTACGTGAACGCCATCCAGAGATTCCACGTAGGCAGTTAGCCTATGAGGATAATCTGAGTGAGGATGAAGAAAAGGCTAAAGCCGTATTCCATAATAATCGGAGGGGTTACCAAGGAGAGCAGGACCAACAGACCTTTCGTATGAAGATGGACCTGCCTAGTTTTAATGGCCAACTTCAGATCGAGGGGTTTCTTGATTGGTTGGTATTAGTCGAGAGATTTTTCGATTATATGGATATTCCTGAAGATAAAAAGGTGAAATTAGTCGCGTACAGATTATTGGGGGGAGCTTCTGCTTGTTGGGAGTAGTTACAAATTACACGGATGCGACAAGGAAAG
This sequence comes from Nyssa sinensis, assembly GCA_008638375.1. Taxonomy (NCBI): domain Eukaryota; kingdom Viridiplantae; phylum Streptophyta; class Magnoliopsida; order Cornales; family Nyssaceae; genus Nyssa; species Nyssa sinensis. The sequence continues at coordinate 10,087,194 of CM018036.1, read as the reverse complement.
GGGATGGTTCAGACATGGGCTAAGATGAGGCGATTGTTACGATCTAGGTATTTGCCTCCAGATTATGAGTAGATCTTGTTTCAACAATATCAGAATTGTCGGCAAGGGAGTAGAACAGTCGAGGCTTACCTAGAGGAATTCCACAGGTTGTCGTCGCGTAATAACCTGCTAGAAACAGATGCGCAACAAGTTTCTAGGTTTGTTGGGGGGCTGCGTTGGGCTATACAGAATCAAGTTGTGATGCAAACAGTCTACACCTTAACTGAAGCCGTTGCGTTGGCTGTTAAGGCAGAAACTCAATTAGACAGATCAAAAGCGGCGGTAGCACGAAATTCTGTTGATTCTAATCATGTTGCAGTAAATAAAGGAAAAGCCCCAAATACTCAGCCACCTTGGTCTAACACCACTCGCGGAACAGGTAGTAGTGGAGGTCCTTCAAAGCCAGCCAACAATGTTCCACCAGAAGTGGCACCTCATAACCCTTATGCTCGTCCGGGGTCCGATAAGTGCTATAGATGTTTACAGCCAGGGCACTGTTCTAACAAGTGTCCTAAAAAGGGTACCGTTAACTTAGTGGGGCCAGAAGAACATGGCAGATTCAAGACAGAGGAGGACGAGGATGAAGCGCCCTACACTTATGAAGAGGAAGAGGTAACGAGTGGCGACGAAGAAGAGCTGTTGTCACGCTCTCTGGTGGTTCAGCGACTTCTGTTAGCACCAAAGCGGAAAAAACCATCTCAGCGGCATAATATATTCCGAACTAGGTGTACTATGAACAAAAGGGTTTGTGATGTCATTATTGATAGTGGCAGTAGTGAAAATATAGTGTCGAAAGCAATGGTTACCGAGTTGGGCTTGTAGACTGAGAAACACCCTTCACCGTATAAGATTGGCTGGATAAAATAGGGTGTTGAAGTAAAGGTAACAGAAGTCTGCCGTATTAAGTTTTCAATTAGGAAGAATTATACAGATGAGGTTGTGTGTGATGTGATGGAGATGGATGCCTGCCATATGATTTTAGGACGACCTTGGCAGTTTGATGTGGATGCTACGTATAGGGGCCGTGATAACGTATATGTTTTCATGAAGGGGGGCCTAAAGATCGTCTTGGGACGCATAAAAGAAGAATTTGCAATTGTTGAACCGAAGTCAAAGGGCAAGTCAGTATTTCTTGTAGATGGGGGTGAATTCATAGAAGAAACTAAGGAATCTAAAAAGATTTTTGCTATGGTAGTTGGGGGAGAAGTTGGCAAGGAGTCTATGAAAATTCCACCCGCACTTAAACCTTTGTTGTAGGATTTTCAAAAAATTATACTGTTAGAGCTACTGGATGGGTTGCCTCCTATGCGAGACATACAACATCAAATTGATCTCACACCAGGATCTAGTTTGCCTAATCGTCCACATTACCAGATGAGTCCTAAAGAAAGTCAGATCCTACAAGAGCAAGGTGGAAGAGTTGATTAAAAAAGGATTGGTGCAGGAGAGCATGAGTCCTTGTGTTGTACCAGCCTTGTTAGTTCCAAAGAAGGATGGCAATTGGCGCATGTGCATCGACAGCAGGGCAATCAACAAGATCACCATCAAATATAGGTTCCCTATTCCTCGATTGGAAGATATGCTAGACATGTTGGCAGGATCCAAAGTCTTTTCCAAAATTGACTTATGGAGCGAGTACCATCAGATTCGGATTAGGCCTAGAGATGAATAGGAAGACTACTTTCAAGACTAAGGAGGGGTTATACGAATGGTTAGTGATGCCGTTTGGACTCACCAATGCGCCCAGTACTTTCATACGGCTCATGAACTAGGTATTAAAACCATTTACTGGAAAATTTGTTGTGGTGTACTTTGATGATATATTGATATATAGCCAGAACAAATCTGACCATCTTGCGCACTTGAGGGAAGTACTTACAGTTTTGCAGCAAAATAAGTTGTATGTTAATTTGAAGAAGTGCAGCTTTATGACCAGCAGTTTGCTCTTTTGGGGATTTGTGGTAAGTGCTGAAGGGATTAAAGTTGACGAAGAAAAGATTCGTGGCATTCGGGAATGGCCAATTCCACAAACGGTGGGCGAGGTTCGTAGCTTTCATGGTCTGGCAATGTTTTACAAGCGGTTTGTCAAAGATTTTAGCAGGATAGTCGCGTCAATTACTGAATGCATGAAAAAGGAAAAATCTCATTGGGGAGAGGAAGCAGAACAGAGTTTTGCATTGATCAAGGAGAAATTATCATCTGCCCTAGTTTCAGCACTGCCAGATTTTGACAAGTTGTTTCAGGTAGAGTGCGATGCCTCTATTGTTGGCATTGGTGCTGTACTTTCTTAAGAAGGCAGACCGATTGCAGTTTTTCAGCGAGAAGCTCAGTGAAGCTCGCCAGAAGTGGTCTACTTATGAGCTGGAATTGTATGTTGTTTTTCGCGCCTTGAAGGTTTGGGAACACTATCTGGTGCAGAGGGAGTTTGTCTTATTCAGCGACCACCAAGCGCTGAAATTTATCAATAGCCAGAATAGTGTCAATCGGATGCATGCCCGTTGAATTTATTTTATCCAACACTTCACGTTCACTTTGAAGCATAAGGCCGGTTAATTAAACCAGGTAGCTGATGCCCTAAGCAGAAGGGCGTGGTTGCTTGTCACATTGCGGGCTGAGGTGGTTGGGTTTGACTGTCTCAACGAGCTGTATGCAGACGATGAAGATTTTCAGGACATTTGGGCAAAATGTTAGTCGGGTTTTTCCATTGACGGAATGCATCTTCAAGAGGGATATCTGTTTCGAGGCAACCAACTATGCATCCCGAGGAGTTCACTACGAGATCAGATAATTTAGGAATTACATGGTGGAGGTTTAGGCAGGGCACTTGGGTCATGACAAAACAGTAGCTCTTGCTGAGGAGAGGTATTATTGGCCCCAACTAAAAAGAGACGTTGGCAGCCATGTTAAACGATGCCCTATTTGTCAGGCTGCCAAAGGCCAATCTCAAAATACGGGTTTGTACATGCCTTTGCCCATTCCAGAAGCACCTTGGGAGGATCTTTCCATGGACTTTGTCTTGGGCCTTTCGAGAACCCAACGCGGATTTGACTCTGTATTTGTGGTGGTTGATCGGTTCTCAAAAATGGCTCACTTTATTCCTTGCAAAAAGACTTCAGATGTAGTGCATGTGGCCAATTTATTTTTGAAAGAGATTTTTCGTTTGCATGGGGTTCCCAAATCCATCATTTCAGATAGGGATACCAAATTCTTGAGTCATTTTTGGCGGACCTTATGGCGGCGGTTTGACACATCCCTGAATTTCAGTAGTACGAGTCATCTTCAGTCCGATGGTCAAACGGAAGTGGTGAATCGCACTCTTGGGAATCTAATTCGCTGTATTTCTGGAGAGAAACCAAAGCAGTGGGATATTGCTTTAGCACAAGCTGAGTTTGCTTATAACAGTATGCTGAATCGTTCTACTCGGAAAACCCCATTCCAAATTGTTTATTGCTATCCTTCACGCCATGCTTTAGACTTGATTCCTCTGCCAAAACTTCTAGGGTTTGAGTATTGCAGCAGAAAATATAGCGGATCGTATCAAGGCTATTCAAGAAGAGGTACGGAAAAACTTGGAGGAATCTAATGCTAAATACAAGACAGCTGCTGATAAAAAGAGAAGGGCTCAAGTCTTTCAAGAAGGGGGATCTAGTGATAGTTTATTTGTGCAAGGGGAGGGTGCCAGTGGGCACGTACAATAAGCTGAAAGACAAGAAGTATGGTCCCTTCCAGATTCTGCGAAAAATTAATGATAATGCCTATGTTGTGGACCTTCCTTCAGATATGGTCATTTCTCCTACTTTTAACGTTGTTGATTTGTTTGAATATCATCCTCCTGATGTGTCGCCTTCTCAATTACCTAACTCGTGGTCGAGTTCTTTTCAAGCAGGGGAGACTGATGTAGAACAGGTTGTGGAAGAATCCAATTCCTAATACGGAATTACGTGCAACACCAGAATGGTCGGAATGGCGTGAAATTCGGTGGGTGTCTTCGAAACGATGTGCTGATCAATACTCATAGCGCCATGATGTATGCTGCTTTTCGGGCAAATTCCTTCGTTTTAGCTTTCAAAAGCGAGTTTTTGCTATTTATGGTAATAATGTGATGTTTGAGTTCGGGGAGTTACAATTATCGTTTGGAGTTGTCCTTTTGGCAGATCACTACTTAAGTTTAGGATTTTAATTTATGCTTTTAATTAGAATTTTTCTATTTTTAAAATTTTTCTTATTTTTCTTTATTTTAATTATTGTTTTCCTAGTCCTAGTCGAATTAGGGTTTGCTGCCTATATAAAGGCTGTTATTTTCATTAGAAGGTTAACTTTCATTCAATAAAAATATTTTATTTTTGAGATCTTATTCTTTGTGCTCGTGGATTCGAGTGTGTTACTTTGTTCGTGAATTCAGACGATTTTCTAAGAAACAGGCAGTGTCCTATTTCTTTACAAGCTTCCGCTACGTCACAAAAAAAAGAACTTAGTCTGGTACACGTAAGCTGGTCCAGGATATTTCTAACCAATTATTCAAAACAAAATTATTGGAACACTATTATAATTTTATTTATATGTATATATATACACACACACACATTGAAAATAGTTGTAATAGTTTAAAAAATAAAATAAAAGTGGTAGACACTTGGAGTCTAAGAAAACCTACTGTTTTTTAAACAAACTGACTCTTTAAAATGAGAAATAAGTTTTACGTCACAAAGGATTTGTTCTTAATTTTCTTACAAGAAAAAAAATTATAACTATTTTCAAAACAATTTCTAAAATCTGTTTATTATAAAAAAAAAAATTATTTTAATATTACAAAATAAAAGATCTCATTTAAAGTTGTTGTTTTAGGCTTTAAATTGTGTTGAGCCGTTCCTAATAAAATGTCAAAATTTATTTTTAAAGTGTTAATACTATTTTCCTTTAATTGGGTTTACTTCTGATTTAGTGTTCTTTTTATCGGGGCTAGATCTTAGCCCTTCTCAATTACTAACAGTAAATTGGTATATTCAAGTGATAGGGGAGATTTACACTAGGAGGTATATGAGACTAGAAATGCTCAGTTTCATTTTATATCATAAACCTCCATTAATCTTCACTTTGCAACTCAATGAAAAATCTTATGATCAAAGGGTAGGAATACCTAATCAGGATGCTTTCAGTGTCTAAGTGTTTGCGTATAAGATATAGAGTTAATTAGACTTCAGTTCTTTCAAAAAGATAATAAATTATTGTAAAGTTCATGAACATTTTATTTTTTAGTTAAAGGACAGTTGGTTTTATCTTCTTTTTTTTTATTTTTTTTTTATCTCAAGTGCATTTTGGCGAGTCGTTACTTTCTTTTTCAAACTAACAAAGGTGCCCTTCTGCATGATTTATCCCCTTACAATCCACGCTTTTTTTCTAATACACGCAAACCACCTTCCGATTTCAGCCCCTCTCCTCTTGCTCTAACTGTATCGATCTCCGAAAATGCCATAGTCTAAACCACCGCTTCTTCTTCGGTTCTTGTTGGTTACTTTAGTAATCTTGATATTAATGCCAATTAGACAAGTGAACTCGCATGAAGAGTCTGGCGAGTGGAGCTGTGATACCTTCTCAAAGATCCGGGTTCTGCTAAGTACGAACCCGAAATCGTCACGCTCAATGGGCACGCCGATGATTGGAGGGATGTCGAAGCTGAGGCCACCGAGCACTCCACTAGTCAGCACCACCGCCTATTGCTCCCACTAATTACTAGTTTCCCCGCCTTAGTTAAGCATTGAAGCTCCACTGTGTGTAGGCCCGCCACCATGCCACTGCCATTGAAGTTCACAATCTTCTTTATCTCGAACATATTAGAGCATCAGAGTGGACAGACTGATGCAAATTTGAATTACAATAGTAGAGCACACAAACCTTTGCTTTTTCCTTCTTCTTCTTTTAGAGTAGACAGACTGGTACAAATTTGAATTATTGTGATGGGAGATGGAAGATGGGAATGGAGGTGATGGGAGTGGAAGTGTATGTGCTTGAGGAACAATCTTGAGATGTTGCTCTTGGTCATATTATATTTGATGTTCTCGATCAAATTATGAAATCATTAGGCTTCACTTAGGCTGCTCCATTTTATGAATTTCTATTGATTCATTTGTTACCAAAATTTGGCTGAAAAAAAATAAAAACTGAAACAAGTCTGATTCAACTGTAAAAATTCACACTTTGAGATAGTGTAAAATTTTATACTTTTCAAAATCAGTGAGTTTTAATCATCCATGCTTTAAATACTGCTCTCTTTTCTTTTTTTTGACAAATTTTACATTCTTATTGATCAATTTTGAGCATCCAACATGTGGCCAAAAGTTTTATAAAACTAATAACAATTGAAAATTTTCTCAATTTTTATTAAACTGTAATATTTTACAATTTAGGAAAAGTGTAAGGTTTTGTTTGGATAGTTTTTGAGAGCTAAAGTTTTAAGAAATTTTTTGAGAAGTATTTTTAAGTAATTTCTTGGAATTTGAACCATTGTTTGGATTGATTAATTTGAAAAAAGATACAAAAAAGTAGGTTAGGTTTGGTTATGTTTTTAAAATAAGATTTTTAATTTCAAATTACAGGATATGTGTTTGAAATTAATTTTTTTTTTAAATTTAAATTATCATATCGAAATACATTTTTATAATTTTTAAAAAATTAATTACAAAATTTTTTAAAATATTTTTCAAAAAATTTTATCTAAATTACTATCAGGTAAACATCCAACATTGATCCATTGACAAGCCATTCAAATTCTTTTTTTTTTTTCAAAATTATTATTATATACTAGTAAGCCTTGATTATTATTATTTTTTTATAAGAAACGGTCATCCAATAAAAGGCATGGCTTACATAATCTTTATTTAGGAAGATCAACTGCTTTCCCAACGAATAAGACCGTTGACGGATTTAAGATCAATGTCCTATTCGCTTGGGGTAAGTATTTATTTTTTAAATATATGAAATTTATATTTTTTATTATTTTATTATAATATTTTTTAAAAATAAAAATGGCCCCCCCTTTATTTGTTTAGATTTTAAAAAATAAATTTTTAATTTTAAAACGTGGGATACGCTATTGACAAACTATTAATTTTAAATTTTTTTACTATTTTATAATTTAGATTATCATATCCAAATACATTTTTACAATTTTTAAAAAATTAATATTTTGAAACAAGTTATATCTAAATTACATTTTCACAATTTTTAATATTCTTAAAAAATGTGTTTGGTTACATTTTTACTGTATTTTCACAATTTTTAATATTCTTAAAAAATGTGATAGGAATTTAATACATTTAATTAAATATGATATAAAAAATTTAATTTTATTCAAATTTAATAATTAATTTAATAAAAATAATAAGATTTAACAAATTCAATTAATTAATATAACATATATTAATTATTAAATTATATAATATTTTTTAAAATTAAAGTTATATATCATAAGTTTGGCATATTATAAAATAATATTTTATATGTATAATATAAATTATAATATAATATTTTGTAAATATAATATATATTAATATCATTGTCAAATCAAATAAAATTTAATTTGATAATTAATTTCTTAAAATTTAAACCATTGTTTGGATTTAATTTCTTAGAATTTGAACCATTGTTTGAATTTAGGATTAAGTTTTGAATTTTGTTTTTTTATTGACTAAACAAATAAATTTTTAAAATATAAAATAAAAAAATCTGTTTTTAATTCATAACCAAACACAGCCTAAATTTTTACATTTTTACTAGAACAAAATTTTTTATTAAAAAAGTGAAGAATTTTACATTTTTGTTGAGATGAAATTTTTTAATTTTGGAGTGATTTTTTTTTTCCATATTCAATTTTTTTTTTTTATAAATCTCGATGTTTAGAATTCACATATATAAAATTTATTAAAAATAGATTTATAAATTTCAAGTTATTGAATTTTAAAATTTTGAAAAAAAAAATTATGACTATTCCAGATTTCATGTAATTTTTTATGAAAAGATATTTTTGCACTAAATAATTAAAAGATTTTATGAGTTAATATGTTTTGGCTTAAATTAGATAAAAATTTTGTTACTTTTCATAGACAATTAGTCGAACGATCCTAAGATATCTGAGATAATTATACTGATATTTCTAGTAATATCTGACAATTACAAAGACCTTATCTACATATTTTTGTAATTATATCGACATTCCTTGTCAAATTTGTAAGAGACATACGATACCGAAATATATAAATTTATTATTTCACCTTTAAAAATAATTATACTATCTCTCGTGTGTGATCGGTGAGAAATTAGTGAAATTATTATTATATATATATATATATATATATATATGACACGCATATTGCACGTGATGAAATTGTGGGAATGGGAATGGGAATGAGGAAGAGAGGGACATCGTGCAAGTGGCCCGGGAGTCAGCAGACAAACTTATTAGGGTGCAGTGCACGGGGGGACCTATTTTTTGGATCACTGAAAAACCGAAGAACAAATAAATCACTTCACATGAGATTTGTCTCCTTTTCCAAACAAGGTACATCCGTACTTCACGTGATTTTTACTTTTAAATAAAGAGCTGTTTTTCCTCTTTATTAAGGAAAAGGCACATGAATAATATGAAGTATTTTTAAATATAAAACTTAGTAAAAACATCCTTTGAACAAATATTAAAGTGTATTCTCAAAAGATTTTTTTAAAAAAAAAATTATTAAAAAATGTCTTTTACAATATGAGTTCAACAAGTAAGTTTGAAACAATGTGTGTTTGAAAATTTTGATTAAAATGATAAGGACTGGATAAAAAAAACCACTATTCCAATTTAAGAGGGGTGTGATTTAATACATGTTCTATTATATTTAAATGAAACTAAAGTTATAAGAGAATGTCTAGTGGCCGATATTCAACTTTAAGAGAGAGTTGAGTTTTGAAATATTTTGGAAAAATTATATTTATTTATTCTGAGGTTTCTTATAATTATGCTGATATTTTTTGAAATTTTTGAAATTATACTAATATCTTTTTTTTATTATTAACAAATTACAAATACTTTCCTCCAATCAATTTTTTCTATCAAAATGATAAAACTGTATCTTTTATTTTTATTTTATTTTTTTGCATTTTTTCAATTTGAACAATTTTTTCTTAACGTTTTAAAAGGTTTTTTATTTTATATAAAAATACATTTATGGTAAATAAATTCTTTTTATTTTATATAAAATAAATAAATTTAAGATTTTAATTAATATTTATTTGAAAAATGAAAAAAACAAATCAAAAAAACTGGTCAAAAAAATGAAAAAGGACAATTTTATCATTTTGAAGAGAAATATTGACTGGAGAGGGGTATTTATTTATTGTCAGATAAAATAGCAGAAGTCAGTATAAATTCAAAAATTTTAGAAAAAGTCAAAAATCTTAGAAAAAATCAGTGTAATTTACCCTTAATATTTTTTAGTTAACTAGGCTAGTCTTGTTGGTAAGGCTACGAATTCTACTATTACTTTTCTATTAGAAAATATGTAATTTATTTTTTATTTTTTAAACTTTAGACTGAATTTCATATCTATAATTGTTAGATAGTTGGATAGTTTGTTGGGTTCCTCGATGTTAGAATTGAGAGATTTCTCAATTCTTTTCTAATTTGTAAAGTAATTATTATACTTTATTCCTTCGTCAATAAAAAAAGTTTGAATAGTTTTTATATTATATTTAAATGAAACTAAAGTAAAATAAGGATATTGTATACAAGTTGAACTAAGATAATAAGAGTGAAATCGTAAATTGTCTCTAACTCTATTCATACCTAGCCATTTCAAACAAGGTATGGAATTATCTATGTGATTAATTTGAATTCTTCCCAAATATAAAGTTTCATTAATAATGGACTAATAAACCTATTTCTATCTTATTCTCACAAAATAATCCATGTACTTAATTATATTACCTACTTTAATAAAGAAATTGTTTATTACTCTAACAATAGAACTAGTCAATAATATTGTGTGTGTGTGTGTGTCTATATATATATATATATATATGTATGTATGTATGTATGTTTATATAGTGATATTACCTACTTTAATAAAGAAATTGTTTATTACTCTAACAATAGGACTATTCAATAATATTGTGTATATATATATATATATATATATATATATATATATAGAGTAGCGGAGCCACATGTATGCTAGGGGGCAATGGCCTCTAAACTTTAATAAATTTGATTTTTTATCTTTAATTTAAAAAAAAATTAAAAAATTAAGAGTTGCCCCACCGATTTTTTATATTTTCACAAAAAACTTTCTTAAATTCTAGTTTTAAAATTTTTGTCCCCCTAAGTCTATAGTCTATATCCGCCACTATATATGTACGTACGTGTCTATATATATATATATATATATATATATATATATATAGCAGAGCGGTTCAATCATAAAATCAACAAAGCAATCACTTTAAGTCCCACTTAAAAATAAGGCCCCAAATTTTATATACTATAATATAATCAAATTAGAAGTTTAAGATTAATAAAAGTCACTCTACAAAAGACTCAAATTTTATAGATTTATAATATAATCAAATTAGAAGTCTAAGTTTAATAAAAATTGAACACTATTTAAAAGCCCCATAAAAAAATAAAGCTTAATTCTATTAATAAAATTTTATTTGGTATTTTACTCTTATATTTTATTACTATTTATTTAAATAAAAAAATTACGTAAAAATGATATCATCAGAGTTTCATTTAATATATACTTATCTCTTACTGAAAACAATTAAATTTTATATAACAAAAGTAAATATAATATATATATATATATAATAAAGTAAAAAATTATATTAATATTTAAAAATATCTCATTTAAAGTTATTCTTTTTATTCCTTCAAATCTTCAATTATCTAGAACCAGCATGATATATAACTATGTTAGTACCTCCTAGCTGTTGATGGGACTTCAGACCATTAAGTCTTTGTTTTCTTTTGATGGCCATTTGATTGCACGGAATAAAAAGATACCCATAAAGCTATCTAAAATTCACAATGACACTGACAATACAAATTTATAAAATTCAAGTGGACCATTTGCTCATGCAAGTGGAGTATCTTCCTTATCATCTTTGCCTTTTTTCTGTTTCTTTTCATTTATTTTTTGTTCGTCTTTTGGTGGTGGCATGGTTCTAGCTGTTCAGAGATGGCAACACGCCAGTTGGTCAAATACCGTCCTAAGAATAAATTCTGACTCTGCATTACCTTGGTCTCCATCTCCTAGTATTGTCATTCAAGTTTAAGAATTTCACTTCAGATTCCCCTCTAATCTCACTGAAATATTCGATTACGATGGGTTAAAAAGAATCTGATTTCAAATAGTTATAGATAAGATTTTTTTGAATCGAATAATTTAAAATGATCGTATTGTTGCCTGCATATGGATGAGAGCAGCAATTTTAAGCAGAGTCCCGACTGTCTAATTTTAATTATTCATATATTTTTACATATCAGTACTATACAGTGATTATTTAATTTTAATTGTCCATATATTTCAAGCGTAAAATGCAAAAACGATTGAGATTAGACTATTTGTATTTTTATATTTAATATTATAGTAATATAATTTGGGTTTTGCTATGTTCCATTATAATAAATATTCTATTATTATTTAGTTCTATTACTATTTTAACATATGATGATTAAGGAACAAAAAATATTGAAAAATACTAAATGGTAGACTATACTCATACTATAGATCATGTGAAGTAATCAAATTTATTAGATGATTGTAGTTACTGAATTTCAGTTAGATTTTTTAAGCCATTTAATTTTTTTTGGAAAAACGAGATAGAGAATTAGATGGTCAAAATTTATCTAATCTCTTTGATTTAGTATATTAGCCTGCCTTAATACAACCTATCAAATAATTGTTCTTAACACACACACACACACACACACACATATGTATATATATATAAAGTTTAAGGGTAAATTACACTGACCTCTCTTTAGGTTTTTAACAATTATAAAGACCTCTTGTGTTATTTTTAAAATTACATTGTCCTCTCATATTTTTACTGACAAAACACAAATACTTCCTTCTAATTCAATTTTTTTAAAAAATGACAAAAGTGTTCATTTTATTATTCTTTTTTTTTTTTTACAATTTTTAAGTTGTTTTAATTTTCAAATAAATATTAATTAAAACCTTCTTGATAAAAAAATAAAAAATATAATTTATTTACCTTAAAACTTACTTTTATATAAAATATAAAAAAGTTAGAAAAAAAAAATTGTCAAAATTGAAACATGCAAAAAAATAAAAAACATGAAAGGGACACTTTTATGATTTTAAAAGATAATTGGACTGGAAGGGAGATATTTGTAGTTTGCTAATAAAGATAGAGAAGAATTGTGTAATTTCAAAAATCTTAAAAGAGATCTTTGTAATTGTAAGAAACTTTAAGAACGTTGGTGTAGTTTACCCAAAGTTTAACTCTATGTTCCCTTCCTGCCTATGAGATTTAAGAGTAATCTTTTTTGTCATTACAGAATAGTCACCTCAGGGTAAAATCTTCAACAGAATGGGTTCCAAGGCATCAAGCAGAGCAGGAAAAATTGAGTGAGAACACAAGTTCAGTTTGTTAGCAAATGAAGTCCAAATTACAACAAAAGCAAACAATGGCAACCCAGATCAGACATGGCTGATGGCACCTCCTTTTTTTCAACATAATGAAATTAATGCTTGGAAAAAGTACCACCACATGGCACATGCTGTGCTTCAATGCGTGCTTCACACCATATCTAGACTTTATCATGGCTACTGAATCATTTAATGCATCAAACTCAGAGGGAGCGGCTATCAGAACAACATGTTGTGCAACCCAAGAAGATGGAAGATGAAATTATAGAATTTAGAGAACGAATTCATGAACCATCTTGAGTGTCCCCTGTCTCTGAAATTGTAAATAATCAAATGCTTCTTATGGATTTGCAAGAAGAGAAATATAAGAAAACTCTTAAATCTTTAGCTTAGTGCCTGTTTTGTAACGTTTTTCATTTTCATTGTTTTCACTTTCTATTTTTTTTTTTTTTTTTGTATTTCCAGAAAATGAAAAATAATTTCAAGTCTAACCTCACATTATTATAAGATTCCAATTCTTCACTTCTTTTCTTCTTTGTCTATTTCAGGGAAGTTTAAGTGATGTATGAAGAACGTTGAGGGAAGATGAAGAATTGCCTTTAGGAATTCTGATTTGTTCCTTGAAAAAAGAAAAGAAAATCTGATTTGAACAGCGACCTTTTAAAAGGAATGAGTTTCTTATAGTGGACTGCCATTATTCAAGCAAGTGGGCTTTGATGTAGATCCACTATTCTTGCTTTCATTTTCCTTACCTTTCCTTTTAGGTACTTTAGACCATTACTTTCTTCATAGTGGACTGCCATTATTCAAGCAAGTGGGCTTTGATGTAGATCCACTATTCTTGCTTTCATTTTCCTTTCCTTTTATGTACTTTAGACCATTACTTTCTTCAAGTAGAAGGACAAAGTTGCTATGATCTGTCCTAAAAACAAAGAAGTTGCTATGATCTGTCCTAAAAACAAAGGGAAGAAATTGTAAAGTAGTTGTCATGAATTTATCCGGATTGCATAATAATTTGTTTGTGACCCGAGATGACTCGAAAATGAGAGGGTTTAGGGGCACTGCCCCGTTGAAAAAATTTTGATCCAATTTTGTTATAGCCTCTGTCAGAATGGAGAAGTGGTTCCCGTCCGAATAGAAGAGGCTTTCCCGTTCGGACGCGTGTGGAGACTTCCACACCTACTTGACAGTTTTGTGCATTTCTATATAAAGGGTGCTTTTAGGGTTTTGGGATTTGTGTGCGAGTTTATGATTATTGTATGAGAGGGGAGCCGCCATTAGGTGTGAGAGATTTTGGATTTGTGAGTATTCTTTACATTTTTAATATCTTTATTATATAATAGATTGATCATCGTTACTTATAAATGTAGGCATCTTACCAAACCACATAAATCTTATATCTTTCTCTGTTTGTGTTTTCTTGTTTTTGAGTTTAATTTATTATTTGTTTATCCGCTTTAAGTGTTTGGAAGTACAAGACAGAATGTTAGATTGGATGTGATTCCATCTATGGTCATACATAAGCAAAGGTGTTTCCCTAATTGAGCTCCCCACTTTTGATGTATGTGCACCAAAATGCTGGAGATAAGAGGCACTTGGGAACCCACCTCAGAACTGAAATTACTGGGGAAAAGGACATTGCCAACACTTCTACCTAAAATTAGGTCTATTCTATATTTTTATAGTCATTAATCTGAGCCGGTCTTGTACTCAAATCACAAGATTGTATTGCCATGTGGTGGTCCCAACTGATTATATTGACTTCGAAAAACCAAGGATAAATATAAGAAATTTGGTTTCATTTTTTCGTGGGATGTCTAAATGCCTCTCAATAATTTTCTTGGAATACATTTTTATATAGGATTCAAAAGAGGTCAAGAAACAGTTTTTCATTCAAAATATCATGAATGCACAATAGGTTCTGAAAAAATGTCTCCACAACCATATCATAAGCTCCTAATAACCCCAATTCCAAGTCATCTAATCTCTCAATTCCGTTCAGAGATCCAAACAAATAGGAAAGGCGTTGTAAAATGCAAAACAGGAGCAAGTTTCTCACATCAGAATGCATCGGGCGCTAATTTCTGATGTATTAACCACAAACATAACAAAGAAATCTCAATGTTTCATATGTTCTTCAGAAACATGTGCAAGCAACAAAAGAATTAATGATGCTAACAATCACCATAAAAGGTTCATTGGCAAAAAAATAAATCAAGAGAAAAACCTCAGGTTGAATTCTTAATCAATCATTACATAAAAGATGGTATCACTCAATATTACAAAACTGAGTTACTCATCTGTTCTACTTAGACTCTAATATATATCCCTGTTATCGATGAAATGCATCATATTTTCATCAATGTATCTAACCATTACAACCACAGTGCATTCTGCCAAACACCCTTCTGAGACTTACTAGTATTCACATTCTTCAATTGCATGCATGTGCTATATTTACATTTAACAAAATTGCAATATCAACCTATGTTAATATGGTCCGGAACTTTTTAAGCAAGAAACAATCATGAGCTTCCTCCCAGAATTCTCTTCAGTTCAGATTTCTGTTCTGAGGTAAGTCTTGATGGGTACCTGACATCAAACTTGATCCTCAAATTTCCCTTCTTCCTTGGTTCTTTTGATATTGGCATTCCTTCATTTGGGACAACTACCTCATGGCCTGGTTTGATGACCTCGGTCAAAGGGATCATAATATCTCTTGCATTCAGTGTTCTCAGCTCAAGGGTTGTGCCTGTGAGGGCCTCCAGAAGTGATATCTCGTGATTGACCAACAGATCATTACCATCCCTCACATAAACTGCATCAGGTTTCTCATCTATAACAAAAATAAGATCTGCCGGAATGACACCTGGTTCCTGGTTACCCTTCTCGGGGAATGTGATTTTTGTACCCTTCTTCCAACCAGGTTTTATCTCAATAGTCAAGATCTCCTCCACAATTAGAGGTTTACTGCAAGACAGGTTTTTTTTTATAAGTCAAGGTATTGTATTAAAACCACAAGAGAGGTATTGGTTTATAAAAACAAAGTAAGAGAACAGAAGCCAAACATTCCTTCAGAAACAATAAAACTCATGCAAACTTAAAACAAAAAGAATCAGTGCAGAATGATGCCATGGTATGGTAGTGTTACCAAAGGGCACCAAGCCTTCTAGTCTCTCAACTAATAGGTACATAAAATTCTACCATTCACAACTATCAATATGCAGCTCTAAGATGATCTCGATATTCTTCAATTTGCCTTATAAAATACCTATTTGTCTCCCCAGCTTAAACCAGGGAGTCAGAGTGCTCCTACAATAGCCCATTTGGCATGTCTGTGCTTCCTAAATCAGTGATTTTCAGATTAGGTCATTGAGGGATGTTCCCTTGATCCTTTTGGGCAACCTATTTCCTACGATTCTATTTTGTTTTGTGCAGCAGAGGAAAATCAACTGAAATATTTGAGGTGCACCCTGTTATGTTTTAAGGCAATTTTTATCTGACAAATCAATTATGGAAAGAGTGAGCTTATTTCAGTGGGGGGAGGTTGAGGGTTTGGGGTGGAGGCTGTATTGGGGTGTAAAAGTGGGATTTTTTCAAACCATTAATTTGGGTCTTCCTTTGGGTTCTTCTAAAGCCATGGCCATATGGGATTCTGTTGAGTGATTTGAAAAGGAGGAGGCTGGCTGAGAAAGGCGATACCTATGGAAAAGGGGCAAACTTAAGCTGATCAAAAGAACCCTCTCTAGACCTTCCACATAATTTATGTCTCTCCCTTATTCCTGCCTCTATAGAGGTGAGGCTAGAGAAAATACAAAGAAACTTTTTACAAAGGGTTGAACAATGAATTTAAATATCATCTTCTTGGTTGGGAGTCAGAATGCCCCCAGTCTGTAATGAGGGGTTGGGAATTAAGCACACCTTCAGATCTTCTACAAAACTTTGCTCAGAAAATGATTGTAGAGATTTTCTAATTGGACTGGTCTACAAATATGCTGTTGAGAGGAAGTATGGGTGATGGCAATCAACCCCTACAAGTACATGCTAGGAAGGGAGAAAGTCGTGTGGGCCTCATTAGTGGACCAACAAAACCTACCATCAATGTCATGTGATAGAGGGCTACATTTAGTAGTGTTTGGAAGAGCTCATTTGTTTCTTGGACCTTTGATTAAGGAAAATCAAACTTTCTTCAGCTAGGGGTATTTCAGATGTTTAACAGTTCAGGGGTAATTTAGTGCCCAGGTCAATCTATTGTTTGCTTATGGTTTTAGTCCTTTACTTGCTTAGAATTAGTTTGAGGTCCTATTTATTAAAGAGAGTCCTTTATCTAGTAGGATTAGGATATCCTTTGTCTTGTAGTATTCTTCTATTAGTCTATATAATAAGCAAGCTTCATAGAGAAGTATACAAGTTTGATAAATATTCTCTACAGACTTAATTATCTTTTAACGGCTTAGGTGAAAGGTCAAGAAGTCCTTAGAGAGATTCTAAGGTGTTCCTTATTTTTCTTCTTCTTCTTTCCTTTAGTTTTGTTCACTTTAATCTTGCAATCAGACCTTGTTAATCAATCTTTTCAATCCTAAAAACCCTACTTTGATTGCCCAATCATTCTTTTCATTAAATATTTGGTCCTATTAAATCAAAAACCATTACGAAACAAAGTTACTTTTCTCGGATTATTATTCACGGCACAGTAACAGTCCCATAAATTCCCCAAAACTCTTTCTTTTTCCTACTTAAAATTCAATTCAACCAATACTTAACCAATCCCAAGCATTTTTACGTCAGACCCAAAGCCCAAGCCTGTATTAATTGATTGTAATTCGTAGGGCAATTTGGTTTCATTGTTTAAGGCACTGTCCTACATCAATTTTTTGGTATTAAAACAAAATTCTTGATTTTGTGAATTACTTGCATTTAAGAAGCGTCATGATTTACCAAGCCATGGGTTTTAAAAGAAATTCTAATAGCCCTGAAGCCAACTCGGCTTGATTAGAGGAGACTTCCACAATACAAAAGTCAACAAGAAGAAATCGCTAAACTTCAAAGCTTTTTTTTTGATAGGTAAATGAAGATTTCATAGAAGCCTGAGAAGGGCAAAGAAACAATTACATCATGATTTTAGACCCTAAACTTCTAAACTTATTTGATGAGATAGTAAAAGTTAAGGAACGAAGTGAGGAAAAAGGGTGGATGGTGATGATGACAATGATTGTGGAAGCAACCACTGCAAACAATCTTTCACAAGGCTAAATCAAAATAATGAACACAATGTTAATATATATATATATATATATATATATATTTACTTTATATATATATGTGGGAAATCGAATAAGACACAACAAGAGCAGTCCATTGTGGTGTGGGCATGGTTAGGCCCAAACTTTTGAGATGGTAAATTGATTTGACAAAGAAAATACATCTAGAAGTTGCTGATTTTTATGGAAAATTGGATCCTACAGCCTTCCTTGATTGGCTAATGTCTATGGAAGATTATTTTGATTGGTACTCTGTGTCCCAAAATAAGAAAGTTTGTTTCACGAAGGTGAGGAAGACTTGGTGCATGGTTCATCATTGCCTACTTTGGTGTATATGGAAAGAAAGGAACTCGAGGGCGTTTCAGGGGACTGTGCCTAGTAGCTTTAGGGATAATTTTTGGAGGATGCTTCACTTTTGGATTAAGAAGCTTTTCCTTTACATGTTATCTTCTTTTGTTGATTTTTTTGGGGGAGTTATGGCTTTAATTTTTGTGCCGTTCTTCCTTTCATAAATATGGGTTTACCAACCTAGGATGTTTTTTAATACAATTACATTTACTTATAAATAAAAACAGTGTTATCAAAGGCAACCGGGCGCTCACCTAGGCGATAAGGCTAGGCGAGGTTGAGGCGTAACGCCTTAACACACTTCAAGCGAGGCGATTTTAATAAGACGCTGCCTAGGCACTCGCCTTGACTAAGGCGAAAGGCGAAAGGCGAAAAGCATTGAGTCGAGAGCCTAATTAATTGAAACTTATTTTACTTGAATGTGCTCATGTTTCTTGTCTTGTTGTTTCAAGATTAAAGCTATTTTTGTTTAGACAATATTTAACCAATATAAAATTAGTAAAAATGGAAGAAAAAGTTTAGAATAATCTCTTTACTTAAAACTTAATTATGTTTTGTTATCTTTTATATTAATTTTTTTAGTATTAAAAGAGAATTATTCCATAAAATATATTTAACTTAAAATAAATGAACCTTTAATGTATAATATATATTCTTAATTATTTTTATAAGTTAATACCTTACTTCATTCAGGTTAACGCTTTTTTATTGTCTCGCTTTTCAGGCAATATAAGACCTTAGTGCCTTGAAGGCACCTTTCGTCTTTAACTACACTGAATAACAATAAAAAATTGAAGGGATTAGCACATTTATGGTGACATAGCATTAAGGACCAGCTCCATAGGACTGATCGGCCCCTATAAGCACACAGAACGAGATGAAGACAAAGATGAAAGAACACTTCCAGCCAATTATGAGCAAGCCTTATACCAAGATGCTTTATCTTAAACAAGGCTCTAAATCAGTTGAAGAATATGTCGAGAAGTTTCATGAGTTAGTCATTCAGAATCATATGAAAGAGAGTGGTGAATACAATTACATTTACTTATCAAAAACAAATAAAATTTGAAGGGAGTAGTAGCACATTTATGGTGACATAGCGTTAAGGACCAGCTCCACAGGACTGATCAGCCACCTATAAGCACATGGGACAAGATGAAGACAAAGATGAAAGAACACTTCCTGCCAACTATGAGCAGGCCTGATATACCAAGATGTTTTCTCTTAAACAAGGCTCTAAATCGGTTGAAGAATATATCGAGGAGTTTCATGAGTTGACTATTCAGAATCATATGAAAGAGAGTGATGCCACCTTGCTGCACATCACAAAGGCAGACTTTGAACAAAGATTCAATTTGAGAAGGCAGCCACAAACACTTTCAATTAAGATGATGTATACCAGCTTGCCCTTGAAATGGAGGAAAAGCTCACAATTCAATCGACATTTAGGTTTGCAAGGTCACGCAGGGGGGTTCTACTAGTGGGACGGCTAGTAATTCTTCTTAGCACTAATTTCAGCACTCCAAACATTCTGCACACTAAAGGCAGCAATCAGAAAGCTACTAATGTGGCAACGAGGGATGCTAATAAGGAAAAGGTGGATGGGTCAAGTTCATAACAATGTGGATGGGTACTAGTTATATAGAAACTGTTTATGTTGGCCAAGAAACTCTCTTCGTGATCATGATATGGAAGTTACATGGGAGAGGCTTAGGAGGACATTTTCACCATGATAAAACTGTGAGAAAACTATTGCATTGGAGGAGGATCAATTCTTTTGGCCTAGCTGGAAGGAGGATGTTTGGAAAATCATCAAACAATGTTGAGCATGTCAACAGGGAAAAGGTTTCTGAGTAAAATACTGGCTATATACACCATTACGTGTTCTGCCTTGGGAAAACTACAGCACGGATTTTTGTGGTTGGATTGCCAAGAACATGAGTTGAATTCGATTTTATTTTTTGATGTAGTGGATCGATGTTCCAAGTGATACCAAACAAAAAGGCTCCCGATGCTTCTTATGCGACTGATTTGTTCTTTAAGTAGTTTGTTTACATGGCCAGGGATCCGACACTAATCCTCTCATACCTAGTAAATGATGTACCGGAGATGCATTTCCTCTAGCTCCCGAAAAAGACATCATATGGGCCTTCCTAAATCCATTGTTTCCGACCATGATGTAAAATTCATGACTTGCTTATGGAAGATATCAGGCAAAATTGGGTACTAGATTGAAGTTTTCAAGCTCTTTCCATCCCTAAACTGAAGGCCAAACAAAAGCTATCAATTGTAGCCTTGGAAATCTTTTATGTCTTGTGGGCATGGTTTGAAATCGCAATATCAAGATACGTAATAATTGCGTTCGTGGGGGGACAGCATTAAGAGTGTATATTCAAACATAAGGGGTATCAGAAACCATTACCGTCAATCACTAACAAACCCTTAAAAGTCATTAATAGGCATGATTTGACTCTAGTTTGTCACTTTTTAATGTTTTTAATTGTTTATTTTCAATTTTATGACATCTAAAAACATGTTTTACTTATTTTATTAGATTTTACATTGATTTTTTAATTCAAACTAATAAGAAAGTATCATCTATGATGAGCAGCTTGAACTAAGTCACTAATATAAATAACAACTAGAAATGCAATTTTAAGTCCATAATTAATAATTCTTAAAAAAGAAAAATATTATGAGAAATAATATTAGATATTAATTTAGTCCATTAATACATGATCCAAAATTCATCCCTAATTATTCATGAAATCACCTTCAAAATGTCTCAAATCCCTCCAAACATACTTCAAGATTTCAAACTTTAAGTTACAAACCACCAGCTGTAAGCCTAGCCATCAAAATTTACTCACCAAGTCACAAAATTCAAGCTCTAAATCACAAGATTCAATCTCCAAGTAGATAGAGCTAAACTAAAACTAAGCAAATCTAAAGAATATGATCAAACCTTAAGTTTATTGTGAAATAACCTCAAACTAACTTACTCCCCCCCCCCCCCCCCCCCCCCACCCCAACAAAAAAAAAATTAAAAATAAAAACCTCAAACTAGCTTCAGAAAACTTTTTAGATATTTTTGTTTATAATAGAGTTTATAATGCCATAAAATATTCAAAAGAACATCTAGCACGTGAAATTCAGCACAAAAGGATACTAAAGATAAAAGTATTAATTTATCATGCAAATTTAAAATTTAAGGAAATATTTATAATCTAATTAAATTTTAAAAAGATTAACTAATTCTTACTAATTTTTTATGATGGAGACTTGCCAATCACGGGTCTTTTGGGAGCGTAATTGTCTGAGTCAAGAGCAAACTCTAGATATGCAACCCACCTCCAATAACCGCATATGGGATAACTAATTTTTACTGTTAACAATGTCTCATTCCAGAAGTCTTCCCAAAAAGTTCTATACAATGTGTTTAAACTTGCAAAACCAATGTCAGGCAACCTTTCGATCACGAACTCCAAACTAAAGCCAGACATTCCTCTCCTTCTCCTCGGCTGGGGTGATAAGTGATTCAGGCCTTGTTTAGACTAGGGTAAGACCATAACAACAGTATGTGAAAGACACTCCACTGACATCCCTATATAGGATCAAACATTCCAAGACCCCTCATCCAGGGTATGTCTATAACACAATTCCTCCTTTTTAATAAACAACATTTAAAAAGTTTGACCAAAACAAACAAAATATATATAAACAGAGACATATGAAAGGGTCAAACATGTCATGTGATCCACAAAATTCAAGTGCTTGATTTAAAAAAGTACAATACTTCACTGCTACTTCAAATTTGAAGGTAATGTTAAAATCTTAAATAACTTCCGAACTCATGGCTTGATCTCTATCAACCATGGAAAGCCATAAATGGGTTTGTCAAAGATAGGGTTAAACAAGTTTTTTTTTTTTTTGATAAGTAAGAAGTATATATCAGAAGCCCAAGGAGGGCAAAAGGGCAAAAACCTCAAAGCATTACATCGTCCTTAAAGATGCCAAAAAGCTATGGTTAAACATCTTAAAATGAGGAAGTGTACCAAACACTAAACTGCTTCCATGATGAATCAATTCCTACCAGGACAAAAAGTCCTCAGACTCTGCACACTTGTAAATTACAATAACAACATTGATATGACACAATTATCAAAATCCTGATGAAATTTGTGCAGTATCATCAAAATCTCCACATGTCATATTTTTTTTATAAGTAAATCTCCAAATGTTATTGACGAACTTAATGCAAATCTATCTAGCAAACTGAAAAAACCCTATCAATAATTAACTAGCTAAACTATTTTGAGTGTATTGGAGAAGTCTATAATTATCCCCTAAACCAGAATGATTTCATATTACATGAATAAAGTTTCTAAGTAACTTCTGGACATCATCAAATAAACAACTCAAACAACAATTCTAGTGACCAACTGAAAACCTTAGCTTTCTTATTTTAGTTGAGTATATTGGAAAAGAGTCAAAAGACTACTGTTATCCAGCGGCCAAAACCAGAATGATTTCATATTAAGTAAAATCTGGGCATCATCAAGTCAACAACTCAAACAACAATTCCAGTGACCGGCTGAAAAGCGTTAGCTTTCTTATTTATTACACACCAAGTAATGTATTACCAGACATTGTTGTGGCCTTGGAACTGGGTCAGAATAACAACCAAATAAACAGAAGCTCTTTTCTTCTGAAAACATGACTTCTTCTAATGACTCAAAATAACTGTTCAGAGACAAATCTCATGACAATCTCCGCCCAGTTATTGTTTTTTTTCCATTATCTTCTTGGTAAGAACAAACTACATTCTCCCTTCTATATTCCCCTTTTTTTGTTATCGGGAAAATGCCAAGAAAATAAAAGATAGGCATAGAAAATGCTTTCAGCTTTTCTTCTTTTTTTTGGATATGTGCTTTCAGCCGTACTTTTGTTTGGTTCTCGGGAATGATGGGAAAAAAAAAAAAGAAAATACCACTCACTTGTTGCAGAATCAGTGGATTAGTGGTTTTTTTGTTTTAATGTTTTGTTCCTGAAGTTCTTATATATATGCAATATGTTATTTCTGTGAAAAGTTCCATTGAAATTCTAGTTCTCAATTCTACTTTCAACTGTTCAATTCACATTAAATCATACAAGCGTGCATAAAGAAACACCACAATTGCATCACCATTTACGAGAATGAACCCACAACTAAACCAGAAAATATTAATATTGAGAAAAGTTTAGTCGTAAAACCAAAGATGTTAGCAACAGAAAAATAAAAATAACTCAAGAAAAATTGCAGAATAGCATACCCAGAAATATCCACAATTGTCCTAGAAATCTTCATTTTCCTCTTCGCCCCTTTATAAAGCTCCTCGAGACTACAGGGCAACGAAGTCTCCACGGCAAGCGCCTTCCTTGGCGCTGCCGATGCCGATGCCGAGGCCGAATTACCATATTCCCAATTCGAAGACCTGAAAAACCCGTCCTTATACACCCGACTCCTCCCAGTGCCACCTCCACCGACACTGTCCGATCCACCGAACAACTCCGCATATATATCATCGGCATCCCTCGGATTAAACCGGAACGAAGGGCTCGGATGTTGATGGGAGTGGGATCCACCACCTCGGGCGGAGGAGGGAGGTGGCGGAACCTGACCGGACTTGAGAGCCTCCTCCCCGTAGAGATCGTAGATCTGACGCTTCTGAGGATCGCTGAGAACGTCGTAGGCCTCAGAAATTTGCTTGAACTTGGCCTCGGACTCTTTCTTGTTGCTGGGGTTTTTGTCGGGGTGCCATATCATCGCGAGTCTACGATAGGCCTTTTTAAGATCCTCATCACTCGCACTTCTATTCACTTTCAGTATATTGTAATAATCGACCCCCATCTTTCTCGCTCACACACACTCTCTCACACTACATGTATATATATATATATATGTCACCGGACAATAACAAGAAGATGGTAAGCGAGGGCCCGTTTTGGCGCGAAAAAGGACCGAAATGGAACGGAAGACGATGAGAATGATTTTTTCTCTGTAAGTCGTAGGTTCAACGATGACTTTTATGCTAAAGAAGACGTGTTGATGTGTAAGAAACTGTGTGGCGGTTGGGACAGAAAATCAAAATCAGATGCGAGATCGGGTGTCGACCGTTTGGGAATCTTGGTACTTGGAAGGTGAACATGGAAATTCAATAAGATATTTCCTTGGCCTTAAACGCAGCCCGCTAAAGTGGAACGAGCTCACATGGCCATGGAATATAGTTGATATACCACAATGTGCTCACACCAACCACTACTTAACACGTATAACTACAGGGCATTTCGTACTCAGTCATTCGGCCTATGCTCAGTCATTCATCTCGTACTCAGTCATTCAGCTCATACTCGGTCATATAACTCAAGCTCGGCCATATAGCTCATCCTCGGTCGTTCAAGGACAAGACCCACAGAGACCGAGCTCATATCATCAGAGTAGGACTGCTCTCCTACAAAGCTAACATGTATGAACCCAAGCCTACAGTACAACACACCGATGATCAGGTCATCACCGCCTCAATGTGCACCGAGCAGGAAATAAGGAAACAATCTCTGACAAAGAAACTGCCACACTCCGTTGCCATATTCAATAAGGAAACTGATATCTCCAACAATCCAATCCCTATATTTATGGCTCCAAATCCTAATCAACTTGGGAAAGACACTGCCTATAAATTAAACCCTAGAGGTATGCTTTATTTTCATGCTCATTATTTTGGCTTTCATACAGTTTTTCAATTCAGTTTATTGACTTAAGCATCGGAGTGGCTACCGCCGGAGCCAACCCGGTGGTCCTCTGATTTTCTGTTTTGAATATTTCGCAGGGAACCGAGCTTGGATCACACGTGGGCCAAAAAGTGCAGCATCAATAGTGTATGATATTGACGATTTGACAATAGTTTAAAAAAGGAATGTTATAGTCAGTAGTGAAAATGAAGAACTCAAAATTTAATTAACTCGTATAATTTATTTACTAATACTACATGCGGAGTTGTAAGTATCCAAATATCGTCACTTACTAATTAAATCGTTAGTTTTCGAATATCGTAATTAATAATAACATATATTTTATAAAAAAAATATAATAATGTGATATTTTTTAAAATTTTATTTTAAATTTATATTTCAAATAATATAATAATAACATGACAGATACATTAATTATATGAGTTAATATACTATTAATATTAATATGTCATATTATTTGGGATGAAAAATTTAAAATAAATACTTAAAAAAGTATACAAAAGATATGAAACTTTTTTCTTTCTTTTTTTTTGTAGACTCTTGCCTCATATAATGAGGACATTTTTTAATAATGGACTACTAATAATTGAAATATTTTGTATGAGCAAGTTTTGATACAACTTGTGTATGCAAGTACAAAGGATTACAATTATAAGATTGTGTGAAGATGATAGTGAATACAGATTACAGAGAATGAAAATGAAAAGGACAGTAAAGTTAAATTACTGCTAATGTTAAAGTATGTTAGGTTAGGTGAAGTTAAACTGGGATAGACGTTAAGCTAAGTTAGGCTTGAGTGTTGATTGACACGAACGAATCCTCATTTGTGCTATTTGTAAAACTTTCCTATCCATACTCCCCAAAATCTTGAATGCAAAATTCCATCTCTGGCCTCTAATAAGATTATTAGACTTTACTGGTTGAGGTCCTCAATCATTATACATATTATTTCTTTGAAATTTTGAAAAATGGTGATAAGTGGAAGAGGAATAATGAGGAAGTTGCTATTCTGGATACTGAAGATTTTTGAGTGTCGGGCCTGAAAGAATTGAAAGACCTCTGGAATTTGATACCAGAGACATGTGTATTCTCCTTCATATATAACCAAAGTTGTTACAAGAGATAAGGGAAAAAGATAAGATTTACAAGAGATTTAAATACAAGCTAAATGATCAACATGAACGGTTGGTGTGTGCTTATCCTTATCATTCCCTCGCAAACTAGCAGGGAGATCCAACACAGAGAGTTTGTCCCGTAGAAAACAAAAACGATCAGCTGTGTGTCCCTTGGTAAAAATATCAGCAGGTTGCAATGAAGTGGGGACGTGTTGTAGAATTATGTCGCGGGTTGCCACCTTTTCACGGACAAAGTGGTAATCGACTTCGATATGTTTAGATCGTGCATGGAAAATCGGATTGGAGGCAAGAGCTAAAGCACTGATATTGTCACACCAAACAACAGGAGCAGACGCAAGTGAAACCTGCAGCTCACACAAGAGCATACGCAGCCAATACACTTCAGCTGTAACAAGAGCTAAGCACCGGTATTCCGCCTCAGTACTAGATTTGGAAACCACAGTTTGTTTCTTGGCCGACCAAGAGATGAGGTTGGAACCCACATAAACACCATAACCACACGTGGACCTTCTATCGTCAGGATCACCGGCCAATCGGAGTCGCAGTAGGCATTGATGGAGAAGGAACCGGGTTTGTAGAAGAGGCCATAATCGAGTGTATTCTTCAAATAACGGAGCACACATTTGGCTGCTGTCCAATGAGCAGAGGTTGGAGCTTGCATGTGTTGACAGAGCTGATTTACGGAGTATGCGATGTCGGGACGCGTGAGAGTGACATATTGCAAGGCACCTACCGTTTGCCTATACTCAGATGGATCCGGAAGAAGTTCTCCAGCAAACTTGGAGAGTTTAGAGCCCGAGACACAAGGAGCTCGATAAGGTCGGATGCCAAGGAGTTTTATACGATCTAAAAGGTCAATAATATATCTTGTTTGCCGAAGATGCAACCCGGAAGGAGAACGTGTGGCCTCAATGCCCAGGAAGTACGTCAAGTGACCAAGATCCTTCATGGCAAACTGAAGTTGCAGATTGGAAACAAGAGAGGTAATGAAGTCCCGATCATTAGAGGTGACAAGAATATCGTCCACATATACTAATAAAAAGACATGCACAGAACCATGGTGATAAGTGAACAATGAGGGATCAACTTGTGAACTATGAAAGCCAAGAGACAGCAGTGCAGTGGATAAACGATTAAACCAAGCCCGAGGAGCTTGCTTCAAACCATAGAGAGATTTATGAAGCTTACACACAAATTGGGGGTGCACAGGATCCTCAAAGCCTTTCGGTTGTGTCATAAAGACCTCTTCGTCTAAAATTCCATAGAGGAAGGCATTAGAGACATCAAGTTGCCGAATATCCCAGTTGAAAGAAACGGCAAGGGCAAGAACCATACGAACGGTAGAAGGCTTGATGACGGGGCTGAACGTGTCATGAAAATCAATACCACTCCGCTGAAGATAGCCAACAGCAACTAGTCGAGCCTTGTGACGTTCAATACTTCCATCAGGGCGACGTTTAAGCTTGAAGACCCATTTGCAGGGCACCACATTTTTACCAGGAGGACGGGAACATAAAGACCAAGTTTCATTCTGCAATAACGCCTGAAACTCAGTGTCCATTGCCGCCCGCCACTCGGGAATAGAAGCCACTTGAGCATAGGTCCGAGGCTCAGGGATGACCACACCTGCATGCAAAGCTTGGAGAGGGTGACGGGTAGAGTAATATAATTGGAAATCAGGAAAGCTACGAGGCTGAAGGCGGCCAGTCTGGGACCTGGTGATCATACGAGAGGAAGGCATGGGAAGAGGGGGTGCGCTGGCTTGGTGGTTAGGAGTTGCACTGTCATGGGAAGAAGGAAGCGGGCTAATAGGTGGAGCGGAAACAGGAGAAGAGAGAGGAATTTCAGGATGGCTAGAAGTGGAAAATGGGGTAGAGGAATGGAGAACACGGTCGGGTGAAGTAGAATTATGAGAAACAGTAGGTGAGGAAGGAGCATGAGTATGGGAAGAAATAGGGGAAGAAATAAATAGATGTGAGGGAGGAGATAACAGCAAGGGGCGAGAATTACCTGGGGGGTGCACGTCGCTGGCAGAGTCAGTGAAGATGGATTTTACTTTAGCTGGAAAAGTACCTTCGTCAAAGATCACATTCCGAGAGATATACACACGGCTGGAAGATGGGTCAAAGCACCGAAAACCTTTGTGATTAGAGCAATAACCGATGAAGATACAAGGTGTGCTACGATAAGATAATTTATCAGGTGAGTAAGGACGAAGATATGGAAAACATTGACATCCAAAGGCTCGAAAATAGGTAAAGTCAGGAGAAAGGTGAAAGAGACATTCATAGGGGGATGAATAATCAAGAACCTTGGTAGGTAAACGATTAATAATGAAAATAGAGGTTAGAAAAGCATCAACCCAAAATGTTTTAGGTAAACCAGATTGGGCGAGAAGAGTGAGTCCCATTTCCACTATATGACGATGTTTCCTCTCGGCGAGGCCATTTTGTTGTGAGGTATGAGGACATGATAGGCGACGAAAAATTCCGTTGGCACTCAAAAATTGCTTAAATGGGGTAGAAGAATATTCACCACCATTATCACTTTGAAATTGTTTAATGGTTGAATTAAATTGTTTTTTCACTAAAAGCTTGAATTTAACAAACGTAGAATAAACATCGGATTTATTAGAAAGAGGAAAGAGCCAACAAAAACGAGAATAGTCATCAATAAAAATTACATAATATCGACAACCACTTAATGAAGGCGTGGAAGTGGACCAAACATCGGAATGAATTATTTCTAGAAGAGCCGTTGACTTGCTTGAAGAGTCAGAAAATGGCAATTGTTTAGACTTGCCAAGTTGACAAGACACACAAATAGCTTGTGTATTTATTGAATTACTAAGTGGAAGAGAAAATTTAGAAATGACACGATGAAGAGTTGCTGCGGAGGGGTGTCCCAAACGAGAATGCCAGGTGGAGGTAGAAGCCTTGATGCCAACAGTCATGATGAGAGCATGAAATTTTGATGACGATAGTTGACGAAGGTTGATTGGGTATAATCCATTATCACTTGGCCCTGTCAAGAGCGTGGTCCCCGTTAGGATGTCCTTCACAGAAAAATGAGAACTGGTGAGTTCAAAAAGAACATTATTATCCTTGCAAAATTTATTAATAGAGAGGAGATGAGCCGAAGCTTGAGGACAATAGGCAACATTATTTAAGGTGAGAGTAGAAGACGGAGTTTTAATGGAAACAGTGCCAGTGCGAGAGATGGTCAAACCTGTCCCATTACCTACGCCCACGGAGTCATCACCTTCATAAGGTTGAGAGGTTGCAAGATTAGCAATATCGGAGGTAACATGAATGTTAGCGCCACTATCAGCATACCACTGATGTTGACTGAGATAAGTGGTATTAGCTTCAGCAACCATAGCAGCTAATTTAGTTGGAGGATGGCGGCCCTGAAAGGAATAGTTCATGCGGTTAAAACAGTCCAGCGCCTGATGTCCCTCCCGTTTGCAAATTTGACAGGGAGATCGCGAGCGGGAAGGCAAAGCAGCAGATGCAGCTGGTGAGGGAGACGGCAAGTGAGGTAACGGGTGCCGAAACTGAGAAGAAGCAGTACCCGAGCCTTTGGACGGCCCAGAAAAACGGGATTTAGTGGGGTTGTTGCGAGATCCAGGTTTCGAACCATTTTTATGCGAGTACAGAGCATATGGTCCTGCCTCAGGTTGAATGGACTGACTATGAAATTTTTGCATAAGATCATAGTTCAACAACTCTGCATGAAAATCATAAAATGGCATTGATTTTTCCTTAGCAAGGAGCATATACGTTGTCACAAAAGAGTGAAATGAGGAGTTGAGACCATTGAGAACAAATAAAATTAAATCTGAATCATTAATAGGTTTCCCAACAGCAGATAATTCATCAGCAAGGGACTTAACTTCATCCAAGAAATTCTGGCAAGACATGGAGCCTTGTTGTAAAGATTGCAACTTCCTCTTGATAAAAGAAACGCGAGAGGTTGAGGATGCAGCAAACCGTGCGCCAAGAGCTTGCCAAGCAAGTTGAGAAGTCTCAAGACCATAAATGGTGGAAACCACTGCAGGAGACAAAGAAGAAATAATCCAACCAAGTACCGTTTGGTCCTTATACTGCCAAATCACATAAGCAGAATTAAGAAGACCTTGGGCCTTTTGTTCATCACTGGAAAATTGAGGAGGACTTGGCTCGGAACCATCAACGATTCCCATGAGACCATAGCTTCGAAACAGAGGAATTAATTGAGCACTCCAGGCAAGGAAGTTAGTTCCATCAAGTTTGATGGAGATAACTTGAGCTGGAAGATGAAAGGCAGCGAAAGGAAATGAGGCACCTGTAGTAGCAGCCATAGGATCGACAAAAGCGTTAGCTATAGATTGCTCTGATACCATGAAAGAATTGAAAGACCTCTGGAATTTGATACCAGAGACGTGTGTATTCTCCTTCATATATAACCAAAGTTGTTACAAGAGATAAGGGAAAAAGATAAGATTTACAAGAGATTTAAATACAAGCTAAATGATCAAAATGAACGGTTGGTGTGTGCTTATCCTTATCAGGGCTGTCATGTTAGTGCTAAACATGAAGGATGAATGTTATGAATAGTACATGTATATGTGTTTAGGATGACAAAATGTTCGCTCCTCTTTTAATAGGATGCGTTTGGAAAACAAAAAAATGAGACGGGAGTGGAGTGGAGATGAAAAAAGATACTAAAATCTAAATATTAGTTCGGGACGGATGAGTTTAGGCACCCCACCCGTCCCACCCCAATTATATATTTAAATTACATAAATATTTTTATATTTCAACAAATTATCTGACATATATAAATCTAAATATGTATATATTTGTATTTATAATAATATTAGTTAATTTATTTTGTTTTTAAAAATTTTTAAAATAATTAGACAAGACTGGATGGGAATGGGGACAGGGATGAAGGTCATAATAAACAGACACAGGACGGGGTCAGGAGAGGCTATTTGAAAATGGGGCAAGGATGGGAAGAGATCCACTGCCCTAAACCCGCCTTGTTGCCAATACATGTGTACAAAGTTCAATAGTCGCAACTAGTCAAATCATTTCTCAAAAATAAAAATACACAGAGAGTCGAAGTCGAATTAATCATTTATACTAATTTCAAAAGTTTATCTTAATATGGAGTCATTTGGTGCATGCATTGTCACTTTCTGATCAAGTTGAATATGAGAACAATCTTATACCACTTATTGAGTAAACTAGATTATTCAAATACCATCTTCATTGGATGAGTGAGATCTATTTATAAGTGCGATCTATTAATAACAGTCCTGAATAGCCTATCAAATGGCATTTATGTGCAGAAAACTCATTCGTTGCCTTCTTTCTGTTGCTCTCTTTTTCATATTTCCACAGCTCCACTCTATCATAATTGATCAAAAGTGAATCCCATTTGATATGTCATCCATCATAATTACATCAACACTCTTCAAAGCAACAGTTAATCATCCTGGTGATTCCCCTTAGAAGTAGTTGAAATGCTGGATGTTAGCAATTTTGAAGGGACATTGCAGCAGAATTTCCCACTGAGTACAGATATTATGATTACTTATTGACAAGAGCAAACAAAGAAGAATTGAAAAATTTCCATACTTTTCACATTGCCAGTAAACAAATCTAACTAGTGACTGCAAAAAGTTAGGAAAGCACAAATTCTGGGCTAATCATCAAACAGAAATGACGTGACAAATATACAAGGTTACAATTATGAAAACTGTAACATATGCCACCACAATTCCTTGCAATTGAACTCTAGCCTATACCTCCAATCCATACTTGATGATATGCCAAAAGAAAACAAATTCCGCCAATGGGTTGTGGACTGCAAAGCCCATTCTTAGAGCTCCTATTTTGCGAAAACCCCACAATCCAAACTTTTAACGTATCCATTGTATCAATGATAAAAAAAATTCTTCATTATGTACCCTTAAGCTCAAACGACAACAGTTTTACCAGTAATCCCATCCTGAAGCTGCAGTGAACCATCCTTCATCAGGTTAAGGCTCAAGCTCTTGAACCTCTCCCTTGAGTACTGCCTAGACGCCTTTCTCCAATCAGTTCCAGCTTTCATCATTACAACAAACTCCTCGTAACTGATTTGCCCATCCTGCAAGAATTTTGTACAACCATTATAGAAGTAGAAGACGGAAGGTATGAAGTTTCAGATTCTATGGAATTCAGAAATTCAAACATTGCCAAATTTCCACCTTTGTATACAGATCGCCGACCACGGCTATTCTTTTAATGTTAATTCACTGATTACTCATCAAAAGAAATTATTTAAATCAGATTCAATTTATTTTCCCAAATTTCAATGTGTCAGTAATGTTCCAAAATTTATTAGAAATATTTTGGGTTTCATTTTGACACCAACTAATTTGGAGGCAGTTTTTTGAAGCAGAAATCAAAGAGAGAGAAAGGGGTAGGGAGTTTGGTGAGACAAAAAGAGACGGTAAAGTTTGTATGTCAAACCTTGTCAGTGTCGACCTCTCGCATGATTTCATTGAGTACATCAGCATCAGTTTCACCTGATTCATCTGCTAGGGCTTCTCGTAGCTCATCAAGCTCAATATACCCACTTCCATCTTTGTCAAAAAAATTAAATGCTTTCCGGAAATGCTCATCATTCTCCAGTCGCTGTAGGTGGATTGTCACAGCTACAAACTCTCCATAATCAAGTGTCCCATTCCCATCAACATCAGCCTAATGAACATGATAAAGTTTATTGTTTAGTGATATTTCTCAGCTCTATGCCGCCATTATATGTTCCAAAATCAATAAAGTTCTGGTGCATGACGATGATTATATCATAGCATTAATTAAAAAGATGCTAGAAGTTCTTTCCTAGAAGATCAGCTGCAACCAAATCATTCACCATTCCACCACAAATAGTATAAACAGTAACATAAGGATGACCGTAAAATTCAGTAGATGTTGATCAAACCCTTTTCAACATTAAAAAGGATTTTTATTTACCATTTAAAAATTTAAGCTTCGAATATCTATAACTAATATGATTTTCATAAGCTGGGTTCATTTAGGTTACTATGCTAGTCTGAAGCATGGATAAAGGGGGTTATGTAAAGTTGTGGTTCTTAATTTGGGAATTTGTCATGGGGGCTCTCAGTCAGTTGATGAGAAGGGCTAAGTGGGTGGTTTTCTAAAGGGTTGTTTTCGTGGATGGTTCAGGTGGCAGGAAAGTGGGGATCTCTGATCTCTTGTACGCAGACGATACCCTTACTTTTTGTGATGCAAAAGAGCGTCAGTTGAGATGCCTGCATTGTATTCTCATGTGACTTGAAGTTGTTTCGAGGTTGAGGGTGAATCTTGCCAAGAGTGAATTGAGTTCCCATTGGGGATGTTTTGGGATGATTATTGGTGCGGGGACATGCTATAAAAGAGAGATTCCCTCATCTGTATAGATTGTCTCTTCATAAAAGAGCTTATGTCGCAGATTGTTGCTCAATGGAAGGATGCAGGCGGCAGGGGGTTTGAGTCCTTCATTTAAGAGGAACTTAACCAGTTCCTAAAATCATTGCAAGGTTAGCCATTCGACCTCAAACCTCCAAGCGACATGCTCAACTCCATGTTGAGAGTATTCAATGTTGATATGTTTCTCTATATTATTTCTTCTTTCTAACCTCATTCCAGGCCATCATCATGAGAATGATAAGTACACACTTTGTTCAATTCCATGAGGAACTTTAAGAAAACTAAAGTGGATTACAGTGTTGCTTACATAAATATTATTAAGGATATTAACAAACTACTTCTCGAAAGCCAACTTCAATTAAAAATGAAGAGAAGGTAAAAAAGAAAACAAGCATTAAGTCCTTATTTTGCGTTTTACAAGCATGAAGTCCTTATAGCAAGGATTAACAAAACACGCCTTAATACTTGCTATATACTTTAATGCTTGCCATATCAATATAACATGCTCAATCCAAACAAAGAATTTATTACATAATAGGCATGTTCTATATAATATGCACAAAGTAAAAATTTGACACAAGTTATACGTAAAATATCAACCTTACAATAATCTCCTCTCTTACCCCCTCATTGCCGCTACTTCTACTTCTTCTTATCTATTATTTCTCAAAGAAGGGGGGGGGGGGGGGGGGGGGAGAGAGAGAGAGAGAGAGAGAGAAGAGATTTTCTACATTTTTTGGGTTTTAATGCTTTAATCTCTCTTCCCTTGAGGAACAATGTAACATCTCCAGTCCAAATATTTAAACTAATGCAATATTCAATGATATTTTTGTTCTCCAACTAGAATGTCCATGTATTTGAAGCTGCCAACATTAATTGCCAATCGTAGGACTTATCAGAAAAATTGCTATGCATAGGACTGAAAATCTAGACCAAATAATAGCTTTAAAACTATTGCCTAAAGAAATATGTAGGGGCAGCAAAATCCAAAGCTGTTTGATGTTAGTGAAAATTGTTATAAAATTCAGTAAAGAACTTGGAGCAATACGAGCAAGGAACTCCAAATACAAGGGAAAGGCCAGAAAGAATGTCAATTCAGGCAGCTAGAGAGGACCAGCTGATTAATGAATTTATTCAATATATGGATGATGGATAGTTCTATATCCAAACAAAATGAGTATTTGATTAAGGTGAATTGTTACAGTCATGATAGTGATAA
This sequence comes from Nyssa sinensis, assembly GCA_008638375.1. Taxonomy (NCBI): domain Eukaryota; kingdom Viridiplantae; phylum Streptophyta; class Magnoliopsida; order Cornales; family Nyssaceae; genus Nyssa; species Nyssa sinensis. The sequence continues at coordinate 10,052,280 of CM018036.1, read as the reverse complement.
GAAAATTAAATTAATAATATTAATAACGCATGATAAAACATTTTTGTAGGAGACAGCAACCAAAAGGGGGGGAAAGAAACAAAATTAAAAATAAATAAATAAATAATGTTCTAAATATACAAATTTACTAGAATTTAAATCAGCAATTGTGATAGCTATGGCAAGAGAAAATGTAATAAATGTCATTCCGGCAGTTGTTTATTAAATGTGTTCACAAGATCTTTTTCCACAAAGAGAAGTTCCACTGCACTCGGGAAGACAAGAAAAATGAAAAGAATAAAATTATATTACTAGAGGCATGAAAAATATTTGATCACTGAAGAATCTTAAGTGTCAGTATAGTGTACTAGGCAAAATAAGCATGCAGCAGGAGAGTGACTTCAAATTAGAAAAACTGAATTAAGGTAAGTACAGTCCATGATTATCTCTAACATGCAACAGATGATGCATTGAATATTCAATATAACAAGTGAAGCAACTTCCACACAAAATATAAATAAGCAGAGAAATTTACCACATCCATCAGCAACTTGATCTCTGGTTCAGCTAATTGTGAACCAACTTTACGAAGCCCTGCCCTCAGTTCCTCATACGTTACTTTCCCATCATTGTCAGTGTCCATCAATGTAAACATATCTCTGATTACTTCTACCTCATCAACAGATAAGTGTTCTGCAATTACCTATAGCATTTGATTGAACAACCCAAATCTTAGCCACAAATATTCATGAATTGCGTGTCATTGCAAAAACAGCTATACAAGAACTGTACAGAAAGTCCACATGGACTGATGTGGCCAATCACCTCATCTTTCACTAGAAAGCCGGATGACCACCATCAATTCATTACAAGTGCCCTTACATCTCAGTCAATATAGTTTTTCTGTACAAATTGGTCCCTATGAACAGAATTTTCATTGCAATAATAAGCACAAACTGACAATACAATTTTTTTTTTTGATAACTCGGTATCCGACCCTTTAGGCCGACTAATTCGGGGGACCAATCCCACCGTCCACTAGCAGGGGGCCCAATTAAAGCCGGGGCAACACTCATATGGACTGGCCCCAAGAGAAAGTGGCATCCGCTGGGTTTCAACCTAGCGACCTCGGGGGGCAAGCCCCTTAGTTGCTGTCTACCGCCCACTCGGCCAACAGATAGTAGATGCTTACTCTTAAGGCCTTCTTTTTGAATCTGTTCATCACAGAGAACTGCTTGAGCCTTGTCCTCACTATATCTCCTAATGGGACATTTGGAGCTTTCTTTGCATTTTGTATCCAGGGGTGTTCTGCCAAAGAGGAAGAAAACTGAACATTAATACAACTACTTCACAAATCACAACGAATAAGTTATGATGCAAAAAAAAGTCAAGTCTCCTTGCAATAGACACGAAAACAAATTACATACTCCTTTCAATAGATGCAAAAACAAATTAAATATATTCCCTTGAAGCTTAAAAGGATTTCCACATCATCCAAGAAATATGTGCCATGTACTTGCTTACTTGCATTTGGCCATATGATAGAATATAGAGCTACTCACTCCCATTCTCATTACAGTCTCAGTTCGTCAGCAAGACCCACACTATTGAAGGTCCACTTTTGCCCTCTACCTCAAGCTCCAAGAATGACTCAACCTCCTCTAAACCAGAATTGTCAACTTCTTCAAACTCACCAAAGGTCACTGGAAGTTGATCCCTCAGTTCGAAAAGCAAACCTATGTGGTCCATACTCAGTCCCATCTCCCATGTGACCATCCATACTAGGGAAACCCTTATTCACCCCAACATTAATATTCAGCTCATTGTCCTTTTCTCTCCAATGTACAGATAGTAGCATTTTGTTTATCGACCAAAATAAATATGTAACTCAATGAAGAAGAAAATATAATTTTTCCTAAAAATTTTCCAATGACTAGGGTTTCTAGCAAATAGACTATGGAAATTTCTCGATAGCTATATTAGCAAGACATTGGAAATAAACATAATTTAAGAAAACTGAATGGCTAAAAAGAAGAGTGACGGATAAACAACTAGAAGAGAAAAAGTGCCCACTGGGCCACTTAACAACTTAGGTTTGCTGCCATATATATAGATATATAGATATATGTATATATATATAGACACACACACACACATTGCTGCCATATATGTAGGCTGATGAATGTTTCAAAAAAGAATTTACACCAAATGACAGAAAAATACAAGAGCGCTTTGGCACACACCAAATTAGAAAACTAAACAAAATTCAGCAAAAGAAAGAAAAAGGAAAAACCACAACTTAAGTTACCAAAGAATGGTTAGTCTCAAAGCTAAGGAGCTCTTCTGAATATTTAATGTCTCACAAATGAACTTAGAAAGTTAATTGAAAGCATTAAATGATATTGTAAGGGCATCCATCATTGGTTCCTTTGTGCTGAACACTGCTGCATCTAATATGTTTTTTCACACATTTACAAAGATAAAATATTGATTTCAAAACTGTTTTTATCCCCCTTCTTTTGTTTTCACTTCTTTTGTTTTGTGGAAAAATTCATTTTGCATAGTCTTATTAAACCATCAACCATGCTTATAAAAGTTTGACAAAAGTTTTGCATTTGTTGTCAACTACATAATGCAGCCTTCCTTCCTTTTTCAGGTTGAAATAGTAAGGAAAGATATGGTAGTGTATAGTTTAATTGAAATTATAGCCTTAGAGTAGAATGGAAAAATTAGATTTCTTTAGTTAGCCACAAATAGTTGGAATAAGGCTTTGTTGAATTGAAATGAGTTCAGATTTGTTAAAGCATTTGTTGTCAACTACATAATGCAACCTTCCTTCCCTTTTCAGGTTGAAATAGTAAGGAAAGATATGGTAGCGTGTAGTTTAATTGAAATTATAGCCTTAAGTAGAATGAAAAATGAGATTTCTTTAGTTGGCCCCAATAGTTGGGATAAGTCTTTGTTGAATTGAAATGATTTCATTTTTGGATAGGTAACACACCCACGACCCAACTGAGACTTGAACCCTGCACCTCTCACGTTGAGTGGCAGGAGAAACTACTCAAGCTAACAGTGGTGGTATGGTTATTAATTATTATGATCAAAGAAATAACTGATAATACCATAGATAGCATGCAAACATTCACTGGACCATGGATCAACATGTTAATGTTCCCTTTTGGGAGAGAGAGAGAGAACTTTCACCTTTATGAACCTCCTGTTTATCTAATTAAAGTTCAAGGTTATTTAACCTGTTACTTGCTGACATAACCTAGAATATATAAAGAAAAGGCATAATCACTGCACACTCAACTCAACAGAGCATTATCCCAATTATTTGGAGAATACGGGCAAAATAAAAACCTATTCTAGAGAAGCATTTCCTTTGAACCTATTGATAGAGTACATTAATTGTTTACCTTATTAGTAAGAAAGATGAAAAAATCTAGAACTTTCTTTATAAAATACATTATCAATTGTAGTACCAATCAATTTCAATAGACAGTATGCTATACTTCATATGATTGCTCCAGCTTGGCAAGAATCTTAGAACATTATCAAATGGTCGGTAAAATAGCTGTCTCCTTTGCAAAGAAGAATTTATCACGAGCAGCTGGGTCAGGGTGCTTATTGTTGAAAGCATGACTCTAAACCTCCCTAACACAGAAGTGGGGTGCTTAATCAATATAAACGAAACTTAAACTAATTCAATTGTAGATAAGAAGTCACCATGATTAAAACAACATGGCCATAAATTTTCTAGAAAGCAAGCTCTTTGTAAATTGAGTTTGGCTTCCGTATTACCCCAACATTAAATAAACATGCACTTGCATATTTATCTTTCCAGATGCAGCAAATGTTAAAATTTGTTGAATAAATTATTAAATGTGAAACTGATTTCACTTTCTTGGTTTGGACAACAAAACTCCAAAAAGAAGACGACAATGTTCAACTATTTCAAGCAGCATTTACTCAAGAAATCCCAACAGATCACAAAATTGACACCAAAACATGTGCATCTTCCTAGATATGCTAAGATTAAATGGTAAACATCATTTTCATGATATATCAGATTAAAAAAACAGTCCTCTGAACTTGAAATCTATGCTTCAATGACTTCATATTTAGAGAGAGGAAGAAAGATATTTTCTTTTCCTCTAAGCTTCATTTAGTTCTATGGAGAAGGAACTAGAACAGTCGGTTGCATTGTTCCAATTATGCATCTCACAACTTTAGATTGACCTCCAAGTTTGTCAACTACGGATCTTTCAATCAGTAATCTCCTCCCTTGATTTTGGTAAAGCTTAAGACAAGAATTTGCAGACAAATCCAACTTAATTAGCAGTAAAAGTTCACACTGATAGCAGACATAAAAAATCTTCTTGTAATCAAGTTTAGTTACCCTGATCTCTAGAATGCATCACAGTGAAGATTGCCGATACTAAATGGTCTTCCATCAACAAGACTCAGCAGAATTTTGAGCTCACCTCCAGCCCTGTTCCTGGTGTGGAACTTAAGGGAAGCCACCAACCCATGGTCATAGGTTCAAGTCCCCAAACTTCTAGTTTAGAAATAAAAGGTACAATGTAACAACGTTCTTTCGAGTAGACATGAGAGACTGAGTTAAGAGTTTTGAGGTCAATGGCACTATGGTAAATCATCTCCTCCTCCCTCAACACAGCATCCATCACAAAGAAAGACAACAATGACATCTCAAAATAGAAAATTTGGGAATTTATTGTCACAAACTGAGATTATACATTGCATATACTTACCAAGAACCTGCTGAGCAGTCAAACGCTTTCTGGGATCTGGTTCCAACATCTGCCTAACGAGGCTCTTGGCACTCTCGGAAATCTGAGGCCACGGCTCTCTCTTAAAATCAATCACCCCCCGCAGAATCGCCAGAGCAACACCCTGTTCAGTTTCTGAAACAAACAATATAAACAAAACTACTTAGAAATCCAACCAACATGATACCATAAAGAAATTCAACCAACATGATACCATAACCTTGTGCAAATAAACTCTGAAATCCATAACATGAAGAACCCGCAATACCTGCCCAAAATGGAGGAACACCACATAACAAAATATAAAGAATGACTCCGGCGCTCCATACATCAACCTCAGGTCCATAATTCCGCTTTAAAACCTCTGGCGCCATGTAGTACGGACTCCCCACAATCTCTGAAAACCTCTCCCCTGAAAGAAGTTCAACAAATTCATCAATCAAACTCCAGATCAAGAAAATTCAAAAATTGAACTACTCAATCGTATGGTAAATTCAAACCCATTATCAATCTCAAGCCAAAAAAAAACAAAAACAAAAAACCTCGACAATTTAACCAAATAATCAATCTAAAACCCATTAAAAACCTCAAAAACCCTTGTTGGAAAAATTCAAATTTTGATTATCTAGTAAAGAATCGATGGAAACCCATGAATAATAAATATCAAGACCACACAAAAATTCCCAAAAAAAGACAAAAAAAAAAAATCAACCAGAATTCATATATAAAAAAAGTCAATAATTCAGCAAAGAATTAAAAGAAAAAAAAAAGACTAAATTTAAATATAAAAAAAATAAATAAATAAAGTTCAATAACACCACACCACCGTACCAGGCTTAAAAAACACCGACAGTCCCGAAATCGATAGCTTTAAGCGGCGAATGCTCTTTCTTGTTCGCAAACAAGAAATTCTCAGGCTTCAAGTCTCTATGAATCACTCCATTCTCATGACACATCCTCACCACCTCCGCAATCGTCCTCGCTACGCCGGCCGCAGCTCGCTCGCTGTAATGCCCCCTCGCGACAATCCGATCGAAAAGCTCCCCACCTTCGCACAACTCCATAACCAAATGGACAGCCTCGTTGTCCTCATAAGTGGCCTTGAGCCTCACAACGTTCGGGTGATGGGGCAAGCTCGACATTATCGCGACCTCACGACGGACATCTTCAATGTCGACCGCCGTCCTCAGCTTCTTCTTCGATATATACTTACACGCTAGGGCTTCTCTGGTCTCCCGGTCCGTACAAAGATAGGTGATGCCGAACTCCCCCCTCCCGAGCTCGTCACCCAGTATGTACTTGTCGCCGATTCGGCTCCGGTGGCCCAGTGGGATGACGTCTTTGAGGACACGGACCGATGCGGGTGACTCGGCGTAGGGGTTGGGCCGGCGCTCTCTACTCTTCTTCTTCTTCCGGTTCTTCCGGTGCTGGTCCTCTGTGGTCTCTGCTCTTACACATGCGTTACAGTTTCCCATGAGTCTTTCTAATCTGCTCCGCCGTTACCGGTGGTGTGATAATGGTGGTGGCGACAGTTGGAGGAGACGGTGGTGCCACGCATGGCACGGCAATAGACTTAGAAGTTTAGAAAACGCGGGGTCAGTTGAGAAAAAAGTGGTATTTTAAAAAGTCATTAATATTTTATCATTTATATAATAATTTATATATATATAAGCCTATACATACACATATATATTAGTGTTTGTTTGGTGCATGATGGGTTAGGATAATGATGATTTATTAGGAAAATAATGAGAAGGTTTGAGTAAAGAAGTTGGTAGTTGTAATCTTGAATTTACGGATATGCCCTTGTGTTTTATGTCAATTTACATGGGGAGCGGATTTGGTTTTGGTCAGACAGAATTATGGTGAAAATGGAAAATTTCAGGCCTCTTGACTAAACCAGGGAATTTTGGGGGGGTCTTTGTCCTCTTTTGGAATTTGGTGAAATGTGGTCAAAGGCTACTGTATTTTTCTTCCATCACACAACAAAAAGCTTGCTACAACTATAATTATGCATGCATATGGAAATTCACACATAAACAATTGAGTTTGCATCTTCATCCAACCAAAGGTGTCTACCAACCACTCTCATGATTAGTTCAGATACCTTATGTGTGTGTGTGTGTGTATATTCCTTGAAGGAGAGTGAAAATTTGGAAATTTGCTTGGTTTTAGGTTAAACTACCTTGACTATCTTAGATTTTTGAGATTATTATAATAATCAATTCTATGATATTTGCCAATTTAAAAATTTCTCATGTGATTTATGATATTATATTAATTTTTTTTTATTAAAATTGTTGAAACATATATATTAATAAAAAAACATAATTTATTATTTTATTCTTAAAAACAATTACACTAACATTTTTTGTGATTTTTGATAATTATAAAGACACCTTTTTATAATCTCTGAAAGAAATTAAAAAAAAAAAAGATCAATGTATTACACAAGGGCATTTTAGTTATATAAAAAAATTTAGTTAAAATCTTAAAATCGTCTATGATGAATTTTCTACTGACGAGAGAATTTGTATATTGTTAATATAATAGAATGAAGGTTAACGTCATTTCAAAAAATATATGAAAGGTTCTAATAATTGTCAGCCAATTCGAAGGAGGATAATGTAATTATCTTTAGAATTTTTTTATCCACCTATTACCTACGATAATAATTTTACAAATTTGTCCTCATTTATTTATTAATTTTTCTAGGAAAAATAGTAAAGTTATAATAGCAAATCTATTATTTTGAAAAAAAATCAAATACTTAACTTGAGTAAAAAAAAAAAATTGGTACCACCAGGAGGTTTGGCCGAGCTGTTAGTCTGATACATCTAAGCTGACTCAAGATACACCTTATCAATTCGTACTAAAACTTAAAAAGTGAGCTTAACTATCATAGAGAAAAAAATTTAATCTAGTACACTTAAGCTGATTTAAGATATCCTTTACCGATTCATAAAAAAAAGGATAAAAAAAATGGTCAGCAAAATCTGTGAATTTAAGAAAATATTATGACGAATTTTGACATTATAGAGAAATCAATTAATAAATTGGGCTTTGAAATGAAGGGTTGAGATGTTTTGGACACTAGTAGTTGAAGTTGTTCACCAGTGGCAACTTTTGGGCGGCAATGAGACAAAGAAATGCTAGTGTAATCATGGAATCAAAATGTGATTTGGGTGTTAATCTTTGGCATTATTGGGCTGGGTCACTCTTCCCCCATGAATCTAATTATTAAATGAGCTGTTTGTCATTCACTAGCATGTGTGGAGTACATTCGAACTAATAAATATTTATCATATTAATATATAATTTATATATTCTATTAATATGATATATGTTTAATAATTCGAGTCAATAATACCAGGAGTAATGAAGAATTTTTCTTATCAAATAGTAATTACATCAAGGTGGCACCTCATATCATCATCTATGATTTTTGCTTTTTTTCTTCACTCTATATTTTTCATTTTTTTCTTTATGAAAAAAAAGAACCATTATGTATGTGGCACCACCAAAAAAAGAAAAAAGTCAAGTATTAAGCACTTTTGATGCATTAAAACTTTTCAATATATATATGATATGTTAATTATTTATTAAATGTATTAGAGATTTTCGATAGTTGAATTTCAGCAGCCTAACTATAGGTAATGTTTTGTCAATGTAGAAAATGGTCCACTAATATTACCTATCCATTTTAAAAATGAAGAATATGGTTTAAGTTTCCGAATGGATAAAGAGAGAAGGATTAGTAGCAATTTAATACTATCGCCTTTACTGATTGATTAGGCTTTAAAAAAAATTATGTGTAATGTTTTTATTGATTTGGCTTGTAAAACAGAAGGAATTGTAAAACAGTAAAAGCTGAAATATTTATACGAGCAAAGTCGAAAGTGAAATCTAATCAGATATATACATATACAAAAGATGAATCTTTTTATCTTAAATAGGTTAACTTGTATCTAAACTGACAAAATCTTTAATATTATTACCAACACTTTATATTTGGTCCCATTTATGGCCTACAAACATTAAAATCATATTAATTTGGGACATAATTATGAAAATTTCATGAAATAAATTCTTGTTGACAGGATCAAGGCATGTATACATGCATAAAATAGTAACACAATTGCTTACTTTCAATTTAATTTTTTTCCACGATGATAAAAGGAAGAGGGAGATTCAAACTCACGCATTTTAATGCAGCACGAAAATGTGAAAAAGAATCGAAAATGTCGAATTCCTCATAAACCAACTAACTAGGGGACTCCTCACCTAATAAAAGAAAATTCTTCAAATTCGAAATTGAAATATTATTGATAAGTTGAATAGTAAGAGTCTAATACATCTTATTTATAGAATTAAAACTACTAATCCTAATAAACTACTATTTTTTTATTAGTAGAATTAAATAACTACTAATTTCTTATAATTGCATAATAAGAAATTATTAATACTAATCTGAATACAATTAAAAAACTAAAAACACGTCTCGAGTCATATTCAAGTTATAGTGTGCTCAGTTTAGATGAGTTGAGAAAAAATATAATTTGAATTAAATTGCAGTTTGAATAAGTAGTTGCAAAAAAGTGTTGTTTGAATTAAGTTATTTAGTATTTGGATGAATGTATTTGATAAGTGTTTAAATGAATATTATAATGTTTGGACCAGTTATTAATAAATGTCACTAAATTACTTTTAAAAAAAATTCTACTGAAACTATTTTTTGAAAAAGTCCGTTTAGGATTAAGTGCTGATCCATTAAGTATGGTTGATAAGTCAAACCAAATAACTAACAAATTAAAAAAGTTTATTTTAAACTTGAAAAAGTCATTGAATAAAATATATAAGTCAAACCAAACTAATGCTGCACTTTTCCGATCAATGGGCTTCACTCTCCTACGCTTATCGAACACTCAAAGAAAGAGATTAGAGGGCCACTGGATTGGCTCCGGTGGTAGTCACTCCAATGATAAAGTCAATAAACTGAATTGAAGGACTGTAATTGAAAATAATTGAATCAGCATGAATGTAACAGCGTACCTTAGAGTTTTATTTATAGGCTATGGATTTCCTTAGTTGATTAGGATTTGGAGTCGTGAAAATAGGGATTTGATCATCAGAGAACAACAGTTACCAAGTTGAACACTGCGCTCCATGAATAGCAGTTTCCTTGTTGAATGTCGTTTCCTTATCCTTAGCTCAGTAGGACGTCTAAGGCGGCAATGAGCTCGGAACCCTCTTGTATATGACTTCTGATCTGAAGATGAGTCTGAGAATTGTACAGGCTTCTGATCTTTATAGCTCTGGAGGCTTAGTGTTTACACCTATTTTGAATGGCTGAGCTTTGGCAGCTCTGTAGTCGCACGTGTCATATGGAGACTGGTCTGTCACTTTGTGGTATATCAGCTACTCCCCCCCTAGGCCTAGTTGGCAATGTGTGTAACTAGGGCTGAGGGTTTGCGCGTCTTGTCTTTCCATTTCCCCAGACAACCATTGATGTAGAATTTACTGCGCAGCCCGTCGTTTGGGATTTTAAGGCCATCATTGCCTCCAACCATCATGGCGGTTCGACTGATTGGGCCTTCATTTCTATAAATCTATATAAAGGGGGAAGGGGTATGCGTACGCCTTTCTTCCCTCGGCATTTTTGTTGTTTTGAAAGAGAGAGATTCCGTCGTTGTTGAATCAGAGTAACCAGAGAATTCAAAGAGATTGACGTTGCTTCGGAGCTCCCTCACTTGTTCGTGTTTTTTGGGTTCGATTCACTTCTTGTTTTTTTTTCCTTTTAGTTTTTCCCTCCTATGATTCCTCATTTTCTCCATCGTCATTTTGCAATGTCGATTTCCACTGGGTTTTCTGGTGTCAGAGATGGCACAAGAAGTTCTTCGGAGATGACTATGCCGTCTCATACTCAAACTATAAGCAGTTACTCCTTCGGTGATGCCAGAAATAGGTTGGGAGAGTCCCCTTCTAGTTCAGGGGTTAGGGTTGTAGAAGCTTTTATGGAGCCCAGGAATAGAATTGGAGAGACCTCTGGCAGGCCTCCTCACAGAGAGGAAGGGCAAAGCGCCGTGACTCCAGCCATGTTAAATGGCCTAAAGTCCTCTTTCAACTTTCCCAAAAATGTAATTTGTAGGGTCCCAAGTACCTTAGATCGTCCCTCTGCTGTTCGAAAGGGCAAAATTTGTGTTTATGTTGTTTAGTTCGAGATGAGGTTGAGGTTGAGGCAATGGGTGGAGAGTTGATCCAGCATGGGTACGACACCTTTAGATCCAAGCTCCTTACAAAGTATCCGGACTTTGATCTGTCAAGGATTGAAGGTGCTGAGGTCCCTCCAACCGAGGCTGGAGCCCCAACTAAAGGTGACGAGGTGGCCTCTCTCGAGCTTCCCTCAGCAGAAATGCCTGCCCCTACTAACTTTGAGGCCGTAGCATAGGCTTAGTTATATTTTGTTGCCCTTTTTTATTTTTTGAACTGATGTACTCCTAATATTTATCAATGAAAATCATCTTTTTCTGAACTTGTGTACTTTTATTCTTCTGAACAGTAATACTTGCAAATTTTGTGAACTGATGCCAAGTAGAACCGGTACTATTCCATCCTATCACTGCTCTGAAGTGTAAATTTGGGCTCCAACCTATCAAGCTTTAACTTCGTAAAAAGAGTGTTCAGGAATTGAATATACATCAGATCTACCTATCAAACTTTTAACTGGGAGTGTACTGAACAGGATCTTTTGAACAGAAAAACTTGTGTAAACAATCAATCACCGTAACTGAACAAATCTTTCCAATCAGAACTTCGATCATTAGGATTGATAATAACTGAGCAGGAAGATCTGTATAGATATCTGAGCCAGAACTGAATCTGATAATAGGGGTAATTGAACTATGTATGGTGCTGAATAACTTGAGCAGGGAGACTTGTAATGATGCTTAAGCACATCTATCATAATCTGTTCGGAAGACTTGTAATGATATTTAGACAAATCCTCCATAACTTGAGCTTGTGTCCACCAGGACTAATAATAACTGGATAAGAAAACTTTGAACAAATCCTTCATGATCTGAGCTTCTATTATCATAAATGATAAGGATCGAACATGAAGCTTTGTAATAGTTGATCCAGAATTGATATTGACTGCTCAAAAACACCAATAACAATGAGGTAGAGCAATTGGATCAAGTTTGCTTCCCCTAATGTGAGAGGTAACTAAGCAGTTTAACGAATTGTATATGCTTTTGTATGGAGATGGTCCAGACCTTTAACACTTGCATGGGCAGCAAGGTTTTTAGAAGTCTGTACATTGAGATGGATCAGACTTGTAACATTTGCATAGGCTGCAAGGTTAGGAGTCCTGTACATTAAGATGGACCAGACCTGTAACACTTGCATGAGTTGCAAGGTTTTTAGGGGTCGGTACATTAAGATGAACCAGACCTGTAACACTTGCATGGGCTGCAAGGTTTTTAGGGGTCGGTACATTAAGATCAACCAGACCTGTAACACTTGCATGGGCTACAAGGTTTTTAGGGGTCGGTACATTAAGATGAACCAGACCTGTAACACTTGCATGGGTTGCAAGGTTTTTAAGGGTTGGTACATTAAGATGGACCAGACCTATAACACTTGCATGGGCTGCAAGGTTTTAGAAGTCTGTACATTGAGATGAACCAGACCTGTAACACTTGTATGGACTGCAAGATTTTTAAGGGTCTGTACATTAAGATGGACCAGACCTATAACACTTCCATGGGCTGCAAGGTTTTTAGGGATCTGTACATTAAAATGGACCAAACCTTGTAACACTTGCATAGGCTGTAAGGTTTTTAGAGGTCGGTACATTAAGATGAACCAGACCTGTAACACTTGCATGGGCTGCAAGGTTTTTAGAGGTCTGTACATTAAAATGAACCAGACTTGTAACACTTGCATGGGCTGCAAGGTTTTTAGGAGTCTGTACATTAAGATAGACCAGACCTGTAACACTTGCAAGGGCTGCAAGGTTTTTAGGGGTCTGTACATTAAGATAGACCAGACCTGTAACACTTGCAAGGGCTGCAAGGTTTTTAGGGGTCTATACATTGAGGTGAGAATACTCGGTGGAGATGAAAAAAGGAAAAATCTTTATTGATAATACTTCCGTAGGTGTTCTACATTTCAGAGCCTAGGCACAAGTTTCTCAGATATGTCTTTCAACCAGTATGTGATAGGTCTGACAATTTTCATTACTCGGTATGGGCCTTCCCAGTTAGGTAATAGCTTTCTCATGGTAGTATCCTTAGTGTTTGGGAACATTCTTCTTAAGACGAAGTCTCCAACCTGAAAGCTAAGGGGTTTCAAACCTTATTTGGAATGGTTGGCTATCTTGTGCCGATATGCCTCCATTCTGATTCTAGCCTGGTCTCGCTTTTCTTCAAGGAGGTCTAGGTTTTCTACAAGTTGCTAATTATTAGTTTCTGGGTCGAATGCTTCCATCGTCAAGGTAAGCATACCGATTTCGACAAGAATTATTGCTTCTGAGCCATAGGCAAGCGAGAATGGAGTTTCAGAAGTCGGTGTTCTTCTTGTGGTCCTATAGGCCCAGAGCACACCAGGGAGTTCTTCAACCTATCTTCCCTTGGCTTCCTCCAACCTTTTCTTAAGAGCATCAAGGATCGTTTGGTTGGTGACTTCTGCTTGACCGTTGGTTTGAGGGTGCCCTTGGTAAAGAGAAGTGTTGACTTATGTGCAGGTCTTGACAGAATTTCTTAAAGATTTTCCCTGTAAACTATGTACTATTGTCTGTAATAATGACACGTGGTATGCCGAACCTATAGACAATGTTCTTCCAGGTGAAGTTTTTGACTTCCATCTCTGTGATATGTGTTAGGGGCTCAGCCTCTGCCTACTTAGAGAAGTAGTCAATAGCGACCAAAAGATATCTCCTATTCGGGGTAGCCTTTGGCAGTGGCCCTACAATGTCTATTCCCCACTGAGCAAACGGCCATGGGCTAGCTATAGGGTTGAGCTCATAGTGGGGCTAGTGCTGATATGGAGCAAATCGTTGACATTTGCCACAGTTCCGAACGTACTCCTTGGCTTGTTTCAGCATGTTAGGTGTCATAGGGTCAAAATTCGAACCAAATTTTTCTGCCTGTGCAACGTCAAGACAGCTGCCTTGACAAGCCAACCACATAACCCTAAAATAGGTTGCAGCCCTAGAATAGGCTTATAACATAGAAAGTCTGCACAATTCAATTAAAAATAGGAACTAAGGCACACACATAAAGAACATATAGCCATTACAGGAAACACTCTTCCCAACTTTTTATTCAATACACTCTCAAATGAATACAAAGGACACCTGGCTAAGGGTTACAAAACCAGACTTTCTCCCTCTCAGATTCGTCTTCCATACCCTTGTGTTGATACAAATCTCTATATACACTTTTGCGCTTATCTATCTAGCAACCTTAGCATGTATGCATTATATAGGCAGCTATGCACAACTGCCTGGCAGTTGACACCCCCAACTACCAAAGGGCTTGCTGGCACCAACCAGCCACTACCACACACTTTGCAAATACATACACACGCATATATATATTGACAGAATATATAGAGCTGTCATGGTTTCTGTGACACCCACATAATAGTGCAGTTGACACCCTCAACTGCTAGGGTTTGTTAGAAACAAGAACACACAGCCACCTGTCCTAGTAGTTGACACCCCCAACTACTAGGGTTGTCTAAAGCCACCGATTTGTGCCACATATGTGCAAGCAGTTCATCTCACTGCTACACTTAATACTAGCCCTTGGATCAACGCGCCAACACAGCATGGCAGTTCCTCTTGTCTGCCTTTAGACAGCTTTGTCTTGTGCCAGACCAGCAACTACCCCGTAACTGCCTTGTCCTTGCTACAGCCTCACTTGTGTCTGCCACGAGCTAAGTCCACACTTGTTGCACCAGGGTCTACACTAACCAACAAGTCTCAGTGCCAAGCCACGCCCCCACATGTTTTGGTCTTCCTTAGCCGCATAGGTCACTCGCCCATGGGCGTCTCAATGAGGTACTCCCCCCTATATATGTATTATGAAGATTTGTCCTCTGACAAGAGTGGATACAACTACTTGCAGAACCAGGTCCTCCTCCTATGTGCATTAGTCTTGCCAAAGGCAAACAATACACCTAAGTGTTCACAAAGTGCAGCCTTGACCCTTGCTATCAAAGGCATGCACATCAGTTGTACCAGCTCTGGATTATCTAAGTATCCCTCCCATACTTAAAATATCTTCGATATATGCATAAGGATGCCCCTGACAGGCCACCCTCATATTGGCCTTGGCATTGGTTGAGGCTCACTAACTTGGCGAACTTTGGAATGTCATTCCAACCCTGAATGTCATTCCGCTCCTGAATCTCATTCCACTCCTGAATGTTATTCTAATGGCATAGCATGCCGCCTCCCATGTCAAGCCATCATGGCATGGCATGCCTCCCCATGCCGATGCCGCCGTGTCAAGTAAAAAAGGGTCTAACAAACCAACCCCACTTGAAGAGTCCTATGCCCTCATTAGATTATTCCAGTGTTGCAAGTTCATCCTCACTGCACTTGGAAAACTTGCACAAATGTTGCGCCTAAAATAGCCCCCAAACAACATCGTTCAGCACTAAACCTTGAACTCATCAAAGCCCATTGCCTTTGCTCAACTGTGACTACTATCATGAACACCCACTGTTCTGATTCCTCACAGCCCCCCATGCCACAAGCGCTCACAGCCTATGACTTCCAAGTCTGAACATTGTTGAAGAACTCCCTGGTTGCTTCTGTCACAGAGTTGGCTACTGTTTCAAGCATCCCCCTACTCTTGACTAATTGCCACGGACACCCACTGTCCATGGCCATGCTTGCTCCCGCCCCAAGCTCCAACAGTCGTCACTGTCTCACACATTGCTTGCATCGGACATGTCTGTCAACCACAGCACTGCATTTGTTCAAGCCCCACTGTGCCACTACAGATACCACTTCTGAACAAGTTATTGCGAAGATTACTACCAATAGAGCCCCTTGCTAGTAGTTGAGGGCTGTGAAGGCCTTTCCTATAGCCAACACACCCTTTGACGCAACCCTTCACTCCTCTGAGTGCAGGTCTTTCTCGACCTGAATGCAATTCAGCAATACCATCGGGTTCACTCGAACGGCAACACCATCATCAGCATCTGAAAACCCCTCATTAGAGCCCTCACGAACCATTGCAGCAAGTTTTTACCTTGCTGGACAGTCCTTCATTCGGTGTGGCCCTTTGCAAATGAAACAGCTACCAGTCCATAGTTTCTTTTGGTCTGCTGCCTCTGCTTTACCCTTGTCATTGCCTTTATCCGCCTATGTGCCACCCTCCTTGGCCTTGCCCAAGGATTTGTCAAACTTCCTGGACTTGCCAGTGGTAAAGTTGGATTTGTCAAGAGACAAGTCCACCAAACTATCCGCTGCTGCCATGGCACTACGGAGATCTCGAACTCCCCTTCTTCTCAATTCTGCCTGAGCCCATCCTTGCAGCCCTGACATGAAATTGAACAACTTGTCTTCCTCAGACATGTTCTTCACATCCAGCATCAATGAACTGAATGTATTGACACTTCACATCCAGCATCAATGAACTGAATGTATTGACATACTCACGCACTGTCACGGTGTGCTTGAGTCGTCGTAGTGAGTCTCGAGCCACCTAACTCGAGTTGGTAGGAAGAAACTGCTCCTTGAGTTCCTTCTTCAAATATGCCCAAACTCTGCTCTCCGACCGCCCCTCGTCTGCCACGTGAGTACGCCACCAAAGCTTGGCATCACCAGCCAAATACATGTTGGTCATGGTGACCCATTCACCATCTGGAATATGGGCAGCAGTGAAGTACTGCTCCATGTCCCACAGGAAGTTTTCAAGGTCTTTGGCACTCCGAACATCGTTGAATGCCTTCAGTTCAGGAACCTTGACCTTCCTTGCACCATCTTGCCCACCAGTCTGATGCATGGCCTTCTTGATCAGACCCATCTCCTCTTCTATGCCGCGCAGAGAGTCCCTCGTTGAGTCTTCCAGCGCACCCACATCATTGAGCATATCGTTCAAACGACCATTGATGCCAGAGATGCAGTCCTACAGTCTCACCTTCAACTCCTCCACTTCCAGTGCTATATGTTCACACTGAACAACAAGAGGTGATGCTCCGTCTGTTAAAGGAGCCCCGACGAAATCTTTAAGTCTGGAAACCCGTTCTCGCAGTGCCTCAACACCAGCCATTTCACCACAGCCTGCGCTCTGATACCAATTGTCACAAGGTCAAAATTTGAACCAAATTTTTCTGCTTGTGCGTCGTCAAAACTGCTGCCTTGACAAGCCAACCACACAACCCCAAAGTAGGCTGCAGCCCTAGAATAGGCTTATAACACAAAAAAGTCTGCACAATTCAATTAAAAATAGGAACTAAGGCACAAATATAAAGAACACATAGCCATTACATGAAACACTCTTCCCAACCTTTTATTTAATACACTCTCAAATGAATACAAAGGACACCCAACTAAGGGTTACAAAACCAGACTTTCTCGATCTCAGATTCGTCTTCCACACCCTTGTGTTTATACAACTCTGTATATACACTTTTGTGCTTCTCTATCTCGTAACCCTAGCATGCATGCATTATATAGCTAGCCATACACAACTGCCTGGCAGTTGACACCCCCAATTGCCAAAGGGCTTGCTGGCACCAACCAGCCACTACCACACATTCTGCAAATACACACACACACACATATATATATATATATTGACAGAATATATAGAGCTATCATGGTGTTTGTGACACGCACATGACAGTGCAGTTGACACCCTTAACTACTAGGGTTTGTCAAAAACAAAAGTACACAGCCACCTGTCCTAGCAGTTGACACCCCCAACTGCTAAGGCTGTCTAAAGCCACCGATCTACGCCACATATGTGCAACCAGTTCATCTCACTGCTGCACTCAATACTAGCCCTTGGATCAATGCGCCAGCACAGCATGACAGTTCCCCTTGTCTGCCCTTAGACAGCTTTGTCTTTTGCCAGACCAGCAACTGTCCTGCAACTGCCTTGTCCTTGCTACAACCCCACTTGTGTCTGCCACGAGCTAAGTCCACACTTGCTGCACCAAGGTCTGCACTAACCAACAAGTCTCAGTGCCAAGCCATGCCCCCACATGTCTTGGTCTTCCTTAGCCGCATAGGTCACTCGCCCATGAGCGTCTCAAGGAGGTACTCCCCCCTATATATGTCTTATGAAGATTTGTCCATATGACAAGAGTGGATACAACTGCTTGCAGAACCAAGTCCTCCTCTTGTGTGCATTAGTCTTGCCAAAGGCAAGCAATGCACCTAAGTGTTCACAAAGTGCAGCCTTGACCCTTACTGTCAAAGGCATGCACATCAGTTGCACCAACTCTAGATTATCTAAGTATCCCTTCCATACTTAAAATATCTTCGACATATGCACAAGGATGCTGTCACGACCCGAAACCCGGCTTATGCGGATTAGGGGTTCGTGATCGGCCACCGAGGCCTATTTCAATAACCACAATATTTTTCTAAATACCATTTACGCAGTAGAATAATTTTTTTTTTCTTTCTTATTATCCACAAAATAAGCTACATCACTTCATTAGTTAATTCAAATACCATCATCAAAGATCATAATCTCCAAGTCAAGAGTAGCATAATATTACATAACTTAATACATAAGATCCAAAAATATCTAATCTATCTTCGGTTAAGGACTCATCAAAAAGAACTTGCTTCGTCACTTAAGCACTTATCCTGCATCACCTGAAAGTAAGTTGTCTAGTCCTTACCTGAAAAATGTTAATAGAATGGGGTGAGCTTCAACAAGCCCAATGAGTACTTCCATAACATGCCAAGGGTTTCAAAACTACTCTGTAGTACAGTTTGAAATGTATATACTCATATGGAATTAAAATACATCATATCAAGTACAACAGATCAGAAGTTAGTATCAAAGTCATTTTCAATAAATCTCAGTTCAATCACAGTCGTAAATCAAAATCGATAACATAACACAAGTCAAAACAATGATCCAATAACATAATTGGTAACGATGATTTGCATTGTAATTCAAACATGGTTCAAAGTCGTTTTCAATATCAATAGTCACAGCCAAATCAACATCGTAATATAATATTGTAACCCAATCATAGTTATGGTTCAAAGTCGTTTTCAATATCAATAGTCATAATCAAATCAACATCATAGTTTAGTGTTGTAACTCTATCATAGTTACGGTTCAAAGTCGCTTTCAAATTCAATAGTCATAGTTCAAAATCAACCTCATGGTTCGGTAACATAGTTCGATAACAAATTTCATAGTCTAATAATCAAAATCATAGTTCAATAGTTCTCAATTCGATGATTCAAAGTTCAATCATAGTTCACATTCAATATTTATATAAGTTCAAATCATCAAAAATTACTCTTCTATGACCAGCAAATTAGCACCTGGCTGACTGAGATCACATGCAAAAATACCACCAATATACCCCGTGGTTAGGGTTCAAATATCAGCAAATTAGAACCTCGCTGACTGAGATCAAATTCAATAGTACCACTCGTGTACCCCGTGGTTAGGGTTCAATAAAGTCACAATCTATTCGATAATGACAGATCATAGAAAATTCTATTATTCAAAGCATCAAAATCATTTCCAAAATCAATAACATCAATGACAATCTCAATTATTCAATTAAGAGTATCATATTTAGCCTTTCATCAAAACGGTTCAAAGATTAGTGAGAAAAACTGTTATAGTATCATGAGCATTTTACAAACTATCAGTAAATGACAATATCAATAAGTCATTCAAATCGATTTCAAACAGAACGATCTATTTTCAAATTATACAAGAGTTCGATATTTATAGTTATAATAAAAATCCACCTCAACATGGTATGAAAATACTCACCTGAAGTCCCAAAATCAATTTCCAAAGATCCTTCCTTAACGAGGGTCCCTATAATCACAATTCAAAACCTTATTACTTTCTTGTTCAAAGTTTCACATAATTTAACTGTCAATTTAGAGCCCTCTTTATTCCAATTTCTTCTCCCTATAACTTCATTAAGTTTTAAGGACGCGTTGGTCATTTTCTAGTTTGTTATCAGGGCCTTATTTTCTCCAAAAGGATGTCACCGTTAGATTCAAAGTTTCAAAGATAATTGGTTTAGGTTTTTCTATATTTGAATTTGGGTATCTGTAGTTTATTTTAAGCCTAGAGGATTTTTGTGATTTTATATTTTTACGTGTCATATTTTTTTGGTACTTCGTTTGCCAAAATGGACTCTACCGTTGAGTCTGGATTGCCCAAAATAGTAAAGATAGACTACCTTTTATGTTCAATTGGCCTTGGGTATCATTAGGGGTAAAATGATAATTTTACATTTCACGCGTCTTAATTTTCGGGACTTAATTTCAAAAATCGGACTTCACTTTTGAGTCCGGAATGCCCAAAAACATTGGGTTACACTATTCTTTTATTTTATTTGGGCTTCGTTTGACTAATTTTTGGTTTAGAGGTGTTTTGGTAATTTTCTTAATTTAAAAAGGATTTTAAAATTAATTTTTAATTAATTTTCTGGGTAATTTTATAATTTTCCAAAACCTGGGGGTCAAAGTGAAATTTTTGAAAGTTTTATAATAAACCAACCGATTCAGTCAAGTTCCAACTGAACCGGCATTGTTTGGTCCTGAACCGACCGGTTCAACTGGACTGTGACGTCATCTTGACGTCACAGTGATGTCAGCAGACCCTTATTTAAAACGGCACCGTTTAGTTTATATCAAGGTTCCATTTTTGAACGGATTAGGACCCGACCCGTGATCCAAACCCATGACTCGACCCATGAACAAGGTCGTCTTCTTCACTGTGACAGCCATTGTTCGACCGAAAACCCTAGAATTTTCTTCTTCATTTTCGTCAATTTTCTCTTACAGAATCCCTCTGTTTTTGCTCCCAAAACATTTCTGGAACATCAACGTATGGTTTTGCATTGTCTTTGGGTTTCGAATGGACCTCATAATCACTGTTTGGTGGTCGATAATCAAGACCTGCAACTCGGTCTTATATGGTTGTTTTTGGCTCAAAACCCTTGGGGTTTATTCGGTTGGGTTCTAATCTTCATGGGGTTCAAGCCTCCATTCTTAAAATCAGGTTTAGTCGTGGTTTCAATGAAGTTGGGTTTTAAATCCAAACTTGTAACTCGCGGTATGATGGTCGATTTTAAGTCATTGGGGTCGCGAGTTTGTGTTTTTGAGACTCTGATGAGGTCTAGTCCAAGTTTCAATAGCTAAAACTTGATTTAGTGCGAGTGGTTTCAGGCTTGTACCAACCAAGGTGCATCAATGGTGGGTCTTCTTGGTTTAGGGTTCTAGGGTTGGTTCAAGCCCAAAATTCATGCTTTAATCCAGTTAACTATCCCCAAATGACATGCATGCATTTAAAAAGGCCTAAACAGTTCGTAAAAATGAGAATTTCTAGAGAGAGAAAATGGGTGGTTTGTGTTCTATACCTTTAACAGTGGTGTTTCCCTCCTTTCTTGCTTGGATTTAAATCCTCCTTGGTTCTTCTTTAGTGACTAGTTGCATGCAATGACAGTTCCCTTATTCTTCTTCTTCTCCCTTCGCTTTCTCTCTCTAACTCACTCTCTCTTTCGCTAGGTTTCTCTCTCTATCCGACCTTACAATCATCTCACAATCTGATGTTCCGATTTGAGATCACACACACGCAACACAGAATATATAATACCACCTATATTTTGATTGTTTCATTTTAAAAATATTTCTTTTGGGTGTGATGCAGCTACTTTTGGCTCGTCATGGAATTGTTCGTCACTTTGTACCTGAAAAGAAAGGATATATAAAAAGCCACCGGGAAAGATTCCGGTGGTAACCTCTCCGATGGTTAAATTAGTCTCGTTGTGTTTCTATCAAAGGTTTTGAGCCTTTTTTCTATTATTTTTCAGATGCAACCCCTTCTACATACCTTCTTTATGGAATTTATAGCATGGAGAGGCGGTTAGTTTTCTGACAAGCGGTGGATATCCTGTTCACACTAACTTTCAAAGTTCACGGCTCCCTTTACACGTGTTCCTGTAGAATTGATTTTCAAACCTGTACCTCCTTTTGGGCAGGGCTAGGGCTCACCGCCTGTCAGGCTATAGCAATGTGATCATGAGCCTTCCGTCATTCTTTTTGTCTCTTCTTTATTTCACCGTTCCGAGATCGGTATACCGAAGTTAACCTCGGTATGCCCTATTCTATTTAATATAGATAAATAGAATTACTTTTTCGGCACGTATTTAAGTCACCTGATATAAATAGCTTTTTATAACGTATCAGGGTGCATGAAAAGTGGTTAGGCAATTTGAGAGGTGGAGGGATATTTTTAAGTATATATATACATATATTTTGTAGTATATTTCACAAAGAGTGGGGCAGCCCAAATGGCTTAATTTTTAAGCTTAAGTGTTTGCTAAATTTTTGGTGGAGGGTTTCAAAACCCATTGACCTAAATTGGCTTAATTTTTCCTATTTTATTTTGCTTATATATGTATATATATATATATTTTTTTTTTTCTATCCTGATTAAATTTTTCGTAGCGTTTTATTTTGTTTCGTAAAATTTTCAATTAATGCCGAATTAGTGACTTAATCTCCCGATAAATGGGTCGGGGCATCACAGATGCCCTTGACAGGCCACCCTCATATTGGCCTTGGCATTGGTTAAGGCTCACTAACTTGGCCAACTTCAGAATGTCATTCCAGTCCTGAATGTCATTCCACTCCTGAATCTCATTCCACTCCTGAATGTTATTCCAATGGCATAGTATGCCTCCCCTCATGTTAAGCCATCAAGGCATGGCATGCCTCCCCATGCCGATGCCGCCGTGTCAAGTAAAAAAGGGTCTAACACTATGCCAGTAATAGCCTTGTGTTAGAGCTCTGTGGGCTAGGGTTCTGCCACCGTTGTGGTTGCCACAGATTCCTTCGTGTATTTCAGCCAGAACATATTGTGATTCGTCTGAAGCCAAACACAGCAACAAAGGTTAGGAGTAGGATCTGTGGTAGAGTTTTCCATCTATAATCAGGTACCGAGCTACCCTTATTCGGACTCTTCTAGCCTTATTCCTGTCCTCTAGGAGGAGTCCTCCTTCAATATATTGGAGGATGGAAGTCATCTAATTTTCGGTCTGTTCGGTAACTTGGGCAACTTGGACCTCTTATATGCTTGGCCTTGGCTGGTGAGAGATCTTCAAAGTGAAGTTTCCTTTTGCCTTGAGATGAGAGGCCATGTTTGCCAATGCATCGGCCCTTGTATTCTGACCCATTTCAATTTTTTGCATCGTGAATTCATAGAAGGAATGCTTTAGTGAATTGACCAGCTCTAAGTACCGAAGCATTCTGTCGTCTTTGATAGAGAATTCTCCCAGAACTTCACTTACTACCAGTTGGGAATCAGAGAAGACTTCGAGGTTTTAAGCCTCGCATTCCATGGCCAGCTTTATTCCAAGAATGAGGTCTTCGTACTCGGCTTCATTGTTGGAGGCTCTGAATCCCAAAGTTACTGTTTTTTCTAATATAAGCCCGTCAGGGGATCGTAACACCAAACCGACATCAGATCCTCGGTTTGTGGATGATTCGTCAGTGTAGAGCTGCTATATAGCCGAGCTTTTACAAATTTGTGCCTTGTTGTGCAGTGTTGAGGTGAACTCAGCAACAAAATCTGTCAATGCCTGCCCTTTGATAGAGGTCCGTGGAACATAAGATATGTCAAATTCCCCTAATTCCACAGACCATTTGACTAATTGCCCATAAACTTTAGGCTTCTTTAGGACTGAATTTAGTGGATATGCCGTTGGAATTTCTATGGAATGTGCCTGGAAGTAAGGTCGGAGCTTCCGCGTAGAAACTATTAAAGCGAAAGCCAGCTTTTGGATCTCAGGGTACCTTTTCTCTGCATCTACCAGTGCTTTGCTCACGTAGAATACAGGTTTCTAGACTCCGCTGTCCTGTTTGATCAAAGCAGAACTGACTGCATTCTCCGAGACTACAAGATAAAGGAGCAATTTCTCCTCCTGGATTGGTTTTGATAGGAGCTCGGGGGAAGCCAGGTATTCCTTCAACTCTTGAAAGGCCTTTTCACACTCTTCGGACCATTGTAAGGCTCTATTACCCTTTAAAGCTTTGAAGAACAGCAAACATCGGTCTTTAGATTTGGAGATGAATCTGTTCAAAGCCGCAACTCTCCCATTTAGAGCTTGAATGTCTTTCTTGGTCTTTGGTGATTCCAGCTCAATCAAGGCTTTGATCTGAGTAGGGTCTGCCTCAATACCTCTCTGAAAGACGATGTATCCCAAGAACTTCCCCTTGGTTACCCCAAAGGTACACTTCAAAGGATTCAGCTTCATCTTGTGTTGCTTCAAGATGTCAAATGTTTGACCTAAATGCTAGAGGTGGCTGTTTTTTCGTAGGCTTTTGACCAGCATGTCATCAATGTAAACCTCCATTATACTACCGATTAGAGGACTGAACATCTTGTTGACCAGACATTGATATGTTGCCCCAGCGTTTTTCAATCCAAACGGCATCATTCTATAGCAATAGAGACCTCGTTCAGCAATGAAATCTGTCTTTTCCTGGTCTGGTAAGTACATCTGAATCTGGTTGTATTCAGAGTAGGCATCCATGAAGCTCATGAGTTCATGCCCTGCTGTTGCGTCGACTAGCTGGTCAATCTTTGGGACAGGCCTTGTTGAGGTCTATATAATCAACACAGATTCTCCACTTGCCATTTTTCTTTTTGACCAGAACAGTATTGGCAAAACATTCTAGATAGAATACTTCTCGTATCATCTTGGCTTCCAATAACCTCCGGACTTCCTCGTTAATGATTTGATGGCGTTCTAGAGCAAGCGTTCTCCTCTTTTGTCTGACTGGAGGGTGGTCAAGATCTATCATCAACTTATGAGTGATGAGGTCTAGATCTATCCCTTCCATATTTTTCGTTTCCCAGGCAAACACCGAAAGATTATCTTTCAGAAATTCTATCATCTTATTTTGTCCGGCAGAGGTCAAGTCTGGACCGATTTGCAAGTAACACCCTTGTTCTTCCGAGCTAACCAGCACCTTGATTGGGTCACATACGAGTTTGGCCCTGTTGTCCCTTCCTCTAGGACTTAGGGGTTCATCAATTCCGGAGGGGCAGTCTTCTATCTCATGATGGTGGGAAAGGTCTGAGCCTACACCTTCACGAGTGTGCATTATTTGCTATTTGAGGGTCTTCTCTTTGAGCTTGAGAGCGTGGCACTCTCGAGCAGTCGGTTGGCAACCTCTAATGGAGTAGACAACATTATTGTGCACAAATTTAGGCATTGATGGAGGGTCGAGGCGACCGCTCCCATTTGGTAGAGCCAAGGCCTTCCGATTATGACGTTGTAGGGAGATTTGGAGTTCAGAACCATATATTCCAAGATTGTGGTCTTCTGTCCATCTCCCTCTCCTGCCGTGGTAGGCAGGTCAATCCTCCTCAGTGGGGTACTGAGGTTCCCGTCAAATCCTGCCATTATGGCGACAATGGGTTTAACGTCATTGGAGTCGAGCTTCATCTGTCTAAGGGGCTCGTAAAATAACACGTTTGCAGAGCTCCCCGTGTCTACCAAGACTCTTCGGATCTCAAAATTGGCAATTTTGAGAGAAATAACTAAGACATCTCTGTAAAGGCAGTGTACCTCTACAAGATCTTGCTCTGTGAATTAGATCTCAAGTAGCGGCCTCAGCCTTTTCTCGACTGGAGAGATCTGGCCTCCCGAGCATAATGTTTTCTTGCTCTATTGAACGTCTCTATGGCTGGGGTGTCTGAGTGGAGGACGAAGATAACTTGGTTGTTATGCTGTTAGGGCTCATTCCTTCTATCCCTCTGCTCTGGCCTCTACTCCAGCCTCATCGGCTGAGGTCTGTCATTAAGGAGGTTCTGCCTCTCGTCCTGCTTAACGAACTCCACCAGTCGCCCTCTCCTTATGAGCTGTTTGATCTCATGTTTTAAGGCTATACATCCGTCAGTCTTGTGCCCGTGGTCTTTATAGAAGTTACAATACTTGATTTGGTCCATGTTGTTGGGGTTATTTTTTAATGGCTCCGGCCATTTCAGGTTTTCACGTGCTCCGACCATACCGAAGTATATAGGCCAAAGAGGCATTCAAGGGAGTGAAAGTAACAAACCCTTCGGGACCAGTATTACCTAGAGCCTTGGGTGCCGCTCTTTTGTCAAGGCTCCTCACCCTCTTCTTGGCAACATTGGAGTCTTTCTTCTGCTCATCTTTCGGAGATTACTCCTTAATCTTTTAGGAGGTATTTTTTGCTTCCTCCAGATTTATGTATTTCCTAGCACGTTCCATGAGAGCTGCCATGTCAGTAGGAGGGCTCTTTGTTAGGGAATCCTGGAAGCTCCCCCTGAGCAAGACCAGAGGTCAGAGCGGCAACCAGGAAGCTTGGACTGCAATTTGTGATCTCAGTGAGCTCGGCATTAAAGCGTGCGATGTACTCCCTAAGAGATTCCCCTTTGGTCTGCTTTTTGTTTAGCAAGAACTCTAGGCCCTTCCTCAACCTCTGCTTGTCATGAACCGGTCAAGGAATCGTCTGTCGAGCTCATAGAAGCCGGTGACTGAGCTCAAGGGAGGTGGTGGAACCACTTCAGAGCAGTCCCTTTGAGGCTGGTGATGAATGTTCGGCACATGAAGGCGTCAGTGGCTCCATACAGCGCCATGGTGTGCTGGTAATGAGAGACATGGTCCCCTAGGTCGCCAGTCCCATCGTAGAGAGTGAACTTAGGGACAACAAATTTCTTTGGCCACTCCTCAACCGCGATAACGGGGGTGAATGGTATGAAGAGCCTTCCTAATAGCCTAGCTAACTTATCCTGCTCGGGAGGGATGTGAACTTCTCTCCCAACAACAGTATGATCCATAGAGTCTGCGACCTCTTCAGCCCTCTGTGGGTCCCTAGGTGGTATTGGTTGTTGAGAGTCTTGCCTCGCAGTTTTAGCGCCTACGTGGACAGGACGGCCCTAGCCCATGGCAAGCAGATGATTTTGGTCTTCTTAGGCTGGGGGAATTGGTGCCGCTTGAGGTTGGAACTCTTGCGGCATTGGATTTTCCTTTAAAGCCACCGGGGTTGGAACCCTTGTAGTGTTCCAGTAGTGGATGTCCAGAATAAAGGTTGGTATCCCTCTACCTGCAACCGCCGGCAGTTGGGGGTAGCCACCAAAGTGGGTAGTACCTTGGGGGTACACTGGTTGTTCCTTAGGAGTCTCTTCGTGGGATCCTCCGCCCATGGTGGCGGTGGGTGGCTGTGTCCTTGGATCAGCCGCATTGACGGGTGGATTTGAAGGGTTGGTTCCGTGGTTCTGGGTAAGCATCGCCAGAGTTTTAGAGATGGCAAGAAGTTGTTCCTGTATTAACTCGTTATGTCGCTTAACTTGGTCGAGCTACTGCTGCATGGGATCAGATAATTGTCCCCTTTCTCTTCCCGCAGAAGGCCAGTTTGGAAGATTTTGAGCGTTCTTCCTTGGACGGAGATTAGGAGCTATGATCCTCGGGTAAGAAGGACTACGAATTCGCTTGCAAAAAAAGGAACTCTTGGTGAGAAACGATTGTCGTTCCCTTAGACGGCGCTAAACTGATGTTGTATTTTTTCGATCAATGGGTTCCACTCTCCTACGCCTGTCAAACACTCAAAGAAAGAGATCAGCGGGCCACCGAAATGGCTTCGGTGGTAGCTGTTCCGATAATGAAGTCAATAAAATGAATTGAAGGACTGTAATTGAAAATAATTAAATCAGCATGAATGTAACAGCGCACCTTAGGGTTTTATTTATAGGCTATGGATTTCCTTAGTTGATTAGGATTTTGAGTCATGAAAATAAGGATTTGATCATCGAAGAATGGCAGTTACCAAGTTGAACACTGCGCTCCATGAATAGCAGTTTCCTTGTTGAATGTCGTTTCTTTATCCTTAGCTCGGTAGGATGTCTAAGGCGGCAATGAGCTCGGAACCCTCTTGTGTATGACTTCTGATCTGAAGATGAGTTTGAGAATTGTACGGGCTTCCGATCTTTGTAACTCTAGAGGCTTAGTGTTTACACCTGTTCTGAATGGCTGAGCTTTAGCAGCTCTATAGTCGCACGTGTCATATGGAGACTGGTCTGTCACTTTGTGGTATATTGGAATTGTGGCAGCACATAAGCACCCAGTCTCTCTCTCCCCTGTGAGGGCCCTTTTACAATGACAAAGTCGTGAGCTTACGGGCAAAGCGGACAATACCTCGCACAAGAGCCTACGATGTGTGGACAAAATGTGCAGCATCAACTGGCGCCGTCTGTGGGAACAACAGGTCATGTACCTGTCGTCTCCTGTGCTCCGCAGTCCTTGACTGGGGGGCACTGATGCGATCATAAATTCCACATCGGCTAGGAGTTGAGAACTGCGGCAACACATAAACACCCACTCTCTCTCTCTCTCTCTCTCCTGTGAGGGCCCTTTTACAAAGACAAAGCCATAAGCTTACGGGCAAAGCGGACAATACCTCATACGAGAGCCTACGATGGACGAACAAAATGTGCAGCATCACAAACATAACCGTAATCAATCCACACATTGCTTCGAACGAAACTTAAAATAGTTTCATTAACCCATGAGATCATAGCCAATTTGTTATACATCACCTTTGCATCAGGAGTGGGCCTTGGTTTGATTGAATGGTTGTTGATGACAAAGTGGGTCTTGTTTGCTTACCTTAGCTTGGATACATGAGGTCATGGTAGAAAGAAAGATTTTGTTTAAGGAACATAAGCATTGAAGAAATAAAATGGAATGTAGTTGAAAATGTTGTTAATGATTGAGAAGGGTGCCCTATTAAAATTTAAAACAGGAAGATGGATTAGGTGGGTGACTTGGACCAGAGGGACAAGCACAGTCGCAAAGCGATCATCAGTTATCAACACTTCACGTATCTTAATCAATTACATCACCACCCACCCACCCACCCACATGGAATTTTAAAGATTCCATACATCAAAGTCAACACAAATTATTGCACATCTTCACTAAAAGGCTACCATTTAATATTCTATATGTTTTTGGGGTGGAAATTTAATAATTTATATATAATATATAAAAAAAACATAACTGTAAATTTAATTTAATATTAGATATGATGTTTTAATTATTAAATAATTTTGTAATTAGATTTTAATTTATTTTTTATTTTTAAATTATTTAATGATTAAAATACAGTTTCATATGAGCTGAAATATATAATAACATTATCCTAATATATATTTTCGTGTTAGCTTTCAATTTCCATCCAGAAATTAAAAAATATAAATATAAATAAAATTTTAAAAATCATAATTAATCTTTATCTCTCTACTTTATTTTCACCTAGTATCTTGTTTTGCTGACCTTTTTTCAGTACTACTCATTGTCTTAAAAATGCGTTTGATTATTAGTTTCGGTTTTTTTTTTCTTTAAAATCCTTTTCAATTTTAGGCTTTAAAACCAGAAACGAAAAAAAAAA
This sequence comes from Nyssa sinensis, assembly GCA_008638375.1. Lineage (NCBI taxonomy): Eukaryota > Viridiplantae > Streptophyta > Magnoliopsida > Cornales > Nyssaceae > Nyssa > Nyssa sinensis. The sequence continues at coordinate 10,022,844 of CM018036.1, read as the reverse complement.
AAAAAGTGGTTTTCATATACTTTCACTAATCAAATGTATTCTTTTTATGTACATGACTTTTGATGTCAAAAGTTTCAATCTTTCATAATATATATATATATATATATATATATATATATAATGTTTCAAATTAAATTATTAAAAAATATTCCTAATGCCCTTTTAAGCTAAATAAGTTTATTTTCTACACTTGTTATGCTGAACTTTTTCTCACTTACATTATTTTTACTCAAATTATGTAAAATTAATAATATAATTATCAAGACATCTCACAAAAGAAATATATACAAGTTTATATATAAGAATTTTATCCATCTTATAATTAATATTATAAAAAAAATTAAATAAAGTATTAATTATTAACTAATAGAATTATTAATTATTTATCTTAGAATGAAGTTAGTTTTTTAAAAATTTATTAATTATTAAATATTATTAATTTATTGAATATATATCATAAGAGAGTCAACTATACAGCGTCGATGGCCTCGTAGCCGAGTGGCATAACCTTGGTTCTTTCATAAGAAATTTCAAGGGTTCAATTTCGGTCAATGGTGAGGGATTTAAGCCACACCTATGGTGCGCTTAGAAAAATTACAAGATAATAGGGTAAATAGGTTTCTACCATTGGACTGGCCTTCCAATCGGTCTAAAGGATCCTGAAAACTTTTAACATAGGCAATAATAATAATAATAATAAATAAAGCAGTACAGAATGTGGAGGAGCATCAAATATATTGAATTCCTTAACAAGTAACACGAGGGACTCCTCACCTAAAAAGAACAAATCTCAAATTTTTAAATAGAAATATATTATTAATAATCTAAATAATAAAGATTGAATTACAACATATATATAAGCGAAAACTAATTCTAATCTGAATAGGAATCTATTAATTCCCTATACTAATTGAAAACTATAATAATTGCAAAAATGAGGGAAAATACGAAATTAATAAAAATTAGGACTTGTTAGAAAACTAGAAACCCTATCATGGTAGAAAACTATAACGGTAAATAGAAGTTAATTCGGACTTTTCTAAACAAAGTAATTGTGAAAATAAAAATTATTATAAATGACAAACAAGTGAAATTAAAGGCCTAAACGAAGTCGTCTGACCCGTGGCAATTTCGGTCATAGCAAAGCAATGAATATTGTAAACGTAATTGACCAACTCGTACTTTTTCTTAAAATAAGACTTGGAACCACTTGTTCTACATCAATAATAATAATAATAATAATAAACTAAATGAGAATCAAATATCCTATTCTCATACATTTTGGGGAGATTGGATCGAATGGTCAAAAATCAATCTTAAAAACCAAGAGTCATGATCAAGTCATAGATGATAATTGATAAACAAATAAAAATCTTAATTTATCTAATGGAATTATCATAAAAGATAAAAAATAAAAAATGAAAAATAATATGCCAAGAAAAAAGTTGTCTACAACCTATGGCCCAATGGTATTGATATAAATAAAGTTTTTTTCTTTCTTTTTATCTCTTTAACCACCTATAAATGACTTATTATCCTAAGAGATTATATAAAATGAAAAATAAAAATATAAAATAATGTGGACTAATCAAGTGCTAGTCTACTGAAATGAACCAATCAGGTTTAAGATAAAGTTGATTTATCTAAAAATAATTAAAGAAAAGAAAATCCTAAAATTATCATCTAATTTTACTGTAATACTTTCAAGATGTGTGAAAATAACCAAAGTCCTCTCAAAGTATGAAAAATGACCAAATCACTATCCAAGAGATAACAAAATATCAAAATACCTTCAAAAAGGTAAATGTCACTTTTCGAAATGATCAAAATGCCCTCCTATAAGTAGGACAATGCTGAACTAATGAAAATAGCATGAAAGTGAAAAATACTAAAATTTATCAAAATACCTTCAAAGGGTAAGAAAATATTAGAAATTTTCACACGAAAAAACCCCTAAGAAGTGGGAAGTAATCGATATGCCTCGTATAGATTGAAACGTGTACTAAAAATGACAAAATTATTACAATATTCTGAAATACTGAGATTTCACATATAAGTTATTGAAATAATAAAATTATCCTCTATACCATCAAGGGTTATAAAATAAGGTATTTTCGAGAAAAAAAAACAAGGGATTAAATATGCAAACAGACTTTAAGGTTTGGGAAAACATTCAATTCGATCATTTGAGACGAATACAAAGGGGCTAAGGGGCCAAAATTTTGGAAAATAGATTTTACCACCTTATTTTTTTATTGAATTTTGTTAACCCCCCAGACTAATTATCTAGATCCGCCTGTCAATACTAAACAAGGCTAATATTTCTTGAATTAGCATTGGATTCCCCAAGATTTCTAGGGGTGAGCTTGACTTATCATTCATGTAGGTTTCCACAAAGTTGCTCCTACTTTTCTACGCCTTTGTCATTTGGGAGTATTGGCATTGGCAGATTCACTTGGTGGCTAAGGTTTGTTTGGATGAGTGTTAGAAAAGTAAATTTTTAAAAAGTCTCTTTTAATAATTTAATCAAAACGAAGTTATTATAGTCTTAAAATGTGTGATTCATAAATTGAACCAAACATTTAATTTATTAAAAAAAACTCATTTTAAACTTAAAAATGTCTTTTTAAAAATTTATTAAGTTGAACCAAACACACACTAAATAAGCCATGACCCCTTTAAAAGATTTGAAAATTTCAATTTTGATAAGTTTTTTTTCGAGAATTAAATTGACATTTTAATCTTTTTTGAATTTATAAAACCCTCTCTCAAAATTCTAATACATGTAATTTTGCCTTCCCAAGGACAATATAGAGCGGAATAACATATGCAATTTTGTCACCCAAAGCAATTATATTATAAGTCACTACAATATAAGACTGTAATATTTTTTAATTAAAAGATATAATTTTATGGATTGGTCAAGAATCTTTAATTGCCAACTATCGAAGAATTAGAGACTCAAATTCGAGACGTTTGAATTTTATTCTTAACATCTTTATCACTCAGTCACACCCCGAATGATTAAAAGACATTATTAAAAAATATCTATAAAAAAACAAACATTAATAAGTAGCTCATGTCTCATGCAAGCAGAGATGAAGCCAGAATGTTATACTTGGAGAGGAGCCACTAGTTAAAAATATAGAAATATGTATATATGTAAGAGATTTTCTAAAATCTTGTGGAGTCATAACTAGAGATGATAATTTAACTCGTCCGGTTAAGAATTCAACTTACCTCATCTTTAATGGGATGGATTTGAAGTGAAGAAATCGTAATTTGTCCCACCACAAATATATAAAATAAAATAATAAATGAATTTTTGTTTTACTTAATTAATATTTATAATCAGAGGCGGATCCACCCTATAACTAGGGGGAAAATGGCCCCTTAAACTTTTAAAATATTAAATTTTCACCCATTTTTTCTATAGAATTTTTTTAAAAGAAAACTAGGAGTTGCCCTCCAAAGTTTTAAAATTTTCACAAAGTATCCCCTTCAATTTTATTTATTTTTATTCTTGCCCCCCCTAACTCGAACTTCTAGATTTACTACAGTTTATAATGATATTTTTTGTATCACATTAGAAGTTTAAGCAAATTTGATAAAATTATACATTTATGAAAAGAAATAATATTATTCAAATTCTCTAATGACATACATATTTTTTATTAATATATTTATTATAATAAATTTAATAAAATAAATAAATTATAATTAAATGAGTATCCAACATGACTTGCTCTATTATGTTACAAAATAATTTTCTTTGCAGGATGGAATAGAAGGACTCTCCACCATGTTGCCATCCCTAGGCATGCCCCTGTACACATGCTGAGTAAGTATTTGATGGTCCCTTCAATCATGATCTCAAAGATTAGATAAATAGTTATATCAATAAATTGGTACTGTATATATACAAAATCGGAGGGAGGCGGATTAAGGGGGGGGGCCATGGCCTCCCAAAAGTTTAAAAATTGTGTTTTTTCCTCCTTATTCCGGTAGAATTTTATTAAAAATTACAACTTATCTCCTCAAATTTTTTTATATATACACAAAATTTTGTCTAAATTTTGACTCCCTTAACTGTAATTTTTGAATCTTCTACTGTATATACACATGGCTTATTATTTAACCATTGAGACTATTCAGATAGATCCATTCAATATTTTTCGGATGAGTTTTGAATAAGGGTATCAATTCGTGTCATGTTTAAGTCGTATCAAGCATACATATTCGAAAATATATGTAAACCCAACTTGATACTATTAATTAATTGTGTCAAATATCAAAACTCAAATCTAATCCATTTATTAAACAGATTATACGTGTCAACACACTTAACTCATTTATTTTAATTTTTTTATTTTTTAGATAAAAAAGTTACCTATCTTTTAATGTGTATAGATAATTTTTTAAGTTTTATAAACTTTGGACATAAGCCAAATCAAAATAGAAATATCTTTTATAAGTAAAAAATCTATAAACTTTGATAAAATTTTGATGGGAGATAAATTATACCAACTTGTAATATTTTTTTATAATTAAATATATTAAGTCGTGTTAAACAAGTTAATATTATTAAAATTAAGACACGACATATTTATTAATCATATTATACGTATTAATTCATTTATAATTGATTCAAATTCATTAATTTCACATGGTATTATGGTGTCAAAATTGACATCTTACTTTTGAGATGTTGAAAGAAAGAACTGACTGATCTGTTTGCGGTCCTAGAAAAAGGCAATGATGAACGGTCCGTACTTTGAGCAGGGAGCATTACACCCTGGCATGGTGGGCTACTATGCCAACCCAACTGAAGTGAAAGGAAGAAAGACGAGAGCAGAGCATGTGTGTGAATGGAGTGAGGTGACAATATCATGATGTTCATTGATGATGGAGCTGCAACAAAGCATATTTTACTTCACATGCACCTCATTCTCACGCCTGTTTATCAGAAACGAAAGGGATGTTTCCAAACTTTTTCAGCCTTTTTCTTTTGAAAAACTCTGAAAAAAGCCCTAAAAATGGGTACACATCCCTCAGAACAGTCAGTTACTGAGCTCTACCCAACGTCCCTTTTAGAGTCCCACTGAAAGAAAGGTTCTACTTTTCGTTTCCTCCTTAAAAGTATGTACAGGTGTGTGTATATATATATATATATATATTTGTACAAAGCAACTCAGTATGTGGAAGTTCAGTTTCTCCCTCAAATTACTTTGTTTCACCATCGGGACAACATTTACATGGACAAAGTATTTTTTTAATTACTTTAATTCATTACTTTAACTCGTAATTTTTTTTTAATTAAACAGGTTTATATTACTAAAATTCAAATATAATATGTTTATTAATAGTGTTATACGTGTCAATCCGCTTATGATTCAAACTTATTTATGCTCAACTCAAATCTGTTAATTATGTGTCGTGTTCGAATCGTATTGTCGTGTCAAAAATTGACAACTCTATTTGAATAATCTAATACTTTATTTGGGATCGCATCCGGAATAACATTTAAGAAAAAAGCTTCTCACGGGATGCTCGAAGTGGCAGAGGAGACCACTTGACCAAACACGCGCTATGTTTTCATAGATTGTCCATTCTCTTAGTACTCCTAGCATTAGACCTATTGCCCAAACTGCACAATGCATGTAGGTATTTTTTTTTTCCCGGCCAATGTTATATATTTCAATTTTTTGTACCAAAATTTGCGTCTCAAATGATGGGATAATAGATTATTGACAAAATATTAATAATGTATCTAAAACACCATCAATGATTTGATGACACATCATTTGGATATAAAATTTGAGACAAAGAGTATTAACCTTTTTTTTAATACCAGAAGCAATCATAATACACAAAAATGTTATTGGGCCAATGTCTTTTTTTTTTTTTTTTTAGGGATCGATTAGAGGGTATTTTAGATCAATGTATGTGTATCAAACTAAGGCTCTTCTCTGTAATAGTTAGGTCCACCCTTTAAACTATACCTATGAACTATCGGCACAAAACTCATTATATAATATGTTTTAAACAAGATTTTGATAAAATTTAACTTTAGTGACTTTCGTCATGATATGCTTGGTAAAAATGTAAACAATTTGAGTAACACTTCAGCCCAAGCCCATGTTAACTTGCTTCCACCTTTGGTCAAATTAGCAAACCCTATTATAAGAATTATAAGCCCAATATTGCTATTGATCAAGTTGGGCCTTTCTCAATGTGATCATGCCAAGGAGCGAGCCGTTTGCTTGATGATATATATCTTTTTTTTGATTTCTTATCTTTTTTTCTTTTTCTATTCTGTTTTTTCTTCTTTTTTTCCCCTTTTTGCTAGTGAAAAAAAAAATAGAATTTTGTGGTTGACTTTCTTGAATGTACTCAACAAAAATTTTAAAAAAATAAATAATAATAATAATAAAGAAAAAAACGTACAAGTGGTAATAGAGTTGGATTTCGTAATGAATTTTGAATAGCTCAAAAAATTTGATCAAAATTCAACAATATAAAACTAATTTAAGCAAGTCACAATTGATTAATGAAGTATGGTTCTATCTTTCTTATTGATGATGAGAAATTAAAAATTGTTAAAAATAGAAAATTTATAGAGCAAAATTTAATGGATTAGAGCAAGGGAACTTAACTTCAGTAATGCTCTCTAGCCTCGTCGATTAGGTTCTTTACCCATTTTCTCCTACTTATGTGGACAGTAAATTAATTTAATGTCATTTAGAGAGTGTTAAAAAGTTAGTTTTTAATCACATGATGTTCATGTGGCTTAGAGTAATTAGAGAACTTGATGTACAAAATTGAAAGACATATATTAAAGTTGAGTCTGAAACATGGTGCTATTGATACTAGACGAAAAGAACAAAAAAAACCTTTGATTTTTTTCTTTTCTGGTGAATATTGGGTTGGCCCTACATGATCAACATGTATTCTTCAAAATCAGGTCCCACTATTGAGCTATGTTATGAGAACGAAAGCATACACACTGTGTATGGGCATACTGAAGAGTTTACATAGAGGCCCTAAAACACATGTTAGATCTTAACCGGACTAAAAATCTTAAGTTGTTAAGTCTTGGGTCCAATCATGTATATTAGTCTTTCTTTATTACACTTATTACTCGATATAAGACTCTAGGTTCACTCGTTTCTTCAACAAATTTCCCTCTTGAAGTGTGAGTTACCGCATCAATCATAACTCCCCTTAAGACCAACCCTTGCCAGTATGACTTATTTGAATGCACCATGCTCTCCCAAGAACTAACGTTTTCCTATGAACTAAGCCTGAAATCAAGGACGGAGCTACGGGTGGCTAAGGTAGGTTGTAGCCCCCCCCTCCCCCCCAAAACAAAATCTGGGGGAAAAAAATTTACATGTAAAAATTTGATAATTTTCAAATTAGCCCATCCCAAAATTTTAGCCTAACCCAATCTCTACTCTTTCTTTCTCATTTTTTATCCCAAAACTTCAACCTAACCCCAAATTTTTTTATCTTAATTCTCTCATTTCTCACCCCAAAATTTTGGCTCATTCCAAAATTTTAGGCCAATTCAAAATTTTTCCCTTAAAATTTTCTCCAGAATTAATTTAGCCACCCCAAAAAAAAATTCCTGTCTCCGCCTTTGCCTGATATGAATACACCTTGTCAGTAATACCATAGTATCACCAACACTGAACACATTGTGTAGGCGGCACCACTGATATCACCAAGTGTTCAACCACCAAGACTCTATGAGTCACCAAAGGTCTAGTGCCAATGCCAAACACATCGTGTAGGCATCATCACGGTATCATGAAGTTTTTAGCAACAATAAGTCAACGTTTTTCACAAGAGCTACCAAATACTGGCACTTCTCATCTAAATCTTCACTCTGATACCTCTTATTATGATAGCATAAGCATAAACACTATGTATGGAGAGACTAGAGAGTCCACGAAGAGACCCTAATGCACACTGTTGGATCTTGATTTGACCTAAAAGATTAATTTGTTTGGTCTTAGGCTCGATCATATATATTATTCCTTCCTTATTACACTTATTACCTGGTGTAGGACTCTAGGCTCACATGTTACCTCACAAGCTAGACATGTGAAGGTTATAAAATCACAGTTTGATACTGCCTATAAATCTTGGTGAGTATGATTTACCATCTACTCGAAAAAGTAAGATTATAGTATTGACTTCAATTGTTTTTTATTCCTTTTCAGATGTTGAATGAATTTTTTTAGTCCACATCAATAAAGTATAAAGGTCTAATGCCCCAAATAATATATATATATATATATATATATTAGATATAATTAATTAATTTAATTAATCAATTTAGTTAATTATTAATTTAATTCCCGACATGCATATTAGTCAAATGAATAGTATAAACTTATTGTTTTGGACCTTTTGGATTTAATGGTGAGGCCCGTTTCACGAGATAGAGTCCCGAAAAATAAAATACCCGTAGAACACCAAAATGACCAAAATGCCTCTACGTCGAAGGTGAGTCAAACGGACTCCGATTTAGTTAAATAAATAGTAGATTTTTATTATTTCAAACTTACTGGACTCAACGGGGGGGTCCAAATTGTGAAAACAGAACCCAAAAAGTAGAGACATGTAAATGACCATTTTGCCCTTGGGTAAATTAAGTTCAAAATGAAAACCGTAAAGCATAAATTAGCAAAAGAGATACTTGGAGTAGCGAGGCATAAATTTGCTAAATGACATGGAAGCTGAAACGTGTTTATTGATGTATAGGCAAGTCAAAAGGGAAAGGAGAAAGTCACAGAATACTAGAACACTGATAAGGTAAGAGGATTTCTATCTTTTATACGTGGTTTCCCAAGCCACGATCCTTCCATTACTGCCAAGCTTGTACTCGTGTATATATGTTCAGTGTTATGGTTCACCATGGATATGGTTCTATCTGATGGATTTGATGAGTTATTGCATTCAATACCTTGATACGATTTATGTGTATTTCTTTAATGCTCGAATACTGAACAATATATGACACACGTTGTTGAGAATTTCTAGAGGATGGCGGTACGTCAGCGCTCCAATAGGCATCTTTGAGGGTGGCTTAGAGCTGAGGAGGATGGCGTACTTCCACTAGGCATCTTTGAGGGTGGCTTAGAGCTGAGGAGGATGGCAGTACTTCCGCGCTCTAATAGGCTTGGGTTGGTCACACCAAAGGGGGAAAGTATGGAAACTTGAAGCTGACTTAGCAATGAGGATGGCGGTACGTCCGCGCTCGTAGTTGGTTGTTATGCCTTATTGTTCATTGGCCATTCTAGCATCTTTTTGCTTACTGAAATTGCTTTCATGACTGGCTATCATGTTCATCCATGATCCTATATGTTCTATGATTACTCTAACCCGTATTTAAGATAGGCTTTTATTTACCGAGTTTGTAGTTCACCTCTTACTAAATTTTTCAGGTGAAAATGCTACAGAACCACAGTAGGAGTTTAGGAGCGTAAGGAAACAGTCAAGGAGCATAATAGAATAAAGTAGTCGCTCCCATGTACTCACCACCTAAGAGTGGTTCATGATCAGTTTATTGTTAGTTTAAGTTTAGTCTTTGAACAATAATTGTAATAAAGCTTCCGCACTTTAATGTCATAGTTTATATTATTTACTCTTATCATTGGTAAAAGAATGAAAAAAGTAGGGACTGACCATTGGGTCAGCCCCGCGACACGAGATCCGCATAGGGTGAGTTTCGGGTCGTGACAGACTAAAGAAGGCTTCTATATAGATTAAAACAAGCCCCACGGACTTGGTATAATCGTATAGAAACTTATTTTTTGAAGGATGGATTTCAAAAATGTCTTATGAACATACACTTTTCATAAAAGTTTAGGATAGAGGGAAAATGCTCATTGTTTGCTCATATGTAGATGATCTAATCTATATTGGAAGTAATATAGCTATGTTTGAAAGCTTTAAGAAATCCATGATGGCTGAATTTGAAATGTCTGATCTTGGCATGATGCATTACTTTCTTGGCATAGAAGTGTTGCAGTCCTCTATTGGCATTCTTATTTCTCAAAAGAAGTATGTGGGAGAAATCTTGGAAAGGTTTCAGATGAAGGATTGTAATCCTGTGAATACACCGTCTGAGTTTGGTTTGAAGCTAAACAATGATGATGGAGGAAAGAAGGTTGACAAGCACTCTTTACAAGCAGATTGTGAGGAGCTTAATGTACTTGACTGCAACAAGGCCTGATATAATGCATGCTGTAAGTGTCATTAGTAGATACATGAAGTGTCCGACAAAGATTCATCTTTTGGCTGCAAATAGAATTTTTAGGTACTTACAAGGTACTAAGGAGTTTAGGGCTGTTCTTCAAAAAGGGAGAAAAGTCAGATTTGTTTGGCTTTACAAATAGAGATTATGCAGGAGATTCTGATGATAAAAAAAGCACATCTAGGTATGTTTTCATGTTGAGAACATGAGTTGTTTCATAGTCATCAAAGAATCAGCCAATCGCCACATTGTCAACCACTGAAGCTGAATTTGTTTCAGTAACAGCTTGTGCTTATCAAGCAATTTAGCTGAAGAAGATTCTTGAAGAGCTACAGTTCAAAGAAGATGGGCCTACTCTCATTTACTGTGATAACAGTTCAACAATAAAGCTCTCAAAGAATCTTGTTCTACATGGTCGAAGCAAGCATATAGATGTGAAGTATCATTTCTTAAGGGATCTCACGAATGATTGAGTTATTAATCTGGTTTACTGTAGAAGCGAAGACTAGATTGCTGATATTCTAACAAAGTCCTCTCAAATTTCTAGCATTTCAGAAGCTTAGGGAGCTACTTGGTGTTTGCAATTCAAAGGACTTTATCTGAGGGATGGCTGCTTCAAAGTTCGAGTCTTATTAAACTGATGTTATGTGTGAAACATCAGTTTAAGGGAGGGATTGTTGAATAAATTAGTAGCAGCACATTAGAATGTGTTGATTTGGGTTGTCCTAGTCTTTAGGAGTTCAGTAGTTTGTTTATGTTTGTTGCCTAGTTTGTAGGAGTTAGTTTAGCATGATGTTAGTGGTGTCCTATTTTTATGTTTATAACCGTTTGTTTTTTAGCCTATATAATGGTCATTTCCTTATCAATGAAGTAGAGGTTTTCAGTCCAACTCTGTTTCCCCTGTTTTTAGTTTATCATTTTCTTCTTCCATTTTACAACACTTTTTGCTTTTGAAAGCAAAATGATGCTTTGATTTTTAGCTTTTGGAAGCAAGAAAAAGTATCTCCAAAATGGGAGTACAAAAATTTAAAGTTTTGTGCATGTATTTTCTTAATGTAATAAAATTTCATAAAATATTGTGACTTATTGAACGATATATAATTGTTTTTTGCAATTACAATATAACATATGCATGTGAATAAAAATTCACAAAATATCCACGATATCCCAACAAAAATTGTATATTTCAAAATTTTCTGAAAAAATTCAATATAGTGATCATATGGTAGGATATATTGCCAAATATTGCAAATGTATTGCACAAAATGCAACTTACTTTTTGGTTCTATTCCCAGGTGACCTTTTATTCTTTTAGTTTTTTCAAGGCTCATTTTTCAGCCTTTAAGAATGCAATTCTCATGCATCAATGCATTGTTGAAAAATGAAATTCAGTTTAGTTGCCAAGTTGGCACTTGGCATTGGTTAAAATTCAAAGCATTGAATGTTAGTTGTTGCCCTACTACCTTCATATATAAAATGGCTTCACTGTGCACCATCAATATAGTCATTTTTTGGTTCTTGCTATGTCTTTCTTGCTCCATGTGGAGTTCTAGAAAATGTCGGTCCAGAAGAGTTTGTAAGACATATTGACCATTTGGCAACATTTTATGAATCTCGTATGACATGATTAGAGTACTCTCAACGATTCACTAATGGTTTTTAACTCCTCATATTAGTGGTGGAAATTGAGAAAATAACGATACTTCTTAATTTGAACTACACAAGAACTCGTTGTGGACTGATTGAAGAGTTCATTATATTACATTGGTAATGTAATTGATTTTACATATTTAAACTTTTGACCCATATTTTTGTTGATATAATTAAATTTATGCATATAATAGTGATTAATGTTCTTTATATCTTCATCAATGTGCAATTTTTGTAATTTACATACACTTATCAAATATATGTTTTACATGCAATATTTTGTCTCTAAGTGATGCATTAGCATTCCAACTAATACTTCAAAAAAATTCATTTAGAATTTCCATGATTTGATATTAATTTCAATAATTTCTTTTTAAAATTTTGCTATATTATTGTCTAATTGCGATGTATTCATTAATATATGTGTATTTTTGGACTTGCACACATTCTTTGTATGAATATTTTATTCCTCGAGCTTGAAGTTTTTCTCTTTTCCTAAGAATATAAGTAAACGTAAGAAGATAAAATTGCTTTTAAAATCATACTTTTATTTATTAAAAAAATCGTACTTCTTTTTTGAAAGTCATGCTTTGCTATTGAAACAATAAATTTGTGCTTAGTTGTGCAACTTCTAAGTCATTTTTTTCTAAAATAAGGAAAGCAACATTGTGGAAATTGAAAAACTTCTGGCTTTTAAAAAAGAAAACTATCTTTCGTCACACTACTTCATTAATTCGCCATTTCAAGTCTACTAATACCTCCACCTACCCGCTCCTTCACCATTACACAGCTGGCTCCATCAACATGTAGTTACATACTTGCATCTTATCAATACGAATCCAATTTATTGATTGTTGAGTATTGAGTGAATCTTGAACTTCAATAGCTACTTCTTCGTTTGGTTTGTAGGGAAAAAAGAGTCCGATTAGAAACTATCCTTAATATAACGTGGTTGGAACATTCTTAAAATTGTGTTTCTAAGTAATAAGCCATTTTGTTGTATTTGAAGACCCTACAAGTACGAGACTCAAGTAAACTCAGCATAGCATTGTCCCAAATATTTTGGTTTTGGTTGAAGACTTGAGGGCGCTACAAGTATAAGAGTAAGATGAAAAAAAAAAAAAAATTTGACAAGGGCCAAAGCTTAGAATTAAGATATGTTAGTTTCAACTAATGAAGATATGACACTAGATAGCAGAATGGTAGAAAGGGATTGTCTAGTCAACTTTTGGTATAGGACTTGTTAACTCAAGCATTAACTTCAATTTGTGACCTCTTTTTCTTTGATGTTCTATGAAACTCAAAACATTGGTTTTACCAATCTATCCAAGGGGCTCAAATATGCTTGCACGGTCAGTGGTTCAACAATATCATTATGACCTCACCTCTGATTTGAAGATTTATGGTACCCTAGCATACATAACCTCCCTTAATAAGATATTAGCCATAGTTACCACAATTCGCTTCTCCCATAACGAATTGCGAATTGTGATTGCATGATTCAAAACATAGATTCATTAGTGATTTGCAACACAAGATTTAGTAGTTCCAGTCTAAAATATCGAAAGTCCCGAAAAAAGTATACAACATATAAGAAAATACATACATACATCGTAGAAATTTTATTTTATAATAGCTTGGATTCGTTAAAATTTTTTGGATTACTTAACAAAAAAAAATTCCCTGATTCTTTTAATGCCTTCCAATATTTAATTCATACCCAGTGGATATTTTATTTGTACCTATGTCTATAATTAAAAGAGAAGTAGTTGTCAAATTTGTTGACATGTACATGTTGAGTGATGTGGTGAATAGTTAAGCACCATCAAGGAATCTTTGAGAGGTTTGAGATACGGAGATCCGTTATCGCCATTCCTATTTGATATTGTAAAGGAGGCGTTGAGTAGGATGATGGATAGAGGAGTGGTTGGAGGCTTGCTGAGAGGCACAATAACTGCGGATGGTAGTGGAAGGAGTATAGAGATCTCATCTGTTGTTACCATTATTTTTTGCAATACAAAAGAGTTGCAACTTTGGCTTTTGAGATGTATTATGGTTTGCTTTGAGGCAGTTTTAGGCTTGAAAACTAATTTGATGAAGAGCGAGATTTTCCTATTGGCAAAGTAGAAAGGGTGAAAGAGCTAGTTAATTTGATGGAATATGGGATGGGTTCCTTTCCTGTGACTTATCTTAGCTTGTCGTCTGGTATAGTTGTTAGTATCTTATAATACACGATATGTTTTGATATGGACATAAAACGATACGTATTTTATAGTTGTATCCTTTTGCACCGTATCACTCGATACGCGATACATATCTTGCAATACCTTTTGATACGCATGATTTATGTGATACGTCCAATTAGCTTAAACAACATCATCTTAACTTTTTTTGTTGTTTTGTTATATACATGGAAACGTTTTTTGTTTTGTTTTGTTTCCTTTTATATTATGCCTTTGTAACACTTAGAAATCTTTCCTCAAACAAGAAAGAAGGGAAGTAGATGCTTTGAGAAGATGAAAATAAGGAGTGAACACATACAAGAAATTGAAGAATAACAAAGAAGTGAAAATTTGTTAACATATAATGATGTTGATGATGATGATATCATCGATGACATTCAAATTAGATATTGAGATGAAAATGGGATGGGTTATAGAAATGATTTAAATTTTGATATTGATGAAATATGTTGGAAACTTATATTATTAAATTTTGGTTTGAAACTTGTAGTATTTATTAATCTTGATTCTTATATTGTATGGGATTTAAGTTGATTTTTTTATAAGTGAGTTGAAATGTTATTTTTATTATTTTCTATAAATTTATTCAAAAAAAATTGAGCATATCTAATGATACACGATAAAATATTTTTGAAAAACTGAGGACAGCTTATGCTTAGTACTACTTTAATTTTTAATTGTTGGATAAATAATAATAATTGATATATCTAATTTTAATAACGATTGAATTAAAATATTATTTATATCATCTTAAACTAATATATATGGAATATATATATATATATATTTAAAAAATTGCATGTATCTTACAATACGCGATACGATACAATATGAAACACATTTTTAAAAAATGATATGCCATTTTGATACACATTCGATAACTATGTCGATTGGTGCTTTAATCAGATTGGTGGGGTGTATGGGATGCAGTGGTTGAGAGATTTCAACTTCGATTAGCAGGATATATGGAAGAAGCAATACCTGTTCAAGGGTGGGAGGATCACTCTCATTAAAGGCACTCTTGAAAATTTGCCTATCTACTACTGTCCTTGTTCCTGATTTTTGTTTTAGTGCGGAAGAAGTTAAAAAAGACTCAGTTGGATTTCTTGTGGAGCGACAAGGTGGAGGAGAGGAAGTTTCATTTGGTGGGATGGAGTGAGGCGAAATTACCATTGGGGGAAGGAAGGATTGATGCTCAAAGACTTAAAATGGTTTAATCAAGTGCTCTTGGTGAAATGGTTGTGGCTGTTTGTTGAGAATCAAGCTGTGTGTTGTAACTCATCTCTGCTAAATATGGGTGTGAGGAAGAGGGGTGGTACTCGAGAAGCTCATTGGAGGAGTATGGTTGTGGTGTGTGGAAAGCCATTCAAAAGGGCAGAGAGGAGTTTGCCAAATATGTTCAGTTTGAGGTGAGAGAGGGATTGAGGGTGAAATCTTGGGACGATTTATGACGTGGAGATATTCTGCCAAATGAGAGGTTCCCTAATTTGTATAGCATCATGGTAAATAGGGAAGCTTTGTTTGGAAATTGTATTACCTTTGTGAGGGGTAGAAGTGTGTGGAGTCCCTTTTTCAGAAGGAATTTTTATGATTGGTAGGTGGATGAGTTTATGGAACTTTTGAGCAAGTTTGGGATAAGAAAGGAGAGGGATGATGGGATTTGTTGGGTTGTAAATAATGATAAAATATTCATTGTTCATTTTTTCTACACTAGATTGGTTAGAGGGGAGGAGAGAGGGTTTCCATGGAAGGTGATATGGAAATCCAAGGTTCCTATTAAAACGGCAATTTTTGCATGAACGGGGTTTCCATGGAAGGTGATATGGAAATCCAAGGTTCCTATTAAAACGGCAATTTTTGCATGAACGGCGGCATGGGGTGTGATTCTTATGGCCAAGAATCTTCAAAAATTGGACTTTCACTTATTGAGCCAGTGCATCATGTGTAAGGAATAGGGGGAGAGGGTTGACCACCTCCTAGTTGATTCTAAAGTGGTGATGGAGGCTTGGAACCTTTTGTTCTCCATTTTTTGGTGCTATTGGGTAATGTCGGCTTCTTTTAAGGAGGTTCTCAAAGGATGGTGGTGCAAAAGGACTAGAAAAGAGTTAAGGGTTGCTTGGAGTATGGCCCTGATATCTCTTGTATGCTCCATTTGGCGAGAGAGGAATAGAAGAACTTTTGAAGAAGTGGAACTTTCTCCTTGAAAATTCAAAGATATTTTTGTGTGTACTCTTTTCTTTTGGATTAACTGAAGAATATCCTGTGCAGTTTATAAAAATTATAGACTTTTTTGAGATCTTAAACTTTGAGTTTTTTTTGTGCCCTTTTAATGAAATTATATATTACCAATAAAAATGAAGATATATCACAAGTCCAAAAATATGGATATATCAATGAAAATATTGCAACTAGGTATCAATATAACAAAATTGTTTTTTTAGAAAATGATGGATATTGATATCAAATCATAAAGACTTTGAATTAAACATTTAGAAGTATGAGTTGGGACGCTAATACATCATTTAAGAAAATTATTGCAAATAAAACATATATTTGATAAGTTTATGTGATATTAAGGATAGTTTTTGAAAACTTTATATTTTGGGTTGTAGAATCATATCCCGCATATGGAGATTCTTTTGTAGAGTTTTTGGGAGGGTTAAGACTAATTTTTGTGAGTCTTTCTCATTTTTTGTATACGGATTCGCCGTCCTTAAGCAGGTGCTTTAGCACATATTTACTTATAAAAAAATGATATGTAAGAAAAAATAATGTTCGTCGATGAAAATATAAAGTAACGTTAATTATTGTAACTTACATAAAATTTAATTACATCAACATGGTCAAATATACATTTCAAATAAAATTTAAATATGTAAAGTCCATTACAATAATCATGTAATACAACCAACTGTTTTAATTAATACAATTGGCATCATTCCATGTCCACTCTATGAACCTATACCCTCATTTGTAGATAGCTATGAAGCACGGATTACGTTCTATTTTGACTAACGTATCAATGTCGAATACCGACACTCTCAGACACCTTCCAAATACGTGTCGAACGTGCGAAAAGAGAGTAATTAGTAAATTTGTTTTGAAACTTAAATCATGAATGATGAAATGAAAAAGTTCTTGAATTTTTTTTAATGTCCTTTGTTATTTTAATATCGTAATAATATTTGTGTGATTTATATTTTTTTATATCAATTTTAATTGAAATAATATTAGATTTTTATTATATGGTCATATAAAAAATATATATTCAACATGTATTTTACGTATCCATGTCCAGCTTTTTTTAAAAACAGGGCCGGCTCTAAACAATTGGAGGCCTAAAGCGATAAAAGGAACAACTATAAATGAAGCTTTTTTAAATATTAATATGATTTTTTATTTTATTATATGTATATTATATTTACTTTTGTTGTATTTCAACAAGATAGGGGTATATATTAAATGAAACTCTAATAATAGAGTTTTTACATAATTTTTGATCTAAATAGATAGTAATAAAATATTAAAGTAAAATACGAATAAAATTTTATTAATAGAATTAAGTTTTTTTTTTTTATGAGGCCTTTTAATAGTGTTCGATTTTTATTAAACTTAGACTTTTAATTTGATTATACTATAAATTCATAAAATCTAGGTCTTTTATAGAATTAGACTTTTATTAATCTTAAACTTTCTAATTTAATCATATTATATAATATAAAATTTAGACCCTTATCTTTAATTATGGCTTAAAACGATTATTTTATTGACTTTATAATTAAGTCCTCTCTCTGTTTAGAAAGAGTCGTGTCGACATGTCTGTGGTGCACCAGATGGAAGTTCATGCACTTGTTCTGAAGATGAAACTTGTGTCTCGAGAAAGCAGCAAATGAGAAATGAAGTGCGACATGAACAAACATCATCCACCATAGTAACAAGAGTAGGTTCTCTGATTTCGGGAAATGCAGTAAAAGTGGTGAATTCTCAGAGAGCCGAGAGTGTTGACCACCCAGCTTCTTTACCACAAGGTTAGATCTGCTACCAGTTCTTTGGGGAGAACAGGCACTGTCAATTGTGCTGATAGCATCGATGCTGTTCAAAAGGAGATGGTGCACTCTACTCCTCTTGCCGACCAGTTTGTTAAGGTGGGTATTGCTGCAGTTTGTTTCTTATCTGATTTAGTAAATTATAAAATCCCTTTGTTGGATGGGAGTGGAATGCTTAGCTCACCCCAGAATTGTATGGTTGACTATCCAGGGCCCCCTTCCAACACCAAATCTTCTAATGTAAAAAACTTCAGAAAAGACAAAGTCCGTGTAATAAACCTGTCTGCTGAGACAACAGCAGGGTCAAACCCACAAGTAATTTGCATGGTACAAAAGGTAGAATGGAAAAATCTGGTTCAGTTAAAGGTTTCAACCGTGTTCCAAATAATGGAACAGGGAATTCAGTAGAGACTCACGAGCAAGTCTTCAGATAGGAAAAGGTCTATGCCTGCAGAGAGATCGAAATCTTAGTCAAAATGCATCATGTCCAATGTAAGGTCCTCGGCAGGAAATATTACTAGGGAATTCCCGGATGGTTTCGGGAAGCTCCCAAGAGTCACAAAAATACCGACAGGAGTTGCTCCAATACCTAGGCAGTTTGCAAGCACTGGTATGCGGTGGAAAGTGTTTCTCATATATTGGGACAGCTGAAATGGGGTTCTGCAACTGAGGAGGCTCTTGGTAAACTCAACTGTGCAATGAATGCATATCAAGCAAACCAAATTCTTAAGCAGCTTCAAGACCATTCAGTTGCTCTTGGCTTTTTCTATTGGTTGAAACGGCAATCTGGATTTAAGCACGATGGGCATACTTACACAACCATGTTGGCATCCTTGGCCATGCCAGGCAATTTGGTGCAATAAACAAGATGCTCGACCAGATGATCCGGGATGGATGCTAGCCCAATGTTGTGACATACAACCGTCTCATTCACAGTTATGGCCATGCGAACTATTTGAATGAAGCAGTCCATGTTTTCAATCACTATCAGATGCAGGAAGCAGGGTGTGAACGTGATCGTGTCACCTATTGTACACTCATGGACATCCATGCAAAATCTGGTTATCTTGATTTTGCCATGGAGATGTATCAGAGGATGCAACAGGCTGGCCTCTCTCCTGACACGTTCACTTATGGTGTCGTCATCAATTGTCTTGGCAAGCTGGTCATTTGGCTGCTGCTCACAATGCTATTCTGTGAGATGGTTGATCAGGGCTGTGTTCCTAACTTAGTGACATATAATATCATGATTGCTTTGCAAGCCAAGGCACGGAACTACCCAATTGCGTTACGGCATTATCGTGACCTGCAGAATGCTGGATTTGAACCAGACAAAGTGACTTACAGCATAGTTATGGAGGTGCTTGGCCATTGTGGATATCTCGAAGAAGCAGAGGCTGTTTTACAGAGATGAAGAGGAAGAACTGGTCCTGATGAGCCTGTTTATGGTATTATAGTGGACCTGTGGGGGAAAGGCTGGGAATGTAGAAAAGGCTTGGGGATGGTATCAAGCCATGCTTAATGCAGGGTTGTGCTCCAATGTGCCCACATTTAATTCCCTTCTCAGTGCTTTCCTTAGGGTACACCGGCTGTCAGATGCATTTAACTTTGCTGCATAGCATGCTTGGTTTGGGTCTAAAACCTACTCTGCAAACTTATACTCTGCTTCTTAGTTGTTGTACGGAGGCCCAAACATCTTTTGACATGGGGTTTTGCTATGAACTCATGGCAGTCACATGGCCGACCAGCGCATACATTTCTACTATCCATGCCAGCGGCTGGACCTGATGGCCAGAATGTGCGTGATCATGTTAGCAACTTCCTAGACCTGATGCACAGTGAAGATAGAGAGAGCAAGAGAGGCACTTGTGGATGCAGTGGTCAATTTTCTTCACAAGTCTGGGCTCAAGGAGGAGGCCGGATCTGTTTGGCAGGTGGCTGCACAGAAGAATCTGTATCCAGGTGCAGTTAGAAAAGCTCACGTTATTGGCTCATAAATCTGCATGTTATGTCAGATGGTACCTCTGTGACAGCACTGTCGATGACACTTGCCTGGTTTCGTAGGCAGATGCTTGTCGGGGATTTGTCCCAGGACGCATTGATATTGTGACAGGATGGGGCCGACGGAGCAGGGTGACAGGATCTTCTTTGGTGAAACAGGCAGTGCAGGAATTGCTGCACATGTTTAGATTTCCATTCTCCACAGAAAATGGTAATTCTGGGTGTTTCGTGGGCTGCGGGGAGCCTCTTAATAGATGGTTACTCCAATCTTATGTGGACTGTATGCATTTACTGTAGTATGTGATGTTTTAGTCTGGCATTGTTGCGTAAACTTACATTGCCTCATGCATATGTATTTATGTTGATTTTGTGCATTTATTTTAAAATTTACATGTCTTTTGAGCCCAGTATTGAGCTTTTACTCTGAATAAGGATTTTGTTTTATGTTTTCCTGTTTTGATTATGACAGAGATGCCACCAAACTCTAAATCATGGAGATTTGCTCATTGTGAAAGTCATTTTTATTGACTAACCTTTTTGTTTGGCGTTTTGGTGTTTGTTTTTCGGTAGATTATGTGGTATGACCAGATTTAACAGAACCAGTAGCTTGAATGGCAGTTGTGGATGACGCACAAAGGTTTGTTATCAGTGTATGCCTACAAAAAAAGAAGCGCAATGCTATTGGAAATTCAAATTTATATGAAATAGGGATGTTTTAATCATTGACTAGTCTAGGGATTGAGTTTTTATTTATGTCCAGGCGATTTTATTTCAAGTTCTTAGATCAATATCTTATCCTTAAATAAATTCAAGCTTATAGCATTATTGCCCAGAAAAGGAGGATAGTAGACTGCAACAACAGCTTGACTATACATGTTTCAGCATTGCATGGGGGAGAGGTGCTCCATAGCATCCCAACTTTTAAGGGCAAATGATCCCAATTAATTTTGAAGAACTAGTATTTGAAAATAGGGTTCTACTAATCGAGTAGTGGGTTGCTCAAGTTTGACTTGTTAAAATAAATAAGTTTCAAATTGTGATCGAGTTTAACTTGTTTATTTTTCGAACTAATCTAGAACGAGTCTCTAGTCGAGCAGATTGCGAGCTGAGTTCGAATAACTTGATTTTTATATAGTATTAGATTACTTATTACTTATCGAATCGAATTTGAGCTAAGCTTAATAAATTAACGAATTTTCAAATATGTGCAAATTTAGTTTGTTTATTTTGTGAGTTAATCTCGAACGAATCTCTAACTGAATTTATCATGAGTCGAGTTCGAATAACTTTTGTCTGTTTTATAATTGCATTTGAAAATGAAATTTTACCATGGTTTTAATAATGATTGCATCGAGAAAATAAAAGAAAAGAAAATGACAAGTTCAACAACCCAATGAGAGTAACTAGCGACACAATTATGTCAGATTGAACCAAAAAAAAATAGTTTTCTTTTACAGAAGCTGCATTATTTCTGAAATCTGTAGTCATGTGATTCCTCGATAGATTGAATCAGTACAATAATGCATGTTATCTTACTGCTGCTTCTACTGAAGATGAAACACTTTCATTTCTGAAGCTTGTCATCATATCAAGAATTGAAAGTTGACATGCATCATTTATTGAGAAAACTTTGGTTTTTCTCTATCATATACCCACTGTACACAAGTTTCTGAATAAAAAATGAGTACCATATTAAATCTTGTTGTCTATTGTATTATGCATTATGTATTGAGAAAACATTGATTTTCTTTACTGTATTCAAAAGTATGAATACCTTATCAAAATTAGGAAGTTAACATGCATTACGTATTTAAATATGAGTACCATGGCAGGAAGCGAGCAGTGACATTATCTGTTCATTCTCAAAAAAAAAAAAATAAATAGGATTGGGTAGGCAATGCGTCGAAAGATGGTCATTCTAATAATCAAGTTATGGAAGAAGAATGAAAAAGAAAATTATAAATCATGTGCTTGAATTGAGCCAATTAAAAGCGTACTTTGAACTCTTTATTTATAACATTTGTTTCTCAAATTTGTAAAACTCCTTGTTTGATTGTGATTAGGACTTACCTTTATTCATTAAAGTCCTTGTTTGGTTGTGATTAGGACTTGCCTTTATTGATTAAAGAGTCCTTAATTGAATTGGAATAGGAATCTTTTTCCCATAAATTTTTTTTTTTTCTTTTCATTATCTAGGTCATTTCCTAGAATCCATTCTGGAGTCTTAAGTCTTTTAGATCGGTAGTATGGTGTTGCAATAATCAAGCAAAATACTAATTAGAAAGTAACTGATTTACAGCACATTTAGAAGTTTTAGAGAGAAAATAAAAGAAATGATAATTTAAAATAAAAAAAGAAAAGAAAAGAAAAGGTATACATTTTCATCTTATTTGAATATTCAGGGGAGGAAAAAAAATAAATTATTATCTCATGCTTGAATAATGAGTAGAAAAGAAAAAAAAGTATATATAATTAATTGAAAATTATATCATTTTTCTTTGGCAATTGTCTTAAATTTTTATTCAAGCATTTAAGGACATTTTCGAAATTTTAAAATTTTTTATTAAGTGATTTTTTTCCTTTTCAAATTTCTCCAATTTTTGAGAGATTGAAGAAGCAACTTAATTATTTAAACTTTTTCTCATAATTTCATCTTTCCTCTACATCATAAACATCTAAACGAGAAAAAAGTAATATCACTGCACTTAAATCTTTTCTTTTCTTTTATCTCCAAATCACCCCATCCAAACGGGGTCTTAAGGTTACTGGTGCACCCTTCTAAAGATCTTGTCTTGATGATGCCGCTTATACCAATTTGATATGGAAGATATAGAATGATACCATTCTATTCTAGGTGGAGAAATACGCCTCTTATCTGTTTTTTTTGTACACATGTCATGATATGGTTTAACTAACCTAATTTTAGTCTTATCAAAACTGTATTGTCTTTGTTGGATGAATTACAACTTGTTTGAAAATTTGGGAAGAAAAAATAATAAAAAGAGGATAATTTAAAATAAAAAGATTAAAAATTTAGTTCTTTCACATTGTTTGAATGATAAGTAGAAAAATAAAAAGAAAATAATAATATCATATTTGAATAGTTAGTATGAAAGGAAAGAAAAAAATGGTATATTAAATTATTTGACAATTATACTATTTTTTATTTCATAATTGCCATGATTTGGCATATGCCTACTCTGACCGAGATCTTTGAGGATGATTTCGTATTACAGTTCGATGGAGAAACTTTAGGACACCCTTGGGTTTTAACGCATTTAAGAACATTTTTAGTATTTTAAAAGATTTCATTATAACTGACTCTCCTTTCTCTTCAAATTTATTCTTTTTTGGAAAAATTGGAGAAGGAAATCTAATCGTTCAAATTTTCTCTCCCAATGTTCTCTTTTCTATGTGTCATAACAATTAATGTTTTTTTTTTTTTTAAACAATCCATGCTTTTAATTATCTTTACAATTGAGGTTATGGTTTAATCCTAATTCTCACCCTTCTATCAACAAAGAATTAAAAATAAAAATAGACAAAGACAATAACTTAAAAGATTAGAAGGAAAGGGGAAAAAAGATAATGTTTCCCACTAACAATTCTACATTGGTAAGTAAATAAATGTCATGAAAATGATAGTTTGAAAATAATAAAAATCATGGCTATTAAAAAAAATCATTAATGTGAGACTATTGTTTTGTGTAATAGTAAAATGTTCAAACTGTCAAGCGTGCAAATATAACACTAATCATTTTGTGTAAAATAATTTTATGTTTGTATTTGATGTATCTCTCCCATCATCTGCATTTGTGGGACCAATATTGAGTAATAAAATTTATTTGATTTTATAATGAAAAAATTATATTGATTTTTTACGAGATTTTCAACAATTTTTTTGACAATTAGAAATAAGTATTCGTCTTATTTCTAGAGTTACATGACATTCCTTTTACTTTGATTGTCGATTATAGTAATCTCTTTTATTATTAATGTTTTAATTTATATTAATAGTTTTTGTTAATATCAACATTTAAAAATAACAATTTTACCCTTTATAATAGTTGTAGGACAAAAAGTTATTTTAACTAGAAGAATATTACCCGAATGAGTAAATGTTATATACTCCAAATTTTTGTATCAAAATTTACATATCAAATGATATGACAATAAATTATTGGTAAAATACTTACAATAGATCTAAACAATCACCAATAATCTAATGCCAAGTCGGTTAGGATGCAAAATTTTGTACTAAAATATGGAACATCTAACATTACTTTATTCGAATACGAGCAATTTAGTAATTTTTCATGTTCCATTGACAATGTCAAACCAACAAATTTGATTGAAGATAGAAATATAATTTAAAAAATGAAAAGAATATTATATACAATTGTCAAAAACTCAAAATATATTCAATATAATTTACCCTTTTATACTTTATTTGTAAAACCTTTCATGTCATTTTCTCCCTCCCTCTTTTCATACAAGTACTTAGCCATTCAATTTAGGCATGTCCATTATGATTATGAAAAATCTGTGTGTTTTAAAAAAGAAGGGACACTTGTTCATCACCATTTCATAATATGTTCACTTAATATTACTATAGAGTATTTATTGATACCCACCTAATTTGGAAAGTAAATAATACCACTCCATGCCTTGCAAAAACATGGTTTTTATAGAGTACTTTTCAAAAGAGTGACTTGTTTTCAAAGTAATAGACTTCTATGAAAGCAACAACAACATTTTTAAAGTTGTACATTATTTTTAAGTTACTACTTTAATAATAACATTATGGCATTTAAAAGTAAATTTTATATATATAAGATAAGAGGTCGAAATTAAGGATGAGTCATAAATTTGATATACTGAGTGCATTTTTCAAAAACATCGCACACTTAAATTTAATTGATACATGTAATTTATGAGTGATTGTAAATATTTGCAGTTTATCACTTATCACAAGAAGAAGACTTTTAACTACTTAAACTAATAATTAATTTTTCAAAAGCCACTTTAGTCATAAGCTATGTATAAATCCTTTTATATGTATTTAATTCAAGTTGATTTGCACCATCACATAGGACTTGTCATTATGATTTGAATCTGATTTATTTATTCGAATTTGATATATATTTTAATTTAATGAATTAGATATGGATTTAGTATATCCGAATTTAGCAAACCCTGATCCATTTAACAATCTAATCTAATTAAATATAACATATTTATTAATTTTTATATATTATATATTTAAAAATAGATATTTAAAATCTGTATAATATGATAAATATTAAGTTACACAAGGCTTTCTTAAGTTGAATTGAGCTGAGTTTATATATTATAAAATTTACATACTGTAACATAATATTTTATATAAATAATATATTAATATATATTAAGATTATTATAAGGTTGGATCAGATCAAATCTAATTTAATTTGATAGTTAACAAATTCATATTTAGATGAAGAACTTTTAGATCGTAAGAAAATTTGATCAAATAATTTTCTTAACAAATAATATTCGAATCACTCCTGAGTTAATCCGATCTATTTACAAGCATACTATCATATCATTAAAATTTTCTTAAAGAAAATAATCATTAAAAGTGTTTTTTTTAGGTTATTATCACTAAAAATGCCTCAAGAATTGTAATTAGTTTTTTTCTACCACTATTTTATTTTGCTAAATCAAAATATTTTAAATCTTTATTTTTATTAAAACTACAATTTCAACATCAAATTATAGTGATTTTCAAGAAGGAAATATTAAGAAATTTTTTTAAAAAAATATGCTTAATTTTGGAGTAATAATGACTGTTAAAAAAATAAACTTAATTTAATGTACATAAATTAGTTCAAAATATTTTTCACTTGATTTTTTTTTTTTTTTTGGGTAGTGTTAGGTTAAGCATATCAATATCATCAACAATCATTATTAACAAAATGATAAATACATAAAAATAAAAAAGAAAACTACACACTGGTCCATAGTCTATACTTAATTGAAGAATTGCCCGTCTCTCTCTCTCTCTCACGCACAGAGAAGTACATCCCAAACCTCACTTCGTTCCCCGCCGTGGTTAGGTGTGCGTGTTTTAGCGAAATAGAGAGAGAGAGAGAGAGAGAGAGAGAGAGGGGCAGTCTCTCTTCATACATCTATTTGCCGCCGATCGATCGTCTCCGGCACCATTGACGGCATCTTATTCTCTCTCCTTGGGATTCAAACTTAACCCTTACATTTTTCTCTCTCTAGAATCCATTTGCCTAACATCTGTTTATTGGCAGTGAGTCTCTTTGTACCCTATCTCTCTCTATATTATATATATATATATATATATGCATGCGAATTATATTGTTCCTAAATTAATAAGCTGATGGGGCACAAGAAGCGAAACCCAGCTCCTCGCTCCAAACCGTCACTGGCGGCTGCTCCTCCGGCGCCGGTGGTTTCCGGCGGCGGCGCAGCCTCTGATGGTGGTCTGAGTCAAGTCGAAACTGAACAAAACTCTCACTTGACTTCGTCAATTCAACAACAGAGTAAGATCGAAGCGTCAGTCGTTGAATCTGACGCTTCATCTTACTCTGCAGTCAAGCTCGAATGCGAGAGAGCCCTAACGGCGCTCCGCCGGGGAAACCACACAAAATCCCTAAGGCTCATGAAGGAGATGTGTCTCCGACACGAGAACTCGGCTCACTCGGCTTTGATTCAACGAGTTCAAGGGACCGTATGTGTTAAGGTTGCTTCAATTATCGATGATCCCAATGCTAAACAGCGGCATTTGAAGAATGCCATTGAGTCTGCTAAGAAAGCAGTCTCATTGTCACCGAACTCGATTGAGTTCGCCCATTTTTACTCGAATTTGTTGTACGAGGCGGCAAATGATGGGAAGGAGTATGAGGAGGTGGTGCAAGAGTGTGAACGGGCATTGGCAATTGAGAATCCAGTTGATCCAGCGAAGGAAAGCTTGCAGGATGAGAGCCAGCAGAAGATATCAACTGCAGATGCACGAATTGCCCACGTTCAGAATGAGCTTCGGTCGCTAATTCAGAAATCCAACATAGCTTCAATTTCAACTTGGATGAAGAATCTTGGGAATGGGGAGGAGAAGATTAGGTTTATTCCAATAAGGAGGGTTACGGAGGATCCAATGGAGGTCAGGTCGGTGCAAGCAAGGCGCCCAAATGAGATCAAGAAGGCAACCAAAACGCCAGAAGAACGAAGGAAAGAGATTGAAGTTCGGGTGGCTGCTGCAAGGCTGTTGCAGCAGAAGTCAGAGTCAATTCCATCACAAAATGATGATGGAAAGGCTTTAGTTTCACCTTCCGGGTCTGCTCAGAGAGTGGGTGACAGAAGGAAATCGGGGAATATGAGGAAAAATGCATCTTCAGCAGAGAGAAGGGATGGGGTTCGGTCATATTGGAATTCCATGAGTTCGGATATGAAGAAAGACTTGCTTAGGATTAATATTTCAGAACTTAAGGCCCATTTCAGTTCGTCAAAGGATGGTTTGGCTAATGAAGTTCTGTCAGAAGCTGTTACGTTTGCTGAAGCAAATAAAACATGGAAGTTCTGGATGTGCTGCCGCTGCAGTGAGAAATTTGCTGACTCTGAATCCCATATGCAGCATGTTGTGCAGGAGCATATGGGGAATCTCTTGCCCAAAATGCAGTCGGTTTTGCCTCAAAATGTTGACAATGAGTGGATTGAGATGCTTCTTAACTGTTCTTGGAAACCATTGGATGTCAATGCCGCAGTTAGAAAACTTGAAAACCAATCAAAATCCCAATCTCCTCGGCTTGTTGATCAGTTATACCTGCGAAACGATGCAGATGAGTGCAAGGACTGTTTCACTGACAATTATTCCTCTGAGGATGTGTGGGATTCATCCCCTAGAAAGGGGGAATTCAGTGATAGTTGCAATGGTAATACTGTGGAGAGCAGAAACTATGATAAGATTTCTGACATTGAGTGGAGAGAATGTGATAGGAATCAGGGTTACAAAGCGTATTTCCTTAGTGATAGCTGGCCATTGTCTGGTGACACTGAGCGTGAAAAGCTTCTTGAAAGAATCCATGCCATATTCCAGGTGCTTATTAGACACAAATACCTTACTTCAAGCCATCTTAGCAAAGTAATACAATTTACGGTGGATGAGCTACAGGGTCTTGCCTCTGGTTCTCAGCTTCTCAACTATGGTGTGGACCAAACACCTACATGCATCTGCTTTTTGAATGCTCCTGAGCTTAAGAAAGTCCTTAAATTCTTGCAGGAGCTCTCTCATTCTTGTGGTATAGGTAGATATTCTGAGAAGAGTAGTGCCACTGATGATTCAAACAGTGGCACTCAAGGTGTTGAAATCATGGAGAAAATAGTTCTCAATGAAGACGCATCCTATCTTGTATTGGATGAGCATACCCTGCCATGTAAACTCACTCCCATGATATGTCATGATGCTGTCACAGATGAGGTGGCTACAGCAACTTCCACTAATATTGGCTATGAAAATGGGGTTCTGTTTGATGGCGATGCTTTATTGTCCTGGATATTTACAGGTCCCACAACTGGGGAACAATTGGCATTGTGGACACGCATGAGAGAAGAGAAAGCACATCAAGGGATGGAAATTCTCCAGATGCTAGAGAAGGAATTTTATCACTTGCAGAGCATGTGTGAGAGAAAATGTGACCGTTTGAGCAATGAGGAAGCATTGCAGGGAGTGGAGGATCTCTGTCTTGAAGAAGGAAAGAAAAGGGAGCATGTCACAGAATTTGTCCGTAGAAGTTATGAATTTGTCTTAAGGAAGAGGCGAGAAGAGCTCATTGAAAGTGAAAATGATATTATGTTTATTAGCAACAGGTTTGAGTTGGATGCAATAACAAATGTTCTAAAAGAAGCTGAAAATCTGAATGTCAATCAGTTCGGGTTTGAGGAAACTTATGGTGGCGTGACTTCTCATCTATGTGATTTGGAATCTGGTGAAGATGATGATTGCAGAACGAGGGACTATTTGCATCAAGGGGATTCTTGCATAGAAGTTGCAATCCAGAGACGGAAAGAACAGTTGTCTATAGAGGTTAGTTTGTAAGTTTTAGATGCACTTTTTAATACCGGAAAAGGAAATTTAAAAAAATATGCTATGCATCCTTGGCACTTTATCTTACTTGTTCAGTCTTGCAGCTCAGCGAAATCGATGCGAGAATTATGCGAAATGTTACTGGCATGCAGCAGATGGAACATAAACTTGAGCCTGTATCCGCCCATGATTATCGTTTGATATTAATGCCTCTAGTGAAATCATTTATGCGGGTCCGTATTGAGCTTGTTGCCCTTTGTAAAACGTTTGTGATCATTTTTTTTTGGGGGGGCAGAATCTTTCAGTGAACTTAAAGTAATTGAGTGTATGTTTTCTTGGGCTTCTCTCTCTCTCTCTCTCTCTCTCTCTCTCTTCTTCTTTTTTTCCAGGCACTCTTGGAAGATCTGACAGAGAAAGACGCCACAGAGAAATCTGATGCAGCAAGAGAAGCATTTTTAGCAGAACTTGCACTTGATTCTAAAAAAGGCATTGGTGGAGGAATTGATAATTCAAGACATGTACATGAGAAGACAAAGGATAAGAAAAAGAACAAGGAGTATAAAAAGACTAAGGATTCGAAGGTTTGAACTGTGTGGGCTGACGTTTTTTTGTTCTGTTCTGTTTTGTTTTGTTTTGTTTCACTGGTAGTTTACTGTACGATTTGCAGGATCTAGAGCTAATAAATTCCTTACTTCTGCAGGTGATTGGTAATAATGAGCAGCATATGCTTCACCATGCGATTGCTGAATGGGCGTATGTCTCTCTTGCTCCCATGATGCACAAAGCTTGCTCCTTCAATTATGAGTCTGGACATTTAGTATTGTTTATATTTGAATGTTCTGCAAATGTTTATCTTGCTGCAGCACCTTTTCAGTTGCATCTGATGGAGATCATCCTGAATCTGAAAATGTTGTTTCTGTGAGTGGCGATGCCTTAGAACAACAGGAAGAGGAGTCTAGACGAAGAATTGAGCTTGAAGCAGAGGAAAGAAAGCTTGAAGAAACTCTGGAGTACCAAAGAAGAATTGAAAATGAGGCTAAACAGAAGCATCTAGCGGAGCAACATAAAAAAATTGCAAGAACAATTCCAGAGAATATTACAATTGGAAAGCCCGACGCTTACTTGAAGCTCAGTGATGATGATCAAGATGTACATGAACAATTGGAACATTGTAAACAGGTGAGCCTTTCTTTTGGTGGAGATTATCTATTCCTTTTGTGTTGGAAGGATACAGAGGCTGGTGCTTCCTGTTCTTAAACTGTATTTCCTGTGGATAATTAGAAATTTGAATGAACTAACCTGGTAAAAATTACAAAAATAATGTCTTGATGCTTATTTTTTGACTCTAATCTATTTTTTGGGCAATCTAAGGCTTTATTCTCAAAGCCTTCTCTTGTACATATAGGTTCTCCTCCCCTTGGACGTTTTCTATACAATTACTTATAAAAAAAAAAAAAAATCATTTGATGTTGGGGGAAACTTACAACCTTGCACCATTCTAGGAACCCTTGACGCAGAAGAATGGATTCCCCAACATTTCAGAAGTTGTGCCCATCAAAACTGCAGATAGAGCTACACAAGGGATTGGTAGTACTCACAGCCACTATCCTACCAAAGTTAACCAAGGTTAGCAATTCTCAGGCTTCAGAATTTGGATGGACTATCATGATTTTTGGAGGCTGTTGCCATCATTGTTTTTCTTGTGCAGGCTTACCTAATGGAGTAATTCCGGAGGATGGTGTTTTACCTTCTGATCGACGGACAGGAAGGAAAGGTAAACGTCAGAATAGTTCCACCAAATTGCTTGATGGAAAGTATCAAACTGTGTCATCTGAAAAGGAAAATATTGAAGTTGGACAACTCAGACTTAAGGATAGTGTCCATGGTGATGGCGGTAAGTTTTACTCAGTCTCTTGCTGTAGAACCATGTTGTTCTCTGTCTCTTACTCATTTTTTTAATTATGGGGTCACCAGTGCTGATATTCTTACCCAAAGTTCACTTTCCAACTGCAATTGTTCTTGGTTTGAGTCTATGGTTGTCTAGAAGAGTGCATGGGTATTCTTCAATTGCTTGTAATCCCAAAAAGTTTAATTAAATCTTATACTAAGCATGGGATAAATTATTGCTCTGTCAATCTAAATTTTTGTAATGAAAGGTTGAATTATTAGTTTAGAGTTTTGGTTTGCTGATCTTTCTCAGTTTACTCTTTCTACTTTTGTTAAAAATGAAAATGTTAATGGATATAAGACCTCTGACTTGCATACAAAATTCTGGGGAAGATATCTTAAAAGCTGAACCTTCAAGCTGATAGATTTAAGTTACTGTTTTACAAAGCTTCCTGTCAGTGCTGGACAGGTTTTCAGGCTCCATGTGCCCAGAGTAGAGTACAGGCCGTATGGCCGTTTGGTAAATTGCTTGGATTCGTGTCTTTATTTCAGAGAAATCCATTTTAAGGGAAGTAGGGGGACCTGCTTCCCCAGTCACATTCTTGCAAAGGAAATTCTCACATTTTCCTTTCCTTTTCTTTTTTGTACAGAGGAAGTTCATTGTAATACCCATATTGACCCCTTAACTAACTTCAACATTAACAGTAGCAATTTGATCTACTTGCAACTGGCCAATTGCAGCCTCTTTCCCCTCAATTGTTTTTTGCAACATGATGTTCTAAGAAGCACAGATATGGACACGGGACACGGATACAACATGACATGGATACAAAGCCATGTTATTTCTCAAAAAAATAGGACACGGATATGTTGAATATATATGAATTTTTAAAATTTTTTATATGATTATATAATAAAAACTTATTGTGATTGCAATTAAATTTGGTATAAAAATACATAAATCGTAAAAATATTATTAAGATATTAAAGTAGCAAAGTCATTAAATAAAAATTAAAGGGCTTCTTCATTTAATCATCAACATTCATGATTTAAGTATCCGACAAGTGTTCGGAAAGTGTCCGAGAGTGTTGGTATCCGACACGGACACGCGAGCCAAAATAGAGTGTCCGTTCTTCATAGAATTGATGTTATTTAGCAATTGAACATTAAAAGTTTTTATTGGATTTTAGGTGATACGTGTTTGAGGTACTTTTTTTTTTTTCCTCGAGTATTTATTGAGTTAATTTCATCTTGATTTTTTCTCAATGGAGGAAAGTGGGTTTTCTTGATTGTTTTAGTGAAGTTCTTTTAATGATATCCCCTTCTTGTTAAAAGACGTTATTTGTCTTGAATGAATGGCAACATTAGTTATTTTTAGGGGGATTCAGTAATAGGCCCCCCATAATGTGCTTAATTAGTACAAGGTCCAACCCAAAACATTTTAATCCAAAAGGTCCCTAAGTATTTCGTTGTCAAAAATGTCATTTTAGTGGAAAAAAATTCAAAATGGCTGCAAGTTTTGGAGCACCTGACTTGTTGATGCTGCTACATTATCTCATTTTTTCTTATGAATTTCAAAATTAAATAACTTACAATATATAAATTTGTTTTTCATAAAAAATATATATTTAGACTTTAAAAATTGAGATCTATCAAATAAGATTCATATTGCATATGAAATTTTATAAAAAAAAAATTGTGTTTTTGAACATAGAAATTTCATTCTATGGACATGAATTTCTCCTTTGAGAGAAATTTCTTTCTAGTTTAAACAAAAAAATAATCATTGCTTATATTTTTAATAATGCATCAAAAAATCTATTATAAAACGAAAAAATTAAATAGAGAAGAATACACAATGAAAAAAAAAATTAACAGATAATGTTTCTCGGACAAAGAAATTTTTGTCCAATTTAAACAAAAATAAAAATTACAAATTTTTAACAATACATCAAAAAATTTCTGTTCCATAGGAAAGTGATAATGCTTCAACATTGATAAACCAAAAAATTAGATAAAGAAAGAATACACAACTAAAAGAAAAGTATCAACAGAGAATGTTTATGGGACAGAGAAATTTGACAAACTTATCTGTCTGGCAAACAAAGTCTGTTTATTACAAATCTTTGCAAACATGATTTTGTACATCAAACACACCTCCAAATAATTCAACATCTAGCCAACCAAATCCGTAAGTTACACTGGATACCAAAATAGGTATAATCAAACTTAGAACTAAAAAAATTATTGAAAAAATCAGCAAAGGAGGTGGGGGATTTGGTGTCTGCATTGGAGGTATATAATAAGCATGTGATTGGGCCACATTCCGAGGTGTCGTAGGTGGAAAGGGTGCCATGGGTCACATTCTGTACTATATTGCACATGAGGGAAGACTCTAATGCAAGCACCACCACATCCAACTCTTCAAGGAGAAAGGCAATTACAGTCAGCTGGAGACTGACCTGACTGCTCCTATGGAAATTGCTGCAGAATCATAATCCACTGGAACCTTTCCTCGTTCTGTCATTTTCGTTTTTCACTTTCCATGTTGCAGGTTTGATTACACCTCCCTCCTCCGAGTGAGATGGAATTTATTGATGCTTCCAGTGATAGTGTGGGTCTTCTGTTTTTGCTGTTGGGCGGTTGTACAAGTTTGTGGAAGCTTGTATAATTTGCACCATCAGCGGCCACCAACCTTTCACCGTCGTTGACCGTGGCTGGCACATTCTATGACATGGCTGCACTTTATGGGGGGAAATGACAATTCCAAGCAACAGAACAACCATCATATATCATGCAAATGCTGGAACAAGTCATGGTGGCCAAACATTCCCTCAGCCTCCTTGTGGTGCAGCAATCTCCTCTGCATGATCAATTACATCCCATCAAAGGCCTAACCAAACAAACAATAATCAACGGCTAGAGAGTGGTTTCAGTGGCCCAATAATCGTGCAACTTTTGTCTTCTCAGGGTGGTGTGCCAAACAGCGCCTATGGTGGTGGTGGGCAGAGGCAACGGTTGGGACGCTGTAGGAGGTGGCGACCTGGGCTCGAGGTGGTGGAGATGCGGTGTTCGGCCTGCCACGAGTGATTGCGACAAAGAGATCATGAGAGCGGTAGAGAGAAGACGACTGGGAGGGGAGAGAATGTAAATCACGCAGGGGCAATTTAGTCATTAAAAATAATACATCACCACATCAGCCCTTTTGGATATGGGCTCATTAAATTTTAAAACTCT
Organism: Nyssa sinensis; assembly: GCA_008638375.1. NCBI lineage: Eukaryota > Viridiplantae > Streptophyta > Magnoliopsida > Cornales > Nyssaceae > Nyssa > Nyssa sinensis. The sequence continues at coordinate 9,988,424 of CM018036.1, read as the reverse complement.
GAGACTTTTGGGGTTACAAAGTTTTTCCTTGGACCTTAGCTTCTAAACACCTATTTTGAGGGACCCTTCAATAATTAATTCTTATTTTTATCGGTTCACAATTGTGGTTCCAATTTGCAGAGTTTTTTTCAGTTGTCTTGATTTTTTCTATAGCTCAGTCAAAATTCAGAAGGTTTAAGTTTTAAATGGGTGATTATTTTTATCAGTTCCTACCTTTCCGATAGATAGCTTTTGAATCTCCATGCACTGCACTACAAGTATAATAGAGGCTTTGTTCTTTAAGATTATCATTGACTTTTGGGGTTCTTTGATTCAAATTTTTTTCTTGGATCATTATTTTGGTTCTTGTTAAATCCTCATAGGTCTTGGGCATTGATAGCATCTGCTATACTATTAAAGCTTTTCAATACCCCCCCCCCCCCCCAACCCCAACAAAAAAAAAAACCCTCATGTTGAGACACCACTCCCAGCAAATCTGGGTGCGAAAAATATCTGGCACAGTCCAGGTGTCAGATTCTTGTCATCCGATCTATAGATCAGTCTTCTCTTGGAACAAGTTGACCATGCTCTCACTAATGGAATGCAATTGGGCAGCGTGTTGATGAAATCGACATCCTTGTACCAACGGTAAAGAGGCATAATCACCTTAGCCGACACCCACTATAATTATTATTATTATTATTTGTGACCAGGGACATCCATTAATTTGCATCCGGTCAAAAACATACATGTTGATATTGGAGTGCCATAATGCGTCTTTTTTTTTTATCGGTAAAAGGTATGTATTATAAACAAGTGCTCGACCCATAACTACAAAAAAAGGGTACCAAAGGAGGGAAGTTTTCCTACTTCGTATCTCGGGCTACCTTTGGGTGCTCCCTCAAAGTCTCTGGTAATTTGGGATTCAGTGGTGGAATGGTTTCAACATTGGCTAATAGGGTGGATGAGGCAATATTTGTCCAAAGGAGGGAAAATAACTCCTATTAAGAGTAACTTGGCCAATCTTCCAACTTATTATATGTCTCTCTTCTCTATACCTGCGACGGTGGAGAGGAAGCTGGAAAAGCTACAAAGAGATTTTTTGTAGGATGAGAGGAGGATCCAGTTGGTCAGGTGGGAGAAAGTAAAGCGCACTCATGAAGACGGTGGTTAGGGTTTCAAAAATTGAAAATGTTTAATTGGGCGCTATTGGGGAAGTGGCTATGGAGGTTTGCTTCGGGGAGGCATGCTTTTTGGAGGGATCTAGTGGCAACCAAATATGGTAGTGAGGTTGGAGGGTGGTATCCGAATGGAGTTATGGACCCTTATGGGTGTGGTGTATGGAGGTCTATTCGGAAGGGTACAATGTTCTTTTGCTAGTTTGTTTGTTTTGAAAATGGCTAGTGGGTTGCGGGTGAAGTTTTGGAAGGATTTTTGGTGCGGCGACTTGGCACTGAAGGAGCGCTGTCCTTCTCTCTTTGGTATAGCTTCTTAGAAGGATGCTAGGATGGCGGACTATGTCTCTTTGGTGGGTGGGCAAGTGGTATGGAGTCCATGGTTTAGAAAAAACTTTTTTGATTGGGAGGTAGGGGAAGTGGAGGAATTAATGAACCTTTTGGCTGGGGTTCGTGTGATGGGGGAGCACGAGGATGGTATTTGCTGGAAGGCCAACAAGAGCAAAAGATTCACGGTTCAATCATTCTACAGGGGTCTGATGGGTAGGGGGGAAGAGGAATTCCCATGGAAGCTGGTATGGAAGTTGAAGGTGCCATATTAACAACGGATAATCTTCGGCTTAGAGGTTTCCATCTCCCAAGCCGTTGCTATATCTCGTACCATTTGCATCTCTGGGACAACTGTACTATCATCTGTGTCATAATAATCCTCACCCGAAGAACTAGAGCTATCCCCCCAACACCTCGGTTTCTCTCTATCCACTTCCAGAGCACCTCCTGCAGCTTTATAGTCGCTCGATTCCGCACCCCTGTTCAAACCGAACTCGCCATTCCAGTGTAACAAGGCAGATTGATTACCGACGTGGTCTGTATCACAACACCCATTGACTGACAACATGGTGCTTCGATTTCTTCTGCCATCATCTCCTCTGTTAGGCTCTCCCATGGCTGCCTCCCTATCTTTTCTTGCGAACCCGTCAAATCTGCCAAAGTTTCCTTCTCATTCATTGCATTTAACTTAGCATCATCTGTGGTAGCGTCTGGGCCTGAACACGGGCCTTTTCTAAATCAGACAAGTATTGCTCGTCTGTTGGGCCCTTCGGGACCTCTACTATGACCATCGAACAGGCTTCACGGTGGCCTGTATTATGGCCCTCTTCAAAACTATCCCCCAAAACCGTGAATCGATTTTGGGCTGGCCTAAAGCCCTTGCCTCTGTTCTGGTTTCCTAGCCCACTTTGATGGACTCCCCTGGGTTGGGTCCAAGCGTCCGTCTCCTGGTAAGCCCTCATTGACTTCGGCCCATCTCCCACTACTTCATTACAGCCCATATCAGAGACCCTAATGGGGTGTTTAAATTTCAAATTCGTTGCAGCTTTGTCTGCAGCCCAATCCACCACGTGGCGTCTCCCCATAGGACGCCCAGATTCCCCCTTATCACCTTGCCTCTCCCCAGCGACACGCGCAGCTGGTGCATGGTAGTCCCTCACTGCTGCAACTCTTTCTTCCCCATTTCCGATTAGTTTTGAACTTGTTTCTCCTTTCTTTGCCACTGAAAAATAAGGGTTCATCTTCATCCACACAGGAATAGAGAATTCTATTCGTATCGACGCCGGCTCTGCAGCTCCCTTCATGTTTACCAAGATTCTGGCCCATTGGAAGTACTTCTTTGCCGTCGTATCTTCATCAACTGCTAGAAGCTTCCCCATGCTCCTTCCCACTGCTTTGAACACCTCCTGGTTCCAAAGAAAAATAGGCAACCCAACCAAACAAACCCATATTGCCTTCTCCTCCATCCTTTCCTTCTGGCAGCACCTAGCCATTACCCACCAATCTAGAAACAATGGATAGCCCTCAACCACCCAGCCTTCATGAGTGGTCCAGGTTAAGGTTTTGTTGAGTTTGAGTTGAGGGCTGTTTGAAGATATTGTCCATATTACATAGATTAGTGGCGTCTTCTACTAGATGCACATTTGTGGTCTCATGCTAATGGAAAGCTTCATTTAGGTTATCATTACTGTATATCACAAAACCAATATCATCACGGTTTACTTTATAATTTTGTTTACTCCTTTTTTGGGAGGGATCATTTGATGATGTAATCTATATCAGTAGTTGCACATATTAGACCGCCAAGCGTTAGCTTGAGTGGTATCTCGGGACAAACTGAGTGTGTTTTACCTATCCAAAGAAAAAAAAGGAAAAAATAGTTGCACAGATTTTCAAATTCTAGCCAATTGATAAAATCATGGACAGTTCTTATATGGAATGCACCCAATACGTTATGATGCTAAGATAAACAATCTCTGTTCGAAATGTTACTTGCACTAAAAGTAATTAATGTAATTGGGGAGGAGCTGGTTGATGATTGTATCTATACTAGTTTTCACGTAAATCAGAATTTCTGGGCATGTCATTTTATTTTAAGCCTTTTTTCTCCCCTGCAAGATGTACCTCAAGTAATTTTTTTTTATTTTTTTCATGGAGTAATGAACTGATATGATCAAGGTTACTTTGCTTGGAAATTAGATAAGCTTTATTTGGGAGACAATGGAACAAAGACATTTAGACAATTACAAGTGGAGGAGGATGACGAGGAAAGGTTCCAAGCTGACCTTAAAAAGGCCGTACGCCAAAGCCTTGGTAAATGTCTTCTATCGTCTCTTATGCATTCTTCATGTTAGTAGAACTGTTACAAGCTTATATTTTGTTCAATCGTGTCAAGTATCCGAGGACTGCTGTATGAGTAAAAGTAATTATTTCATTTCGATTCCCTTTTGCTTGTAGTGCTTTGGTATATTATTTTAAAGAAAGTTTTCCTTCTGTTTGGGTATAGCTTTTTAAGCAATAAATAACATGCTCCATGAGTCCATGTATAGGATTGCTAACATGTTTTTTTGAGCTTTCGCTTTTTACTCATGCAGCATGGGAACACCATGAAATGCTTTGATGGAGGACTTCTAAATTTGATTGAGAAAAGATTGATATTTAATAAGATGTGCTTTCAGTATACTTCCAAAATTTTCTGAGCTTTGTCACTAAATTTTAGGTGAAATTATCTCTCTTAAACTCCTGGAAAAGCGTTGCTTGATGCACTTGTTGCATCATTAGAAAAATTAAGATATATGGTTAGCCCCCAAAAATTGGATCCAATGGTGAACACTTTTAAGCTTTTGTTGATTTTTGGGTTCCAATGGTGAAAACGTCTAAACTTTTGTTGGGCATTCTCAAAAAGCAACCCCTTGAATGCTGTTGGATTGTGAAATAAGATTCATGTACCCAACCCAAACATTTGCAGTTGCAGCAGCATTGTTGAGTTGAATTAAGGATGGATGAATTCATGGCAATTTGATAAAGGGAATTTGTCTTCATATCCAAGAGGTTTAAGTGATTTCTAGTTCTTATCCTTTGTGTTATTCTAGGAAAGTTTCTTTGTACTTGTGTAAAATGAAATGAATTTAGTGTACTTAAAAGGTTAAGAGAGGGCATCCTGAGAGGTGGAGGAGGTTTATAAGATGTTTTATTTATTGGGAAAACATTAATAAGTGAGAAATGTTGAAAGGTGAAGATTCAAGAGGTTTTGGTGTCTTCAATTTGTGTCGGATTATTTCTCGCTTACTTTTTTTGAAAGCTCTTGGCAAAATCTTTTTTCTAATGCACAGATGGAGGTGATTGATTAAGAAAGAAGAATATAAAAGGGTAGAACTAGCAGATGGCCAAAAGAAAGAAGATTCATTACAGAGCTTAGGCAAGGATGTAGAACTAGCAGATGACAATAGTATGTCCAAAAGCTTGGTAGAAAAGGTAAATCCAGAATGTGTGCTTATATTAAATGGTAAGGAATCACGAGCTAGAGAAAGTTGCATTCAAGAATCATCCCTTCATGGTATTCTCAGCTTAGACAATAGGATTCCAAAGTATATCTTAAGTTTTGATGAAAGTTATCTGAGGCATTGCCAGGAATTGATGTATATCTTAAGAATCATCCCAGAGAATGTTTGTACAAATAGGGGACAAATCGTTTGATGTAGTTCAAGAAGTGGATGTGTCGGGCGAGCTTTTCCAAATCATTGAAAGGGGTCCTGGAGCAGTCCGCAGGTTATGGGTTCTAAGATGGGAATTGGAATGGATTTGCAACACTTTGGAAGCATATTCAACAGGAAGAAAACGGGTTGTATTTCCAATTGGTTTACACGGGCGCAACAGGAGTCTGTTCTTGTCGAAAGGCTCAAATCGGAGGGGGAAATTTATGAGGTTGGAGGGACGATCTCAGAAGGGGATCCATGGTATTATCATGCCAGAGGAATTTTCGAATGGGGGTTGGGCCTTATACGCACACGCTTTCAGACACTTAGGACTAGCCAAGCCAGGAATCACTACCATAAGAAAAGTAAGCAAAGAGACCTACCTGGACGTTAGCCGAATTGCAGAATGGCCTAAGGACCCTCTCAAGGTGGAACTCCAACCAGCTGATGGCCGTGAAGATATCGTGGTTCTCATGGATACATGCGGAAGCCGCCTCAACTATCTTCGAAGATGCATTATCGGAAGGTTTGGGGACTTGGATTCCCCAGTCCCAGACAGAAGTAAGATCCAACAGTGGTCTCTTAAAACTTGGGAGATTCAAGCAGGGCTGAAAGTTCTTGACCTGAAAGACGTTTGGTTCCTCTTCAAGATTCCATCGGAAGCGGAGGCCAATAGAATTCTCGCAGGCAGGAATTGGTCTTTCGACGGTCTACCAGTGATCTTGCAACCCTAGTCCCCGTCGGGCTGTTATACGAGAAAGAATGAAGGCGGCCTCATATGGATACGACTTATGGGACTGCCAGCCTTTTTATGGAGCAGGGAGGTTTTCCGGGAGATGGGGAACAGTTGTGGCCATTTCGTAGCAGTGGATGAAGCCATGGCCAATCGTCGGCATCTGCGGTGGGCGAGGTTGTTGGTCAGGAGCCGGCTGGAGGACATCCCGGCACACCTCAGCATCAGGTGTGGGAGCTGGTCTTTCGCCATCCCAGTCTGGTCGGAAGCAGGTCCGGTATGTGTGATTGATGATCCCAGGCAGCCAGAAGTTGCAGAGTCCACCAGAGGTGACAGAATGGTAGACATGGGTGCCCACGCACCAAGGGCGCGTGCAACCGCCAGAAGTTAGAATGACAGGGGGCCATGTGATGACCGACGGCATGCCCCTAGCTCCGTGGCGTGTCCATCCACTCAACGTCAGTCTGCCATGAAGCCTCTTGACAACCGCCGACATCATCGCCCTGACTCCGGAACAGGCGATTTGAATTTCAAATCCTTGGTGAAGGACCGATGGTCGCAGGACTGTATGAAGGATCTGGAATATGCGAGAAGAAAAGGACCTACGGTTGGAGACCGTCTTTATGCTAATCAATCTGGGCCGCGTGGTTTGGGTCAGGTCTGTTTTGAACGTTCTCATGGGCTAAATAATGGAGGTCTTTTGTTGGCCCAAACTTGGGAAAGGTTTAAAAAAGGGGTTGGGGCGGCCCATCGAACTGAGACCAAGCCCAGCTCGGGGCGCAGGGGTCGATACGGGTTCCTCCCTAATCAGGCCTTTGGTTCTTCTAAAACGTTTGGGCCTGGTGGACTGAGTCATTTCCAAAAAGCCAGGGACTACAGAAATAGACAAAGAAAGGCTCTTAGGCCTGGGGTCTTTCCTCATGGGCCTTCTACAGCCAAAATAGCAATCCAGATTGCTGAAACTATGTCCAGTCCGAGACATCAGGCACGGCAAGTGCACTCCTCCAACCATGGCCCTTCTAAGTTAGCGTCAACTGAAGGCCTCGGCCAGTTAATTGAAGTGGAAAGGCAGGCAGCGCAGAACAGAGAAGGAAAAGGGAAGGAAAAGGAAAGCTTGGAGATGCAGGTTGTGCAGGCGAAGGGAAGATCAGATAGGTATGATTCTGATCAGAGCAGTATGGTGGATGAACGTGATTTCCTACAATATTTGGAAAGAAGTTACAGCACAGACCTGATGCAAAATAACTTGGCGGCAGGATTCTCCTTCACGGCGGAAGACGAAACGATTACAAAACAAGGCCTGATGCCTTTGTCAGCCGTCCGCCGGGGGGGGGGGGTAGTGGCGTTACGAAGTCAGGATTGCTTAGAAAACCCAAAGGATTGCAACCCACTAGCGGTTGTTTTGCCACCTAGTACCTATAGTGACTCCAATCAGATTCAAGAAGCTCACCTGCTGATCTACTATGTCACCAACAGGCTGTTCAGATAGATGGTTGCTCCGAAAGCTGGGAAAGGTGATTAAAATTCTAGGAGTCCCCTGTGTAGGTTATGAGGAGCGCCTGATGGCACTTTTCAGAGAAATTGTAATGTGTAACAATCTGTCAAGACATGGTTCAAATAATGTCTTTGAGAAAAACAAGGCGGACCAATCAGCAAAAAGGCTAAGAAGAGTAATGAAAGAGCTGTCCTGCTCGGTCAATTATGGGGGCAGCAAAGCGGTGGAGGCCGTTGTGGAAGGCAGCGAGAGGGTTTAACTTATGTTGTCATATGCATTTAAAAATTTTATCTTGGAATGTGCGAGGATTAAACGATCCAGATAAACAGTCAGTCATCAAAAGTCTGTTGCAGGAATGGAGACCTGCAGTTACTTGCTTGCAGGAAACGAAAATGGGCAGTATTTCGAGGAAGGTAATTCGATCTATTTGGGGATCCAGATGGATTAAGTAGGTTGCTTTGGATGCTCAAGGGACTGCAGGAGGTATTCTTCTGGCCTGGGATTCCCGTGTGGTCAACAACATCGAGCACAGAGTGGGTGAGTTCTCCATCTCTTGCAAGTTTAGCTTGGTTTCCAACTCTATGGAATGGGGTTTTTGTGGTGTCTATGGGCCGGTGGTTGATAGCGGCAGGGGTCCCTTCTAGGATGAGATGCAGTTGTCCATTTCTCACTGGCAGGTCCCCTGGTGCCTTGGGGGAGACTTCAATGTAGTACGGACTCCGGATGAGAGGACGGGGAGTGGTAGGCCGACACCGGCTATGAGGTGTTTCAACGAGTTTATAAATTCCCAAGGCTTGGTGGATCTAAACCTGGAAGGAGGGAGGTACACTTGGTCTAGAGGAGGCCAACATACGGCCATGTCTCAGCTGGATAGATTCCAAGTTTCCAACGGTTGGGAGGATGCTTTTCCAGGTATCTCCCAAAAATGTCTTCCGTGGCCCTGTTCTGATCATCATCCCATCATGTTGCATTGCGGGGGTTTCAGTGCAGGAAAAAGCCCTTTTCATTTTGAAAACATGTGGTTAGAGTTGGAAGGTTTTGTGGATTTAGTTAGAAATTGGTGGAATTCTTATGTGGTGCCCAGGTCCCCAAGTTTCCATGTTACCAGAAAGTTAAAGCTCCTCAAAGAAGACCTGCGCAAGTGGAATCGTGATGTCTTTGGTTCAATTCAGATTAGAAAGCAGTCTTTGCTGAATAACTTAATGGAGCTGGATAGGGAGGATCAGGTAGGCTCTCTTTCTGATGAAAAAATGGTTTAAAGAGAAGGTGTAAAGGGCCAGATTGGTCAGCTCCTCAAGATGGAGGAAATTTCTTGGAGGCAGAAATCTCGGGCCATCTGGCTTAGAGAGGGTGACCGGAACACGAAGTTTTTCCACAGAACGGCTTCTTCTCACTATAGAAAGAATAAGATCACCTCTATTATCATCGACGATCAAGTTCTCACTGAGGAAGAGCCTATTAGAAGAGGAGTTGTCGACTTTTTTTTCTAGTCTTTACACAGAGCCGCACAGTTGGAGGCCTGGGGTGGAGGATATTGGTTTGGAAAGGTTGAACGGGGACGAATTTTCTTACTTGGAACTCCCCTTCTTGGAAGATGAAGTGGTGAGAGCCTTAGATGCATGCAATGGGGACAAAGCTCAAGGGCCAAACGGGTTCACCATGGCTTTCTTTAAAAGCTGTTGGGAAGTCCTGAAAAACGACATCATGGCGGTCTTTGGGGCTTTCCATAGGGAGGAGGGCTTTGAACGTAGCCTCAATGCTACTTTCATTGCTCTCGTCACCAAAAAGGAAGGAGCTAATAGCATCAAGGATTTCCGCCCTATAAGCCTTGTGAGTAGTGTTTACAAGCTGATTGCGAAGGTTCTCTCTTTGAGATTGAAGAAACTCATGGGTAGCATCATCTCGCATAGCCAAAATGCTTTTGTGGAAGGACGGCAAATCTTGGATGCGGCTTTCATAGCTAACGAATGCATTGACTCCAAGATGAAGCAGAAAAGGAATGGGCTTGTTTGCAAGCTTGACATTGAGAAGGCCTTTGATCGTGTTAGTTGGAGCTTCCTGATGGGTATGTTAGCTAAGATGGGTTTTGGGAGCAAATGGAGAATGTGGATTATGTCATGTATATCCACAGTCTCCTTCTCGGTTCTCGTCAATGGCTCCCTTGTGGGTTTTTCCGATCTTCTAGAGGTTTGAGACAGGGGGACCCTCTATCCCTTTTTCTCTTCATGATTGCTATGGAGGCCTCGAGTCGGTTCTTGTTCAGGGCTGAGGAGATGAGTCTCATTAAAGGCTTTCAGGTGGGGGACAGAGGGGGCGGTGCAGCCATTTCCCATCTCTTGTTTGCGGACGACACCATTATTTTCTGTGACCCCACAGTGCGCCAGTTACGTTTTGTCCGATGCATTCTTGTATGCTTTGAAGCGGTGTTAGGCCTGCGGATCAACCTTGCAAAAAGCAGCATTGCTCTGGTCGGTTCGAATAGTGAGATGGACATGCTTGCCAGCACGTTAGGGTGCAGAGTAGGATGCTTCCCCATGGTGTATTTGGGCCTTCCTTTGGGCGTTTCTTCGAATTCAGTTGGGGTTTGGGATCTTGTGGTTGATAGGTTTCACAGCAAGCTGGGGGGTTGGAAAGGGCAGCTTCTCTCTAAGGGAAGCAGGCTTACTCTCATCAAAAGCACCTTGGCCAATCTTCCCACCTACTACATGTCACTTTTTCCCATGCCAAAGTCAGTTAGCAAAAGGCTAGAGAAGATTCAGAGGGACTTCTTATGGGGTCATGAAGGGGAACGCAGAAAGATTCATCTAGTCGCTTGGGACAACATGAAGAAGCCAGTGTCTTGTGGGGGTTTAGGGGTGAAAGACTTGAGTACCTTCAACAAAGCTCTCCTAGGGAAATGGTTATGAAGGTTTGGCGAGAGCGCTGGGGATCTATGGAGAGAGATCATTGTTAATAAGTATGGTTGCGATTATGGAGGATGGTGTTCGGGCAATGTGGTGGGCCCAAAGGGATGTGGTCCATGGGGTTATATAAGAAGTGAATGGAGGACTTTCAAGGGAAGATGTGGTTTTGTTATTGGAAACGGAGACCGAGTAAAATTTTGGGATGATAGATGGAATGGGGCCGAGCTGCTGAGGGTGAAATTTCCTATCCTTTATAGTCTGGCTAGCAATAAGGAGGCTTGGGTGAGCGAGTGCCTTGTGAGAGTTGGGAATATGCCTATCTGGTCTCCTCGTTTTAGAAGAGACTTCCTTGATTGGGAACTTGAAGAGGTGGGTTTCTTCCTTAGTCACATCAGTCAGATTCGTGCTGTGGAAGGGAGGGAGGATAAAAGGGTGTGGCTGCCAACAAAGGGATCTTTTTCAGTTAGATCCTATTACAAGTGTTAGGTAGCCTCGGCAAACCCTCTTTTCCCTTGAAAGGTCATATCGCATTCAAAAGCTCCTTCCAAAGCCTTTTTCTTTGCCTGGGAAGCCTCTTGGAAGGCCATCTTAACTGCGGACAATTTGAAGAAGAGAGGCTTTCTTTTTGCTAGTAGGTGCTACTTTTGTCATAAAGACGAGGAAAGGGTGGATCATGTTCTTATTCACTGTCATGTCTCTTGGAGCTGTTGGAACCTGGTTTTGGCTCTCTTTGGTGTCTCCTGGGTTATGTCAGGCTCCGTCAGAGATCTTCTGTTGGCATGGACAGGGTGTCAGCTTCCTAAAGAGATTAATAGAATCTGGAGACTGGCCCCCATTTGCCTTTTGTGGTGTTTATGGACTGAAAGGAACAACCGCGTCTTCAAAGATATGGAGCTCTCCATTCCTTTCTTCAAAGACGTGCTTTTGCGCTTATTATTTTTTTGGGCCAAAGAGGCTTTTCCTGTAAATGTCTATTCTTTTGTTCATTTTTTGGGGTCGTTAAGACCGATGTAAAGCTTCTTGGGGTTTTTGCCTATGGTGCCTTTCTTGGGCTCGTTTTTTAATATACATCTTACTCATTACTTATCAAAAAAATAAAAGGGGCACTGAAACTTTAAGAGAGTGGAAAATGAAATCTCTTTCTAAAGCAACTGGGTGCTATCAATAAGAAGACTCATTTTGACACTTCTTCCCCTTTCTTTGGAGCACTGTTGCAGCTAAATTAAGTAATCAACTCCACTTCGAAGAGCTTAGTTTTTAACAGAAATCTTTTATATTGCATCATGCAGCCATCCAGGCACCAACTACCTTGTTTCTATTGTTGGCATTTGGAGTTACAAAACTTCCCATTCTTGATACTTTTTTCTGGCCTGCTGTTACCTTTTCTTTTATTGGACTGTCAAGGCTTTGACTTATTCACTTCATGTTGTAATTGCACCTAACAATAGCTTTCTTTTTTTTTATCAGTAAAGGTTAGTAAACTATATAAAAACAGCACCCGAGGGGGGACAACTCATAGATGCAAAAAAGGAAATGGCTACAAAAATTAATGCTCAAATTCCCCCCAAAATTGATATAAGACTCTAAGTAAAAGGGCTTTGCCTCCTTAAGCCAAAAATAGTACAATTTCAAGACACTATCCTTCAAATTCCAAGATGAAAAGTCCACTCCTTCAAAAGTCCTATTCCTCTCCCGCCATAAGCACAACATAATGCAATGGGGCGCCATTCTCAATGCTATTTTAATATCCTCCCCCACTCTTTGGCATCTCCAACTAGCTAGAGCCGCCTTGATTGATGCCGGCATAACCCAGCTAATACCAAACAAAGAAAGAATCAAGCTCCCGACTTCTCTAGCCAAAGAGCAATGAAGAAGAAGATGGTTGACCGTTTCCTCCTCCTTTTTGCACATACAACACCTGCGAGGAAGGTGAAAACCTCTTACATAGGTTTTCCGTAGTCAAAATTTTACCCCATGATGCAACCCCAAACGAAAAAACCACTTTGCTCGGGACTCTAGTCTTCCGTACATGTCTCCAGGGGAAATCACTCTCTCTTTCCCCTATCAAGCTCTTATAGAACGACTTAATAGTGAACCACTTCTCTTCATATGCTGTCCACTCCATCTTGTCCACCCCACCTCTCCTCACCTTGCTGCCATTCACTACTTCTAAAAGATTTAAAACCTCCCCAAGCTCGCAATCCAAAAAATGTCTTCTAAAACAAGGGCTCCAAACAATCTTGTCACGCTCCCAAAGCATATAATCCGCCACTAAGGTCTCCTTATTCGCAGCAATGTTGTATAGTGACGGAGACCTCTCTTTCAAAGGAAGATCACCATACCAAATATCCTTCCAAAGGGCCAGCCTCACTCCCTCCCCAACATCAAAGCGAACAAGCTTATAAAACTCTCCCCCCTCCTTACTAATAGCTTTCCATACCCCACACCCTTGAGCCTCCATCACTTCCATAGGAATCCACCCCCTTTCTTCACTCCCATATTTCCTCTCAATAACTTCCTTCGACAAAGCTTGATTTTCCAAGGCAAACCTCCATAGCCATTTTCTAAGGAAGGCTTTGTTGAACACCCTCAAATCTTTTATTCCTAAGCCACCCCCTCTATTGGAATTTTGACTCTCTCCCACCTCACAAGATGGATTTTCTTCTCGCCTTCTTTCCCTCCTCTCAAGAAGTTCCATTGAATCTTCTCTAACTTCTCCACCGTGACTGGCGTGGAGTTGACATAAAATATGCTGAAAGATTGGCTAATGTACTTTTCATGAGAGTAATTTTGCCTCTTTTAGAGAGGTAGTTCGTTTTCTACCTCACCAACCTCCTTTGGAATCTCTCCACAATAGGGTCCCAAATGGTCTCTGATTTCGTCGAGGCCCCCAAAGGCAAGCCCAAGTAAGTGTATGGAAATGAGCCCACTTCACACCCAAAATCCCAAGCAAGCCCTTGCACCCCTTTGACTTCTCCCACTGCAATTATCTCACATATATTCAAATTTACCCTCAAGCCCGACATTGCTTCAAAACAAACAAGAATGCCCCTAAAAAGACCAATTTGTTGTTCCTCCGCATCGCAAAAGATTATGGTGTCATCCGCAAAAAGAAGATGAGATATCACCAATCTTCTCCCCCCCCCCCCCCCCCCCAAAAAAAAAAAAAAATCTTCCACATTAAAACCTTTCAATAGACCTCTTGAGACTGCACCTAACAATATCTTGTAATCCTTATGGAGAATTTTCCTGCTAAGGAAAAACAAATGTCTGCTTTCTCCCCTTGTTTTGAGTTTCACAACATAACAATCAAGATATGAATGGATGTAAGATATGAATACAATATGATATGAACACGCCAACATGACAAATTCTTAAAAAATCGAATAAAGTTACATACAGACATGGAAAAATTAATCGGTGTGAACCCATGAACAAAAAAAGAGACAACTCAAATAAAAATTAGAGCTTCATGTCTCCCAAATCATCTACAAAAGAAACATATATCCTACTAGTCCATACATCCAAAATTCTCAAAAAATATCTTTGACTCTACAAGAGGTCAACTCTTTCCTCTTCAAAAATCCTTCGGTTCTGCTCTCTCCAAATACAACAAAAAATCCCTCAACTGATCATCTCCCATGTTTTCCGCTCCCTTCCCCTTTTGCATCCTCCACTCCACACGTGGAACAAGTCCAACACCAACCGCAGCATAAGCCTAGTACACCTAAAAGGCACAAAAACATATGCCACAATTCCCAAACCACTGCACAATGGAGTAAATGGTCCACAGTCTCCTCTTTACGCTTGGGGTATCTATTTGTCATTTTGAAGTCCCTCTTTTTTAGTTTCTCCTTCGGGAGATTTTTCACCCCAAGAAACAACCCACCCAAAAAATGCTACTAAGTGGAACTATGGTTAATTGAGGAAATCCCCTAACTCTCAATTGAGGAAATCCCTCCAAAACTAAGGAGTCCATACCACCCACTTGCCTGTAATGGTTAAACAATTTGCTACCTTGGCTTCTTTATTAGAAGATAGTTGGAAGAGACAAGGGAGCTCTTCCTTGATGGAATTTTTTTTTTTACATAGAGAAATCACGCACACACACATTGCTCCTTGAGGGGACTTGAACTCTCAACCTCTCATATGGAGAGATGGAGGAGGTACCAACTAAACTAGAGCTCGTAGGTGAGAGTTCCATCCCCTCTGATGTAAATATACCGGATATGAGAGTTTCTTCTCATCCAGCTCCTTGCGAATAAAATGAAAGCTGGATCGATCGCTCAAGATCTTCGGTCTCTACCCAGACCCAATGAAAAAAATGAAAAGATAATTGTGTTATGATGATAAATACACATTATGATAAACAACTTTTTTATGAATATATTTTAAGTTCCTAATTATAATATTGGAATTCATGTTAGAAAAATGAGATTTATATTACTTGGATATGTACTTAGAAACAAACTCAACATTATATAACTTTTTTTTTTTCAATTGTTATTTTTTAAAAAATAATTTAGGTATTTGAAATCCTTTTTCTGGTTTTTCTTTTCTCAAGTTCATATGCTATACTGGAAATGTTGCACCTCAAATGTTTAAGACATGTCAAATGTGTCTCAAAGTATCCAAGAAATATTGATTGTATGTTTAGATTTAAAAAAATATTTTAATTTGAATATATTTAGAAAGTATTTGGCTTGCATTTGTGAGTATTCGAGGAGTATTGGTATTCGATATCAGTATGATTCAACTAAGGTTACCTTGTACAAGTATCCATGCTTCTTGGCTACATGAATTTTGTTTCACCATTTTATGTCTAGTTAGTTCATTCATAACCAAGGCAAAGAAAGACAAGAAATTAATGTTAATTTCTGATATAAGTCAATGGTGATATGGGGAATTCATTTATTTCTCCTACAATTATTCATATTGAATTAACGGTCTCATCTTACATGTCTTTTATTGTATCAATATATTTTTTGTGACTCCTTTCCTTTCTTAAGTCCCCACCATATAAGATCTCTCTTTCTTCAAAATTTGTATATACTATATGGAGATCTTTTTTCTTCTTTCTATACTTTTCCATAACTTTACTCAATAAGTAAATAACTTACATTGTTGACCTCCCCGATATAAACATGAATTGAAAACCATCCTTCCCAATGTAGAAATCAAGAAACCCTAACTAACATGGTCATATACTTTCCTAACAAGCACGAGAAATGGGGAGGGCCAAAGGAAAAAGTATTGTACCATGAGTTTTTTTGATATAAAGTACTTTTAAATTAGTATTTTTAATAGGAAGATAGTCAAAATATATAACATTCTCTTAGTATTTTGAAATTATGTATTTTTGAATAATATTTATTTGTATTTTTTAAAGATAAATTTAAATCTCTAAGGGTATACGCTCAACACCTTGAGACTTGCACTTCGCCCTGTAAACATGGTTGTTAAAATCTCGATCCGGATCTTACAATCCTATGATTTTACGATCCAAAAATACAAAATCGATCTGGATCCCATAAAAAATTCCTAAAGGGTAGGATCTTATAAAATTCCTATAAAATCACTAGGATCCTGAGTTGACTCCCGATTTTGAGGATCCTACAATATAGCCCTATAATGTTATTTTTGCATGTCTTTGATAAGTACAACCTAAGACCATAATAATGTTATAAAACAAATACCAAGATTTACTTAAATATCCTCAGTGGGACAATTATGTCGAAACTTGCTCACATTTTTACTTCTTGAATAACTCTTTTATTTGCTCCAAACTAGTCAGGTGTTTTCCTAGTTAATTTAAGTCATTTAACTCTTTATTATGACTAGTATGATCCGATATTACCATTTTAAAAAAGTACTTTATGCTAATTAGCTTCTCCCCCTCTCCCTCTCCCTCTCCCTCTCCCTCTTATATATAGATACAAAAACTCAATAAGCTTGTTTTGAATCAATTGATCTCTTATACTGTATAGATCCTAGAGTTTTTCTTATATCATAGGTTTTGTTATAGAGCCTTTCATGGCCTAGTAAACCAACAATTTTAAAATAAAAATTTTCTTCTAATCTAAATCTAATATTTTAATGTGCTATTTTAGTTAAATTTTATATAAATGAAACATTTGTTATACTAATTTACTACAAAAATATTAGGATTAGTAGAAGCTTTTGTACTCTAAATGTTTATTATAAATTTTTTCATATTTTTTGTGTATGTTAAACTTATTTATTATCTATTTTTAAGAATTCTTAGGATGCAAAAATATTAATTGGTATTAGTTTTTTTATTTTGTAGAATCTTACGATTCTCGATCCGATCCCGAGGACCCTCCCACCGGTCCATTGTAGGATCCCGATTTTAAAAACCTTGCTTGTAAAAGGTTGAGCGCTTCACCACTCTTTTCAATACAATTATTCCTATTATGAGAATTAAATATGTATTTTGTTATTACGTCTCGACATGACCATGGCGACGTTGGGATATTTACAAGCTTGAAATTCAGAGCTCAATTCATTATAAAATTTATCCGGTCAAGTTATTAATCTAATAAGTATAATTGAACAAATCTATTAAATAAGGTGTGCATGGTGTCTTTGGTTGGGTAGTTTTGGCTTAAACTTGGTAATTGGAAGGAATTTTTTTTTTTTTTTTTTGTTATAAATGGTGCAATGTCATAAACACTCTTCTTGTGCACTTGTTTATGTACTTATTTATGTATCTGTGTATGAATATTGTTGACAATCTAAATAAAAAAATCAGAGTCACGAGAATTGAAGTGGAGTACTTCTGCATTTATTGTCATATTGCACTGCACTCACTTTTGGACATTAGCATACGTTTTAATATTAATTAAGTGGTATGTCAAGTGGCCTTATGCCTCAACTGCGATCAATCTCACTGATGATTTTAGAGTCCAGTCCAGCTTGAAAGACAGTTCAGGGCCTTTGCGCCAATGAGGTGAGCTTAGGTTCAACTCTACCTAAGCTGTCCCAGTATTAGAGCATTTACCAGCACCTTGATCATAGAGTTTCTTTCCTTGTTCCTTCAAGTAGCTAAAACATATTTTGTTGTTCCCCAGACACGTTCCACGCACATCAGAAATTGCCCTTGATATCAAGTTCGAGGATGCTGCAAAAGATATCTTCTGAAGTGGATGACTTGGGTGTTTCACCCAGTGAAGTCATACTGGAAGATGAGAATGGGGCAGATGTTTATGGCACTGGACTGAAGAATGAAGTTGGTGAATACAATTGTTTTCTAAATGTTATCATACAGGTTGGTTTTAGATAATATGTTATCTTTCCGTTTGGTAATTTCTACAGCTCCACGTCATTTTTCGACACCAAATATCTTCTACTTTGCCTGAGATGTGTAGTTCTCCATGTGAATTTTCAGTCCTTATGGCACTTAAGACGGTTTCGAGATGAATTTTTGAAGAGATCGACGTCAGAGCATGTTCATGTAGGAGATCCTTGTGTTATCTGTGCACTATATGATATTTTTACCGCCCTGAGCATGGCATCCACAGACACACGAAGAGAAGCCGTTGCCCCAACTTCTCTGAGGATTGCTCTAAGCAACCTCTATCCAGACAGCAATTTCTTCCAGGAGGTAAATTCAAACAACTATGTTTGCTTTTGTTGTAAGTTTTAGTTCATCATCTAAAACCAAGCATCTAGATTCAAGGATGTTATTAATATGAAAGCTCTGATTATTTTGCTGGCAACTGACAGGCTCAGATGAATGATGCTTCTGAAGTATTGGGAGTAATATTTGGCTGCCTTCATAAATCATTTACTTCTGGTTCATTTGTTTCTGATACTGAATCAGTAGAAAGCAATTGCATGGGTTCTTGGGATTGTGCAAATAATGCTTGTATAGCACATTCTCTTTTCGGTATGGACATTTTTGAACAGATGAATTGCGACAATTGTGGTTTGGAGTCCAGACATCTGAAGTACACTTCTTTCTTTCACAATATCAATGCCAGTGCCCTCCGAACAGTGAAGGCATGTCTCATTAGAAGAAATCTTTATACAGTTTTTCTAGTAGTGAAGTAATTTTGGGAAGTTATAATCTGTGTTTGCTAATTTATTTAATTCAGTTATATATATTAACCTAGAGTTCTATCTTTCTTGTTCAGGTTATGTGTGCAGAAAACTCCTTCGATGAGCTTTTGGACCTTGTAGAGATGAATCACCAATTAGCTTGTGATCCGGAGGCTGGTGGCTGTGGGAAGCTGAACTATATCCGTCATTTTCTCTCAACTCCACCACATGTTTTCACAACAGGTTACTGCAGAGTTGTTCAGAGAATCTCAGACTGCTAGTCAGTAGTGCATGCTGTAAGAAATTTGTAATCATACTTCATTTTTGTCTTTCAGTTCTAGGTTGGCAGAATACTTGTGAAAGTGCTGATGACATAGCAGCAACATTGGCAGCCCTTGCTACTGAAATAGATATTGGTGTCCTTTATCGTGGTCTTGATCCAAAGAACAGACATTGCTTAGTTTCAGTGGTATGTATTTTTGATAAAACTTAAACATGAGGTTTTAATGCATGCATATTTTTTTATTAAACTTATTCCATGGCTGTAATTGCGAGAGATTAATTGTGGTTATATCAATTTTTATAAGAAAGATGAGCTGTCCTCTTGAAAGGAACTAGATAAGGAAAGATTCAACAATTTAGAGAATATCACAGAATTCTCTAAGTTCTCAAAAGCTAAAAGAGCAAAAAAGGTGCACAACAAAACTTGGAATGTGCCTTCTAAAAAATTTACTTATACAATTATTTTACTTGTCTTTTTTTTATAAGACCATACACAGAGAATAATGAGCAGAAATTTAGTAGAATAAAGAATTCTTAAGAGCTGACCGAAAGGATACAACACATGTCAAGTTCTGGCTTATATGATATACACTTAGTTAAATGCTTTATTAAGTGCTTGTATACTATTACTTTCTGTATTACAAAAATGAAATAACTAAGTGGACAATTGTGCATATTTTTAAGTATTTTTACTGTAATTTATTATTAATTTGTTGGTTGCAAGGTGGCCAGTTTTGATATCTATGATCAATTATCTAGAAGATAGCTGAGAATTTAGACTAAAAAAGTAGTTATCATAGAATTAGAGTGGGATAGATGAAATGGAGGGTTCTTCCAGGGAGTGCTGTGTGATCATAGAATTATGGCCAAGCTGAAGGGAAAATTTTACAAGAACAGCTAAGGCCAACAATATTGTATAGAATGTTAGCCACTTTAGAAATATGTTTAAAAAAGAGTGTAGTTGAAGTGAGGATATTTTGATGGATGAGTGGTTCCATTGATGATGAAATGAGGAAAGTGATAGCTGGTATGGAGGAGTGAATTAATTCAAGTTGAGAGTTCCAAAAGAATAAGAGTAAGGCCAAGGAAAGTGTGGGTTGAGCGGTTGAGGTGATAAGAAAGGACAGGATGGCCTCAGATTTAATCGATGATATGGATTTACAAAGAGCTGACTTAGCCGACTTAAGTAATTGCTATCATGTTTGTTGAGTTGAGTTAAATCTCTTGGTTGAAAAAAATGTAATTAGGATAATTTAATTAATTTGTGGCGTATGACATTTTTTTTTCCGTCCATGAACTGGATCAATCTATATTCTAGATAAACTTTATTTGGAGATTTATCTACAAGTAATTTTTAGTAAGGATGAAAATTTTGTTTTGCACTATCATTTTGGTTGACTAGGAAGCAGAAACATTTTAGAAATATTTTGGAAACACAAGGGAAAGAATGAAAAAAAATGAAAACACATGGAAACATGAAGTAAAGAACATGAATGTGCAAGAAATGTTTCATGCCCTACATAGGGGTATCAATTCCTGTTAATGTGTCGTGCTTCAAGTAGAAACTTTAAATATGGTACAAAACAAAGTAGAAACATCTTGAAAAAGTTTCCCAAACTTTGGTAAACTTTCAATGTGAAACGAATTACTTTAACTTGTGATTTTTTTAATATTTAAACTTGTTAGGTAGTATTAAACGGGTTGACATGACTACAACCCGTGGTCCCGTACACAATTTTTTTAATAATCGTGTAAATGTGTTGACCTATTTATGACACAAACCTATTTATGCCTAACCAAAACCTGTTGACCGATCACATGTTGTATTTGTTGTAGTGTCGTGTCAAAAACTGGCACTCGTACGCCTACACATCCATCTGAACAAAAGAACAATGGGGTATAATTAAGAAGCGTATGTAAATGTGAATAAATCATTATTATGAAACAATTCTATATTAGTACAAAAGGAAGTATAAAAGATTTTAGAACTAACTTTTTCATGTAACATGAATTTTTTTATTTTATAAATACATGAAATTGTCATAATTAAACACAACAGTATAACATAATAGTCATGTTCCTTTTGGCCTTACTCTTGTTCTTTTGCTGCCTTCAACTTGCATCGAGTCAAACTCATCAGTGCGCAACTTGTTCTAATCATGATATGATTTTTCCTCATTGCATCTTCAGTCACAGTCACAGTTGCATTGAGTTTCTGACAAATACATTCATTTTCAATTCTGTTTTTTCTTGTGTTGCCTCAAGATGGGTGAAACAAATCTTTATCTTAAACACTAGTATGATCAACCTACAACAAACTCCCCACCATCTATTAAGTTGGGCCATGTATTTTCTGGTTGTTGAATAATCTCAAATTTTCTTATTGGATGCAAATGGATTGTATAGCTGTGTACCTTTTTTCTTTTGGCAGATACTTAGATTTCTTATGTTGAATAGGTTATTGGTTAGTTCCTGATGCAGGACATATAACCATTTCATTGGCTTTTACCCTTTTTCGTTATTGATTATTTATTATTTATTTTTAAAAAAGCATACATGGGCATCACATTGCTTTTTACCCCTTTTCTTTTGTTACTTTCAGGTTTGCTATTACGGACAGCATTATCATTGCTTTGCCTACAGTCATGATCACGAGCGGTGGGTTATGTACGATGACAAAACCGTCAAGGTAAGATTCAATTTTTATCTTTTAAGTTATTCCATTAACTATTTTTTTTTAGTCTCACAATCCATATTTGATGTCCAGGTGATTGGTGGCTGGGATGATGTTCTTACCATGTGTGAGAAAGGGCATTTGCAACCCCAGGTTCTTTTCTTTGAAGCTGTAAACTAGTTTTAAGTGGAATTCATCACATTATTTGTTGCACTGGGAGCTTCAGTGTAATGTGGCTTGACATTCAATTTTGAACACAATGATGCATTTTTGCTTGTGCCATGCGATTTTGCGAGTGAAACTTGCAATAATCATTTCGGAAGAAGTCACGAAGTTTTGATATAAATCCAGAGTTGTGAGATATATATATAATCAGGAGTTTTTGTAGGAGCAACTGGTATAAAATGCTTTGAAAGAGGTTTTGTTTTAGAATGAAGAAATCAGATGATTGAAGAAGCTGAAGTGTTGGTTTTGGTACTCTTGACCTCCAAATGCTGTATCGGTGTATCAGCAGAATTGGGATTTCCATCTCTGGCATTTTCTCTCTCTCTCTCTCTCTCTTGAGTCTTTCCAAATAAGGTGGTTTGGTTGAAGGAAGGGCAATAACCACCAGGTTGCCCGGCCATAAAAGCTGTGATGCTAACTTCTTAATGGCAGTTATTGCCGGGCATTACCAGGAGCATACTACAGTTGTACACAGGGAATACTAGTTATTTAGATTCACAAAACTCTTGCTGCATTATTTTTACAATATAGGGATGTTCTGTATAGATCACATCATGGCCCCTTGGGTCCTGGTACTGCAGCTTATAGTATTTTTAATTTTCTTTTCCCCCTCTGGGTAGTAGGTAAGTGCTGTGAGAACTCTTTATATGTCATCAATGTCATGATGCTCACTGGTAGAAATGATAGAAGAGAAACTCTTTGCTCTTTGTCCATCCTTTAATATACTATTGCTGTGTAAGATTTATTTAACTTTTTTCCTTTGAGGGATTTTATTGCTATCATTCTCCCTGTTATTTATTTGACAATTGTAAAAGTTTTGATTTCTGCTATTCTTGAATCAAATATAAGCTGTGGATAAAAATTAGGCCCCCTTCATGGGTCTTATGTATGTTACTGGAAAATTCATGAGTGGGACTGGCTTAGTGATGTGACAATGCATCTTTCCAATGGTATCATGTCATGTTATCTCACATTTTTAGTGGGACATAACACATATGGTAGGGTGTCATTAGAAGAGCACATTGTCACGTATTGCTCTAGACCCATTGAAGAAGTCTGAAGAATATGCCGTATGTTACATACATGGGGATGAACATTTATATATTGGAAGTGTAAAATGGAAACTTGACTGTGCATGCAGGACAAGGTGCATGATTGTGTTTCAATTGCTTGAGAGGGGGAGATTTCTTATTAGATTATTTTAACTCTTGGTATTCTGTACAATGTGGTTGTGATTCCCAATTTCTTTATGGGGCTTCCTATATATTATGGATTTGTATCCTCGAACTCTCAAAATGCAATGTAAAAGGACAAAGCAATTCAATTTTCAAGCTTCTTCTTGTATGTTTTAGCCAAATCTTATATCTCTTGGCAACTACTCGGTAGGTCTTGAATCCAACTGCATTAAAGAAGAAGCTGTTTAGGATTTGAGCTCTCAATTATTAATTAGTTCTGCTCAGAAATAAAACACCATTAGGGTACACACACACAACCGTCCGTAAGCAATTACATAAATAAATTGACACAGCCCATCTCAAAATAATGGGTTAGTTGATCATGGCAAATGGGCAGCTCAAAGAAAATCAGGATGACATTATTGGCCAATTTAACATTAAATAGTATTATGTACAGTTGCCCTTAATTATGACTAATATATGGTAATTTCTTTGGCGCACACTCAAGGACTAGTAGTAGAGAGTCCATTTGAGAATATTTATATGTATACATATATATATATATATATATATATATATTCTTAACCACATGCTGAAACAAGAGATAAAGACAAAAGGACTCTCAACAAATCCCTAGGAAAGAATCTGAACAAACAAAAAGGGAGGAAAGCATTGCAGGAGAAAGGAGATTATAGTGGAAAATAATTTTTTTCGGTTTTTAATTTTGTTTATATATATATATATATATATATACAATAGACATTATGGACAAGTGAAGGTAAGTAGGTGGACAACTATGGAAGGGTAAGTTCTCCCAAATTAAACTTTAAAATTAACGTATAAAACGCGTGAGTGAGACTTAGCTGTGACCACAGGTGGCCCAAAAAATTAGGACTCTCCTAAAGTTCCAACATTTGTCCTTAACGGTCATAGACTTCAAATAAACATTCCCAGTAAAAGCGGCTCTCTATTCAATCTCTTTTTTTACTCAGTCTCTTCCCCATCCCCCTGCAAATCCGCACATATCAGACCTGTTCACGACAATGCTGCCATTTGGACTCCTAACAACATTACTCTCTCTCTCTCTCTCTCTCTCTCATCTTCTTCCTGTTCATCACCATCTTCTATACAATGCCTATTGCATCTAATTATTGTAATTCTTGAATTCATTACATTCTTTATTTTCACACAATTGGGTTGTGTGAAATGACCTTGAAAGGCGGCACAAGCCAAGCTTGCGCTGCTTGCAAGTACCAGAGGAGGAAATGCTCACGAGACTGCTCACTTGCACCATACTTTCCTCCTGATCAACCCAAGATGTTCCAGAATGCACACAGGCTGTTTGGTGTAAGTAATATCTTGAAAATATTAAACCAACTAGACCCGAGTCAGAAATTTGACGCCATGCAGTCCATTATCTTTCAAGCAAACCTGCGCGATAAGTTTCCTAGTCCATGGCTGCGTTGGATATATCCGTCAACTCTATTACCAAATATTACAGGCAGAGCAAGAACTTCATGCTGTTCATACACAAATTGCACTTTATCGACAGCAGCAGCAGCAAGAACATGAGATTTCATCCAGCGCCAAATGATTCTGCCTCGCAGTTACGACTGGGCATGGCCCCGCCCAGTAATGCCCTTTCCCCTTTCCACCCTGAGGCTCCCCAGCCTTACAATGCTGTTGCCTCATTGCCCATTGCATCACATCTCTGCAACAATGTCGGTTATTACTCTGGTTACATGGAGTCCAAAGATAATAATTTAGTCAATTCTTTCTGGATTCAACATCCATATAGCAATAACACTAAAAATCTAATGGAAATGCAATCTCAAATGGTTGCATCAGAAGCAGTAACTATCCAACAAGAAGCCAGTCAAGACTATGATGAGATGCATCCGTTCTTTGATACTGTTGATGACAGACAATCATACATTGATTCCAAGGAGGCATATGAGTCAAGGTACATGTTTAATTATAATATGATTATTTATTATATATTGAAGTTCTAAAATTATCATGAGAAAGATTGATGGTCATAAATACCCTTTGCGCTTTCAATACATTTTACAAATTGAGAAAATTCATAATCATCAAATGAAACTTCTTTTGAACAAAACTTTGTGTGTTTTGTGTCTAAATTCAATGAAGGATGATAAAGTAGTTTAATTTTTGTTCTTTCTTGATTTCTGAGTTGGTAATGTCAACTTCATGTGCAGTTTGGAATCATCGCTGAAAGACACAACACAGTCCATAGAACACGTCGCTGAGAATGAATTAAAGAGTGCTGCTGCATGCTTCAGTCTTACCAGTGTCAACTAATTAAATAGACAGGAAAAAAAAAAAGTAAGGAGAAGAGTAGGAGAGTGGTTTGACTTTTATTTTGATTCCATTTTTTATTTTTCTTTTTAAGATTAATTTCACAGAGTAGATTCCACAATTTTGATCTTCTATTCTTTTTGTTTTATTTTCTTTTTTGGAAGCTTTGAATATTTCATTGTTGGTTCCACAATTGATTATGTGCTTTGTTCTGAACACCTTTGTTTTACAAATGAGAAAAATTGAATCCTTTTGGGAGTCCGAATTACAATTTAATTCTGTACATTTGTATATGTTAAAGTATGATACAAATATCTGAATTCTACAAATCTATTTTATGATCCCAGCAATAGTGAAAATGTTAACATTTTTCACTGATCAAGAATTATACCTCCTAACCATCACCGTCTATAGCATCAAGTTTGAATTTCTTTTTCCCAAATGCCATCTAGCTTCACATGCAAGTCCCATACTGCATTGGAAGATCAATTCTAATAGTGCCATTATGATTTTGGAGTAGCGTAGCATCAAACAATGCTTTAATCTTTACTGCTTTTGGGTCGCTACAGAGACAAGAGTAAAAGAAAGGAAAAATGTGGAGCCAAGCTCTTCTAAGTGTAGCTATAACTGATGATGAAGAATGAGGCTTAATGACAACCTAACTTGTTTGCACACTAATGTAGTCCAACTACAGGTATGTATTCGTGGATTCTATAATTTCATGATTATTGATCATATGATTTATAGATCTTGCTTTTGCAGAAGTTCAAAAATTCAAATGTTTTTTCAGAAATGATTGAATCTATCATAATGGATATGTTTATTTGGTGAACATAGCAAAGATGGAAGAATATATCCCTTGATTACAAAAGAACATTTCATAACTATTTATTCCTATGTAAAAACAAATAATCTCTCAAGTTCTGTACTTAAACAGATGATAAAATAAAACTAAATGTCTTTGTTAATAAAAAAAAAAAAAAGTAACAAAATACAGCTAGATTGTAGTAATTAGCTCTATCCAGTATAATTATTATTGAGTTACCAGTAATTTTCATTCAAACTTTCAGCTTACAACTAAAAGGAGTTTGTATTTAGATTTTCTTGTGCTCTAATCATTCCATAAATGGTCATTATATTAAGCAAGGAATAACAGATTGTGTTGGAATACACACTACCCCTTCTAAGTTAAATGGAGCCAGTAATTTGTTCTGTCTCAACCTCGTCAAGGTGTTTCTGGGATCTGAAGGTGAAATTTATCGCCTTCAATCTCTCACCTGAATGGAAAGAGTTCTCACTATACGGTGATGACCAGGTTTTGAAGTAGTATGGATCAAGTCAGTATGTCAGTAAAGTATTGAGATTCAGTAGAGGAAATTTAGGATTTTTTTGAGCAGTGGCAGACCTAGTCCTTCAGTTTTTTTTTGGGGGGGGGAGATGCAGAAGTTAAAATTGAAGAGGGTATTTTGTAAGATTATGAAAAATTTTGAGGGGGAAATATCTATTTATTTTAAATCTATAGAAAATATAGGGTGAGCCTGGGGCATGTCTTAGGTTTAAATCTTGTCTCATTTTTGTATCTGATAATGCCTTGAAATATGCCAAAAACACTCTTTAGACCTATTCATAATTGACAAACCTGTTACATAGGTACCTTGCAAAAATATATGTTGAAGTAGGAAGTAGGAACAATAGTCATCTTCTTGATGTAGTTGAACATAATGTCAATATGCATGTACCTAAAGAATTTTTTCTTTTCTTTTTGGTAAGTAAAGAATTGTGGGTTATATCATTTTGACGGCCTGGCGTCTCATGAATCAGATGCCTTTGTTGTGTCTTCATGCCTGCACCCTTCGTCCACTTGTTCTTTCAAATCATTTTGTCTTTTTTTCCTCAGCTTCTTTGATTGTCTTTATTTTGTTAACCTAGTTACCCCTAGTGATGAATTACCTTCTTGTGCCATTAATTGTGTATTTGCTCTCACTCACACTAAAGGATAGTTGAGTTACAATTGTTAGATAAGCGGTTAGGTTGTCTGTACTGATGTACCCTTTTTGAGGGTACCTCCTGTTTTCTTCATCTAGTCAAACTCTTTGTATGAATATCCTTCTGCTAGTTGAGGATTTGTCATCTTTGTTTGTTCTCATCTATCCCTTTCAAGTCCCATTCCTTTCATCCAAAGGTCAACTAATGCAAGTGCAAATCCTATTGTAAAATGTTCGAGGTGTACTCAGCAATGTAGCATGAATCTTCTTCTAGTTGTCATATTGAAGACAATTCAATCGGCAACTTCATCTGTGGAAGATCTTTTTCTTCAGTCAAATGTTACCATTCTTGTCCTAAGCATCTTACTGTTAATTTATTTCTTTCTCTTAGCTGTCTCTGTTAAAGACATGGCCAAATAAATATTAGGATTAATATTCTAGAATTATTTAGTGTGCCATGTTTAAGAAAACTAGGTTTGACTTGGTTTACGTAAGATTCAATTGCCTATTTAGTCTGGTCTTGTAGTATAATTACTGTTGATTAAAAGAACAACACAATTCAATTACTGAGTCCTTGATTTTTTTTTTAAATAGTATCAACTATCAAGTCTCATCAGTTATATGAGGTCCTCAATCAGTAGTATTCCTCCTGCCAGGTGCTGGCACACCACCAGCTGACCAGACCTTTTTTCATGGTCCCAATGTTTCAGCAAGATGATTCCATGTTTTTATTGCTTTGGTTTTATTAGTTTTCAATCTCTGCTTCCCTGATCTGCTTTGCACTGATCAGTACCTGTTCTCAGTGCCAATTAATCTACTTTGTTTCAGTGTGATCTTTATTTTGTTACCAATTGAATTTCTTAGTTGCTTCTATCTGTTGGATCCATTGGAGATATTTTATCCACCTGATTTCAGTTTTTTTCGATCTGGTAGTTACTTGTACGAATGCTAATCCAATTTTTGATTTCATCATCTGTGCTCACCACTACTAAGTTTTTTTTTTTCCCTTTCCCTTATGTTTTGTTTGATTAACTGTAAAGTCCACAGTATAGCTGTATGCAGTTAAGCATCAAATCAACTTGGAGAGATTATTGATAGGTTGAAATCTCAACTAGTGATCAAACAATGTCACCTGGAACTCGAACTCATTGTTGTATGCAGGATGGATACTGGAAAATGGCACACCACTTACCATAGAACCTGGTAAAGAAGGTGTTCAGCATGTGTAGCTCATAGCTAATGTTATAATACAACAGTACTTTTTTTCTATTTGCATGTCTCCAGATTTATTAATGTTGGTGCTCTTTTATGCTGCAATACTTTGTATCTATGGGTACCTTCCCTCACTCGGCGGTGGGCTAACTAGGGATCCACCCAACGAGGAAAGAAAAATCTAATCTCTCTTTTGTTTTCTTGCCTTGCAAAATGTAAAAAGTGTCACCAAATTTATTTTTCTGGAATGGAGAAGTACTGTGTTATGGGTTGCACAATTCAGATTATAGATTGCTATGGAATTAATGATTTGGGCTAAAAGTCGAAGCCAAAATTTCAGTAGACTATTTTGAGATGTTCTTTCCTATAGTTGAGTTTAATTATGCTCATGCTATCATTTTTGTGACGGTATCTCTACAAGTTAAATACTTAAAAATGCGTTTCATTGTGATAATCTTGAGGAATAGGTATACATGGAGCAAAATCTTGAGTATGTTGCTAAAAGGGAGAGGAGGGCAGGTGATGCCTTAAGAATATACTTAAGGGCTCAAGCAATTTCCTGGCCTTAATCTTATAAATTCAATGAAGTGATTATGTGACATGGTAAATAACTACTTCATAATTCATATTATTCTACTTTTGTTCTTCATCAGCCATACAGTGTCATCATGTAAGTTGTGTGTCTACTGGAGTGAGAATTTTGCTCATGAAAGGGTAGGGAAAATTTGAGTGCCTGGTTTTCCCATTTTCCTTCTATCACTGGACTCTCTCTCTCTCTCTCTCTCTCTCTCTCTCTCTCTCTCTCTCTCTCTCTATATATATATATATATATAGTGTGTATTATATATCAAAAGGCTCTCGAGAAGGGCAACCTCAAAAGTACCCAAAAAAAAAAGGGGACAATGTTCACAATTATAACCAGAGGTCCCCCTATGAAACCTACAAAATAATTCATACACATTAGATTAGCCTCTTTCATCTAAAAATAAAACATCTTTAAAAAGGTATTCTTAAAATAAAAAATAGCTTGTTCCATTCTTTCGAAAGTTCTTCTATTTCTTTCCTTCCATATATACCAAACAAGACAAAGCAGAGCCATCCTCTCCCAAATAGATGCAGGCAATGCCCAACTACACACGAACAAGGAAAAAATAACGCTCCATCCCTCTCTAGCCATGCCACAATGAATAAGAAGGCGGTCAACAGTTTCCTCTGCTTTCTTGCACGTACAATACCTACTCATTTAATTCTACCAAAAAAAGACCTACTCATTTAAACCATCTACATCAGAGGTTGTCCATAGTCAAAGTAGCATTTCACGCCGCTAACCATACAAAAAAAAAGAAGAGCAAACTTAGTTGGAATCTTAGATTTCCAAATTAATCTCCATGGGTGTGTATGTATGTATGTGTGTGTGTGTGTGTATATATATATATATATATATATAGGACACACATGTTTCAAGTAAGAAATGAGAAGTAGAATGTGGGAGCTAGGTCTAATAGGTTCATTTACTCATGAAACAATCTCTGTTTAAGGAATGGAAGTTTCCTTCTCCTAAACCAGTTTATCAATGCAAATACTTTGTAACAATCAGGTAGCAGTCCAATCTTCTATGAGTGCACTGAGCACATTGAAATAAGGGTGATTTTGTTTGGGATATAAAGAAGGATAAGATCATTGCCATACCCTATGTGCAATATGAAGACCAATCAACAATTTTTTTCCCTAAAGGTCATTTATCTGCAAATTTCTTGATTTGATGAATTTAAATAATCTAATTAGCTCATGCAGATTTCTTGAGGCATTAAATATTTTAATATAGTTCAAATTATTTTATCAAGACTACTTGGGTTAAACCATTGAAGCATGATTATACTTTATTGATATTAGATAACTCATGAGAATTTTGTACATGTTCTTCTTAACTCTACCATGTTCGGTTAAGTAGGAGGGAAAAGAGAGGAGATGATTACATTAATTATGAGGAAGATTGAGAGGAGATTGTAATCCTTCTTTATGCTTATATAGCTAATGAAGGAAAAAAAAGAAAAACAATAGTGTAATCCTCTTATCTTGTTTGAAAAAAATAGACGAGAGAGAGGAAATGAGAGAATATAATTTAGTATGTGGGTATAAAGGGTCAATTAAGAATTTACTTATTTTAAAAAGTAGAGGCGTCCACCCAAAAAAAAAAAAGTAGGGGGCAACAAAAGTAATCACAAAATTTTCTAATATTTTTTTTCCGTACTCCTCCTACTATTGAGAGGAGAGCAAAATGTATTAAATGGTGATTAAAATATATTAAACGAGTATAGTATTAATACAATTAACAATATTTCTATTTAGCTTAAGTTGTGTTTGGTTCGGGTCAAGCCTAATACGGTCTTTTTTGATTTGTTGGGTGTTTGATTTGACAGGTTGACTACACTGAACCAAAAACTGAACTTTTTCAAAAAGTAGCTTAGTAAACTTTTTAAAAAAAATACTCCAATGACACTTATTAACAGTTCATACAAATACTATAATATCATTTAAACACTTATCAAATACATTTATTCAAACACTCAATAACTTAACTCAACTACTACTTACTCAAATCATATTTTTCTCAACTCATCTAAACAATCACTAAGTAGAGAAGTGTTTTCCCACTCTTTGAACATCAACACTCATTTGACTCACAGTATACCAGTAGTACCCACAATGACACAATAATGGTATAATAGAATTGTTTGAACGGGTGTATGTAATTTTTTGCCAATATTTAATTGCTTCAAATCATTGCCAATAAAAATATATCAACATTAATTTTAAGCATAGTTGCACCTCTGATAAATAATTCATTTACTTTAATCAAGGCTAAGTTTGTCCATATTACATAAACTAATGAAAAAAATTATACAAAAACATATAATTGCACTCAATTTCATTTGATCTCATATAATTTAAAAATTAACAAATATACTCTTTTCGTGTGTCAAAATCATATTTTGTATTTGTATTTGTTAAATGAATTTAATTTTTGACACATAAAAATATTTATGTCGCCTTTTAAATAAGAACAATTTGTTTGAATAAGTGGAAGGATAGAAGAGGAGACTAGAGAGGATAGTGCGCTATTCCTTCATATTTAGATAATTAATAAGGGGAGAAAGAGAGAAAAATATAGTAGTAATTTTTTCATCTCATTTGAAAAAGATATATGAGAGAAAGAAATAAAATAGAATGTCTTATCATTTGAGCAGAGAAAGTAAATTAAGAATTTATTTGTTTTTAAAATAAAAACAAATCAGGAAATTACGAATTCTCTAATCTTTTTACTTCAAAGCAATGCTATTCATCCCAAAATATTTTTTCAAAAGTTAAATCATAAAGGAGTTGATATTTTGTATTGAGTGAATATTACATCATAAAACGACATAAACATTGTATAACATTACCGACTCAGTAGAAATTTTAATTTTTGATAAAAATTACTTTTAAAAATTGTTTTACGTACCATCACATTTATCTCACATATAGCCCATCATTTCTAAGGGAATCAACCCTACTAGTAGGTCCCACCTCTTCTCAAAAGGTGGGCTACATGTGAAATAAATATAGTGACTATTCATTATTTTTTTCCCTTACTGACCTTATTGCCTTCCACTTTTGAAAAAAAGAACAAATGAGTTTTTCAAGCTCCCTCCATCTCCTATCTTCTCTTTTTTCTAAAAATTAAATATAAAATAAATTATTTTTTTACTCTATTTTTTTTCCTTCCATCTTAGTTTAATCTAAACACGACTAAATAATTAAAATAATAAATTATACTAATTTTTCATGAGATTTATGACAATTAAAAATATTTTTCTTGAGATTTATGAAATAACATTGACATATGTTACTTTTATTTACAAATTATAAATATTTTCATTATAATTCAAATATGTTTAAAAAATGGAAAAAATGTTACTTTTTTATTTTATTTTTACATTTGTTCAATTTCATCAAATTATTTTAATTTTTTTAATATAAAAATAAACTTAAGATAAATAATTTATATTCTTCTAGCTAATTTTTTTAATTAATATTTATTTAAGAATGAAAAAAAGTTAAAAAAAATTGGTTAAAATTTTTTAAAAATGTAAAATAAATAATAAAAAAATAATTTTATCATTTTAAAAAAAATAATTGAAGAAATATATTTATAATTTGTCAATAAAAATAAAAAAAGATTAATATTATTTTAAAAATATAAAAAAATTTATATAAAACATAAGAGGGGATAAATATAATTTATTCTAATTAAAATTACAAGAATGTCCGGTAATTTCCTCTAAATTAATTTATTCTGAGGGCGGAGGCTTTACGTCGGAGGATATGAACCATAAACCACTAGTAAAATCCCAATATAAAAACGTCCATCAAGAAATTATTGGGTTCAATTCCCTTTAATCATACGTCGAAACGAAGAAGAAGAAGCAGAAGGAGTGTCTTCATAGCTGTTGTTGTTGCTGTAGCGTGACTTTGCCAGCAATCATACGTCGGATCGAAGAAGAAGAAGAAGACCGGAAAAAGAAGAGGTTTTAGAGAGAGAGAGGCCAACATGAAGACCACAAAGGGAGGCAAAGTCATGAACCCTACGGATGCCTATCGTAAAGAACTTCGCAAGAAGGAATTAAAAAGGGTAATCCCCACTTCACAATCTCACCTTTTAGGGTTTTCACTCCATTTTTTTTATATAGTTATGAATCCATAGATTTATATGTATCGTGTTGCTTTTAATTGTGGTCGGATTGGTATCCTAACACATTTTTTTTTGCCGAAAATTTTACTTAGGGCTCACAATTGTTGCTCAGATTCTGATTGGTTCTAAGAAAATGAAGGAAAAGAAGATAAATAAAGAATTTACTCAATTAAGTCTAACAAGACTAGTATTTGGTCTAGTTGAAATAAGACTTGATACTCCGATGTCATTTTTTTTTAGTTTTACTCAGTTTTTTTTTTCGTCATCAACCAAACCAAAAGTTGTGGAAGAAGTTTGATTGAATTTGATATCGATTTCTTTAACTAAGCAATTAAATATGCAGTTTCTTACGGGATTGGGGAAAATTATGGGCGAAATAAAAAAGTAATGCTATTTTCTATATATATATATATCAATTATAATTATATACACACACACACACTGTGCATGTATGTCCATAAAGGGGAACATGGGAATGTGGAATGCGTTTTTCTGAACACAGATCTCCTGAAATCATTATTAAATTTATATCTACCAGTCATTCCTATCATAGATTCATAAGACTTTGCAAGTAGTAATGTTGCACATGGTTCAGCTTCGTGATATGGCGATTGTTGTTACTTAATACCATAACCAACTGCTATAGACATTATTATGTTTCTAATGTTAAACGGTCCATTGTACCTCTACTTTATATTTTGTAACGATAATCGAACTCCTACTTTTTTCCTCCTATTTTTATTTCTTTTTATTTGTTGCTTCTCTGGTGTTGTAATGCTTTTATTGTTGTTCCGTACTTGGTAATCTGATTGCTTGATTATATTGTTCAAGGCTTCAAGCTGGGTGTCAGTTACTTCCAGTGGTGGACATAGGATGGTATTATTGTATAATTTCATTGCCAAGATTATTGTAATATATATGAAGGAATTTTTTTCCCGGGGAGTCCTAAATTTTATGAAGGTTTTATGTGACAATAATATAAAATTATATGGTGTAAAAAAGAAATTTTAAGACATTGTGCTCCCCTTCATCCGTAAGGTATGGTTTCCCCTTGTTACTATTACTCTTCAAATTTAGTTATTTACTTGTATCATATGATGCTCTTTCAATAGATTGTATTCATTCATTTTGAATCAGTTCTGTACTTCTCTGTTGGTAACACCTTGTTTTTGTTGTTTAATGAATGGTATAAATTTGTTTAACACTTCTCATGCTGTGTTGTTTATATTTAACAGAACAAGAAAGAAAGAAAGAAAGTGAGGGAGGTGGGGATTTTAAAGAAGGATCCTGATACACTGAAGGAGCAGATTGAGAAGTTGGAAATGATGAGTAAGCCATCATCTATATATTTTTTTTTGTTGTTTACTTTGAACTGAATGTATTTTTTTTTCTGGCATCAAAAAATGGAACGAGCAAGATTTTTATTCTCTGGTTAGAGTTTATCGACTCTAAAACTTCATTTGTGATTTTTTAATATAAATGATGCTATGAAATACCATATAAGACGTATAGAATGCTAAATGGGAAATAAATTAGGAAATATAATATGCTATAAAACTCTGGTGCTAAATTAAGGAACATTTGTGCCATCTTAATGATGGTAATTCAATTGAGTTGGACTCTGTAAATTGTTCTGTCAAAAAAAAAAAAAAAGCAGGTGTTTGACTCTGTAGATTTACTTTTCTTTTGGCGACCCTAGTCTAGGAACTAAGATGAGTTTGGTAAGAGAGGAATATATACTCTTCCACAGGTGATGTTTTTCTGTAATGTTGATCATTGAAATGACAGGTTGCCTTATACATGGAGTCTTACTTTATATAGGAGGAGAGTTAGTTTTCCCCAGTGCCATTAGCCCAAAATGAGAATTGAATTTTAGCATCTCTAAGGAGTTGGTTGGGAATTGAATTTGGTGTCTCTCTCACTTTGTCAATTGAGATGAATTCCCTATGTCATTATCCCAAAAATGAGAATTGGATTTTAGCTGTTGTTAGGAGTTGGTTGGGAATTGACTTTGGTGTCTCTCTCACTTTCACAGTTGACATGAACTTCTTCCTTTTCTCCAAACTTTTATTTTGTGATTGATTGGCCAAAGCTTCCTCAATGATCATTAGCATTTGTTTCTTAAATGAATTTTAGAAGTTTCAGAGGGACAATATTTAATAGAATATAGTTACTAAATAATATAATAGTAAATGGAATAGAATATAATGGCATGACACTCCTCCAAACTTCAGAAACATGAAGATTGGAACTTAGTCATTGATTAGGCCTTTGGCGATGTTGTGGAATTCAATATATAATAAATTTTCTTTTCTTTAGTAGTTTGCTGCTGGAAGTAGTTTTTGGCTTTGTTACGTGAAAAATAAATTTGGAAATACTCTTTCTGGTTTTCTTGACCAAGTTTTGCAAACCCTTTGAACTTCTCCATCACTCTGACTTTGGCTACTAATGCTACTGCTCAATTGTTTATGCCTTAGTTTAAGATCACACGTGAAGGAAGAATGTATGTAGTTAGTTACTGTCACGAGGTCTTTTTTCCAAGTACAGAAAATAGAGGCTTAGCCTGTGATGGTGTTGCCATGCAACCAGCTACTCAAACACACAACAAGGCACACAAATTTACAAAGGAAAAACTCCCAAAACGTTTTATTCAAAATTCTTTCTGAATACAAAGGACACTTCCGAGCCACCAAAGCTTACAAGATGCACTAGGCACTGTGCATACAGATTCTCACCGACGAATTCTCTCACTCACTCTCTGCTAAACAATGGCAAACGAGCACTCATATATATAGGCACATTACAACAACAGTTACAATCATAAATGCCCTAGACTAATGCCATCTGTTCCGAGCAGTTATGCTGCCACTTGTGCCCTAACATTTACAGAAGCCCTCTGATTTGCTGCCACCTGTGTATGGCGGTTATGCAAGTCTGATGCCTTGCTTTAGCCAATGCCACGTGTCCCTGCAGTTGCCCCCCTCTCTTCAACTGCTGCCATGATTTGCACTTGCACTTACACTCCATGATCACAACGGTTACCGACATTGCTGCACCATTTCAGCCGCTAAAGAGACATAACAATTACCCATGAACTGCCATGTGCCAAGTCATGCACCACATCAGCCCTAATTGACCAGCACATCTGAATCAATTTTCCATGTATGAAGCCAATACAATTTCCCCACGATTTAGAGGATGCCATAACCATAACACCTCTAACCGTCGCCTCATGTCTGAACTCCAACACAGCCACTTTTGTCTTAGCCAATGCCTTGTCTAAGCCAACCCACTGGACCAGCTCTGGTGCACACAGACCTGCCCATTGATGCCCAACGCTTGCACCGATGCCTTGGCCAACTCTGCCCAACCGAGTTACTTGCATGCTGGGGTTGCACTCATGCCATGCCCAAGCTAATAGCAACAAAGTTCCATGGTGCCCACAAACCGTGCCAAGCCGTGCCCTCTCATGTCTTGGTCTTCATGTCATTGGCATGCTAGGCTGAGCCTATGCCATGCCCTTGAGTCATGCTCAAGTCAGATCACTGTCTGCCGCCTCCCTCGGTGGCAGTGGAAGGTAGAACCACCTCATGCCACACAACACATGCCTTTGCTTAGCCAACAACCTTGTCCCATAGGTGCCAGGGTCCTCTGTGCACATTGCATGCTCGCCCAGCTCAGTGGAGTGTCCCCCCTATATATGTTAAAGTAACAATTACCGGACTGACAGGAGGAGACACATCTCCTTGCACTGCCGAATCAATCCAGCTGCCTGCTTGTTGCGCTCGCCCATGCGTGCATGTGCGTTCGTCCATGCAAGCCTGCACGCATCCGTGCGCGCTCACGGGCGCCCCTCTGCGCACTGCCTTGGCTGAAGCTACCCAAGGCATGCAATCACTGCTGTCAATGTTCAAAGCCCACCAACTCTTGGCAATTCTCAAGCAAACTAAGGCATGACATGCCTTCCCATGTCCATGCCACCCACTTGGCCAATGTCACCAAGGCATGGCATGCCTTCCCATGTCTATGCCGCCAAGTCAAGAACGTTAGGGTCTGACAGTTACCATATCCAGTAGCTGGCACAGTTTTAAAGGTTTTATGCCTCATGATTTGAGCATTTTTTCAATTCATTATTTTATTTTATTTTTGGGAAAGGTGGTTGGGAAGAAATTTTTAGAGATGCCTCATCTACCTTTAAAAACATTGGTTTGTTTACGATAAATGTGTGGCTAGGAAAAGATGATAGAATTTTTTTTGATAAGTAAAATATGATGGAAAATTGTTATCAATATAAATAGTTTAGAACCTTTTTGATCAAATTCAGGGCGGGGCTCTTAATTTTATTGTAGTACCAAACAGTGAGGTACTGGATGCCTTTTGTTCAATCTGCCATAATCTTTAAATATATTGGTGTCATATGTTTCTCCTTTTGTGCAAATGCCCAAAAGTCAAATTCAGCCTTAATATGATACTTGAATTACCAGTAACACTAGTGATCATATAGTGTTTTGTGTTCACTATATATTGGACTGTGTTTTTTACTTGCTCAATTATTTGTTCACAAAATAAAATTCTTCAATCTCAATACAGTTTTTTTTTTCCTAAAACAAGAAGAACTACAAATTTAATAAATTAAAGGAAAAATGAATAATATTATAAGAATCCATTTTTAGAAACATTTAGAATGTTGCTTTTGTCCTTTAAATTTTCTGGATAACCTCAATACGTTGCTTGTTAGGTATGTATGTCAATTATTTTATTTTTTTATTTTGCGATTTTTTAGTCAGATAGACAGCTCAGTTAAGTAGCTTTCCAAGACAATGAAATGTTTTCTTATGAATGGATGCAGAGGCAGATGGTGCACTTGACAAAGCTAGAAAGCACAAGAAGAGACAACTTGAGGACACACTGAACCTTGTTCTTAAGAAGAGGAAGGTAATAGTCTAAATACAAGAAACTAATGCATTGCTTGGAAATTTCCCCCTTTTTGGTAAGAGAACTGAACTTTTGTTGATAGCATAGCAGTACTAAGAATGAGAACAAGAAAAATGGAAAATTGGGAATTTCTTATGGGACACATTTTGGACTTCGTTTGATCAGGTTTTGGGTTGAGTATAGTCCTATTCATTTTTTTACTATTGGTCGATTTGCTATTGGTCAATTTTCCTTTTTCGTTTTCTCAAGTTTCAAGATTATTATAGTAATTTTTAGACGGAAAACACTATCACGAGGGGGCAACCTCGTGTAAATGAGATCCTCACCCCAATTTTTAGGTATTATCTTCACAAATATGGAGAGACATGCCTAACAATTACATAGAGAATTGTATGAATTATTAGTTAAAATTTATATCAAAGATTAATAAGAATATATCACACACACCGGTGAAATATTCACCCTCTATCCCTGGGCTAGTTTTGACCACCCAATTCATCATTTTGACTGGTGCATTTATCTCATTTTAAATGTATTTTGATATGATTTTTCCCCCTAATAGGGATCTTTTTTTTTGTGGAGGTTTAATAGGGACCATCTTGATGTGTACAATACCATAATTGGGCTCACATATTGGTGTTCATGCTCTAAATGTGTTTTGGTATGATTTTTCCCCCTAATAGGGACCATCTTTATTATTATTATTATTATTATTTTAGTAGGTCTACTAGGGACCATCTTGATGTGTGCAATACCACAATTGGGCTCACATATTGGTTTTCGTGCTCTGAATATGCTAATCAAGAAGAGAGCTCATGGCGGCTACCATGCAGTTGCATTCATGCAGACTTGCTCATTATAGATGTGCTGGATAGCCTGGATGTCAGCTATTCATTGGTTTATTTTGGGTCAAGCTATGTTATTAGATTCATAAATTTTTAGTAGTCAATAGTAGGTCTAGAATAGTTTTAGTAGGTTATGTTTCAAAGTTTCTTACCACTAGTTATTAAGTGAGATGCCATGCCACCCCCCAAGGGAATGGGAGTAGGGTTTGGTATAATAATCATAATAAATAAAATAAAATAAAATAAAAGGTTTTAAGGTTTCCTATATTGTAGTCCTGGACCTACCAAAAATGTTTTTATTTTCTTTCCTTCTGATAGAGCTGAGTTTTAGAAAGTTGACTCATCACATGTAGATCAAGCAAACTGTATTCTGTTTTTTATTAACAAACCCTGCTACATTTACTTTACCTTTTTAAAACCTACAAAATTTTCATAATCTTTGCCAACCATAAACCCAGTTTTTTTTTTTCTTTGTGATAAGTATAAACTCAGTTGGAAGTATTATTCGAAGTTTTCAAGAGTTGTCCTACATCACATGGTTCGCAAAATGCTCATACCCTGGAAATTTTTGTTTTGGAATGTATATTTGAAACATTTTATTCATTCCAAACTATTTTTGTTTGATTTTTTTTTATATATTATTTATTTTTAAGATGCAGGATCACAAATGGATTGAAATCTTGCGAAATAGAGTTTATTAGGAAAAGATTTATGGAAAGGGCCATGCCAGGCCTTGCTATATAACATCAAGAGTAACTTGTATAGGGATATCCTAAGTTTTGTGTTTTTGCATATTCACTTCTAACATAGAAAATTTTTAAAACTAAATATAAGACGTATACTTTAAACATTTTGTGTATCATAATTCATAAATCTTCACTTTTAAAGAAAAACACTCTTGTACTTAGAAATGCTTCAACACATTCTGTGTCCCCTCCATAAACCTATTCCTACTGTCCCACATTAAGGAGTACTTTTCCTCCCTCTTTTTTTTTTTTGTTTAAGATTATGTGGCATACCAATTTCCTGCTCTTGTTACATGCATCAAAACAATGTGTTCCAGGTCCAGAGGTTGATATTAATAAATAAAATGGAGAACTTGGGAAAGTTGAAAGATGTTTGCACTAATATAAGGGGTGGATGTTACATTATTATGAGCCTTCCTAGTTTTATACCTAGAAGCTGTGGGTAGCATTCTTTTTATAATATACAATTGCCCATGCAAATTTGAACTTACTTCTGTTTGGCTTACCCAAATGAGGTCAAAATTATAATAAGAAAAACTCCACTGTTTCACTTCATCCGTTTCTGTCCAAGCTAACTTTTGGGAATAATGTCCTTGTCATTAATTTGATTGAGAAAAGTACCAGATGCTAATAAATTAGTTTGCAGGCTTCTTTGGATGTGGATTTTCCTAGAAACATTCTAGACGCTTTATGATTCTTTCGTGTTGTAACTAGCTTGTCCCAGTATTTGAACTTTTGAAGACCTAATGAATGTTAACTGAGGATACGAGTTTGTGGATATTGATCACCCAAGGTCATTTAAGGATAGGGAGTTACGAAACTAAACCATATGTTGTCTGTATATGTCAAGTGAGGATATGAGTCTGTGGATATTGATCACCCAAGGTCATTTAAGGAAAGGGGGTTACGAATCTAAGCCATATTTGTCTGTTATATTATTGGAAATATGGATTCGTAAAACATGATGCCAGTTGCGGCAGCATTTGCATTTTCTGTTTGATCTTCATTAGTTTTGAGGACCTTAGCTAAAGTTGTTGGAAGTGACAGACTGGAGGATTAAGGTCAACCACATTTGCATTAAGAATTCGCATGGATTTGTTTATGTTTTGTTTGAATTTTTTTTATATCTATTAAAAAAATGTTCTCTAAGAATTTAAAAATAAAATATTGAGATTGCTATAGACCTTTATATATGTGATAAACTTTTCTTTTGTTGATTAACATTGTCTTCCTGATCATAGATACCTACTATTTAGTTTGTTGCTTTAATTTATTTAACCAGAGTTAGGTATACTAATTTTTATTATAATAATTATATGAAATATTATAATTTTTGTTGTCGTTGCTACTGTTGTTATACTAGAGGATGGGATTGTTCGTTTTAGAGCTTAACAGTCATGGCACAAGTCAGGAGATTGGATTGAAGAGCTCATATTATTAAGAAATAGAAATAGGGCAACTTCAATTGATGGTTGGCCCTTTCACATTTTTATTCTTGAGAAGCTTTGGCTTTAGATTCAGTGAATCAGCTGGAAAGACAATTAGAAGTTGGGATATAGGCCTTGTTTGCCGGGGTGGGGGTGGGGGGTGGGGGAAATTGCAGGGGGAGGACTTTTTTTCGACGCTGCTATTTGCAGCGGGGAGAAAATTCGCCGGGGGGGGGGGGGGTGGGTTGAGAAAGGGGATCTCCGATGGCCACCCGCTCCCCCAAACATGCTCATAGTCTTGTTGAATTTAGTTGCATGAACATGTATATCAGAAGCAGAATAAATGGGAATGTGGAAGCAAGAACACGATACTGGTGAGAGTTTATGGAAAATGAAAATATTTTCTGTTCTTGTTGGTCAAAGGTGGCACTGAGAGAGTTTGGTGGAATATCTGGTGCATTGGGGATTGTATTGGAAAGCTTGGCAGATATGTTTGGTTGAAAACTGATTGTTAGCCCTCTTTTTTGTAGGTTCATAATCAATTTAATTTCATAAAGATGCAGATGCTTGTGGCGGCTTTTAAAAAAGTGACAACTTCACTGAGCATACACTATCATTGCTTGTGTTTAAGTTTGGAGTGGATACTAGCGTACTGCAGCTTTCTGATGATAATATCGAGATGATGAGTCAATTAATTTACAATTGAAAGATCTAGTGGCAGAGGCAAGGGGGGCGGGACTAAGGGGGGCTGTGCCCCCCCTCCCACCAAAAAAAAACCTACAATTTCTGGATCCATCACTGGAAAGATTGTTGACGCTATGGTTGTTGTGTAAGATCAAATTTTGCATGATCCATGATGGATTCAATCTGTTATGCTCTAAGAAGCCACTTGACAACTGTCTTCATCAATGAGGCTCACCTGATTGTTGGCAGAAATTTGAATTGGACTTGGGCTGTAACACTGCACCAAAGAAGCATTGAGTGAACTGGCAAGGGGAAAACAGAAAAGAGGAGCTTCAAGGTAGGAGAAGAAGATAGTGGAGCAATTGAGAATGGCTCTTCGTAACGTGTACATAAACAAATTTGCTTTTTTGTTCTTTTGGTTCTCTGTTTTTCTTTTCAATCCCTTTGAGTTCTTGTAGCCCCCTCGTCCTGTTCTTGCCAACTTAACAGGTACACAGGAAGTTCACAGGGTTAATGGTATTCATTTTGAATTTGTACTTTCCCCAGTTTTATAACATAGAACAATATTTGTACAAATCCATCCCATTCCAATGGTTGGTGCAGGGTACTCAGTGGTAAGTTAAAAGCACCAATTTAATAATTAGTGTAAGTTGTAACTCAAATCCTCTTATTCAACTTCACCTCCTCGAACCGACTTAGCTGTTTTAAGGGTTTTTTTTGCCCTTTATTTTTGGCTAAAGTAAACTCTCCATGTACCTTATACTGTTTTCTAGACTGATAAGAATAAAAACTGCACCTTATATTTACTTGGAAATATATGGAAGTTTCTTGTCAAATTCTTTCTCAGTACAACTTATCAAAAAAAAAAAGCCTTCTTGGTACAACTTATTATATTTTCTGGATGAATTCTACACCCTATATGTATTATATTTTATAGATGAATTCAACACCTTATGTTTACCTTTTTTTTTCTTTGAAAAGAAAAGTCTCCATGCACCTCTTATTGACTTCTCTTTTTCTGGAGTTCTTGTGAAAGTTTTCTTGCTTGTGTTTTTATTTTTTTTGGAGAGAGAGAGAGAGAGAGAGAGATATGGGGATGTGCTTTCTCAGATGAGGTTGAGCAGACTTGAGGGAGGGAGCGAGCTGGAACCTGCATATCTGGATGAATAAGATGTCGGAGGGCACTAGAACCCACATATTAGATGAATTAGATACAGTACAGGGAGCGATGGAGGGAGCTGGACTCTTCATATCCAGTTGAGTAAGATAGGCTGAGATGTTTTTTCCCCTCCCTAATAAGTTTCTTTCTCTGTTCTCTCAAACGGCTTGTGGTACCTGCTTTTTTTTCTTTCTGTATACCAGAACATTGATATCTAGGTAAATTGGATTCTAGGCTTTGTGGCAATAAGAAGCCATTCTTTTGAATTTGTTTCCAAACATGCCCTTGCCAACTTTAGAGTTAATTGGTGAAGAAAAAGTAGAAATGAGAAATAAGGTGAATAATCTAGAAGTGGAATTGCAATATTTATAGAATGCACAATAAGGAGGAGTATTATTTTTATCTATTTATTTTTTTAATTACAATCCATATTTCTCAATGGGCATTTAACAGTGTTTTATTTGTCGTTCTGTTGCTGGTTGCTGATGGTCATTTTTTTTTGTCTGCATTTTTATATCTAACTTGTATGGCTTAATGGCTTCTCCACATTTTACTAGTGTTAAGATATTGATATGTAATGGTCAGTCTTCCCGACTCTATTGGACAGGAATATGAAG
Organism: Nyssa sinensis; assembly: GCA_008638375.1. Taxonomy (NCBI): domain Eukaryota; kingdom Viridiplantae; phylum Streptophyta; class Magnoliopsida; order Cornales; family Nyssaceae; genus Nyssa; species Nyssa sinensis. The sequence goes on along the minus strand of CM018036.1, from coordinate 9,945,036 downwards.
AAAAGTTGCGGGATAAAGGTGAGGCGCCGGTTATGTTCAGGTATTTTTTTTTTAAATCAACCTATTTTGTGCTAGAGTTAAAGTTTATAACATTTTCAACCTCTTTTGTTTTTGTTTTAAAAATCATGTTTTTTTTGGCGATGCAGTCATTTGGGACCTCCCCGAAGAAGGTCAACTGCAGAAGAAGAAGAAAGAGTCAAACATCCAAAACCTGAAGTAATTTCTTTCGTTACTAATATAATCTGTAATATCAGACTCTTATGCTTATCTGTGACCCACATTTAGTGATTTTATGATGCAGGACTCAGTTTATTATCACCCTACACTGAATCCTACAGGAGCCCCGCCACCTGGAAAGCCTCCCATGTTCAAATCATCAATAGGTATGTTTAGTTTTTCCTATACTTGCTTAAATATGTTGTTGATCCTTCTACCGTGTCTCTCTGATTCTGTTATTTGGTTTGAAATTCAGGACCCAGAATTCCCTTGTCAGCAGCTTCGTCAAGTGGTGCTGCATCTTCATCGAAGTCAGAGCTGGACGATGTTGCTTTAGCCTGTACCACCTCCACCTCCTCCTCCTCCTCCTCTGCCTCATACTGGTGATGTGGATGCTGAGGATGGCCCTATTATGCCTTCATCTTTACCTTTACCTCCTCCCCCTCCAATGCCACCAAAGCCTGCTGTGGCTGACTTGGGAACGTCATTGCCTCCACCACCTTTGCCACCACCACCTCCTGGCCCCCCACATAAAGAGCAAGCTGCAATACGACTTCCCCTTCCTCCTCCTCCACCCCTCCATCAGTCTACTCAGCCGCTTCCACCTGGCACTGCCTCAAGTGAAAAGGAGAAAAATCAATCTGCAAAGTCAGATAATCCAACCTCCACGGGGTCAGTTCAGGTAGGCTCTTCCTCATTCACTTTCTTGAAATAATCATTTAATGAAATGAGAACTTGAAATTCTCTGCTTACATAATGAATCTAGATAAAATAGCCAAAGAAAAAGGGGAAAAGAAAGATGTTGAGTTGAAACATTGATGTATAATATGGATGAGAAACATAGGCATGCTCTTGTGAGAATCAAGACAAAATAGCCAAAGAAAAAGGGAAAAAGAAAAGATGTTGAGTTGAAACATGGACATATATTATGGATAAGAAACATAGGCATGTTATTGTGAGAATTAAGTTGACAGATCCAACAAGTGTATACTTGGTTGTCTAGCACCCCCACCCAAAAAAAAAAAAAAAATACACGCATACATGAAAAAGAAGAAGAAGAAAAAAGAGTAAGATGAAATGTGTATATATAACTTCAGATCCACTGAAACTGAAACGTAGTGCTTTGTTTTGCCACTAATTCTAAAAAATTGTTATAACATTTCTCTCCTGCTCATGCAGCCGTCTACCATGCTCCCTCCTCCTCCTCCACCACCGGGGTTGCCGCTGAGGTTGGCAAATAATCAGTCTGAAGGTGCACCATCTGAATCCGATGCCAAAAATCCTTCAGGGACGAAGGATCTTCCTAAAATGATTCCACCACCACCTCCTCCAAGGCAACAGCCTCCAGTTCCTGGGCCTTCTCTGGTTCCAACTTTACAGCCTGACGTATTACCCCCAGGAATTTCACTTTTCCCTCCACCACCCCCACCAGATATGCGGCCGCCATTAGCTGCTAATGGACTTCCTGGCCAGCCTGCTCCCCCTGGAATGATGGCACCACTTATTCCAAGGCCACCTTTTGGACCTCCCCCCATGATGAGACCACCACTTCCACCTGGACCACCTCCTATTTTGCAAGATGATCATGCTGCAAGGCCTCCTGTCCCTCAGAAGGCATCATATGTCAAATCGGCTGCATCTACTGTAGTTAAGAGGCCACTAGCTCAACACACTCCAGAACTTACAGCCATGGTGAGTTTCTCTGGTGGTTATCATTTTAGTATTTCACCATAATCTCATGCTTTTGTGGTGAATATCTTAGCAGTATAATTTATGTTGTCATTGCATTTTTAGAACACCACTTTTGTCCAAAGTCTTTCAAGAATGTGGTTGGATTTTACTGGAAAAAAAAGTTCTATGGAGGCTATGGTAAAAAAAAAAATTTGTCGTCCCCTGGAATATCTGTTCATTGATTGAAACAGTGAATCCAAGGAATGGCCTTTTACTAGCAACAGATAAGCTGACAAGTTTTACTTTAGAGGGATGAATTCGTGTGAATCAAAGTCCTTTTAGGCTATAGTTATGTTCATGGAGGTGGCAAACAGTATTCAAAACTATGCAAGAAGCTAAGATAGAAACTTGTATGAATGCTTGTAAATCGAAGTCCTTTTAGGCTATGACTATGTTCCATGGAAGTGGCAACCACAAACTATTAGAACACATTGCGAGAAGCTAAATGTAGAAACTTCTATACAGTTGACCATATAATAATTACTATTTAATAAGTTAATAATATCTATTAGTTAATAATTTTTTGAAGACTCAACTTTGTTCTATCGCAAATAATTAATAATTCTATTACTTGATAATTAATAAATTTATGAACAACCCTTTATAGTATTAATTATTAGAATAGAAAAGTACACATACTTGTGTATACATTATATAATTTTTTTAGTAACATTAAGTTTTTAGTAATAAAAAAGAGATTAGGAGCCTCCTTATAATTTAAATTAGATGTAACATTTTTTTTAAGTAAATAATTGATCAACCTCGCAAATCTATATGCAATCCCTATTTTAATTTGTGAGGAAAATTTTCGTTAATGAAAGTCATGGTGAAACTTAATAATTAATATTTCTATTAGCTAATAATTTCCGAATCTCCTAAGATTATTAATTATTAGGGTCCTTTATATTGTATATCATTCGGGAGGCATATAAACATTTATATGTGTGTGTATGTATGTATCTATATTTAGATCGGTAATAGTAATTTGTATTAATCACAAGGAGCCCGAGAATGGCAATCCCAAAAAGTTAAAAAAAAAAGAGATCGGCTACAAAAACCAAGCGTAAGATTTCTCAAAAAAATCAATGAACTTCATTAATTACATCGGATATTCCTCTTTAATCCAAAAGAAAAAAGTTCTCGAAAAAGTATCTTTAACTTCCAAGAGAGACATTCCACGCCATCAAAGATTCTTCTTTCTCTCACGCTAAAGGCACCAAACAAGACAAATGGGAGCCATTCTCCAAGCAATTCTCAATTCCTTCCCAATCCTCTTGCATCACCATCCCATAAAAAGTTGCGAAACCCTTTCCGGCATCACCTAATTACAACCAAAGAGAAAATTCCACGTCTCTAGCCACTTTACAATGCAACAAAAGATGGTCCACTGTTTCTTCCTCCTCTTTGCACATAGAATGACGACTTGGAAGGTGATAGCTTCTTCTTTTTAAGTTTCTCCGTCGTTAAAATTGCACCCCAAGCCACTTACCAAGCAAAAAGGGTAATTTTCGGAGGGAGCCTGGACTTCCAAATTAATATCCAAGAAATGGAGTTATCCTTCCCATTCACCAATATCTGTAAAAGGATTGCACCGTGAATTTTCCATCCTTACTTCCCTTCCAATTAGCCCATCTGAGTCCCTGTTAGCAAAGCCACCCTATTCAAGCAATCCAAAAGCTCCTCTACCTCCCAGTCATACAAATTTCTTCTAAATTTTGGGTTCCACACTCTCCTACCCCTCACCTCGTCAATGCAATCTGCCACAAAGCACTCCTCATTGACCACTAAACTAAAAAGGTTGGGAAATCTATTCCTCAACTTCCCATCTCCATGCCAAGTATTTGTCCAAAACTTCACTCGCACCATTTTTGTGATAAGTAAGGTGTAAGATGTATATTAATAAAGGTGCCCAAGAAGGGGCAACAAGGGCAAAAGCCCTAAAAAACTTTACATCGGTCTTAGAGATCCCAAAAAATCAACAAAAGAAGAGACATTTACTGGGAAAGCCTCTTTGGCCCAAAAAAATAATAAGCGCAAAAACGCGTCTTTAAAATAAAGAGTAGAGAGTTCCACATCTTTAAAGATACGATTGTTTCTTTCAATCCAGATACACCACAAAAGGCAGATTGGGGCCAGTCTCCAAATTCTCTTAATCTCTTTTGGAAGATTGTACCCTGCCCAAGTCAACAAAAGGTCTCTGACGAAGCCTGACATAACCCAAGAGACACCGAACAGTACAAAAAACAAGGTTCCAACAGCTCCAAGAAACATGACAGTAATGAGAACGTGATCTAGTCTTTCCTCATCATTCTAACAAAAATAGCACCTACTAGCCAAGAGTGCCATATGAGCTTCCAAGGGAAGAGAGGGCGTACAAAATTGAACAAGCTCTTGTAGAAGGAGCTAACAGAAAATGATTTTTTATTCGGTAGCCACACCCTCCCTCTTATCTTCCCTCCCTTCCATAGTTTGAAAATTGCTGATGTGACAAAGGAAAGAGCCCATCTCTTCTAACTCTCAATCGAGGAAGTCTCTCCTAAAATGAAGAGTCCAGACAAGCTTATTCCCAACTCTCTCCATACACTCGCAAACCCAAGCTGCCTTGTTGCTAGCCAGACTGTATAACATAGGAAATTTCACCCTTAGCGGCTCGTCCCCATTCCAAACATCCTCCCAAAACTTCCCTCGACCACCATTCCCGATAACAAAACTACAATTTTTTTTTGAAAATCTTACATTCACTTCTAATGTATCCCCAGGGACCACATCCCCTTGGCCCCTCCGCACTACCCGAACACCAACCCCCATTATCACACTCATACTTAGAAACAATGATCTTCCTCCAAAGCTCCCCATCACTTTCACCGAACCTCCATAACCATTTCCCTAAAAGTGCTGTATTGAAAATACTCAAATCTTCCACCCCTAAACCCCTGAGAGACATTAGCTTCTTGATTTTATCCCAAGCAACTAAATGAATCTTTTTGCACTCACCTTCGTGGCCCAGTAAGAAATCCCTCTGAATCTTCTCCAGTCTTCTGCTAACTGACTTCGGCATAGGGAAGAGAGACCTAAAATAGGTGGGGAGGTTGGCCAAGGTGCTTTTGATAAGGGTGAGCCTGCTGCCCTTAGAGAAGAGTTGGCCTTTTCCAATCTGACAGCTTGCTAATAAACCTTTCAACCATAGGATCCCAGACCCCAATGGATCGTGAAGAAGCTTCCAACGGAAGACCCAAATAAGCCGAGGGAAAACAGCCTACTCTGCAACCTAACGTGCTAACTAACATGTCCATCTCTTGAACCGACCCAACCGGAGTAATATTGCTTTTTGCAAGGTTGATCTGCAATCCTGACACAACTTCAAAGCACAGCGAGAATGCATTGGACAAAACGAAGCTGACGCACTGTAGGGTCACAAAAAATGATGGTGTCGTCAGCAAAACAAAAGATGGGAAATGGCGGCACCACCACCCCTTCTGTCTCCCACCTGAAAGCCTTTGATGAGGCCAACCTCCTCAGCTCGGAACATAAAGAGACTCAAGGCTTCCATAGCTATCACGAAGAGAAAATGGGATAGAGGATCCCCCTGTCTCAAGCCTCTAGAAGAACGGAAGAAACTTGCTAGGGAGCCATTGACGAGGACCGAAAAGGAAACTGTGGATATGCACGACTGAATCCACTTCCTCCATTTGCCCCCCAAACCCATCTTAGCCAGCATACTCATCAAGAAACTCCAACTAACATGGTCAAAGGCCTTCTTAATATCCAGCTTGCAAACAAGCCCCTTTCTTTTCTGCTTTATCTTAGAGTCAATGCATTCATTAGTAATGAGAGCCGCATCCAGGAATTGCCGACCGTCTACAAAAGCATTTTGGCTGGAAGAGATGATATTATCCATAATCTTCTTCAACCTTAAAGAAAGAACCTTTGCAATCAGCTTGTAAACACTACTTACTAGATTTATAGGGCGGAAGTCCTTAATGCTATTAGCTCCTTCCTTTTAGGAATGAGGGCAATGAAAGAGGCATTGAGGCTACGGTCAAAGCCCCCCTCCTTGTGGAAAGCCCCAAAGACCGCTATAATATCCACTTTCAGCACATCCCGACATTTTTTAAAGAAGGCCATTTTGAACCCCTCTGGACCAGGAGTTTTATCCCCATTGCACGCTTCTAAGGCTCTCATTACTCATCTTCCGAGAAAGGGATCTCCAGATTAGAGGTTTCATCCCCGTTCAGCCTTTTCAAGCAAATATCATCCACCTCAGGTCTCCAGCTGCGCAGCTATGTGTAAAGGCTAGAAAAGAAGTCAACAATTCCCCTTCTAATGTGCTTCTCCTTAGTGAAAACTTGATCATTAATAATAATAGAGGAGATTTTATTCTTCCTGTAGTGAGAAAAAGCCATTCTGTGAAAAAATTTTGTGTTGCGGTCACCTCTTTAAGCCAAATGGCCCGAGATTTCTGCCTCTAAGAGATTTCCTTCATCTTAAGAATCTGCCCAATTTGGCCCTTTAAGCCTTCTCTCTCAGCCCTTTTTTCAGCGGAGAGGGAGCCCAACTGATCCTCCTTGTCTAACTCCGTCAAGTTATTCAGCAAATTTTTTTCCCCTCTATTTATAGTCTTCCAAACCCCACAGCCATATGCCTCCAAGACCTCCCCACCCTCTTCACACCCATATTTGCTTCTTTGAGGTGATGTCTTTTTAGCCATTTTCCTACTTCACACATTATATATAACAAATTCTGGAAGAAACCTCGTGATTTCCTCTCCGCCCATCCTAAAGGAAATAGAAGGTCAACTGCTCTGATAATTAAAGCTAGCAATACACAGGTTCAGGTCTCATGGAGTTCATTGGGCACCAATTCTAGCCAGTCAATTATAAATAATTGGGGAATTCTAAATCAATGTTAATTGCTAGGTGAGACTACACAAAGGCTACACCAATAGCACCTGGGCACTTAGATGGCCGTGCTGTATATACTGCACATATGACATATATTGACTGGAACCTGATCCATTTATTAGGACTTGTTCAACCAACCTTATTGAATCAGATTATGCAGATAGAAACATGAAGAATAATAACACATTAGATAAAGATTAAAAGTAAAAGAGGGGTTGAATTTGGGTCAATTTGGTATTGAAGTTACAGAAATTTTGGGTTTTTTGAAGTTTTCCTGTTTTACTAGACTCAGGGTTCATATATCCTAATCTTAATTTTGACAATGCTATGAAATAGGTAAAATTTTATAGAGAGCTCTGCATGCATAATAGGAGGCACCTAGTTAAAATGCAGTATAGCTGTTGCTAAATCAGCCACGTCCAATACTTACCCATCCTGCCTAGCTCTAATGATAATTAATGCAGTCCTCATTATATTGAAATGCTTATTGGTTTTGTGCTCTTCCCATCCTAAGGTTGCTGAATCTGATTATTCTGAAAAATATCGAAGACAAAAAATGTCATACAAAAAAACTTAAGAAATACATTTACCAAGGGGTTGAGTTTTGGGTTAATTTTATCCTGAATTACAAGATTTTGGTTTACTTGAACTCATCCTATTAACTGGCTGTGCACACAGATATCTTAATCTGACAGAGGTTTAAAATTTGTAAAATGGGGTTGTTTGTACATAAGTTGCCACATCGGTACTCATCTTACCTGGTTTCATGATTGGGAGGTGAGTTACTCATTTCCCATGTTAAAGTCAATTTCTTGGTCTGGACACAGGTTCCTGCATCTGTCCGTGTGAGGAGAGAAACTGCTATCTCGAAGGCAAAACCAAAGCCATCACTCTCAACTGCTGGAGCAGCCACCAAGCCAGCAGCTGCTCCTGTTGTCAAACCAGAGTCAGTTAATTCCTCATCAGCTCCAAAGACACACAGCATTGATGACTCATACGTGGCTTTCTTGGAGGACATGAAAGCGCTGGGCGCACTTGATAGTTGAGCTGAATTTAGCTGAAGAGGATGTGCAAGGAAATAGGATGGCAGGCATGGATAATGGGGCTTCTCTAGGCAATAATTTTTTTTTTAATTTGTTGGCGGCCTTAATTTCCTCCTCTGTTATATTGTCCCAGGACCTCTCTTCTGGCTTCTTTTAACCATTGCTGAAATTTTTTGAACCATCTCAATTCCCGAGATCAATGTTAACTTTGGATCTTTTTTTATACCTCTCTAGTGAGTGACAGACATGTTAACTTAGAGGTAAAAAAGTGTACTAAATTGAAGTTTATACAATTTCTTAATTTGCCCCCTTTTTTCCTGGTATTTACACCCATTTTCTGAGATATTTGATGTGTAAATCTGACTGACTAGTATGTGACAGGGATTGGAATTTGCTATCAGCCAACAATTTCAGACCCTAAAATAAATAAAAGATTAAAAAGAACAGCCAGCTCTTGATTTTTTATGATGTGTCATGTAGATGAATTGTATATCGCCAACTATGCAGTGCACCTAGAATTTGCCTTGGCATAAATTTTTTTTTTTTGAAAATGCTAAACATAATATCTAATTTTTTTTTTTCATTTTGTCACTCTTAAAGACAAGGTGATGGAATCTGACATGCATTTATTATAGTAGATTTCATTAACTTATGACTAAAAGTGTAAAAATTTGTTATGTTCAGAATTTGCATTGTCATATTTTTTGAATAATGTTAAACAGAATGGATTTTTTCATTCTTAGAGGCAAGGTGATGGGATGCAATGTATTTATTACAGTGGATTTTATAACCTTGTGTCACTATAAGAATTTTGCATTTTTAGCGATGAACATTGTAAGTGTTGCAAAAAATTGTGAAAAAAATCAATTTTTCCCGTGAGCATAGTTAATGGCATCCGGGTTTCAGTGAAAATTATTGGCTTATTAGCGATGCACGTGAGTGTCACTAATATTGAAAATTTTTAACACACGATAATATATTTGTTAAACAGCACCGTTTTTGAACACTGACTTAATATAGCATTGCTAAAAGTTCCTTTTCCTTGTAGTATATTTAGGACAGAAAAAACTCGTTATACATAATATTATCTTATTTTTCTTTTAAGTATTTGATTTTCTCAATTCTCTTAATGTATTATTAAATATTTAATAATAGAATTTAGCTTACCTTGGACTCTCTTTATTTGTGGACAAGATGGATGTCATAGCTAAAATACTCATTTTTCTTACGTGACAAGTTAAGAGTCATTATCCTAGTAGACAAGATGGATGTGATAGCTAAAAAAATTATTTTGCTTACGTGGCAACATGTGATTGGCATTTTTGACATGATTTATGAAAAAGAGAAAGAAAATCGGTGAGAGGTTTAAAAAGAAAAAGAAAAAGAAAAGACAGAATGACACTAGGTTCCATTGATTTTCATTTATTTCAACCAAGAACCATATTTGGTGTTTATTTCAGGATCTTACACATTACAATCTGATATAAAGGGAAATAGGGTTTCTTTGGGTAATTTTATCCAGAATGAAAACACCATTGATGATGAACAGGCTGGTGGGAAAAGGGGAGACAGCTTGAAAACTAATGTGGATTAATTAAGAGTGTAGTACAATGCTAAGTATAATTAAATGATTAGGGTAATGGAACCTTAATTAATAATGTCCTCCATGAAAGAACTCCATTGGATTTGTGGCTGATAAAGCGAACAACAAGATTGGAGCATTCTCATCTATTTATTGGTCTTTCCAACCCAAAAACTCATGAAATCAACAAACTTTTACCCGTGGGTAGCATAATTATTAATAATAATAATAAAAGTTAAATAAACTTTTGACAGGAAACTATGTGCACAATCCAGTGCCATCAGTACGTGTTTTGGTGAATATAATAAATGGAGCTCATATTATTTTTATTTACTCAAAAAAATAAAAATTCACATTTAGTCTTAACTTGCATGGCGTAACAGTAAGATTGATACATTGTTAATTGTAAAGCACGAGTTTGAGTTTGGAAACTAGCATAGAAGCTGCATAAATTGCATTGCAACTTTCAAAATTAAACTAAAGCCATGTTTGATAAGCAGAACTAAAACGGTCATTTCAAGAAATGAAATAAAAAATATAATATAAATGACATGAATTGAAATAAGAGTATTTCATCTAAGTCAAAATAATGATTTGAATGATTTTTAATAAAATACTTATTTTATAAATAGACATTCTTAATTATACTAAACAAAAATAAGGAAGGAAAAAGTTACAATGTGTATTTCTGAAATGTCCATTCTATCGTATCAAACGTGACGTAATATTTTAATTTTTTTTTGAGATGAAATATTACAAAGAAACTGTTCCTTTTCCTTTTTAGGTTTTTTTTTTTTTTTGTAGCGATAGGAATGAAACTGTCCATGGCAGGGAAACAGGAGGTGGTATTAATTAGGAATATAGTACTATACTAACAGCATAATATATATATATATATATATATATACAAATATATTATGGTGATGATTCTATCCTAGTACTGTCCCTTTAATAAACCTCAGAAAACATGGCGAGGGTTAATTAACCTAATTGTAGTTGATAAAGCAAACAGCTGGACAGATCCTTTAATGCATACAATAGGATTCTCTCAATCCCATAATCTCATGAATCAACATAATCTTAACAATAAAGTTAGTTCCATTAGATCAAGAGGGAGCAAATGAAAGTGCACATATTAAAAATTAAAACCGGATTAGATGCCCACTAGATTCCAATCAGTACATGCTTTTATTTGTATCATTACTTTCTTCAATATATATATATATATATATATGGCTTATTAAGCTAACCTATTATCAGTACTTTGTTCTTGTTTCCTTTCCCTCAGTCAAGCAAGTACCATTTCTTCTATCTTTAGAAATTTTGTAGTCATTTTAGAGGTACAAAACCTTGATGGGAAAAAAAGGGAAGAAGAAAATCCATCTCAAAGTGAAAAAAATAAATAAGTTTTGCTCTTTTGGCAAACCAAAGACATTAATTAAGAGTCAATAACATCATCTGCAACTTATGCCAGCAGTTGATATGGTGGTAATTAATGTCTATTAGAAGTTGTTTTACAGAACCAGTTACCCATTTAGAGCAAGTTTTTCCTCTGACATGGAGAAAAGAAAATATTCAGATCAAAATTTCATCACATATTCCTTTACTGCAGTGTCCCACTATTTGGACCGTTTACTGGCGTGTTTCTGCTATATATATATATATATATCATGTCAACTCTTATATCACCGTGTTACAATTGCTTTTGCAAGAAGCCAACTCAAACCAGCAAAAAATACACCAAGAATGTAACAGAAGCAAAAGCTTCTAATCCACAAAAATTCACAATACTTCATGATTAGAAATAAAAACATGATTAGAAAACTAAACCAAAGAAATTATTTTTTTTTTTATGTATATGTGTGCGCCTAAAATTAATGTGACTACCTCTGTGACTTTCGTTGAGAGGCCTCCAGCTGCTTCCAGAGGTAAAACTGATTCAGAACTTCACTGGGAGGATAAGAACGTAAAGAGAAGATTTGAGGTTGAAGTATCTAGTGTCACAGGGAGATGGCACTTGCTTGGTTTCCTTCTCCCAAAACAAAGCAGGTGCCATCTCGCCTGCGACAGCAGCCCCCAACCTTCTTCGTTCTCTTTGCTCCTCTGTGAGTTCCATCAGACTAAAACACAAATATATATATAGACACATGATCATCACAGAGAGAGAGAGAGAGAGAGAGAGAGAGAGAGAGAGAGATTAGGGCCTGCCATTTGCTTAGTGTTTCCCAATTTTTTTGTAGCTTTTGTTTTCTTAAACAGAATGAAATCCTGCCTCAAATCTGTGGAACACATGACAAGCTAGTGACACTAACTGGTAATGATATTCATGTGATTTTCCCTACCTTCTTTATTCTCTTCAATGTCCTTCCAAGTCCAAACTGACCATTATTCAATTTGCAATAATTAAACAAACCATTTCTCCAACAAAGTTGCAATCGCAAAAAGTAAATTGTGGGATTGCAGATGATATGATTTCTCTTCCCAAATCCAATTTTATTCGATAAAGTGGACTATGTATTATATATAAGATCAATTATATACGAAGAGCATTTCAATATTTGTCGTATTTTTATACACATAGTGACCAATTTAATATCTATCACTTCAAGAATTAATAACCAATTTATATGTGTTGTCATTTTTAGATCATTAATACTTAAACGGTAAATTTTTTTTATTAAAAGCAAACCAAAAAGAACAAACCCTGTGAAGATGAAGAAAGACCAAGAAATAAGAAAGCGAATGAAACTCTCTAAGATTGTATTAATTGTATGTCTAAACTTTACAAGGAGAAGTTAAATAGCAGGGGACACTGTTTAACTTCAAATCAGGTAAGAGAAATCTTCTCATATTTATTTATGTGTCACAACTTTAATGTGTTATGTATAAATCACATGTATATCATGTGATTATTTAGTTTTAATTAAAAAAAAATTAAATGAAATTAAAAATACAAGTATATTGCATATGTGACAGATTGTGGTTAAGATGCATACCCAAATAAGAGAAAGGTTTTTTTTTTATTGAGTTTGAAACTAAGTATTACCCGTAAATAGATAGTAAACTTATATAAAAAGTGAGTAGGTGAAGGCTAAATAAGGGACGTGACGTGAATAGGTAAAACTTATATTTGATAAGCATGACTATAAAATATACAATATTACATGAACAAACACTGAGTACAATATTACATGAACAAACACTGAGTAGGCCAAGGGACTAGGGAGCTGTTTGAAATTTTTTTAAATTGGATCAAGTCAGAATTATTTCCATTAAGTTATGATGTAGAACAGATTGTAGAAGAATTCTTAGCACAGAATTGCATGCAAAGTCAGAATTGTTAGAATTGTGTAAAATTTGGTGGGTAACTTGGAATCGATGTGCTGATCAATATTCCTAGCAAAGCTGTTTTTCGGACAAATTCCTTCGTTTTGGCCTTCAAAAGTGAGTTTTTGCTATTTTTGGTAATAATGTGCTGCTTAATTTCGGGAGTTAGGGTTTGCCGTTTGGAGTTATCCTTTTACCAGACTACTGCTTAAATTTAGGGCTTTTGATTTATGTTTTCAATTTGAATACTTCTATTTTTGAAATTTTTAGTATTTCTCCTTATTTTAATTATTTCTTTCCTAAATTTGTAGTTCTAATCGAATTAGGAGTTATAATTCTAGATGAATTAGGTTTTACAGCCTATATAAATGTTATTTCTTTTCATTGTAAGGTTAACTATTATTCAATAAAGAATTTTCTTTCTGAGATCTTATTCTCCTTGCTCGTGGATTCAAGTGTATTACTTTTGTTCGTGGATTTGAGCGATTCTCTAAGAAACAAACGGTACCCTACTTTTTCATAAGCTTTCGCTACGTCAAGTTATCTGATTTTTAAGAAAACAATTCTTCTTTGATCTAATTTTGTTTAAATTTTAAGTATTTTAAAAGATAACTACCAAATAACAAAAAATTTAAAACTAATTCATATATATTCAATAAAATCAGTTATACCTTTTCCAAATTATCCTAAACAAAGAAACAAAAAAATAAATAAAAAAAGAACCAAACCAGAAGAAGGCTAGTTGAACCTTAAAGATATAAAAGCAAGGCAACGTCTGTAAAATCAACTGTAAAAATTGCAAAATGAAACCACCACATCATTTTGTTTGAGAATTTGTATAAAAAATTTATATGATTGAATTTTTTTTATTTACTTTTATCATGTTAGTGTTGAAATTCACGTTTCAAGACTTGCTTACTTTGATGTCATATTAACAATCATCTGCTCCAAAAATTTAAATTATTAAGGGCAAATTACACCTACCTCTCCTGAGGTTTCTCACAATTACAAAAACCTCCCCTGTAGTTTCTGAAATAACACTGTCCCCTTTCTGGTTTACGGATTTGTAATAGATTTCCCCTGCCGTTAGTTGACCGTTAGTTGACCTAACAGAGTTTGATGATGTAAGCAATTTTTTTGTCTAAATACCAATTTTACCCCTTACAAATCATGGTTAAATGACAAAACTACCCTCACTTTAATAATAATTTTTTTAATTAAAAAATAAAACAAAATTCCTCCTTCCATCTCCTCTCTCTCTCTCTCTCTCTCTCTCTCTCTCTACCTTCCTGCAAACCCATTTCTCTCTCTGTCTTTCTACAACCCACTTTCTCTCTATCAACTTCAAGAATCCTCTTCCATGCCCTGGTTTTCCTCTTTCTCTCTTTATGTATCACTTCCATCCTCTTATTTTTCCATAATTATCGTTGTCGGTTCATCACATAAAAAGTCCCAAGCACAAAGTGAAGAGAAGGAAAATCCATTAGAGAAAATGTCGACTCTTATTGTTTCGGCACAAGTTCCCTCTGTCGCTGAAGACTGTGAGAGAGAGGAGAGAAGAATCGAAATTCAAATTGATCTTCAAAATCAACTCTATATCCTGCCGGAGGGAAAAAAAAAACTCCGTTCATATTGCCACTTTGATTTTTATGTTGGTGGTGTGGTTCTAGGTTCAATGGGCTTGATTCTCTGATGAAGCTTCGGGGGAAGACAGTGATGTTTGTGGGGGATTCGCTGGGAAGGAACCAATTCACAAATCTAATGAGGGAAAAGAGAAAAGAAATCATTTTGAATTTTTTTTCTTTTCTAGATCGATTCTCAATCACTTTTTTGGATCCCATAGTCCGGTAGGTTTCTCATTCTTTTCATCGCCCGTCTCGCAGATCAAAGACATACCCCGAAATGGCCTATATCTCTGCATCAAAACAACCTCATTTGAAACATAAGGTTTACCATGAACGTTCTAGGGTTTCAAACCCATTTCCCTTCAAATCCCTCTATTTCTTCTGCTCATAATCTTCTTCAGATTCCCCAATCGACAGCTCAATCTCTACCACCAATCAAACCTCGGATCCAGAGCTAGAGAAGCCCGTTGCGCCCTCATCAGCTATATCCGAGAGCCCTAATGTCAAATCGACGGCAAACAAAAGAATCCCAAGAGGTAAGCATCAGAACCTTACCTTACCAGGTCATGATTTTGCTCATCCTCCAACCTCCCCAATTCTCTTACAGTTTCTATCTCCATTTTCGAAATCGAAAACGCTAGCGAACGGAAAATTAAATTCCCAGCGATTCAACGACTCTGAATCTGTTAAATTACAGAGAAACAGAGGTGGACAGCAGGACCGAGAAAATCTCGAAACAAGGGGAGGATGGACAATCGCGAGCTTGATGTCGCAACTCCGAAACCCTGTTAATCCACCATCTCTACTCACCGGGAAGAGTTGCTGAGTTTGGTTTGGGAGAAAGAAAAAAAAATACACTCATCTGCACAGACTTTTTACTTGTCTCGGCAACCAACTCTCTTGTAACATGTACTGTGCAAAACATGTCCATCTCTAATCTTTACTCGTTTGGTTGCCGAGAAAAAAATATGTAGAAATTTGTTCACATTTAAGGTCAGGTTTGGGTGTAGGGTTGCATAGATCTGGAAATGGTGAGGAGAGTTGGTTTTAGAGAGAGAGAGAGAGAGAGAGAGAGAGGTAAAATATAAGGGTAAATTAGTAATTTTACTAATTTAGTTAACGGAGTTAAGGAGACAAGACTGACAGGAGGGACAGTGTTCTTTCAGAAACTATAAGGGAGGTTTCTGTAATTGTCAGAAACCTCAGGGGAGGTAAGTGTAATTATCTCAATTATTAATTATTTAGTTAACTAAAAAAAATAAAAATAAAAAAAAAATTAAATAAAATTAAAAGTATAAGTATATTGCATATGTGATAAATTGTGATTAAAATGTGTACCTGAATAAGAAGAAGGTTTTTTTACTAAGTTTAAAACTAAGTATTATCAGTAAATAAATAGTAAACTTATAAAAAAAGTGGGTAGGTGAAGACTAAATAAAGGACGTGACGTGATTAGGTAAAACTTATATTTGATAAGTATGACTATAAAATATACAATATTACATAAACAAACACAAAGTAGGCCAAGGGGCCAAGGAGCTCTTTAGAAAATTTTCAAATTGGATCAAGTCAAGTCAGAATTACTTTCGTTAAGTTATTTGATTTTTAAGAAAACAATTATTCTCTGATCTAATTTTGTTTAAATTTTAAGTATTTTTTAAAACTAAATATGAATCAATATATTGTTAAAAATAATTATCAAACAGCAAAAAATTTAAAACCGATTTACCAATATTTTATAAAATCAGTTCTACCTTTTCCAAACTATCCTAAACAAAGAAACAAAAAAAAAAAAAAAAAACAAACCAGAAAAAGGCTAGTTGAACCTTAACGATATAAAAGCAAGGCAACCTCTGTCAAGTTAACTGTAATAATTGCAAAATGAAAGTACCACATCATTTTGTTTGAGAATTTGTATAAAAAATTTATATGATTGAATTTTTTTTATTTATTTTTTATCATGTAAGTGTTGAAATTCATGTTTCGGTACTTGCTTACTTTGACGTCATATTAACAATCATCTGCTCCAAAATTTTAAATTATTAATGACTGTAATAAAAATATTTATATTATCAATATTGTCTAGATATATACTTGAGAAGAGGGTGAATAAGATATTTGACAAATAAAATTCATTTTTGGAAACTTAAGAATAAATATAGTTTAAGTACAAAATAGAGAGTAGAAAAAAAAGAATACATATAACGATTTTACGAGTTTTCAAAAAATTTTCTATAATGATTGTAAATTGACTGACCATTATTCAAAAAATTATATTATGTTTTATTAAAAAGATGAGTCATATTATACATAACAGAATATTATTAAATTGATACATTATTATCTCACTGTACCAGATCTATTTAAAAATTTTTCCTTTGATGTATATAACTACAACGGGACATATATTAGAAACATAATCCTTTTTTCAAAGTCTTCACAATTGAACAATAGTGGCGGAGCTAGTCTACTGATATAAGAGCAAAAAAATAAAATTTAAAAAGATTTTTTATAAAAAATAAAAATTTCTGGGCAAGTCAATTTATAATTTCTAAATTTGTTTTATAAAAATAAGAGCTAAAATACCAAATGTTTAAAATTTTGGGAAGGTCACGGCTAGTTGTCCAACCCTAGCCCTCTATATATCCGGCCTCAGGTTAATATAATTATTAAAGAAAATGTAAAATATAACAAATTTTTTTACTCTTAAAAATAAAATAATGTCACTCATATCTATTTATTATAATGAATTCCATCAACTTATATCTAATATCAAAAAAATAGGGTGAGGAAATTGGTTATGTACAGCAATATTGCTCTAATATTAACATTTTTACAAAGCCACGAGTATACCCATATATGCATGCAGCTTACCCAAAAAATGAAACCTTGCGTGTGTATCATATGCATGGTACAGGCCCCAACACAGGTTAAGCTGAAATTTGGCTCTGACGAGTCAGGGACCTTAAGGCCATGCATGTTTACTGTGTCAAATATAGTGAGAAAATAGAATCTGCTTCACATACAAAGCAATCCAATCTTGCTCTGCTAACTTCTTCAAGTGATTCATAATGCATAATTAGCTGCCATCTATCAAGGAAAACTTATAATGGAAATCGAATCATTTTTTCTTTTATCCAAGCAAGAATACTTGGACTTATATCATCCAGTACTTGTTTATGTATATATGTACATATATAGTGGTGTGTGTGTATATATATATATATATATATATATATATATAGATAGAGAGAGAGAGAGAGAGAGAGAGAGAGAGAGAGAGAGAGAGAGAGAGAGAGAGAGAGAGAGAGAGAGAGAACAATGACGGACAGAGGAACAAAAGCGGAAGAGATGAAGATGTAACCGGCGCCGTTTGGTAGGGACGCGTGGGAGTTCTGCCCAAGAGAGATGACGGCTACTGCTATTACGCACCAAGCGTCATCTCTCCTGCGACAGAGCCCCTAACACAACCCTAATATTGCATGCTCAATCTCACTCTAAACTCACACACACACACACACACACACACACACATATATATCTTTCTAGCATAAAACGTGTCGTAGAAAGATATAATTGTTGATCTCATGTGACCAGCTTTGCTCTTGCTTATATAGACGCTCCCGCGGGGAGTAAATGCATGTGTTTGGTCTTAAGGAAGTCACCTAGAAGCCTCATAAAAATATAATAAAAAAGAACACAACAAAAAATTATTTAAACATTTTAAATTTTAGTCTACAATCTTGATCTTAAACAAAGCAAAGTGCATAAAATCACGTGCCAATAATAAATGTTACGTATTTGAGATTTAAATTAGAAGGTCACTTTCCACAGTTGTGTCAAATTGATGCAGAATAAGTGCATTTTACTTTTCAAATTTTTACTAACTTTATGCAATTTTAAAAAATTTTAACACATTTTTTTCGGTATTTTTTCAGTTTCATATCTTGAGTAGGATAAGTTCTTGACGCAAGTACTCTAAGTCACATTTTAAATAAAAGTATTCATACTTGCAGAGTGAATCAATCACGTTTTTTAGAATGAAGATCCTTATTTTGACCCAATATGATAAGATGAATAATACTCATCACTTTGTCACTGAACAAAATCCTTTTTTTTGCCAAAAACCTTTGTTTATGCTTCAAATTAGATTTATTTATAGTAAGTTTTAAATTTGTAATTATTTTATCTAGAAAAGTTCGAATTGACTTCTCTCTACAACTATAATTTTCTAGTTTGATTTAGCTATAGATATACAAAACTTGTGACAGATCTAAACTAGAGACTTAGAGGGGTGAGGAAAAATATAGAAATTAGAATTTAAGGAATTTTTTTATAAATATATGATTTTTTTGGGGGGTAGGGGGGCATTGCCCCACTTAGCTCTCATGTGGCTACGCCACTGTACAAAACCTACGAGAGTTGCTATGATAAAGGAATGATTTATAAATGTAATTGGCAGACGAGAGTGAAACAGAAGGACGATGAGATTGATCAATTAACAGTAATTACAAGACAACATAGTATTTAAATAATTAATGATGCTTTTTTTTTCCCTTGTTTATTGTTGATGTTTTGTAATCATCTTCTTTACTTTGCATCAATAATATATTTGTTTTGGCTGTTCAAAACACAAAATAAAAATACTAAAGTTGTCGAGAGGACCAAACCGTTGCCACCCGTGTCGGTGTATGGGGTGCATGATGTGCTTTCTTTCACGTTTTTCATGCTCCTCACTGTAAGAACTTTAAAGAAGAAAAACTTATCCACACATTTATATATATATATATATATATATGTGATTATATGAAAATAGTAATGTTAGAACATCTCGAAGGTCAAAGTAGGTAAGGGGTCATTCATCTTTAATTATTATTTTAATTTTAATAAAATATTATTTGACCTTTAGGGTTGAAGTTATTATTGGATTCAAAATGAATTCAGATCATAAATAGTGATTAAGTAGATGTATATATGAATTTTATGGAAAGAGAAAAAGAGAGAGGGGAAGCTAAAAATTATTGAAAGAGCGAAATAAGTTAGTAGAAAGAGAGAAAAAATAGAGATAAAAATATATTAAAATATAAAATAAATATTTCTTTTAGATATTATTTGAGTGATGTATAATGCTATGAACTATTGATGTATATATAACCATTACAACAACACTATAATAATTTTTTGAATTAATTATATTTTAGTACCTTAAAATATTATTTTTATTTCAACTAAAGCTGTGATTTTCATTATAATAATTCAAATCTTCAATTTTTAATTTTATTTTAATTGAGACCCATTGTAAAAAGAAAAAAAAACGGAGAAATATTTTCTTGCAAGATGGGTACACGTACGTACAATTACTAAATTCAATTGTAATGTATGAATCTCAGTCAAACAAACTTGTAAAGTTAGTTAAATTCCTTTTTATCAATGAATTTGATTCCTTTAATTATATTTTTTTTCATTATAAAAAATTATTTTCAATCATTATTTAATTTTTCTATTCCTTTAATTTTTAAATTTGGGATCGAACATTTAACCAAAAAGAAATTTGCCTTCCCAAGATAAATTATCAGCCCATCCCTGTTAAAAAGCTCTTATTTTTAATTGAGAAATTAGCATGAACTTTTGGCTTCCTCAACTGCAATTTTCTCAGCCATTAGATGCTTTTGAGGTTTGTTTTTTGCATTTTGTTTCAAGCTGTTGTATTCTCCTATTTGTGCTTTGTGTTTCTTTGTTGGCCTTCTGGGATATGTTTATTTTCCTTAAAAAGTTAATTAAACCTTATTTATACTCAATTGGAATTTAAAGAGCATATATTGAAAATAGGGGCAGAGATAGGATTGTTTAAAGGGGACCAAATCTATTAAAGTAATTTTATTACTATTAATTATTTTTAAAAAAGGCCTCATTAAGTTTATATATATATATATATATATATATTGTTGAAGAGATTTCTGATCAACAGCTTGGGGCCAGCTGTAAAACAAGAATGTAAAGGTCAAAGGAATAATGTGTGTATAAGAAAAGAATTTACATACTGTTGGGAAGCTACGGCCGCCGCCGGTCTCCCGCTCGTTCGGTCCATGATTAAAAATATTGTGTCAGCACTTAATTTAATTTTGACTAACAAAAAGTATATGAATTTAAGTCTCTTCACTGACATTCCTTTTAATTTTTTATAAAAAAAATGTAAATAGCAATTTGAACAGAATCAATTTAGTTTACAAGGTCCTATTACTTCTAAGACATAAAGGTTAATGGCTATGAGAAATTGACCATTAAAAAATGACAGTGGGGATTAAATGCTCGTAATTTAAACAAAAGTCCATAAACCCTTCAAAAGAGCCACGAGCCGCATCAGCTTTTATTTACCAGCCATATTTTTAGGTGAAAAACAATCCACCTACCATAAGTTATGTGATGGCTCGTTACAACCTAATTCTTTTTTTTTTATAAAATCACACTTATTTTACTATAATGCAGCACAAAATCATGAAATAAAATCAGATACGTCAAATTTTGAAATCAAGAATAAATATGACTTCTTATTTAACAAAAGAAAATATTTCAATTTTAAAATTAAAATTTTATTGATAAGCTGAATAATAAGAAGTTCAATACATCGTATTTACGTGAAATAAATAATTACTAATACTAACCCAAACATAGTTAAAAAACCAAAAAAAAAATACAAAGAAATGGTAAAAATTAAAGGGTCAATTTTCGGGTCGTGTCGGATTGCATTCGAGTCATTGTCGACTCGTACCTGACTTTGTTTCAGACGGGTCTTGGAATGCTTTCATTGATTCATGAAATTAAAGACCATTTATTCTATATCATACTAAACCCTGCCTTTTACTTACGAGAATTGGAGCACTACTCTGCTTTCTGGAAAAAAAAAATAATAATGCTATAAGACAAATTTTAAATACATTCAATCAGTCAAAATTTGGACCATCTCCAAGACGAGAGGGATTACAGGAGGCTAAAATGGCTCACGCAACACCCAATTTTGTACTCTAAGATGTGCGACCTCATAGGAGTTAAAATGTCTAATTGGAGGTATATATGACTCCTATTCCGGAGAGAGAGAGGATAAAATTTGGTGAAAAGGTTAATTATTACCATCTGTCCTAATTGATTAGTTGAAATTGTTTATACTCATTTGGCTATCCCTATCGGTTGCAAGAAGCAAACGTGATATAAACAAGCAAAAGACTCTACTTCTTTGACAAAAAGGTGTGAGAAGAAATGATTTTACAAAGTGAAGTGTTTCCATTTTAATTACCTCTCCGGAATTGAAAGTGAAATCCAAGTAAATGTAGAGTGCGTTTCGAAACACTATATTTAAGTAATGGGTAAATTACGGTCTCTTTATGAGATTTATAATAATTATACTAATTTTTAATAATATATCGATATCTTTTTTCAGTCAATTTTTTTTTTTCAAACTGACAAAACTACACCTTTCATTTTTTTTTTTTCAATTTTTTAAATCTTGACTATTTTTTTTCATTTTTCAAATAAATATTGATAAAAAAACTTAAATTTATTTTTATATAAAATAAAAATAAGTTATTTATCTTAAATTTTTTTAAATAAAAAATTAAAAAATCTTTAATAAAAGTTAGAATAAATTGGTCAAAATTGAAAACAATGTAAAAATAAATAAATAAAATAGATAGTTTCATCATTTTAAAAAAAAATTTGACAGGAGAAAAGTATTTGTATATTTTTTTATAAAGTCTATGAAGTCAGTGTAATTTCAGAAATCTCAAGGGAGGTCGGTATAATACTCATAAACTTCAGAAAAGGTCAGTGCAATTTACTCTTAAGTAATTTATTTTTAATTTTTTTAAATAAAAATTAAAAGTAGTGTTTGATTTATTTTATATTTTTGGATATTATTATTAAATGCACTTTTATATTTTATCTTTCATTTTTAAATAGAAAAATAAAGAATAATACTTAACTCCAAATTAAGTTGGAGGAACTTCCTACTACTCAGATTTGTATCTTAACAATAATATGCTAAGTATGCAATGCATATGTACGTATTTTTTTATTTTATTTTATATTATTTTTTAGTTAAAATTAAATAATCACATAATATAAATATAATTATGTACGTGACAAATTAAGATTGTGACAAGTACTTAGAATACAAAAATATTCTTCCTATATAGTTTAAAGTCAAATATTGCCAAAAAAATGTTTTTTTTTTTTAATTAGACTTATTAAAAACACTTCAAAAAGCATTATCAAATGAATTATAAGTAAATCAATGCTCTAAGTAGAATACATAAAATTTGAATAATTTTGAAATAAAAGCAATTCAAAACATTTCAAAAAGGGAGAGTTCAGACAGAGCATCTCTAATGCATCTAATCAAATATCCTGTCAATTTCAGAATTTGACAAAGATGTAAAAATAATTGCTCCAAAATAATGTCATTATGTCTGTTAAAATATGGCAATGTGATATCTAATGCCGTATTCATCTTTTTAAAGCAGGATTCTATTTTTTTTTTTTAAATTTAGATTACTTGTTAATCATTTGCTGACCGTTAGATTACTTCTTCTGCTAAAAAACAAAATTGACATATAATACAAGAACAAAATTATTAACAAATATTTTAATACTATAATAATATCCAAAATATAAATTGGACATGACCGAATTAACATTTTGTTGTCGACAAATACTGTCAAAATGTGATCATGTTTTTAGCACAGTACGATAAAACCTTGCTTAGCCTTTTACGGCTGTGATGGTCAAACTTCTTTTTCACTATGTACGCACGAAAGAGCATTGTGAAATCAATCTTTGCTCCTTCCACAGTCAAAGTTATTGGCTGCTTCAGTTGACCAGCTGATCTGTCTGCAATGATTTAATGATGCCAGAGAAACTTTCAACTTTTTTTCCTCAAAAGAATTATTTTTTATTTGACCACAATTAGTTCTTTGGTCTCCCACTTTACCTGCCATGGATTTGCCTGTGTAAATCACAAAAAATAAAATATAACAAAGTTGAAAGCAGCCATCTAGAAGATACGTACATTCCCTGCGAGAATCAAGTGTGTACATGTGCTGGGTGATTTTGTAGAATTAAGTGCTTTGTTCAATGGTAAATTGTAGAATAAACAAATATTGGTACCCTAATGGACCCATCAATTTTCAGTGGTAAATTGTTGAATGATCTGCTTTGTGCAAGAAGGTATGCATATATGATGAGTAATTTGAGGTGTCTTAGATTTAATTCTTACCACTATCACACATGATGGAAAGAAATTAGTTGGAAGGTGAGAGAGAGAGAGAGGTTCACTACTTCATACCAATTAAATCAAGGGTTAATTAGTGAAAAGTTCTCTCATAAGATGAAAATCAAGATTCTGGTACAAATAAAACAAGTTCTCTCTCTACTTCATGGTTGTCACGTCTAATTCTTAATTTTTTTAAATACTCTCTAATTTCACGAGCGATTAGTTACTAGACATGAAAATTTTATATATTAATAAGTATTTTTATTACAAAAAAAAATTAAAAGACCTCTAAGTAATTTTGTTTAATCTTTGAAGTTATCAATAATATTGTTACTTTTCTTAACTCCTTTGACTAAAAGACCCCTAAATCAACAAATTTTTGTCACATTAGAACTGGTTACATGATTGCGTATTATTACACTTGTATTGGCATGTGGGATAAATTATGGAGATTGAGTAATGTTTTTGTCGACACATGGTATCCAGGGGGATATTTTAATGAGGTGAGACATTCGAGTGAAAGGTAGGGTAGTTTATGGCGAGATAAAGGGATCAGAGACTTTAATGATTGTGTTAAAAAATTAGAATTTTTAGATTTCCCTATATTGGGAAGGAAGTACTATTTTTTGTCATAAAAAGAAAAATTTATTGATATAAACTGAGGATACAAAATATACAATTCAAAATACATGAAAGAAGTATTAATGCAAACAAGTCTCATCTCAATTAAGTTGACACCAAACTTAAAACCTACCATATACAAATACAAAGCCGAAAAGAAGAATAAAAGAAACAACATTAAACCCTCAAAACCATATAGTTCCTTCCCATATATTGGGAAGGAAGTATATGTGGTCGAATTCCCAGGTGGGTGTGAGATAGAATACAATTGACAATATTTTGGTTCACCCAAAAGGGTTACAAATTATGGGGTTTACCAAAGGATTATCTCAGATCATTGTCTGGTGATTTTGAAAGAGGATGATAGGGACTGGGGTCTAAGCCATTTAAGTTCCTGAATGCTTGGTTCCTATCTCCAAGTTTTGTAAAAATTATAGAGGATAATTGGACAAGAGTTAAGGTGGCTGGTTAGGCTCGAATTAAGTTATTAAGGAAAGTTCAGGGGCTCAAATGTGTCCTGAAGCAGTGGAATGTCAATGTGTTTGGAAATTTGCAAGAAAATTTGAAAAAGGTGGGGGAAGATTTAAATAAGTTGGATTTAGTTACTAAGGGTGAAATACTTGAAGAAGATAGTAAAAACAAAGATGAAGGAATTGAGGGTGGAATATTAGAGGTTATGTAGAAGATTGAAGCGGTTTGGTTACTGATACTGCACTTTTTCAACTTAGCACACCGTTGGCTCCTCGTGCACAATATTGTCTGTTTTGGGCCTTAAGAGCTAGGCCTTCACAGCTTTGTTTCTCTTGGGTGGAAAAAGCCTTATGCAAGAGAGAGAGCAATCTGAGGCCTATAAGCGACCATAGTTCCCAACTCCTAGCCGATGTGGGACTCAAAGTGGCACAACAGCTGCTCCCCCAATCGGGACTGCGGGAGCACACGAAGAGCAGTATGTAACTGGCCTCGTTCCCACAGACGACGCCAAACTGATGCTGCACTTTTTCACCTTGGCACACCGTAGGCTCCCATGCACAATATTGTCTGCTTTGGGCCTTGGCCCATACAACTTTGTTCTTTTAGGGAGGAAAAGGCCTTATGCAATGATTCACCAGTCCCGACTGGGGCCACTTTGAGTCCCACATCGGTTAAGAGTCGGGCACTGGCGTCACTTATAAGCCCCAGGTTACTCACTACAAAAAAATAGACTATTTGCGATGCTCATTATTCGCGACGCACAAAAATCGCCGCCAAAAGGGACTTTTAGCAACGCACAACTGTGTGTCGCAAATAGTAGGAACAAATTAATAAAAAAAATTGATTCAGGCGCGAATGTATTAGCGACGCACATGTGGGAATTTGCGACGCACATGGGCGTCGCTAATATGGGCGATGCGCGGTTGGTCGTAGCAAATAGAACAATTAACTAAAACGATGACGTTTTTAAGGAATTAGCGACGCACATTACACTATTAGCGATGCCATGTGTGCGTTGCTAATGAGTCCCTATTATACCCAGTTCGATCTCTCGCTCTGTCTTAGACGCACTTGATTTGTTTCTCTCTCAAACTCAATCTTCGATCTCCATCTCTCATCTCTTGCTGCTTCTCCGTCGATCTCTCATTCTATCTGCAACGCACGGTTCGGATCGTGGTTTGAAACCGATCTCTCGCTGCTTTTCCGTCAATCTCTGGCTCTATCTCCAACGCATGGTTTAGATCGTGGTTTGAAACCGATCTCTCGCTGCTTTTCCGTCAATCTCTGGCTCTATCTCCAACGCACAGTTCAGATCGTGGTTTGAAACCGATCTCTCGCTGCTTTTTCGTCAATCTCTCGCTCTATCTCCAACGCACGGTTTGGATCATGGTTTGAAACCGATCTCTCGTTGCTTCTCCGTCGATCGCTTTCTCTCTCTAGATCGATCTCCGATCTCTCACTCTCTGATCACCAGTTCACCGTGTTTAAGAAAGGTTAGGGTTTGTGGTTTATTTTTTTTTATTTTCTTCTGCTTGATTTGAATAAACACATTTGACATGGTATAAACAGTTTGAAACTTCTCTCTATTACTTTCCATATCATGATTGTTGAAATAAAAAATGAAAGAATTTTTTTCATATTTTTCTTGAATGTAATAATGGTGAAAACACTATAACAATGCATTACAACCAAAGAAAGCATGCTTTTTAGAGGCTTAGTTAAGTAAATTGTTTGTAAATTTTGGTTCCTAATGGTGGTCTAAATGCTCATCGTCCTACTGGTAAGGACTCCTACTCGAGATTAATATTTTAGTTTCTTGTTATTAGATGTTAATATTTTCTAGTCAATGATAATCAGCCACAGTTATTAGATGTTAATTTTTAACCCCAGGCTCCACTTTGGTTGATGGTGGTTGGGATTGAGTTGTTTGTGTCTGTGGAAAGGTAACTTATCAGGTTAGCTCAGTTGCTTCATTTTCCAACTGAATTTCTTGGACTGATGGGCTGTTTGGTGGCTTTTGTTTTGAATTTGAGATTGGATTTCTGACTGAATGTTTGTGTATAACCAATGTTCTTGGCTGCTGTCTCTTACTGAATATCAATAAAAATATAGGGAAAGTTTGTATAATTTTTATTTTAATTAATTATAAGAAAATAAAAGTACTATATAGATGACTTAAAAAAGGCATATAGTTTTATATATATACTCTCACTCTCACTCTCACTCTCACTCTCACTCGCACACACATACACACATATATCCAATTTAAATTAAGTTGGCGGAATGCAAACTTATGGTTGAATGGTCTCTATTTTAAAAGTAAAATTATTTAGTTATCATTACATGTAAAAAAAAGTTATTATATTTATTTTGATTGCAAAGTGATCGTATTCAAATAAATTTAAAAAGAAAAAATAATTTGAACAAGATATTTTTGTCATAATAATAAATGTAGAGTGTAAAACAAAAAAATCCCTACTTTTATATATAGCATGAACCGAATCTATGAAATTAACCTATAATATCATACCATTTGAACAAGATATAAAAATTTTAGAAGATACAAAAGAACCATCTTGTTAGATAACAATATGTGATTAGTGGACTTCATGAACTAAGTAATAAGTTTGTTTTTTAGTAATAATAGAAATAATAATTTGTTATTTTATTATTTATTTATAATTATAATATAATATTTATAAGTTTATAACTATAATTTAAATAAGAAGATTATTTATAATTATTTAAGTGGTATTAATTATTTTGCATATCAAAAAACAAGAAGATTAAATATCTCGTTTGAGTTTTTATTTATCCAAATTATTTTATTTCTAGATTTTAGGTTATCTAATTGTTAAAAAAATTTATTTCATATAAACTTAAGCATACAGTAAAATTGCCCGAATCATTAGGAAGAATATTGAGTGGGGAGATGCTGTTGTGTTTGCATGTTCAAAGCATCCAGAAAGTTCTACTGTTATCTAGAATCGTATTGTATAGTGTAGAGTCTGTAGAAGATATGCGGTGGACTCCACCTTTTAGGTAGTGTTCTAGAGTTTTATACAACTATATAAAACATTTGTAAGGGGTTTTCAATT
This sequence comes from Nyssa sinensis, assembly GCA_008638375.1. NCBI lineage: Eukaryota > Viridiplantae > Streptophyta > Magnoliopsida > Cornales > Nyssaceae > Nyssa > Nyssa sinensis. Next base: position 9,917,156 of record CM018036.1, on the reverse strand, counting down.
ATTCTCCCACTGGAACTCCTTCTGAGTCATTAAAATTGTTGTGTAAGATTACATTATAGTTTTAAGGATTATCATTAATTAAGGAGTTTATGTATTAATCAAACTCATTTATAAGTGAGTATTTTCAATCCCTATTTAGTAAATTTAAATGGATATTGAAGTAGTGAAGAAATTTATTTTGTATGTTGTCCAAGATTTAGTAATAAATGAGGGCATTTTGGGTGTTTAGGTGTTCAAGCACTTCTTGCATGTCAGAGATATTTAAAGTAAGATAAAAAACAAAAAGATTCTCTGTTTCAAAAATGCCTTTACCTTACAGAGGATGCATGCCACATAGATACACCTGACCTATTAAGTCAGTTAGTGGTTTTAGGTAGCAATTGATTTGCTTTTGTTGGTTAAGTTGTTGTTGTCAGGTGCCAAGTAAATAATTCTTGACGAAGGACCTTAATTAATAAATAAAAATTGAAAGCTACGTGCTTTTACTTGTAATCAACCAAGATCAATATGTTTTGTATCGACATTTTCAATGCCATTGTTAATATTTTTTTAAAGCAAAACTCTGTTTGACAATCAGAGTTTGCCTTTACACTAATGAATTTTTTAATTGCATTCATGTAAGCCTAGCCCCGCTCGGGAGTCATTTTCATCACATGTGAATCTTGTCACGAAATTTATTCGCGATTGGGCTCGTGTGTATGAAAATCGATTCTTGAATTATCCAGAGAGGACAGTTCGGGAATGCATAAATCTGCATTGCAATCAATAGTGCATATGCTTGAATATTTCACTATGATAAAATTTCAGTACGGTCTCCTATTGTTCTCTAGGTATATATTTAGGCGTGCTAACGTCTATCTCGTATACTTGGAGAACCGTGGGGAGATGCTGCTGAAATTTTGTCCAAGTGGAATCAAGCATTTGATTTGCTGCTGATTGTAATGTAGATTGTGCACACACGAATGGGATAGGACCACCTTACCCTTTAGAGAGAAGTTGGAGGTGATAGGATTCATGTTTCATATTTATAACGAGTATCATTTTTGACTTGTATTAGGTAGACGAAAATGGATAAGAGTTGGATGGACTTGAGAGGCAGGCATTTGCTAGGGTATGTGAAGGGGATCAAAGATCTTATTGAGTTTGCTCGTGCATCTACAGATGGGAGAAATAGGATAAGATGTCCATTTAGGAGGTGCAATAATAGGGATTACATGCACATAGATGAGGCCAAAGAGCACCTACTCGAACACAGGATGGACAAGAGGTATACGTGTTGGGAATTTCATGGGGAACGCCGTGACGTACGAGTGGTATTTGATAATGAAGAAGAAAACGACGATGATGACTTTGGTGATAATGTTGGGGTTGGTTACGAAAGCTTGCCACAAATGCTGGCAGACTTGCAAGGGGCTACAACTGGGGCGAGTAGTCACAGGAGTGACACGGGACCATCAACCGCGTTTGAGTCGTTGTTGAGGGAAGTAAGGCCGCCATTATACCCGGGTTGTGATAAGTTTTCGAAACTGGACTTTCTCGTGAAACTCTTTCATCTTAAGACCATCAACCGTTGGAGTAACAAATCAGTTAATATGGCCATTGAATTGATTAAAGCAGCGCTTCCTACTGGGGTGACCCTTCCGAAATCATATTACGAGGCGAAAAGAATATTAAGAGATTTGGGCCTCGGGTATATTCCCATACATGCTTGCAAAAACGATTGCATGTTATTTTGGAAGGAGACTGAACAATGTAAGGAGTGTACGGTATGCCACATACCCAGGTACAAGCTGAATGAAGGAAAGAGTAAGACAATTTCGCACAAGGTGCTGAGATATTTTCCCTTAAAACCGAGGCTACAAAGGTTGTACATGTCTCATAAGACGGCAGAAGATATGCGGTGGCATAAGGAGAAGCGTGTTGCTGAGGAAAATGTATGTAGGCATCCGACAGATTCATAAGCTTGGGCTGAGTTTGATACAAATCATGAATGGTTTGCAAATGAGCCGCGTAATGTACGACTTGGGTTAGCTAGCGACGGTTTCAACACATTCGGTGACATGAGTAATGCCTACAGCATGTGGCCGGTGTTGCTTGTGCCGTATAACTTGCCACTGTGGAAATGTATAAAAGAACCATTTATCTACATGTCGTTGCTTATTCTAGGGCCGAAGTCTCCTGGTAATGAAATTAATGTGTACTTGCGTCCTTTAGTGGACTAGTTGAAGGAATTGTGGGAGGTGGGAGTGGAGGCATACGACGTCTCTAAGAATTAGACATTTCAATTGCATGCCACGTTATTGTGGACCATAAATGACTTTCCAGCATACGGGAACTTGTCTGGGTGGAGCACTAAGGGGTATCTGGCATGTCCAGTTTGCAATAAGGATGCATGTTCCCTACATTTGTCAAATGGTAGGAAGATATGTTACATGTGCCATCATCATTTTCTACCACCATCACATGGCTAGCGAAATCGGCAGAAGCATTTATTTGATGGACAAATTGAGCGCAGATTGTCACCTCCATTGTTGTCTGGCAAAGACGTATTGGCGCAATTGGCAGTCATCCAACCAGTGAGGTTTGGGAAGATACCGAGAGTAAGAAGATGAAGCGTACTGATGTGGACTTAAATTGGACATAGAAGAGCATATTTTTTGATTTGTTGTACTGGGAGACCCTTAAGTTGAGGCACAATTTGGATGTGATGCACATCGAGAAAAACATATGTGATAATGTGCTGGGAACTGTAATGAACATTGAAGGGAAGACAAAAGATAGTATTAAAGCTCGGTTGGACTTGCAGGAGCTAGGAATAAGGAAAGAACTGCACCTAATACCTAGCGGTGATAAATATATCGTGCCTCTTACACAGTATATGTTATCATCCTGCACAGGATACGCATCGAATATATCTCGGTGTGTAAATGTTATAGATGGGAAAATATCCGGATTGAAAGCCATGACTGCCATGTCCTTTTACAACGACTTCTTCCGGTTACACTACGTGAGTATCTCACCGATGACATATCGACTACATTAAATGAGTTGGGTTGCTTCTTTAGAGAATTATGTGCGAAGACGTTGAATGTGGAAGTACTTGACAAGCTCGAAAGGAATGTTGTCGTAATCCTCTGCAAGTTGGAACAGATTTTTCCTCCAGCTTTCTTCGATATCATGGTCCACTTAGTTGCCTTATGAAGCAAAAATTGGCGGACCTGTCCAATATCGTTAGATGTATCCAATAGAAAGGTACATTTAATTTTGTGAATTCTGTTATCTATCCATCCTAACTATTTTAATCTATAACTGATTAATTATCAAAACAGATATTTGCACACATCGAAGCAATATGTGCGTAACAGAGCACGACCGAAAGGGTCAATTGCTGAGGCTTACATTGATGTTGAATGTCTCACCTTCTGCTCTATGCATCTTGAAGATATTGAGACAAGGTTTAATCGTCAAGAGCGAAATTTTGATAGATGTCCAGGGCAACAATGAACTGGCCTTGCGGTGTTTAATCAGAATGTGCGGCCAATAGGTGCCCGTATATATGAATGGTGTCATCCTCAAGACTTGGAAAGAGCCCACTACACCGTGCTCAACAACTGCGAGGAGACATTGCCATATTTTAAGTAAGTTTATCGAAATTATTGCAATACTACGTTAGTATACAAATGTAAGTTACATGTAACATATCTCATCTTATGCAGTGAGCATACGCTCGAGCTTCAGAGCGAACATGTATCAACTTCTGATCTGGAGCAAAGACAACAAAATTTGTTTCCAAAGTGTTTCGGAGAACGTGTAAGAATAGGTTTCAATTAATTGTAATTGTATTAGTTAATGCATTTGGATTCAATTAATTTTGTACTTGTACTAAATTAATAGATGAAGCTATTACGCCACCAACAATCTCCTGAGCCATACGATCAATTATATTCCTTGGCATGTGGTCCTGATCAAAGGATATCCCGCTACACCGATTTAATTGTTGATGGTATTCGATGTCACACGAGGGAACGTGAGGTCAGTCGGCGAACACAGAATAGCGGGATCCTTGTTGAAGGAGATGGTGACGGAGGACAAACTGTAGAGTACTATGGTATTTTACAAGACATCATACAGTTACATTATTGCTACGGTTATTCTGTGTATATTTTTAAATGTGATTGGTAGGATGGAAGTAATAAGAAGACTGGAATGCAGATTGATAAGCACTTCATAAGTGTTAATACGTCACATACGGCATTTAAGGATGATCCGTATGTTTTGGCATCGGTTGCAAAACAAGTTTTCTATTTGAAAGACCCAAAAATAAGAGGTGATTGGCATGTTGTCTAAAAAATAAAAACTAGAAATGTTTATGATGTCCTAGAAGTTGGTGAAGGAGATGAAGAGTTGGAGAGGATTGAGGAGGCACTACAAGAAGAGTCTCAAACTGCCCACGATGGTGTTGTTCGGCATGATCAGGGAAATGTTAGTTCGTATCAGTTGAATAGAACTGATGTAGAACCAGTTCATGTCGTAGCTTCCGACGTCACCAATACCACACAATTAGATCCGAGGGATGCAACGTTTATTAATGATGATGATGACGAGGAAAGTGATTTTGATGATGACACATTGTTAGAGTATTGTACCAAAAATGAAGAAAATTCAAGTTCAGATGATGATACAGACTTAAATGAATAATTGTAATAGGTGTTACATGTGTTAGTATCAAGTGTAATGGTTTTCGGCTTTTATAATGTAATGGATATTCAATTTTATGATGTAATGGGTAATCATTTTTACTTCGATAAGGATTTTAATTTTTATGATTAAATAGAAACAATTTTATTTTTAAACTTTATTTTTAGATATGGTTGGACCAGGCTCACGCAGACGCGCAATTATGCAGGACGCATCGACCCCTTCCCTCTCTTCTGTAGGGTCGATCGATTCTGCTGTCGATGGTATGCATAGTTTCCATTTTTATTAATGATTATATAAATGTGGTACTAATTGTTTCTATTTTGTTTCTTCTAAAGCTTCGGCCACCACCCCTAGACAAGGGCGTGGTAGGTCGAAGAATCGCAGCTTACAGGTTCAGATGGAAGCAGCGGGGGGCGCGCCCCTTCGGATTGAGATACCTGAGGGCTTGCTGAAGCCTGTTGCTGGGTGGGCCCAGCAGTTCATTACGGAGGTCGGCATCATTTGCCGCCTACGCGCCCCACTCCATGTTAGTGACTGGAGTCAGGTCATTGACGCGGAGATGAGGGATATTCATATGCATATCCAAGTATGTCTTTTATTTTATTATTGTGTTCAACTAAATTTTAACATTTGTTATGCCTTAATGTTTTGACAATGACATGCTTTTACAGGAGAAATTTGACATCGATCTCCACATGCCTCATGTCGTGAAGGCAGTCGACCGTTACGTGGGAACCCGTTTCAGGGACCACCGACATAGGCTCCACATGTACTACGAGGCGGAGGTGGCAGCCGGTAGAGAGCCTCGCGACAGACCCTACAGAGGGGTGGCGGTGGAGGATTGGATGTTACTATGCGACCGGTTCGCTAGTGACGCATTCCACGTAAAAATTATCAAAATTACTTTTGTTGTATGATGTATCATTGTCATTTATACTAACCTTCTTTGTTTTGGCCAAGTGTAGGAACTTAGTAAGAAAAATAGCGAGAGCAAAAGCAAGCAAAAGGTGACCCACTGTGGTGGATTACGTTCTTTTGTTAGGTATAGGCATGAGATGGTAAGTTAATAAATGTATCAATTTCTTATTGTATAATGTATTCATGAAATCAATCTTCACAAGCTACTATTTATTTGTTGCAGCAAAACCAGGAGATCGGTGCACCACCCAGCCCCATTGAGTTGTGGCACAAGACGCACTACAATCCCAAGAAGGGTTGGACTGGGCCTGAAGCTCAGCGACTTTATGTAAGTTAGAAAAGATTTATATACCACTATTTACGAATTTAATATTAATATAAAATGTTTAAAAGTAGTAACAAATATTTATGTTTTTTTAGGACGAGATGGTCGAGATGCATGTTCGGTCGACCCCTAAGGGTGAGCAACCGCCGACCGATGACCAGATACGAGAGACTATTCTAGGCAAGAGGCGCGGATATGTGCGTGGCTTAGGGAGTGGCATGGAGCCGATGGCATCGTCCTCTACGGTCGAGAGCAATGCTAGGTTTCACGTAGCCACCCAAATAGCTGAGGCAGCTGAGAGACTGAATGCAGATATGAGGGTTGAGATGACAGAGCTCAAGGAGCGGCAGGCCAAGATAGAGACTTTTATGAAGACCATACTCAGCCGGCAGGGAGGCTCTGATCAGTCTTGGTAAGTTTTTAAAAATATTTACTTTAGTACATTTATTATTTATAGAAAATGTTACGTAAAACCCCTTAAAAGATTTTGGCTTAACGGCCTACAAACCGCATGACACTTCACATATGAAAATAGACTTGCACAAATTTATTTAATTATATAAGGATGCAAGTTTCAGGTCCAAAAAGGCCCATTTTTGGGTTTTGACAGACCAAAATTCCAGATATCGGCCTAACTATACCAAAACCCTATCACACACCTCACAAATGATAAAATAGACTTGCACGAATTTACGGTAATCGGTTCGGATGCCCGGTTTGAAACTTATGCAAGTTTTAGGTTCAAAGAGGCCCATTTTGGGGTTTTGACAGACCAAAATGCCGGATATCAGGCTAACCACACCAAAACCTTATCACACACCTCACAAATGATAAAATACACTTGCACGAACTTACGACACTCGGTTCGGATACCCAGTTTGAAACTTATGCAAGTTTCAGCTCCAAAAGGCCCATTTTAGGGTTTTGACAGACCAAAATGCCGGATATCAGCCTAACCACCCCTAAACCCCATCACACAGCTCCAGAATGATAAAATATACTTGTACGAACTTACGGCACTCGGTTCGGATGCCCGGTTCGAAACTTATGCAAGTTTTAGGTCCAAAAAGGCCCATTTTTGGGTTTTGACAGACCAAAACTCCAGATATTGGCCTAACCACACCGAAACCCCATCACACACCTCACAAATGATAAAATACACTTGTACGAACTTATGGCACTCGGTTCGGATACCCCGGTCTGAAACTTATGCAAGTTTCAGCTCCAAAAAGGCCCATTTTGGGGTTTTGACAGACCAAAATGTCAGATATCGGCCTAACAACACCGAAACCCCATCCCACACCTCACAAATGATAAAATACACTTGCACGAACTTATGGTAATCGGTTCGGATGCCCGATTTGAAACTTATGCAAGTTTTAGGTCCAAAAAGGCCCATTTTGGGGTTTTGACAGACCAAAACCCCGGATATCGGGCTAAGCACCCCAAAACCCCATCAAACACCTCACAAATAATAAAATACACTTGCACAAACTTACGGCACTCGGTTCGGATGCCCGGTTTGAAACTTATGCAAGTTTCAGCTTCAAAAAGGCCCATTTTGGGGTTTTGACAGGCCAAAACTTTGGATATCGGCCTAACCACCCTAAAACCCCATCACACACCTCACAAATGATAACATATACTTGCACGAACTTACGGTAATCGGTTCGGATGCCCGGTTTGAAACTTATGCAAGTTTTAGGTCCAAAAAGACCCATTTTGGAGTTTTCACAGACTAAAATGCCGGATATCGGGCTAACCACATCGAAACCTCATCACACACCTTAAAAATGATAAAATACACTTGCACGAATTTACGGCACTCGGTTCGGATACCCGGTTTGAAACTTATGCAAGTTTCAGCTCCAAAAGGCCCATTTTGGAGTTTTGACAGACCAAAATGCCGGATATTGGCCTAACCACATTGAAACCCTATCACACACCTCACAAATGATAAAATACACTTGCACGAACTTACGGCACTCGGTTCGGATACCCGGTCTGAAACTTATGCAAGTTTCAGCTCCAAAAATGCCCATTTTGGGGTTTTGACAGACCAAAATGTCAGATATCGGCCTAACAACATCAAAACCCCATCACACACCTAACAAATGATAAAATAGACTTGCACGAACTTATGGTAATCGGTTCGGATGCCCGGTTTGAAACTTATGCAAGTTTTAGGTCCAAAAAGGTCCTTTTTGGGGTTTTGACAGACCAAAACCCCAGATATCGGGCTAACCACCCCAAAACCCCATCAAACACCTCACAAATAATAAAATACACTTGCACGAACTTATGGCACTCGGTTCGGATGCCCGGTTTGAAACTTATGCAAGTTTCAGCTCCAAAAAGGCCCATTTTGGGGTTTTGACAGACCAAAACTTTGGATATCGGCCTAACCATCCTGAAACCCCATCACACACCTCACAAATGATAAAATAGACTTGCACAAACTTACGGTAATCGGTTCGGATGCTCGATTTGAAACTTATGCAAGTTTTAGGTCCAAAAAGACCCATTTTGGGGTTTTGACAGACCAAAATGCCGGATATCGGGCTAACCACTTCGAAACCTCATCACACATCTCAAAAATGATAAAATACACTTGCACGAACTTACGGCACTCGGTTCAACTACCCGGTTTGAAACTTATGCAAGTTTCAGCTCCCAAAGGCCCATTTTGGAGTTTTGACAGACCAAAATGCCAGATATTGGCCTAACCATCCCGAAACCCTATCACACAGCTCCAGAATGATAAAATAGACTTGCACGAACTTACGACAGTCGGTTCGGATGCCCGGTTTGAAACTCATGCAAGTTTCAAGTCCAAAAAGGCCCATTTTGGAGTTTTGATAGACCAAAACCCCGGACATTGGCCTAACCACACTGAAACCTTATCACACACCTCACAAATGATAAAATACACTTATACGAACTTATGGCACTCGGTTCGGATACCAGGTTTGAAACTTATGCAAGTTTCGGCTCCAAAAAGGCCCATTTTGGGGTTTTGACAGACCAAAATGCCGGATATCGACCTAACTACACCGAAACCCCATCACACACCTCACAAATGATAAAATAGACTTGCACGAACTTACGGTAATCGGTTCGGATGCCCAGTTTGAAACTTATGCAAGTTTTAGGTCCAAAAAGGCCCATTTTGGGGTTTTGACAAACCAAAACCTTGGATATCAGGCTAACCACCCCAAAACCCCATCAAACACCTCACAAATGATAAAATACACTTGTACGAACTTACGACACTTGGTTCAGATACCCGGTTTGAAATTTATGTAAGTTTCAGCTCCAAAAAGGCCCATTTTGGGGTTTTGACAGACCAAAATTTTGGATATCGGTCTAACCACCCCGAAACCCCATCACACAGCTCCCAAATGATAAAATAGACTTGCACGAACATATGACACTCGGTTCCGATGCCCAGTTTGAAACTTATGCAAGTTTCAGCTCCAAAAAGGCCCATTTTGGAGTTTTGACAGACCAAAATATCAGATATCAACCAAATGAGCCCAAAACCCCATCAAACACCTCACAAATGATAAAATTGACTTGCATGAACTTACGGCACTCGGTTCGGATGCCCGGTTTGAAACTTATGCAAGTTTTTGCTCCGAAAAGGCCGATTTTAGAGTTTTGACGGACCAAAATGCCGAATATCGGCCTAACTATCCTGAAACCCCATCAAACACCTCACAAATGATAAAATAGACTTGCACAAACTTACAAAAATCAGTTCGGATCAATGGTTTATAACTTATGCTACTTTATATCGTTCTTATTATTTATGCATGCAAAAAAAAAAAAATTAAACTATTCACATTCTATATTTCATAAATATTTAATAATTATTCTAATAAATACCATTTGATCTTTATTTCAGATTGATCAGGATTATTGCGCCGCCGTCTTTATGTTTTGCATCGGGAAACATTAATTTTTATTTGTTTTTTTTTTTTTTCTTTTCATGGACATTTGTAGTTATATGTTTTGAGACAATTTTTTATTTTTCTATTTATTGTTAAATTGTACTTTTACAAATGTACGCAATTAGTATAATATATATATATATATAAATATATTTTTCTTTTTTAATATACTCATTTCAGAATGTTTGAATTTTATTGTATATCAGGATGATTGATACAAGATTAAACAGGAATAAAACAACAAAGAAAACAAAGCAAACATTGCTGGAAAACAGACAAAAAAAAAAAAAACCTTTAGCGACTGATAGAAAGGCGTCGCTAAAAGTTAAGAAATAAAATCAAATTCACTATTAGCGACGCACTATATGTGTTGGTAATAGTACTTTTTAGCGACGCACAAATTGAGCGTCGCTAAAAGATACTATTAGCGACGCACACGTGGGCGTCGCTAATAGTATCTTTTAGCGACGCTCTTTGCCTCTATTGATAATATTTACGACGCCCATTCCCAATTATTAGCGACACTGTTTGTGCGTCGCTAATAGTTTCTTTTAGCGACGCACAGGGGTTTGTGCGTCGCCAATACTATTAGCGACGCCAATATCTGCGGCGACTTTAGCGACGCTCAGTGTGCGTCGCAAAAAATCATTAGCGACGCATTTTCCCATTATTAGCGATGCACACGTACGTCGCTAATAGTGCCTTTTCTTGTAGTGACTCTTTCCTTTGCATAAAGCCTTTTCCTCTCTAGAAGAACAAAGTCGTGCGGTCCAAGGCCCAAAGCGGACAATATTATGCATGATAGCCTAAGGTGTGCCAAGGTGAAAATGTGCTGCATCAGTTTGGCGCCGTCTGTGATAACGAGGCCAGTTACGTACTGCTCTTCTTGTGCTCTCGCAGTCCCGACTGGGGGAGCAGCTGTTGTGCCACTTTGAGTCCCACATTGGCTAGGAGTCGGGCATTGCGGCCGCTTATAAGCCACAGGCTGCTCTCTCCCTTGCATAAGGCCTTTTCCTCCCTGGAAGAACAAAACCGTGCGGGCCAAGGTCCAAAGCGGACAATATTGTGCACGGGAGCTTACGATGTGCCACAGTGAAAAAGTGCAGCATCAGTTACAAAAATCTAGATTGAATTAGGCAATGAAGGGTGATAAAAATTCAAAAATCTTTCATATGGTGGCTAAAGGTAAGCAATACAGGAACATGTTGAACTCGGTGTGGATGGAGTAGAGTTTACTAAAACAGAGGAAATTAAACAGCAAGTTTTTGATCATTTCACAAAAATATTTACTGAAGAAAGTTAGACATGTGTTCTCAAATTCTTTTTTATTCTAAACTGGGCTCTTCTGAAAATATTGACTTGGTGGCAGAATTCTCAGAGAGGGAGATTTGGAATGCAATCTGTTGTTGTGATGGTTTCAACCTTACGTCAAGAAGGGACGGACGTTTCTAGAGGAGGATTTTATGGAATTTTTCAAAGAATTTTACAAGCATGGTAAGTTAGTGAAGGGTATTAATTCCTCTTTTGTGTCCCTAGTTCCAAAGGTGAAAAGTCCTTTTGACCTTGGTGATTTTAGACCATTAAGTTTGATTGGACGTGTGTATAAAGTGCTGGCTAACGTATTATCAAATAGACTTCTAAAGGTTCTTCCTTATCTCATTGGAGAGACTCAGTACGCTTTTGAGAAGGCATACCATAATATCAATTGGTTTAATTATTAAGCTAGATGTATTAATGAATTTTGGTTTTGAAAGGAAATGGGTGAGTTGGTTTAAGAAGTGTATTTCTACTGCTCACCTTTGGGTTTTAGTGAATGGTTGGACCTACTATAAGCACCTCAAGATGAATAAAGGAATTAAACAAGGGGACCCTTTGTCCGCCTTGTTATTTATTCTTGCGGCTGAGAGTGTGATAAGTGGTGTTGGTGTTAATAAAGCTTTGATGGAGTCTTTTACTGATGTGCTGAAATGTAATCAACAAGCCCTCCATATGAGGTATTTAGGGTTGTCTATTAGTGCAAATCCGAGATTGAGGTCAACTTGGCTGTCTGTTATTGAGAAAGTTAAACAAAGATTGGTCCCATGGAAGAGCAGATACCTATCTTTTGGTGGTAGGTTGGTGTTGGTAAAAGCTGTTCTGACTGCCAGTGTATTATATGTCTCTATTTAATATAACTAACATTCCCTTTAAATCAAGAGATTTGAAAAGAAATGAGAGAAAAGGAAAAAGAGGGAAATATTATTTTGTACTTGATTTAAAATTAGGAAAGGAAAGGAAAGGAAGGAGGACGGGGAGAGGGAGGAGTCTATTAACCCTTCTTTTATTCAGTTTGCTCTTCTGATGGAGACGGAGATAGAGAGAAATGAGAGAGTCTTTAATAAATTTTTTATAATACTAATTCTAACTTTAAAATTATAAAAATAAAATAAAAAAGACATCTCGTATAATAGTAAAAACGTATATAATCATTTTTTTGTCTTTCTTTCTTCTGTTGTTCCCGAGGAAAATGAGAGCGTTTGTTATTCAAGCATGAAGTAAGGGATTACATGATAAATTTGCTCTCTTTTTGGAGGGATAAATGGGTGGGTGATGCCTCCCTTGCTGATTGATTTCCTAGATTGTATGGTACTTCTTATGATACAAATGGTCGATTGACTGATTTTTATGCTCAGAGTAATAGTTTTGCAGTTTTGGATTTGAAGATGAAGGAGAAGTCTTTTTGCTTGGAAAGAAGAGGAAAGAGTTAAGTTGCTTCAAGTTCTGGGTTCATTACCTCAAGTTAAAGTTGGATCTATTGATACTTTTAAATAAGGATAGTTTATTTTTAGTTAAGGATTTGTATGGAATTTTTTAAGGGTTGGAGAGGTGTAAAGTGGAAGTTATTTAATTTTGTTTGCAAAATGTGGCTCCCCACAAGGTTCAATGTTTTACCTGGTTGATTGGGTGGGATAGGGTGCTTTCAGTAAAGAGATTATTGAGAACGAAAGTTGTTATTGTAGGTTCTGTGATAAGGAGATCGAATTTTCTGATCATTTTCCTTATTTTGTGTGACAAATCCTGGATAGTTTGGTCTGAATCGGTTAGATGGTGGGCTACTCCATGTTCTGTAAAAAGCTGTATGGGAGTGGTGGCAAGGTTGGAGATTTAATAAAGAGGAATCGATTCCAGTAGAAGGTTATTCCTCTTGCCATTTGATGGTCCTTATGGTTAGTGAGGAATAATAGTGTTTTTGAAGGAAAATCTAGAGATTGGAATGAGGAGATTGAGTTGATAAAATATAGATATTGAAATCTTACAACTTTCATCTTTCTTTCTTTCTTTTTTTCTTTTTTTTTCTCTTGGGAGAAACTGTCAAAAAAAAAAAAAGGAGGAGAAATGTTGGCATCAGAAAATTCTATAAGTTGGTCTCCTTGGATATACAAAACACACTTTTACTAGCTAGAAATTAATTTATATATATATATATATATATATATATATGGGGTATTGGGGAGCAATTGTTTTGTTGTTGGATTTCTTATCTAGTTGAACAATTACTGTAGTTGCAATTTTTGAAAATCAAGGTTTAAGTAAAGTATTGATTAAAGATATGCACCCAGTAAGTCTTTTCAAAATGATGGTCACATTTCTGCTATTACTTTCTTTTAAGTCGATATCTGTAATATATATTAATCCATGCTTTATTTATTTATTAAATTTTTTTTCCTACTATAACATGATCATGGGGTTTTCTTGTCAATGTTTTGCATAGAATTTTCATGACAGTTGTAAGAAAATTTCCTGTGTGTTTGCATGAGGGTTGGCTTTCATAAAGTGAAGGAGCCCAGAACTTGTAACTATGAACATCTTAGGTCAAGTTTGGTACCAAAAATTAAAATAAAATAAAATAGTCATTTCATGGAATACAATAGGGAATACAATAAAAATGACATGAAATTAAATAAAAATTTGGACTAAAGGAATGATTTTTCATGAAATGACCATTTACATGGAATCGACATTTCCAATCATAACAAATAAGAATAAGGAATGAAAAAATTAGAATAGATATTCTTAAAATGTCAATTTTACTATACCAAATATGACCTTATAGCTTTGGCAGTCTACATCCATGGTTGTCCCGAGCAACTTTCCGGTCATACAAGGTAAGAATCTGGTGTGTAATGTTGGTAGCTCTGAGCAGAACCAAGCCGAAGTTGTTCATTCACGGATGAGAATGTGTGCTTTCTGAAAAATGTAGTTGGATTCTGTTGAAGAGAATTAAAGGGTTCTTAAAACATTTGATAAGTGTTCTTAATGACTTTTCAGAAGCTCAGTTAGGTTAGCTTGGACAAAATTCAATCTTCTATGTTCTACTGGTTGGGATTTTCATTTTTGTTCTATGGCACACTAATTCTGATGAGTTCAATTTTGGTGGCAATTACTGTGTTTCTAAAATGTGTTAAGAATAATCACTTAACTAAGATGGGTAAGACACGAAAATAAACAAGAAAATAAAGACGAATCTAAAATCGTACGTACAAAAATACAAAAATTCACGTAGTTCACCCCACAATAAGGATACGTACACGACTGCTGCAAAAAGTTACAAGTTACAATAATATGCGCTTCTTCAACTATAAATATACAGTATTACGACAACAGGTCAATAATGTCAAATACTAAAAAATACTTCTCAGAAAAATCCGATCGAGGAACTAGTGTCCAGTACTTATCAGGATGCACATTATCCAACAGAATAATCAAAAAATACTCATAAAAAAAAATAGTGCAATCTATGCATCTGACAAACCAATTTGTGTTTGACTCTCTCTAATTGTCTGGCTCTCAAATTTATAATTAATCGACAAAAAACAAGAAAGAACGAATTTTTGAGTGCAATGAGGGGTGGATAGTATTTATAGAGGTGTTTCGTGTTTATTCAACCAGACACGAGACTAAGAAGTGCACCTATTCATGCAAATAGTGTTGTTGTTTTAGTTCAAACTAATGTGCTAGTTCAGACGAAAACGATGTTTACAGTTCAGATGAAAACTAATGTGCTAGTCAATTAAACAACAACGTTTTTAAATTATTCAAACCGTAACATTTTGAAGAAAAAAAAAACGTTTATGTGCAATTAATATTATAAAACAGTTTAATTGCAATCAAACAATATTATATTTGATCACAAAACTAAAAAGTGCATATGTTAATTTTGAAAAAAAATATCGATAACATAATGTTATATTAATTATCCTTTTCTTTTCCTATTTGCAAGGAAAAGTAATCTCAAGCTATAATATTACAATCAATTAATTTTTTGAGAAGTATTTTGTAACATTATATAACCTAATTTGCTAGTGCATTCTTCATCCAATGACAAGAGAGAACGTTGGCACATGCAAATGTTCTCTCCTTGGCGTTTCCCTCGTGCTTAATTAATCAAAGTGGACTTCAGCCCAATAAAGAAGTCGAACGTTCAGACCCCATGATTAGAAATTAGAAACAAAAAATCTAGCTTAACAAATCTGTAATACATTAGTTTTTTTTTTTTTTCATAGAATGGAAAAATTAAAAAACAATAAGTCCCGTCGCTAAGAAAAGTTATTACATGAACCCATCATATGTGTGTAGTAATACAGTAAGTTTCATGTAAACTTCACAAAATATTGAAATCATAGAAATCGATACAGACTCATAAAATAATTTCTCCTTTGCGAGAAGTTCTCTTTTTGGACACACATGCTTGCAATCTTCGGAGAGAGCTACCTGGATGTGATCTTGATTATCGTTCACTACCAGATTCCACCTCCAATTTGTGAAATCCCAACTCCATGGCCAATTTCAAGCCTTCTCTAAGACCCCACAGCTCAGCAGTGAGGCTTGAGGCACTTCCCGTGTACCCATAAAAGCCTTTCATCCACTAGCTAGGCTGCCTCATTCCTGCATAGGCCACCCAAACCTGCAGTCCCTGGGTTGCCTTTGGATACACCCTTAGTATTAAGCTTTACAAACCCTGCAAATGGCAAACACTATTTCATTAATTTGGGAATTCTGGGGTTGGTCAGAGCTCCAACAAAATGGAAAGCCTCAAAGCTTTGTTTGGCAGTGCTGCAAATTTGGGAATTCTTTTTCTTTTTAGTTTTTACTGCTTCATTTTGAATTAAGAGTAATCACTACTACACTCTGGCAGTCCTGAATAGGATTGTAAAAGAAGATTGCATGATTACAACAAGAACAAAAATATTAGTAATTTTTTTATAATAGATATTTACTAACCTCGTTGTCAGCGAGAAATCTAGATATACGACACCCCTCTCCCTCCCAATAATTACATATTGGGAAGACATTGTATGCCTATGACTTACTAGAACATAGTACAAGTCCTAAAATAAGAAAAATTATTCAGAGAGTCTGTCATATCACATCAATGAATGATGGTGTCTCACAAACTCTTAAATATCCCATAAATTATGAAAAAGTAATTTTCTCACAAAATTTGAAAATTTATAAAATTTGTGAGATACTGTCACACATTATTATTGACAGTTTCACCGAATAATTACTTCCAAAATAGGTTAAACTGAAATTTGGCTCTGACGTAAATCAAGGCTCAGCCCCTATTAGACCTTAAGGACTTGCAAGGTTTCCTAGTGTGTCAATACAACTGTGAAAACAGAATCTGCTACCTTGCCTCTGCCTTGGTAACTTCATCAAGGGATTCATAATACATAATCAATTATAGCTGCCATCCATCAAGCAAAGCTTACAATGGAAAGCAAACCTTTTTTCTTTTATCCAAACAAGAAGATTGGGACTTGTATCATCCAGTAAGTGTTTTTGTATATATATATATATATATATATATATAAGTATGTGTTGTTACCGGTTTTTGATTACATATGAATTCCTAAACAGCTTTCCTACAAAATAATGGTTAAAGGGTCAATGGATTAGCCCGGTAATGACCACGGCGATGCTTATGTTAGACAGAAAATTGAAAGGAAGTATAATTGAGTAATGCAATGCACCATGAGTTTTAGGGTGTAACTTGGACCTTATTTATAGGTGAACTGCCTCCCAATTATGAGTTTCCTTGTTGACTATCGCCTCCAAAGAGAAGTTTGTAAGGTGACTCTTGTTGTTTTAGCTTGGTAGTCCATTTGCCATGGTCAGTATCCGTGAATAGTAGACACTCAATTCGAAATATCTTTATCACGCTCTCTAGACCTGCATAGACAAATGGCACTTCTACACATTACTAATCAAATATGGTATATCACTATATATATATATATATATGTATGTATTATTGTATATATATGGATGTGTATATAGACAGAGAGAAGGGTGGGAGAGAGAGAGGAACAAAAGCATAAGAGACCAAGATGTAACCAGCTTAGTTTAGTAGGGAATAGTAGGAGTCCTGTCCAGAAGAGATGACAGCTACTGCTATTACGCACCAGATGCCATCTCTCCTGCGACAGAGCCCCTAACACAACCCTAATATTGCATGCTCAATCCTAACACTGAACACACACACACTGTCACACACATATCTTTACAGCATAAAACTTTTGTAGTACAAAGACATTATTGTTGATCTCGTGTGACAAGCTTATATAGACGCTCTTTGAGGGGGACAATATGCCTTTTTGTCTAAGGAAGCAATCCAGTAGCCTCATAATATTATAATAAAAAAGAACAAAACAAAAATGTTAATTAATTTTTGTTTTATATTCTTGATCCTAAATGATGCTTAGTTTATTAAATCATGTGCTTTTTGTCTAGGACCTATGTGCATGTGAAATATATGTGCGTGAGATTTAACATTTGCAACAGCCACATGCTTTTTAATATTCATAATAAAGTTTATAACGTTTAATTTTAGGAGTTTCAAATTTTAGAGAGTTGATTCTGAAAAATTAATTATGGTGAAGCATCCAAAAAAATTACTCTGATATCAAATATAAGATTTAAAAAAATATAAAACAAAAGAATAAATTAGAGAAGAAATCAAAATATAAAAATAATAATGAACAATATGTATTCTTGCATTCGAGAAACATGTAATGAAAGCTTTGTCTTGTTAATCAAAAACTCCAACAAAACAAGTTTATATCAATCACTCTCTAAATCTTTCTATACGAGAGAAACACTATATTGGCAATGCAACACACGGCCATGCCAACATATTCGGCCACCTACTACTCACGGCTCTTTTGGCAATCACACTTTTCTATTATTTTTATGGCTCACAATTCAATATAACAGAGACACACACACACACACATATATATATAACATTGACTCTAAGTTCTATATTGATTAGAATATCTAATCTCATACAAACTAATATATCTTATTTAACTATAATCAGAAAACTCACTCTTATTAAAATATTAGTCCAACTACAATTAGGACAACCTAAAAAGACTCCAAATATTATTACGACTTAATAAACCAAATTAAAAAACTTCCTAAAATTTATGAGCTTGGTTTAATTGATCAACATATGACATAATCACTTTGTCGTTAAGCATTTTGTAGAAATTGTATTAAAAAAAATTATGAATTATGAATTTCCCCATTCATAGTAGTATATATTGAGTAATGAGGTCTTGAAAAAAGTCAAAATTTTTTTAAAAAAACACGATTTTCTGACTTGTTCAAAACCCTCTTTTGTAAACAAAATTTGGTGAGGCACACTTAAAAACGTGATTTTGACAATTGAAGCCAAACACTTGCTTTGTAGCTCATTACAAACCCACGTTTTGCAGGAAGCTTAGAGCCCAGATTTAAAAAAATTAATTACAAAAAATTGATTATTGGGTACGTAATGCATTCTTGAGGGTTGATTTGAGTGAATTTTAAATTTTGGAGAATTAATTGTGAGTAGTGAATTTTTTCCTTCACCCTTTATATTATATGTATTGGTTAATATATAAGTAGGTTTACAGAGAAAGCTTATAAAATATCAAATCTGTTTAAAAAAAAATAGAATTTTTTAACTTTTCAAAATCCTATTATGCAAACGAGATTTGATGAATCCACTCCAAAACGTAAATTTTGACAATTGAAGTCAAATACCTGCTTTGCAGCACAAAACCACCTTTGACATTACAAACCAATGTGCGGTGAAAGACATTATCAAATTGCTCAGAGCCTCTGTGACAGCATAGAGAGACGTTAAAAAAACAAAAACTCTTTTTTGTAATTGGAAATTAGTATGAACTTTTTTGGCCTCCTTAACTACATTTTTCTCAACCATTAGATCCTTTTCTAGTTTATTTTTTTGGGATAATTATATTGAACTTTCCTGTAAAAATTTTCGGAAGATAAACGTTAACAAAAATTATAAATTTATTATTTTATCTTAAAGATAATTATACTAATCTTTTCAGCGATCTTTAAACAAATAGGAGACGTAAGTGTAATATATAAGAGTATTTTAGTTATATAAAAATATTTTGTTGAAATCCTAATAGTATAGATAACGAATTTTTACGAAGTGGAGAATTAGTATATAACAAAGGAGATATTAGGGTGACTTCAAAAAACACAGAAAATTTATATAATTATCAAACAACTCAGGAGAATTCACTATAATTATCCCTAATTTTTATGTTTTCTTTCAAGCTATTGTATAAAGTGCGAGTCTTAACACATCGATAAAGTTGCTACACTTGACATGAAGGTGATGGGTCACAATGGTAGGATCCTGGTGTACTTAACTAACCTTTTTTGAGCCTTTTTTTTTTTTTTTTGTGCTCTGTTTTTGGCCTCTGTTTTGTGTTTCTTAATTTGTTGGACTTCTGGGATACACCGGTGGATTTGGGGCACCGCCCCTCCAAGTTAATCAAACCTTAATTATAAGACTAATGGTTATTTTCTTCTGGGGCTTTGAAAAAAAACATGCATACGTTAGAACCAGCATCATTATGCCACCTCATACAGCCATCGTCACCTGTTTTGTTGAGAACACCACCGCCACCACTACAAGCGCATAATTCAGTAGTCATTTGAAATTCAAAGAGCATATAATTGAAAATCTTGTGCCAGCAATCATTTTTTTCTATTTTTTAAACGCAAGTAGCAATTTGGAGGTGCCAGGATCAATTTACTTTACAAGGGTCCAATTTCTTCCAAGACAAAGAAGTAATTGGTTAAGACAAATTAATTAAGCATTAAAAAAATGATAATGGCAATTAATTAATGCTCATAATTTGGAAGTTAAAAAAAAAAAAGTCCATAAAACTTCTAGAAAAAGAGTCAAGAGCCACATTGATGGAGGACGTATTTCGTATCCTAAAAATATGAAAAGTTATTTTAGAGTTATATTAGTATTGTTTAGTTTTTCATTTTTCTTTATTCATAAGTTCTCTAATTTCTTGGTTTTATTAGGATTAATATAGAAAATATAGGAATTAGTACTTTCCTATTCGAATTATCAGTCTTTATTGTAGTAAAATTAGTATAAAAATAGGAGTTTTGGTTTCCTAATTAAAATAGCAGTGTTTTAGCACTATAAATATGATGTAATAGATTTTTATGGTAAAATTTTTTTATCAATATTAATTTAATTACGAATTTTTGAGAATTATTTTTTCTTGTTGGTTGAGAAATCCCCATGTTACTTGTTATATAAGGAATTCGACGTATTCGATTCTCCTTTTCACGTTCCGTTCCACATTATTTGGTATCAAAGTTAGGATTACCTTACTTGATGGCAATTAATAAAGACATAATCAAAAATTTCATTGACGTTCGTCATGAGATGGAAGCTGAATGGGCAACAATTGACTACCAAGGACAACAATTAGCACTGAATAAATTTCATATATAATACGGATCTTGTTTGATAGATCTCATTCTTTAGAGTCCAAATAAATAAATTTTATTAAAAATTAATTTATAATTTATAAGTTATTGAATTTTGAAATATTGAAAAAAAAATAAAAAATGGTATACCATTCACTATGTCTGTTCTTTTAAAGTGATGAATTGATTATGAATGTGAGAGTATTTTTGTCATTGAAAGACCGAAGGATTTGATAGGTTACTAAATTTAAGTTGGGACTACATGATAATTTTTATATTTTTCTTGGAGTTCTAACTAAATGACCCATAATTAAATTAGTTCTTACCTTTTTTAAAAGCATCTTGAGGAAGTTCTTCAAATTTTTTTCTTCAAAATTATACTAAAGTGGCCTGTGTGACACTTTGAAAAATTACTTTTTTCCCCCAAATCATCCTCCAATTTTCTTTTTTAAATTTAAAATTTAACATTGAAATTCTCTCCAATTTTATAATCAATTGAAAAAGATCTGATTGAATAATAATGAGTATTGTAATATAAATATAAGTTGTGGTCGAGCGTTAAAGACTCGATAGAATTGTTGA
The DNA here is from genome assembly GCA_008638375.1 of Nyssa sinensis. Taxonomy (NCBI): domain Eukaryota; kingdom Viridiplantae; phylum Streptophyta; class Magnoliopsida; order Cornales; family Nyssaceae; genus Nyssa; species Nyssa sinensis. The sequence continues at coordinate 9,895,874 of CM018036.1, read as the reverse complement.
CGAGGGGGGAATCGATCAACAAACAATAAAGCGGTTTGCTTTTACAATTGCTCATTTTGTTGAATGCTTCTTTACAAACGTGGCTCAACAAATTAAGATGAATACTTCATACACTGACTCTGGTGGAAATTGATGTAGTACAAATATGGTATTCTAAAAATCTGAAAAGTTATTTTAGAGTATTCTAAAAATCTGAAAAGTTATTTTAGAGTTATATTAGGATTGTTTAGTTTTTTATTTTAATTTATTCTTAATTTCTTTAATTTCTTAGTTTTATTATGATTAGTATAGAAAATATAAGAATTAATAATTTCTTATTCAAATTAATAGTAAAATTAATATAAAAATAAGAGTTTTAGTTTCCTAAAGTATTCAGCACTATAAATATGATGTAATAGGTCATTAGCATTATATTTTTTATCAAAGAATTATTTCCTCTTGTTGGGTGAGGAATTCTCATGTTACTTTATTACTAAAGAATTTGACGTATTCAATTCTTTTTTTCATATTTCCGTTCTACATCAAAAATGCTCTAAATAGGTCATGAATAAAAAAAATAGAAGAGTGGACTTATGTGGCAAAGGTGTGAGAATTATTGCTTTTTACAAAGCTATATCCAATAGAATTGTCAATATATATTCATGTAATGTAAAAAAAAAAAATTACAAAACAGAGATTTAGCAAGAAAAAATGGAAATGGAAATCAAATATTAATTAAGATTAGATAAAAATAAAGAAGAAAGATTGGAGGAAGAAGTCAAATTTATACTTGAAAAATGTAAAAAAAAAAAAAAATTAATAAACTTCATTCTTTATTCTTAAAGATGCTCTAAGTACATCAAAGTTATCATTAAAAGGTTTGTATAATTTGAATAATTTTGAAATAGAAACAATCCAAAAAATCTCAAACAAATAAAATAAAAAATCATTACACACACAAGTGGTTTCAAAATGTGCTGACGAAACCTCCTTTTTATGTGCTGACGAAAGAGTGGTGTGAACTCAATCTTTGCTCCTTCCACATTCAAACTGATACTTTTTTTCTCAGGAAAAAAATGATTTTTCTTTGACAGCATCAGTTCTTGGTCTTGCACTTTCCTTGCCGTGAATAAGTTGATATCATTAAAAAATATATATTTTAACAAAGTTGACAGCATTCATCTAGAAGATACATTTCCCGAGAGATCAAGTGTATATGATAATTGACTTTATGGAATTAATGATGATATGGTTTTATCAGACAATCTTTCGGTGCTAAATTGTAGAATAAATAAAAATAGTTACCATAATGGACCGACCCTTTTTCACTGGTAAATTGTACAATGATAAGCTTTGTTCAAGAAGGTCAAGTGTTTATGATGAGCGATTTAATGGGTCTTAGATTTAATTCTTGTCATTGAGATAAAGAAATATCTATTAGATTTTTGGTAGTAATACTTTATTTCATATCTGTATCAGTATCGATCGAGCGCTATGTTAAGAAACAAGAGAGACTAAAATTATTATCATCATCGATCGAGCGCTATGTTAAGAAACGAGAGAGACTAAAATTAATTTTAATAAAGTTAGTAAAAAAATAATATGTAATTTGACTGAATGAATGATTTTAAATATAATTAAATGACAAAACGTAATTTATATAAATAAATCTAATTAATTGAGATAAAATTTTATTGATTTAAGTTGAGTAATATTTTATTTCCTATGACACGAATAGTGGAATTTAGAGCTTCTAATTTTAGAAAAGGATCTCTCAATACATCACACCATGCTTAATAATTAAACATCCTTTCTAAATTAGTGAGAATGGATTTGTCCTTGTGTTTAGGGAGGTTCTCAAGGCAAGAAGGGAATCCAACAATGTCTTTCATGGAGAAACTTGAATTTCTTTTCTTTTTTTCTCTTTTTTTTTATTTTGATTGTTTCTTTCAATATTTTTTTTTTTATTTTTTCAAGGAAAAATTTGGAAAAAAAAGTTTTGAAATGTTCTCTTCCTCAAAGTTCACCTAATGAGCTCTTATCTCAACACCTGTCCTCCAAGGTGCTAATATAACAGTATAACTACAAACTAGAACTCAATTAAAATTTCAGTTCAAAACTTCTTATAAGTGAAAAATTATTCATTGCACTCGGTGCAGTACAGTCGAACCAATGAATATTTGATAAATTAGTAAATTTGTGAATAAACTTTACACATTTTGCTGATTTAGTATTCATTGGCCCGGGTGCATTCCAACCGGGACCAATGACAAATAGTGATAAGTTGGCTAACTTTACCCTCAAATTTTGGCCTTTACATACATATTCATGATTCTAATGGAAGCCACTTGAGGTTCCAATTTAGTGATGTAGTAGTGGCCATGATCTGATGGCACATTAGAAATGTGTAAAATAGGGGTCCTCTCATGGAAAAATTATCCCATGTGACCCTCACACCATGTCATTGTGTGATAATCGCTCACATAATGTCAATTTTTTCATATTTTAAGAAAGAAAATTTTCTCTTATTTTTAGGCAAATTTGATATTATGTGAGAAACCGTTATACAATGACGTGGTGTGATGGTCACATGAAATAATTACTCCCGCTCATGGTAAGCATTCCGAGATAAGTCCTTTCATCATGCTTGATTTTATAAGTAATTATCAATTTGCCTTTGTCCTAGGTAAATCTATTAATGACAATACCCTGCTTATGCATGAAAGAGTAATTCTATACTTACTAATTTTTTTTTATCAGAAGTAGTTTATCAAATGATGTGATAGAATTATATTGAATATACATTGGTAAAATGTTTATCAATTGACAATATCCTGCTTTGGTAAAATGTTTCGTTAACAATAGTATTGCTTTGCAAGAAAAGGTCATTAACTATTATAGAAATTTAAGGTATGCTAAATGTGCAATCAAGATAGAAGTGATAATGGCAAATAGAACCATTTATTGGACTTGCTTAAGATAATGCCATTTCCTTCCAACATGGTAATCTAGTGAGCATCAATGGAGGCTTAGATGACTATTTTGCAGGAATGAGGGGTTAAGATATGGGATGCTATGCCTCCTATCTTTTCCTCCCAATGATGGAAGCCTTTCAAACTTCTTAAATGACATTGGAAACTTTTAATTTTGCTATGATCCTAGATGTAAAGGGCTTAAGCTAGCTCGTCTAGCTGACTTTTGCTGATGATTTTTTTCTTTCGTGTGTTGTTGAGAAAGGTGTTATCAAAACTATATAGTAGTGAAATTCAGTTTCATTTTATCAGTAGAAATTACTTTTAGAAAAAAATACAGAATTTTTTTTTTCCTGTAAATACAGAAATGAATACTATAAAATGTCAATTACAGAAAATAAAAACTGATTAGATTTCTAAATCTAAACAGAGTTATGATTTCATAATTGGAACCAGAAACAGATTAGTTTAGTAACAATACACAAAATTGTAAATTGGAAAAACAGAAATTGAAGAAACTTACAAATTTATGAATCAGGAAGAAAAAACAAACTAAGTCTAACGTTTTACAATATCTTCTTAAGACAAATTACGCCATCGTATTAGGTGCTTACGAGTTGTGTTGACATCTGTCTCTCAGCATGAAATGGTCTCGCCCAAAAAAAAAAGCACGATTGTCTCTATGTACAGTGAATCAAACTTTGAATATAACTCCCTCAAACTCTATAAAAACTTACGCACAGAGTGTATGAATCAAATGAATGAATGTAGGTGAGTGCAGTGGTGTTTATATAAACCTCTTCATGCATATTTGGTACAAGCATAAAGTTTTGGTCGTGTTTGTTCTTGGCGAACACACATAGTCATGTCTAATAAAGAAGACACTTCAGTCAAAATTCAAACCAAACAAAAATCACAAAAACGACGGCATTTTTGGATTTAATTAATTAATTTGGTAATTAAACGAGTTGCACCTAATGAAGAAGACATTTCAGTCAAAATTCAAACCAAACAAAAATTACTAAACAACAGCGTTTTTGGATTTAAACAAAAATCAAACGTAATCGCAAAATGACAAGGCTTTTGGATTTAGTTAATTAACCTGGTAATTAAACGATAACATTTTGGTCAGCTCCTAATGGAGACAGAAATGATAGCGTTTTGAAAAATTATTTAAATAAATTTTCTCCAAAAAGATATATATACGATGGCACAAGCCTAACCCAGGTGGGATGGCACGCGCATGTGTGTGGTGAACCAAGCATGTGCTAAGTCTTCCCCCATCCACAAAACTTGAGTGCTCTTAAGGGCCCAAACCTTCCTTCAAGATAATTGTATATATACTCTTTAAAAGCTTTGTACCTATTCTATGTGGAACACAAGCTTTTCACAAGATTCAAAATTTTGTTATCATTTTCAAGTAGTGATGTTCGGAAGCAATTTCTCATTCACTCCTTAATACTTTTGAACAATCCAATACATGATCTTAATTTTTTCATGAAAGAGAACATATTTCCATGTAAATTCACCCAAATTAATGTGTGAGACCCACTTTTAATTTTAACTCGAAAATGACTATAAAAGTATGCTAAAAAAACTCATTATTTCTAACAAAAGGTTCCTTCGAAGTGCTTAAAAAAACTTATATGAATTTGGGACTACAATCAAGCTGAATCCTACTTTGTGGAAGAGAGTTCTATTTTCTTTCTAAGTCCTCTCCAAAGCTCAAATTTGATCTTAGTGGCCAATTTGTATAAATGAAGTATCTTTTCCCAAGGCGGGTATAACCGGGGGTAGGGTGACCATGGCACTCTCAAAATTTTAAATATTTGATTTTTTGCCCTAATTTCTGTAAAAAAAAAAAAAAAAAATTATTTGTGTAAATTACACTACCTTCTACGGATGTTTCTGACAATTACACTTACATCTCCTACTTTATTTGACAAATTAAAAATATTCTCCTTTAGTCAATTTTTTAAAAAAATGACAAGATTGTCCCTTTCATGTTTTTTTTTTTTTCATTTTTTTCTATTTTGACCAATTTTTTGGATATTTTTTTTTACTTTCAAATAAATATTGATTAAAATCTTAAATTTATTTTTATATAAAATGAAAATAATTTATTTACCTTAAATTTATTTTTACATGAAATAAAGAAATTATTTTTAAAAAAATTAGAAAAAATTGGTCACAATTAAAAAAATTAAAAATAAAACATGAAAGAGGTAGTTTTCTCATTTTTGAAAAAAAATATTTGACTGGAAAGGGTTTTTGTGATTTGTAAGTAAAAGTAGAAAAATTAATATAATTTCAGAAATCTCGAAAGAGGTCAATGTACTTTATCCTTTTTTAAAAATAAAAAATAAAAAACCCCTTTAAATTTCAATTTTTATTTTGTTCCCTTATATCAATCATCTAGCAGCCATCCTAAAGCACCTTTGGGACCACTATAATAAGGACAATTTGTGGATTAAGGTGTTTCATTCTTATTTCATTAAGGAGAGGAGCTTCTACACCTTTGTAACCTTAACTGATTGTAGCTGGGGTTGGAGAAGAATTTTGAAACTCAGGCCATATACTAGAACCTTGATATGCACTACAATTGGAGATTGACAAAGAACTTTCCTATTACATCATAATTGGCATCCACAGTGTTAAAAATTGGAGGCCCAACTCTAAATTAGCTCGATCCTTAAAACTCAGGTATTAAGGAGAGGGAGAGAGGACCCTTATATATAGACTAAAGGAGCTAGAGACGGGCGATGTGGGACAATCCAACACACCCCTTAGACCATATTGCCCTCGGAAGGGAAGGTAGGTGAGCGGCCCCGTGCAGCTAGCCCAAAGTTAGAGCTCTGGCCTAGCTCTGATACCATGTTGAAATTGGAGGCGCAGCCTATTCAGCTCCTTAAAACCCAGGTGTTACGGAGAGGGGCAGCTTGCTATAAGCAGCAACACTATCGACGAAAAAGGGCAGGTGGTGTTGAACGTCCAGTAGAAGATGGTGAAGGACCACGAGGAGCAGCGGCAAGAACCATATCAGATGATTGCATCTTCATAGTGGAACGACGAATTTCTTTAAAGATAAGTTCAGAAACAGTAGCATCTCAAGTTGGAAGTGGTTGACAATGAAGAAGAGAGACTCGAGTAGATTCAAAATCATCACGAAGAGCCATCATAAAGTGCATAAACTTCCATCGATCAAGCCAGGCAGCAAATGTTTGAATGTCTTGAGCACATGCTAACTTCGGATCTGCGGCAGATAATTGTTCCCAAAGATGATTGGTCTAAGAATAAAAATCAGCAATAGACTGACCTGGGTCCTGACGCATCTGATAAAGTTTGGCTTCCAGTTAAAACTCCAAGGAAGCATCATAGGTGCAGTTGTATCTTTTGGCCAGAAAATTCCAAGCAACCTTAGCATTCCCAAGTCTTGGAAGGAGACTGTTGATGGATGGAATAAAGGTGTTGATGAACCAAGACAAAATCTTGTAGTGCGTACTACCCCATTCTTCTAGACGAAATGAAAGCGCCTCTTTTGTCTCACTTTCTTTCTGTGTTGGTGCAACAAGGTCTCTAGTCACATAACGTCATAATCGGCGTCCTTTCAAGAAAACCTCTATATTCTGAGCCCACATACTATAATTGGATCCATCCAATATTATGTCTATAGGACGAACAATAGAATCAAGATTCGATGTAGATTGAGACATATCAAATCTTCAAATGCATAAGCAGATAAAAAAAATGAAACCAGGACGAAAAAAAACTTAGTAGAAAGCACTTGATAAAAAGTCAACGGTCAACGGTCAATGTTGATGTGGCGGCGGAAGCTGAAGTGGAACTAGGGCTGATGTGGCAGTGACGTGGACTAGGGCTGACGTGGCAACCAAGGATGAGGCTGGCGCGTGGGGCGGTGCGACAGAATTTCAAGCGGTGCGTGAGGGCCCATGGCAGCTCCGATGAGGGCGATCTTGGCGGCGTTGGACTCCTCTCTGAATGGGCTATCCAATAGTGGTGGTACCTTTGTGAGATGGTGACCAAAATATTGCAAAATCGAGGAAGGCAAAGAGGAGTGGTGGTGCATGGCAGGCTCGTGAGGTAAGATACCGTCACAAGAAAGAGCACGAAAAATTTGCCAGAAGAACGTCAGAAAGAAGAAAAAAATAAGACTACAGGCCATAAGTTTGTGGCTCTGATACCATGAAGAAATAAAGAAGAGAAAGGAATTTGTATATATTTATGTGTATTTAAAACTGTACAACATGAGGCCTATTTATAGGTACAACATGAGAATACAGTGTGGGAATATATACGATGTGGGACAATGTGGAAATAGAGACTATGTGTATTCTAAATAGAGACTATGTGTATTCTAGAATATTCTAACATCCCCCCTCAAACTCGAGATGAAGAAGTCAACTGGAGTTTGGAAACAAGATCACGGAGCCTGACCAGGAGGATGAGACTTCGTGAAAATATCGGCAAGTTGATCTTTAAACGAGACAGATCAAAGATCCAAGGTGCCCTGTTGAAGATGGTGCCGAATAAAGTGACAATCAATTTCAATATGTTTGGTGCGCTCATGAAAGACATCATTGTGAGCAATTTGGATGGCGCTCCGATTATCACAATAAAGAGGAGAACTAGTCATCTGAGGAGCACCCATGTCTGTCAAAAGCCATCGTAACCACAAAAGTTTAGCTGTAGTATCAACAAGGGCACGATACTCAGCCTCAGTACTGGAGCGGGCAACAACAGTCTACTTCTTACTAGGCCAAGAAATGAGAGAGATGCCGAGTAAAAAACAATATCCCATGGTGGAACGACGATTGGTAGGATTACCTGCCCAATCAGCATCAGAATAGGAGCGGAGTTCAAGAGATGAGCGAAAGGAAAAGTGAAGGCCATGAAACAGAGTTCTCTTAACATACCGTAAGATGCGAAAAACAGCAGCATAGTGGGTCGAGCGAGGGGAATGGCGACCAAACATAAAACAAATAAACCTATCCAATGAAATATACCAACTGTAAGCAAAAATAAAATGCAAAGAGAAGGGAAAGATTTCATCGTGATAGATTGCAAAGCAGGTAGAATTTTTCTTCTTCTTTTTTTTTTTTATCAACCCGGTTTGCTCCAATCGACTCCGCTTCTCTTTAGCTTTTTATAATTGCTGCACACCAAAAACAAAGAAAAAGAATAATAGCAGAAAATAAAGAATTAAAATAAAAATCAACTACTAAATTTTTTAACAATTCAACAGTCCCCGGCAACGGTGCCAAAAATTGATCTATCGTGGAAATCAATCAAATTACCAGACTAAACTACTCGTATAGTAGTGAAGTAAGAGTCGAACCCACAGAGATTGTTAATTGTTTAAAAACTAAAGTTGAGATTAATTTTAATTCAAATTAACAAGGATTGATCGTTGTTGATTTTCTTTCTAAAATTAAATGAGAACTATAATTAAAGCAAATATTCAACTGAATTAACGATGAGTCAAATTAAAAGAGGATTCCTAGGGTGTTGAATCTACCACTAATCTTGTAACTAGCTTCAATTGTATTAATTCTTGGGCCATTAAATTTGGATGTAAAAGATGTATTTTAGCTACAAGCCTCAATACAATCATCAAGAAAATCACGTACCAAAACCCTAAGCACGAATCATCTTTGGTTAACACAAATTGTCTACGCTAATTCTACGGTCATAGTCATAATTTGTTTTCCCTGAGTTATGACTCGTCCTACGGTTTTGATGTATGTACAAATATTACTATTATATAACCACATAAACAAAATCACAGAAATTAATTATGTGAAACTGAATAATACGATCATTACCTTAATAAAATTCTAACGTTATACAATCAACATTTAAAACTAATTAACCCAAAAATAAAATACAAAGAAGCAATGTTACTTGACTAGGATTTCATCTAAACCCTAGGAATGAGAGAAACTTAGCCCATGATGGTGGAAAAGGAGAGCACCATAGCCATGGAGTTTTTCATGTCCTTCTTTTTAGTCGTCTCCTTCTTTTTTCTCCTCGTCCAGATCTCCAAAAACGGCCTCCTCCTTTTCCAAAACCCTAGCTCACAATATTATCCCCCTTTTTCCAAAATTACCCTCACAAAATAAAAATTTAGAAAAATAAAATAAAATATCGTAATTAGACATTAGGGGCCCAAAAAAGGAGGCTAAAGTGCTCCAAAATAGAGTCTGTAGTGCTAAAATAGGCCCTGGTCCACCAACATATGGACCAAGCCTCTCTTCTAACCCAAAATCACTTGTTTTCCACTTCTTTAAGCACTTCAAAACCCAATATTTTCCTTTTGCTCCAAATCCACCACTAAATCATCAACTTTGTCAAGCTTTATCTGCAAAAAGATAAAATAAGAATTAACTAGCAAATGCATATAGATTGGAGAAATTAAAATAATAAAAGTGCAAGAATATCTAGGGTTGACAAAATAAATATGCACTTTTTAACCAGTTATCAGCGAGGGGCACTCATAAACTGGCTAACCAGATGAACAGCATAGGAAATGTCTAATCGGGTACCAGTGAGATAGATGAGACTACCGACCAGTTGTCGATACAGAGTAGCATCAAGAAGAGATTCACCATCAGTAGCAAGTAACCGAACATTGGGATCAAGCGGAGAAGTACATGTTTTGCTGTCAATCAAGCAGGCTTTAGAAAGCAAGTCAGATGCATACTTAGCTTGAGAAAGATAATAACCATCTGATCCAGATGTAACCTCAAGACTCAGAAAGTAGTTAAGCTGCCCCAAGTCTTTTATCTCAAAATTCTGACTCAAGAAGTGTTGAAGATCTCGAATACTAGAGAGATCATCGCCTGTAAAGATCATGTAATCAACATAAAGAATAATAAGAATAATACCAACACCAGTGGTCCGAAGGAAAAGAGCCGAGTCATAGGTACTAGGGGTAAACCCCTGTTAAGCAACAACACAACTCAATTTAGCAAACCAGACTCAAGGGGCTTGTTTGAGACCGTAGAAAGCACGCCAAAGACGACAAACTGTGTGAGAAGGATGGGCATAACCAGGGGGAGGATGCATATAAACTTCCTCAGCAAGATCACCATTCAAGAATGCATTTTTGACATCCATCTGAAACAGTTGCCAATAACGCATAGCAGTAATGGCAAGCAAAGAACAAACAGAGGTAAGATGAGCAACAGGGGCAAAAGTCTCCTCATAGTCAATACAATACTCTTGAGAGAAACCCTTGGCAACAAGAAAAGCTTTGTAGCGTTCCATTGATCCATCTGACTGAGTCTTGATTTTTAAACCCATTTACATCCAACTACAGACTTGCTAGGAGGTAAATCCACCAAGTTTCAAGTATGAGTTTTAGTAAGAGCTTTTAGTTCATCAGACATAGCTTTCTGCCAAAGAGGGTCAGCACTAACCTCACGATAACTGTGAGGTTCGTGAAGGGTAGCAAGAGCATAATAACAATGAAAATCTTGAAGCTGGGAAGAAGGAGCTCTTACTCTAATAGATTGACGAAATATAGGTACCTGGACAAGCTCGGAGGCAGTTGATGGATCAGGAGTATCAGCAGACGTGTCAGATGGCTCTGAAACAGGCAAAGAAGGAACATCTGAGGAGCTTGGCATCTTTGTAGAGGAGTCAGGAAATAAAGCAATAGAGGGGTCAGTAAAGATAGGAGCATAACAGATAGAAGACTGCAGAAAAGGAGAAATACTCATAAACATCTTATGTTCCCAAAACTCTACATGACGAGAAATACGAAGACGTTTGGCTATGGGATCATAACAACGATAACCCTTTTGAGTGAGACCATAACCAAGAAAACAGCAGAGTTGGGAACGAGGCTCAAGTTTGGTGCATTCATGTGAGGGAAGAGTGACAAAACAAACACAACCAAAAACTCGAAGTAATATGTAGTTAGAAACTGTACCATGGAGAAGCTCAAACGGAGTTTTATTGTGTATAGTGGGTGAGGGAACACTGATTGATGGTGTAAACAGCAGTAAGGGCAGCTTCTCCCCAAAAATGTTTTGGAAGAGAGGTAGAGATAAGAAGTGCTCTTACTGTATCTAGAATGTGGCGATATTTACGTTCTGTTCGACCATTTTGTTGTGAGGTGTATGGACAAGAATGGTGAGAGACTGTCCCATTGTGCTGTAAAAGGGCAAGACATGACTTATCCTTGTATTCTATTGCATTATCTGAACGAAAAGTTTTAATGGTACAAGAAAATTGAGTTTGCACCATTTTGTGAGAATTCTGGTAGACAGTGGTGAGTTCAGACCTATGCTGCAAAAAATATATCCAAGTATAACGACTGTAATCATCTACAAAGATAACAAAATAATGAGATCCCCCCTTAGTCAGTGTTGGGGCAGGACCCCAAATATCAGAATGAACTAAGTCAAAAGGTGCTGCAGAAAAAGAGTCACTTTTATTAAAGGATAAATGTGTTTGTTTTCCAAGATAACATGACACACAATCAAAAGATTGAAATTTAACTAGGACCTAAATGACCCTAAGAAGCCAAGAACTGGACACGTGGAAGTGAGGCATGACCCAATCGGGAGTGCCACAAACTGGAAGTAACTGTGATGGCAGCCATGGAAGTATTTGTGGAAGAAAGAATTTGTAGAGATGTGAGCTCGAAAAGACGTCCAACTTTACGGCCTGTCCTAAGCAGCTGACCGGATCGTAAATCCTGTACATCAACACCCTTGTTAGAGAATTTCAAGTCAAGGCCTAACTTACAAAGTTGTCCAACAGAAAGAAGATTTAAGGATAACTGAGGCACAAGGTAAGTATCACTGACAAATAAATTAGAGGTAGAAATAGACCCTACGTGATTAACAGGCATATGAGAACCATTGGCAGTATATATTGCAGGATTGGAAGAAAGAGCAATTTTATGAGAGAAGATGGTGGAATCAGATGTCATATGGTTATAGCAAGTAGAGTCTATAAACCACTGAGATTTACCTAGGATGACGGACAAGGCAGTGGAGGATTGGGACAAAACCTGATGAATTAAGGCCTTTACATTAGCTGCAGTGAGAGGAGTGGATGGAGACGAAGACTCAGGTGCAGAAGAAGTAAAGAAAGCAAGCGCAGCTGTTTGTTGGGAAGAAGTAAATGAGGTGACTACGGCTGTCTGTTGGGAAGCTTGTTGCTGCTTATAATACTTGAACCTATGACATTCATCGATGGTGTGACCATGGAAATTGGAAGTCCAACTCTAAATTAGCTCGATCCTTAAAACTCAGGTGTTAAGGAGAGGAAGAGGGAGCTCTTATATATAAACCAAAGGAGCTAAAGACGGGTGATGTGAGACAATCCAACACTCCTCCTGGACCACATTTCCTGCGGAGGGAAGGCAGATGAGCGGCCCCGTGCAGCTAGCCCAAAGTTAGAGCTCTGGCCTAGCTTTGATACCATGTTGAAAATTGGAGGCCCAATTCTAAATTAGCTCGATCCTTAAAACCTAGGTATTAAGGAGAGGGTGAGAGGGCCCTTATATATAGACTAGATGAGCTAGAGACGAGCGATGTGGAACAATCCAACACACAAGATCCTCTTAGCTTAACCTATGGGCCATATATTATAGTTAAATGCAATAGCACTAATAGGTGTTATCAAAACAATATAGTTTTACTTCAACAGAATCAAATTAATAATGAAAAACAGGATCTGTTTGTTATGAAAAACACAAATTTATCAAACCTGTGAAAAATAAAAAATTGTTTTGCAGGAAAATTTGTTTTTCCAAATTACTTATTGTATAAAAACATAAAACTGCTTGAGCAAAGCTAGCGTTTGATGCTACGTCTTTAGATTCAATCAATTAAATAAATTTTGTTCAAAAAAATATATACACAACGGCCCAAGACTGCAAAATATAGTTCTATTTTATTTTTTTGACTATATATATATATATATATATATATATATATGTATGTACACATTTGACAATTCTGGTGGAAGCAAAACTCCAATGCTCTTTTACTACACAACCTATTTCTCTATCTTTGATTTTTTTTTTTTTTTTTTTCAGGTTTTTTAGATAACCCCACTCTCACCTATAAACAAATTGATACAAACATGTATGATGTTGTTTGTCTTTTTCAATAGTCATACAACTGCAATAGTAATTTAATAAAATATGATAGCAACACTGCAGTGTTTCAGAAAATAGGATCAAAATATTCATCAGCATTGATCCAAAGTCAAACTTACCCATATTTTCACCTCCTAGGTCTGCAATTTCCATATCCGTCATGCGCATATATATACATATATATATAGAGAGAGAGAGAGAGCGTGGGGGGAGGGAAGAGAGAGAGACATAATTGATAGGGATTAGGGAGAGTTTTATCGAAGAGAGATGATGCCTACTGCTATACGCACTAGGCATCATCTCAATTGCGACAAAGCTCCCACCACAACCCTAATACTTGATACTCATCGTTACTCTGAATACACACTCATTCTAACAAAAAAATGTGGTATAGAAATATATTATTTTTTATATCATTTGACAAGATTTGCTCTTGCTTATATAGAAAATGTTGTGCAATTCTTGTGGAAAAAATATGTTCTAATTGTTCTAGTCAAGGAGAAGCTAGCTAGCCACATAGAAAAAAAGGCAAAGGAAAATACAAAGTAATCAAGCTGTCATATAAGACCAATGCCAATCTCACATCTGTTGTGGAAAATCACAACATCTGACTTCTATGTATATGATTTTAGTATTATGAGTTTTATTAGGACCCATTACCATGAATGATAGAATCAAAGAAAAATTAGCGTGTGATTATAACATAAAATAACTTCGTGTTGTGGAGGTGTGTATAACTATTCTTCTCATTTTTCGTGTTTCTTTTCATGTCGTTTGTGTATAATTTTATATTATATTAAGAGTTATGTTAGATACACTTAAAGAATTACTAGAATTATCCATTTACTAACATGAATCATCACAATTTTTTTTTTAAATATGTAAATAATAGAGCCAAATTTCTCTATTTATTTAAAATATATCCTTACTATATCAATAGATGAATAATAATAAGTAAATAAATTAGATATACATTTTACCTAATTTCATAAACTCAAAAGCTTTATCTAAAGAGTTAATTAGTCTTGAGTCCCTCCAAAAGATCTTTAATTATTCTATAGTACAAGCATTTTTTACTTTTAAGTTGAAGGACGTACGTTAATTATATAATATTTTAAAATTAGATCCATTTTGATGTGTTGTCACTTCTACTTTATAAAAAAAATGACAAAAATATCCTTATATTTGATTTATTCTTTTATCTAGTCAACTCTCAAAAATTCCTACACACCTGCCTCTCTTATCCTCTTCTTTCGTATCAATTCACCGCCTCTCACTATCTCATCCGTTTCCATTCAACCACAGAACCAGATCTTAAGATAGTCACCATTCCACAACTCCATCTCATACTTGATGGGTGACATTTTTATATGAATGCAACATTTAAATTGTAGTGTTTTGGGTGACATTTTTATATGAATGCAACATTTAAATTGTAGTGTTTTGGAACCCGTGCCATACTATTTTCATTGGCTAAATCATTAAGCTCCTCAAAAACTAAACTTTCAAAAGTATAGATTTAGTCTTGTGTAGTCTTGTCAAGTTGGTATTGTAAGAATGGTGACAACTGCTGAATGGAGTTGGAATCCAACGGCGCCTTGAGTGTGGTTGGGGTAATTTTGTATCAAATTTATTGGTTTAACATATTTTTCAATTTTTATGAAAATGTAAAATTTTACAATTTGAAGATCTGTAAATTCTTACACTTTCACAATTAGTGAATTTCTAATTATCGTTCTCTAAACACTATTTTTTGGACAAATTTCTACTACTTGTAAAGTTTTTTTGTGCATCCAACATGTGGCTCAATAAAAACTAATAAATATTGAGATTTTTCTCAATTTCTATGAATTGTAAATTTTACATTTTTGTTAAAACGAAATGTTACAATTTTGTATCTTGTTTTATATATCTCATTGTTTAAAGTCTAAATATATTAATTTTTTTAAAAAAGAATTTATAAATCCCAAGTTATTGAATTTTTTAGTTTTGCAAAAAAAAAAAAATTTGTGCGTGTTTCAGTTTTCACGAGAATTGGTTGCAAGGGTATTTTTGTCACTAATTGTTCAAGGATTTTATGGGTTAATGAGTTAAGACTTGTACTAGATTTTGATACTTTCCATGAACTATTGGTTGTATGACTCTTATCATATGATGATGTGATATTCAGCCAATACAATGCTGCCAACTCATGAAGGTAAACACTTTTGGTAAAATATAAAGGTAATACTAGCATTACACATTACAAGTGAATATGAACTTTCCAAAAATTGCATTTAGAGTATGCCTCATAAGAAAGGCAGAATAATTTACACTTAACCTAATTTCTTCTCTTCAGTAGATTGTACTTTTGACAATTTATTATGAACACAATCAATTGTTCATAATGTAATATCTTTTATTCAACATGTACTACTATTGCCACCACATATTCAAATGCATTCTATCAAACAAGATTTAAAAGGGATTTCAGAGGTACCATAACAATGAATTTTTTATAAATTTCCTCAAATTGAATGAATTTCGTTGAAGAAAATCCAACCACCCATAACGTTATAAAATCCTTTAATTTAAACCCTTAGATTAAAATCTAAGAACAATAACACCCACCTTTAAAATCAAATTATATTGGCTCTAGAAAGTAGAAACCATTTATTGTTGAACATGATTAAACTTCAAACACTTAGAATTGAATTGAACCATAATTGGAGAAGACGAAGACCAAGACATTAAGACATTACATTTAAGGAATTTCCTTTGGGAAGAGTAATAAGAGTTGACACTTAAACCAATAGGCTGCTTCCCGTCACCTTCAATGTATGCATAATTGTCTAAGAAATTTCTACTTAATTATTCTCAAATAATTATTTTTAACCTTAGCTCCCTTAATAATTTAAAGGGTGTGGCTATATCTGCACATTTAACATATTCATCCCTCATAAGTCAAAAGCGTGCAAGACTCATTTCTTTTTTATTTCTCATCAATGATCAAAGCCCGAGGCAAACGTCTCTTCTTTCTTTTCAAGGTCTTCAAAGGTGAATGTCGTTGTTGTTATGCGAAAGCAATCAAATAAATAATAAACTAATTTTAAAGAAATAAAATAAACAAAACATATAAAGAAGATATAAGATTTACGTAATTCGACAAAATGTTCACATCCATGAACATCATTCTTTTATCCATAAGAAAGAATACAAGAACAAAAAATTTCAAAAAAATCAGAAACTCCATTTTTCACTTTTATAAAAATTTGAGAAGCTCTCAATTGTCAATTGTTATTAGTTTTATTGAGCTTTTAGTCACATGTTAGATGTTCAAACTAAATTTCAAAATTGTAAGAATTTGTTCAAAAAAAATTATATTTAAAAAATAAGTGATTAAAAATTCACTAGCTGTGAAAAGTATAAAATTTTATACTCTCACAAAAATATAAAATTTTACACATTTCATAAAAATTAAAAAATACAAGAACCAGATTGTCGTTGAACAGAGTGTGTGAGAGATTGATTGTTGTTTATACAATTAGAGAGGAATTGCCCGCTATAAGCAAAAACTTTTAGTGGCAAAAAGTAATCAATTACCTTTCATTTGGTGGGACCCTTGTTAAAGAACTAGAAGTTTTTCTAATCAATTCACATAAAAGTCAAATGAATGATGTTCCGAGCAATCAAGAAGGAAATGCTCAGCCCTCACTGGTGTGCGCCATCTTCTTTGCCAATATTAAGCTTTTTTTTTTCCTCAGCATCTCAAGTCTTGTTACCATCACTTCACCACTATCAGTGATCTTCCATCATCTTAAACCACACAAAAGACCACCACCGGCCCCACTAGCATCGACTAACCCATTAACGAAACAATTTAAAGAGAGGATGAAATAACTGAAGAGAGAAAATGCAAAGAGGAGGGAGGCATCAGGCAATTTGTTGTCAGCCAAAGGAAGGATGAATAATTGGAGAAATAAAAGGAATGATTTTAGGAGAAGGATTGGAGATCCATTACAGAGTTCAATCCACTGTTATTGTTCGGTGCATGATTCCATTCAATATTTTGATTTGGCTATTTGAGATTTGTATTTAATTTAGGGGTTCGAATGGTGGGTTGGGAGAGAGAAAATGGAATAGGTATAGTGGTCGGGGGATGATGGCAATAGAGAGAGAGAGAGAGAGAGAGAGAGAGAGAGAGAGAGAGAAAAGGAGCTAGGGTAAAGGAAGAATGAACAAATCAAGTTAGAGGAATTTCCTTCCTATCTGTTGTTCATCCTTCATTGTGCACCATTGCCTGCCGGACGTGTTTTGATGAGGGAGAGAAAGGTGCTTAGAGAAGATAGTGTTGGTCAATTAATCTAAGTTTATAAAAAAATTTTAACTTAGTTTATTAAGTTTTAATAATATTTGGACTCTTTTTAGATAGTCTTAATTGTAATTTGATTAATATTTTAATGAGAGTTAATTTTATTATAATTAAATAAGATATACAAGTTTGTATAGGATTAGATGTCCTAATCAATATAGGACTTAGAGTCAATATTATATACATGCGAGTCTCTGTCACATTAAGTTGTGAGCTACAAAAATAATAGAAAAGCGTGATGAGTGATGAAAAAATATAGAGATGGACAGAATGCAGTGGGCTGAATAGATGTGAGGTGAAATTGTCACAACAGTAGGCGTGAGGATTCTTGTTGTAAAAATGGGTTCCTGTGTGAGTTTTCTTCAGATAAAATATTAGTTTATTCATTTTACTTCTTCTCTTATTTTTTTTGTTCAACAAATGATATAATTATTGGTATTAAAGTAATTTTTAGATTTTACATTTAATATCAGAACGATTTTAAATCTTACATTTAATATCAGAGTAATTTTACATCTTACAGATAGGGATGATGAAGTTAAGGTTGGTGCGTAATGATAAATAATAGGATATTGTTATCATTTTGAAAAAAGAATTTAAAATGTCAACTAATAAAAATAGATCTCATCTTATAAAAAAAAAATCAATTATTCTTCACTTTAATAATAAAAGTGATTAAACTTTAAAATAATTAAGTATACTTTTATAAGGACTTACTGCAAATAAACTCATTAACTTTTTTTTAAAAGGAAAAATAGAACCCAACTTTTGTACGGGGAACAAAACTTGAAAAACCTTCGTGGGATGAAAGGAAACCACGTTGAAAGACCTTCGTGGGAAGTTGAAAATAAAATGCATGAAAAAAGCCAAAAATCGCCGTTGCCGGGGATCGAACCCGGGTCACCCGCGTGACAGGCGGGAATACTTACCACTATACTACAACGACTATGTTGGTTTGATTTTGTAATTATTTATCATATTGGAGTTTCATTTTTGACTTTGTCGGCCTTATGTTGTGAACTTGAACTTGGCAGTTAGATGTTTTTTCCTATTTGAAGAAGTTTGATTAGATTCATGAAACATGCTCAAGCCAAACCCCAAAGTTCAGTCTTTAAGTTTAATTTTCTGAAAGAGATTTGGGAAGTTTTTTATTGGTTTTTGCATGATACAAATTAGTATGATTTAGTCACTTACAATGGAAAAATTATACTCCCTTCGTTCCCGAATTAAAAGTCTCTTATTTAATTTTGAGATGTCCCATAATAAGAGTCCTGTTTAAAAAATTAATGTATAAATAATTATGAAATTTTTAAATTACTCTCACAAATTTAATGTGAATGTACTACTCAATGTGAATAAAGGTTAGTTTTGTAAATTTATCCCCTTAATCAAGTGAAAAAACATTAAATGATTGTCCAAAATAAAAAGTTGGATTTTCCCAAAAGGAACTATTAATTCGGGACGGAAGGAAGTACTAGTTTTTCTATTGTTTCTAACAATTATTTTTGAATAGATAGTTTAAGAAGTATTCTGAGCTAATTTACGCACATCAAACTAAATTCTTTTTTCTCTGTTTTTAACAATTAAAGATAATACTTACATTGATTGTAACATTTTGTTAAAGATTTCACCTTTGTTTCTTGAATATATTATGGAGTTTTTAATAAAAATAAATGATAAATAATTGAAGTTTGGATAAATATATGTTAAAAATTTGTGTTTTGGACATAAATAATATTATAAAAAATAAAATTTAAAGATTAAATAATGATTTATGATTTTTAAAATTTAAAAAAATATCAAAATAAAGATGTATTTAAAGACGTGAGTTAGAAATGCTCTTAGTTCAGCTCCTCTGTTACGAAAGACTTTTATAGTAGATTTGAGGTGAACCGACAATTCATGTTGCTCGCATTGTCTGCACTGACAGGCGGTCCCAATTCATCAAAAGTTGTTGGGACCCAAAATAATTTGTACGGATTTTGGATAGTTATAGCCTACGGGCTGCAAGAGTCCTACATGTGTTTGTGTTTGTGTTTGTGTTTGTCATACATATGTGTGTGACTTCTGTGTCTCGGTGAATTGTAACTAAGTTTGATACTTTAATGATAGGACATGATGGCTACTTGTCAATGCCAATGTTTGTACGAGACAAAGGTCCCTGGCCCAGTTCATTTTGGCACTTTCTTCCTCTATTATGGGAGCAAGTTATTCAGTAGTTCTCCCTTTATTCATGGTCATAAGGTTGAGATAAAATGTCACACATGTGATAGTGTAATACATTATTTCTAGTGATGATTCAAATTTAAATCTAAATTTTATTTAAAATTTGAACAAAAGTTTAATTTGAATTTAATTTTCGCTAATGATTTAACACAAATTAAGTTTGAGTTATAAATTTAAATTTACAATATATTTGGATTTGAGTTTGAGTAAAAACAGATTTGATATGTGTTTGAATTTAGAATCGGAAATTTTTTTTTTTTTATTAGCAAAAAAAAGAGATATATTGAGGCAATTGAAGTGTATTAAGGGATGCAAAAATTACATCAATAAGAGAAGAGGAGCACAAAGTATCAATGTTTAAGAAGCTCATCCCAACTAAGTTGGTATCAAACCAAGAGCTAATCTTCTGCTAAGCACCAAATCAAAAAAGAAAAAAGACTCCCAGATTTAGTGAGATACCAAAATTACACCCCAATTGAAAATATCAAATACAACCATTTACTGCTTTATGACAAGGTTTTACTCAAAGATGGAGAAGGTTTTACTCAAATTTCAATTCCAATTTAAATTTGAGTGTAGATTTAAGTAATCACTAGAGATGCCTTATAAATGCATGTGACTTATTATTTAATGAGTAATGTTTTATGGCACAACTAAAACCAAACACAAGTAGCACTTGATGTAAATTCGATTTTTCATTCCCATCATTGTATCAAAAAAATAAAACTGATATTCTTAGCCTATGATATTTTGGCTTGCAAACCATCTTTGGAGAATAGCAAAAGTTTAGTGAGACGGTTTCGTCGGTAAGGACTCTAAGGACCCTACTCACTTAAATATCACATAAATACTTTAATTCGAGCGCAGTCTCACCATAAGACGGTCCCAGAGAACCTTTTTTTGTTTTTTTGTGAATAGAATAACACTAATCTGGATATCTAGTAGCTGCTCATAACTTTATCTTTTAAGATGGAGTAGTAGTACAAAATTGAGGGACTGCCAGAGTCAAGTGGAAACTTTTGGGGCTTCTTGAAATGTTGTACCCTTCATTTTTATCAAATAATTTGGGCCGTTTGCCCTTTTCTGTGACAAACCTTTTCTTGATAATCCATTTGTAAATAAAGTCTATCAAAATTATGATAGAACATTTCAACTTCAATTGAACGCACAAACATGCCCTAAAAAAAACCTAACAATATCATCCAGTTGGTCATGTCTTGGTAACATTTTTAGGTCAACTATCTAAGCTTCATGGTCCAAAAATAGAACCGAAACGTGAGAAGGAATCAAGCTCGTCAAATCCTTGTAAACTAATTAAGTAATACGAAAATTTTTCATCAAACAACAAAAAAAAAAAAAAAAAAGAACATTAATGATAAGGAACTATTTAGAGAAGCACCACTTTTCATGGTGATAATATGAACTTATTTATGACTCCATTAATAATAGAGTGATGCTAATTTAGATAACCGAATTTTTCAATCTATTTTCTCACACAAGATAATGGGATCTATTATAATAAGAGTAATATTATACATAACTGATTTTTTAATTCTAAACACAAGATGATGAGACCTGCATGTAAGACTGAGAAAATGCAAAAACTACAGCAACCGCAAAAAATTGCTTCAAAAACTTCGACATGATATTCTGTAAAAATATAACAATGCTCTAGGTGTGGTATTTCCTAAAACTTTTGAAGAGGCTTTTCCATAAAGTTGTGGATGGCAGAAATAGGAGTGATGCGGCGACAGCAAGATTTTAGGTGTTTATTTTTTTATACCCTTTCAGATGGATCGATTAACTTCAAATTTGCATCTAGGTACATGGTCTTAAAAAAATTGATAACACTCAATTGTAAATCGAAATACCGCATACCTGATACTTCATGAGGTACGAACACCTGAGTAAGTTTACCACTAGGTCAACCCCCTTGGGATTAGCAAGATTTTGAGTTGCCAAGCAGCTCCACATTGATCCCCTCCCCCACCCCACCCCAAAGAAAAGTAATTTTTTTCCCTGAGCTAACTATTTATTGTGTTAAAGTTGATTTTTTCATTTTTGGATGGATAGGAAAGCATGCAATATTGCACGAGTCAGTTACATGTGTGTGACAATATTTTTGATTTTAGTATTATAATGAGTCTCATGAAGATCTCACAATATACTAAAATTATAAAGATTATCACCCTGAGTGAAGAGCATAAAGAATAATTTCTTGGGATGATGTCTATGCAAACTGTTTGTAAGACTCGATGTCAAACTCAAATACATAGTAATTCTACTTCCTATACATTAACACACCTTACTGGTTAAGATAGCTAACATCTTCACGTTGATTTCGTTCTGATTCATGCTTCTGATGCCGGAATGGGATGCCTTGGCTTTGCAGTGAATGACCAAGGATAGCTTGAAGTTCTGACACAGTAAGGAGAGAGAGAGAGACACACACACACACACACATATATATATTCACAGCATATATATATATATATATATATAAAAGAATAAAAATGAGAAACATATATTGTAGCAAAGCTCGATTACATGCAGGCACTCGAAGAAAGAGAGAGGATGTGATATCTGAATATAGAAGTTGCAGAGTCTGATGTCACAGAGGAGAGGCACTTGTTCCATACAGTCTGAGCACAAAGCAAGTGCCAACTCCCCTGCGACATTAGTCTCTCAACCTCTTTCTTTATCCGGCTGTGCTATATGTGAATTCTCTCCCTCTAATGAGGCATATTTATAGAGGGTCTCTCTAAAGGTCCTTTCCCAAAAAAAAAAAAAAAAAATTACTAAATTTGAAATATCAAATGACATGATAGTATTCTATTAAATGAATAACACATCATGAAATGATTATACCTAATGTCATGTTCGGCAAAATGGAATGAATATTGAAGAAATGTTCATTTTAATATTTTTATTCATTATTCTTATTTGGTATATATGATTGAGAATGTTTATTCTATAGAATGAGCATTTCATTGAAAAAACATTTTAAGCATTTTATTTGTCTAGAAGAGTAATTATTATTTTATTTTATTTTATTTTATAAAATAATCATTTTATTTTATTTTATAAAATAATCATTTTATTTCTGCATATTGAAAACAAAATTACTACAAAAATAATTTTAAAAATTTAAGTCGAAAAACAATACAACGGGTCTTACTTTTTTTATTTCGACAAACACATTTCACGAAACAACTTTTATAAATACAAAATCAGAAACGAGGTACTAAAGCTCTCAAAATGTAATTATATTGTATCCTTTGAATGTTCACCAATTCATAAGGAAGATACATCTATAAAGCCCTAATCAGAGAGTGACATTGCCTTCTCATTTTCAAAGTGAAAAATATACTTCAAGTGCCTACGCTTTCAAAAAAATGCATCTATAAAAGATGACTATACTATGAATAAATATAGGGGAGAGTTTGAACTGCACGCATTGAGCTTAGGAGAGGTCACCATCTCTGTGACATGTTGGAAAGAGAAACAAAGAGAGTAGGTATTTTTCAATAGATTTAGATCATTACATGTTCTTTTAATAACACTTTATTATATGTATTATGAGTCATTAGAAAAATATAAATTATAATAAATATGATAAATTATAATAAATATGATAAATTATATTTAAA
Source organism: Nyssa sinensis (assembly GCA_008638375.1). Taxonomy (NCBI): domain Eukaryota; kingdom Viridiplantae; phylum Streptophyta; class Magnoliopsida; order Cornales; family Nyssaceae; genus Nyssa; species Nyssa sinensis. Next base: position 9,872,558 of record CM018036.1, on the reverse strand, counting down.
AAAAAAAAAAAAGACTGCTACAATAATATGTCAATTCCACTCAAAAACTTTTCCCTTGGAGATTCCTTTGCGAGAGTCATACACCTAATTACTCTCGACATGTGCACATTTGATATATGTAAATTTTGTTCCCTCCGTCCCATTTTAAGAGTCTTTTATCACTATTTATTTTAAAAGTTTCATTTGAAAAGTTAACGTACTTTTAAGTTATAAATTTTTAAAACTACCTTTTATTACACCTAATGTGAACATGATTTACAATTAAATGAGAGTAATATAAAAAATTTAAATAGTTTCAAAATAATAAAACAATACTTCCAAAAAAGTTAGAATACTCGAAAGGGACTATCATTTTAGGATGGAAGGAGTATGTGATTTATTTTGTCGGGGTCAATGTTTAATTAATTAAGATGGTGACCAGCTAGCATTCAACTCTCCAAAGAATCTTGAATATAAAGGTGTGTACACACACATACATATAAATAAATATATATATATATATATATATATATATATATACACACACACACACTCATATAAGCATGTATATTACTATCAATTTGTCTTGCTTGCAAATTAACCTAAATTCTTTGACATTGACGTCTCGTCTATATTTAAGAGAGGAGGATAATCATTTATTCATATTTGAATAATTAGAGAAGTGAGAAGAAGGTGATTTAATTCTCTTATTTTATTTGAGAAAAATATAGGAGTAAGAGGAAAGAAATAAAATGTTTAATTATGAGAGTACAATGAGTAAAATAGGAATTTACTTCTAAAAAAAATATATGAATAAAATAAATAATTACTAACTCTTGATCTTTCCATCTCCTCTCACATTTGGAAGAAGAGTAAATTGTGTTTTTAAGCTCCTCCCTCTCCTTCTCTCGCTTTCTTTATTTTTAAACGAAATACAAAATAACATCTCATTCATTTTTCTCTCTTCTTTCATCCTTCCAAGTCATTCAATCCAAAACACTACTAGGGTTTAATATATAAGCCGTGGTTCTCCTAATTCTGATTAGGTTTTGCCGCCACGAATATCGGGATTTGATCATCAGAGATTTGCAGTTACCTTGTGGAGCATTGAATCGTGGATGGAGATAACCATAGATAGCAGTTTCCGTGTTGAAGGCTGTTTCCTTATTCCCCGCTTAACGGCTGTTAAGGAAACCATATATGCAGTGTCGAATAAATACTGTCCAGCACAGGAGGTCTGGACGATGTACATGAGAATACCCTGAATGCTTCATCTGTACTGTATGACCGAGTTCATCGGTTCTGAATGATATATAAATAAGAATGCTCCGAAGGCTTATGGCTGCTCTGTATGATAGATATATATGAGAATACCCCGAAAGCTTATAGCTGTTCTGTATGACCGACATATATGAGCTCTGTAGGATCTAGATTTGTTAATCTGGTAGGCACACGTGTCTCAAACTGATTGGTGTGTCTGTTTATGGTATATCAGCGACTTTCCTTTCAAAAGAGTTTAGCTTTAGCGTAGAAAACCAAATAGTTCGTGTCCTAAGAATAATATTGATGCCTACACTTATCCAAGTCAAATGTTTAACACTCTGGTATGTTCAATATGCATGCCAAGATTCTTTTTTCTCAAAGGAAAAAAAAAAGTTCAATGGATTTGTCTCACCGATGAGACCATCACTTAAATTTGAGTACTATACGGTCCTACATAAACAATTGAATACATTTGCTTGTCCCGCTAAATTTGTTTTCCTTCTTGTAAAATTTGATTGCACTTGTTTTCATAAAACTAATATTGTTGGGAAATTTGGGTAACGATCATTGTGAAATTTCTATCTTCAAGTATATGTTGACAATTTATTCTAAAAAGTCTGCAATTGTTAACTTAAATTAAGTCTAGTTGACGTTACAACATTAATCAATCACTTTAGTAAAAACTTAATCATGCCAAATTCAAATTAAAATTTTGTACTTCTAAAGATGAACATCATAACATCTTGATACTTCATATCTACTATAAAAAAAAAAAGCATAAAGACATAAACATATCATGCATTCATGTTAAGCACATTCATATGACGTGTGTGAATTTAATCTTTTGGTGTTATGAGTCTTCTTCATACTTATGGTTAATTGAACATAAGTTAGACATTTTTTTATTTTGACAATAAACTTAAAAAATGACTTAAAATACGTTTTAGTATGTCCCTTCGTTACTTTTGGCTTTGAAAATATGCTAAAGTCTGAAATTGAAAATATGCTAAAGTCTGAAATTGAAAATAGTGCAAAACCATAGCTATCATGTTTGAACGGAGCATTAGCCACGTCCAAATGAAAGTCTTGTCCGAATGACAGAGCCTTCTTCATCCGAATGCGTGACTCTTTTGGAGGTTTTGATTGGTTCTCCTATTCTAAATCTAATTTGATTTAAGGTTACCTATAAATACATTATGTGCAAGTTTCGCATTATAAGTTACGAATTTTACATTATAAAGAGGCAGCAACTTTACATTCTTGTTGAGCATTTAGGTACTTTATGAATCACTGAGTTTGATTTATAATTCTATAGTTTGGATTTTAATCATATAGCCCCTACTTTACAAAAGTGATTGTTAAGATTTTGCATCTAAGAGAGTATTTTAGGACACTTTTAATACTACTGCACTGCTATATGTGAATCTGAATGTTGTTAGATCATGACTAAAGTAATTGTTGTGGAAATATTAACTTTAAAGCTCAGTTAGTGGACAAGAACATTACGGATAAGATTACGTGAAGAATTGACTAACAGTTTAAGTGTATAAGATAACATATCATGTTAATAATTAGTAGTCTAGTGTTTATTGTACCGATTGATTTTATAGTGATTCGCTCTTTTGCAATACTGAGTTTTTTTATTTTTTCGCATTAGTATTTCATAAGTAACATTGGTGTCTTTACTCTTAAATGTGATCTTTATATTTTTAATTTATTATTGTAATTTAATTTAGCACTTTGTCATAAGTTTGGTAGAAATATGATATATAAATAACTGTCTTGAACACTTAATTAATCTTGTCCATTTAAGTTCACGATTCTTATCTAATTAATTGAATTAATTAATAAAACAAATAATCTAGAATTATCTATGTTATTTTATGAAAAGGTTAATTAATTAATTACAATCTTAAAATATATCATATGTCATCTAAGCACTTATCAAATACATTCATTCAAACACTCAATAACTTAATTCAAACTTATTCAAATATTACTTAACTTAGACTCTTTTTGGTTCGACTTATAAGCTGCACTTAATGACTTTTTCAAGTTTAAAACGGGCTTTTTTTAATTTATTAGGTATTTGGTTCGGCTTATTAGTTGTACTTAACGAATTCGGACTTCAACGAAAATGAACTTTTAAAAAAATAATTTCAATGAAACTTTTCAAAAAGTAATCTAGCAACATTTATTAATAGATAATTCAAATACTACAATATCATTTAAGTACTTATCAAATACATTCATTTAAATATTGAATAACTTAACTCAAAGAGTACTTTTTCACAATTATTTATTTAAATAATAACTTAATTCAAATCATACTTTTTTTTAACTCATTCGAAACAACACTAAGTAATTTTAGCAGTAAAATAGATATAAATATGAATATACTTATAAATATCCATATACTAAAATTTCAAAACCTTTGATTTGGCATGCTGTCCTTTCTGGTTTAATCTATTCAAGTCTTAAAGACATTCAACAACCCTACAATGTGTTGACTTACCAGCTGTATGATTTTTTCCTATTTTAGGAGGATTGACTTACCGATTCTGTATGATTATTCTTTTCTATTAAAGATGTGTAATTAGGGTTGCAAACCCTATATAACGGTGGTTTATATAAACATAAAATATGAATGAAAAATATCTTTCATCATAATTCAAGTTGGTATCAGAGCTAAGTGCTCTGCGATCTTTATCGGAGAGTCTGAATCAGACTCTGAAATCAGACTCGATTAAAGCCTCGTCGCCATCGCGGTGCAGCTGATCCCTTATTTGAACCCGCTGGCCCCCATTAGATACAAGACTATTTCTTCCAACTTCATAAACAAAACGGACGCCGCTGCTACCAACAATAACAGCAGTGTTTTTTTGACTTTTCCCTGTAGCCGCCTCTTCGGTTTTCCCAAGCCTAAGCACTTTTTTATTTTTTTTAACCTTTCTTTCCCTGTTTCGTTTCTCTATCTGCTTTTTGCCCACCTGCCGCTTCGTTTTTTTCTTGATCTCCCAGCCGTTTGTTTGTCTTCTTTTCTTTTCAGTGCGCTAGCCAGAGCAACTGTGTTCTCCAAGCCGCTGCTCTGTTCCTGGCGCTGCTGTTTTCCTTCTTTTTGGCCTTTTTTTCTCTGCCGCAGCAACCTGATTTGATTTAAGCCATAACCCAACCACTATAACCCACATAGCCAACTTTAGTTCTGCCGCTCCAATTTTCATCCGAAGCTTCATATTTTTCCCACTTTTTGAAGGCAGAGAAACCCTAGCACGCTAGTTTTATTTTGGGGCCATATTCTTATATATAAAAAAAAAAATGAGTGCATCTTCGGGAATAAAATCTGTTCCTGTAGTTATTCAGTCAGAAAGTGTGTTCAATGCAGGGATCACTCTTACAGAACCAAACTATGATGTGTGGTCTCAAATTATGGAGATGCACATTGCTAAACAAGAGAAATTATCTTACATCCGTGGGAAGAAAGAGCCACCTACAGAATCAGATGATGGTTATGAGAAATGGCAGGCTGAGAATCAAAAAGTCAAGAGATGGTTATTAATGTCAATGTCTCCAGACATTATGAAGCATTATTTACGTTTATCTACTGCTCGTGACATTTGGAGTGCCCTAGCAAAAGCATTCTCTGATGACAGTGATGAATTGCAAGTTTTTTCCTTGAATCAAAGAGCCTTTGCTGCCAAACAACATGGGAGACCACTCTCTGTCTATTATGGAGAGTTGACTGAAATATTCCAAGAACTTGATCATCGCGACAAAGTCATCATGAAGCACCCTGATGATGTTCAAGCATACAGAAAGTCTATTGATCGGCTCAGGGTACACATTTTTCTTGCAGGATTAGATGACAACTTCGAACAACTTCGTGGAGAAATTCTGTGAAGAGATCCAGTTCCTGATTTAGAAGAATGTTACTCTATTATTCAACAGGAGGTAGTGCATCGAACCACCCTAAACTCTGCAAATCCAAAAGCTTCCACATTAGTCACCAGGAATCGGTCCAACCATCTGAAGGCTGAAAATAACGTGGATAAGTCATCCCTCAAATGCACCCATTGCCAAAAAGCTGATCATACGAAGAACAAGTGTTTCGAGTCGGTGGGTTATCCAGACTGGTGGGATCATAATCGCTCAAAGAAAAATCAAAAAAGTCCTTCCACTGCAGCAGTTGTTGCAACACAAGCTAACGATGCAGTAACTAAACAAGTCTCGGCAATGGTGATTTCTTCAAACAATGGTGGTAAGGCTTGAAATATTTCTACACCTGTTTTGAATCGTACATGGATAATTAATTCTGGTGCTACAGATCACATGACATTTGATTCTAGACAAGTCTCCTCCTTACAATCCTCTAACCAAAAATTTGTCTCTATTGCAAATGGTGCTTCAACCCCAGTCATTGGGGAAGGATCTTTGACCCTAACTGATACCTTAAATTTAGATTCTGTTTTAGTTGTTCCTTCTTTAGATTATAATCTTTTGTCTGTTTCTTAAATAACCAATGTCTTATCTTGTGTTGTAATTTTTTGGCCTGATTTTGTGTGTTTAAGGACATCTAAACCAGGAAGATGATTGGTTGTGGTATTAGGCGAGGGAAGCTATATTACTTGGACTTGGCATCACAGAGCATTAAAAGCCTCTAACAAGCTTTGACAGTGGGAGGTGTTGAGAGGAACAAACAGGAAGCAGAAATCTGGTTATGGCATCGCCGTTTGGGGCATGCTTCATTTGGATATCTAAAAAAATTATTTCCCAAGTTATTTCTCCAAGTTGATGTGTCTCATCTCCAATGTGATGTTTGTGAACTTGCGAAGAGTTATCGCACTTCATTTCCGTTACAATTGAATAAAAGTCCGCTTCCTTTTATGCTTATTCATTCTGATGTCTGGGGTCCATCTAAAGTTACTACTTTGGGTGGATCACGATGGTTTGTCACGTTTATTGATGATTGTACCAGGATGACATAGGTGTGCATGATGAAATCCAAAAATGAAGTGAATTCACTATTCAAAAAGTTTCATAAAATAATTCATACTCAGTACCAAACCAAGATTCAAGTTCTTCGCAGTGATAATGGTGGAGAATATCAGAGTACTAAACTTCAACAATACTTGGAAGCACATGGGATGATTCATCATACTACTTGTTCCAACACACCCCAACAAAATGGGGTGGCAGAAAGGAAAAATCGACACTTGCTCGAGGTTGTCCGCGCTTTGTTAATTAACGTTCATATGCCATTATCTTATTGGGGAGAAATACTCACTTCTGTAGCTTACTTAGTCAATCGAGTATCCTCAAGCACCCTCAATTTCAAGACACCGTTCCAAGCTCTCACTGAAGCAATGATTACCCCACCTTTTCCCAATTTACCCCCTCGTGTCTTTGGATGTGTAGTATTTGTTCATCTTCACAAGCATCAACGCACAAAATTGACTCCTCAAGCATTGCGATGTATTTTTGTTAGGTATGCCACACATCAAAAGGGTTACCGCTGTTACCATCCTCCAACACATAGATTATTTGTCACAATGGATGTCATTTTCCATGAAGATACCATGTACTTTCCCGAGCCTGAATTTCAGGTAGAGTACTAGAAGGAAATTCAAACTCTCAACTATGGTGAAAATGATGACCAGGAGATTGTCAACTTGGATTCAAGTGGTATGATATTAGATCCAAGTGGTGATAAACCTCCAATACTTGAGGAAGTGGGTCTATCTCTAGCTTAGCCTGAAATTGAAATTCTTGAGAATATGGTCCTACCTCCATCCGACATACCACACCAATCACTTACTGACGATGTTCTTGAGACACACAAGAGACAGTTACCCCAACGTCACACCAGAGGTATTCCTAAACCCACATATGAACCTGAATTATCTAATAAAGTCAAATATCCTATGAGCCATTATGTGTCTAACCATCATTTGTCAGAATCAAATATGTCATTCGTGAATTGATTATCTGCTGTATCTATTCCTAACAGTGTGCAGGAAGCCTTAACTGATCCTAGATGGAAAGTAGCTATGAACGAGGAGATGAAATCTCTACAAAAAAATGAGACATGGGATCTTGTTGACCTTCCACCAGGGAAGAAACCAGTTGGATGCCGGTGGATTTACACTATCAAATACAGAGCTGATGGCACTATTGAACGCTTTAAAGCAAGATTGGTGGCGTAAGGGTACACTCAAACCTATGGGATCGACTATACAGAGACATTTGCACCTGTAGCCAAGATCAACACAGTGCAAGTTCTATTGTCTTTGGCAGCAAATCTAGATTGGCCACTACAACAATTTGATGTGAAAAATGCATTTCTGCATAGAGAATTGTCTGAAGAAGTCTATATGGATCTACCACCAGGATGTATGATACCAGAAAAACATAATCAAAAGGTTTGTAGACTGAAGAAATCACTGTATGGGTTGAAGTAATCTCCGAGAGCTTGGTTTGGACGATTTACAAAAGCCATGAAAAACTTTGGATATCAACAAAGCAACTCAGACCACACTTTGTTTCTGAAGAAGCAACAAGGGAAGATCACTGTCCTTATTGTATATGTAGATGACATGGTGGTCACAGGAAATGATCCAGAGGAAAGAAATGCTTTACAAGAATACTTGGCCAAGGAATTTGAAATGAAAGATTTAGGTACTTTGAAATATTTTCTTGGGATAGAGGTGTCACGATCAAGTAAAGGCATTTATTTATCCCAAAGGAAATATGTCTTAGGCCTGCTATAAGAAACAGGAATGTCAGCATGTCAACCAGCTGATACACCTGTTGAAGAAGGCTTAAAGTTATGTATTAAGAGTGATCAAGTTCCAGTTGACAAGGGGAGATACCAGAGACTTGTTGACAAGTTGATATATTTAGCTCACACAAGACCAGATCTTGCTTTTGCATTAAGCATTGTCAGCTAGTTCATGCATAATCCTGGCGAACAACACATGAATGCAGTTATGCGCATTTTGAAGTATCTGAAGTCTGCTCCAGGAAAAGGAATTGTATTCTCTAAAAATACAGTGGAACAAACCATAGATGTATACACTGATGCTGACTGGGCTGGAGACAAGAATGATATGCGATCCACTTCAGGGTACTTCACCTTTGTAGGTGGCAATCTTGTCACATAGAGGAGTAAGAAGCAGAATGTTGTTGCTCGCTCAAGTGGAGAAGCTGAACTTAGGGGAGTGGCACTTGGAATTTGTGAAGGATTGTGGCTAAAGTTTCTCTTACAGGATTTGGGATATTCACCAAATAAACCAATTCAATTATATTGTGATAATAAGTCAGCACGTGACATGGCTTATAATCTAGTTCACCATGATCGAACAAAACATGTTGAGGTTGACAAATTTTTCATCAAAGAGAAATTGGAGGAGAAGATTTTGGAATTACCAGTGATCCGATCAGAAGACCAGTTGGCTGACATTCTCACCAAAGCAGTATCAAACCGAGTATTCTCAAAGTTCTTAAGCAAGTTGGGCATATGTGACATCTATGCACCAACTTGAGGGGGAGTGTTGACTTATCAGCTGTATGATTCTTTCCTATTTTAGGAGGATTGACTTACCGATTCTGTATGATTATTTTTTCCTATTAGAGAGGTGTAATTAGGGTTGTAAACTTTATATAATGGTAGTTTATGTAAACATAAAATATGAATGAAAAATATCTTTCATCATAATTCAAGTCTGGGACCACCGGAGAAAGCCAGTACTGGTCCCCCTCCCTCACATATTCAACAACGGTGGGCAGTCAATTTGTACCTCATGAAAGAAGACCCCAGTAAAAAGTTTTTAGAAAACCTGTCTTTTAAAATCGATCGGAAGAGATAACGGCCAGGATGATAGAGAGATCAAATTCAGCAACAGGAGGCAAAGGAGACATGGTAGGCAATTGATAAGGTAACAAAAGTCCAATCAATTTCCAGTAGGAATCTGGAAATTTGTTAAATCACAATCCTCAAATCGACCTACCGATTAATTATTTTTAAAAATTCGTAATTTGATTAATATACATATTTTATGTGTATAATATATATATATATATATATGAAATTACATATGTTAATTAAATTATAAATTTTTAAGTTCTGTTACTTATTTTTAAAACATTTATAATTTAATATACCGCAATTAACGAGATAAAACTCTTCAAAGTTAAGTGAAAATTAGCATGAGAAATAGTACAGACAGCCCATAAATCTACCTTTTTTCTGAATAAGACTGATCACATGGTACTGATGGTAGGACCCATTTGCGACTTTCCATTAGGGATGAACCACGTTGCCACGCCATGACTCAGCGGGACACCAAGACAAATGAAAGGGTGTCAATCGAGTGGAAAGTTCTTCCATAACCGGCCTATATCGCACTATTTCTTTGACTTTTCAAAAACATAAATTAATTTTTTATTAGATAAATTATATTTACATTTTTTAAAATATATTATAATTACACTAATATTTTTTAAAATTTTTGAAATTAAATTAACATTTTTTATTTTACAAAATAATATACAAATATTTTCCTCCAATCAATTTTTTTTAAAATGACAAAATTACCTTTTTATTTTATTTTTATTTTTTAAATCTTAATCAATTTTTTTTTATATTTCAAATAAATATTGATAAAAACTTTAAATTTATCTTTATATAAAATAAAAATAAGTAATTTACCTTAAATTTATTTTTAAATAAAAAAATTTTAAAAAGTAAGAATAAATTAGTTAAAATTCAAAAAATGTAAAAATAAATAAATAAAAGAGGCGGTTTCATTATTTTGAAAAACAAATTGATAAAAGAGAGGTATTTGTATATTATTTTATAAAATATAAGAGATCCGTATAATTTAAGAAACTTCAAGACAAATGGAAGGTTGTCAATTGAGTGAGAAGTTCTTCCATAACCAACCTATATCGTATTATTTGTTTGACTTTTGAAAAACATAAAATTAATTTTTTATTAGATAAATTATCTTTACATTTTTTTTTTAATTTATGACAATTACAATAACATCACTTAAAGTTTCTGAAATTATACTGACATTTTCTATTTTACAAAATAATATACAGATATTTTCTTACAATCAAGTTTTTTTAAATGACAAAATTACTCTTTTCATTTTTTTTTTTCTATTTTTTAAATCTTAACCAATTTTTTTTTATTTTTCAAATAAATATTGATAAAAATTTTAAATTTATTTTTATATAAAATAACAATAAGTCATTTACCTTAAATTTGTTTTTAAATAAAAAAAATTAAAAAAGCAAGAATAAATTAGTCAAAATTGAGAAATGTAAAAATAAATAAATAAAAGAAGCAGTTTCATTATTTTGAAAAATAAAATTGACAGAAGATAGGTATCTGTATATTATTTTATAAAATATAAAAGATTTGTGTAATTTAAGAAACTTTAAGAGAGGTCAGTGTAATTCTAATAAATGTCAAAGAAGATTAGCATAATTTCCTTTTTTTTTTTTATTTACATACTAAAATGTGATTAGTAGGATTAATAAATCAAATTAATGAACTTCACTCATGTAAAAATTTCTCCAATCGAATGCTTCAAGCAGCTAGCCGACATATGGGAGAAGGGACAGGATTGTAAGTCTTCGAATAATTCTGTATTTTAAAAAATAAATAAATTTAATTCTCAAATGATGTAATTATTTATCAAAAGATATACTAACTGATATGATGCAATAATGTACTGCCGAGTCAAAATTTTAAAAAATTAAATAATAAATTACAAACATAACATAACATTAATTATTTTCCTTTTTTTTCTTTTTCTATTTTTTAATAAATTTATTACGTAATAATTAACGTTTTAAAAAAATTTATAATATTAATTATTAGAAACATAAAATAATTATCCATGTACTTAAATATATCTCATTTATTACATGTCTTGATAATTATATTTGTTAATCTAGCATAATTGTAGTCAAAAGTATTGTAAGTTGAAGAAATTATGAGATTTGTAAACATAATTTTTTTACTTGAAAAAGAGATTGACAGTTTTTTTTTATACCTTAATAAGTTGATTATTAAATGTATTTTTTTAAGAAAAATCAAAATATTGCTAAAAAGTTGTATATAAGATCTTATTTTTGTACCAAAAGTATTTACATAAAAGAAACATTTATTGATTAATAAAAGGATGAGAAAATTTTATAATTAATAATTTTAATCATTAATAATTACCGATTTCCCAAATTTTATTAAGTTTAAGAGGGTTGATTGTAATTTTCTTCAATTTTCTTTATTGTAGCCTTAAATACATGTCACACCATATTTTTTTAGTAAATAAATTAACTAACAAAATGTGTGACATGTATGTAAGACACCCTTGAGACTTTGAGAGATTCAATTTTTTTTTTTTTTTGTCGACAGGAGATAAAGTCTAGCTTAAAATTAAAAGAAATAAATAAACTACACATTCTTCAGCTTTGAGGAAATAAATAAACTATACAATAGAATTCATGACGTTCCTTTGAAAAAAGTAATGAATTATCAACCAGGCTAACCCAATTGGCTTGGGAAATTCATTACAAAGAATTTTTTAAAGTTTAAGCAATACTTATCATATGATTTTAATATCTTCAAATATTAAATAAATGGTTAATTATATTTTAGTATCCCGAAATTTTATCTCGATTTCAAATAAGGTTCTTGATGATCAACTATAATAATTAAGTTTCTCAATTTTTAATTTTATTTTAATTAAGACCAACTGAAAACAGACATCCCAAATTGATTATAGTTTAGTAACCTGTAATTTCATGTGAGATTTAAAATAGAACCCTATAATTATATATAAGTTTCAAATAAGGTTCTATAATTTTATACGGGTTTTAAATGAAGTCCTATAATTTTAATGCGTAAACAACTGTCGTTAAGAATATGGGGTGCCTGTTAACAATCGTTTGCATTTGGTCTCGATTGGAATAAAATTAAAATTTGAAAGACTGAATTGTTACAATTGATAATCGATGAGTTTATTTAAAATCGAGACAAAATTTTAAAGTACTAAAATGTAATTAACCTTAAAATAAAAGAAAATTATTGTATAACAGTGGTGAAAGAAAAAAGTGTTAATATGATACAGTTAAAGAGTGGGGAAATTGACTTAACGGGCTTCTTGCAAGGACTTGTGGACGTTTCCAAAAGGATATGTTAGTGTTGTCCATGCCTATTTAGAGCCCGTTTGTCCCACTTCTTTGGCCAAAATCAACAGGAGTTTTGCTGAAACTTCAAAATACCACCGTCCCAAAAATTACGGCTCATAGTCGTGAATTTAGACTTCCAAGGGGGCGGCAAACATCCACTCAAAAAGTGATGAGTGTTGTCAATAGGGCTAGGCAACCCTAAAGCCCATTCATTCGGCCCAACAAATTTCAAATCGAGCTTAAATTGGGAATGGGCCAAGTTTGGACAAACTTGGAATCAAATTTTCCCTTAAGAGGTTTTCTATGTATCTATTTAGGTACAAAAAGTGTATTAGGGTTCTGTTAGTTTATTTTAAGTGAAATTACACTTTATTCTCTTATTGTGATCAGGGCAGTGATACTCATCGTCTATAGTGGTGACTGAATTGTAATTAATAATACCCAATCCACATTCAGGCCCCCTGTGTTTTGCCCTTAATTATATTTGGGCTTTCAAGTATAAACCCAATAGCCCAATATTGCAACCTGGCTCAGCAAAATGTGTCACTCGATGCACAATATCTTTATGGGTAGCAGGTATAATGATTGCCCGTCTATCTGGGCTGGACTAGGTTTGGCCTTGTCTATAATATGCCTAATGCTAACTTGCTGTCTCAAGCTAAATTAGTTAACTACGATCGTAAATGAGTCAAATTGAGAAGTGAATTGATTTCTTGAGGCGGTCTCGAACGAGCCTCTAATTGAGTTGATCGCAAGTCGAGCTCGGGTATCTTAATTTTTTATATAGTATTAGACTATTGACTTATAGAGCCAATTTCAAACCGAGCACAATAAATTAATGAACGTCAAAATATGTTAAAGGTTAACTTATTTATCTCGCAAGTCAATTTTGAATGACTCTGTAAGTGAGCCAATCACAAACTAAACTTAAATAGCTTCATTCTTTCTATAACCCTAATGGAACATTTATGGACATTTGCATATATATCTTAATGTTTTCTCCCCTCTCTCTCTCACTCTCTCTTATCAAATTTATTAGCGCAAAGAAAGTGTAAATATACACGCCTGAAAAAAAGTGTAAACATACAAATTATTATTGGGTAATGCAACTCTCCTCAACACTTCAATTAAAAAGTGTTGTCCAAATATTGAAACAGTATTTGAATAAGAGTAATGTTCTGGTGATTAAATAAGTTTATCAAAAATATTTATACAATTGATGTGACAGTGTTGTATTAATTTTATATCACATCAGATGTGTAAACGTTTTAAGTAAAAATTTTAAGACTTAAATGACTCTTTGAATAATTAAACATTACTTATTTGAGGTGATGTACAACTATTCAAATGTTATCACATTATTTATGCAATTTGTTTTTTTATTTTTTGGACTAAAGTGTTAGACAATATAAAATTATTGAATTATTAAATTTGGAAAAACATGCTATTAAAAAGTGTTTTGAATTGTTTAGTGCAATGATAAAATGTTTGAGTTGTTAAGCAGTTAGATATGATGGAAAAGCACTAATGTTATTTCAGTGTGTTGGCTTAATAGCAGAAAGTGTGGAGCTCAAACAACTGGAAGCATAAATAAAGAGAGATATTTTATTATATGTCTGGTATATCAAATGTATTCTTTTAATTATATTTTGTTATATGTAATATGTTTTACTACAACCGTAGTTCATATTACAGATGACAAAATGCTATTAAAAAGTTTACTATATCGGATGAGAGAACAATGAAACAGTAAATTTAACACTTCTTACAATTCATTTATGTACTTATGTCTTCTTTATACATTACTATTTTTGTTAAAACTCTTTCTTCTCACGATTTTTATTTTATTTTTTTGTGCATTGGACTGTGTACATTAAATTGGGTGGAGACTACATCTCAAGCTCTTGATTATCAGGTAAATCGTTGATAACTTATATTAGTTAAATCATTAATTTAATTTTTTATAATTTTTAGTTTTCTAAGTTTGTTTTTTAGTTTGATTAGAAGTCTATTAATTGATGCATAAATGTTTTCGTTATCCAGCATTTCTTTTTTATCTTATTATGACTAATATACAGCTATTCAAAGGCATTTTCTTTAATTTTCTAGAAAAAAAAAGTTTTATTATAATTAGTTAAGGATTGTTAAGTGTTTGGTTTCTTGAATTAATTTATCAATTTATGTTCTAGTTAGGTTTTAAATTAGCTTGAAAATATTGTAAATTAAAATTTTAAATATTGGTTTTGCATCGTTTATTTTAATTACATAGTAGTTTTGATTATAAGAATTGTTGTATAATTTAAAAGCAATGTTTGTGTAAATTTATAAGAACTGAATTTTTATAAAGCTAAATGAAGTGTTTTGTTATAAGAATTTTCATTAATTTTGCTAGTGTTAAATAAATGTACGAGATCACAAGTTCAATGTAATTGTTTTAAAATTGTTTTGTAAATATCAATTTTGTTAGTGTTTCACTTCCACTTTTTTTATTTATTTATTTTTATCAGCAAAAAGAAATTGAATATTTAGCTTTATTAAATATTATAAACATATACGTGTATCTTTAATATTTATCTATTAATATATATAAAATACATAAATAGATAAACATGTATAATTTTCCTAGTTTTATTTTAATTATAAATATATTTATAACATTTAAATTTATTTTATGCAAAACACAGGACAATGCTAGTATGTATATATATATATATATATGTGTGTGTGTGTGTGTGTGTCTGAGAGACTACTGTGTCTAGGTGAATTGTAACGGATACTTTTTAATCAGCAGGCATCAATGTGCCAATGTTTGTACGAGACAAAGGTCCCTGGCCCAGTTGATTTGGACACTTTCTTCCTCTATCATGGGAGCAACTTATTCAGTAGTGCACCCTTTCTTCCTGGTCGTAAGGTTGAGATAAAATGTCACATGTGTTCTGACATTTCATCATTGAAGTGCATTCAATTATTGGAATCTTTGATTCAAGAGAAATGAATAATTTATCATATTATGAGAATATAAAGAAAGAGTTGAGAATTTCACAATTTTGTTGATGAGTTTGGTTTTCCTTTGCCAAACTAGAGTCTGAATTATAGTTTTAAGGCTCTCTTTTATTGCAGATTTGGTAAACAAAAATATTTATAAAAAATTAATTTTTTTGTATTTTTTAATTTTGATCATTTTTTTCAATTTTTTTTTATAAAAAAATTTATTTTATATAAAAAAATAAGTTTAAGATAAATAACTTATATTTTCTAGTCAAAGAAAATTTTAATTAATAGTTATTTAAAAATAAAAAAAAATTAATTATAAAAATGGTAAGAGTAATTTTCCATGCTTGCCAATAACAAGGACTGCACAATAGAAGAATCTGTAGTTAATCATCAAAGCAAAGACAGACAGTATAAATTCTCAAAATATAAAAAAAAAAAATATTTATAATTGTCAAAAATCACAAGAGAGAAAAGTATAATTAACCCAAAAATTAATTATAAAAAAAAAGAGACTAATTTACACTTAACCCAACTTTTTCTCTATAGTAGATTGTACTTTTGATGGTTCAGTCTGCATACAACCAATTGTTCATATTGTAATACATTTTGTTCAACATGAACTACTACTGCCACGTACATATTCAAATACATTCAGATCAAACAAGATTAAAAGGTATCATATTCAATTTTGAGGTGTTTCTAGTATCCTTCATTGGTTAGTGTACCTTTTGAGGTCATCCTTTCCTCTGTTCTTTCCTTAGGTCAGGAATATCAGGACAGGGAGGAATTTTACATTATTCATTGTCTTCTTGAACTAAGTCTTTTATAAGAATATAAAATTTAAGGGTAATTAAACTGACATATTTTTAAAGTTTTTAATAATTATATTGATATTTATTGAGATTTCTAAAATTATACTGACCTCATCTTCAGTTCAATTTTTTTTTTAAATGATAAAATTATCTATTTTATTTATTTTTATTTTTTTGTTTAATTTTGTTCAAATTTTTCTAACTATTTTTTTCATTTTCAAATAAATATTAATTGAAATCTTCTTTGGCTAAAAAATATTAATTATTTATGTTAAGTTTGTTTTTATATAAAATGAAAAAATTCTTTTAAAAAAATTTTGAAAAATGGTCAAAATTTAAAAAAAAAATACAATGAAAGGGTAATTTTGTCATTTTTAAGAAAAAGATTAGACTGAAAGGAAGGTCAGTGTAGTTTGTTAATAAAAGTAAGAGATGACAGTGTAAATTATCCCAAAATTTTACTATATTTTTTTTCTACTATGATTGTTTAAGATTTTTTTTAAGATGAACAAATTTATGTTTTTTAAACATTAATTTTTATATAGCAATCATTTTTGTCCATTTAAAATAATAAATTTCTGCCTTAAAATATTATGTGAATTGAATTATAATTGGAAGGTGGGTGTTTATTTCAAATATGGTGAAATTGGTCATAAGGCTAAAGATTGTTCTTTAAAAGAAGAAACTCAATCAATCATGAATGATAGTGAGGAAGAAGAAATAAAGATTTAAGGTATGATTTCTAATAACATATGAAATGATTATTTATCTACTTGGTGTCACAATGATTTATTAACGATTTGGGTAACACTTGATTAATATATTTTTGGAGATCAATTGTACCTTTTATTGATATCTTGCAAATTCATAAGTTGATGAAAGTGTGAATTAACAAATGTGATGTTTGGTGATTTGTGATGTTTATTATCCACTTGAAAATTGATCTAATTGTAGACTTAGGTCTATCAAGTTTGGAGGATCAAACTTCATTCAATGAGGAAAGAATGTAATACCTCCAAATTTCTTAGTGTTTCATTAATTTATATATACTTTTAGTTTGAACTTTGTGTCTAAAATTGAGTGCACTAAACATTAGCATATTTGTCTCTATCACATAATTTGGACCCCGCATATAAAACTATAATTAAATAACTAATTTTATTTGAGAGAACGCTGTAAAGAAAAAATCTCAATCTAATTAAGTTGGTGGCACAATGTGGAGTATGAGTCCGTCCAGTTTCAAAATATATTCGAATTTAATGTGTTTATTTCTCGAATCAATTTCAAGCAATCTCATGGATCAAGATCAAATGCTAGGTTCGTAGATGATCTTGGAGTATTTGTTAGTTCATTGAGTCAAGTACGAGCCAAATATTAATAAATTGATGAGTTTCAAACCATGCCCAAAAATTCATTCATTTATCTTAACAATTAATCTAGAACAAATGTTTAACTGAGCAAATTTTGAACCAAACTTTAGTTTGGATCTATCTTTAAATAACAAAGTGCTAGTTTGGATGAGCTCAAACAAAGTTCGGTCTAAGTTAAGTAACGATTTGAATAAGTATATTGTGAAAAAGTGTTGTCTGAGTTAAGTTAGAAGTACTTGGATGAATATATTTAATAAATATTTAAATGATATTATAATTTTTGTATTAGCAATTAATAGTATTACTAAGTTATTTTTTGAAAAAGTTTTTACTGGACTACTTTTTTAAAAAGTCCATTTTGACTTAATTACGGATCAATTAAGTGAAGTCAATAAGCTGAATCAAATACCTAATAAATTCAAAAATATCCAATTTGAACTTGAAAAAGTCATTAAGGACGGTTATTTTATCTCACAAAAATTGACACGTGAGATACACGTGACCTTAATTACTATTTTTCTTTCTTATTTGATCGAGTAGATGCAATTATTTTATCTTTTGAATTTTTGTTGGAAAGCATAATTTTAAAAAACTTTTTTGTAGTACAACACTAGGAAGGAAGAGATAAATTTTATCCAAGTATAGGTGCATACAGAGGCACTAAACCTCAAATCTAAATGTGCTTGTTAAAAAGAAGAATTTTGTCATCTCGAATGAACCTCGGTCTCTTAAAAACAAAAACTTCTTCTAAAACCCAAATTATTCCCACCTGTGATTTTTATTACAATCCTAAATTTGTAGATGTTATGATTCGCTCTACTAATTTTTTAATGGAAAAATAGGAACCCACCAGATAGTGAATTCCAACTTTTGTACTAGGAAGAAAACTTGAAAAATCTTCATGCAGACAACAAATACATGAAATAGGCAAAAAAAATAGATGCGCCGTTGCCGGGGATCGAACCCGGGTCACCCGCGTGACAGGCGGGAATACTTACCACTATACTACAACGACTCTGTGGTCTTATTTTAGTAATAACATTTCATATCTCAGTTACATGCATGCAAGTTTCTCGATCCCTCAGCAGTTTAATTTTCTGAAAGAGACTTGGCAAGTTTCTTATTAGTTGTTGCATGGTACAATCTAGTATGATTTAGTCATGTACAATCAAAATTTTCCCGAGAAAGTAATGCTATTTTCTATTGGAGATAAAGTGAAAAAATATATATATATTTTAAATAATTTAGTCTATGTACAATGAAAACTTATAAGCACTCCATGCCAATAAGAAAGAATAGCATAAATAGCATCACATATATTGAAGGTTAAAGAGAAAGAGAAGACTTAAATTAATATTAGTTGAAATAATAAGAAATAATGTGATAATTTGTCGTATAATTTAAATTATTATGTTAAATTATCTTACGTAATTGACTTTAAATAATTAAGGTAAAATCATAATCATCTGTTTTTTTGGATGCCGAAATTAGAAAAGAATTTGACATTTTAGGCGCGAAAAGCGTGGAGTTCCTTGGCAGAATAGAAATATAGAACTTGGATTGAATGGTGAGTTGGGCTGCTAGCCAGTGAGGAGGAAATTCCATTAATAGGCTCTGTTTGGCTGCCTTAGATATTCCAGAACAGTAGAATGTTTTGGATTGAAAATACAATATATGCAAAAGGTTGTACGTGAAGCTATTAGAGGAAGGCTTCTATAGTTAATATTGGGGGATGATTTTAATAATTATAATAATAATATATTATATTATATTATATTAATTTTTTTTATTATTTCTAACAATTGAAGATAGTACTTAAAATTGATTATGATAGTTTCACATATTTCTCCTAAAGTGATTAACTGTTAGTAACAAATAAATTTTTACTGATATTATTTAATTTTTCTAGAAGGCAAATTTTTTATTAAACTTTGACATTTTGAAGAAAAAAAATAATAACAAACAAATAAAGATAAATTTGTAAAATTACTTTTATCATTAACGACATTCAGGACGTGGCTAATAGTAAAAGATAGTGCAATTACTCAAATAAGAAGAATATGGACTATAATTGTATTAAAAGATAGGAAAGGTTTGTGTAATTTATCATCATCATAATAATAAATATAAGAAAAAAATATAAAATAATAATAATAAGTAGAAAAATATGTATTAAATATCCTTTTTCACCATTTTCGGACTTAAAATTACTTTTTTTAAATAAAAAATCCATTAAATAACCCTAACACGCAACATGGACTAATCAACTAGTGCCAGTCCAGTTGGCCACTATGTCGCCTGTGTATGAATCAAACTCATGTCTCTAATAACTCATTGCTTTCAAAAAAATAAAAACACGCTACATGAACTCGTTTTCGGGAAAGATTTTATCATGAACTGGATTCATTGATCTGATCCGTAAACTCTACTAATCACATCCTATCATGTAGACAAATGTTACACTTGTATTTCTTAAAATTAAAATATTTTAGTCAAATAAAATTATATTATAAGTTTTGTTCATATCAAATCAATAAATTTGATACAAAATATTTCCAGGTTTTTGAGTCCACCTATACTAACTTCATAGCAACTCGGCTCCTCTGTCGAAGATTTTATAGTTGGTATAAGAGTAATGCTAATCTTATCTTCATATTTTATCAAAAATATTTACCTTCACGAGTTGACAATGTTGTATTGGCTGGATATCACATCATGATGTGTCATGATGTGATATCCAGCCAATACAAAACTGCCAACTCATGAAAGTAAACATTTTTTGTAGAGTTTTTAAGTAAGTCTAACATTATTGTTGGTATAATTAAGGTCAACCAACAATTCGTGTTGCTCGCATTGTCAACACTGACAGGCGGTCCCATTTTGTTGGGACAAAAAATAATTTGTGTGTATATATATATACGTGTGTGTGTGTGTGTGTGTGTGTGGCGTGACTACTAGTGTCAAGGTGAATTGTAACGAAGTTTGATCACTTTTATGATAGGATATGGTTACTACTTTTTAATCAGCAGGCATTAATGTGCCAATGTTTGTAGGAGACAAAGGTAGTGGCCCACTTAATTAGGACACTTTCTTCCTCTATTATGGGAGAAAGTTATTCAGTAGGGCTCCCTTTATTTGTGGTCATAAGGTTGAGATAAAATCTTATGCATGCATGTGATGTATCATTTAATTATTTCAATTTTTAATTCGAAAGGATTAAATAATTTATCATATTTTGAGATTATAAAAAGAAAGTTAAGAATTTCACAATTTTGGTGCTGGGTTTAGACTGGAGTCCGAATTACAGTTTTAAGACTCTTTTTTATTTTAGATTTAGTAAACAAAAATGTTTATAAAGAATGATTTTTATTTATATATTTTCTATTTTGTTTAAATAATAATTTATTTATTTTTTGAAAATGTTCTGAAAATTGGATCTATATTATTGTAAATAGCATTTGAAGACATGACATACACTAAACATGCAGAATACCTACATCTGTCTTAATCTATAGTATTTTATATCACAAAAGTTATATTCCTAAGAGGAATGATTATGAGATCATGTATATTCAAGTGCCGTAAAGATTTACTTCTCACATAATTAGTATGAGTTTGATTACATTATTGTATCAAAAAACAAAGAGTGATGTTCATGACCTATCAGACACTTTGGCTTGCAAATCAGCTGACAAACTGCATGCGTCTCTACTTTATTTTTGGAACATAAAAAGTTTAGTGAAACAATTTCATCCACAATAACCCTTTTTTGATTTGAACATTGTGTGATCTCTACCTTCTTTGTGGAAGAAAAAATGTTTAGTAAGACATTCTCATCGATAAGAACCCTTATCAGATTTGAACATTGTGTGAGACTCACTTGAATCTCATATAAACACTCAAATTCGAGTAGGTCGTGATGAAGTTTGGGGTCATGTCTTAGTAACATTTTTAGTTGGAATCAATCAACTATATATCTAAGCTTTAAAATTCTTTCTACTGCTAAGAATTTACACCATGGTCCAAAAACAGAAAAAGTAACGCAGTACGAGAATGTGAGAACAAATTAAACATGTCGAATATCTTATAAATTTAAGTAACACAGAAATTACTTATCCAATAAAAGAAAAAATTCTCATTATTAATAAAAAAAAAATAATGATAAAGACTTCTTACATCATATTTATAGAATTAAAATACTACTATTTTAATTGAAAAAACATAACTTCTATTCTTATCCTAATTCTAATAGAATAAATACTCTTATTTCGAATAAAAAATACTAAAGATAATAAATGTTTTATCTAAAATCATCAATTTGAGATAGGCTTAAATTAATAAACTAAAAATTTTTAATACATCTTTGAAACAAATTTTCTTATTTTTAGGATATACCAATACCATATCTCTATGCTACATTAAAAAAGAAAAGAAAAAACATAAAACCAGTAATATAATTCATTTATGATAATTTTTATCTGCATAGTTGTATCCAGAAATACTAAAAAAACTTGTTAGGAAAATCGTCTCAATATCAATCATTGTTAATTAAAGAAAAGTTGTATATTATACAATCATTATCATTACTTTACAAACCTGCAAGAACTCACAAGAGTTTTTCATTCTGAATCCTGAAGACCTAATATGCAGCCCTAAAACTTCATAAATTATGATAATATGAACTTATTTAAGACTTTATTAATAATAGAGTGATGTTATGAATAATGGACTTTCCCAATGCATTTTCTCATACAAGATGATGGGGTCACTATAATAAGGGTAATGCTATACCTAAGTGATTTTTTTTTTTTCAACTCTTAAACATAAGGTGAGAAAATGCAAAAACAATAGCTAGTACAAAGAATTGCATTCAAGAACTTCAACATGATAGTCTGTCAAAAGAAAACAATGTTCTAGGCGTGTTAAAGTTGATTTCTTCATTTTTGGATGAATAGGCGAGCATGCAGTCTTCCATGAGTCCATCGCATGTCTGTGATGGTCTTTATGATCGCAATATTATACTGAATTTCACATAAACTCCACCATATATACTGAAATAAATTATAGAAACTGTCACACAGTAAGGGAGGAGCTCATTAAATAATTCTTTAGGATAATGATGTCTATATATGCAAACTGTTTGTAAGACTCAAACTCAAATATATAGTACTTCTACTTCCTACATTAACATACCTTACTGGTTAAGATAGCTAACATCTCTTCACGTTGATTTCGTTCTGATTCATGCTTCTGATGTCGGAATGGAGCTGAGTGACATATATATACAGACATAAGAATAAATATAAGAAACATATATATATATATATATATATATATATATATATTGTAGCAAAGATCGATTACATGAAGGCAAACGAACAAAGAGAAAGGATGTGATATATCTGAGTAAAGAAGTTTCAGGTCTAATGTCACAAGGGAGAGGCACCTGCTCTGTACCATCTGAGCACAAAGCAAGTGCCAACTCCCCTGCGACATTAGTCCCTTAACCTCTTTCTTTATCCGGCTGTGGCGTACATGTGAATTCTCTCCCCACTAATGTAGCAATATTTATAGAGAGTTTCTGTAAAGATGATTTCCAACAAAAGTAATACCGAAAGTAAAATATCAACTGACATGATCGATAGTGAAACTCAAGATGGGAAAATATTTGAAATCGAAAGTGATTCTAAAATAATTATAAATAATTTAAAAATAGGATGGTGTGATTAAACGGCTTTCTTAAGAAATTATATTTGACTGTTAATGTTGCTCTTTTTATCAGAGGGACTTCCCGTCATTCGCTATTTGTCAAGAACTCGAAATCAGAGGGTCACCGGATAGGCTCCGGTGGTAGATGATGATAAGGGTAGAGCCTTAGAGAGATTGATTTAGTATCACCAAAAAAAAAAACTTGACATGCATGATAGTATTCTATTGATTGAAGAGATGCTAGGGATTGAATCACATTCATGTGAGAGATGTGAGATCAATGTGGGATAGAAAATGTGAAATCCCTAACATTGCTCTCATTTTCTCTTTATTTAAGTGCTTGTTTGTCTGGGTTCAGTTCGAGATCTTTTTCCCTTTTTTATCAATAAAAGATTTTATTGATATAAACATAAATACACAAGAGATATAACACGATGACATTTTGAGAGCTTTTGTATTTTATTTTTGTGTTTGCATTAAAAGTTGTTTTGTGAAATATGTTTGCTTATTTGACTAAGTTTTTAAAATTACTTTTGTCATTATGAATTGATATCTGCTATAATAGTTTTTTAAAAAAAAATTGTCCATTTATATGTTTTTGTGCTTTTATTTCCAATAAAAATCTCATCAATTCTTAAGAATGATCCATCAGTAGCCTAGTAATATTACCTTCTCATTTTCATAATGAGAAGCATAGTTCAATTCTCTCCAGTGACAAAAACGATGTGGGTTAGAATAGACATTAATAAAGGGAGGGGAGTTAATCCCTTCATCCCATTATTTGTTTACTACAACCCAAATGCGGCGAGAGGTTGTTTCCTCCTTTCATGTCGGCTTCCCTTTTCCATGATCTATTTTGTGGGGATTAATGATTAATTAATTAAGATGATGACCAGCTAGCAGTCAACTCTTGAAAGAATCTTGAATATAAACGTGTGTACACACACGTGCAGTGTTATTAAACTTGGTTTGGTGGCAGTTAAGATGATGACCAGCTAGCAGTCAACTCTTGAAAGAATCTTGAATATAAACGTGTGTACACACGTACAGTGTTATTAAACTTGGTTTGGTGGCCGGTGAATTAGAGGTCAGACTGCTTCAATTTTATTATTTGATCCCTTAAATTGGTTGAATTGTAAATAATTTTCAAAAAAAATTAATAACTAAAATTTTAAATAGTTTATCCTTATGAATAATATTAAAATACTGTTAAAATATATTTATTAAGTATTTTTATTTTTTATTATCATACATATGTAATATTTAACTATAATTTTCACTACAGATTTAATACTTTAATTATAATTTAGTAATTAAAATAAAGAATGACAACATTGAGATTCATATCATATTAGAATTTTTTGTTTAATATTAATATATTAGGTATGATGATATAATAATATATTATTTAACATGTTACATTCATATTTTATTATTTATTTATATTAATTTATTCTAAGATATAATTTAGAATACATGTTTAATATTTTTAAATATTTTAATAATATAACCGGTCTGACTAATTGATCTACTAGTTGAACTCTTAATCCACTGGCTCGATTTCTTTAGCAAGTCAATGTCCGGACTAGACCATCGTTTAAATTTGAGTACTATATGATCCCACTTAAACAATCAAACATAAGCTATAGTTGCAACATCCGACTGTCTTGCTTTTTTCTCTTTGTCCTGGTGACATTGGATTGCATCCTTTTTCATAAAACTTAGAACATTTGTGTTTCAATAGTCGTGAAATTTTCGACTTCAAGTATGTGCCATCAATTAATTCCAAAAGTATAATTTAGTCTACAATTGTTAGATTAAATTAAGTTTTGTTGACGTTACGATATTAGTCAACCACTTACGTAAAGACTTGATTATGCCAAATTTGAATTATAATTTTATACTTTTGAAGATGAAAATCATTAACAATATCTTGATACTTCAGATTTACTACAAGAAAAGTATAAACACACACACACACACACACACACATATATATATATATCATACATTCATGTTAGGTATATTCACAAAATGTGTGTGAATTTAATCTTTTTAGTGGTATGAGTCTCCTTGGTACTCATGGTTAATTGAATATAGGTTAGATACTTTTTAGTTTTAATTATAAGCTTAAAAATGACTTAAAATATATCTTATTATATCACTTAGTTACTTATGATTTTGAAAATACGATAAAGTTTAAAATTTAAATAGTGAAAAATCAGTAGTTATCTCGTTTGAACGAAACATTAGCCGCATTTGAACAAAAGTCTGGTCCGAATGGCAAAACCTTCTCCATTAGAACGTGTGTGACGTTTTTAGAAATTTTGATTGATTCTTATGTGTGAGTTTCTCATTGTAAGATGCGGATTTTATATTATAGAGAGGCAGCTTTGTATTCTTGTTGAACATTTAGGTATTTTATGAATCTTTGAACTTGATTCTATAATTCTATAGTTTTGATTTTGATCATATGGTTCCTACTTCACAAAGGTGATTGTGAAGGTTTTGTCTCTAAAAAAGCATCTTATAACACTTTTAATATGATTACACTACTATGTGTGAATCTGAATACTGTCTGATCATGGACTAAAGTGGTTGTTGTGGAGAGAATTAACTTGAGAGCACGGTCAGTGAAGAAGAACATTACGCCTATGACTATATGGAGGATTGACTAACGGTACAAGTGTACAAGGTAGCGTAGCAGCTCAATAATCAGTTGTCTCGTACTCATTGTATTGAGTGATTTCATAGTGATTCGTTCTCTTGTAATTGTGAGTTTCATTCTCTATCAGTATTTTCCTCATAAGATCAATATTTTTTATTATTGGATATGTTTTTTATATTTTGTATTTATTATTATAATTTAATTTAGTATTTGATCATATCTTTCGTAGAAATTTGATATTTAAATAACTATTCTAAACACTTGATTAATCATGTCTATTATAGTTCACGATTCATGTCTAATTAATTAAAAAATAATTTAAATTTATTTGTGTTACTATATGAAGTAGTTAATTGATTAAACTAATTTTAATTAGTTAATTAATTAATTATATATAAGTCGGTATAAATATGGATATATTCAAATTTCAAAACCTTTAATTTGGCATGCTCTCTTTTTTGGTTGAGTCTATTAAATGAGCAATTATTCGATGGTCGTGAAAATTATGGTCCCAATGATTAGATAAATAGTCACATTAATAATAGAGTATTATAGATATACATATGACTTATCATTTAATTGTTTGGACCATTGTGATAAGATCATTTAATAATTTCTCATATTCAAGATTTTCAAGTCTTTCGGACATCTTCATGCAAATAAGCACCAACTCTACTAAGAGATATTTTTTCATAACTTCAATATATTACGTGTTAATGTATCTTTTTAATCACATTATGTTATATATAATATATTTTACTAAAAAATACGAATGATATCACATGTAATAAAATATTGACTATTCAAAAAATCTCCCCTGCAGGAACCCTACTGGAGCGAGCCAGTACGGGACCACTGGTCACAATTGTGGGTGGCACTGGACCACTTGGTCTAGGACCCTCAAATATTCAACAATTGTGGTCGGCAATTTGGAACGTAGTCAATTTGTACCTCATTAGGAAGACCCAATAAAAAGTAAAGTGACAGCATGAGAAATCGTACAGGCAAACAGCCGTTGAATCTATCTGTTTCCGATATAAAGACTGCCCACTACACAATGGGTGGACCATTTGCTTAGACGACTCTCCGGGACCCCAAGACAAATGATGAAAAATTATGAATCATGGTCTCAACAAGAGGATGAATAATCATATTTATAATAATATATTATATGTACATAAATAATATATTTTTTAATTATTAAAATTAGACCATTTAATAATTTCTCGTCAACCGAGTACTTCAGACACTTTTTCAAAAATTCTAAGATTTGTTTGAATAAAATGATTTGGGGACCCAAGGAAAAGAAAATGAGAGAAGGAGAGGGAGGGGATTGTATATTCTCTTTTAATAACTATGTATCTTCTAAATAAAAAAAATATTAAATTTTGATTTTCAAATTATGTAATTTTAGATCAAAAGATGGAGCTCATATGATGCAAAAATGCACCGTCGAGTCAAAATACTTCCCCTTTTGTTTATACATGTGATGGGGAAGGAAAATTGTAATTAAACAGCCTATTTGGATAGAAGGAGTTGGAAAGAAAAAAGAGGAGAGGGGAAGGTGAGGGAGGGAGGAAGAGTTCTAATACTTATTAGGACTCGTTTTACGATCTGTCCAAAAGTAGATGAAACAACTCTTTAATGAATTTTTATAAGACTAATAATATTTTTAAAATTATAAAGGTAAAAAATAAAACAGGACATTTCTGTCCTAAGATATAATAGTAATTTATATAAAATCATTTCCTTTCTTTTCTCTCTTTTATCATTCCCAAATAAGATAGAAGGATTACACTCTCCTCTTATTTCTTTTCTCTCATAGCTAATGTTTTCTTCTCATTTTCTCTTTCTCCAACTTATCCAAACGGGATGTGTGTAATACTCAAACCCAATCTGATTATGTAGGAAAGGGACATCTTGCCACCTTGTCTAGTGTGTAATCCATCATTAATTGTTTTCTTTAATAAGTAAGAGAAGAAGAAATTTCAAAGGAAAATGAAGGCTCTTTACTTTTGATTTTTCAGGATTATTTAGAGAGAAATAAAATTGAAGTTAGTGAATAGATTTTTTTCCATCTTTTTTCTTAATAAGTTATTTCTTACTTTACCCTTTTTAGCTAAAAAATAAAATATCTCTTTGCTTTGAACAGGAGAATGTGTCACTTGCATCTAAGACACTTTTGAGAGAAATTGAGTCACTGTTGGAGAGGAGTTGATAGTGTCCCAAAAATCATGGCCCATAATCGTGTATTTAACCCTCTAATGGGCGCCAAACATCCACTTAGAAAGTGATGATAGTGTTGCCAATTGGGCTGGGCGACCCTAAAGCCCATTCATTTAGCCCAACAAATTTCAAATCAAGCTTAAATTGGGAATGGGCCAAATTTGGACAAACTTTGATGGAAAATTTTCCCTTAAGAGGTTTTCTATGTATGTATTTAGGTACAAAAAGTGTATTAGGGTTCTGTTAATTTATTTTAAGTGAAATTACACTTTATTCTCCTATTGTGTGATCAGGGCAGCGATGCTTATTCTCTATAGTGGTGACTGAATTGTAATTAATAGTACCCAACCCACCTTCAGGCCCACTGTGTTTTGCCCTGAATTATGTATGGGCTTACATGTAAAAACCCAATAGCCCAATTTTGCAACCTGGCTCAACGACATGTTTCACTCGATTCACAATATCTTTATGTGCAGCCAATCCACATCGCTCAGACTCCCAGCCATAGACAAACCCGGCCTATCAGTTGGGCTAAATTGGACTGATGGTTGCCTGTCTATCTGGGCTGGACTGGGTTTCGCCTAGTCTATAATGTGTCAAATGCTAGCTTGTTGGCCCAAGCTAAATTAGTGAACTACCTAAGGCGTATGATGGTAAATGAGTCGAGTCGAGTTGAATCAAGTAATCAATTGACTTCTCAAGGTGATTTCAGACGAGGCTTTAATTGGGTTAATCGCGAATCAAGTTCAAGTAGCTTTATTTTTTTATGTAGTATTAGACCATTGGCTTATCGAGTCAAACTTAATTCAAGTTCAATAAATTAATGAGTATCAAAATTTGTTCAAAATTGACTGTTTGTTTCGTAAGTTAATTTCAAATGGGCCTCTAAGTAAGCCGATCCTGAGCCAGACTTGACTTAATTTGGTTCATTTTACAGACTTAATAAGACATCTATGAGCGTTTACATATATATATATATATATCTTAGTTTTCTCCTCTACCTGTCATTTTTGTGCAAGAACAAAATCAAATATATTAGGGTAGAGAAAGTGTAAATATACGTGCTTGAAAAAAAAAGATGTAAATATACAAAAGTATTATTGAGTAATGCAACTCTTCTCAACACTTCAGTTCAAAAAGTGTTATTCAAATAATGTAACAGTATTTAAGCAGTTAAACATTACTTATTTGACCTAATGTCTAACCATTCAAGTGCTTTGATTTTATTTATGCAATATTTCTTGGAGTAAAGTGTTGAACAATGTAAAATTATTGAATTATTAAATTTGGAAAACATGAGGATGACAAGTGTCATGGATTGTTTAGTCTAATAATAAAATGTTTGAGTTGTTAAGCATTTAGCTAAGATGGAAAAGCACTAATGTTATTTCAGTGTGTTGGCTAAAAAGTCTTGGAGAAAAAAAAAATGATGGATAGCAGAAAGGGTCACAACATAAACTTTCTTAGCTTAACCTAGAGAAGAAAGTGTGGAGCTTGCATCCTTGAGAATGTTTGCAAGTTCATTCTACTGAAATCATGTCACTTCAAGTTCCAAGAATGACAAACTCTGATTAAAATTATACTGACTTTTTTTATTTTATTTAGCAATATACAAATACTCATCTCTAAGTCATTTTTTGTCAAAATGACAAAATTACCCCTTTTATGTTTTTTTTTTTTTTTTTGAATTTTGACCATTTTTTTTTCTTTTTTCAAATAAATATTGATAAAACCTTACATTTTCTTTTATATAAAATAAAAATAAGTTATTTACCTTAAATTGTTTTTAAAATAAAATAATAATAAAATCTTTAAAAAAGTTAGAAAAAATGTAAAAATAAATAAATAAAAGGGACAATTTTGGTATTTTAAAGAAAAAATTTGACTGAGTATCTATAAATTTTCAAGTAAGGTAAGAGAGGTCAATGTAATTTACCTTTTTTTGTTTTAGTTTGTGGTAAGAGTAACTTAAAAAATGGGAATCAATTTTTTTATTCAAAAAATTCATTTGGGTGTTGCTAGAGTATTTATACATATATCAATGACTCTTAACATTATACATTACTCCAACAGTAGTAGTCAAAATGAGTATTAATGTGATATTTTAATATATTATTGTCTTTCTTTTCTCTCTTTTCACCAACCTATTTCTTGAGAAATTATATTTGACGGTTGATGTTGCTCTTTTTTAGTAGAAGGACTTCCCGTCATTCGTTACTTGTTAAGAATTCAAAATCAGAGGGTCACCGGGTAGGCTCCGGTAGTAGCCGCTCCGATAATAAAGTTTGTTTGATCTAAATAGCAGAATCTTTCTTGATCTGTACTCTGAAGAGTTCTGTATATACACGTGTCATGTTTTGAATTGATCTGTCATTTTATGGTATATCAATTGTGATAGACGATGATAAGAGTAGAGCCTTAGAGAGATTGATTTAGTATCACCAAAAAAAAAAAAACTGACATGCATGATAGCGTTTTATTGATTGAAGAGAAATGCTAAAGATTGAATCTCACTCATGTGAGAGATGTGAGATCAACGTGAGATAGAAAATGTGAAATTCCTAACATTGCTCTCATTTTCTCTTTATTTTAGTACTTGCTTGTTTGGGTTTATTTCAAGAACTTTTTCCTCTTTTTTTTTATCAATAAAAGATTTTATTGATATAAACGTAAATATACAAGAAATATATTTCGAAAGTTATACTTTATTTTTGCATTTGCATTCGTGAAATGTGTTTGCTTATTTGACTATATTTTTAAATTGACTTTTGTCGTTATGGATTGATATCTTCTACAATAGGTTTTTTTTTTTTTAATAATTGTCGATTTATTTGTTTTTGTACTTCAAAGATAAAATCACTCTATTTTATTTCCAATAAAAATTTCATCAATTCTTAAGTTGTTTTTGTAATAGTCTTCTACAATATTACCTTCTCATTTCCATAATGAGGAGCATAGTTCCAAGTCACTAGAGTGACAAAAAGAATGTGGGTTAGAAGTGATATTAATAAAGGGAGGGAGTCGGTCCCTTTATACCATTATTTGTTTACTACAACCCAAATGCGGCGAGAGGTTGTTTCCTCCTTTCATGTCGGCTCCCCTTTTTCATAATTTATTTTGTGGGGATTAATGATTAATTAGTTAAGATGATGACCAGCCAGCTGTCAACTCTTGAAAGAATCTTGAATATAAACGTGTGTACACACACGTAAAGTGTTATTAAACTTGGCTTGGTTGCCGGTGAATAAGAGGTCAGACTGTTTGTTTTATTATTTGATTCCTTGAGAATGTAACTGATTGAAGTTATGTGAATCGGTTAGATTATAAATAATTTTTAAAAAAAATTAATAACTAAAATTTTAAATAGTTTATTCTTATGAATAATATTAAAATACTTTTAAAATATATTTATTTGGTGTTTTTATTTTTTTATTATCATACATATGTAATATTTAACTTGAATTTTAACTAAAAACTTGATACTTTAACTATAATTTAATAAATTAAAATAAAGAATGACAACACAGGGATTCATATAATATTAGAATTTTATTTTAGGTATGATGATACAATAATATATTATTTAACATTTTACATTTATATTTTTTTATTTTTTTATTTTGATTTATTCTAAGATATAATTTAAAATATATGTTTAATATTTTTAAATATTTTAATAATATAACTGGTCTGACCAATCGATTCCTTTACCAAGTCAATGTCCGGACTAGATTTAATAACTATACACATGCCCGCGCGTGCGCACACATACACACACACACACATATATATATATATATATAAGCATGTATATATATATATAAGCATGTGTATTACTATCAATTTGTCTTGATGGCAAATTAACCCAAATTCTTTGACATTTACGGTTTGTTTGAATATATAAGAGGAGAGGATAATTATTTATTTATGTTTGAATAACTAATAATTAAAGAGGAAGAGAAGGTGATTCAATCCTTTCATCGAAAGATATAAAAAGAAAAAGGGTAATAAAATATTTAATTATGTGAGTATATATAATGGGTAAAATAGAAATCCTTTTAAAAAATTACGAACATAATGGATAGTTGACACTTTTATCTATTGGGAAGGGGCATGAAGAAGGTAGTCTTATTCCTAGTCCTTTTCGTCTCCTCTCATATTTGGAAGAAGAGTAATTTACATTTTTAAGCCTCTTCATCCCTTTTTTCTCTTTCCTTATTTTTAAACCAACTATAAAATTACCTCTCATTCCTTTTTCTTTCCTCTTTTCTCCTTTCAACTCTTTCAATCCAAACACACTATTAGCGACTTGTCTTTCAAAAGAGTTCAGCTTCAGTTTAGAAAACAAGATAAATATTGATGCCTGCACTTATTCAAGGCAGATGTTTAACAGTGTGGTATGATCAATATGCATGCCAAGATTCTTCTCCTCAGAGAAAGAAAAAAATCAATGGATTTGTCTCACCGGTGAGATCATCGCTTAAATTTGAGTACTATATGATCCCACTTAAACAATCAAATATAAGGTATAGTTGCAACATCCGACCGTCTTTGCTTTTTTTCCTTTCTCCTGGTGACATTGGATTGCATCCTTTTTCATAAAAATTATACTGTTAGAACATTTGTGTTTCCATAGTCGTGAAATTTTCAACTTCAAGTATGTGCCGTCAATTAATTCCAAAAGTATATATTTAGTCTACAATTGTTAGATTAAATTAAGTTTTGTTAGACATTACAATATTAGCCAATCACTTTCGTAAAGATTTGATTATGCCAGATTTGAATTACAATTTCGTATTGTTGAAAATGAAAATCATTGATGATATCTTGATACTTCAGATCTACTACAAAAAAAGTATAATCACAAACACACACACACACACACATATATATATATATATATATCATACATTCATGTTAGGTATATTCATAAAATGTGTGTGAATTTAATCCTTTTAGTGGTATGAGTCTCCTTGGTACTTAGGGTTAATTGAATATAGGTTAGATACTTTTTAATTTTAATTATAAGCTTAAAAATGACTTAAAATATATCTTATTATATTACTTAGTTACTTATGATTTTGAAAATAGGATAAAGTTCAAAATTTCAGTAGTATAAAATCAATAGTTATCTCGTTTGAACTGAACATTAGTCGCATTTGAACGAAAGTCCAGTCCAAACAGCAAAACCTTCTCCATCAAAACGTGTGTGACGTTTTTAGAAATTTTGATTAATTCTTATGTGTGAGTTTCTCATTATATGTTGTGGATTTTGCATTATAGAGTGGTAGCTTTGCATTCTTGTCGAACATTTAGGTACTTTATGAATCCTTGAACTTGATTCTATAATTCTATAGTTTTGATTTTGATCATATAGTTCCTACTTCACAAAGGTGATTGTGAAGGTTTTGCCTCTAAAAGGGCATCTTATAACACTTTTAATATGATTGCACTGCTATCTTATAACACTTTTAATATGATTGCACTGCTATGTTTGAATTTAAATATTGTCCGATTATGACTAAAGTGGTTTTTGTGGAAAGATTAACTCAAGATTAACTCGAGAGCACGGTCACGTTAAAAAGAACATTACGCATATAACTATATGGAGGATTAACTAACAGTACAAGTGTACAAGGCAGCGTAGCAAGTTAATAATCAATTGTCTAGTATTCATTGTAACTAATTGATTCATAATGATTCGTTCTCTTGTAATTGTGAGTTTCATTCTCTATCAGTATTTTCCTCATAAGATCAATATTTCTTATTATTGGATATGCTTTTTATATTTTGTATTATTATTATAATTTAATTTAGTACTTGGTCATAACTTTCAGTAGAAATTTGATATTTAAATAACTATTCTAAACACTTGATTAATCATGTCTACTTTAGTTCACGGTTCATGTCTAATTAATTAAAAAATAATTTAAATTTATTTGTGTTACGATATGAAGTAGTTAATTGATTAAACTAATTTTAGTTAGTTAATTAATTAATTATATATAAGTAGATATAAATGTGGATATATTCAATTTTCAAAACCTTTAATTTGGCATGCTCTCCTTTTAGGGTTGAGTCTATTTAATGAGCAATTATTCGATGGTCCCTGAAGATTATGGTCCCAAGAATTAGATAAATAGTCACATCAACAATAGAATACTGTAAATATATGTATGATTTATCATCTAACCGTTCATACCCTTGTGATAAGACCATTCGATAATTTTTCATATTCAAGACTTTTAAGTCTTTCAGACATATTCATGCAAAGAAACACCAATTCTACTAAGAGATATTTTTTTATGAGTTTGATATATGACATATCAGTGTATCATTTTAATCACACTCTATTATGTATTATATATTATATATCTTACTAAAAAAAGTATCAATCGCATCACATATAACAAAATATTGACTCAAGTCAAAAAAAAAAGTCTCCCCCACTAAGGAACCCTACTGGAGCGAGCCAAGTACTGGACCACTGGTCCACCACCCTCAAATATTCAACAATTGTGGGCAGCAAC
The DNA here is from genome assembly GCA_008638375.1 of Nyssa sinensis. Lineage (NCBI taxonomy): Eukaryota > Viridiplantae > Streptophyta > Magnoliopsida > Cornales > Nyssaceae > Nyssa > Nyssa sinensis. The sequence continues at coordinate 9,837,808 of CM018036.1, read as the reverse complement.
TTGCAAGTGTAGTCAATTTGTACCTCACGAGGAAGACCTAATAAAAAGTTAAGTGGAAGCACGAAAAATCATACAGACAGACGGCCGTTTAATCTCTGTTTCTGATATAAAGACTGCCCACAACACAATGGTTGGACCATTTGCTTAGACAACTCTCCAGTAGGTATGAACCACCGTGCCACACGACTCAGTGCGATTAGGGATGTCAATTTTTAATATGATACGATAATACGATTCGAACACGACATAAAATTAACGGATTTGAGTTTAACATAAATGAGTTTCGGTCATAAACAGATTGACACGTATAACACGATTAATAAACAGGTCGGGTTTGGGTTTTACTAATGTCAACCCGTTTAACACGACTTAACACTTTTAATTATAAAATATATTATGAGTTAAGGTAATTCATCTCATATCAAATATTTATCAAAGTTTTGAAATTTTTTATTTATAAAAGAGGTTTCTACTTTGATTTGGCTCATATCTAAAGTTACTAAACTTGAAAATTATCTATACATATTCAAAGATAGGTAAATTTTTTTATTTAAAAAATAAAAAAATTAAAATAAACTGGTTAAGTGGGTCGACACGTGTAACTTGTTTAATAAATGGATTGGGTTTGGGTTTTGAAACTTGACACGATTAGTTAATAGTGTCGGGTTAGGGTTCACACATATTTTCGAATATGTATGTCTTGACACGACTCGAATACGACACGATAACACGAATTGACACCCCTAAGTGCGACACAAAGACAAATGATGAATAATTATGGACCATGGTCTCGATGATGATTATATTTGCAACAAAATTATATATATATATATATATATATATAAACATGATATGTTATCTAATTATTAGAATTATTAAAATTAGATCATTTAATAATTTCTCGTCAATTAAATACTTCAGACACGTGATATAATTTTCTTTTATAATACTCAAGTAAATATTACGAGCAAATTATATTATTTAATTTTAACGATTAATAGCCTAAAAAATTTAAAACTAATTGATTGCTAATTAATTGAATTATACTAAAAAGTTTCATTATTATTACTAAAAAAAATTGACAATTGTGTCTAAAAAAGAGTTAAAATTGTGATATATTCTTTTGTGTGATATTTATGACGATAATTTGCAATATGTACCGATATTTTGAGAATATTTTAAAAAATTTTATTTTCATAAAAATATCATTTTCATGGTTACAAAGTTGTTAGCGTCACTGCTGATTATGATCCCTACGTACTCCAACCAATTAAAGGGATCATATGACGTCATATGAGAAGAAAAAATATTCATTAATTTCCGTGTTATATCCGAATAATACTTGATAAACCCGGACCAATCAATACTAGCTCGCGGCATTTTGGTTCTAAGGTGAGAGAAAAAGCGCTGCAGTTTATAACTTTATACAATGTTTTAAAAGCCGGATCGGACCGGCCTGTTCAACCGGTTGAACCATCGACCGGTCCCCAGTCCGGTCCGAGTTAGCCCAAAAAATCGCTTGAAACTTAAAACCGTTCTAAAAAATGAAAACCGGTAAAACCGGACGGTTCAACCGGTGAACCAGTTGACCCGGTACCGGTTCAACCGATTCATGGCTGATTTTATAACACGAAAAAAATATTCATTAATTTCCGTGTTATATCCGAATAATACTTGATAAACCCGGACCAATCAATACTAGCTCGCGGCATTTTGGTTCTAAGGTGAGAGAAAAAGCGCTGCAGTTTATAACTTTATACAATGTTTTAAAAGTCGGACCGGACCGGCCGATTCAATCGGTTGAACCGTCGACGGGTCCCCAGTCCGGTCCGAGTTAGCCCAAAAAATCGCTTGAAACTTAAAACCGTTCTAAAAAATGAAAACCGGTAAAACCGGACGGTTCAACCGGTTCATGGCTGATTTTTTTTTTTTTTTTAAATCTCAAATTTTATGCAATTTTTTAGCTGAATTTTGGTTAAGTTGAATTGGTATTTGGCTGAATTTATTTTGGATTGTATTTAAAATTTTAAACCCTTGAAGTTTGAAACTCTAGTATTATATATTTGTATCATGTGATATTTTATTTTATTTTATGCATGATTATTAGTGTTTATATATATTTTTTTTCATGTAGTTGAAGACTAAATTATTGAATTATACTTAGATTGGATATTAAATTGATTTTTGTTATGGTCTTTGCGATTATGAAAGAATAGCAATGAAGTTTTAACTTTCAATATTGCAATAAAATATGTCTATTATACTTTTTTCATTTTTTTCTTGAAGTTTTACATATTAAGAAAATTTATATTTTATAAATTTTTTTTATATAATTTTTAGTAATTTTTATATAATTTTTTAAATTTAAAATATCAATAATATTAATTATTAAATTTATTAATTACATAATTATGACATCACGGTTTGATTCCGATTGATCTGACGGTTGAACCGGTAACTGGTAACTCGATTATTTTTTCGGTTCAATGAACGACCCGGTTACGAGAAGATTGACTTTATATCAAGGAAAGAAGAAAGAGGAGGAGAAGAATCAAAAAGCAAACAGTTGATAAAGATGGCTACAATGACGCCAAAGATGATGGCTGGGATGATGCCGATGCCGATTCCGATGACGATGGTGGAGATGTGGACGACGGTGGGCTCAATCATCGCCAGTGTTAATGTTCTTTGGGGCGATCATCCGCCAGTACTGTCCCTATGAAGTTCGTCGCTTCTTCGAGAACTACACAAATAATCTCATGAGCTTCTTCAATCCCTATATTCGAATTACCATCCACCAGTTCACCGGAAGCCGGCTCAAGTGCAGTGAAGCTTATGCTGCCGTTGAGGCATATCTCAGTGTGAATTCGTCGAAAAATGCCAATAGACTCAAAGCTGAGATGGGAATAGATAACGAAAAGATGGTTTTGACAATGGATGAATATGAAAAAGTGACTGATGAGTTCCGTGGAGTAACAGTTTGGTGGGATTTCTAGCAAAACAAGTTCATCGTCCTCACGCTCGATGTCGCTTTATCCAGACCCAGAGAAAAGATTTTACAGACTGACTTTCCATAAGCGATATAGAGAGATGATTACAGAGGATTACTTGGAGCATGTGGTGACGAAGGCGAAGCAAGTCAAAGCGAAGAATAGGCAAATGAAGCTTTATACCAACAGCAGCCCCAACTATATATACTCAAGCCGTGGTCAGAGTATGTGGAGTCATATTCCGTTTGAGCATCCGGCGACGTTTGGAACTTTAGCGATGGAGCCGGAGATTAAGCAGGAGATTATGGAAGATCTTTTGACTTTCAGCCAGGGAAAGGATTATTATGCAAGTATTGGAAAGGCGTGGAAAAGAGGTTATCTACTTTATGGTCCGCCGGGAACTGGGAAATCAACCATGATTGCTGCAATAGGCGAATTTATTGAATTATCATGTTTATGATCTGGAGCTGACGGCTGTGAAGGACAATTCGGAGCTGAAGAAGCTTTTGATTGAGACCACGAGTAAATCTATTATTGTAATGGAGGATATTGACTGTTCACTTGATCTTACAGGTGAAAGGAAGAAGAAAGAGGAAAAACCTTCTGAAGATGAGAAGGAAGAGGTGAAGAAGGAAATTTCACGGAGAGAACCCAAGGAAGAGAGCGGCAGCAAAGTCACGCTCTCGGGGCTTTTGAATTTCATTGACGGGCTTTGGTCTTCTAGCGGAGGGGAACGGCTCATTGTCTTCACCACTAATCATGTAGAGAAGCTGGACCCAGCTCTCATCAGAAGGGGAAGAATGGACAAACATATTGAGCTTTCATACTGCAGTTTTGAGGGGTTTAAAGTGCTAGCAAAGAATTACCTGCGGATAGAAGCACATCCGATGTTTGATTCAATTGAGCAGTTGATGAAGGAGACTAAGATCACACCTGCTGATATTGCAGAGAACCTCATGCCCAAGTCCCCAAGAGAAGATGCCGAGAAGTGCCTCTCAAAACTGATTCGAGCTCTCGAGGAAGCAACAATAAAGGCAGCTAAGGAGAGAGCAGATGAGAAAACAGAAGACAAGGAACCAGCAAAGAGAGATGCTCTGTCAGAAGATTAGCAAAAAACTGAAAAACTTCAGTAAAATAGCAATGGAATTATATGCTCAAAATAAATATTATTAAGAGTGTCAGGCTGATGAGGTTTCTTCACAAATCTGTTTGTATGCTAATGGCATGCCATTTCAAGAAATGTACTAAACAGAATTAGTAGCACAGAATCATAGATAGTTTTTATCCTGGCATAAAGCAAAACAAACCACAAAATGCTACTTAACAAGGATGATGTACTGGAAAATTGTGTAAATTAGTTACCTTTTGAGGGAGGATGGTTCCATTACAACAATGAAATAAAATTTTAAAATCTGATCACATTATCAACAAACCCAACCAACCCAAATGCTCAGAGGCAGACCGTTGTCACGTATGTGGAAGATATAACAATAAGGCTTGAACATCTAAAAGTGAAATCTTTCGGTTACAATATTAGTTAAAAGATTATTGTACACTGACTGGATAAGAAAAGACTAAAGGCCTCCCAACAGTTCCCCATTCATTTGTCGCAAGTTTCGTTGTATGTAGGCATACAAAAAAATGACTAAATCTACGTAATTTTTGCAGCATCTTGTAGCTCCCTGTTGGAGATCATGAATAACTGCATCAGGGTAATTGCCTGGATCAAGCCATGGAAGAACTCTCTACTCGTAACTTCCTTAATGGACTTGATGGAAAAAATTATAAATTATCTATAGCACAACCTGTTTCCCCGAGTGAAAGCCACCACATTGCTTTCTGGCAGTTGGGCTAAATTGGACTCCCTGCCATAGGACAAACCCGGCCTATCAGTTGGGCTCAATTGGACTGATGGTTGCCTCTCTATCTGGGCTGGTACTGGGTTTGGCCTACTCTATAATATGTCAAATGCAAGCTTGCTGGCCCCAGCTAAATTAGTGAACTATAATAAGGCTTAAGATTGTATGGAGTCCGAGTCGAGTCAAATCGAGTAATTAATTGACTTCTCAAAGTGATTTCAAACGAGGCTTTAATTGGGTTAATCGCGAATCGAGTTCGAGTAGCTTTATTTTTTTATGTAGTATTAGACCATTGGCTTATCGAGTCAAACTTAATTCAAGTTCAATAAATTAATGAGTATCAAAATTTGTTCAAAATTGACTGTTTGTTTCGTAAGTTAATTTCAAATGAGCCTCTAAGTAAGCCGATCCTGAGCCAAACTTGACTTAATTTGGTTCATTTTACAGACTTAATAAGACATCTATGACCAGTTTACATATATATATATATATATATATCTCTCTTAATGTTTTCTCCTCTGTCTGTCATTTTTGTGCAAGACCAACATCAAATATATTAGGGTAGAGAAAGTGTAAATATAAATGCTTGAAAAAAAAAGATGTAAATATACAAAAGTATTATTGAGTAATGCAACTCTTTTCAACACTTCAGTTCAAAAAGTGTTATTCAAATAATGTAACAGTATTTAAGCAGTTAAACATTACTTATTTGACCTGATGTCTAACCATAAGTGTCATGATTTGATTTTATTTATGCAATATTTCTAGGACTAAAGTGTTGAACAATGTAAAATTATTGAATTATTAAATTTGGAAAAACATGAGGATGACAAGTGTCATGGATTGTTTAGTCCAATAATAAAATGTTTTGAGTTGTTAAGCATTTAGATAAGATGGAAAAGCACTAATGTTATTTCAGTGTGTTGGCTAAAAAACCTTGGAGAAAAAAAGTGATGGATAGCAGAAAGGGTCACAACATAAACTTTCTTAGCTTAACCTAGAGAAGAAAGTGTGGGGCTTGCATCCTTGGGAATGTTTGCAAGTTCATTTTACTGAAATCACGTCACTTCAAGTTCCAAGAGTGACAAACTCTTATTAAAATAGCTCTAACAAACATAGGTATAAATAAGGGTGGTGGCGGTTATGCTCTCCAGACTAGAGTTGCTAATTTGTTCACATAAACAAGTCATCTTGTTTTAGTTATTTTTTTTTGTTTGAGTAAATTATAACTGGCTTCTTTAGGATTTTTGACAATCATATTGATATTTTTTAAAATTTTTAAAATTATACTGATTTTTTTTACTTTACTTGACAATATACAGATACTCTTCTCTGGTCAATTTTTTTCGTCAAAATGACAAAACTACCAATTTCATATATATTTTTTGAATTTTGACCATTTTTTTTCTTTTTCAAATAAATATTGATAAAAACCTTACATTTTCTTTTATATAAAATAAAAATAAGTTATTTACCTTAAATTTATTTTTAAATAAAATAATAATAAAATCTTTAAAAAAGTTAGAAAAAATGTATAAATAAATAAATAAAAGGGGCAATTTTCTCATTTTAAAAACAAAATTTGACTAAATATCTGTATATTATCAGGTGAGGTAAGGAAGGCCCATATAATTTCAAAAACTTCAAGGGAGGTCACTATAATTGTCAAAAATCTCAGAAGAGGTCAGTGTAATTTACTTTTTTGTTTTAGTTTGCAATAAGAGCAACTTAAAGAATGGGAGCCATTTTTGAACCCAAAAAATTCATTTGAGTGTTGCTAGAGTATTTATGCATATATCAATGGCTCTTACCATTATACATCACTCTAACAGTAGTATTCAAAATGAGTATTAATGTGATATTTTAATATATTTTTGTCTTTCTTCTCACCAACCTATTTCTTTGTCTCTCTTTCAACTAACTTTTGAATCACCTCTCTCTTCTCATGAGATTCATATTTACATCTACTTGATTAATATTCATGGGCTAGGATCTATTTTAGATCCAACAATGACTCTTGTTGGTGGTCAAATAGTGTCTCATTAGGAGCAAAAATGATAATTAGGGTGTATGGCTCCCTTTCTTACATCCACTTTTGGAAATGCTTTAAGGTTTTTAATGTACGTGCTAGGTTATCATCTGGCCCACTATTTTTATAAGGGACATTAGCTACTAACACTAATAGTTGATGAGTTAACATGTAAATTGCAGAAGCAAAACACTGCTAATTAGCACTGTTTGACACTAACACCTTTTCTAACAGCAACATTGTGGATGTTCTAAATTCTTTGCAGCAGCTACCAATTTGTTGAGAAACATATTACGGTCAAACTGTTTATAATTAGTAAATATGGGAGATGATTAAAAAAACTTTGTAGTTATTAGAATTATTAAATATTAAGGCTTTTCATATTTTTATTAATCAAAAAGTATTCTCATACGTATGTAATTTTTGATAAAAAAGAAGGCCTTATATATAACTTTTCAATGACAATTTGGTCTTTTACATGAAATACATATAATGTTTAAACATAAGTATCAAAATATGTCATAAATAGAATATATATATATATGTATAAATAAATAAGTACATACAGTCGAACCCTCTTATAAGTTAATAATTTCTAATACTTATTAAATTTTTAGGAAACCACCTTGATTCTATATGGGATAACTAATATTTCTATTACTTAATAATTAATACTTATTTCAAAAAATCTTTTAAAATATTAATTATTAGAGAAATAAAATACTTATATATGTATTAGTTGGCCATTTATATCCTCTACTGAAGGGGAGATTCATGGTTTCAAGTCTCATTCTTTTTCTACGGAGGGATATGAGCATTTATTTTTACCAGTTATGAATTAATTGATTCTAGGACTCATATTTAACAGGCTCTTATTGTTATTAAGTTGCGTAGTCTTCATTGCTTTGTAATTATATTGTTTTCTTGATTGAGTATGAAATATAACATTAGCAAATTTAATACTTATTACAAAAGTGTTGTTAATTTCATATTTATATTGACTTTATATTTTATTGTTTTTGTTATACAATTATATAAATTATAATATATAATATATTTATAATTATATATATTTTTTATTTTTATGTTTTTAATATTTATGTTATATTAATTTTAAAATTATATATACTCACAATTATATATATTCAATTTAGTGGTTTATATTTATTTAGTGCTATTTGTTAGATATATTATTTATTTATTATATAAATTTTTTAATTTATTATTTATGACTAATCACGTCTTAAATCATCTAATAAAATTTATAGATCAAAAAAGTTATTGTAACTTCAAGAATCAATTATGAAAAATCTTACAGAAACAATTAATCATCATTTCTAACATTATATTCTTATCCATCCAAATATTAAATTACTTTCTATAAATTTATTTTTTACAGGAATCATTTCTCTAACAATTTCAACAAATCCAAATAAGTATATATTTTGCCTTTCATTTGAATATGTATAGTTCTTGCAAGGCATTATTGTTTGGGGAAAAAGAAAAGAAAAGAAAATTTGAAAATGTTGTTCTCCAAATGATTGTCCTAATTCATCTATACCACTAAGGTTGTTTGGAAGAACTCTAAGAAATAAAAATAACTTTTAATAATGGACAGACAATATATTGAGAAATCAAGAATTCTTAATTTCTTTAAAATTGGGATCCATACACCCACTTCCTCTACAATGACTCCAACTCATCAAGGTCAAGACATTACTTTAAAAAAAATATTTATTTTTCACCATACAATATAAATTTAACAAATATTTGAGTGTTTGATCAATTTATAGCATTATTTCAATGTGATATAAATCTATCAAATATTATAAATTTTTTTTTAAAAAATTACATATAATGTCATATTTTTTTTACTTATAATACTTCTGAATTCAATTATGTTTAATTAATAAATATAATTACAAAAATATATTGTGAATAAAATAAATTTATATATAAGTACATATGTAATTATTTTATTTTTTTGATAACTAATATTATAAAAATAATTTTTGTTTAAAATATTAATTATTAAGTAATAAAATTAAGTTGTTTTTTTTTTTAAATTTTATTAATTATTAGAAACTTTTAATTTATTAAATAATTATTATAAGGAGTCAACTGTACACAATTAGTACAATGGACGTCGTCGTTTTGGTACCTTTGAACCAGACCTTGGGAAGTTTGGGTTTCCATCCTGCGAAAACCAAAATCAAAATCAACGGAGAAAATACCAAAATTAACACAGATCAAATTAATTTTTTTCCCCCATTTTTGACCAATTTCCGATCGTTGTCCCCTCTCGCCCTCTCTCTCTCTCTCTCTCTCTCTCTCTCTCTCTCTCTCTCTCCATCTTCGATTTTCTCTCTCATCAGCGAACATACAGAGAGAGGGACACAGGTATGTGAATGAAACTTTTGGAAGTTTCAATACGCTATGCCCCTCTCCTCTCAAAACCCTCAGTTTCTATCTCTACAATTTCTTCTTGTTTGTTTTTCACTCTAGCTCTCACTTCTCCCCAATGCAATCCCTTGATCTCCGATGTTACCCGTCAGTAGGCAATACCCACCCTCTCGATCTCCTCACCATGCCCCACGAACCTTCGACTGCGATCCATGTGGATGGCTCTTCCCTCAATAACGAACGACAATACTCCCAGAATAATCACAACACTGACAACGACGAAAACAAGAATAGTCAAATCAATAACAACAGCAAGAACAGCAGCAACAACAATAATAGCAGCAAAAACAACAATAATATAGTGAGGAAAGAGCGCCCCTCGAGGGCGTGCACGGTTCGTTCTTCGGCAAGGCTCTATGCTGCAGCAGCGGCAGAGGCGGCCCTTGCTGCTGAGCGGAAGCAGAAGTCTACGAAGAAGGAACGGCTGCGCGAGGAGTTGCCGTCGCCTACAACACAGCAGCAATGCAGCAAGATCGTGACGCCTCTCGTGAACCCGCCCCCGCCATCGCAGTTGCCACGGTGGAGTCTCCGTTCTATGTGGGAATTGGCTTCAGTTTTAAATTTCTTAAATGTGAGCTGAGGAAGTTGCAATCTTTATGATCAAATTGGTGTTTTTGGTGCCTTAGTGCTCATATTGTTTTCTTCGGTTGTAGGTTTTTAGGCCTCTTTTGAATATTAAAGTTGAATTCTCAGCAGAGGAGTTCGAGACAGCTTTGATCATGTCGAACAACACATTGGGTGACATACATATGCCTATATTGAAGGTTGGTGCTTTATTTGAAGTAACTACTATGTTTATTATCAGTGAAAATTGAGCCTCTCTTGCATGCTATCGCGGGTTATGTAATTTGATGCTCTGTTTATTTTGAGAACTCTAGACATCATTTTACAACTCCCATTGAAGTACTTCCACTGCTTTGGAAAGCAAATATTTGCATTATTTTAGCTTGTAAAAGTTTGAAAAGAACTTGTTATGGTACCTTACTTTTTTTCCCAAAATACAAGCTTTCATTTGTTTTTGTTTTCCTTCTACTTCTAGCAGTGAATACTCATGCAAAGCTTATAACTTTACACAGGAAGAACAATGCAACAGCTATATGAGCCTTGCACAATCTTTTTAGTTTCAAAACATTTCTTTGAGGAATTCAAGTAATTGTGAAAGTAAATGCATCAGTAATTTTAATGATATTTTTCTTTAGGTATGCAGAAGAGTAGGAGTTCCATTGAAATGTAATAGCACATTGGTGCAATTATGTGCATGTCAATTGATTTATTTATTTTTAATTGTTTTTACAAGGCTAGAATTAGCTAAACATATGAATATAGTAAGTTCTGTTGTGAGTTCGTAGCATTGATTTTGCTGTTGCAATTTCAAGATGAAGGCAATTATAGTCTTTTCTCTTTCCACTGGCCAAAAGGGTCTTTTGTCTTGTTAGTGTTAGGAGAGATAAGTGTGTCAAGAAGGCTTCCTACTTCCTTAGCATAATTCATGGATAGTTTCTTTACTTATCAAAAAATAATAATAATTACAGGTCCTACGGATAGTTTCTAGGTTGTTTTCTGTTCAGATAAGGTTGGTAAATTAGTTAGCTTTTGTGATAAGATGAAGCTCAGAAGCTCAGATCGTGTATCAGTTTGTGTGAGTGTAAATATGTGAGAGTGACAAGTGAAGCTTTGGCAAGCCAATCTCAAGCATGAGTTCAGAATTTGGTTGATAAAAAATTGAGGTTCTGAAAAACTGGATTTGGCATGTTTAGGCTTGTGAAAAATGGGCATCTCTGTAGTATGTGTTGTTAAACAATTCATGTTGAGTAAATGGGAGTTCCTTATTATTTTAAAGAAAAAAGGAAAAGAAAAAAAAGTCACCTATTGATTTAATACGTGAAAGTAATCAATTAACACTCTCGACAAAGTTGACAAGTTGAGTTCTAGCAAGTTTGTAAGAACTTGGATCACGTTGGAAAAGGTTTAAATTTGTCAACATACAGGATATATATTTTTCATTATAAGTAAATGAAGTAGTATTACGAACAGGTGTTAGAGGGGAGCACAACCCATGTATATATACAAAAAAGTATTGGAGCTATAGTTATGCTCCATTTATACAAGTCAAGTCACCCAAAGAAATATGTAAAGATGGTAAAGAATTTTGATGGTGCCCATAAATCCAAATGTTGTTGAGATTTTGTACTTTCACAAAGGAGATTTTGATAATTTGAGGTTTCAAATGTTGTTGAAATGGCTTGAAATTGAGTTGGTAGTTTGAAGTGACGATAATATGTTAGAACGTGGTCTCACTGAGAGGTTTATGATTGCTAATTGCAATAATGCTCCATTTGACTCTAATATATATTTTATTAATTATTCTCCACTTTCAAGGTGGGTTTGCTGAAGGGCTTTTGCACGGAGCAACGAATGGGTTGATTGGATGGAGATTTCTCATCTTTTACTTGCAGATGATACTTTAATCTTCTACGAAGCTAGGAGGAGACATCTCAGATTTCTCCGTTGTGTGTTAGTGTGTTTTTAAATAGTTTTGGGATTGAAGGTTAATCTATGCAAAAGTGAGATAATTTCAGTTGGTAGAGTGCTGGATGTGGAGAGGTTGGCTATGGAGTTGGATTGTGGGGTGGGGGCCCTTCCTATAGGATACTTGGGATTACCTGTTGGGAGCCTTTACTAGTTTGTAGCGGTTTGGGATGTGGTGATTGAGAGGTTTCAACGAAGGTTAGCAGGATGGAAACTGCAATACTTGTCTAAGGGCGGTTGAGTCACTCTAATGAAAAGCACATTGGCAAACCTTCAACCTACTTTATGTCTCTTTTCTTGTAGCCGGCTTCAGTGGGGAAGAGATTAGAGAATATTTAGTGGGATTTCCTTTGGGAAGGGAAGGAAAGGAAGGTGAGAGAAAGATTCATCTTATGGGTTGGGAAAAAATGAAATGTGCTTGTTCAGTATAGTATTGTTGGGTAAGTTGATGTGGAGATACAAGGTGGAAGGTCAAGCTCTATGAAGCACGGATACTCTATTTTGTATCACGTATCCGTGTCGGACACGGACAAGCTTGGACACATTCGGACACGCAAAAAAATAGTATCTAATTTTTTTGAATTTCAGACATGTTACGTACATGTTGGGACACATCTCAGACATGTTTTTGGAATTTTTTTTTTTAAATTTGGGATTTTTTAAAATTTTCTGTCTTTTTCTCTTATTCTTCTCCATTATTTTTTTATACATACAAATATATATAATAGTTAACAAAATTATTTTAAAATTTGAATCATGAATGTTGATTGTTAAATAAAACTCTTAAATTTTTATTCATTGACTTTTTTTATTTTGTTATATTAATAACATTTATATGATTTGCATATTTTTATTTCAATTTTGATTAAAATAATATTAAATTTTTATTATATTGGCATATAAAAAATTTATATATTCAACGTGTCCTTAACATATCCGTGTCTCACTTTTTTGAAAAATACCATGTCTTGTGTCCGTATCCGTGCTTCTTAGGTCAAGCTATGTAGAAGAATGTTATTATTACAAAGTATGGTGAGGAGGGATTCTTTAAGGAAGTTAGGGGGCCGCATGGGTGTGGAGTATGGTAAGCTGTTCAAAAGGGGAGGGCGGATTTTAGGAAGGTGCCAAGCTGGTGAGTTTTGAGGTAGGCGATGGCACATGGGTCCCTTCTTTATATAGTATTGCTTCTAATGAGAAGGCAATGGTGGCAGAATGTGTGGAGTTTTTGGGGGGCCAAATGATTTGGAGTCCTTTCTTCCGAAGGAATTTCCATGATTGGGAAATGGGGAAGGTGGAGGAACTTATGTCCACGTTGAGTAGATGCATTGTGGAGGTAGACGATAGGGAGTAGGGAGGATACTATAGTTTGGAGGGCTCATAAGAATAAAAGGTTCATGATGAAATCGTTTTATCACTCTTCGTTTGAGAGAAAGGAAAGCCAATCGATTTAGAAATCTAGAATTTTGAAGAAAGTGGGATTTTATTTTTGGGGTTTGGGAGGTGATTCTTACTTCGGACAACTTGAAGAGAAGTAGCTTTTACCTTCCTAGTTGGTGTTGTATGTACAAGATGGTGGAGGAGACTATAGAGTACCTCCTCGTGCATTGTTCCGTGGCACGGGATGTATGGAACTTGGTGTTGACGCTTTTTGGTTATAGGTGGGTCATGTCGGCTACTGTGAGAATTAGGGGTGCATGTGGGTTGGGTTGGGTTATGAAAGAACCGAAACCAACCCGACTTTGAAGGGTTCTAAAAAACAAGAATCAGACCGAACCGAAGTTATGATAGAACTGAACCGACCCAACCCGGAAATATTCGGATTGGATTGGGTCGGTTCTGGTTCTATCCAAAATGTTTTTTTTTTTGTTACCAATAAATGCTATTTGTTTCTCTCTCTAAAAAAACTCTGGATGTGTATTTTTATAACACATTTCAATCTTATATATATTTATATATATGCTAAATGCACCTGCACCTGCACCTTGATCGTGTGTGTATATATAATGCACCTGATATATATATGTTAAATGTATATATATAATGCAAGTGATGTTTATATAATTGTATATATGTGTTAAATGTGTGTGTATATATATAATGTACCTGGTGTATAGAATGTGTATAAGATGTCACTAAGAATGGGTTTAAAAAATGGAGCAACAAATTTGCACTGATAAGATTATTTGGTGCAGTGGCTGCAGCCTAGCCAACGAACCCCCATTTATATATTTGTATTCACACACACACACACATATATATATACTAATACATTAATATTGTAATACATATTATAACATACGTTTACATTAATACTGTAATACATATTATATATATACACATCAATGCACACATATATATCATTTATAAATATTTATATATACATACTTTAAGATTTTTTTTTTTTTATGAAAAGTTCGGTTCTTGAGTTGGGTTGGTTTACCAAAGTTTTAAACCGGAACTAAGCCGAAAAATCGGTTCTAGAACCGACTCAACCCGAATCTTTTTCGGAACCGACCCAACCCGACTTATTTGGTTCGGTTCTACGGTTCTCGATTTTTTTGTGCACCCCTAATGAGAATGGTGTTCTTGAGTTGGAGAGCTAATAGAATGAAGAAAGAGTTGAGAAGTATTTGGAGGATGGCACCTTTATGCCTTGCGTGGTGTATTTGGAAGGAGAAGAATTGCCGGATTTTTGAAGACAAGGAACTTCCAATTTGGACTCTCTAAAAGATTTTTATTTTATTTTTTTGAGATTATGGTTTTTTTTTGTGTGTAAAGAGGAACATCTCATGTGTTTAGATACTTTCATAACTTTTTTGGGGGAATTAAAGCCTTGATTCTTGTAGCCTCTCCATTTTTCTGTACATGGCTTTGTCCCCCTCTGGCTCTTTGTTTATAATACAATTTACATTTTATTGATAAAAAAAATAACTTAATTTGTCTGAGTTACTATCCCATCTCTTTACACTCTGAAATGACTTGAAATTTTGTCATTTTTACTAATAGAAGTTTAAAAAAAGGAAGAATTATTATTTGAAATCTTTAGTGCTATAACTTACTCCCACACTCTGATATGTCGTGTTAGAATTTTGGAGTAGGTTCTCAATGGGTTGTGTTGTTATTGCAAAAATTGAGCATGTGGTCTGATTGAAAATTAGACAGCAAGAGGGTACTGCTAGAATTTTTTTTTTTTTAAACTGATGTTCATCTGAGAAATTGGTTTTTATTGGGTGTCCATTACTTATACCAAATAAAAGGGGTTCATTTGATAAATTGGTCAGACTGACTATCTGATAATTAAACCTATAGTAGTGTTTTGCTTCCATCATTAACAATCTTATTTGGCTAGTTTTGTTAAGAAAATCTAATTTGAAACACTCCCCCCCCCCCCCCCCCCCCCCCCCAAAAAAAAGAAAAAAAAAGGAAGAAAAAGCAAAAGAGCAACGGGAAAAAGTTAAGCAACTAAAGCGCCAATTTTATCAACAAAACCGAATTTGGCACATAGAGAGTCTATTCTCTTTTTGTAGTAGGAGCGGTTCAAGGTATGCTTAGATATCAATCCGTAATGAGGCTGGATTTTGCTTTTATGTGGGTAGGTCTGGATTTTTTTTATTTATTTTTGGATAAGGAGTATAAAATATATTCAAAATGCCCTAGGGGGATAAGGGAAAGACTACACAATTAAAGCCTCAAAGACCCCAAAAAATCTACAAAAGGAACTATTTACATTGGGTAGGCCTCTTTGACCTGAAAGTATTACAATCACAAAAAATTATTTTTAGATGTAAAAGGGGGCTGTTCAAAACCCTCAAAAAGTATCCTATTCTGCTCCCTCAAAATGCACCAAATCAAGCAAATAGGAGCTGTTCTCCAAACGAAAACGCACGTCCTTTCTAATTATACCTCCTCTCCAACTTGGGAGCATCTCTAGCTGCCACACAATGAATGAGAAGATGATAAACTGTTTTCCCTTTCTCGTTGCATTTGAAACACCTGTTAGCCATGTGAAATCCTATCCTCTGAAGATTATCTATAGTCAAAAACACCTTATCAAAAAAAAAAAAAATCTATAGTCAAAAACACCCAAGACGCCTCCAAGTAAAGAAAGCTACTTTGGACGGGACTCAAGAATACCAAATCTGTTTCCACGGAAACTGAACTTTTCTCCTACCTATCAACTCTCTATAAAAAGATTGAACTGTGAATCTACTATGACCGTTTAAAGTCCATAGAGTCCCTCTTATCCTCAATAACTGTGAACATGTTCAACACCTCCAAAATATCCATCACCTCTACTAACTCCTAGTCTAGTTTCTCCTAAAAAAACACTCCACACCATCTCTCCACTGACCAAAAAACAACAATCAGCAACATAAGCTTCTTTAAGAAGAGCCAAACTATACAGATGAGGAAATCTCTCCTTCTGGTCCTATCACTACACCAGGCATCCTCTGAAAACCTCACCCCCATCCCCTCCCCGGCCTCATAATGAATGAAGTGGTATGAATTTAGGGGATTGGACACCTTGGGAAAATGGACCCAGATGATAAACTAGTGAGTTTAAAGGGTTCAATACGATTTAGGTTTTATTGGATAAGCTGATATGGATCGAATTTTTTTAACTTTTATGGGCTGACTTTTTTTTATAGTAAATTTGCAGGGAAATGTGTTTTGTTTAAGCTGTCATTTCAATTGAAATTAACCTCCTCTTGGTACATGGAGTATTAGCATTGCCATTTATATCAACTTTTACATGGTTTTAGACAAGAATGCGCTTATTACGCTTTCACAACTTTTTTATGAGGTTGGAGATCTTCGATTGTGACAAGGATGGTCAATTTGGTATCTTCACTTATCCAAAAAAAATAAAAAGGATCCTCATTCATATATAGTTGTATACAAATGCGAATTTTAACAATACAATATCTATTAGTTAGCAGATAAATAATGGCCCCAAATGAGTATTCCCTCTCTCTCTGCTTTTTATCTCTTTCTATCTTCTATTTTATTTCCTCCGGGTTTGGGGGGGGGAGACCTTGCTAGAAAGTACGCGCTCTTCTACAATAAACAATGTAATGCTTAAGTTTTGGCCTCTTTAATATAATCAGTGATGCTTTAATGGGCAAATGGTCATGGTATGTTGTGCAAGGGCAGGAGCTTGCCAGACGATGAAGGAGCATATCAGTGTGAAATATTATTTTATGTAAAATATACGTAGGGGGCCCTCGAATGAGTATTTTTGTTTTTTTCCCCTTATATTTGATTTTTTTTTACTATTAGTATTTTTTCTTTTTCTTTTTTTGTGATGAGAGGGGGGGGGGGGGGGATGGGGTGTGTTCACCTCCACAGAAAATATGCACATTTTTTTTATCAGCAAAGAAAAGAAGCTTTATTAATGCCAGAAATGTACAAGGGGTACAAAATAAGAATATCAAAAAGCAAAAGGAAGGAGGGAAAATGCTATAAGCATCAAAGTTGACAGGCAAAATCCCAACTAGGTTGGCACCTACACATCATATGCAGCATCACCCCAAAATATGAAAAAATATCCACCTATAGAACCAAACCAATACCAATTCAACAAGTTCCGATGATACAAACCAATAGATCCCAAAACATAACTCTACTTAACAAAGCAATGATAACCAGCAAAATTCTTCGATGGAGCTCTGCTACCAAATCGGCTTGGAAAAGGGCAAAACTGCACCTTTAAGATCAGCAACTCAAGAGAGTAAATCCCAGGAGGAAAAAACTAACTTCAGTAACATAAAAGGTATAATGTAGACTTCCTAGCACTACCATCTTATAATTCTTGAAGACTTCAACTAGGAATTCCAAAGAAAAATAATGAAAACTTTCAGAGAAGACTTCCATTAATATCACAATGAATTAGAGAAATGTGGGGAGGAATAAGGAAATGTCAAAATGAAGCCACCAAACCCCTTGAAAAGTGAGGGGAAACCAAAGTTAAGGCCCGAGCAAAAAGATAAGGACACAGAACATGAAATATTTCAAGGAGTAAAGAAAGAGATAAGAACTAAGAGAAAGGGAGAGAGAATATTTCATGAAATATGCACATTGATATAACAAAAACAGACTTGTGCAGAAAAATATATCTGGGAGGGGGATAAAAGTTTGGGACCCTTAACACAATTAATGGACAAATTATTGTGGTACATTGAGGTTGACTCTATAGTATAGCAATCTGTCATAGCATTGAAAGTATGGGGTCATGAATTGGGCTTCGTATCATGGTAAAGGTGGCTCGACCTGAATTGAACACGTTGAATTTATTATTTTTCATTGATATTTGTACTTTGACACATTAGGTTTTGGAAGAATATGATTGAAAATAGATGAATCCATGGGTTGGAGCAATTTGGTTGTTCTTTGGACTCCACCTGAAATTGGTCCCCAAACGGCCCAAACTGCCTGAACTTGACTTGTTTCCACCTTGAGGACCTGAGGTTGTGGGGGTCTTTGGTCATCTGAAAGTTGCAATATTCCTGAAGAACATATTGAATTTGAGGATGGGTTCGATAGAGGGCTATAGGTGTAGGTAAGGTTTGGAAGGACACTTTCAATGTAAAGGGCCTCGTCCCATTTCTGGATCTTTATTTGGTGGCTTGGGAGTAAGGGAATAACTATTAGGGAATAACTATTATTTATGTTGTGAAGAAAGCTGAGGTTTTTTATGGGATCCCACTGTAATGGAAGTCTCCCGTATTGAGAAATTAACTTGGAGCCTCTTTAAATCTCAGAATTGTGGTGCTGTGTGAGGCATCTTGGTTGCAGAACATGTGAAATTTATTCCTTGTGAAGTTGATATTTTGCAGCTTGTCAAACTTAAGAGGAGGAGGAAGAGGGGTGGGGGTTGTGATGTCATGTAGATCATTTGAACACTTTTCCCTTTGGATTATTGGATGGTGGCTTTAGATATCTTATATTAAGGAACTTGACTTTCCCGACTTGTGCACTGTTGTAGTACAGCAGACACTTTGATCGTCTCTTGCTGCATTATTGTTTTGTTTCTTCCATAGTGAATACCGTTTGCATCGATTCGATGTTGCTTGGGTCAATTCAAGTATAAGGGTTCATTTTCTTGCTGTTGAGATTGAGGTCTTGAATTCATGGAGTTTAAGTGATGGAATGCCCATTTGCGTCTTTTGGGTACTTTATAAGGGAGGAACCTTTGCAATTGTTCCAATCGTGCTTGTTCATGGGAATTGTGTAATTTTCAGCTGTCTCTATCCCTTTGCGTTGATATCCTGTAGTGGAAGAGTTTACTGGGATTTCTTCCTTATATTTTCATTAGGGTTGCAACTCGGCCGGGCCGGGCTTGAGGCCTGTCCAAGCTCAGCCCGACCTCTGGAACAGTGAGCTCAAGCCTGTCCCAAACCCAACCTTCAACCCAAAGGTATCGGCCCAAGCCCATCCCAAACATAGATTTACTTGAAGGCCCAAGCCCGAAAGGAAGAGAGTTGGGGTAAATGTATACACACATACATATATAGATGTGTGTGTGTGTGTGTATGATATGGTATGCATCAATATAATTAGTTGTCAATTTTTTTTAAAAAAAAAATCACACTTGAACCTTATAGATCTGGTTACAGATACATAGTTGGTCACCGTTAGACAAGGTTTATAAGTTCGAAAATTAACAAATTAGGCATAATGCTTTATCTAGGATAAGAAGATATACTCGAAGAAGTTCTTGAGGAACATTTGCAGAATATTTGCAGAATTGGAAGGCTGAATAATTGAAAAGGAAAGGGTTTAAAAGGTCATAGAGGATTCTCTTTTAAATGGGCCAGGTTGTGGAGAAGCTGGGGAAGCTTGCTCTGGGAGATGCAACCTTCTCTGGCGTCGAGCACCATCTTAGCAGCCCTTTGGTCAGCAATAGCAGATCGTAATCACACATTTGTATTGATAGATAGCAGATTGAGAAGTAGAATTTGATAACTTACTCCATGTAATTGTCGTTAAAAAGATCCTCTCCGTCTTCCTCTTCATCCACCTCTTCAAGCTCATCTTTGATGATCTATGAAGCACAGACACTATTTTGGCTCATGTGTCCATGTCAGACACCTTTCCGGACTGTGTTGGACACATGAAAAGACTATCCAAATTTTGTATTTTTTTAGAACTTCAAACACGTTCTAAACACATTATAAACATATTTTGAACATGCTTTTTTCCTTTGATTTTTGGATTTTCCTCTCCTCTTCTCCTTTGTTTTTTTTCGTTATATATATACTTATACATTTTATATAATAGTTAGTGAATTTGTTTTGAAACTTGAATTCATAGATGTTGATGATTAAATAAAGAAATTCATAAGTTTTTTGAGAAATTCTCTATCTGTGTTGTGTTATGTCGTATCCGTGTACCATGTCCGTACTTCTTAGCTGATGATATTGGGATCGACGACAGCCTCATCCTCGTAGTCGGAGTAGTTCTTAGAGGTGCGGCTAGTGCTGTAAGGAAGTTGATCGGTGTTAAAACCAGCGGAAGTGGGGGAAAGGGTGTCGATGGCAAAGATCTTCGGACTGTCAAGGAATGCCAGGAGATCTTCACTTTGCGGCTGACGGTCGGTGGTGCAATGGCTTGTGCAATTGTGCGTCAGTAGAGGAGGCTAGGGTTAAGGGAGGAGACGGAGAGTTGAGTGTGTATGATATAATCGATTGAGTAGTGGTCCGGTTTGAAGCATAATATATATATATATATATATATATATATATATAAAAGATAAATCAACAGGCTGAGATCAAATCTTCATTTAATCAAACAGCGTATATTATGTAACTGAATAAAATATATACATATAAATGTATTATATGGTCAGGCTCTGGCTGGGTTTGGGTTCCTGACTTCTAGGCCCAGGCCCAACCCGAATTTAACTCGGGCTTGTAGATTTGAGCCTAGGCCCCTCCCGATTTATGTGAAATGCTGCCCAAGCCCTAAATTTTTTGGTATGGGCTCGGGTTGGCCCGCTCGAGTTGTAGGCCCTAATTTTCATGGTGACCTCTGGACTCTTCTATTAATTCTTTAGGTTGTAATTTTTTGACTAAATAAAAGTTTCACGAAAACTTTTCTAAATAGTACAATGTAATTCTTTTTGAATTCATTCATACAAGTGATGCTATATTATATAGTGTGACTCACTGCACTCTCAAGGTCAGTTTTCTCTTTTGTAGAATTTTGGGAAAGAAAAATCCTCTGTTTTGGCCTTCTTTTTACATTTTGGATCTATTTCAGCATTTTCTGTGATTAAATATGAATAATTTACAAAAGAAAAAATGAAATCCTGTTTTTTATTCTTTCATTTGTCATTTGCATAACAGTAATTTACTAGTTGCTAGGTGCATCCAATTAGTACTTGTAAAGTGTTGATTATTCTTTGGGAAAGTGATGTGCATGTCAGCGAAAGGGTTGTTCGTTATTAATTCAGTACTGCTTTTGGATCTCTTCAGTCTCCTGGTTTTGGATCCCCTCATCTCCTTAAATGTTTCTATTTTAAAGCACAGATTTAAATGTTATGTTATTTGAAATATATCCGCAGCTTGATTATGGGAGAGACATTTTTGTGTTGCAAAGTAATTTATCGTGACTATTTATGACTTTGTTGTGCAAATTTATGTGTGTGTGTATATATATATATATTAGTATTGGCAATTTATTGCTGCAACAAGCTTTGTTTATTAACTTTAATATGTTTTCCATAGGCCATCCCCCCCATTACCCGAATGGCACTTGGGCAGAATACTTGGGTTACCGTTCTGTGCAGAAAATTGAGAGATTGGTGGCACTGGGTAACACGATCACCTGTGCTCCTTGAAACTGATGTTTGGACAGTGTTACATGTGAATAGATCCCTTTATAGTAGTGCTAACTACTTAGTTAACATGAATTTGGTACTTTATTGCAGGTTGCAGAAGGGGATCTGCCTATAGTTGCTTCGCATGGGTGAGTGACCTTGAATTTTCAGAAAACTCAAATATGTGGGCTTTGTCCATATATGTTGGCTTATTATGTTGATTTGTTAGGGCTGAGGTTGAAGCATATAATGCACTTGATCCTGGGGTTCGTGTGGTGATTCTAAAAGCCTTGTGTGACATTCGTGTTGAGGTATTATGAGTTCGGAATTATTCTTCGTTTTGAATAATTGCTGCCTATCCCATTTCTGTGTCGATAATATGCTAATGTACTTCCATTTTAACTCTAAATCACCCTTTAGTTTCTGCTTCAAAGGCATTGTTGGCATGCATTTTTAGCAGCATGTGATTGGTGGCTTTACTTTACTGCATGATGATTGAAACTTTTTTATCCATGTACCAGTTCTGGGATTGTGGATCCTTTATAATTTATTTTCTCTTTCTTGCTTTCTTTTATTTTTTGAAAAGCAAGAGATAACGATAAAATGTAATAAATCAGTCGATAACAGGAGCGCATTAATTTTTTTGGTAGAGAGTGCATTGTAATTTTAGTAGTTTATCATTCAATTTTATTATAACATATTGAGGTAGGGCCTAAGATAGAGCAGAATGACAAAACAAGTTTCATATAGTCAACCCTAAATAATTAAGGCAAGGCTTTGTTGAGTTGAATTGAGTTGTTGTCATCTTTCGATATTATTTTGATCCCATAAAAGCACATGTCATGTATAACTTTTCAGAATTTACAATTCCAACCATAATTCTTTGCTGTCAAAAAAATTGATGTGTGTGTGTGTGTGTTTTTTTTAAAGAAAATGAAAGAAACTATACATACATATTACTAATAAAGCATCTGAGTACAGAGGAAATGAAGAATGAGGGTCCTCCAGAACCAAGACAAAGAAGAAGGGCTAACATGAAAAAAGCACCCAAAAGCATTAAAATCATAATGAAAGACTTGATATTATCCAGTTTTGGAAGTTCTCATTTTTGTTTTCCTTTCCCTATGTAATGAAAGAACTGAATATGATTCTCTTATTTTGTAGCAAGAAGATATTCGAAATTATATAGATGACTCAATAAAGCATGGAGTTCAACTTTCAGCATTTCGTAAAGAACATGTTGGGGGTGATTCTCATGGAATCTCATACTGGTAATATAGTTTTACTTGTAATTGTTAATCAGGTTCTGTAGATTTTATCTTGCAGTAGTTTTTATCCTTTTTGTACCAGATGTAGACTGTCCACAAAATTTCTTTTTGCATGATATGGGGGAACAATATTATTTTTCATAAATGTTTTTCATGTTTTGCATTGCTCTGTGTTTTAAGTTTTATTTGCTCTATGTTTATTGTTGTATAGGTATGAAGATGACCCTATAATTGGTCATCGGTTATACCGAGAGATTAGAAAAGTGGAGGTGAAGAAAGGAAAGGGAAAGAGTGTACAGTCCAATTCATCTTACCAGTGGGAAACAGTTGCAACTAACTTGGATGAATTTCAAGATGTTTCCGTAAGTTATTATAATGATCTATTTGTATCTGCATGTCTAAATATTTGCAAAATGAAATGCTAAATATTTCTTTAGTTCCTTGTCAAAGGGATCAGAACATATTGACATAGGAATTTGGAATTTCTTACTTTGTATATGCTTCAATTGAAAATTTGGAAATAGAAAAAATTTAATTATTCTTTTATTTGGAGCGTTATCTTTCCAAAATTTTGTCAGCACTTTCATGATTCTGCATAGTTTGCAGGAAGCGTACAAGTCAGGTGGACTAGGTTTATACAGATCTACCTTGTGTTGGATTTGAGTTACATGGTAATTGCATTGTGTACAGTAAGACGAGAAAAGGTTGAATTATTTTAGCAAAAGAAAAGATAAAATTAAAAATGAACACATTTGTGAGATGATAAAGGTAGCATCTATAGGAGATAAAATGAAAGAAAGTCGGTTAAGATGGTATGGCAATGTACAATGAAGACCAGTAAATACACCGGTAAGGAAGATCGACATGGTTCATATCAAGGGTTGTACTAGGGGGCGGGAATGACCAAAATTAACTTTGATAGAGATAGTAAAAAAAAATACATGATAATGTTTGGTTTAACTGAGGGAATAGAGTAGAATGGCGAGTCAGAATTCATGTAGCCAACCTCAAATAATTGGGATAAGGCTTTGTTGAGTTGTGTTGAGTTGAGTTGGTTAAGAATAGGTGGTGGGAAGATTTTATAGTTTATCTCTTCTCCTCTCTTCTCTGAGTTCTCTCCAACCAAACACAGGACTTTTCCTACTCAAGGCCGGCCACTCTTAACCATTTAATATAGATTGGTCAAGGAAGCACTATATGAACAAATAACATGCTGTTTGCCAGCATTTTTATACCCTGTATGAGTATGTGGAGAAAGGGCCTTGACTGTTCTTTGTGTCATGTCACGCACAGAACTTTCCAAGATCAAGGATCAAAAATGCTTTTATCTTTTAGAGAGAATCTGTTTACCAAATGACCTGAAGAGAGTGTTTGGAACCGGAAGTGAGCTCATGTATATATAACTCCCTAGAATTTGGGATGTCATTCTAACTATCATGTTCGGATCTGAAACAGTTTACTCTCGTGCATTCTAAATTCAAGGACAATCTTCATCTTCTTCTGGACCTACATCTAGGGTGGTCATTATTTGATTGCTTTAAATTCTGTCATAAAGGTCTTCCTTGTTGCAATCTAAGATTGGGAGATGTTCTTTTATCCAGACTGAAGCAAGATTGTGATAATACTAGGGAAAAAATTCTCCTGTGAGCAAGAAAGATGATTGTAACCAGTGTAGTATTAATCAAGTAATGCTATTCTATTTCAAATATGTTCAACTTCTGGTTTTAGTAAAGAAATTTTCAGGTCATGTCTGGCCTTTGACAAAACATCTACCCATGTACCTAGATAAACTCCGGATCCAGGCTTTCCCGAGTGGCCCAATTATGCAATGATACAATGATATAAATCAAACAATTAGTGGTCCAGTCTACATGTTCTTAAAATTTCCTAATGCTTCTTGTTCTTCTAGAAATGTCCAGGATGCTGACAATGAAGGTTGGGGAAGCAGGGGCTTAGGACTTTGCATGTTCTTTTAAACAGTAGATATTTAATTTTGGAATTTTTATTTTGTTATTATTATTATTTTGGTGATAAATATATATTCTCATGCTTCTTATGCATAGATCTCATACTTGTGTACTCTCTTTGCATGTGAGGGTTTGTTTCACCAATTATATCATTAAAAATCTATTTCCTACCAACTTTCGCTTGCATGCGTTTCATAAAATTTTCCAAATTTGCCACAGAAGAAAGGGGGGATTATGAAATTCAGATGAATTTCAAAGTTGCCAAACATTTGCAGATGCATGCAGTTCTTTTTTCTACACCTTGTCTTCTTCTGTTTTTTAGATAGGTTTTTCTGTTCGTTGTCCAATTGTTTGAATGTTGTCCATCCTCTGTTCACAGGAGAAGCTTTTCTCAAGTAAAAATAGAACTGAGGCTTCACTTGGGAAGAGGTTGAAGATTGACATGCTTCCCGACATTGAGAAGGTTCATAAGGTACTTAACTATTTTTTCTAAACAGTGAACTGGATTCTGCCTTTCTTGACTCCAGCTATATGGATGTAGACGTTTCTTGACTTGCTCTCACGAGTTCTCATTAGGTTATTTGTCTTCCTGAAAAATGCCTTTTTAATTATTTATATATTATGGTGTTGCATAGTCTCCAAGTTTTATCAATTGTCATTTGCACAGAGGAAAGAGAAGATGCTAAAAAAACAACATAGACAAGCCCTTCTTCTTGATAGTATGATGAGTGTGGATGAGCTTGGCCCTGGACGATCTCTTCGTGACAGAAAGCCAGTCACCTATACTTTTGGTAAGAGCAACTGACTGTCCATTTTTCCTCATTATGTGTGTTTAATATAAATTTGGCAGGTGACCTTCTTGGGTTGTCCTTGATAACTTGTAAAGTGTTTGAATTCAGTAGATATTACATTCTCTTTTCAAATCTATTCTTTCACAACAACATGGATACCATTACGTAGGCTTCTTATGTATTTATCATAACAAAACTTCTCTTTACCCCCCCCCCCCCCCTCTTTTTTACTTTTTTTATTTTTTTGTGTGAATGCTGGGGGTTTTGTGAGACTTGTCATGAAAATACAGAAACCTAGAACCTCTACTTGAATGTTTCCTTCTCAGAATCCTGCCTCCTCCTCTCTCTCCTTTTTATTTTCGGCAATCTTTTTGTGCTCTGTTCTGAGTCTTTGCATTTTGCATAATTCCCCATCTGCTCTTTCTTTACACCTCTAGGCAACTGGATGGATAATTTTTCTTTTTAATTTCTTTTTCCTTTTTTTGGTCCAATGGTGACTCCCTGCCCAGCATTCGGCAACCCCTTTTGACCAGAATGATATAGGGGTTTGGATGGCTAATGTATTTCTGCAATGTTCTTGGTTGGGGCATATAATATGTTGGGACTTGGGAGTATGTCTTGGTGGACTGTTGGTATACTAAGATATTTTTGGGTTAACCTATTTTAGTGTTGAATGATAGAAAGGTTTGGGTAGGGAACGTAATTCTGCAATGTTCTTGGTTGGGGCATATAATATGGTGGGAATATGGCTTGGTGCACTGTTGGAATATCAAGATCCTTGGATTAATTTATTTTAGTGTTGCATGGTATGCCGCAGATAGTACTGATAAAAAATAAAATAAAATAAAATAATGGTATGCCCCAGATAGTGCCCATTTCAGGAACCTCCATGTTTAGCAAGTTCTTCAGTTGTTGGTGATATAAAAGATGAGAGAGAGAGAGAGAGAGATCATATGGCATTCCTGGAAAATTTGAAGGCAAAATAGTACTAATTGCTTAATGATACTAAACTGTTTATTGAGTTGTAAATAATATCTAACTTTAACTTGTCAAAGAACAAAATGTCTAGCTTTATACCAAGTCTTCGTGGAAACATCATAGTGGGTGGATGTTTTTACTGCATAGATTTTATTCTTATGTGAGTTTTGTGTGAGGTTAGGTATTTGGATCCCTTATTTTTACATTAAATGAATTTTGCAGATGATTATGACCGATCAATCAATGAGGCTATCAAGATAACCAAGTATGGATTTTATTGCTTAGACAATACTATACGATACATCTAATAAGACTATAGATTGATTTTTGTTTCTGTACCAGTATTAGGTGATGTCTTGATTTATTCTCATTCTATAATCTTAAATCAGACGGAAACAGCCGTCCCCAGAACCTAGTGTCAGAAGAGAACTTGGTGCAAAACTCGATGTTTCTACAAATGGTAGATGGAGTCCTCCACAAATTCCTCTTGTCTCTTTCGAGGCACCGTCTCCAAAGTCATCCGATTATGATGAAACTGATGAAGACCATAATTCTGAACCGTTGGATCGCAGGTTCTCCCAGCTTATCTCTGTTTGAATCTCTTTTGGTTCCATGATTCGTTTATACACTAACTGATACTTGTGACATGTAGCAATCGACGAAGACAGAGACCTCAGCGGTATTCAGCAAAAGAATATGTTGAAGCAGTGTCAGATAATGAGGCAGATTTTGACAGTGATGATGATATAGTTGGAGAAGCTGTATATGACGAAGAATATTTGAGGAGACGGAAACAGAGGAAGACGTCCAGCAGCTCTGAAGGAGATGAAGAGTATCACTGGGATGAAGAAAATGCTGAAGACGAAGAAGAAGAAGATGAAGAAGATTCCTTAAGTATCAGTGAGGAAAGTGACGAGCCCCAAAGATTTAAGAAATTGCCAAGTCGCACTAGGAGGGAAACCAAAGTAAGATCAGTTGATGAGCTCCAGTCAGGTCTAAGACGTAGTAAAAGGGCCACCAGAAATTGTATCAATTATAGACAGTATGAGGTGTCGGAATCAGGAACCGAGTCAATGAAATCTGAGAATTCAAATGCATCAGAGGAGCACTCAGATGCAAGTGATAATGCTGAGTTTTCAATGGGAAGTGAAGAGTATGAGGGCAACAATGATAACCAGGAGATGAAAATTGATCTGGGAAGTGAAGACTATGAGGGCAACAATGATAACCAGGAGATGAAAATTGATCAGCCTGTTGAACAGCACCCTGAGACAGTTGAGAAAGAGCAGAACTGGCCACCTGAGAAATCAAATAGCCCAGGCCAAGATGAAGTTGAAGGTGTAAAAAAAAGACGTTTTCTTGACCTAAATGAGCTTGCCCCAGGTTCTGGTTTTGATGACGGTCCCAGCACAACAATGAAAGATGAAGATAGAGATGACTTCTAAATCTTCCATCTGCCAGAAAGCAATGTGGTGGCTTTCACTCAGGGAAACAGGTTGTGCTAGAGATAATTTATAATTTTTTCCATTAAGGAATTATGAGTAGAGAGTTCTTCCATGGCGTGATCCAGGCAACTACCCTGATGCAGTTATTCATGATCTCCAACATGGAGCTACAAGATGCTGCAAAAATTATGTAGATTTAGTCATTATTTAGTATGCCTACATTCAACGAAACTTGCGACAGATGAATGGGGAACTGTTGGGAGGCCTTTAGTCTTTCTTATCCAGTCAGTGTACAATAACCTTTCAACTGATATTGTAACCGAAAGATTTCACTTTTAGATGTTCAAGCCTTATTGTTATATCTTCCACATACGTGACAATGGTCTGCCTCTGAGCATTTGGGTTGGTTGATAATGTGATCAGATTTAAAACTTTATTTCATTGTTGTAATGGAACCATCCTCCCTCAAAAGGTAACTAATTTACACAATTTTCCAGTTCATCATCCTCATAACCTTGTCAAGTAGCATTTTGTGGTTTGTTTTGCTTTATGCCCGGATAAAAACTATCTTTGCTACTAATTCTGTTTAGTACATTTCTTGAAATGGCATGCCATTAGGATACAAACAGATTTGTGAAGAAACCTCATCAGCCTGACATTCTTAATAATATTTATTTTGAGCATAAAATTCCATTGCTATTTTACTGAAGTTTTTCAGTTTGTTGCTAATCTTCTGACAGAGCATCTCTCTTTGCTGGTTCATTGTCTTCTGTTTCCTCATCTGCTCTCTCCTTAGCTGCCTTTTCTTTTGCTTCCTCGAGAGCTCGAATCAGTTTTGAGAGGCACTTCTCGGCATCTTCTCTTGGGGACTTGGGCATGAGGTACTCTGCAATATCAGCAGGTGTGATCTTAGTCTCCTTCATCAACTGCTCAATTGAATCAAACATTGGATGTGCTTCTATCCGCAGGTAATTCTTTGCTAGCACTTTAAACCCCTCAAAACTGCAGTATGAAAGCTCAATATGCTTGTCCATTCTTCCCCTTCTGATGAGAGCTGGGTCCAGCTTCTCCACATGATTAGTGGTGAAGACAATGAGCCGTTCCCCTCCGCTAGAAGACCAAAGCCCGTCAATGAAATTCAAAAGCCCCGAGAGCGTGACCTTGCTGCCGCTCTCTTCCTTGGGTTCTCTCCGTGAAATTTCCTTCTTCACCTTTTCCTTCTCATCTTCAGAAGGTTTTTCCTCTTTCTTCTTCCTTTCACCTGTAAGATCAAGAGAACAGTCAATATCCTCCATTACAATAATGGATTTACTCGTGGTCTCGATCAAAAGCTTCTTCAGCTCTGAATTGTCCTTCACAGCCGTCAGCTCGAGATCATAAACATGATAATTCAATAAATTCGCCATTGCAGCAATCATGGTTGATTTTCCAGTTCCCGGCGGACCATAAAGTAGATAACCCCTTTTCCACGCCTTTCCAATACTTGCATAATAATCCTTTCCCTCCCTGAAAGTCAAAAGATCTTCCATAATCTCCTGCTTAATCTCCGGCTCCATCGCCAAAGTTTCAAACGTCGCCGGATGCTCAAACGGAATATGACTCCACATACTCTGACCATGGCTTGAGTATCTGTAGTTGGGGCTACTGTTGGTATAAAGCTTCCTTTGCCTATTCTTCGCTTTGACTTGCTTCCCCTTCGTCACCACATGCTCCAAGTAATCCTCTGTAATCATCTCTCTATATCGCTTATGGAAAGTCAGTCTGTAAAATCTTCTCTCTGGCTCTGGATAAAGCGACATCGAGCGTGAGGACGATGAACTTGTTTTGCTAGAAACCCACCAAACTTTTACTCCACGAAACTCATCAGTCACTTTTTCATATTCATCCATTGTCAAAACCATCTTTTTAGTTTTCTTTTCCCATCTCAGCTTTGAGTCTATTGGCAATTTTTCGACGAATTCACACTGAGATATGCCTCAACGGCAGCATAGGCTTCACTGCGCTCGAGCCTGGCTTCCGGTGAACTCGTGGATGGCAATTCGAATATAGGGATTGAAGAAGCTCATGAGATTATTTGTGTACTTGTCGAAGAAGCGACGAACTTCATAGGGACAGTACTGGCGGATGATCGCCCCAAAGAACATAACACTGGCGATGGTTGAGCCCACCGTCGTCCACATCTCCACCATCGTCATCGGCATCATCCTAGCCATCATGTTCGGCATCGGCATCATCTTCGGCGTCATTGTAGGCCATCTTTATCAACTGTTTGCTTTCTGATTCTTCTCCTCCTCTTCCCTCTTTCCTTTATATGAACTGCAGAGCCTTTTCTCTCACCTTTGGACGCACAAGGAGAAAGAAAAGTGCGTCTTGGATTTCTCAAAAGTCAGTCATTGATTTGAATATAACACACGAAAATTAATAAATATTTTTTCTTTTCATATGACGTCATATGATCCCTTTAATTGGTTGGAGTACGTAGGGTTCATAATCTGCAGTGACGCTAACAACTTTGTAACCAAGTAATGAAATATCGTGAAAATGATATTTTTATGAGAATAAAATATTCTCAAAATATCGTTATATATTGCAAATTATCGTCATTCATATCACACAAAAGGAATATATCCTAACTTTAACTCTTTTTTAGACACAGTTGTCGCCGATATTTTGATGAAATATTTTATCGCCAAAAATCTTACGGTCATAATTTGTTAGTGATTCATCAATTTGTTTTTTTTTAAAGTTTATTTTAAGTGTGTAGGTATGTGTACAGTATGATATTCGAACTCTGATTTATCGTATGAATAAAAGAATTTTAATTTTTTTTCTCCAGGTGTTTCAACATAGATTGGTTGGATTATATAAATTATCCTTCCTTCTTATAGGTTCTCCTGCTCATTATCTCACGAAATTAGGACTTTTGAATAGGTGATTAATGAGATAAATAAGCAATAATAATGATTAAAAAAATATTTTGTATAAACAAGTAATTAATTATAATCATTAATGCGAATACCAACTCTAAAAGAAGTTGCTCACATGATGCTGGTTATGTGTCAACGTTCTAACGTCTAATAGCAAATTAGGATGAAAATACTTTTAATTTTATTTATTTTTAATATAATTAAATTTTTTAAAATTGAAATGATCTGTATTTTTCATATCATTCATAGTACACATTTTACATACCTCATATATCACAAAATTATTAAATATATATTTTATTTGTTTCTATTAACACTTCTAAATTTTTATCATTTAATATTAATATTTATCATTTTTATTAAAAAAACTATGATATTTATATATAATTGTGAATTGTGATATATTTATTGATATATTTATATTTTTAAATTTTTATATATTTTTTTATTAATGTTTTATTTTTTATACAGAATAATTAGTTTTTCATTTTTTGAATATCTTTTCGATAAAAAAATATTTCAATTAATATGAAAAGTCTGAATATGTCCAGGTTTATAAAAACTTTAATGGAGATTTCCTAAATATAAAGAAATTATTTTAATCCTAATGAAAACAAAGGCAATAACAAAATTATACAATTATAAATTTAAAAAAAAAAACAATTCTGGATATTTCCAATTGAGAATATAAATTAATAATATAATATCTTAATTAGGCATGATTTGCAATTGACGCGCACGCTCTTGTTTTGCGCTTGGTGCTATCAAACAAAAGGACAGAACTTTAGACAGCCGGTGCGGACTCTCTTTTTTTTTTTTTTTCATTTTTTCCCCTCTCTCTCTCTCTCTCTCTCTCTCTCTCTCTCTCTTCTTTGTCCACTTTCATATGATCAAAAGTTCAAAACAAGAGTTCTAGGCATGTATGGTAGGCTAGAATAATGGTAAAAATAGAATGCATATTTTTTTATGTTATTTTATTCTTATTTTTGTTTAAACTTTTTAGGTTGTAATAGTCATTTTAAATAGATATATATATATATATCTATTTTGTTCACTTTCATATGATCAAAAGTTTAGAACAAGAGATTTAAGTCATGTTTGGTAAGCCGGAATGAAGGTAGAAATAAAATGCACATTTTTTATATTATTCTATTCTTATGTTTGTTTAGACTTTTTAGGTCGGAATGGTCATTCCAAATAGAATTACTATTTCCAAAGAAACCGAAATCGCCATTACTTACCAAAAGTCACGAATTGCTCATTCCATTCCTTAGCAAAATTTTTAAATTTTTTTTTACCAATAAAAAAAATGCAAGTTGAATTTTTCTTTTTGCCAATAAAAAAAATGCAGATTGAATTTTTTTTGCCAATAAAACAAATGCAAGTTGAATTTTTTTTTTTTTGCTAATAAATTTTTTTTGCCAATAAAAAAAAATGTAGGTTGAATTTTTTTTCATTAAACGTATACGAAAATTTTGAAATTTATACAAGTACTTTGAATATCTAACTTAATATTAACTTTATTCCAACAATTTGATAGTTCAAACTAAACACAGGAATGTAATTATCATTCATTATTGGGTATTCAATCAAATAAAAGAATAGAACAATTATTCTCATTCTATTCCTGTTCCATTCTATTCTTGATGCTATTGATTGAAGTTCTGTTGCCTCCCACTGATTCTCGCATATCATTGGATTGTTGTGCACGAATGTGTTTTTTCGGTCGACACTTTGCAGGCTTGGCTACACCATATGACTCTTTGCTTGTGACATATACGATCATAGATTGTTACATATATATGACAGTGGGTAGGAAGGGAAGTCTAATAAGAAAGAAAAGAAATTATGCTAAAAAGAAATGACAATATTTCTCCAGCTGTTCACGTTACCTCAGAGAGTCATATGCATCAGCCTTTTTTTGTACGGACGGCATGCTTTATTCATTTCTCCAGAGGACTTCCAAGTTAAGTTATGAAAAAAATAGGTTTTTCAAATCTTCTTTCTTTTTTTTAACAGTTAATTATCATTGAAATAATTTAGACTTTTAATTTATAACCTTATTTCATTAAGATCAATCTAAATAATTAATGATAAATCATATTAATTTCTTTAAAATTTTTTTAATAATTGTCAATTGTCATTTTTTTTAATTTTTAAAATTACACTACATCTTATATATTTTATATGTTGATAATATATTTCTCCTTACCGTAACATGTCGTTACTGACAAACTATTTTTGTTGATGTCACGTTGCAATATTTTTTAAGTCCTTATTTTACTTTTGTTAAAGGGAAAAAAAAATTTACAGTCAAAATTTTCAAGTTAAAATGACATGTATACCCTACCCTTATCCGTTCCAAACCAAGAATCTACCCATTTAATACTGTTGAAGACCGAAGATTCTAAAGAAAAAAAAAATGGCCGGAGATTCTGGAAAAAAAAAATTGGCTTAAACATCCACTTTCCATTTGATCTCTCTTGAATTTCGAAACACATCACTTCCCTTTCATTCTTGTAAATTCTCTCTAAAAAATATCTCTGGGAAAGCTAGCATCCATGGCCGTCTTTTTAACCCACTTTTCTTTCCTTACAGAACCAAACACAGTGTCGTGGCAAACTCAGCTAGAAGAAACCCAACAAACCAAGCAATTGTAGGAACACAAACAATTGCAAAACAAAATAAAAAAATTTCTCTCTAAAAACCAAATATCAAAGGAAGCCAAGAACAAACCCACACAATGGCATAAAGAGAAAAATTTGATTGAATTTTTAGAAAGATAACCAACCAGAATGCATATCGTGGGTGTATTTTATAGATTCTCAATCTCTAAACCCATACATATATATTGTTATGTCACTTTGAGTCCCACATTGAATAAGAGTTGGGCACTGGTGTTGCTTATAAGCTCCAGTCGTACTCTTCTTTGTATCAGTCCTTTTCCGTTCAGGAAGAACAAAGTCATGAGGGCTCTTAAGTCCAAAGCGGACAATATAGTGCATGCGAAGCCTACTATGTGCCAGGACGAAAAAGTGAAGCATCAGCTTGGCGCTATCTGTGGGAACGCTTAGGCCACATGCCTCGTTCCTGTGCTCCACCAGTCCCGACTGGGAGAGAGTAGTTGTTGTGCTACTTTGAGTCCCACATTGAATAGGAGTCGGGTACTGGCGCCGTCTGTGGGAACGCTTAGGCCACGTGCCTTGTTCCTGTGCTCCACCAATCCCGACTGGGGGAGTAGCTGTTGTGCTACTTTGAGTCTCACATTGAAGCGGACAATATAATGCACGCGGAGCCTACTATGTGCCAGGATGAAAAAGTGCAGCATCATATATATATATATATATATAGATAAATATACATATAAATACAAAAAATTTCAAGTTCTGTAACTGATTTTTAAACAATAAGGCATATCGCAAGCATGTAACCCACCATGAACATAAAAAAAATTCCTTATCAAAACCCTGATTGCCCTAGAAAAATTATAATAGCAGAAGAAAGCAAAGATACTCAAACATCCTAATTGCGACACAGAAGCTTAGATCGCCATTAATGGCGTCTCTGGTATGAGATTTGGAACCATGTCGATGGCACCATAGTGTAATTTACCCAATAGTTAACGCTTGATTTTAACGGTCATTTAAAATAGTTTAACGACAACTTATCACGTGATTTTATTTTAGTATTCTATAATTTTATATAAATTTTAAAATAATATTATATAATTTTATATAAATTTTAAATGAGATCTTATAATTTTAAATCAAACAATTATACTTTGTGATAAAAAAATTTAATTAATTTCAATTGAAATAAAATTATAAATTAAAGAATTAAATTATTACAATTGATAATAAAAAATCTTATTTAAACTTAAAATCAAATTATAAGATATTAAAGTATAATTAATTTTTTTAAAAAACATTTTTTATAATAAACCTTAGATCAAAATTGAGAAAGATTTGGTTAGGTATCTGTCTAAATAGTTACTCCTCATGAAGATTTGGTTATAATGCACTTGATCTTGGGGTTCGTGTGGTGATTCTAAAAGCCTTGTGTGACATTCGTGTTGAGGTATTATGAGTTCTGAATTATTCTTCGTTTTGAATACTTGCTGCCTATCCCATTTGTGTCGATAATATGCCAATGTACTTCCATTTTAACTCTAACTCACCCTTTAGTTTCTGCTTCAAAGGCATTGTTGGCATGCATTTTTAGCAGCATGTGATTGGTGGGTTTACTTATTGCATGATGATTGAAACTTTTTTTATCCATGTACCATTTCTGGGCTTGTGGATCCTTTATAATTTATTTTCTCTTTTTTCTTTCTTTTATTTTTTGAAAAGCAAGAGATAAAGATAAAATGTAATGAATCACTCTATAACAGGAGCGTATTAATTTTTTTGGTAGAGAGTGCATTGTAATTTCAGTAGTTTATCATTCAATTTTATTATAACATATTGAGGTATGGCCTAAGATAGAGCAGAATGACAAAATAAGATTCATATAGTCAACTTTAAATAATTAAGGTAAGGCTCTATTGAGTTGAATTGAGTTATTGTCATCTTTCGATATTATTTTGATCACATAAAAACATGTGTCATGTATAACTTTTCAGAATTTACAATTCCAACCATAATTCTTTGCTATCAAAAAAACTGATGTGTGTGTGTGTGTGTGTTTTTGTTGAAGAAAATGAAAGAAACTATAAATACATATTACTAATAAAGCATATGAGTACATGAGGAAATGAAGAATGAGGGGTCCTCCAGAACCAAGACAAAGAAGAAGGGCTAGACACGAAAAACGCACCCAAAAACATTAAAATCATAATGAATATTAGTTGTAATTCCCTAATTTTGTATGATTAGGCTTAATTGATGTAGTTTCCTTATTTGTAGTTTTCCTATATATACACCTATATATTGGAACGAACAATTTAATGAAGATATACCCAATTTATTCAGAAATCTTTCATAGTATCAGAGCTTCTCTCTCTTGGTCTGATTCTTCTCTGGTTTAATTTCTCTTTAGTTCTGGTTCAAACATCAGTCGCAACTGCTCAACCGCCGCTGGTTCAGCCACCACTAGATCTTTTCTTCTTTTTTCCCTTAGCGCCGCTCAGTCTTTTCTTTCCTTGCCTTTTTCCCAACCGTCGCTCCTGCCTTCTAAGCCGCTTCTTTTTTCTTCTTTTCCTATTCTGCCTTCCGTCTTTTTCTTTTCTTTTTTTTTTTATTCTACCCAGCGCTTGCTTTTTCTTCTCTTTCTAATCCTCCACTTTGCGCCCTACGCAACCGCCTCCTTTTTTTTCTTTTCTTTGCCCTGCGCCCTAGCGGCTTTTTTCTCTTCCTTTTCTTTTCTTTTTGGTCAACCATTTTTTTTTCTCTTTTCTTTCCCCAGCCGTTTTTTTTTTTTCTTTTTGTGCTTCACATCGCTTCCTCTTTCTCTCTTTCTTTCCTTCTGCTGCGCCGCTTCTTTCCTGCTCCAGTGTCGCTTTTCTTTTTCTTTTTTCCTTTCTTTTTTCTTCATTTTCTTCTTTCTTTCCCTGTTCTCTACTTCTGCGCCGCCATTTATTTTTCTTTTCTTTCTTTGCGCCACTTCTCTGCTGCTGCTTTTCCAGCTGCAACTTTCTTTTTCTCTTTATTACAGTTTGTCCCTAGAATTTACAGTTCATTCAAATTACCCCAATTGTTATTACACTTCCATTACAATGACTGAGGATAAAATTCATGCAATTAGTTGCAAACTCAATGGTGCCAATTACACCTATTGGGTTAGTGTTATGAAAAATTTTATACTTGGCCGTAAAAAATGGGGTTATGTATCTGGTTCCATCCTTCGTCCATCAGACCCCAAGAAAGAGGGGTATGAGGCTGCATGTGAAACTTGGGATTGTGACAATGCTCAGATTCTGACTTGGTTCCACAACTCTGTGGATGACCGGATTGGGATGATGTTTTCTAAGTACTCCACGGCAAAGGAGGTGTGGACATACTTACTCAGTGTTTATCAACAGTTTAACTTTGCCAAAAGGTATGAGTTGGAGACAGCCATTCAGGGTGCCCGTCAGGGAGACAAGTCTATTCAAGATTTCTATATTGAGATGACTGGTCTTGAAATCAGCTTGCTATGATGGAGCCCTCTAGCATAAGTGTACTTAATGATTATCTTAAGTTTCGGGAGGATGGCCATTTAGTACAGTTCTTAATTGTCATCTCTCCTCAATTTGAGGCAATTTGTGGTGGCATTTTTCACCAGTGTCCTCTTCCCTCTATGGATGTTATTGTTCGTGAACTTCTTTCTGAGGAAACCCGACTGAAGACAGGCAATCTGTATTTATCTTTTTCTGTCTTTTTAGCTCTTGCCCAGCTATCTCTACTGCCCACTTGTCTTGCTAATCCGCTTCAGTCCACTGGAAAGCCTAAGAGGGTCTCACTACCCTCATATGAATGTGCTTTTTGTAATCAGAAGAGCCATTGGAAGTATGATTGTCCCAAGAAGGGACGTCCGCCCACTCCCTCTCAACAGTCCTCCACACAGTTTCGAGCCCTTCCTTCGCATACTTCTCGATCTCCAGCAGCCTCCATAGCATCTTCTTCAGCTAGTGCCTCTGATATTGCTTCCTTGAGTGCTTAGATTGCTTAGCTCCAGCACCTTGTGTCTTCTACCACCCAACCTTCAGCTTCTGCTTCTGTCTTATCTCTTCATTCAAGTTTGCTTGGGTCTTCCTCAAGTATCTCTCCCCTAGTTTGGATTTTTGATTCTGGTGCTTCCCATCATATGACTCCCTATCTTTCTTTA
Organism: Nyssa sinensis; assembly: GCA_008638375.1. Classification (NCBI taxonomy): domain Eukaryota; kingdom Viridiplantae; phylum Streptophyta; class Magnoliopsida; order Cornales; family Nyssaceae; genus Nyssa; species Nyssa sinensis. The sequence continues at coordinate 9,799,938 of CM018036.1, read as the reverse complement.
TTACACAACTGTATCCCACCTCCCTCTCCCATTATTGTTAGTGCTGCCAATGGATCTCGCATGCTTGTCTTATCCATTGGTTCTGTCTTACCATCAGAAAAATCTGTAATGACAATTCCTTCTGTTCTTTATGTTCCGTATTTATCTGTTAGTCTCCTTTCCATTAGTCAACTTGATGCCTCTAGTTTTGATGTCATTTTTTCTTCTTCTGTTTGTATTGTGCAGGATCAGTTGTCCAAGAAGCAGATTGGGACCTGGCGTAGAGTTGGGGATCTGTATGTGGTGGAAAGTTTACATCTTCCTTCTACTGTTTCTTCATCTGCTCTTTCTTCTTTTCAGTTAGACTCTCAGTCTAATCAGTTTTACTTATGGCATTCGCAGTTAGGTCATTTGTTTGTTGATCGTTTACGATCTTTAGTTTAGTCTAGTCTTTTGGGTAAAGTTTCACTTAGTGAAGTTACCGAGTGTCACGGTTGTAAACTTGTTAAAATGATAGCTATACCGTTTAATAAAAATACTTCAATTTCTAATACACTTTTCTCTTTAGTTCACTTTGATGTTTGGGGACCTTCTTCTATTTCTACCAAATGTGGTTCTATTTATTATGTTTTCTTTGTTGGTGATTGTACTCGTTATACTTGGACTTTTCTTATGCAACATAAGTCTGATTTCTACCAAATTTACCGTGATTTTCAGTCTATGATTTCCACTCAGTTTGGGTGTGTTATTAAAGTATTTTGGTCTGACTTGGGTAGGGAGTACTTTAAAACAGAACTTTGTGAATACATGGCTTCATTAAGTACTATTTATCAATCTTCTTGTGCCGATACTCCTGTACAAAATGGTAAGGCTGAGCACAAACACCGTCATCTTCTTGACACTACGCGATCTCTTCTTCTTTCTGCTTCTGTTCCGGCACCTTTTTGGGGTGAAGCTGTTCTTACTGCTACCTTTCTTCTAAACCGAATGCCTACTCCTATTCTTTCTGGTCGTTCCCCTTATGGAGCTCTGTATTCTGAAGTACCTAATTACTCTTTTCTTCTCATTTTTGGATGTGCTTGCTTTGTTCTACTCCATAGGAAAGATAGAACCAAATTGAGTGCCAGCTCTATTCTTTGTGTCTTTTTAGGGTACAGTTCCACCCAGAAAGGTTATCGTTGCTATGATCCTACCTCTCGTCGTCTTTATATCTCTCGTCATGTGGCTAAGATAGAACCAAATTGAGTGCCAGCTCTATTCTCTATGTCTTCTTAGGGTACAGTTCCACCCAGAAAGGTTATCGTTGCTGTGATCCTACCTCTCGTTGTCTTTATATCTCTCGCCATGTGGCTTTTCTTGAACGATTGGCTTACTTTCAGCTACCTATTATCACTGTTACTGTCTCCAAAGAGGATTTGATTCACATTGATCATTTTCCTTATGATGTGCCTTCCGATGAGTATATCTCTACAGTCACTACTGAGTCCCTTCCCGAACCCCCTGGTTCTACAGTCACCCCTGCAGCCACTAGTCCTATGGTCATTACTGAGTCAACTAGTCCTCATTTCGTCTCCTCTCTTACTTGTCTCTTCTCGTCACCTATCACTTCCCCCGCCAGATATCTCTCTCCCTATTCCTTCCACTTCTGAAGACACTGATCCTGCTCCCCGCTGATATCCTCTTCGCCATCGCTAGCCATCGGTAAAATTGCTTGGTTTTTCTAACACTTATTTCTCTCCTTCCTACTGTACTTTCTAATCTGCTATTCACTCTTTTTCAGAACCACAATCTTATAAGGAAGCTTGTCAGAATCCTTATTGGGTCCAGGCTATGGCTGAAGAGTTGGATGCCTTACACAAGACATCCACTTGGGATTTAGTGTCTTTACCAGCTGGTAAAAATCTGATTGGCTGTAAATGGGTCTTTAAAGTCAAGACAAACTCTGATGGCTCTCTTGAGCGTTACAAAGCTCGACTTGTTGCTAAGGGATTCTCTCAAGAATATGGTCTTGACTATGAGGAGACATTTGCCCCTGTTTCCAAAATGACCACTGTCCGTACATTGATCTCAGTTGCTGCCATTCACTCCTAGCCCCTCTATCAAATGGACGTTAAGAATGCCTTTCTTAACGGCCATCTTATAGAGGAAGTCTATATGCGCCCTCCACCAGGACTGCCTCATTTTTTCAGGTCAGGTGTGTCGTCTTCGTCGTGCCCTTTATGGTTTGAAACAATCTCCACGAGCCTGGTATGATCGTTTTCAGACAGTTGTTACTCAGCTTGGTTTTCTTTGCAGTGCTTATGACTCTGCCTTGTTTCTTCTTCCACACCTCCTTTGGATTTGTTGCTTTATTACTGTATGTGGATGATATGATCATCACTGGTTCTAATTCTTCTGCCATCACTCTCGTTAAGCAGCATTTGTTTCGCACCTTTGAAATAAAGGACTTGGGTCCTTTGCGATATTTTCTTGGTAGTGAAGTGGTCTACTCTCCCAAGGGCTACTTTCGTTCACAGGCTAAGTATGCTAATGAGGTTATTCATCGGGCTGGCTTGACCTGATTCTAAGGTTTCTAACACTCCAATTGAGCTGAATGTGAAATTGAATTCTACTGATGGTGTCTCTCTGGATGATCCCACTTTGTATAGGGAACTTGTTGGCTGCTTGGTCTACCTCACTGTCACTCGTCCTGATTTTTCCTATGCTATCCATATCATCAGTCAGTTTGTCTCTACTCCTCGTTCCCCACACTAGGCTGCCTTGGTTCAAATTCTGCGCTATCTTCAGTGGTACTATCTATCAGCGTTTGTTTTTATCTTCTACTCCCTCTTTGAAACTCGTTGCTTATGTTGATTCTGATTGTGCTGGTGATGTCACTGATCGCAAGTCCACTTCTGGTCTATGCTTGTTTCTTGGTGATTCTCTTATTTCTTGGAAAAGCAATAAGCAAAGTGTGGTTGCCCGTTCTACTGTTGAGGCCGAGTACCATGCTATGGCACATGCTACAGCTGAAATTGTTTGGCTTCGTGGTCTTTTGTCTGATTTGCGAGTTTGTCAGTCTTCTCCAACTCCTTTCTACTATGACAATAAAAGTGCTATCCAGATTGCCACAATACAATGTTTCATGAATGCACTAAGCACATTGAGATTGATTGTCATTTTGTTCGTCACCATTTGCAGTCTGACTTTATCTCCCTTCCGTTCATTTTCACTGTGCTCCAACTTGATGATTTCTTCACGAAGACTCATATTGTTGCTCGCTTTCAGTTCCTTCTTGGCAAACTCTCGGTGTTTTCATCCAAAACCCCTCGAGTTTAAGGGAGGATGTGCAAGAATATAGAATATCTTTGTATTCTATATTTATTGTATATATTTTAGGACTAGATTTTAGGAATATTAGTTATAATTCCCTAATTTTGTGTGATTAGGCTTAATTGATGTAGTTTCCTTATTTGTAGTTTTCTTATATATACACCTATGTATTAGTACGAACAATTTAATGAAGACTATACCTAATTTATCATAAATCTTTCAGAAAGACTTGATATTATCCAATTTTGGAAGTTCTCATTTTTGTTTTCCTTTCCCTATGTAATGAAAGAACTGAATATGATTCTCTTATTTTGTAGCAAGAAGATATTCGAAACTATATAGACGGCTCAAAAATTTCTCTTTGCATGATATGGGGAACAATATTATTTTTCATAAATGTTTTTCATGTTTTGCATTGCTACTGTGTTTTAAGGTTTTATTTGCTTTATGTTTATTGTTGTATAGGTATGAAGATGACCCTATAATTGGTCATCGGTTATACCGAGAGATTAGAAAGGTGGAGGTGAAGAAAGGAAAGGGAAATAGTGTACAGTCCAATTCATCTTACCTGTGGGAAACAGTTCCAACTAACTTGGATGAATTTCAAGATGTTTTCGTAAGTTATTATAATGATCTATTTGTATCTGCATGTCTAAATATTTGCCAAAATGAAATGCTAAATGTTTCTTTATTTACTTGTCAAAGGGATCTGAACATATTGACATAGGAATTTGGAATTTCTTACTTTGTATATGCTTCAATTGAAAATTTGGAAATAGAGAAAATTTAATTATTCTTTTATTTGGATCATTATCTTTCCAAAATTTTTGTCAGCACTTTCATGATTTTGCATAGTTTGTAGGAAGTGTACAAGTCAGGTGGATTAGGTTTATACAGATCTACCTCGTGTTGGATTCGAGTTACATGGTAATTGAATTGAGTACAGTAAGACAAGAAATGGTTGAATTATTTTAGCAAAAGAAAAGATAAAATTAAAAATGAATACATTTATGAGATGATAAAAATAGCACTTATAGGAGATAAAGTAAAAGAAAATCGGTTAAGATGATACTGACAATGTACAATGAAGACCAGTAAATACACCGGTAAGGAAGATTGACATGGTTCATATCAAGGATTGTACTAGGGGGCGGGTGTGACCAAAATTAACTTTAATAGAGATAGTAACAAAAAAGACATATGCACTACAAGATAAAGCATTTGTTCCGGCTCCAAATGCGGTCGAAAATACTTTATTTAGCGTTGAAAATATATATTACCGACAACCTGACACAGCGGTCGGTAATAAAATAGTCAGAAAAATTATTACCGACTGCAAATCTTATGGCGTCGGCAAAAACTTATTTCCGACAATATAAACAGTTGGTAAAACATTATTTCCGATGAAAAATTTGGTGGGTAAAAAATTATTTCCGACTATATAAACAGTCGGAAAAATATTATTTCCGATGAAAAAAGTGGTGAGTAAAAAAATATTTTCGACTATATAAACAATCGAAAAAATATTATTTCCAATGAAAAAAATGGTGAGTAAAAAATTATTTCTGACCATATGAACAGTAGGAAAAACATTATTTCTGATGAAAAAAGTGGTTGGCATAAATTGTTCATACTTTCAAAAATAATTTATTATTTCTGACTCATTAGTTTAATATTATTTCCGACCATATAAACTGTCGGCATAAATTGTACATTTTTCCAAAAAAGAATAGCTGATGTACATCTTCAACCGTGGCCTAACATCCAATTGGGAAGGGGTTCCATTTAGATTCTGATCTACATGAAAGCACCATATTATTGACATCACATAAAACTCTCTCCAAGAGTCAATACCAGCATATATATATATATACATATATATATATATATATATTACACACACACATATTTTCAAAAATTTGATTATCAAAGCAGTAACTTAGTTCAATAATATCTTTTAGCACACTATAATATTGGATCTCTTTATCACCTTCATACACCGTCACAACCACACCATTATTTTGAGTTTGACGAATCTATTCACGTTCAATCGTGTGAAACCTAAAACCATTCACGATACAACCAGTGTACCGCAGGAATTCGTTTATCAGGACCACAAGCCAACGAATATAAGTCGTCATTAGCTTCCACAGCTTTCTATTGGCGCAATAGTTCCATCTATATATAAAAGAAATAATACATAATCAAGATTAAACAATAACATCCGTAATAAAAAAGACTACACTTCATAACCAAGCACATGAAAACTTACATGTGTTTGAAACCAATGAGCAAATTGTTTTTCATGCCTTTGTTGGACATTAAACATGCTTTTAGTTTCTAGCATTGCCTTGTGCGCCCTACATCTGTAGCGCATATTATTCAAATTCTCAAATGTGCATTCTATGAAAAATGAACACTTATTTGTACGTAGTAGTGGGACATAGTTAATTTACTTGCGATATGAAGCGAGTTCAGCAGAATTATTCAGCACATAATAATTCACTTTCTCGTATTCTGTTGTATCTATATATTCATATGATCCTGAACCCATCGGTCGAACTACCATTCCAAAAGCAACAACTGAATGCCTAGGTTGTTTCCATTGACCTCCATCATAATTCCGTTCTACACGATTGAATCTTGTTTCAATACCATCTATATACATTGAACAGAATGCAAGGCATTCACTATCAATGTATGCTTCTACAATCGATCCTTCGGGATGTGCTTTGTTGTGCACATATTGCTTTAGTGTTCGCAAGAATCTATTCACAATTAAAAATAAGACTTCTACCACCAAAAAATCTTATCATATATATTTTAAATTATCACATTACCTTTCAATGGGATACATCCATCGGTACTGGATAGGTCCACCGAGTTTTCCTCATGTGGCAAATGAACAACCAAGTGGACCATAACATCAAAGAATGCCGATGGAAATATTTGCTCTAACTTATAAAGTATGACAATTATGTCCATTTCCATCTTATCTAACACCTGCCTTTTCAATGTCTTTGAGCACAACTCCTTAAAGAACAACCCCAATTCAATCAGTGGAGTATGAACTTTATCCTCAAAATATCCACGTATAATAATTGGGAAGCAGTCATTGTAAAAAAACATGACAATCATGACTTTTCATACCTGATATTTTACCGTATGTTGCATTCACACATCGAGAAATATTAAAAGCAAGTCCTTCTGCAAACTTCACATCTTTAATCCAAGCACACAAAAACTCCTTCTCTCATTAGCTGATAATGTATAACACGTAAGTGGTACAATGAATTTATCATCATTTGGTATCAAATGCAATTCCTTTCGTATGCCTATTACCTCTAAATCCATGCGCGCTTTGATGTTGTCTTTTGTTTTCCCATCCAGGTTTAGCAATGTTCCCAACACATTCTCACAAATATTTTTTTCGATGTGCATAACATCCAGGTTGTGTCGAAGCTTAAGAGTTCGCCAATATGATAATTCAAAAGATATGCTTCTTTTTGTCCAATTCAACTCTACATCGGTATGCTTTCTTTTATTATTTGTTGGTCTCTTTCCAAATAGTTTAGGTTGGAGATGTTCCAATTGTGCAAGCACGTCATCCCCAGACAAATGCTTTGGTCCCAACCTACTTTCATTTTTTTTTTCCAGTCGAAGTCATCCTTGTAACGTCATCTCCAACTATGCATTCTTGGCAAGAAACGATGATAACACTTGAAACATTACTTTTTTCCATTCTTCAAATACATCGATCCAGCATCCTTATTACAAATTGGGCATGCCATATACCCCTTCAGTGCTCCAACCTGACAAATTTTCGTATGCAGGAAAATCGTTAATAGTCTATAACACCGATGCATGCAACCGGAAGGTCCGCCTTGTTACAACTGTCATATGTATCAATGTCGTTCTCCCATAACTCCTTCAACTCATCTATCAATGGACGCAGATACACATCTATGTCATTTCCAGGTGATTGTGGACCTAGGGATCAATAGTGACATGAAAAGGAAGGACTCTTTCATACACTTCCAAGGTGGAAAATTATAAGGAATAACCAACACAGGCCACATGTAGTAAGAGTTGCTCATGTCCCCAAACAGATTGAACCCGTCACTCACGATGCCCCAGTCGGACATTACGAGGATCCTGCGCAAACCAACGATGTTCCTTGTCAAATTCCTCCTAAGTCCAGGCTGTCTGCTGGATGTGTTAGAACATTATCCTGTGGAAGTCATTTTTCTTTGTGCCATCTCATATCTCTAGCCGTTTTTGTTAACATAAACAACCTTTGTAGCCTAGGTTTCAATGAAAAATATCATAATACCTTCTGAAGAATCTTCTTACTCTTATTGGCATTAACTTTGTACCTTGGCTCACCACATTGTGGACATACAGTTTCATTTTCCTGTTCTCCCTAGAATAATGCACAATCATATTTGCATGCATGTATAGGTACATAACCATGACCTAGTTCACGCATATACTTCTTACACTCATAATTTGACTTCGGGAGTGTCTCACCAGTAGGCAGTGCCATTTTAATCAATTCCAGAATCATATAAAATGATTTGTTACTCCAACCTTTGATTTTTTTTATATGCATCAACTTCACAAGGAACTCTAATTTTGAGAACTTCTTACAACCTGGGTAAAGTGGCATATGCAAATCAGCTGAAAATGCATCAAATGGTTGTGGCTCCTCCCCCTCTACATTAGAATGATCATGACTACTACTTGTTTCCCCTTGCACATTGCTCTCAACATCAATTTTTCCTGCACATACGTTTTCCAACATTTCTCTCAATCCATCACAACCTTGCTCACTAGAACCATCACGACTACTTTCATTATCCACAGTCATAACGTCATAATCTTCGCCATGAAATACCCATCGAGTGTAGCTCTTGTCCATTCCATGCAACTCCAAATAGTGCTTTAGCGACATTAATAGGTTCATAATACCTATTATTGCATTTCCTATATGGACATTTAATCCTATTGCCTCTATCTGCGCTTGGACGTCCATACTCAATAAAGTCTTTAATTCCTTTCATGTAATTAGGCAAATGTCTACCCGAAAGTTCCATCCAACTCTTATCCATGTTTGCTCCCTATCACAATAAGAAGTAATCAATTAGTATGCTCTATGTGTATATGTTAACTCGTTTCCATCAGTGCACTAATTAAATGGCCACTGCCCTCATACTAAGAGGCCTTATACAAAGAGGAGTAGTAAGGTATTTAAGTCACTCTTAACACCTAACAATACACATTTTGTAACTCCTAACACCTAACAATAAATACAAAATTTATTAGATGAAACATCTCTAAGTTCTTTGTATTCATTCACTGATTCACACAAGGACTGTGCAGTTGAAATAGATTGAACCCTTTGAATATACTCGACGAGCAAAGGGAAATCAGAGAACTTCTTAAGGATATTAATACTCTAGCAGAATTGAACAAACGAGTCCTGAATTATAAAATTATTAAGTAAATGACAATTTAATAATTAATCAATGACACGAGTAAATGTTAATCTCAGTTCTCTCCATTTCCAACAAACTTGAAGAAAAGAGTCCAAGTAACAAATTATAAAACTATTAAATAAATTAAGTAGAAACAACACTTCCAAAAACACATACATATGAAAATCAAAATGACTATTCTAAGAACGCATACAGAACTCAGGTTAGGGTTCTCGAAGGATTACACGTTTGTCTATTAATGCTTCGTTTCATATCCCTAGGGGACAAGAGCCGCCGTGAGATAATTACCATGCGCATTTGTCGTTTCGGTAACCAAGGCCATTATTGCTCAACCGTCATTTTGGTTTTCAAGACATTAAATGATGTCTCGGTCAACTCTTTTAAATGGAGGGAACGGCCATTTCCACTTTGTTTGAAGATTTTCACGTACTCTCATAGCGTCTTTTAGGAGATTTCCAGCTTCCTGATACGATTTTCGGCGAACCAGTGCAATCACCATCGTCCGAATCTCTTTTCTCTTCATATATCCGGTAATTTCCCTTTTCTTCTTGCTTTTTAATTGCTCCGTTTTCCTTCTCCTTCTTCTTTGTCTCATTTTTTCTTTTTATCTCCACCCCCTTTTCTCGTTCTCTGTCATGTCGGATTCCGGTGTCCATTCTGACAGTAGAGAGTCTAGGGAAAACCCAGAGATAGGTATTGATAGGGTTTCCTTGTCTGATGGGTCTAGTGGTGAATCTAGTGGTGATTCTAATATGGCGCTTGTCGAAGCCCATAATGAATCCGGGGATCAGGGGGTTAGCACCTCGGGCCGACCTCAGAGGGAAGAGGGGGAGAACGCAATCACTGTCGAGATGTTAAGGGCTATTAGGAAAAAGTATAAATTTCCTAGAAATGTGACATGTAGGGTTCCGAGGAGGTCTGAACTGACCTTTAGACATCGAACAGGTGGAGATCTGCGTCTATCTCGAATGGTTCGAGATCGGCGTACAATTCCCCCTGCATCCCCTTTTGAATGACTTCTTCAGCTAGTTCAAGATCTGCTCGACAAAACTGAATATTAACAACTGGAAGCAGCTTATGGCTTTCATAATACTGGGCCATAAGAACAGAGTCAAGGTGGATCTGGACCTCATCTGGTGCAATATGGACATAAAGTACCTCATATTTGAGGCACTGTACTACATGTCCTTGATAACTGGTTAAAAAGTGCATATTTATTTTGTTAACCCTAGATATTCTTGCACTTTTATTATTTTAATTTCTCCAATCTATATGCATTTGCTAGTTAATTCTTATTTTATCTTTTTGCAGAGAAAGCTTGACAAAGTTGATTTCGTGGTGGATTTGGAGCAAAAGGAAAATATTAGGCTTTGAAGTGCTAAAAGAAGTGAAAAACAAGTGATTTTGAGTAGAAGAGAGGCTTGGTCCATATGTAGGTGGACCAGGGCCTATTTTAGCATTATAGGCTCTATTTTGGAACACTTTAGACTCCCTTTTTGGGCCCCTAATGTCTAATTACGGGATTTTATGTTATTTTCCTAAATTCTTATTTTGTGAGGGTATTTTTGGAAAAAAAGGGGATATTATTGTGAGCTAGGGTTTTGGAAAAGGAGGAGGCCATTTTTGGGGATCTGGACGATGAGAATGAGGAAGGAGACGACTCTAAAGAAGAAGATGAAGAACTCCATGGTTATGGTGGTCTCCTCTTCCACTATCATGGGCTAAGTTCTCTCATTCCTAGGGTTTAGATGAAACCCTAGTCAAGTAATATTGCTTTTTTGTATTTTATTTTTGGGTTAATTAGTCTTGGATGTTGATTGTATAACATTGGGATTTTATTAAAGCATTGATCGTATTATTCAGTTTCACATAATCAATTTCTGTGATTTTGTTTATGTGGTTATACAATAGTAATATGTGTACATACATCAAAACCGTAGGACGAGTCATAACTCAAGTAAAACAAATTGTGACTATGACCTTAGAATTAGCGTAGACAATTTGTGTTGACCAAAGATGATTCGTGCTTAGGGTTTTGGTGCATTATTTTCTTGATGATTGTATTGAGGCTTGTAGCCAAAATACATCTTTTACATCCAAATTTAATGGCCCAAGAATTAATAAATTGAAGTTAGTTACAAGATTAGTCGTGGATTCAACACCCTAGGAATTCTCTTTTAATTTGATTCATTGTTAATTCAGTTCAATATTTGCTTTAATTATAATTCTCATTTAATTTTAGAAAGAAAATCAACAACAATCAATCTTTGTTAATTTGAATTAAAATTAATCTCAACTTTGGTTTTTAAACAATTAACAGTCTCTGTGGGTTCGACCCTTACTTCTCTACTATACTAGTAGTTTAGTTTGGTAATTTGATTGATTTTCATGACAGATCAGTCCTTTGATCAGCGTTTCAGACCTCTGACTTCGGTACCCTCTTCCAACAAAACCTGGAAGAAGTGGTACTTCTTTGTCGGAGGAGGCTGGGAGCACGAAGATTTCGAGGACCGACTGAGTCTTTTTTCTCTGTACACCGGCCCCAAGGGTGAGATCTTAGATCTATAGTAGTTAAAAGTTTCTTCCTTCATTTATTTCCTTGTTTTTCTATTTGACTTATCAGTTTTTTTGTTTTTTGCTGTTTTGCAAATAAAAAAGCTTGAAGGAGGCCGACCTTCACCCCAGAACTCCAAGAGAGGTATAGAAGACTGATGCAGCTGCTCAACCGACCCCACTACAGGATACTTTCCCCAGAAAGTTTAATAGAGGCGAATTTGGTGAAGGGTAGGGCTGCAGCCGTGAAGAAATTGGTGATAGCCAACTATAAGCCTACCGCGGTGACGATTGGAGGTCCCTTTTTCCTCTAAACCATGTTGTACCTCTTCAAAAGAAGAGGAGAGCAGACACAGAGGGGCCAGCTCCTGCCCCGTTGTAGCTGCTGTTCTTACCGTCGTCGCTACTCCTGCTGAGCCTGTTGCGCCGGTCGCCACTCAAGAGCTCCTATCTTCTCCGGCTTCAAAGGCTGGCTCGGCCCTGCGCGGCGCGGTGCGAGGAGGCTAAACCTTATCCCTCTCGAGGTGATCAATGCTTCTTCCGAGAGTGAAGCCCTTAGGAATGCCTTCGAAGAGTCCTGGTCCTCGACTTCCACATGCTTCAAGACCTTGAAGCCTCGACGGATTGCTAGGGATGTTATGGTCGCTCAAATTAGGGTAGGTGACTTTCTCACTTCAAAAATTTTCTTTTTCTTCACTTGTCACTTTATTATTGTGCCTTCCTTACTTACGTTTTCTTTCCTTGCTTGCAGGCCGCCCAAGCAATGGCAGCCATCATAGATTACCCCGAAGAGTCGAAGAGAGTAACTCAACTACAGGCCGAGCTTGAGGCAGCCTAATCTGAGCTCGTCTCCACTCGAGCTGATCTGGACGGGTCCCGAGCCACCATCAAGTCTCTTGAAGGAAAATGCACTTTTTTGGACGCTAAGTTAAAAAAGGCTGCGGCCAAGTTGGGGACCCTGCATTCCCAGAGGAATAAGCTCCGCCAGCGCTTAGATGCAATGCAAAAGGAGCTGGAAGAGCTGGAGGCAGCTGCAGCACAGAAGCTGGCCTCCAGCGTGGAGGCAGCTCAGGTGGAGACCGAGAAGGCCATGATGGATGAGGTGAACAGAATGGGAGGGGAGTTCGTGGATCATGGGTACCACCTTTTCAGGCAGAAGATCCAGAAGCTTTATCCTAATTTGGATCTCTCCAAGGTGCATGAGGTAGAGCTGGAAGATCCTGAGCTGACCTTCCCCGGACCAGAACCATCTGAGCCTGCCATAGATGCTGAGCCGATCTCAATGGCTCCCCCGGTCGACGTAGATTAGGTTTTTTTTTTTTAGTCCTTTTTGGACTTACTTTGTAATCTTCAGTCCTTTTGGACTTATGCAATGAAAAGTGATTTCCCTTCATTGTTGCTTTTTGTGTCTATATGTGCAATTCTGATACTGTCTATGCCTAAAATACTTGTGCTGAATGAAATGATGAATGACATTTCAGACCTGAAAATTATCCATAGTTTTCGGAGACAAAGTACCGTTTGAAGGACTGGCCTAGACGCGAAATACTTGTAACAAAACAGGTTAAATTAATAGATCTTACAAGTCAACCTTAACAAATCTTCCGACCTGATGAGGCCTCAGATCTGAATAGAACTGTCGCTCCAAGGATGAAATATTAACGTAATTATCAAGGAGATATTTCAAACCTGAGGACAAAAGTGATGCACTTGTAATAAAACAAGGTAATTAATTAAGACTCCAAACCTGATAGTGATCCAGAGGTGCAGCACTTGAAGAGATGTAAGATGATCAACGAACCTTCAGACCCATTGATAGACCATACCTAGGGATATATGTACTGTGCTGAGATCCTGCCTAAAGCGTCCCTGCCTTCGGGGACCTCTTTTTAAATGGACCAGGTCTGGGGACCTGTATATTGAATTGAGACCATGCCTATAGCACTCTTGCTCGTAGGGGCCTTTTTAAATGGACTAGGTCTGGGGACTTGTATATTGAATTGAGACCATGCCTACAACACTCTTGCTCATAGGGGCCTTTTTAAATAGACCAGGTCTGGGGACCTATATATTGAATTGAGACCATGCCTACATCACTCTTGCTCGTAGGGGCCTTTTTAAATGGACCAAGTCTGGGGACCTGTACATTGAATTGAGACCATCCCTACAAGCACTCTTGCTCATAGGGGCCTTTTTAAATGAACTAGGTTTGGGGACCTGTACATTGAATTAAGACCATGCCTACAGCACTCTTGCTCGTAGGGGCCTTTTTAAATGGACCACGTCTAGGGAACCTGTACATTTAAGAAACACTTTCACAACAGGGAGAAGCTTTATTGATAATACTTTCTCGGGTGCTCAATATTCCAGGGCCTTGGAACTGGCTTTCCAGACATATATTCTAACCAATAGGTCATAGGCCTGACAATTTTCACAACTTTATAGGGCCCTTCCCAATTCGGGGATAGCTTTTCCATGGTGGGATCTTTGGTGTTGGGGAAGACCCTCTTTAGAACCAGGTCTCCGAGCTGAAAAGCTACGGGTTGCACCCTCTAATTGAAGCCTTTGGCCACCCTCCGTCGATACTCTTCAGCTCTGATCCTGGCCTCCTCTCTCTTTTCCTCTAGACACCATACGCAAGTGAAAACGGTGTCTCGGCGGTTGCTGTCCTCCTCATGGTTCGGTATGCCCAGAGCACTCAAGGAAGCTCTTCGACCCATCTTCCTTTGGCCTGATCCAATCTCTTCTTGATGGCGTCGAGGATCGTCCGGTTGGTGACTTCGGCTTGCCCGGTTCCCTGGGGCTGCCCTAGTGAGGAGAAATGGTGGCTGATGTGCAGGTCGTTACAGAACTTTTCGAATACTTTCCCGACGAACTGGGTGCCATTGTCCGAAATGATGACACGGGGTACACCAAACCTGCAAACAATATTTTTCCATGTAAAATTTTTTACCTCTGCCTCTGTGATGTGAGTCAAGGGTTCTGCTTTCACCCACTTGGAAAAGTAGTCAATGGCGATGAACAGATATCTTCTGTTCTGAGGGGCCTTTGGCAGGGGTCCTACAATATCCATCCCCCATTGGGCAAAAGGCCACTGAACTAGTAATGGTAGTGAGCTCTTGGTGCGGCTGCTGCTGATAAGGAGCGAAGCGTTGGCACTTATCGCAATTCTTCACATATTCTTTGGCGTGCTTGAGCATGTCGGGCCAGTAGAACCCTTGAGTCAGAGCTCGGTGGGAGATGGTCTTACCTCCGTTGTGATTCCCACATATCCCTTCATGGATTTCGGCTAGGACATATTCGGACTCCTCTAGGGATAGGCATCTCAGGAGTGACTGGGTGTAAGACCTACGGTAGCGTTTATCGTTCAGAATAAGGTACCGCACTACTCTGATCTGTATACTCCGAGCTTGATTTTTATCCTCTAGAAGTTATCCCCTTTTTAAGTACTGGAAGATAGGAGTCCTCCAGTTCTGATACCGTTCTGAAAAAGTGTGTGGATTGGACTTCTTCAATACTCGGTCCAGCTTTGTAAGATATTCTGGCCTCCGAATCTCCCTCGGGTTTGAGATGTGAAGCCATGTTTGCTAGGGCATCAGCTCGGGCATTCTGGCCTCTCTCAATTTTGTAGATATTGAAATCGAAAAATGACTTCTTTAGGGAGTTTACCAATTTCGCATATTTAATCATTCTGTTGTCTTTGGCGGTGAATTCGCCTAGGACCTGGCCCACCACTAGCTGTGAATCGGAGAACGCTTCGAGGTTGCGAGCCTCACATTCTAGGGCCAGCCTCATCCCGAGGATCAGTGCTTCGTATTCAGCTTCGTTGTTAAAAGCTCTGAAGCTCAAGGTAACTGTATTCTTTGTTGTGACTCCGTCCGAAGATCGGAGTACAATACCGATGCCAAAACCTTTGCCAGTAGAGGAGCCATCAACGTGGAACTACCACGCTGTCACCTTTGTGTTTGCCCCTGGGGTTTCCTTCCAGAGCTGGAGTGGATTCTGCAACGAAGTCCGCCAAAGCTAGGGCTTTAATGGTTGTCCTTGGGTACGTATGATATATCAAATTCTCTCAGCTTCACAAACCACTTTACTAGACGCCTCGAGGTATCTGGTTTGTGCAGAACCGCTTTCAGGGAGTAGGATGTTGGGATTATAATTGATTGCTCTTGAAAATAAGGCCGGAGCTTCCGAGCAGATATTATCAGAGCAAAGGCCAACTTTTCCACCTCGGGATATCTTTTTTTTGAGCCGAGAAGTGCCTTGCTGACGTAGAATATGGGCTTCTGAATTCCCTTTTCTTCTCGGATGAACGTAGAGCTTACTGCATTTTTTTATATTACAAGGTACAGGAAGAGCTTTTCCCCCTGCACCGGTTTGGAGAAGAGTTCTGGGGACGCCATATACTGCTTAAGTTCTTGGAAGGACTTATCATAGTCAAGGGGTCCATTCAAGGGCCTTATTCCCCCTTAGAGCTCTAAAGAACGAGAGGCAACGATTGGTGGATCTTGAGATGAATAAGTTCAGAGTTACGATCCTGCCGTTTAGTGCTTGTATGTCTTTTTTGGATCTCGGATGGCTCCAGCTCTATCAACGCTTTAATCTGTAAGGGGTCCGCCTCTATGCCTCTTTGTGAGATCAAGAAACCGAGAAATTTCCCTTTACTGACCCCAAAGGTACACTTTGAAGGGTTCAGCTTCATCTTATGCTGCTTCAATATGTTGAAGGTCTGCCTCAGATGCCGAATGTGCTCGTTCCTCTTCCGGCTCTTGACCAGCATATCATCTATATAAACCTCCATCGTGCTACCGATCAGAGAATTGAACATCTTGTTCACCAACCGCTGGTACATTTGGATCTGATTATATCCGGAGTATGCATCCATGAAACTCATCAGTTTGTGACCAGTAGTTGCGTCAACCAGTTGGTCGATTCTTGGCAGAGGGAAGCTATCTTTGGGGCATGCTTTGTTAAGGTCGATATAATCGACACAGACTCGCCACTTGCCATTCTTCTTCTTGACGAGGACGGTATTGGTGAGCCACTCCGAGTAGAACACTTCTCGGATCATCTTTGCATCCAACAACCTCAGGACCTTATCATTGATGATATTATGCCTCTCGGGGGCAAAGGTTCTTCTTTTCTGTCTGATTGGGGGATGGCTGGGAATCAGTCATCAGTTTGTGGGAGATGAGAGTTGGGTCTATATCTTCCATGTCCTTGGTTTCCCAAGCGAAGACTAATAAGTTTTCCTTTAAGAACTTAATCATCTCCTCTTGTTCTGGTTGGGACAAGTCCGCACCGAGTTGCAAATAGTGTTCCCCTTCCTCTGAGCTTACCAATACTTTGATGGGCTCTTGGATTGGCATCGCCATGCTTTCTGTCCCTCTAGGGCTCAGTGGCTCGTCAATCTGGGTGGGGCATTCCGCGCTTTTGCCCAACTCAAAGGGCTCGGGAACTTCGTGCTCCCGAGGTGGCTGTAACTACTATTTCTATGCCTTCCTTTCAGTGCGACGATGTGGCACTCTCGAGATGTTAACTGGGAGCCTCTGACTGTGCAAACCTTCTCGTTCTGAATGTACTTCAGGCACTAATGAATGGTGGAAGTGACTGCCCCCATCTGGTGGAGCCAAGGCCTTCCAATAATGATGTTGTATGGAGATCGGGAGTCCACGACCATATACTCTAAGATCAGAGTCTTCTGATCGTCCTCCTCTCCCACAATAGTCGATAGATTCATCCTTCCCATCGGTGAGCTCAGACTCCCGTCGAACCCTACCATTACCGCAGTAATGGCCTTTAGATCGTTGGTGCCGAGTTTCATGTGTCTGAAAGGCTCATAAAATAGTATGTTGGCGGAGCTCCCTGTATCTACCAATGCTCTCCTGACGTCGAAATTCGCCACCTTAAGCTAAATGACGATGGCATTACTGTGAGGACAGTGTACGCCAGTGAGGTCCAGCTCGGAGAACTGGATTTGTGGCAGTGGCTTTAGCTTCTTCTCAATCGTCGAGATTTGGAGGGGGCTTGGTTCTACCTTTGCTTCCTGAACGTATCGTTTTTTCACTCTATTGGATATTCCGACCAACGAGTTGTCGGCGTGGAGGACGAGGATGACCTGATTATTCTGACGGGGCTGCTTATTCCGAGCTTCTCCCTTTTTGGGCCTCTGACTTTGTCTCTGCTGTTGGGGCCTCTAATCCTACCTCTGTTGCTAGGGCCTGTTGTTCCGGGGATTCTGCCCATCGTCTCGCTGGATAAACTCCCTTAGACGTCCCCTCCGGATTAATTGTTCGATCTTTTGTTAGAGGTTCCTGCACCCCTTGGTAGTGTGTCTGTGATCCTTGTAGAAATCACAGTACTTGCTCTGATCTCTGGTGTATGGATGGCCGTGTAGAGGCTCTGGACGTTTCAGGTTCTCACGCGTCCAGACCTTATAGTAGACGTGGGTGAGGGATGCATTCAGATGTGTGAGTACATTGAAACTTCCAATGTTGAAGTTGCCCCGAGTTTTGGGTGTTGTCCTTCTGTTCGGACTCCTTGCCCTCTTCTGGGAGTTGTTTGGAGTCCGCTTCTGGGTATTGTCAGCCTTCTGAGCTTGCTCCTTGGATTTTCGGAAGGACGCCCTCGTTTCCGCGCCCTTTCCATGAGTGAAGCCATGTTGGCGGGAGGATTTTTCGTTAGGGAATCGTGGAACCGCCCTGGCCCTAATCCTGCATGGAGGGCTGTAGCTAGAAAGCTCGGAGTACAGTCTGTGACCTCTGTGAGTTCAGAATTGAACCGGGCAATGTACTCCCGAAGTAACTACTCCTTTTACTGTCTTATTGAAAGGAGAAACTCCGGTCCTTTTCTGAGCTTCCTACTGGTCAAAAATCGATCAAGGAATCGTCTGCTGAGCTCGTAGAAGTTCAGGACTGATTCCTGCGGGAGACTGTGAAACCACCTCAGAGCTGCACCTTTGAGGCTTGTCACGAACGTCCGACACAAGAAGGCGTCGGTGGCCCCTATGCAGAGCCATTGTGTGTTGATAATGGGAAAGGTGGTCCCCTTGGGTCTTCTGACCCATTATATGGTGTAAACTTCGAGACGATGAACTTCCGGGGGCGTTCTTCTGCCAGTATGGCTAAGGTGAATAGAATGGTGAATCTGCCGAGCAAGCTTTGCTATCTTGTCCTGCCTGGGGGGGGAGGTTACCCTCCCTGGATGGGGCCGCTGGTGCAACTGAGTCCGTCACTTCTTTCGCCCTTGAAGGTACTCTGGATGGGGCTGAATGATGCTGTCCCGGCATGATAACCTCAGGTCCCATGTACAGGGAAAGCTCCTGGTCGGGAACAGCATGATCGGGTTGTCTCTAGAGTGGGATTGATGCCCGCTGCGGCTAGGACATCTGACCGCATTGGATTGGCCCCCTGAATTCACAAGGGCTGAAGATCCTTGTTCTGCTATGGTGATGAATAGTAGGATGAAGGTTCGACATCCCTCCTCCAAGGACAGTTTGACAGGATGAGGATCGTCTCTAGCATGGACAGTGTCCCGGGGATAAGACAGAGGTGCAATGGGACCTTCCTCTTCATGATGCCTTCTGCCGGTGGTGGGAAGGAATGGGTTTCCTCCTTCAAGGACGCCTGGTAGAGGATAAATAAGGTGGCCCGACAGATTCTGGGTCAGAGAAGCCAGAACCTGAGATATGACCAAGAGTTGCTCTTGCATCTAGTTAGATTGTTGCTGGATCTGGTCAGACTGTCGCCGGATCTGGTTAAGCTGTTGTTGTACAGGATCAGAGGTTTCCCCCTCTTTATTCTCGGTCAAGGGTTGGTTTTGAGAAACTGTTCTTGAACGAAGATTTAGAGCCATGATGAAGGAGTTGATTTCGAGATAACGGAATTAGCAAGAATGATTGTCGTTCCCACAGACGGCGCCAAACTGTTGCTGCACTTTTCCTGCTGTCAGAGCTCCGGTCTCCGTGAGTGTGAGATTTGAGATGTAAACGGAGTCAGAATGCTGCCAGGGATGGCTCCGGCGGATAGCCACTCCGATGGTTAAGTTAGAGAGAGTAAAGTCAAAACTGAATTTAATAATTCAAGAAGTCCTCTTTTGTACATACCGCAAAGATTGTAATTATAGGCTGAATGTCTGTCAAAGTGGGTAAGAGTTGGTGCTGTCAAGGCATGGGTTCACTATTATCTGACGGAGGCGATCTCATCATGACCACTTGTCTTACTGTCTCCACCTGCCTTACTGTTCCGCAGGGCTACCTGCTTCGTCGACTGCTGCACGTCACCGTCTGTCCCATCGTACCTGAGATCGGTAGGGCAAGATGGTGACGACGACCTGTTCGGTAGTCATGATGTATTGGTGAGGAGGTTCGGTACTCCGAGGATCAATCTCTCTGAGCCCGTGGCACTAGGTCCGACGTCAGATCGGTATAACTAGCTATTCGTGACCTGCACATATCGAAGCTGGACACGTGTCAGATTCTGGTTAGTTAGCATATTTTTGGCATATCAAATATATAGTGTCATGCTTCTTATGCATAGATCTCATGCCTATGTACTCTCTTTGCATGTGAGGGTTTGTTTCACCAATTATATCATTAAAAATCTATTTCCTACCAACTTTCGCTTGCATGCGTTTCATAAAATTTGCCAAATTTGCCAAATTTGCCACAGAAGAAAGCGGGGGATTATGAAATTTATCTGAATTTCAAAGTTTCCAAACATTTGCAGATGCATGCAGTTCTATTTTCTACACCTTGTCTTCTTCTTTTTTTAGATAGCTTTTTCTGTTCGTTGTCCAATTGTTTGAATGTTGTCCATCCTGTGTTCACAGGAGAAGCTTTTCTCAAGTAAAAACAGAACTGAGGCTTCACTTGGGAAGAAGTTGAAGATTGACATGCTTCCCGAGATTGAGAAGGTTCATAAGGTGCTCAACTATTTTTTCTAAACAGTGAACTGGATTCTGCCTTTCTTGACTCCAGCCATATGGATGTAGATGTTTCTTGACTTGCTCTCACGAGTTCTCATTAGTTATTTGTCTTCCTGAAAAATGCCTTTTTAATTATTTATATATTATGGTGTTGCTTAGTCTCCAAGTTTTATCAATTGTCATTTGCACAGAGGAAAGAGAAGCTGCTAAAAAACAACATAGACAAGCCCTTCTTCTTGATAGTATGACGAGTGTGGATGAGCTTGGCCCTGGACGATATCTTCGTGACAGAAAGCCAGTCACCTATACTTCTGGTAAGAGCAACTGACTGTCCATTTTTCCTCATTATGTGTGTTTAATATAAATTTGGCAGGTGACCTTCTTGGGTTGTCCTTGATAACTTGTTAAGTGTTGAAATCAGCAGATATTACATTCTCTTTTCAAATCTATTCTTTCACAACAACATGGATACCATTACGTAGGCTTCTTATGTATTTATCATAACAAAACTTCTCTTTACCCCCCCTCATTTTTATTTTTTTTATTTTTTTGTGGGAATGCTGGGGTGTTGTGAGACTTGTCATGAAAATACAGAAACCTAGAAACTCTATTTGAATGTTTCCCTCTCACAATCCTGCCTCCTCCTCGCTCTCCTTTTTATTTTCGGCAATCTTTTTGTGCTCTGTTCTGAGTCTTTGCATTTTGCATAATTCCCCATCTGTTGTTTCTTTACACCTCTAGGCAACTGGATGGATAATTTTTCTTTTTAATTTCTTTTTCCTTCTTTTTGGTCCAATGGTGTCTCCCTGCCCAGCATTCAGCAACCCCTTTTGACCAGAATGATATAAGGGTTTGGGCGGCTAACGTATTTCTGCAATGTTCTTGGTTGGGGCATATAATATGTTGGGACTTGGGAAGATATTTAGGTTAACCTATTTTAGTGTTGAATGATAGAAAGGTTTGGGTAGGGAACGTAATTCTGCAATGTTCTTGGTTGGGGCATATCATTTGGTGGGAATATGTCTTGGTGCACTGTTGGAATATCAAGATCTTTGGATTAACTTATTCTAGTGTTGCATGGTATGCCCCAGATAGTACTGATAAAAATAAAAAAATAAAAAATGGTATGCCCCAGATAGTGCCCATTTCAGGAACCTCCAGTTTAGCAAGTTCTTCAGTTGTTGGTGATATAAAAGATGAGAGAGAGAGAGAGAGAGAGAGAGAGAGAGAGAGAGAGATCATATGGCATTCCTGGAAAATTTGAAGGCAAAATAGTACTAATTGCTTGATGAAGTGCGCAAAAGTGCACTCTAAATGTCTTATTATTTAATTAAAATTGCTAGAAATATGAGTAGAAATGTTAGGCTTCAATTGATTTTATTAAATTTAATTTATATTTACAGTGAGATATATTTGAGCATTATTTTATAATATTTTAAATCTCAAACATTGCATTTTTTGTTGGCGAGAGCTAGTTTGCAATTGCGCTTTATACTTAAAATTTTTGGAACTATTTTTGGCTTTTTGGCAGAGTCGATCATTGAGTTTCAATTGAGATTTGGATGGCGTTAGAGTTTCAGAATGAGAAAGTGATATTCATGAAAGTTTTAGAGGACGTCTTGGGCTTTTCAGAAAAGTTTGGTTTGCAAAAATCAGAGTTCGTTTTAGGCCTCCAAACATTGTTTCTAAAATAAGGTCTGGAAAGCTGCTCTAAATTCTGTCCGTCCAGCCAACTTGAAGGGGCCATAACTTAGAGTTTCCAAAGTCCAAGCCAGGTGGTTTTTAAGCCTAAATTATCTACTCATCTGGAGCTACAACTTTTGTGAAGAGCTCGAGTTAAGATTCAATTGTTATCTCATAAAAACAGAGCGTAAGATAGGTGCTGCTGGGCTGTGTGCCGGCCTGGACAGTTGCACAGGTTGAAAAGTCAAGAAGAAGAAAAAAAAATCCAAGCAAGTCTTGCGGCTGGAGAGGAAACCAAAGAAAGAAACAAAAAAAGTTGAAGTGGGCCTGGGCAAGGGGCCTGGGCAGGGGTGTGCCTGTGCTGATTGCCAGGGGCCTGGTGCGGCTAGCTTGGGATTTGGCAGCGCAGCGCCTGCTTGGGCATGCAACGTGAAACGGCTGGTGCAGTTGGTGAAGTGGGCCCAAGGTGGAAGTCAAAGAGGCTGAACGATTTGGAAAGCAAGTGGGCGCTGAAATGGCCTGGGTCCCGCGGCTTGGCTGGTGCGCTGAATGAGAAGGGGCGGTTGGTCCATACGCGTGGGCCCAGATACAAATACCAGGGGTGCTGATGCAGGGCCATAGGTAAAGCATTGGGCTGAAGTAATTGAAGCAGGCGCTGATGGGCTGAAGTGTGATGCGGTGGCCTGGTGAGCTGGCTGCCAAGAGGCCATGCGGCTGGCTGATCAAATGGGGCGTGCGGTGAGGCTGTGTTGCACGCGGCTGACTTGGAGATGGGCTAGGGCTTGCTTTTGACGGCTGTTTGGAGGGGAGCTCCGGCGGCTGCTGCGCAACAGAGGCAGCCTGCGGCAGAACAGAGATGGCTGCCAGCTTTTCCATTGCTCAATGTATCTTCGTGAGATTTATGTTATCCGTTTTATACGTGGATAATTAAATTTTCAAGTGAGATTAAGGATGAACTTGTACCATAGATGGTTGTTTTAATTTATTTTTGATTCTTGTGCGTGGTTTTTACTTATTAAATTCTTTGATGATCATTCATAATTTATTACATTTTATTTTTCGAATAATTAAAGGGTTCAGTCTGTTTATAGATTCAGTCATGTTTTTTCTATCGAATGGATTAATGTTTTGATTATTTTTGGAACAATTAGTTATTTATATTGATTCAATTCTCTGCTGCAGTATTGTTCGTTGGGTATATTGTCGTCGTTGGGTTTTCTCAATGTGAATAATAATTTGAGTGATTTAAAAGTGTTGAATGATTTTTCAAAGGGTTATTTTTAGTTTAATTTTGGTTCATAATTTTATATCTTCCGACTGAGATTTTTGGAATTTAATTTCTCAATTGAGTTAGCAGTGAATTAAAAATAATTAAAATACCATATATGTGCAAGGGATTCCCGAAACTCTACTGTTCGTCAAATTTGAATACTTTGTCTGTTATTCAGCTTGTTTAATTTTTAGTTGCATTCAAAATCACTTTTTATATTTTATTTTCTCATTAACCGTCTAATACGTCTGTAGTTTCAGAAATTCTGTTTATTATTCTTTTAATCTTGTCTCTCTGTGGAATCGACACCTCAAAGCTACACTACAATTACCGCGTTATTCTTTGAGCGTAATCATTGCTTAATGATACTAAACTGTTTATTGAGTTGTAAATAATATCTAACTTTAACTTGTCAAAGAACAAAATGTCTAGCTTTATACCAAGTCTTAGTGGAAACATCATAGTGGGTGGATGTTTATACTGCATAGATTTTATTCTTATGTGAGTTTTGTGTGAGGTTAGGTATTTGGATCCCTTATTTTTACATTAAATGAATTTTGCAGATGATTATGACCGATCAATCAATGAGGCTATCAAGATAACCAAGTATGGATTTTATTGCTTAGACAATACTATACGATACATCTAATAAGACTATATATTGATTTTTGTTTCTGTACCAGTATTAGATGATGTCTTGATTTATTCTCATTCTATAATCTTAAATCGGACGGAAACAGCCGTCCCCAGAACCTACTGTCAGAAGAGAACTCGGTGCAAAACCTGATGTTTCTACAAATGGTAGATGGAGTCCTCCACAAATTCCTCGTCTCTTTTGAGGCACCGTCTCCAAAGTCACCCGATTATGATGAAACTGATGAAGACCATAATTCTGAACCGCTGGATCGCAGGTTCTCCCAGCTTATCTCTGTTTGAATCTCTTTTGGTTCCATGATTCGTTTATACACTAACTGATACTTGTGACATGTAGCAATCGACGAAGACAGAGACCTCAGCGGTATTCAGCAAAAGAATATGTTGAAGCAGTGTCAGATAATGAGGCAGATTTTGACAGTGATGATGATATAGTTGGAGAAGCTGTATATGACGAAGAATATTTGAGGAGACGGAAACAGAGGAAGATGTCCAGCAGCTCTGAAGGAGATGAAGAGTATCACTGGGATGAAGAAAATGCTGAAGAAGAAGAAGAAGAAGAAGATTCCTTAAGTATCAGTGAGGAAAGTGACGAGCCCCAAAGATTTAAGAAATTGCCAAGTCGCACGTAGGAGGGAAACCAAAGTAAGATCAGTTGATGAGCTCCAGTCAGGTCTAAGACGTAGTAAAAGGGCCACCAGAAATTGTATCAATTATAGACAGTATGAGGTGTCGGAATCAGGAACCGAGTCAATGAAATCTGAGAATTCAAATGCATCAGGTGAGCACTCAGATGCAAGTGATAATGCTGAGTTTTCAATGGGAAGTGAAGAGTATGAGGGCAACAATGATAACCAGGAGATGAAAATTGATCTGGGAAGTGAAGACTATGAGGGCAACAATGATAACCAGGAGATGAAAATTGATCAGCCTGTTGAACAGCACCCTGAGACAGTTGAGAAAGAGCAGAACTGGCCACCTGAGAAATCAAATAGCCCAGGCCAAGATGAAGTTGAAGGTGTAAAAAAAAGACGTTTTCTTGACCTAAATGAGCTTGCCCCAGGTTCTGGTTTTGATGACGGTCCCAGCACAACAATGAAAGATGAAGATAGAGATGACTTCTAAAGCTTCCATCTGCCAGAAAGCAATGTGGTGGCTTTCACTCGGGGAAACAGGTTGTGCTATAGATAATTTATAATTTTTTCCATTAAGGAAGTTATGAGTAGAGAGTTCTTCCACTGGCGTGAATCCAGGCAACTACCCTGATGCAGTTATTCATGATCTCCAACAGGGAGCTACAAGATGCTGCAAAAATTATGTAGATTTAGTCATTTTTTAGTATGCCTACATTCAACGAAACTTGCGACAAATGAATGGGGAAGTGTTGGGAGGCCTTTAGTCTTTTCTTATCCAGTCAGTGTGCAATAACCTTTCAACTGATATTGTAACCGAAAGATTTCACTTTTAGATGTTCAAGCCTTATTGTTATATCTTCCACATACGTGACACTGGTCTGCCCCTGAGCATTTTGGTTGGTTGGGTTTGTTGATAATGTGATCAGATTCAAAATTTTATTTCATTGTTGTAATGGAACCATCCTCCCTCAAAAGGAAACTAATTTACACAATTTTCCAGTTCATCATCCTCATAACCTTGTTAGGTAGCATTTTGTGGTTTGTTTTGCTTTAAGCCCGGATAAAAACTATATGTGCTACTAATTCTGTTTAGTACATTTCTTGAAATGGCATGCCATTAGCATACAAACAGATTTGTGAAGAAACCTCATCAGCCTGACACTCTTAATAATATTTATTTTGAGCATAAAATTCCATTGCTATTTTACTGAAGTTGTTCAGTTTGTTGCTAATCTTCTGACAGAGCATCTCTCTTTGCTGGTTCCGTGTCTTCTGTTTCCTCATCTGCTCTCTCCTTAGCTGCCTTTTCTTTTGCTTCCTCGAGAGCTCGAATCAGTTTTGAGAGGCACTTCTCGGCATCTTCTCTTGGGGACTTGGGCATGAGGTTCTCTGCAATATCAGCAGGTGTGATCTTAGTCTCCTTCATCAACTGCTCAATTGAATCAAACATTGGATGTGCTTCTATCCGCAGGTAATTCTTTGCTAGCACTTTAAACCCCTCAAAACTGCAGTATGAAAGCTCAATATGCTTGTCCATTCTTCCCCTTCTGATGAGAGCTGGGTCCAGCTTCTCCACATGATTAGTGGTGAAGACAATGAGCCGTTCCCCTCCGCTAGAAGACCAAAGCCCGTCGATGAAATTCAAAAGCCCCGAGAGCGTGACTTTGCTGCCGCTCTCTTCCTTGGGTTCTCTCCGTGAAATTTCCTTCTTCACCTTTTCCTTCTCATCTTCAGAAGGTTTTTCCTCTTTCTTCTTCCTTTGACCCGTAAGATCAAGAGAACAGTCAATATCCTCCATTACAATAATGGATTTACTCGTGGTCTCGATCAAAAGCTTCTTCAGCTCCGAATTGTCCTTCACAGCCGTCAGCTCCAGATCATAAACATGATAATTCAATAAATTCGCCATTGCAGCAATCATAGTTGATTTCCCAGTTCCCGGCGGACCATAAAGTAGATAACCCCTTTTCCACGCCTTTCCAATACTTGCATAATAATCCTTTCCCTCCCTGAAAGTCAAAAGATCTTCCATAATTTCCTGCTTAATCGCCGGCTCCATCGCTAAAGTTCCAAACGTCGCCGGATGCTCAAACGTAATATGACTCCACATACTCTGACCATGGCTTGAGTATCTATAGTTGGGGCTGCTGTTGGTATAAAGCTTCCTTTGCCTATTCTTCGCTTTGACTTGCTTCGCCTTCGTCACCACATGCTCCAAGTAATCCTCTGTAATCATATCTCTATATCGCTTATGGAAAGTCAGTCTGTAAAATCTTTTCTCTGGCTCTGGATAAAGCGACATCGAGCGTGAGGACGATGAACTTGTTTTGCTAGAAGCCCACCAAACTTTTACTCCACGAAACTCATCAGTCACTTTTTCATTTTCATCCATTGTCAAAACCATCTTCTTGTTATCTTTTCCCATCTCAGCTTTGAGTCTTTTGGAATTTTTCGACGAATTCACACTGAGATATGCCTCAACGGCAGCATAAGCTTCACTGCGCTTGAGCCGGCTTCCGGTGAACTCGTTGATGGTAATTCGAATATAGGGATTGAAGAACCTCGTGAGATAATTTGTGTACTTGTCGAAGAAGCGACGAACTTCATAGGGACAGTACTGGCGAATGATCGCCCCAAAGAACATAACACTGGCGATGGTTGAGCCCACCGTCGTCCACATCTCCACCATCGTCATCGGAATCGGCATCGGCATCATCCCAGCCATCATCTTCGGCGTCATTGTAGGCATCTTTATCGACTGTTTGCTTTCTGATTCTTCTCCTCCTCTTCCCTCTGTCCTTGCTCTTTCCTTTATATGAACTGCAGAGCCTTTTCTCTCACCTTTGGACGCACAAGAAGAAAGAAAAATGCGTCTTGGATTTCTCAAAGTCGTCATTGACTTGAATATAATAAACGAAAATTAATAAATATATTTTCTTTTTATATGACGTCATATGATCCCTTAATTGGTTGGAGTACGTAGGGTTCATAACCTGTAGTGACGCTAACAACTTTGTAACCAAGTAATTAAATATCGTGAAATTATATTTTTATGAGAATAAAATATTCTCAAAATATCGTTATATATCGAGAATTATCGTCATAAATATCACACAAAGGAAAATATACTCTTTTTTAGACACAGTTGTCGTCGATATTTTGATGAAATATTTTATCGCCAAATATCTTAGCGTCATAATTTGTTAGTGATTCATCAATTTGTTTTTTATTTATTTATTTATTTTTTTTTGATAACGGTAGGTATTTAATTTCTTTGCAGAACGCTAAGTTGACCGTATAGTTTTACAGGACGGCCCTACTACACAAGCCTAGGTAAAGTGGGTATTTGGTGTAAGGCTCTCGGGTGGCCCAAGAAAATGAAATTTGTTTTTTTTTTGAAGTTTATTATTTAGTAATAATAATGAAATTTTTTAAGTTTCATGGAATTATATATTTTTTTGTTAGTTAATCATTAAATAGTGTTATATAAATAATGAATGACAAAGATAAATAAAATATTATGAATAACTCGTAAGATTGCATTTAATTGTATTGATTATAAGTTGATTATATTTTAATTTCTTAAGTACATCGATAGAAGATGATGAACTATTTTATGTGTGTGTATGTATACGATATGAGATTCAAATTCTGACGTGTTATGTAAAGAGATGAATTTTACTATATCCCGTATATCATAAAATTATTAAATATATATTTTATATTAATATCCATCATTTTTATTAAAAAATGATGATATTTATATATAATTGTAAATTGTGATATATTTATTGATATATTTATATTTTAAAAAAAATTTATATATTTTATTATCAATGTTTTATTTTTTATACAGAACAACTAGTTTTTCATTTTTTGAATATCTTCTCGTTAAGAAAAATATTTTAATTCATAAGAAAAGTCTGAATATGTCCAGGTTTATGAAAACTTTAATGGAGATTTCTTAAATATAAAGAAATTATTTTAATCCTAATGAAAACAAATGCAATAACAAAATTATACAATTATAAATAAATAAAAACAATGCTACATATTTCTAATTGAGAATATAAATTAATAATATAATATTTTAATTAGGCATGATTTGCAATTGAAACGCACGCTCTTGTTTTGCGCTTGGAGCTATCAAACAAGATGACAGAACTTCAGACGGTCGGTGAAGACTCTCTTTTTTAAACAATAATGCATATCGCAAGCATTGTAACCCACCATGAACATAAAAAAAATTCCTTATCAAAACCCTGATTGCCCTAGAAAAATTATAATAGCAGAAGAGAGTAAAGATACTCAAACATCCTAATTGCAACACAGAAGCTTAGATCACCATTAATGGCGTCTCTGGTATGAGATTTGGAACCATGTCGATGGCACCAGAGTGTAATTTACCCAATAGCTAACGATTGATCTTAACGGTCATTTTAAATAATTTAACGACAACTTATCACTTGATTTTATGTTAGTATTCTATAATTTTATATAAATTTTAAAATAATATTATATAATTTTATACAAATTTTAAATGAGACTTTATAATTTTAAATTAAATAATTATATTTTGTCATAAAATAAAATATAATTAATTTCAATTAAAATAAAATTATAAATTAAAGAATTGAATTATTACAATTAATAATAAAAAATCTTATTTAAACTTAGAATCAAATTATAAGATATTAAAGTATAATTAATTTTTTTAAAAAAATATTTTTTATAATGAACCTTAGATCCAAGTTGGAAAAGATTTGGTTAGGTATCTGTCTAAATAGTTAGTCCTCATGAAGATCTATGAATTATGTTATTTATGATTGAATGAGAAAGAGTGAACCTTATCGTTTGAAAATCTTGCATTAATAAAAAAATAAAGAGACTCAGAACCTAATACTTCTTAAAACAAGAATTATAATACCATATTCTGATTATTCAAATAGTTAAAATTATTTAACAGTTAAATTAAGTTTTATTTTATACAATATGATTTTAGGGAAAAATACTAAATAAATTTTTTAATATAAAAAGTTTATGATACATATTTTCTATCTGAAATATCCAAAAAAAGAAATTAATACAAAAAAATTCAATTGTTAACTTCTATCTTAATACCGTTAAAAAATATTACTAATTAGACTAAAATAACTTTTAAGATATATTTTAAAAAATACTAAATAGTTGATAAAATAAATTCTTCAATTTAAAATAAAAAAACAAAACATTTCTATTTATCTAAAAGGCTTAAAAAAGAAATTTTTACTTCATAAAATGTTAGAATTATTATTAGTATTTTGGATTGAAGAAGTTATTTTATATATTTTAATTTTAAAAAAAAAATATTTTTTTTTTATCTTGAAGGCCTAAAAAAGAAATTTTTACTTCATAAAATGTTTTTTTTTTGGCTTAAAGAAGTTATTTTATATATTTCATTTATCTAGAAGGCCTAAAAAAAATATTTACTTCATAAAAAGTTATACTTTTTTATTTAAGTTATTTTATATATGGTATAGTATTTTTTAAAATTTATTTTGAATGCTATTTTAGTCTAATCAATAATATTTTTAACGGTGTTCAGATAACAATTAATAATTAAATTTTTTGTGTTTAATTTTTTTTTAAATCTTTTTTGATAAGAGAAAATTTTTCATGAACTTTTTTGAATTAAAAATTTATTTTTGAAACTTTTCATTATTTTTGCCTTTATTATATATCTATATATATATATATATATAAAAGTATAATAAAAGTGAGAGTTTTGGTGGTTAGTTTCCTACATGGGCGAGTTTTAGTGGTTAGTTTCCTACATGGGCGGTACTTTCCTACATGGGCGAGTTTTAGTGGTTAGTTTTAGTGGTTAGTTTCCTACATGGAGGAAACTAACCACTAAAACTCGCCCATGTAGGAAACTAACCACCAAACTCTCACTTTTATTATACTTATATATATATATATAAGTATATATATATATATAAGTATAATAAAAGTGAGAGTTTTGGTGGTTAGTTTCCTACATGGGCGAGTTTTAGTGGTTAGTTTCCTCCATGGGCGGTGCTTTGTCCATTTTACTTCGTCCCTTTTGTTTTCTACTTTTTGACTCTAAATTAATAAACAAGTAAGAGAACTTTTGTCTTTTCTCCTTGACCGACTATCTTTGACTATTTTCTTAAGTAGCATTTCAGTGTCACCAATCTTGTGTTATGATATTTTTCTCTCAAACAAGAGGAGAAAGGGAAATCCTTTTTCCCTCTTGTTTTGAACGTATGTTTCTTTCTTTGGAGAGTGCGTCCCATATGGGTCCCACACACCATCACAACAAAAATGGGTTTATGAAGAGAAGAATCATATTGAAAATGACTGGAAAAAAACCAACGAATGCTCTTTGTGATCCTTTCTCCTTCTGCCTCTCTAGATATATAGCAAGGAAGATGGAGGAATGGAAAAGAAAACTTGGAATCTGATGGCCACAATTCCAAGCCTCTAAAATTCCAATTTATCCTCAATTCAGCAAGCAATCAGAATTATACTTTTTTAAATCCAATAGTTTCTGCTTGCCGTTTCAATTAACAGAGAAGTAAACCCCGGCATAAAACTTTATCCTCAATTCAGCAACCAATCAGAATTTAGTTTCACAAATCCAATAGTTTTTGCTGGCCGTTACAATATCCAGGCACAAAAACATTCTCACGTCCGTTAAATTTAGAGAAATTCATTTAATTTATATATACAATCAAATTAGATTGCACTAAGCTAGAATTACTTTTCCTCCAATCAAGAATGGAGAGTGTTCAGAATTTCTAAGTCTCCCAAAATTATATATTTTCTTCCAATACAAACGTGGTGAGAGAGAGGGAGATGCAACAAAAATTGCTCAATGCCCTGATTTGACTCAGAACTGTCACGCTTCCGAGTTGGGTTTTAATTTAGTCTTTTTTTATAAAAAAGAATTTTTGAACAAGTACTTGTCATTTTAATTAAGTTGGGTTTAAAATTGCTTTTTTTTTTTTTTTGTTGATAAGTAGTTAACATTTTATCCGTCCGGATGTGTGAATTGAATAGTAAAGATGTAGAGAATAAAATTCAAACAGTTTCGAATTCGAGTTTCTTAAAAGGATGGATAGGTCTGACGGTAACTTTAAGTTTATAGAAGGCTAGGTCTGATTGTCACTGAAGAATGAGACTTAATCTGTGGCGTATAAGCTGGTCCAAGATTCTCCTTATCCATTCATAAATTAAAAAAAAAATAACATTTTAATTTAGATACAATTTTTTTTCATTTTGTTGATAAGCAGTTACTATTTTAATTGAGTTGGGTTTTAATTTGTTTATTATAATTTTTATTTTTTTATTTTTGTTGGGAATTAAATGTTTTATTATTTCTTGTGAAGATGGAATCCTTATCTACCAAGGCGCGGAAAACACATTCAGATGCTAGAGTCTTGGCTCGTCTTCTTCCACAACTCCACAATCAGTTTATTTAGGGGAAGACAAACAAAGTGGACAATAATCAAGGCTCGAAAACATATCAATGCTCACAAGAAAAGACAGAACTGGAAGGAGCAAAAGCTGAGCGATATAAGAGAGCATTAGCTCAACGTGACAAGCAGTTAGATCTTGAGGAAGAGTAATTGGAGTTGAAAATAATGCAAACAGACACTACTGGCATTGACACTGTCACCACAACCTATTGGAACAACTTAAAGTCAGAGATTTTGGCAAAGAGAGGTTTTAATTTATAGTAATTGTGTACTAATTTTCAACTTGGAGTCATGGTGATAAATTTAGGTTCTTGAAAATCATTTGTAATTTAAGAGCATTCAAAAAATATATCGTCAATAATTTCTAAAAAGTTATATGAATTTTAGAGTAAAAAATTAATATATATATTGAAAATACATGAAATATTTTTTTTTTTGGAGGGGGGGATGACTCTTAATTTATTTATTTTTTTCGAATCATAGTGATAAATTTAGCTTTTTTAAAATTATTTAATATTGATATAATTTGTAATTTAAGAGTTATTTAAAAAAATATCGTTAATAATTTCTAAAAAGTTATATAAATTTTTGAGTAAAATAGTAATATTTATATAGAAAATATATGAAAAAATTTAGAGAAACAACTCTTAATTTTTATTTTTGAAAATGGGGGTAAAAAGTTCATTTTTCAAAGTTTGGGGGGATACCCCCAAGGCCCTTAGTAGATCGGCCTCTGTGTGTGTGTGTAATTTTTTTCGAAATATGTAGATAAACCTCCTGCCTTTCTTTAATGTAAAATGTAAAATTGGAATGGGCTTATATATTTTCTAGATAATCAAAGTAGTAACTTAGTTCCACATCAAATACAAGTTTCTTTATAAATACATTTACATTGGACTGTAATCTATGTTGACACCACCCTAAATCCCTTTTTGCTTTTGCAATGTGTGACCTTTAGTGCCTCAATAAACAATTGCTATGCTGGTATTGTGACACCTCTTTTTGCTATTTTATGAGTTACCGAAGGAGTAGTTTTTCAAGTAACTTAATTGGATGAACTTTTAATTCCAAAAGGGGTGGTCGAGTGGAGCAAGGATCGCTTGTAAGGGGCTTGTCCCTCCGAGCTCGTTGGTTTGATAGCCACCAATCAGAGCTAGTAGCCGGGCATTTAACGATCCTACAAAACGGTGATATTGTGTAGGAAAATGGGGATTCAGTCATGCTCTAACTACTTGAATACCTCCTCCTGTGCTTGGAAAAAAAAAAAAGTTGGCTGAGCTTTGAAATTTCCTTGCGGTCACAAATCACAAGCCTATATTGCTGCATTTTCTTCTGTCTTATAAGCATAGTAACTAACATGAATTTCATGTGATTCACTATCCTGAGGTTTTTCCCCCCTGGATTTTCCATTTATTTTCATAAGTTTGAATCTGTCATTGTTGCCAAACAGTTCTTATAGCCACATTTCATGCCAAAATGGTGGGTACAAGAAAGCTTAAACGGGGTTTTCTTATTGTTCCTTTAATTTGTTGCATCTTTTGTCGATAATAGTTATACTTATCAGACTTGTGATCATTAGAAACTAAAAAGAACACACAAGCAAGCATTTCATTGAAACAATCAATAATTAAAGTGAGTTTAAATCTACACTTAACCAAATAATTCACCCAATTTGAACCTGACTCAAATGATCTTGGAGCCAAGCATAGGAGGTATGGAGGGGTTAGAAGAATAATTTGTATTTCATATTTCATCTCAAACCAAAACTGTTAACAAGAAGATGCCATTCATCATGCAAATTTAGTTAAATGGGAGCAAGCCCCATGCTTTTCTTGCCTCCACCCTTCTTAAACCTTTCAACTCATCTTCTTCCATTCCTTACCCTCAGGACACTTGCAAAAGAGATTTGAAATCACATTACTAATATTTCTTGTCAATCGCCGACTTCTTTTTTTTCTTCTTCTTTTCATTTTTTCAGGTATTGGCATAATTTTGGATTAGCAGATAAGATGGTGAGACCTCCTTATTGTGATAAATTGAATGTGAAAAGGGGGCTTTGGACTGCAGAGGAGGATGCAAAAATGCTTGCATATGTATCGAAGCATGGAACGGGTAATTGGACTACTGTTCCAAAGAAAGCAGGTTAATTTGGAGGTTTTAAATCTTGATATGAGTTGAACAAATCATTTTTATATATACACACACACATAATTTCAAGACTCACAATTCAGTTTCTTAAGCTCATCATTGCTTGAATACCTGAGAATGTTTTACAGGTCTTAGGAGATGTGGGAAGAGTTGTAGGCTTAGGTGGACTAACTATCTGAGGCCTAATCTCAGGCATGAGAGCTTCACACCCCAGGAAGAGGAGCTGATCATTAAGCTTCATGCAACCATAGGCAGCCGGTGCGTTGGTTTACAGATTTTCTCTGCAATTTTCTTTTTTTTTTTAAGCTGCTTAATTATATATATATATATATATATATGCTCTCTCTTGATCATTTTAGTTGTCATTTCTAAGATCTTATTAATTGTTAACTCATAATTTTACCTAATCTTTTTTTTCCCTGTAGGTGGGTATCTAATCTTGGATTCCTTTTTTCTTTTTCTTTTCTCCTTCCAAGTTCCTGGTTTATATTTCCACAGTAATCTACTGAAAGATAATAGGTTTAAGAGAAATTGATTGTTATATATGACGTATTTGAATTGCTTCTCTATAATTTTGTTTGGTTGATTCCTTGATACTGCTGATGCCCTTTGAGCAGATAGGGTTCCTCCACCATCAAAACTTATTTCCCTGCTCTAATTATCAGCGCATCCAAGATTTGTATAGGAGAGCCTTCAAATGCCTGATTCATTTTTTCTTTTGCTTTATTTTCACCTCAAATTCTTCAAAGAAATTACCACAAGCGAAAGGAAAGAAAAAACTGGGGAAAAACTGTAGAGGTGACACAAGTCTTTGTGACAGCGGCTGGCTAGTTCTAATTGTACCCCCAGGGGAGGGGGGGGTGAATTGTGTCACCAATGCTCAGCAGATCATAACAAACATAACTACCAATGACATATGGTGATATGCAACTGTTTTAACAGCTTCTTTTGTGTTTCTGGTGCAAGGATTATGACTCTCTCTCTCATGACTTATGTGGTCCAGGTGGTCCATAATAGCCCAACAACTCCCAGGTCGAACAGATAATGATGTGAAGAACTACTGGAACACTAAGCTAAGGAAGAAGCTCTCTGAAATGGGAATTGATCCTGTTACCCACAAGCCCTTCTCCAAAATCCTTGCAGATTATGGAAACATTAGTGGACTTCCACAACCTGGAAATCATATTGGATCTCTCAACAGAGACTTGAAGAATGCATTCATGTTGAAATCAGGACAATCACCAATCCAACCAGACGGATTTGCAATCAACAGTCATTTGACAACAGGAATGTCACCACCCAAAATTGAGCCAATCCAAGATAGCTTCTTGAACAGCAGCAGCAGCAATTATGCAAACAAGTCACTGGATCTTCTTGCTCAGCTTCAAGCCATAACACTTGTCACAGAAGCCTCAAATCTCACTAACCATAAAACCATCCCACTGCAGTTTTATAGTGATAGCTCTTCTTCATCATCAGCATCATCATCTTCATCAACTGCAAATCAAGTCCAGTCCCCCCAGGGCTTTAGTTGGCGCGATTTTCTTCTTGAAGATGCATTCCTACCCGGTAATGCGCAAGAACAAGAAAATATGAGGGAGTTTCCACCCAATGGTTTCTCAAGCCAGACCCAAAATGAGATGCTGCAAAGTCATGATACAAAGACGGACAAAAAAAATAATTCTAATACAGATGATGAAATGGCTTACAACTTCCAAATCAACAGCTTTGAAGCTTCATCTTCTAATAGTTCATTTGTGGAAGCCATGCTAGATCAACAAAATGACTTGCTACCGGAGTACTTCCCTGGCCTTTTGGAGGAACCATTCTTCTATTGAGTTGCCACTGATTTGTGGGATTATAACAAAAATTAGTACTCAACAATCTTAGAATAGAGACTCTCAAACTATATTAGCCCTCCATGGAGTCTAACTAAGCAATGTTTTATTGTATTAGAATTATCAGTTTGTATTACTTTGTTGGTTTAGTATTGATATGATATGAATGGAGGCATTTCTACAGATTTAATAAGTGAAAAAAAAAGTATTTATTTATTTATTCGTTTCTTCATAATATCAAACAAACAACTGTTAGTCGATATGTATAAAATTCGTTTTATTTTAGTAGTAGAATAATTTGAAAAAATACATAACTTGTTTTTTTGTATTATGTAAATACAAAATTTATTTTATGTACAAAACTTGAATTTACAGAGGACAGAAACTAATTTTGTTTTAAGGTTTTAAAACTGAGTTATGATTCCAGAATTAAAAACCAGAAACAGATTACTGTTTAAAAACAATATACAGAATTCATCAAAAGGAAAATCAAAATGGAAGAAACTTATAAGTTTCTGAATCAAAAAGACAGAACAGACCAAGTCTAGCATTTGATGTTATCTCTTTAAGATAGATTACGCCTTCATAGTTGGTGCTTACGATTTGAATGGACGTCTGCCTCTTAGGATGAAGTCGTCTCACACAAAGAAAAAACACTACAGACTCTGTGTACAGTAAGTTAGACTTATGTTTCAAAACTCTCTTAAACTAAATGTATGAACACACATAAAATGTAATCAATTCAATACATAGATGTTGCTTGTGTA
Source organism: Nyssa sinensis (assembly GCA_008638375.1). Taxonomy (NCBI): domain Eukaryota; kingdom Viridiplantae; phylum Streptophyta; class Magnoliopsida; order Cornales; family Nyssaceae; genus Nyssa; species Nyssa sinensis. The sequence continues at coordinate 9,763,192 of CM018036.1, read as the reverse complement.
GGTGATGTTTATATAAAGTATTTGTGTTTGTTTAGTACAGACGCGAAGGCTTCCAATCGCAACTGTTCAACGAACAGTCACAAAAAAGAAGAAGATTCAGTCAAAATTCAAACCAAAGGTTTAATCGCAAAAAGATGTCGTTTAACCAAACGCAAAACAACTGGATTTAAATTATCCTGGTAACCAAATGACAACGTTTTGGACTGTTTCTAACAGTAACAAAAACAACAACGTTTTGAAAAAAATTTTAAATGAATTTTTCTCAAAAAGATATGTATATAGCGGGCCAAACCCGACCCTCCCCTTCCACAAAACTTGAGTGCCCCTTAGGTCCCAAATCTTCCTTTAAAGTAATTGTATGTATACTTTTTAAAGGACTTGTACCCATCCTATGTGAGACACAAGCTTTTCACAAGTTTCAAACTTTTGTTACCATTTCTAAGTGGTAATGTTTGGAGGCAATTTCTCATTCATTCCTTAATGGTTTTGAGTAACCCAATACATGATCTTAATTTCCTAATGGAGGAGAAACACATTTTCATATGGACCCACCAAAATTAATGTGTGGAACCCACTTTAACACATTAATTTTAGTTCAAAGATAATTAATTATTATACTCAAAAACCCACTTTTCCTAACAACAACATATTTTAAGAGCTGTACAAATTGTGAGTTCACCTTAAATATGTGAGAAAAAATGTGTATTTTTAAGTTCAGAATTATTTTTCAAAAGTTGTAATTCATATTATTAGTATTTGTGGAGCAAGTTGAATCATGTGGATTACGGTAGTCTATAATCCTCACAAGTACATTAAGTTTGAAAATAGTGTACAATTTAAGTTAAATTTATCATGCATATCATGTATAACAATAGAAGTTTAGAATTTGGGTTGAAAGGTTTAAATGACTTTAGGTGAAGTTTATTTTTGACTATAGGTTAGATTTGACTAATGAAAGTTGTTAAAATAGATTCTAAACTCATTCTAATATTTATGATACTCAATCTACAAAAATATTGGTTCACTAATTCAAACACAAGTGTAACTCATATTGTTTCGTAAAATTTTTCAATAAGTCACTTGTCTGATCGTAGATAAGTCTCCTCTAAACAAGAATTATATTTGAATGCTTACTTGTCCGTTCCTAACATAATTTTTGATTATTTTGGAGAATATATTTTCTTATTAGGATTAGAGTTTTTAGACATACAATATAAATAGGCCTTATTATGTTTCATTTAAGGGATTCTAACATCTTGAAACCATAAATCTATTGAGAGATATGTAGCTTCTTGTTTTTATATAGTCATTCATGTTCTGCAAAGTCAGCCACTAATTTGTGCCGAGAGACAAGTTTATATACCTAGGTTACAAGAAGTACATTATTAGAGACATATAGCACAGTCACAGTTATTGCACACTTGATTGCATACTGTAATAATAAGGAAATTTGTGTACTATGTAGGTTAGTTTCTTGAGAATTATCTTCATTGCCTTGTACTTTTATTTCTATTAATTAATAGATTCTTTTCACAACTGAGATTTTCTACCATATGAGAGTTTTCTCATGTTAAATTATTGTCTCTCATATTTATTTTGCTTTGTTTATTTATGAATAAGTTAATATACTTGAATACATAATACATTACCTTAATAATTCAAAAAGAAGATTTCTTATGTAATAGTTTTTAATCAACTATTATAATTTATTTAATCTAATCTAATTAGACTTTGAGTAATTAAATTGGATCATAATTTACGAGCAGAAATTCAACATACAGTACAAGATTTATATATACTAATAAAGTTTTATAGCTTTAATTAAAACAATTAATTTCTCTAATTTACAAAAACACTTCAATACAACTCTAATATAAAAATTTATTAAAAAATGTATAGAAACTACTCTAATTTATTTTTATATGCTTAAATTAATTTTCACAAAATTTTAAAACTTTTAATATTCATTAAATTTTGAAAATAATATTACTATAAATTTGAGCACATATGAAAATAAATATTTTAACCATTAACAATTCAATGACTATAACATTCATTATTGTATGCACTAGAACTTATTTTTCTCCATAATTGCATTATATAAATCATAATAGGTAATTGAATTAGATTAAAACGTATTTATAATTATTATTATTTTTATATTAGTTAAGGATAATAGAGTATCTGTCACGAGCTGAACTCTGATTCAAAAGTTATAATTTTTGGGTCAGAACTCTGCCCTGTGACAGTGATAATTTATGTACATTAAATTAATACTCTTTTTCATGATATTTTTAATTTATCTTTTAAATTTAATTGTGTACTTAAATTTGAGATAATTTAAATTTTAATCTCAATATTTTTATACCATGCTCGGATGGTAAACGTATTTGTAAATTAAGTGAGTTAATTATTTTGAAATCGTATGAAATTAGAATGTACAAAAATATAAAACCAGCGAGCAGAGCAAGAGAAGATTGAGTTGAAATGGTGGCGATCTCCCTATACAGGGGCAACCTCCACAGGGTCCCCGATGCCCCTCGTCGATGGCTAATGCCAACCCGTACAATCTCTCTTAAAGACTTCAAGATCCTCCTCAACCGCCGCTCCAAAGCCCTCGCTCGTCTCCGCTCCTCCACCGCCGACGCCACCACTATCCCCACCACCTCGAACTCGAACCCTAATCCTAACCCTAATTTGAAACAAGAGGAGGAAGACACCAAAGACAATGTATTTCCCAGCAATGATACCCAGAATCCTAATTTGGAGTCACCGAAGGTTAGCAATCATGAAGAAGGGCCTTCTAGGGAAGGAGCTTCTGAAGAAGAGGCCAAGGATCAGAAGGAATCTGATGGCGGTGAGCATTCCGCGAAACCAGTTCATGGATCTGATACATCACCTGCCTCTAAACCTACAGTAACTGAGAACGCCTCCAATCCAGTGGCTGCTGATTGCAATGGACAAGACGAAAAGCCAGCGGCTCCGTCGAACCCTAACACCGAGGTTTGGAATCTGACTGTCTTTACCATTGGTGTTTTTTTTCCTCTCTAATTTGCTGTTTTGTGGCTGAACCGATCAGTAATTATCATTAGTCATTATAATAAAAACCAAAAAGAGGAGAAAAGAAACACACTGATACCAAACTAGGTTTTCTTTTTTTGATAAGTAGGTTTTCTTTAAAAGAGGAAACATCGGAAAACTGTTAATGGATTAAATGGACAAATATTGAGTGATTTGATATACTTAATTGTAATAAACCCTGTTTCAAACGAACAGTTGGCATAGACTCGTTCAAGAGGCAAATTTTTGTGTTAATATGATTGAGAAAACGATCACCATACACAAGTTCTGAGAACAGAATCAAGAAAGAATTACATCATAGAAAAAAGAGTTTGATTATATTCCTAAATTTGTTTACCTAATGACGACTTTATTATGATGGGCCTATATTATTTCTGTTGAAACTCTCACCGTGGCTCATTCCCTTATTGTGTTAAAAGCACAAGTCATGAAGTTTTGCAATAAAATAGCAACTTTTTCCTTTACCTTCTTAGCACGGGAGGTTGATAGTTCAAGTCTCCTTTTGAGGCAAAGTGGGTGTGCATGTGTGTGATTTACCCAAAGTTGTCGAAACGTGTATCAGGATGACGTATTGTTTTTCAAAAAATGTGTATGGTATCGAGTATTGTAAAAATACGTGCAATTTTTTAAAATATATTTATATATATATATATACATATGAATATATAAATAACATTTCAACTTTCTTATTAAAAAAAAAAAATTTCAACTTAAATTTTATAATCTATACTGTATAGTCCATACAATACAATGTAAGAAATAAGAAATTATAAATATTAAATACTACAAGTTTCAATCAGACAACAATAAAATTTTAGCTTTTTTAGAATAAAATTTTTTTTAGTAAGACAAATTGTATAAATTACAACCAAACAATATATACATGGTACAAATAGAATGCAACCCACAAAGAAATTTGTACAAGTTACATAATACAAACAAAATGCAAACACTGTTAGAATAAGAACTTAGAGTTTGATGGTTCGATGATAGAGTTAGAGAGCGTAATCGTTCAGTGCAAGTGATGAACCAGAATAATTGTTTCGCCCTTTCGGGCGCATTCTTCTATAAATACAATTACTTATAAAAAGAAAAAAGAAAAAAGTGAGGAAACCAGAATAACTTTTATACTAAGGCAACATGACATCGTTTTTTCCTTAGCCGAAATGCAAAAAAAAAGAAGAATCCATTCTTGGTTTCTGCACATATCGTTTGATACGGCGTATCGTATCGAAACGTATCGTACGATATGGTGCAAAACGATACAAAATATCGCGATGTATCGTTTTTTTGTTGTATCGAAACGTATCATATGATATGTATTGCATATCGTACGATACTAACAACTATATATTTACCTATCAAAAAATAAAATAAAAATGGCAACTTGAATTGTTCATCTCTTTTTCCTCTCTCCATGGGCACAAAGGCTTACTCGGACGCTCAATCAACTTAAACGCTTTAACCACATTGATGTTAGTAATGTTCCCTTCTTCACGTGGAGATTTGTAAACCTTGACTCACCTTTACGCTGCTTAACATGCCCCTATTCCTTTGTGCTTTTGTTATTTTGTGCCATGCAAACTTTAGACACCCGTACATCTGTACTCATAAAAAAACCCTCTATATCTGTGCAATCACATCCCTTGTGGAGGACACATTCTTTACTTCCTCTCTTTTGGGTGGTGAACGTCCTTTGGTTATTTTGTGCCATGTGAACTTTAAACACCTCTACATCTGTACTTATCATGGAAAAAAAAACTCCACAGTCCGTGAAAACACATCCCTTGTGGGGGACACATGCTCCATTGAAATATACTTCCCTTTTTTCTTCTTGTGGTGAACATATAGACATCCATTCATTCTATTAAGAACCTTCCACATGCTTCAGCAGGCATAATTGCGGTCAAAATAATTCAAACAATCTTCATCAGCACTATGTCTTTGATCTCTTGAAGAGTTGGTGGTGATGTTGGAAGGGATGACAAGTATGGAGCATAGCCCCCCTGTCTCTTATGGTGTGTTTGGAAGGAAATGAATGCGTGATTTTTGAGAGGAAAGAGTGGTCGGTCAACGAGCATGTTAAAATTTTCTTCAATTCCTTTGTATTTTTGGACTGTACAGAGTTTCACCATTTCTGTAGATTCTTTTGTGCATTTCATGAGTGATGTGCAACTAATGTAATGAGTTGAATTTTGTGACTACTGTCTGATATGACTAGATTGGTTTTGTTTTTTTGTTTTTTTTTAAATTTTTTTGGGCATCCTTCTTGCACTGGGAGCACCCCTTACTTTTTTTGGCATTTTTTGAATGAATCATTTTATTTATCAAAAAAGGAAGAAAATTTATATTAATAAAAACTACATATATGCATTCATACATATTTACATACCATGCACACTTATCAAATAAAAGAAAGACAAGGAAAATACTTACATAGCATATATATACGTGGATGCGTGTGTGTAAGGGGAAGGGAAAGGAGAAACACGATTCATGTAGAAAGACATGATAACTTATGATGTAATTGAATTTATCACCCTAGAAAAAGCAGAATAAAGTAACAAAATTCATGTAAACAACCCCCAATAATTGGGATAAAGGCCTACGTGAGTACGTATGTATACTTAAAAGTTCTAAGGTCCATACTTGATAGTGTGATTATTTAGGGCTTTGACTAAGATGAGATGAGGGATATGGAGTGAAATTGATGACTATTTGAAATTTAGAAGAGAAAATGTAAAACAGTTGATATCTGAATGTAGGAAGTTCTAATTGTTCTTGAATTTGATAAGATTGCAGATCTGTGTTGGTGTGTCTCTTAACCAAATTAAGATATGAGGCAGAAACTTGTTGGTCTAGTATGGGTCCTTCTCATACTGATAAGAAGATTAACAATTGGTATCAGGAGATGTTTTTTCCGGAAATGCTGAAGGTTATTTTGTTCAATATTGATCATACTCATCTAATGCTTTGGCAATGTTCTATTGCCATTTATTTCACTTGTTCTTAAGTTTGATTTATGATAGGTACTTGTAAAATCATTTAAGGTAAAATATAATCTTTTGCAGCACCAGATACAAGTACAAGGAGTCATATATCATTTGGTTTCATCATTTGAAATGGCTGATGAGAGAACTCAAGATTCAAGATGGTGTAGCAATTCCAAGAGCTTTTATTTAATAGCTTAGTGATTAAACCGGTGAAAGCAAAACACATTTTAAAGAAAGCTTGATGCATGAAGCTTATGCTCCCTTTTCTATTCCTGTTTTTAAAACAATCAAATCTAAAATAAAACAAGGCAAATATTCAAATTTTTGTCGAAAGCAGGAAACAATTTTGTCTTCAATGAATATTTGCTTGAAAGCAAATACCATTCAATTCTCAGTTAACATTTCGATTTTGATTCCAGAAATTAGTCGGAGAAATCAAAAGCAATAACATTTGTTGGTATCTCCCTTGGTTTTAATTCATTATACTTAAGGATCACTAATTTGGATGGAGATTGAAGGAGTTCTCTAAGGGCGTGAAACTCGTATACAAAATTCTAGTTCGAATTGAAAATATAGAGCAAAGAAGGAAAATAAGACAAATAGAAGGACGAAAATTCACATTTAAGGGATGACCACATGTTGCACTAGTTATTGGATGCATGCATCACACACAGGGGAGCTTCAGTGAGCAAGGCATACACTTCATTAGTGCTCTATACTTTGAGCCGTGCGACTCGATGAGCTTGAACCTGCTAGGCTAAGCTTCAGATAGTTTTCCTTATCCCTGTCTCAAGAAAAGCTTAGACACATTGTAAAACTACTAATAATTAGGGATGACTATTCTTATATTACTTTTATTTATTTTATGTAATATTCGCGACCCAAGATTTTATTTTATCATCAATCCAATCCCCGCTCACAGTTTTTTCTTTACTAGTATGACTTAGATGTCTCGTATATCTCGAAGAAGTGTTCATTAGTTCTTATTGTTTTATGCGTTCAGACGAGCAACAAGGTGGATGCACCAACTGATAAAGAAAAAAGGAAAAGGGAGGTTGAGGAGAAGTTGCAAATTCTGAATGGAAAGAAACATAATTTAGTACAATTGCTTAAACAGGTAAGCTTCTGTTCCGTCACCATCTTGTATGGGAGAGGAGATTTTTGCGTATCTTGTGGACTTAGCTTCCTACATCTTTGACCAACGATGGTTGATAATTAGGCCGTGATTGATGTTTAACAGATCCTGAATGCAGAAGAGGAACTGAAGAGACGAAATAGTATGCAAGGAATAGCAATTCGCCCATCTGTTCCTCTTCAAGTGGATGCTACAAATGATTCTGGGTCAATGACTAGACATGCTACTCCTAGGATGGGCTCAGAGGGAAATCATGGCGGTGATATGGAAGGAGGAGAAGCTGATGATTTTTCAAACCATAGTATGCATTCTCGCCATTTGCTTCAAATGAGCAGTACATCACCATCTTCAGACTCTCCTCATAGAAGACCTGCCTATATCCAACATAATGTGGTATTATATCTTAATTTCATACAGTTCTATACCAGTGAATATGAGGTCACCCATGTTTTAAAGCATATGAAGTGGCAAGGTTTGCCAAAAGTGATGAACAAATCATATTGGATTTTGTCACTATAAATACAATAGAATACATGGGTATGGGACTACATGCATATATATATATATATTTATTATATAAGACAACTCTTGCTGAATTCATGGATTCATTGTTGTAAGATAACAGTGAGGCAATCTCAGCATCTGGCAATTCATCTGCTTGATTCAACTGGTCTCTTTTTCTATTGGAATGTCCTTACATTTTTTAGCCATGCCCATGTTTGTCGAATGCTAACTTTGAAGCCGGTTTTACATTGAAGTCCTACTGACAATTTATCCATTCAGAAAAATTGTTTATAATTTGTTGAAATCTCAATGTTTACTTCTCGCCCAATATACATTATACATGTTAGGAGCAGTTATGACTGGTGGGAGTCTTAATGGGAATTTTGGTTTTTTATTTTGGACAACGTTCAACCACTTTTTCCTGGTGTTCACATCAAACCTAGTCTCTGGATGCACCATAGGTTACCCAAAATCTACTTAAGAGGTATCCATTGTGGATTTTTCTGTCACCTTAACAATTCATAAGCACGTCTGAGGAAAAACTCACCCATGAGTTTAGACTCAGAAAAATCGCATCAAGCTTATTCCCTACCCCCCCCCCCCCCCAAAAAAAAAAAAAAAATTGTTTCCTCTTTCTTATATATATGACTAAAATGTTTTCTAGATTGGAGTAATTTATTTAGTTTCCAAAGACATTAAAATGGAGTGATTGATTTAGGGCTGCCTTTTTTTGTACATTTAAATTTTAGGTGAATCATTATGTATACTTTCATGCCAACAAGCTCTGGTTTGGCTGGTATCAGCCTCCACTTCTTCATATGGGAAGTTGAGCGTTCAAATCCCCTGGGTCAAAGTATGTGTGTGTGATTTACCTATCAAAAAAAATAAAAAAAATTGTATACTTTTGTATCATCGTATGTAATAGCATTATATATATATATATATATATATATATATATATTCAAAGAAAGAGCCTCTATTAATATTTGTAGTAAAATGGTGAATCAACTGTTTTGGATCATATTTTGTAAGAATTTCTATCTTTTAAATTGTAAGATTCTGAGCACCATAGGAGTTTCAGTGACCATAGTTGCCACACCTTAATTCTTATTGTTGTTTCTTTTGCTTGTCATGGTATCTATGCCATTGATCATCTTTTCTCCTCTTTTGATGCATAAGTATGTACCTCACATTGCTCGGATTATCATTAAAGTCACTTTCTCTCCCTCCTCTTTTCTTTTCTTTTTTTTTTTTTTTTTTGGGGGGGGGGGGGGGGGGGGTTGGGGTTGTTGGGGCAGGGGACAGAGTATTGAATTGCAGTGACCATCAAAGATGATAATCGTTAATGCTTGTATGGACTAATGCACTAAGAAACTCATAATCAATTGTTCGAATTTATATATGTATGTATATTGCATATGTATATGAAAACGGTTAATAGACTCAATAGAGTATCATTCGATAGTTGAAACTTGAAAGTCCATTGGATATTGGATGTAATCATTTATTTTGGGGATAAGTATCCATTGGATTTAATCTTGTCAAAACTATTCCACAAAGTACTCAAAATGAAGAGAACACATACACAAAAACTCTAGAATACTTGCTTTCACAAACTTTTGAAAAAGTCATTTCTTTCACCTTGCCTTTTAATTTAGTAGAAACAAGGGAATTGTAAAGATTGATAGCTAAGCATACCTTAAAATGGTACTTATCCCCACCCAAAAAAAGTATACATTAAACCGAACATTTTTGTTATTTTATATCAATCATCCATAACGGGTGAGAGATTGAATTCCCTGTAAAATACACCACATAAACGTTTACTAGAAATGAGGGAGTAGTGAAGATTGATGGCTAAGGATACCTTAAAACAATCATTTCTCCAATTTGTTATGCATATCAAGTGTTAGATTGAAGCAGATGTTACATGTACGATACTTGCATTCACATGGGTTGCATCCAGTGTCATTTAATATAATTATCTTTTTTTAAAAATAAATTTTGCCTGAACAATTAAACAAATTCTTATTTCCAAAAAAAAAAGTACAATTAAACAAGATAACATGGAGTAGTGAAGTGCTTTGAGAGTGCTGTATTTATGAATGCTTGTCAAACTAGAGAAAAATTTTCAATATAATGACAAGGCCAACTCTGTTTTATAGTTCGTAATGTTTGTGTTCATGATAAATTTTCTTTAAATGAGGTTTTTGAGTGTGATTATTGGCAAGACAGGATAGAATCATGAATGGATGTTATTGGGAGAATTTAGAATAAGCACTGGTATTAGTTAAGTTCCCTAATATGGTTGGGCTATACAACAACTCTTTTAGTCGACTCCACTAGAAAGGCAAGAGGAGGGCCAGAAAGAGAACGGATTAAGGTTTTGGGAGATGTCATGGCCTGTGGACCTAGATAAAGTAGCTGTAGCTAATTCGTCTAACCAACCTCAAGTAGTTGTATCAAGGCTTTGCCAAGTTGTATTGATTTGAAGATTTAAATGAATTAATTACTTGAAAATTTGAGGCTTCCTTCTTGACATGATGAGTAGATACTTTATCACATTACTTATTAAAAAAAAAAACGATACTTGGCTTCGAAGTAGGAAGGAGATTTGAGGGTGTGGAGGATGGTGCCTCTTTGCTTGATACGTATGGAGGGAGTGTAATATTCAAGTTTTTGAGGGGAATGAAAAACCGCCTTTTCTATTGAAGGATACTTTTTAAACGTCTTTTGTTATTTTTTTTTTTTTTTTGGGGCAAAAAGGACATACTCTTTATATGTAGGGGACATTTCTAGATTTTTCAGGGTCTTTAGGGCCTTAGTTGTATAGTGTTCTTTTGTATTTTTGGGTTCACCCCCCTCGGGCGCTTATTATTACAAGTTATATTTACCTATCAAAAAAATGCATGACATAGTAACTGGAATCAAGTAGAATGTACGTTATACTTTTAATATGTGTAATGTTACGAACCTCATGATTCTTCATAATTCTTTTACTTTTGTTGTACAATTCAACAACTTTGGTTTATTTAGATCCCCCAGCATTTTTAATAATGAATATTCTAGATAAGGAACATTCAGGGGTTCTAATGACAGATTGGAAGGATGTATCAGGAATTATTGGATTTATGTAACTGTTAAAAAATTAAAAAGATAATGATATACTTATATATTAATACGAATTATAGGATTTTATGTAACGGTGTAAAAAAAAAAGCAAGACAATTTACTTGCATATTTAAAATATTTTGAGATTTAACACACCCAATTACTTTGCCAGAACCACTTGTACTTTATGCTAGTATCTACATTTTCATGTTCCAGATGTTTGCATCAGACCTCTGCTATACTCTAGCAAAAATTATATGTAGATGCCGGCCGTATGGTTTTCACTTGAATTCCCTTGGGTGCCCTTAAGGCCAATTGGTGAGCCTCATAAACCTGGGCAATTCAATGTAGTTAAATTCTTTTTTGATTGAATGTGCGTCTAATCTGGTTACCTCCACTCATGGAAGTCATTAGTTTATTTTTTGTCTCACTTCTGTATCCCTGGCTGACAGTATGAAATATTAAAAATAATGTTTGTTGTCAACGGTTTCCATTTTTATTCCTTCCTTCACTTTGCCTCATATTTGAACTCTGATCTGTGACATGATCACTTTTCTTGCAACTTTTGGCTGGGTATTTTTGACATCTGTGATTGTGCAGATCCTTCCATTTGAAGAATTTCTTAAATCTTGACAAGAAAACTGAAATTTTGAATTCTTGTGGATGGATCAGTCTAGTAAAACCATGGGATCTCGACTTTTAGTTATTTTTCTGAGCAATAAGTTCAACAATGCATTCCCTTTTCTTTTTCTTACTCTGTTGGTACATGTGATAGCTTTGTTCAAATTATTGTGGGAATTACAGCAGTCTCTTTATGCATACTGGTTTCCCTAAAAAAGTTTACCTGAGTCAAATTTAAGCCATGTTCTCCACAAATTCCTCATTCTTCCTTTATTTATTGCTCGCGCTGGGCATATTGTATTCCTTCTAAACTGAAGATCTGATACCAACAGAAATCCTGGCAGCTGTTGAAGCATTCTTTAGCCAAAAACCAAGGATTTATTTAATGGTAAGCACAGTTAGATAGTTCTTGATTTGTTCGATCCAAAGAGGGGCTGTGTTAGGACAATCTAAATAATTAATAAGAAAATAATAGGAGATTAAATCAAGTCATATAAAACTAGGAGACCCTAGGCCAATCATTACCAATGTGTGACAACTTAACACATTTAGGGGCTCGATTGATGGTCTGCTTGTGTTATTTAGTCAATGAATGATGCGAGATAAGTGATGCACCAAGTGACACCTTTTCTGGAGACAGTGGCATGTCTGCATGTCTTCCTTGCTTTGTAGCCAGCTGATTAACAAGCTTTGCTTTCAATCCAAGGATCAAAATTTCCTTTTGAAGTGTCGTTCTAGTTGACCACAAACTGGAAACTTTTTAGGACATTTTGGAAATACAGTGTAAATGATAAACAAACTGAAAATGCATGGTAAATACTTGGAAACGTAAAGAAAAATATACGAATGTATGAAGATGAGCAAAATAATTAACTAATTGAAAATATTCTAGGCTTACATGGAAGTCTGCTTGGCTCCTCAGCTAAATTTGCAGGGGTGTGGGACTTGACAGCGGAAAGATTTGAGAGAAGGCTTGCTGGGTGGAAGAATCGGTATCTACACAAAGGAGGGACGCTAAATTTTTTAAAGAGCATCTTGTCAAGCTGTCAACATATTTTATGTCCCTTTTCCCTATTCTTAAGTCATTAGTCAACAAGCTTGAAAAGTTGGAACAATATTTTCTGTGTAGAAGTGGCAGGGATGACTTTAAATATCATTTAGTGGATTGGAGTAAGCTGTATTGCCCTCTAAGGGATGGTGGTTCGGGATTAAAAGTTCAGGGAGTTCAACAAGGCCCTATTGGGAAAGTGGTTGTAGAAGTATGGGATGGACAGGAGCCTTTGGAGGAGAGTGATAGACAGATAGTTTGTGCCAGAGGAGGAGATTGGTGTTCTAGGGACGGGAGACTTCTTATTAGAATGGGGGTGGAGGAGCATGAGAAGAGGGTAGGATGAATTCTCAAAGTATATTAGATGGAGGGTGGGTAATGGACGAAGAGTCAAATTCTGGAGTAACTATTGGTATGAGACTGGACCTCTTCAAGTGGTGTTCCCTCATCTCTTCGGAATAGCCATCAAACGACATGCTTCAGTGGCAGATTGTTATCAGAGGATAGGGGGAGTTGGTATGGGATACTCGCTTCATCAGACAAATTCCAGATTGGGAGGTTGAGGAGACGGTGGAGTTTTATGGCTTGCTATATAGTTAACACATCTCCAAGGAAGAAGAATACATGCTTTGGTGGATTAGTTGAGTTTGAGGTTAGATCTTACTATAGCATCCTGAATGAAGGATGCAAGAGCTCCTTTGGAAATCAAAGATGCCTACCAAAGTTGCTTTGTTTGGTTGGATTGCAGCTTCAGAAAATATTTTGACGATGATCAATTTAAGCAAGATACAAGTTATTGTTAATTAATGCAAGAAGGGCAGTGTGGCCATTACCAATCGGTCTCTTCAGAGACCACTGGACTGTGCCACATCCACGACAGCGGTATTGGCCGCATGGAAGGAAAGCAAGGTGACTAGGAGGGTGCAAGATGTGTGGCGTATAACTCGTGTCTATGATGGACCATATAGATGGAGCAGAATCGAAGAATGATTGAAGGTGTAGAGTTACCTTGGAATGTAAAAGCTGTTGTTTTGAGCACCTTTTATTTTTGGTTGTCAGGGTTCAGCCTTGTCATAAATATATTTTTTTTCTCTGACATCTTTCATAGTATAGCTGGTTTTTGTATGTACATGGGCACACCCTCTTGGTGCAATTTATACCAATTATTTTTACTTCTGAAAAAATATTCACCCACACAAGAATACTAGAGTGAAATTTAGGAGTAAATGTAAATGTGAATAAGACATTAAATAATATCAAACTAATTTTCTCATGTAATATTGAATTATTATAATCAAATACAACATTATAACATAATATTGATGTCCTGCAATATACACAAAGTAGACATTTTGATACAAGTTACACATAAAGTAACAGGCCAAGCAAAACAAATAGCACATTAGACTATTATAACGAGTGATTAAGAATTTCTACTACTTCCGATTCTTCGAAGAAATTGGAGATATCTTCTTATATTTTTGCTTCAATCTCTTTTTTTCATTTGAAAAAAAATGGATACTACCTTTTACCAATTTCCAGAATTTTCAAAATAAAGGAAAGATTTAATTCGTTTCAATATTTTTCAACTATTTTCTAGTATATTTCAATAGAAAAATGTAATTTTTTATTTTTTTCACGTGTTTCGTTGTGATTCATTGGGTAATGGAAACATTGTGGCCGTTTTTATGAAAATAGAAGGAAATTTTGGTCGTTGCTTTGACCAGTTTCAGGGTAGACTTTCCTAAGCCTTTACACCAATTCTATCTGCCAAGCTAAGGCACTCAAGTTATACCAGCAGCAGCAGTTGGTGTTGCGACATATCTTTAAGGGAGAAGTATCTAAATCTCTTCTCCATTACTTCTAGTAAGGAAACTGCAGTGATTGACTGTCAATATGGTGGAGGAAGATATGATATGGAACCCTTCTTTTAGAAGGAACTTTTTTGATTGGGAGGTAGGTGAATTGGAGGACGTAATGGCTTTGTTGAGTAGTTTTGGATTGAGGGAGGGTAGACAGGATGGGATGACTTGGACCTTGGATAGTGGCAAAACATTTACTGTCCAATCTTTTTATAGGGAGTTGGTGGGAAGGAGCAAAGGGGATTTTCCTTGGAAACTTATTTGGAGATCTTGGGTCTCTTAAAAAGTTGTGTTTTTTTTGTTGCTTGGTTCGTGGTGTGGAGCATGTGTAAGGAGGAAATGATCGACCATCTTCTTGTCCATTGTAAGGTTGCAAGAGATGTTTGGAATATGGTTCTTTGTTTGGTATTTGTTGGGTAATGCCAGCGAAGATCAAAGAGTTAATGCAGGAATGAAGATGTACGAAGATTATGAATGAATTGAGAATAGCTTGGATAATGACCCCTAATAGAAGAACTTTCGAGGGGATTGAGCTTTCTTCTTGGCATCTCAAGGATAGTTTTTTGAAGCTTCTTTTTTTGTGGATAAAAGAAGAATATCTATTGTATTTAGATTGTTTTGGAATTTTAGGGAAAGCCGGTTCCTTTCTTTTGTACATGGGTTTGCCCCCCCTCGGGCACCGTTGTTAATAGATTACTTTTACTGATTAAAAGAAAATATATGACCTTCCTAGAATTTGTATCTGACCCAAGAAGGTTTTGAGGCCTCAAGGTGGGCTCTTGGAATGCATTGAAAGAGGACCAAGGATTCACCGCTTTGGACCATATTTTCTTGTGAGATCCTATCACAATGCTAGGTATCTGCTGCAATGACATATTTCACATCATGCAGGTGTGAAGCATTAAAATGGGCACCTGGAGTGCCTTGAAAGAGGATAGAGGGTACACTACATCAGGCCAGCCTTTCTTAAGACCCACTTTCTTTTAGCATCTGTTGTCATGACAAGTGTCTGCTGCAGTGACATGGATTTCACTGTCAAAGCTAGTGAGTGATTTCAAGTGCAGAAGTGGCTGTTTATTGGCCCTCAACATGGCCAATAAAACAGTGATAACTGTACAAGTCCTTCCTATTTGTTGTGTCTGATCTTTACTGATTCATGCAATGTTGCAGATTTGGCTTCTCAACATTGACTGTCCAAAATGCATTTTAGAATTGCTCAGAGAGAGAGAGAGAGAGAGAGAGAGAAAGCATGGAGGAGATGCAGCAATCACATGGGCTGTGTTCTGTTCTGGCGAGGGATATGAAAGATGGAAAGAGGAGGAAGTAAAATGAGAGGAAGACATAAAATACATTATGTTTTGAAATAGTGAAGGCAGAGGTTCTTTATATGAGGCATTTTAAGTCGGTTGATATTAATGGATGCTTTAACATCCTTTTGAAGGAGGGATGAGAACTGATCCAATATATAGAATTGAACTTTCCATAGTATTTATAGAAAGAATTCTATATCAAACTTGAGTTGGTGTATCAGATGGTTTGGATTTATCACAATATCTCTGTGCCTCATAGAAGAGCTGTATATAACCTTCTCTAATATTATTATCTGGTGGGATTTCAAGAATCAGGAAGGTTCTTACATGCTTGACAATTCTTTGGAATGGACATCTGATGTGCTAAGATATATGCTCGAGTCTTATTCATTAGTTGATCAAGTGGCTGCCAGTATGAGGAAAAGGAAAAAAAACTTGGGTTATTTGTTCATCTGGCACCTTAGTTATATAGTCAGCACTTGGGGCAGTGGTTTCAGGATGAGCGCTACATTTGGTTTTAACAACTCCAGGACATTGCAGTTTACAAGTTCAGTTTGGTTTTAACATCGACTCCACATGGCAGTTTAGCAAGTTCAATTAATGTGCAAGGGAGAATTTATCAGTGACCTCAGACTGGTTACTATGAAGATCAAATAGAGTAGCACTATTAAAAATAAAAGGCACATATAATTCCAGATTTTGGATGCAATTAAATATTAGCTGAACAAAAGACTTTCAGTCAGGGTCTTTAAATTTTATTAGCTGCCTCAAAAGAAAATTAAAAAAATGTAAATACAGAGCTTGAATTGATGAATTTTTTTTTGTAATCTGAAAAATTCTAGATTGGTCAAATTTGATATCATTAGTAGTTTTGCTGCTATTATTTTATAATTTTGTAAGATGCATTCATTCAGCTGTGTCATTTATATGCAGGTTCCACATCCTTCTCGAGCAAGTTTGGCTGTTGCTGGTAGTCCATCACGCTTTGCTCCCATGGGGCACCAAGGTCACCCTGCAAACCTGCCCACAGTCTCTGTCTCTGGAACAAATTACATTGCCTCTTCTCCTTCCCCAGCAGCATCAGGGGGTACTTCAGGCTTCAGAGATGGTCGACTGCCAAGTCCATGGAACTAGAAGCTATACTGCTAGCATTGCACATATTTAAGGTGACATTTGCGCCATAGATTCTGTAACCTGGTGCAAGTATATTTGGGCTTAGTTTTGAACTTTTTTTGGACCAATGAGCAGGTATATATAGTCACTGGAACTTGAAAGTTTTCGTTTTGAATTGTTTGTGCAGCAGAACAGGTGCAGATATTGCAATTTCAAATGACTTGTTGCAGGTTCAGAGGTCAATGAAAACATCAGAACTCTTTTAAAGCCAGTTCCATTCAAATTTGTCATGATAAACCAGTGCAGAGTAATCATCTTCTCGTCTCATCAGCTACGAACTTAGTAAATTGAAAAACTTTGGTTGCCCTTATGAATCAAAGCTGTAGACATTTTTAAAAATAAATGAAATACTCAGACCAAGGTAGTATCCTGTTCTCATCATCATTTTCATGATTCTCTGCCATTGTTTGATAACGTCTTTTTTGAGGATACACAATCCTTCCTGTTCTTGAAGCTACACTTAATTGTTAACTTTCAAGTCGAAGTCAGGCCAAAGACACTTGGGAAACAAGTATTTTGTTGTTTTGGGGGGAAAGTCTAATCCATTGTTAGGGTTGGTGATATTAAATTTCTACCAATTTTTTTTCCCCTGCCATGGTATGTGAACCATACTCTTTTATCTAGGAATGAGAGGGGACAAATCATATTCATTTCTTTGGAAATGAGCAGGTAATGTTACTTTGACGTATTATAAAGAAGTACGGAAGAACTCCATTTTTTTTTTTTCCTTTAAACATTTGAGACAAGCTAGCAGAAATTAGTGTAGCGTGGGCTAAAGTCATTCCTCATTTTGCTTGCATCCAAACACAACCGCCCTCAGTGATCTGCAGAATCTAGTAATAAAATCCATGAGAATGACAGGGATGTAGATCTGACAGCCACATGTTCTTTAAATGTGGAAGATATATATACTTATATAGGTATGTATATATATATATATATTATAATTCTAGCTCTTGTTTGTTTTTGTTGCATATTGTTTAGGAAGTATTGGCTGTGTTTTTTTTATTTAATTTTTTTTCGTTTGTCTGCATTTTCAACACCGGCTAGCCTTTGTTCCGACTCTCTAGTGGTGAACAATTATGTAATGGTCATTCCATACTATTATATTGTCTGCCCCAAAGATCTGCAGTTTATATCCATTCTTATGCATGTTAGTGTGTTCCCTTATCTCCGTCCCTAACACCACCAACTGTTTTTTTTTTTAACCCTGCCCTAATGTGTCAAATCAAATCTTGTTGTGTTCGTGTTATGTCGAGGTTTGGATACTTAATTATGTGGAATCAATTTGAATGGAACACAATTAATTAATCACATTAAAATTCTTAACTTTTACATGAACTTTAACATAACTCTTGTATGGGTCAATTATATATATATATATATATATATATATATATAGAGAGAGAGAGAGAGAGAGAGAGAGAG
Source organism: Nyssa sinensis (assembly GCA_008638375.1). Lineage (NCBI taxonomy): Eukaryota > Viridiplantae > Streptophyta > Magnoliopsida > Cornales > Nyssaceae > Nyssa > Nyssa sinensis. Next base: position 9,744,926 of record CM018036.1, on the reverse strand, counting down.
AGAGAGAGGAAGGAAGTAACCATAGTATGGAAAAAAAATTTATGGTCATGATGCATAAATAATGTCAATATTGATATTTTAATTTAAAATATTTAACACATGTCAAGAACTAATTTGAATCACCATAAAATTTTTATGCTACTTATAGACTTTTTTTTTCTTCTTACCCTTGGCAGTGTAGGTAATTTCTGTAAATTTAAGACTCATATGGCCTAATGACAGCTAAAATAAAGGTCCATGTATTGTTAAAGTGATTAAAAGTATCATCTGGATCATTGAATGGTAGTCAAAATTAAAGTTGGCTGATAAATCTTCAGTCAAACTGAATATGTTTGTCCCTTTCAAGATTTTATGTTAATGTCCCCATGGAATGAATCTCTCAGGACGGAAAAGCCCTTGGTTCTTGGCTCATGGTGCCAAGATGGGAAAATAATTTTAAGTGCCATCACATATGCAAAGGGCTTCATTTGATTTGATTTGATTTGATTTGATGCACATGCATTAATTTAAGTAGGTATAAATTCAATGAACATAAATGCAGATGGCCCTTGGAATGTTGACCATATTCTGGTGGGTTGGATAAAACGTCACGTAAAATGCATATGTGACCTCTCGTCTAAATCTCATCAGTTAGCTTGACTGAAAGAGTATTAGAATATTTCTCAAAAATATCTCGAGTCACTCTGCGTATAAATGAAAGTTATGTGAAAATGTTTATGAGGTTGAAGTGATTTATGCCTTGTACCTCTTACCCGAAATGAGTAGTTTCACTCTGTCATTTTTTTAAATAAAACAAAAAAAAAATTTCTCATCTAAGGTTTAAGATCATTAGTCTAAGACCATTGGTATTTTTTTATATGTTTTAAAAAAAATTAATTTAGAACATGTTCAAAGTAGCTTGTCATGGACTGGGCATCCCCTATAAAAGCTTTTCTACATTCTCTATAATTATCTAAAGCTAATTGTTAAACTATTATAGAAAACATGAACCCAATTTAGAAATTATTGTAGAAAAAATGAATTCTCTTTTATGCTATCCTTTTTTCTTGATTTACATTAATTATAAAGGGATGACATTCTTTACAAGAAGGGAAGTTAGTAATGTTTTTGAATCAGTTTTAAGCATTATCCCTGAAATTGATGAAACATGGGATTGCTTGAAGACAGCAACACTGGATAAGTATATTTTTTTATTAAATAGTTTGGCTTTAATACACCACCAAGTAGCATATTAATCATGCTAAGTATATTAAAAAATTAAATCTTTTGTCCTAAAAGACCCGTCACGTGAATTCTATCTTTTATTCCAACCATTTAAGATCCATTACACAATTTTTTTATTTTTAAATTTTATTTTTATAAAAACGATGAAATGTTACAATTTATATATTATAATTAACTAATTAATTGAATAATATAATTATAATAGTATTACGAAGCAACAAGAGACTATACAATCTAATAGGAACAGGAACTTCTAAAATACAAATTTTGAATAAACAACTCAATCCAATTATGATTAGATGAAAATAAATGTATATATCTCTTCTTATAAAAGAAATGCGGCTTAAATTTATGACCTGAAGGACATGAAAAATCAACTGAAGGAGCCTAATGGATTGGATCAATTACACAATCTTGTTTGCCATTTAATTAGGATTTTTAGCATAAAATTAGATATTTTTAACCTAATATGAGGTTAAACAATTTCTGCCCTGTCCCTACCAAGCCTAACCCTAATCCTAATCATACTATTAAAAACCAGTAGTATGAGAAATATTATACCACCTGAAGTACCAATACTTACCCTACAGACAGATCAAGTCAACAATTGCAGTCCTCCCATCCCATCCTTCCTTGTCCTCCGCCCACGGCGCATGTTAGAACCAGTGAGCCCCAGATCTCACCACAAAAGTCCCCATCCAATGAACCCCACCCCACCCCCTCCACCAAGCACATTCCCCCTGAGAAGGGCCTCAATAGGATCCCCCTCCTCCATTTCCTCTTAGACTTATCTTCATCAACCCCAACAACATGGCACACCACACCAACAAGAGGCGCAACTTAGCATCTTCAGACCCCAACCCCAAGACATCCATGGATCCCACACACAAAAAGCACCCCTACACCACCACCACCACCTCTACCACCAAACCCCACCCAACACACCCAGATCCCACCACTGCCTCTTCCACCATCCACACCATAGCCAATCACTTCTCAAGATTGTATACAAATCACAAAGTCCTTTCCTCCTTAAAACCCTCAAATCCACCTTCGAAACCAATGACTCTATCTGCTACAATTGAAGATACTTCGACTACAACCTTCAAAAAATCAAACCACCAAAGGAGACCTGCCATAGAAAAAGACAAGAAGGTGGTCAAAGAAATCTCTTGAAGGACATGATATAAAGATTGCTTTTGAAAGGGGCAAAACAGATGAAGTCAAGAAATTATGGAAGAAGGATAGCAAAAAGAAAGAATCTCATGAAGGGCATGATATGGAGATAGCATTTGAAAGGGGCAAAACAGATGAGGTGAAGAAATTAGGGAAGAAAGATAGCAAAAAGAAAGAATCTCATGAAGGGTATGATGTGAAAAGATCATTTGTCTCACTATCAAGAAGTCAAGACTTCGAATTGAAGGAATCTCATTCTTTATCGCTAGCAATGGGTGGTGGTGGCAGAAGGAGGTCCTTCTGCAATTCTCAAACTGAATTGACTGATTTCTTGGCTTGCAATGGTGTGAAAATTGTGTCTGTTGACATGCCCCCATTCATGCAGGTTCATGCTGTGAATTGTGCAAGAAAGACTTGTGATAGTTTGGAAAAGTTTGCTGCCAAGACTCTTGCTTTCACTCTCAAAAAGGTATGGGTAATCAATTTGGGGGGTTTTTGGTTAATTTTGAGGAGTTGTGCTATGCTTGAGTAATAATTCAATGCTCCTATACTATTGGTAATGAAGGTTATATTGATTAAAAGTATACCGACATGTCTAAGTGGCTTTCATATGAATTGTCGAGATGTCCAACTGGCTTTCATAAGAATTGTGGAGATCATTGTTTCAGAATCATTACTTAGCATTCATGTTTATTTGTTGATGTGACTGTGTTAAATTAGTTTAATATTATCATTATGTAATCTTGAGTTAATACAATATTGTGTCAGTTAGAAAATAATTTTTGATAAAATCAGAAAATAAGGATAGTAATACTTGTTTGGAAAAGTGGGTTTGTGATTCATTGATTAATGAGTAATGGGTCTTCTGATTTTTGCAGGAATTTGATGGGGTATATGGACCGGCTTGGCACTGTGTTGTAGGGACAAGTTTTGGCTCTTTTGTGACACACTCAGTTGGTGGGTTCCTGTACTTCTCAATGGATCACAAGCTCTATATCCTATTATTTAAGACTACTGTACAGAAAGCAGATTGAAGTTGAGGACTGGAAAGTGACAGCATTTTAATTTCTAGAACACAGAAAATTTTGGAAACCATGTAAACCTAGCAGGTGTCTCCTTTGCAGCTTGTACATTGGTTTTGCCCAGTCAAGCATCAAGGATGTTCTACTTTTCACTGTACTGTTCAATCCCGTTAGAATGATTTTTTTTTTTTTATAAATGTAGCATGACTTCTGTTGCTACTGTTTTGTATTTTTATTAGAGGTATTCGTATAAATTAATTAAAATATGAAACAATACCGACAAGAATAAAATAAAAGTATATTTTTAAGACACTACTCTTGTATATTTTACTCAGTACACTTCTTATTGTGTACGGTAAGACCTGTTTGGAAAGAGTTACAAAACATACAAATAAATGAATTGATTTTGAATTTTTTTACTGTTTAATAAGTATTTTTTAATAATATAATATTTCATATTTTTTTAAGAAATATTTAAAATCTTAACAAAGTTATCAAAAAAAGATTGGCTTCACTGCCCATTTGTGATGTTTGATTAAGTTGATTTGGATTCACATTTATTTTACATTTATGATGAAGAATTTGTATAGGATTTGGTTTCATTTCTAGAATTAAAAGTTGTCCTTTATGTCCACATTTGGATTTTACGTATAAGACAGCAGATTGCAGGTCATGTAAGCCGTGATTGGTGGTGGTTAAATCCTCATATCGTGCATAAATGTTAGGTCTATTAGACTATGTTTATGTTGGTTAATGTGTGTTAACAAAACTATCTTCAACTGTAGTGCTACTAATTCTATGAGTCTGGTTTTTTCAAGTCTTATGTTCACTCAATCCTACAAAGTATATTGATCAAATTCGTTTTTTTGCGATGTTCACAATGGTAAGAGGTTGGTTGTCTTCAGTTTGATCTAACACACACTGCATGTATTAAAAGGTTTTTAATCTAATCAATTTTTTATTAAGCAAGAGTGAATTGATGAATAATAATAGCTCAATCGGTTTCAATATTGTTAAAACCGCATTTAGTAAACTTGAGCTATTATACTTTGTTCAATCCTCGAGGACCTAGGATTTCAATTGTATTCGTTCGAACTAATTCATATTCGTGTGAACAAAAATTTCAGAAACCAATTTGTTTGATCTTTGAGGATTTCGTTTGATCCTTTGTTTGAACAAATTTTCTAATGAGCAACGAATATTTTAATAGGTTCTTAAAAGATATTCGTTCAAACAAAGTAGTGTTCCTGGATGACCATTTGTTCGAATCAATGTCGCGATTAAGTAGTTTCTTAATTGAATTGTAACTGTGTTTTTTGAGTGTCAAAAGCTCTTCATATAAAAAGTTTTGGTCACGATTTTGGGTAAACTTTCAGTTACTACAATAGAGTTTTTATATCTTATTTTAAAAGGATTTCTCCATACACATCATGCTCACATAAATCAAGCCAATGCACAAGAATCTTAAAATTTAATCTATACGAGTACAAGTTTGTTCAATTTGTTGAGTTCAATATTGCATGGAGTCCGCAATTGTGACTAGAGTTTGTCGTTTGCGGATTTTGAAGCAAGGGATTCACTTAGAGAGTACTTCAGAATTCGAGTTTGAAAAGATACAGATCGTGAACAAGACTTGAGGAACTAAGTCAGTATTTGTACGAAGCCTGTAATTATCAAACATCTTCTAGTGGATTCACATTTAGGTCAGAGCCTTGAAATTTTTCAAAGCAGATACAGTTGATCTGTGGCGATTTTTTCGTCAATAAATTTTCTATGCTGTCTCTATTTTTTATTATTATTTTTTTTAATTATTACTATAGTTAATCATTGCATGCCATTGAATTTGATTACATTCACTAGAACTGTAATTCTCACATAATTAAAGTGATAATTCTAATCTCCTTGAAGCAAGTTTAAAATTGAAGCAAGATAATTTTAAATTTGTCATATAGACCTATTCACCCCCTCTAAACCTAATATTTTACATTTAGATACACATTGAGCCTCAATAAATTTATCATGCACATCAAGCTATAGGATATTTATACAAAATACATGTGTTGGATACAGTTCATATTGGTTGTTGGAATATGCAAAATTATCCAAGATTTATCATACTTGTGTTACGAGATTCATAATCACGAACGTTAATGCACAAATCTTTTTCATCAATAGGACGACTACAAGATCGAGTCACCTATGTATTCTTACAATTCAAGTCTAGAAATCTGTTGATGGTAATCTGAGATAGAATAATTGACTAAGAGTCAAAGAGTTTTCAAAAAAGTTATATGTTTGCCACACACATCCCGTAATCACATATAGGAAAATATAATGATAAGTGATGGTTGATTACTAAACTGAATCTCTAACTTATCTTTGATAAGAGTCTCACTATTATTTTAACTCTTTAGTCTCATCTTGTGGATGATGTACCAAGTATGATTTCGGGTCGAACCAAGCCCAATATCCACACAAGCAATGACAGTATTTTGTGATATTTTATTCCATGCATTGGCCAAAGGTCCTCATGTTGGAAAAGTCAAATCCTACCATTAAATTGCAGTAAGCAACCACAACCACAACCACATTGATGCCTGTTTCAGAATAATTGGACTTGGAACATAATTTGGTGTGGGCTGGAAGAGTGGTGGGGTCGGGCTAGGCCCAATCCAAAATCTTTACTAGAACCCAACTCAACATGGGTCGACCTAAAGTGGGCCACACAGTCCCAGCCCAAACTTAATGTCTGAGCCAAAAGTCTACTTTGGCTACCTGGGTAATTCTTTAATTTTATTTTTTTAAAAAAGATTTCTCTGAAATGTACACAATATTAATGTCTACATTTAGTATCAGCAATCTTATTAAAACTTATAAAAAATTATTGCATGATTTTTTTTTAAATGGAATTAATAGGCAGCCAATGTAATATAGGGATAATTAGTCCTAACTTCATTTTGTGGACTCAATTGGAGTGTGAGGACACGTTTCATCCTTTTTACATCATAAGTCCATATGTACATGTGTTGTTTTGAGTTAAAGTCTTGTATTGATTAGCTGGCACGTTTTTTTATTTTTTTAAATGACTATTCTACCCTTTAATTATATTAGTTCGCCAAAAAAAAAAAAAATAATGTCTTATACAAAGTATAGAAAAAACAGTTACGAAAAACTATTGCAGAAGTGTGGAGAGAAACAATGAATATGTATGTAAGGGTTTTTTAGTCACAATATATATAAATATGAGAATGGGCTACTAAATGGAATTAAATTAGGAACTCATATAAAATTGAAAATTCAAGATCGACAGGTGGATGTTATTTTTTTTTGGAGTCAATTTATACAGAACACTACTCCGACTTTAATCGGGTCCCCCTTAATGGATAGTGGAATTGATCTCCCGAATTAGTCAACCTAAAAACATCAGATACCCAAATTATAAAAATAAAATAAGAAATTGAAAACAACACCACCTTAGGTGGCAATTATCATAGCTTTTGATCTCTATAGGAAGTTTTAAATTAACCATTATATATATTTGTTACCCAAACAAAAACTAAAATAAGAGAGAGTGAAAAAGAAAATGCCTAACACAATATAAAAAGTGATAAGAAATATCATCAAAAAGACTTCACAATTGTCACTTTTCAGATGATGGAAGACAGAGACATGTTACATCTAGTAGAGATTAAATATGTATTGGAATTGTCTTCCTCTAGTCCAAATTCAAACCAATGATAGTTACATTTAAAAAGTGTGTTCCAAAATAGGAAAAGGCATAAAGTAAATAAAGACATTTATCATTTTAAACGTGTAAGCCAATGAACTCCTGCCATTTCTCAAGACCAATTCATGCACAACTCACTTTCATAATTATTGATAAAATTGATACTATATATGTGAAGCATTTTTCTACTCTATTTTCTTACTTCTACATGTAAGGTAACAAGACTCATTATAATAAATAAGACTAACATCCTATTCAAGTGATGCGGTAATTTACTTTTTACGTCTTTGATGTGAATTTGATTTTCCAACTCTAGTCATTAAGACTTCGATCCTAAATATAAATAGGTTCTACTACCTAGTAAAAAACATAGAATGGTAGAATTCATTATACTCATTTTCTTTGAAGGAAAATTTGTATTTGATCATGAAACTCCTCTCTACTATCATAGTGAAACTTCTAGAACAAAACTAGGGAAAATTCCTTGAAAATATTTCATAAACTTAAGATAGAAACTGAGAAAAATTACTGAAAATTGTTGATAAACATTAGGAAATTCATTGGAGAGTCACTTTCATAGTATTAAAACATTGTTATACAGTTCATAATTATTTAATACCATTAATATTTATTTTATAAATTATTTATAATTTTATATAAGTTTTCATCAAAGCTTCTTACTAAAATTTTAAATTTATTTTATATTTATAGAATGATTTTTATTTTCTATAATATTTTTAAACCACCTTTCACATTTTCAAAAAATTGGATAGGATAATCATATACTACCACTCTCTTACTATAAATTATATCTTACGCAGATGAGATATAAATGATTTACCAGATATAGTTATCAAATTGTTCTATCCTATCCAACACTCTGATCCCGCCATCCAAGTGGGCCTATTGTGCCTATTGTTTTCCACTCCCCCTTCTCATTCTAACAACTATGCTTACACCAAACAAACTCAAAGAAGTTAGTTTTATCATCTACCACATGTGTTTATATATATATATATATATATATATATATATATATATATATATATAGGCATACATAGTGATGAGGTCTTGGTATTTTAGCATGTGATTTTTAGATGGGGGTGGGCCATTTGAAATGAACTCTAATAAAAAAAAATGAACATGTGCCAAAAACCAGATAAAGAAATGTGGGAAGGAGTTAGTGACTGTCACATGCCAATCAGTGAGAGAATATTGGGAGTCAACTGTAATGGAAGCATCAGGACCACATGATGGAAATACCATCCTGGGGATGGTGCAAAAAAACTTTCTAGTGGTTGCATAGCTTGGCTAAAGTTTATGTTTGTGCTGAGGTTAAGTTTGGCAGAGTGGGAAGAAAAAGGGTTATGACAAAAGATCATTATGAGGGGTTAGGCCTAGTGCTGAAAGCTGAAAGCTGAAAGCTTCTCTCAACTGTGAATTCTTGGCAAGGGATGGCATACATTTATCACTTGTAACAACCATGGTGTCTACAATGGCTCTTCTTTGACGCAATCTCAAGTCATACACTCTCTCTCTCTCTCTCTCTCTCTCTCTCTCTCTCTCTCTCTCTCACACACACACACACACACAACAAACATAAGGACAGGAGGCTGTTTTAGAATCAACATGTGCTTTTTGATTCAACCAACATTGTTTTGAAACAAATTTTCCACTCTAATCCAATTTTCTACATATTTCTCAAATTCATGTTCTTCTTTGGAGGTGTCTTTTTCAAGAATGTTCTTTAACTAAAATTTTCAACCTTTTTATAGGCATTTTAAATGAAAGCATTTTGACGTTAAAATTGAATCCTAGTGATTGGTCATTTAAAAAGACAATTTCATTGCACGAGACTTCTTTAATGCAAGGTTTAAAGTAGTTTAATATATGTAATCTTAGTTTTTGTTTTGGTAGACTACTATTCACATCAACGTTTTAGATTGTAAGATATTAATAATCCAGATTTAATGATATATTTTTTTTATTTTCAATAATTAAAAATAGTAGTTGAAAAGAAAAATGATAATTATGTTAAAAAATAATATTTTACCATTAAAGTAAAAATGTTAAAAAATAACTTTTTAATATTATAACACTGTTAAATTTTAATTTTAATAGAAATAAAATGAATTTTTTCATTGGAATTGGTCTTGGATAGTGAGAAATATGAACTATTTTCTTACTCAAACTTGTGATTGCAAGATCATAATAAAATTATTTTACTGTTATATTAAGGTTCACCCTTGTGTGATTGGTCATTTGGGTCCTTTTATAAAGGGACAAATGGAGCTTCAAAGTGCATTTTCATGATTTAGCCATTTAAAGACCTTAATTGTCATTAATTCATGCCCCTAAATATAGATTAAGGACAAAAAGAAAAAGGTGGATGTGTAATTCAATTGGGCCCCAAAAAGTGTCCAAACAAAAAAGCATGAGTCAGCCATGGGATTAATCATTAATGGCATGATTAGACTATTGAATTTTTCCAAGTGATTTTGTCAAATGAAAAAACACAATAACTTCCACAAATTCACAGAGATACCACCACAAAACAAATTAAATAATAGCTATCTTATGGTTAGTTGCTGAGTAAAAAAAATTATCATTTGATTGTAATGCACATGTTTATATCAGATATAATTACACGTATACATATAATATATATGCTAATTAGATTATAAATTTCTTTATTCACGACTGATCGTAGCATTCTTGATTAAAATAAATAATAGTAATAATAATAATATAATTTTTTGGTTAGTATATAAATCTTTTTAATATGAGAAAAGACTTCTAACCTGCATTTTTCTCAAATACTATTTTTTCATTCTTTATCTAAACGAGTATGTAATTTGTCTTTCTTAACAAATATTTTAAGGTGTAAAAACACATTGAAATGAGGTAATTAAAACTCTTGTCTCTCACACGACAGGTCAATATTTGAGTCTCATATTGCACACACATACACTTAGATTAATTTTCCCTCCCCTTCATTGTATTCCAAATAAAAAATAAACAAACAAACATTTTAGACAAGATGCATCCCACATTTATAATATATATATATATATATATTAACAAAAAATTAAAATAATATCATTTTCTTTTTTAATCATATAAACTTATCAAATTTGTATAAGTTTTAAAAAGATTAAAAAGATTATTATAAATATTAATTATATAACATAAAATATTTTTATTATTTTATTTTATATGATTAAAATAACTTAAATCCTTATATTTTCAAATTCGTCTCAAACATTAATAATATTAAAATAAACAAGACCAATTAAATTATCATCATAACTCTTAATGCTCTCCACATATCAAAAACCCCACGTGTAAATATATACAGAGTGTAAAATGTTATATTACGCTTATCTTAAAATTTTATTTAAAATGTTTTATGCACTAAATACCGTCACATTAATATGTAAAATGCTTTAAGTAAATTTAGAATGTAAGAATAATATATATATATATGTATATACACACACAGATTGTACTAACGGATGTGCATTTGATAGACGTGTGATCCTAAAAGCGCAGAGAAAAGGCTGCGAACATTCCTCAGTGGAGTAAGAAAAATGCAACTACTCGCCATATCACACCGAATCAAAATTGCCAAAAAAAGCATATACAACACGTGCCTTTTCTTACGAGCGAGTACACAATTTCATCATCTACGTCCGAAATTGTTTACTATCCTCCGAGAAAACCTCACTCTTCTTCACTCTCGCGACTCCCACGCCTGTGCTTATTATCATGCGCAGTGAGTGCAGTGTGCACACCATCACCTCCTACCCATCACTCTCTCCTTCCCGTCTTAACACTAAACAGTCTCTCTCTCTCTCTCTCTCTCTACTTTCTCTCTCTGCGTTCTATTAATCTACACAGCTTTCATTATCGTCCCATTACTGTTTCTCTCTCTAACTTAACTTTCAACTGTACTTTAACACCCCCCCCCCCCCTCCTCTGTCTTTATCCACTGCTTAAATAACCCAAACTACAAAGCACGAACCCGGCACTCCAAGCACACTCTCAAGTCTTAAACCAAAAGCTAGGGTTTCTACGTATCCACCTCTCATTCAGCTTCAATTAACATAAACACACATATATATCTCGACACATATATTTACATATGATTTTTGAGGTCTTGCAATGGATCCTCCTATAATTAACGAAGCTTCGTTCTCAGCAGCGAACCCTTCGTCGTACAGTTTGGCTGAGATTTGGCCATTTTCGATCAATGGAAACGGCGGGATTGGTGGACCGAGTGGAGGATTGGGGTTGAGAATCAGTAATTTGAGCGGATTTGCGGAGGCAACGTCGAATCGTGACGTTTCGGTTGAAGAATCAACAGTTACAGAGCAGAGTGGGAGTCGCGGCGGTGGTGGGAGGAAACGTAGTGATACGAATTCAGAAGATGAGTCCTCGAAGCTGGTTTCTACCAGCAGTGGGAATGATTTGGTAATTCAGTATTTTCATTTAATTATTGTTCTTAAATTATTCCTTTTATTTCCTGGGTTTTTTGCTTTATTTGTTGGAATTATGATTTCTTCTTTTTTTTAAAGAAATAATCCTATGTGATTTAGAATTTTATGGTAAATTTAACCTTCCATTAGTTCATTCTGTTAAATTTGAATATAAATGATTTGATGTTGACATTGTTTGTAAATTTAACCCATTTTCTGGGTTGTTAGTTTTATTTATTTTCTTTTTCTTCCCTTGTTTAAACTAGATTGAATTATGGGTTAGTAACGTGTTACTGAAAATTTTCATTTTGATTATTTGTAAGTTTCTTGGTTTTTCTTTTAAATCTGTTTCTTAATTACTATATGCATCGAGTAAGTGATACCTTGTTTACTGGATAGTTTTACTAAATTTTGGCTTCATTTTCTTGTTTTTTTTAATCTACTCAATTTCCTTTTTTATCATTGTAATTAAAAAAAAATCTGGTACTGCTATCCTAGTTTTGACTTTTGATCTGAGAAAGGCTTCTTGTAATTTTTGTTTCTTTTGTAGTTTATCTCTTAAAAATTGAAATATCTTGGTACACCCATGGTTCAGAAGTTAGAACTTTTTAGAATTAGGGTGCCAACTTTGAATTGTTTCCTTTTTCTAAATTTTTCTGGACAGAACAATTCAAATGGTAAACGAATGAAAATATCAGGAGATACAGGACCCAGGGATGAAAATGGTGGTACCAAATCTGGAGTGGAAGCGAGTTCAGCAGCAGGGAACAAGCCTGCTGAACAAAGCACAAAACTTTCTGAACCGCCTAAGCAAGACTATATCCATGTGAGAGCAAGACGGGGACAAGCTACTGATAGCCACAGTCTAGCAGAGAGAGTAAGTCTCTTCAAACCTCTTGAACCTGCAATTTGCATTTGTTCCTTAATCCCCTGGAATCTGGAAACATGTTACTAACTACTCAACTTAACAAGTGTTATCCCAACTATCATGTTGCTGACTGAAACCATTTATTTGTCAGGCTAGGAGAGAAAAGATCAGTGAAAGAATGAAAATTCTGCAAGATTTGGTCCCTGGATGTAATAAGGTATGCTATGTTTTGCTGTTTATTTTATGGTTATCCTATCATTTCACATGATTTGAGAAATACTTACTATCTGCTGCCACCGCGAAGAGAGAGAGAGAGAGAGAGAGAGAGAGAGAGAGAGAGAGAGAGAGAGAGAGAGAGATCCTCAGTACCTGTTGCCTGGAAATAAAAATCCTGTTGTCAAAAATCCTGCAGTGTTTACCTGAGGTCCGGTTTCAATTTCATTATGATGTAGTATTCATCCCATAGATTGTATACTCATGATCAGGTTATTGGGAAAGCACTTGTGCTTGATGAGATAATTAATTACATCCAATCACTACAGCGTCAAGTTGAGGTAACTACCCTTATCCTGCAAGTTTTATTGCCGTTCTATGACATTTCCCTTCACTCTGTTGAAGCTCTCTGTTTGCTCTATGAATTGGATGTTTTAGTTCTTGTCAATGAAGCTTGAAGCAGTTAATTCAAGGATGAACCCCACCACTGAAGAATTTTCTTCGAAAGATGTAAGTCTGATTGCACTGATTGATTATTTATTATTTTCTTCATTGTAAAAGGCATTGTATAAATTGTTTTTCATTGTAAAAGTTATTATATAAACAGTATGGAACTAATTGTTTGATATATCACCTTAGAAATGCTTAGTTTTGAATTTATCGTTGTTATGAAAACTTTATTATTAATAAGCAATTCCTTGTTATTTGAGAAAATTGCTGCCTGTCATTGACGGAATGGAAGGAAGAATTAACATTGTCATTGAATCCCACTAGTGTTTTTCAATATATTAATCTGTTTTTTTTTTATTTATTTGTGGGGGGGAGGGGGGGGGGGGGGATATTCTAATGGTTTCAATTGGTATAATATCATGAAGATGAGTTGGCAACTTAAACAAGATAAAGAGGGCACTTCTAAATGCACTATTGTTGAATACTAACTTGATTCTATTGGCCATTACATTTAAAAATCCAGATTGGAGATATAGATTCCTTATGTTTCCTCTATGTCTTTGGGGGAGATTGCAATTGAATGCTTCATATTAAATTAGTTTTCAGATAGCTGAATGAGAGTCTTATAATTACAATTAACTGCTTCTCTTGTGAGTCTGTGACGGTTCCAAGGTGTGTTATTTTGCAATGGTTAGAAGGTTAAAACTCCCCTCATCTCTTCTTTTAATAAAAGGAAGTGATAAGATCCTTGATTACCCAACGGTGTTGTTTCTATATACCTAATTATTAAGCTCAATCTTAATTCAGTATCTCTCCTTAATACAACAATTTAGGAAAGAAAAAACATGTGGGCTCTCTGCCCTCATCCTAACCATCTCTGTTGATAAGAAGAGAGAAGAAAACAACTCTCTCTGTGGGCTCCATGTATACCTAACAAGGAAAATAAGATGGCAAATGTATATTTGTTCTGTATTAGTAAATTCCACCCTCTTGACCTCCTCTGTTCTTTTACTTATTTTTTATTTATAGATGTAGTGCTCTCTCTCTCTCTCTCTCTCTGTCTGTGGTCCACATATACCTAACACGGAAAGTAAGATGGCAAATGTATATTTGTTCTGTATTGGTAAATTTCTCCCTCTTAACCTCCTCTATTCTTTTACTTATTTTTTATTTATAGATGTAGCTCTCTTTTGCCGTGCTTTATTTTTGTGAGATTTGTAGCATATCAAAGCCTTGTCTTAGCTTGGTCCTCTTCGTGCTATTTACTTAAGAATGAAAAAAAAGAAACATGTAGAGTTGGTTACCGAGATTGGTATATTGACCTTTAAGTCAGAAGGCGTTGGGGCTCCTGAAGCAAAGTTATTGTGTGCTGTCAAATGCATAGTAGCTGCAACATGTAGATTATAAGGCACATGTAATTGTTTGACGTGTTAATATGCTCTAAGTTTTCAGTTTATTATACCTTCTTACCGGAAATTTTCTTGATTCATAGACAGAAGACCATCATGCATGCAAATTCCAGCAAATAGAGGCAAGCAATAACTCTGTACATAAAGGGTCTATTTTACAGAGGGAAGAATGAAACTGATGACTGACCTTTGTACTGACTTGGATTGATTGGGAAGAGTGATAGCTGGTTTTTGAAGGATACCCAAAGAATTAGCTCTCAAATCTCATTACATTGTCAAATATCGATAAATCTGTTGAAATATTTTGATTGATCTTCTTCCATTTTGACTTTTGAAGTTTATTCAAACAAGTGACCTCCATTCTCAAATAAATCTATTGAGGATTAAAGAAAACAAATGAATTATATAAATAACTAAAGTTGTATTTTTGATATAGGTAAAAATGACTTATTCTGTACATCAGACCTGCCAACAAGCAATTTGCTTCTTGGAGTTGTCTTATTCCATATTACTTTAAGAATTTTTTGAATCTGGAGTTTCTGAAATTGTTTATTCTTGACACTTGCTGATAGTTCATCTTCATCTGAAAAATCACTAACTTGCAAAATTATCTCTCTTGCCAAAAATTTCCTTTTGTGTACCATATATCCAATTTCCAAAGGTTCAATATTTCCTGCAGCTAAAACATTTAAGAATAATCAAGCACAAGTATTCTTTGCGTTCCTTCTTGCTTTCTATAGATTTAGGTCTCTAACTCCTTTCCCTCTTAATTCTTTTTCACTTTCTACAATCTTATCTTCACTTTGGTCATGTACCTCTTGTTCCTTGTCATTGTCAGTTTTGGTTGCGTGGTTATGCTTGCCAATTGATGCATGATTGTTCATATCTTTGTTTCTTTTTTTTCATTTTTCATTTTTCATTCTCTCTCTCTATATGTGTGTATTCCAGTGGCTTCAGATTAAAACATCACTAGATGGGAAATATACAACTGTAGGTGAATAGATACTCCACTCCCCAAGCAAGCCTCATTTACCATTTGGATTTGACACTTGCTAAAGCCATAATTTTCGTTAAATCCCTGGACATTCCATCTTTTCTCACTAAATGTGTCTTTTTTGGCCCTTCAATTGTTTTTTTGAGCTTTCAATCTGAATCTAGCTCCTTACCTGTCAATAGTTGGCCCTCTTTGCACGACCCTACCACAATTTTTGTAACTTGTAGGTGCTACATTGGAGTTCTAACAAATTTAAAATTAATTATATCCTTCCTAATCATGCTAATCATTCTTCGATATCCTTTTAGTTAGACATTAATTGTTTGACAGGTCCTGTTAAAAGGCTATACCTTCTTGTTATCAAGAACAGGATATACATTTAGATTGATTTTAGTGTTGGATATAGCAGAAAATTGTTTTTTGAAGGAGTTGTGCTTGTATCCTTTAAATAATGGAAATTCACTTTGAGAAAACATTTTTGCTAAAGTGAAAATGTGCAGAAAGAAAATTTTCTTGGAGATTCCCTATTGTATAATCTACTGACCAATAAATTTGATGTTTCAGCTTGGTGCACCAACATTTGATGCTAATGCTGGAATGATTTTTGGCCCACAAGCAACAAGGGAATACGTGCAAGGATCACAGCCCGATTGGCTTCATATGCAGGTTGGTGGTAGCTTTGAAAGAACAGCATGATTTTAAGTGCTCTCTCGCCCATTTCCAATTAGGGAATTGAGCAACATTTTAGTCTTGTTCATCTTCTTCAATTGCAATGGAACTTTGTTATTGGCTTTCTACATATAGTGCAGAGCTGTGTTTCTATATATGACCATTTTAAAATATGTAATCAGAAGAGTACTATAAATTCTGTAGAAAATTGCACTTATCTTTCTATGTAGCATTTAACTGAATTCACTGTACTTCATTGTATTGATATCTAAACACTCTTCTAGGTGAATGTAGTTCTTCATAATATCAAATGATCATGCTGTTCTGAATTCCGAATTTCCTTTTCTTTGTTTCAGCTTTTTTTCGCTTGATACAAATTTAACTAGTTAAAGAGTGATTATGAAACAAATAGGAATTCATATGAAAGAGAAGAACAATGGGAAAATGGGAATCATTACCAAAAAATGCTAATAAAAGTGTAAATGATTTTATCTGTGGAATCCTGAGAATGATAGTATACACAATGCGATGAACTAATTTCAAATGGCTTGGTATTAAAATGAACTCTTGGCGTCCAAATGTTTATCTGTATTTGCACCTTGCTCTTTTTCCTTGAACAAGACTTCTGACACAGGTCTATTTGAGATTTGGGTAAGAGTGTCGATTTTTGACACAATACGATAATACAACATGGAATTAACGGATTTGAGTTGAGCATATGTCAAAAATGGGAAACACGTTTAATACGATTAATAAACAGGTCATGTTTGGATTGTAGTCATGTCAACTTGTTTAACACGACTTAACACGTTTAAATATAAATAATAATAATAAAAAAAAAGACTAAGTTGAAGTAATTTGTCCCACATTGAACGTCTATCAAAGTTTGGGAGACTTTTTTACTTATAAAAAAGGTTTTTATTTAATTTAGTTCCACATTGGAAAATTTTATAACTTAGAGATTGTTCTACATTAGGAAAAAAGACAAGTAGCTTTTTCATTTAAAAGATTAAACGGGTTAATTATGTCTACATGTATAATCTGTTAAATGTTAAATGAATGAATTATATTTGGATTTTGAAATTTGACACGATTAAATATTTTCGAATATGTGTTTTTGACACGATACGAACACGACACATTAACATGCTTAGATCTGTGATTCGTCCAAGCTGTATGTTGAGAGTTTTTCTCCACGTGCTTCAACCCAAAGCAACCAGAAAGAGTATTTTCATTTAGGTAGTTGAAAATTGCAATCATACAAAATTACATTTACAATTCTGCCAGAGGAAAATCTCATTTTACTTGTTTTATTCAATAACAACTTTACTATAATATATAATTGATCAACAAGAAGATCAATAGACTAGAGACAGAAAAGAATAGAGTTCATCCCAATATCACCAAGTTCAAACCACAAGAAGACTTGTTCAGTAACAGTTCTAAGAACCAAACTTGGATTTTATGCTATTGATAACATCATCTCCTACTTGGAATGCTTTTGTCAAGACATCATTAGGGATTGAAGGTGTTGAAGCAAAGAGAGTGATGGGGAGGACCTCAACCCCAGGCAATTGACTGTTGAAAGCTGTAAAGGCCAGAGCCTTTCCTTCTCCAACATTTAGTTGAAAGTGCACAAGCCCTTTAGGAATCACAAACATCTCCCCAGCAGTTATGATTTTGGAGTAGAACACATTCCCAGTACTCACAAACCCTACAAGTAGCTTCCCCTCGATGACCACCCCGGATTCTGTTGATCGAGGGTGCACGTGGGGCGGATTAAGTCCACCGGGAGCAAAGTCCACTCGGTTTATTGAAATTCCGAGTGTGTTAAGACCAGGAAATGTAAGAACGCTTCCTGCAGTTACAGTCGATCCAAAAATATTACTCGTGTTCGCTTCTTGGCTCAGCCCATCAAAGAAGAAGTCATTTGAAGTAACGTTTGTGGCAGGCTTGCAGGGAAAGCCATTAACAGATAGAGAAGCTGTCAAATCTGCAACACAGAAGTCCTGTAATGGATCAGGGTCAGCAGAACAGGGAGACAAGGGAAGAAGCAACAAGACAATGAAGCAGAATATCGGTTGGATGCAAAAACTTGAGAGAGTAGCCATGGCAGCCTTAGGGTAGTAATTGAATTTGATTTGGAGTATTGGAGATTATGGTGTTCATTATAATTTATAGTGCTCTTCCTGTGCAGAAAACTCCATATAAAAATTAAAAAAAAATAGATTGGTTGTTGAGATAAATTTGTTTTCTTGACAAAAGAGGGCAAGATATCATCATTTCACTTGGGACTTTTAGGGGGAATGCAGAGTGGAATGGAACTGGAGACCTGCTAGAAGGGGGTTTGAGCCAATATTGTGATCTCATGAAGATATAATTGTCATTTATTGGAGTTGATGTTGTCAACAAATATTTCGATAGCTGACTAATCTTAGTAAAGAAAGCTATAGATGACAAGGATAGGCAAGTTGCAGAGACAGAATACTAAGAAGAAGAAAAGATGCTAATGATAACCATCTATGATATGTTTGAATTTGTTGCATGTTAAATCCTGAAATCTTAGGACTTTTTCTCCTTGATAAAGTTTTTCGTGCTCAGTGACGGATTCGAAAATTGCGATTTGGGGAAAGTTTATATATAGAATGAATTTTGAGAGGGTTTTTTTATTATAAAAGTTTAACAAATTTTGAAAGGATCAGTTCTTAATTTTTTGTTGAAATGCCTAAGGGAGGCTAAGACCTTAACATTCCCCCCCTCCCCCCCAAAAAAAAAAAAAGTGATAAAAGCTAGAATTTTTTACCTAATCCACATAGTTGTTTGATTTAATTCAAACATATGTCATTTTTGAAATCGCATCTTCAAGATGCGATTTCATTATTAATTTTGTAATAAAATTACATCTTGAAAATGAAATTTCAAAAATAATATAGGTTTGAGAAACCAACCAAGTACCTGATCAATTTGGTTGATTTCTCTTGTTTTTTAAACTCACATTTTGAAGATGCTATTCTATTACAAAATTAACAATAAAATCGCATTTGAAGATGCAATTTCAAAAACATGAGTTTGAAAATTTGCATGAGTAGAGTTAAATCAAACTAAAATCACGTGAGATAAAAAAAACTCAGACAAAACCTATCAAGTGTACAGGAAATTCCTCTTTACACCAAAACATTTATCATTTTAGGAATAGTCGTGTCTAATGGAGCAAACATATTGTGTGAAGCAATGTAGTGCCCTTCGCGGTAGGTTATAACAATTGACTCATTGTTAAAAAGCTCTTATTCAATGTTGTCAATGCATCATTGTAATTAGGAATGTAAAATGAATCAAATTATTCAAATTCGACTAATAAACGGTTCAGTTAAAAATTTGTTTGAGATTAGCTCGTGAGATAAATAATCCAAACTTGAATGGATTTTGAGACTCATTAATTTATTGATATCAACTCGAGTTTGGTTCGATAAGCCAATAAGAAATCTTATACTACATAAAAAGAAATCAAGTTACTTGAACTCGAATCATTTGAAATCGATTCAAAAAATTAATAAGTCGAACTTAAACATAATTTAAAACTCATCTATTTTAATAAATCAAGCTTAAACAATCCGCCGCTCAAGTCGGCTTGACTCATTTAGAGCTGCAATTGTAATAGTGTAATATAATGAACCAAGCATGGCTAGCTGCATCATCGATTGTTTCTTCTGACTCTCAGATTGTGCCAAGGGCCACCATGAAGGGTTGGTTAGTGGCAACCTTACATAGCACCTGCACAAATAAAGAGTTACTGTGTCTTGATTGACTGAGCCATCATCTTTATATTGTAACCCACTTCAAGTCTTCAACCACTCTGATAGATGTGATACCCAAACTAAATAAGAACCACATAAAGCCTTCCAAAATTCAGCACATCTATTCAAATTTCAAAGTTCTGGCCTTAGGTTGGCAGGTTGTAATTGACAATTTCAAGATCAATATTAAAGCCTGTATAAAAAGATATGTAGAGTACAAAATTCATATATTGAAATTGTCATCCCCTTAAAGGAACACACTATTGAATAATAGAAGACGTCTTTCGTTTTTAAACAATAAAAAGTCATGAACTAGCTTGCTTTTCTGTTCACCTACAAACTTTTTCAGCCAAAGAACTTTGAATGGATTTACTCAAATAGAATACAGATCACCCAAATCCCATTTCCAGATTGAGCTGTTTCTCTACCTGGAAAAAATTGTGAACATACAATCAACAGTCTCTTACTAATAGCAAAATAGAACTGTACTCCATTCCTTTGATGGCAGAGGGCATAATATTTCAGGCAAACCAGAATCCTTTCAACAACTCAACGATACAACAAACTGCAACTAGTCGGGAACCACATTTTTGAATGAAGCAATCAGCTTTCTTTTCTAAATTCCACGAGCTTGGTACTCGAAATGCTTGACAGGTTAACTATGAAGAACGTAAATAACAGTAGAAAGAATGCCGACCAAATAAAAAAAGTAGAATAGATTTTCTCAGTGACACCTCTCCAATGCAGCTGGGCTAATGGGGATCACACCAGATGGGGTTATAAGTGCATCCACACGAACATCATTTGGAGTGACTGGTATATCTCCATCATCCATTATCTGTAGTGAATACGACAGTGCAACTGCAAACCAGAGCAAAAATGTCACTAAAAAGGCGCACAAAATAAAAAATATCAAGGCCTAGATTTCTTTCTTCTTCTTTTTTTTTTTTTTTTTTGGGGGGGGGGGAGGCAGATAAAATTAAGGCCTACAATTCTTCTAGAAGAGAAAACAACACAACGATACGTACCAAGTAGAGGTTGCTTCCATTTCCGCTCATTTGCAAGCTCTTGGTATTTCATTAGGAAGGTATCGTAATAACTTTTGAGTTATTAGCACGTATGTCAACACGAATAAGACAAAATGTTTGTGAATATGGATAAAACATCAAAAAAAGAACTTAATACATGAACGTGCATACACAAATTTCACAGCATGACACAGCTACAAGAGACACAAGTTGGTCCATTTTGGGAGAATTACATCTACAAATGGATTTTACTATGGGAGATCAGAGAGGAAAGGTTGTTTATATTAAATTAAGCAGCAAATTGATATCTATAAGAAACTTGTTTAGATTTGGTGCTACTCTAGAGACTGAAATCAGATTTTCATAAGGTCAAAATGTGAAAACCTTGTTAGTTTAAAAGCTGAAAGAGCAATTCTGTAGACTGAGATTTACTGATAAGAAGGGAGAGACATACAGGAAAGAAAACTTGGGAATTCAATCTTATTTCAAAAGTAAAAGTTTGCATACAATATAAAGACTGAAAAATTAACAAAATGACCAAGAATCATGCCATGAGGCACTACAAGATATAACAAAATAACCAAATCCTATAAACTAGGAGCAGATAAACTTGATATAACAAAATAACCAAATCCTATAAACTAGGAACAGATAAACTTGACTGATTAAACATTGCTGATCCTGATGCACATAACCAACACTCCTCCTTGCATTAGGAGCTGCAAACTCCAAGTCTCCGCCTAAGAAGCTCAAATTTGTTTGCTGGTAATGGCTTTGTGAAAATGTCTAAAAGCTTCTCTTCTGAACTGCAATAAACCAAACTCACATCCCTTTCTGTCTGCACTTCTCTTAAAAAGAATAGCTTAATCTTAAAATGTTTAGTTTTTCCATGAAAAACTGGATTATGAGATATTGTAATTGCAGCCTGATTGTCCACAAATACCTCTATATCATTCAATTGCTTCATATGTAAATCACATAACAGTTTCCTCAGCCACAATGCTTGATTTACTATAGCTGTAACAGCAACAAATTCAGCTTCTGCAGTAGACTATGCCACTGTTTCTTGCTTCTTGGAACACCAAGAAAACACACCTGATCCTAGACTGAAGCAGTACCCAGATGTACTCTTCATATCATCCACGGATCCACCCCAATCACTGTTAGAAAATCCCATTAACTTGAAGTTTTGACACTTCTTGAATTTTACACCAAAGTTAACAGTCCCTTTGATGTATCTAATGACTATTTTTGCTGCTTTAAGATGCATTTCACTAGCACAATGCATAAATCGAGAGAGAATGCTTACAGCAAAGAGAATATCTGGCCTGGTTGTAGTTAGATACATTAAACATCCAACCATGCTTCTAAAATAGCCTTCATCGATTTTGTCAGTGCCATCCTCCTTACAGAAACTTTCCTTCTGACTCATTGGTGTAGTCATTGTTTTGCATTCCCCCATGCAGAGTTTTTTAAGTATCTCCTTAGCATACTTTCTCTAACAAATGAAAACTTTCCCTTTCATCTTGTTTGGATCTCCATGCCAAGGAAATATGTCATTAAACCAAGATTTGTCATGTCAAAAACCAGCATCATCTCTTGCTTGAATTCATCAATAGTCTTGGCATTGTTACTTGTTACCAAAAAATCATCCACATACAATGACACAATAAGGAAGTCATTCTCTTTTTTCTTAACATAGAGAGTAACTTCTAATAGACTTCTTGTAAAACCCAAGCTTAATAGGTGTTCATCTATCCTACTATACTAGGCTCTAGGCGCTTGTTTTAAGCCATAGAGAGCCTTTTTTAGTAGGTAAACTTTGTCTTCATGGAATTCTTTAATGAATCCTTCTGGTTGCTCAACAAAGATCTCCTCCTACAGCAGACCATTTAAGAAGGCAGATTTTACATCTAATTGGAACACTTTCCAATCATTTTGGGCTACCACATCTAGTACTAGTCAAATGGTGTCCAATCTAGCAACTGGAGCAAACGTATCTGAGTAATCAATTCCAAAAACTTGAGCATACCCCTTGACAACAAGCCTTGCTTTGTGTTTATTGATGGAACCATCAGCATTGAGCTTGGTTCTAAACACCCATTTTACTCCAATAATTTTTCTATCATTTGGTCTGTCAACTAGCTCTCAAGTCTTGTGCTTTTTGATCATTGACAACTCCTCCTCCATTGCCTTCTTCCATTTCCGATCTTTAATGGCTTATTCATAACTTGCAGGTTCACTACATTGCATCTTTGATAGACGTCATGGAGTGGTCTTGTGCCACAGATTGGTAGATCTTCTTCCAATTCTTCTTGTAGCTATTCAAGAGCGTGCACATCTGCTGTTTGGAAAGGAGAACTTGATTTTTGCTTGACTGTGGATGTCTCTTGTATCTGGACCCAGTTCCACTTCTCATCCTCATTGAAGGATACATCTCTACTGATAATTAACTTTCTTGTTTGAGGTTGATACACCTTGTAGGCTTTAGAAGAAGCACTGTAACCTACAAAGATGCCTGGTTCTGATCTTTTGTCAAGTTTATCACGCTTGACCTGTGGAACATGAGAAAAATAAACACAACCAAACACTCTAAGGAAATTGAGTGAAGGTTTATAGCCATTCCATGCCTCAAATGGAGTTTTATCTTTCAATGCCTTGGTAGGCAATCTATTCTGCAAGAAAACTGTAGTACTTGCCGCCTCAGCCCCAAATTTATTTGGCAACTCTTTGTCATGAAGCATGCATCTGGTCATCTCCATTATGTATCTATTTCTCCTTTCACTCACTCCATTTTGTTGCGGACTATATGGAGCAGTGAGCTGATGTTCAATGCTTACTTCCTCACAAAACGAATTAAACTCTTCTGAGGTGTATTCCTTTCCATTATTTGATCTTAGAATTTGAATTCTGTAGCCACTTTGGTTTTCCACCATTTTCTTGAACTTCCTAAAACTACAGCAGCCACTTCTGAATTTGAATTTTAAGAAAAAAATGCAGCACAATCTTGTAAAATCATCTATGAAAATAATGTAATACCTGCTTCCAAGCTAATGAAGGAGTTCTTTGAGGACTGGATACGTCTAGTGTGTATTAGCTGCAACTTTTGAGTGGCTCTCTAGGTTGATTTTGGAAATGATTTTCTATTTTGCTTACCATATTGACAAGCATTACAGTTTGGTAAGTGATCTCCAAAATTGGTGACCCAGCTGTGAGCTCCTTTCTATTCAAGAGCTGCATGCTTTACAAGTGACAATGGCCAAGTCTCTTGTGCCATATCTCATGTGTTGCTAGGTTTCGATAGGAAATACAGCAAGTTCATCTTTAATGGGATCAAAAGAAAAACATTTTCCCTTCATTCTCACTCTGAGAATTTCCTGACCAGTGACATCAAAAATATAACAGAAGCTGTCTTCAATAATCACTTTAAAACCTTTTTTAATTAATTGACCTACACTCAACAAGTTTTGGTCAATTTCTAGTACATAGAGAACATCAAAAATTTTCTTTGGGCCTGCACTACTGGATATGGTGATTGTCCATTTCCCTTTGACAAAGATATAATCACAATTACCAATTCTTACTTTAGTAATGTCAGTTGGCCTCAAATCTCTGAAGAGTTCCTTGTCATTGGTCATGAGGTTGGTGCAGCCGCTGTCAATTAGCCAACTCTCAGTCGAACTACTGCCTACAAAGCAAGATGCCATAAGCAGCTGATCTTCATCCTCTTGGTCTACTACTTAGGCATCAACTTCTTGCTGCTGCGCCTTTTCTTTGCAAATTACTACTTCATGTCAAAGTTGGTTGCACTTGGAACACTTAGCATCAGGTCTTCTCCAACATCTAAATGGAGGATGACCATTCTTTTCACAATCCTGGCAAGGTGGATAGGATTTCTTCTGATTCCCATTCTTTCCTTTTGTTGTACTTGCTCCACTTCCTTCAAAATCGTTCTGATGTTTGGCTGCCAATGCTCCCTCGATTGTTTTATCCTATCTCATCAGTCTTCTTTGCTCTGGTGCTTGCAATGCATTAAGCAATTCAGCTAAGGAAATTTTTGACAAATCCTTGGTATTCTCCAAGGTAGTGATGGTAGCTTCATATCTTTTCGGTACTGTAACAAGAATTTTTTCTACAATTCTTGAATCAGTAAACGCAGATCCAAGAAGCCTCACCTTGTTTGCAATGCTAAGAAGCCTGTCTGAGTAGTCATTAATCGTCTCGGAGTCCTTCATTCTTTGAAGTTCAAGTTCCCTGATCAAGTTCAAGACTTGCATCCCTTTAATTCTTTCATCTCCTACATATTCTTCCTTGAGATAGTCCCAAATGTCCTTAGCAAATTTGAGAGACATAATTCTGGTAAAAATCGTTGGTGAGACTGCCGCAAACAGACATGCCTTCGCCTTTGATTTTCTTGTTCTTTTTTCCTTGTGTATCTTAATATGTGCCACAGTAGGATTTGTTGGGAGAGGCTGAACTTCATAGTCTTCTTCAACTGCCTCCCACAGATCCAATGCGTCCAGGTACTCCATACGAACGGCCCACATTTGATAGTTGTCTCCATCAAAAACTGGTGGAGCCACTGATGAAAAATTGGATTCACCTTCCATTGGAACACTCAAGTGCACTCACAGATCCCTAAAGAATAAAGCACTGATACCAATTGTTAGTTTAAAAGCTGAAAGAGCAATTCTATAGACTGAGATTTACTGATAAGAAAGGAGAGATATACAAGAAAGAAAACTTGGGAATTCAATCTTATTTCAAAAGTAAAAGTTTACATACAATATAAAGACTGAAAAAATAACAAAATAATCGAGAATCATGCCATGAGGCACTACAAGATATAACAAAATAACCAAATCCTATAAACTAGGAGCAGATAAACTTGATATAACAAAATAACCAAATCCTATAAACCAAGAACAGATAAACTTGACTGATTAAACATTACTGATCCTGATGCACATAACCAACAAACCTACCCCCCACCACGGCCCAACCGTCTTCCAGATTTGTCAAATGCAAGTCCTGTAAACAAAATTAAGACAAATGCGATTTGAACAAGATTGGGTTTCAAAACTTGGAGCATGTTGTAGATAAATTAATAAAATAGGACAAAATTAATACCAGGTAATAGTAACAAGTCAACTGGATTGTCGGCCAACATAACTGCAAGAAGAAAAATCCTTTAGATTCTTAAAAGTATTGAATCTACCCACTTTCAGCAATGCACCCCCATATAAGGATGATAATTCAAGTCCTTTTTTTTTGTTGGGGGGAGGGGGGTGGGATCATGGCTATGAAAAAGGGATAAAGGGAAAAGAAACACAGTTCTCCAG
Source organism: Nyssa sinensis (assembly GCA_008638375.1). Lineage (NCBI taxonomy): Eukaryota > Viridiplantae > Streptophyta > Magnoliopsida > Cornales > Nyssaceae > Nyssa > Nyssa sinensis. Next base: position 9,718,532 of record CM018036.1, on the reverse strand, counting down.
CTATTGTATTTTAGGTATCTTAGGTCTCAGTGCACAACAAGATTTTTTTATTTTCTGGACAAGCACTACAAGATATGATTTTCAATTGTCAAAAGCTGAATTACATTTCTTCATTAGCTTCTCTTTTAAAGACTGCAACTGACAATGCCAAACCCACTACTCTCTATTAACACTTCTGGACACAATAGACTCGAGAAACTCCAGTTCCATCATGCTTAGCAACAATAGAATAAGATTAATAAACCATCTAGACCTGATGCCAAAGTATCTAGTGATACTAGCTTCTGAACAATAATACCTCTGATGGTACCTACTAAGGAAAGGAAAGTAAAGTTTCCAATGAAACAGTGCAGCAAAGGACAAGTACGGAGTAAATATAAATTATTAACATGTTCCTTGAGATTATACAGAAGATGAACAATTAAACAAAACTTACCATCTTCACGTTCCTTTCCATCAGCATCTACTGGAGCTGGTTCTAAAATGTTCATTGAATTTGCAATTAAATCATCAATACTTGAGATGTTGAGCATTCGCATGTGGCTATTTCTGTCCTCCACCCGTGGAACATAAAGCATTTTTCCCATCTGTGAATGACCGTCTTGAGTTGAAAATATTTAGTAAGAACTTCAGTGCAAGAACAAATACATGTCAAGTATTTTATCTGCAAGATGCATGAAAGAGAGCCTAAGATTATTATTAGAAAAACAGTTTATAAACCGTCACTTGCATGTACAGACATAAATACTTGTATAAATTGAAAGATGGGTCTAATGTGAACCATCCTATCCACAGGTTAATTCATTTAAGCACCATATTTCCAAAACTAAATCCAACTTAAGAGCATAAGTCCAAAACGCATCTCTCTAAGAAATTTTCTTCAAATGGAACAATCAAGTGATGTTCCTGTTGCCAAGTAAATGTCATTTTACCATCTTAGGTAAGCTGTAACATAACACCCGTCTATAGATCTCTTTAAGGATCATTTCATTCCTTGAAAAAAATAAAATTGCAAACACCTCATTTAGTATCACATAGAATGTCAAAAATTAAGTACCGAAGCCCTAGATGTATAACTCACCATTGGTTGAATTCTGTAGAATTTCTGACAACACTTTTGATGTATCAACTTCTCGTAAGGCACTACAGCTTATATATGCACATAATCTCTTAGAAGACTTGAACCATGGGGCTTCCAAAACATGACTCTGAATTGCATTGTCTGAAAAGCAAACAATACTTTTGGGTTCAACTACATGGTCATTTCCTTCTTTTCAATGCTTTATGATGCAAAAAATAAAATGATGCAAGATAAAGAACTCTCCTCGACATGTTTACTTTGAACTGCCACTCCCCCAAGTGCTACAAACTTTGAATTGCCACCCTTAAGCAAGGTCAGTAAAGCGTGTAGTAGAGATAAAGATTCCATGAAAGGAACCATCACATCCCTCTGGAGATAAAACAAAGCAGTGTTCATCGTTCATTTTCTACTTATTTTTTTGGAAAGAAAAAACAGCAAACAAACAGAAACAATAAACAGCTCAACCTCTCCCAGACTCCCAAAGCCTCTTGGATAAACCACCCCAACGGCGTCAGCTAGAACTTATGGGCTGACAGCTGCAAGCACCAGTCTATGAATAACCAACTTCTGGTATTGGGAAAGACCCATAAGTGCCTTCCATATATTGATGAAACAGCTAGCACTTCCATTGACAACCGGACAAGGAGGGCCATACTATCTTCTTGACACAAGATCGTTAAAAATTCAGCACTTTTGAGCTTTGGGGTCTAGTGTAGAAAGGTTAGGGGTTGACTAGGGATGGATTGGATAGCATAGGATTTCGGGATTTATTTTTTAGGGGGGCTGTTCAAGGGCTTCAAATTGGCAACCCAAGATAGTGAATATGGTTTTTGGGGCTTCAATTGGTTGTTAGACTGAATTTGGGAGCAAAAGATTTCTTCATTTCACTCCAATACAGCTCTTTATATAGGGGGCTAGACTTGGAAACCAAGGGGGAGACCAAACAACTTAGTGACCAAGAGATACTAACCTTTTTCTAGAAAATAAAATAAAATGAGAGAAAAATAGGGAAGAAACCCACTTTGAGGGAGGTGAAATCCTCCTGCGGGTTCAATTTGAAGAGAACCAAAACCTCCTAAACCTTCACAAGAAAGTTAATCAAATACTCCAATGCCTTTTCTATTCATAATAGGTTCTTTATATACAAGAAAATAATAACTAACCATGACTCCATTACTTTGAGCACAACTAACCATGACTCCACTATCTTAATAACTACCTAGGAAGCCCACTAACTCATTCATTAAATAACTTCTTATTAACTAACTAAAATATATTATATATTTATAAACTAAAAATAGGCACGTATCATTCCATCCCCCTTACAATGGCCTTGCCTCGAGGTCAATATAAAAATATACAAATGTACCCTAATCCCAAATTTTGGTGGATATAATAAAATACATCACCAAATGAGTCTCGTAGTCTCCTTCTCTTTCAAAAATAGTTCTTGACATTTTTCCAGTCTTGCTTTCAAAATATCCACCTTCACACGCTAATAATTCTTGAAAATCAACTTTGCTTCTATATACCTAATTATTAAGCTCAATCTTAATTCGGTATCTCTCCTTAATACAACAATTTAGGAAAGAAAAACCATGTGGGCTATCTGCCCTCATCCTAACCATTTCTGTTGATAGGAAGAGAGAAGAAAACAACTCTCTCTCCGGGCTCCATATTACCTAACAAGGAAAATAAGATGGCAAATGTAAATTTATTCTGTATTAGTAAATTTCTCCCTCTTGACCTCCTCTGTTCTTCTACTTATTTTTTTTATTTATAGATGTAGTGTTCTCTCCCTCTCTCTGTGTTCCATATATACCTAACAAGGAAAGTAAGATGGCAAATGTATATTTGTTATGTATTAGTAAATTTCTCCCTCTTAACCTCCTCTGTTCTTTTACTTATTTTTTATTTATATATGTAACTCTCTTTTGCCATGCTTTATTTTTGTGAGATTTGTAGCATATCAAAGCCTTGTCTTAGCTTGGTCCTCTTCGTGCTATTTACTTGAGAAGGAAAAAAAAGAAACATGTAGAGTTGGTTACCGAGATTGGTATATTGACCTTTAAGTCAGTTGGCGTTGGGGCTCCTGAAGCAAAGTTATTGCATGTTGTCAAGTGCATAGTAGCTGCAACATGTGGATTATAAGGCACAGGTAGTTGTTTGACGTGTTAATATGCTCTAAGTTTTCAGTTTTACTATACCTTCTTACCATAAATTTTCTTCATTCACAGATGGAAGACCACCATGCACGCAAATTCCAGCAAATAGAGGCAAGCAATAACTCTTGTACTATAAAGAGTCTATTTTACACAGGAAGAATGAAACTGATGACTGACCTTTGTTCTGACTTGGATTGATTGGGAAGAGTGATAGTTGGTTTTTGAAGGTGATACGCCAAAAATAGATGACTAATCTGAACTTGACACGTGTTTGGATTTGCTCTGTGCAGGTCACGAAGTAAGTCCTTATACTGATCTGATGTAGGTTACGGAAGAGGTGCTTCTCAAGGGGTATGGACCTCGGTAATACTGACCTCATCGTCATCATCATTTTGGCCTACCGACCTCAGAACGATGAGGCAGGTAGCAGCGTGGAACAATGAAATAGGTAGCGATGATGAGACGGTAGAACAGGTAGCGATAATGAGACTGTGGAGTAGGTAGCAATGTGGAACAGTGAGGCAAGTGGCCATCATGAGACTGCCACCTTCGGACAAAAGTGAATCGCCAGATTTCATGGTACCAAATCCTACCCACCTTGAAAGACAGTCCATCCTATAATTATCATCAAGGTACACATCAAACACACAATCAATTATCTCTTGAGCAGTTTTTACTCACTCTCTAACTTAAGCATCGGAGTGGCTACCGTCGGAGCCATCCCCGACAGCACTCTAACTCCATTTCTTCTCAGATTCCCTACTCGACAAAGAACAGAGCCCCGACAAGTCAGAAAAGTGCTAACATCAGCTTGGCATCCGTCTATGGGAACCAATAGTCATTCTCGTTAATTCCATGTATCTTGGAAAGTGTTTCTTTGGTCATGGCTCCTAATCTTCGTTCAAAACTAGGTTCCCTAGAACCAGCCTCTAGCCAAGAATGAGGTGGGGGAGGACCCCCTGATCATGTGCAACAACTAACTTCGATCAGATTCAGCGACAGTCTGATCTGATGTAGGAACAACTCTTGGCCTATATCTCAAGTTCTGGCTTCTTCTGACCTAGAACCTGCAAAGCCGTCCTACCCATCTTCCACCAGGCATACATGAAGGAGGAACTCGACTCCCTTCTACCCCCAGGTGGAAGACATGGCGATGAAGGAGATCCCATTGCGCATTTATCGTATCCTCGAGGCGTTGTCCATACTGGAAATGATCCTTATCCGTCAAACGCCCTTGGAGGAGGGATGCCAAACCCCCGTCCTACTATCCATTATCACAATAAACGAGGATCCTGAGCCCTACAAATTTGGGGGCCGACCCAATGCGATCAGGTCTCTAGCCACCGCAAGCATCAATTCCCCCACTCGGAAGGCAACAGGATCACACCCTTCCCGGTCAAGAGCATCCCTTGTACACGGACCTGAGGCCGTCATGCCAGGGTGACATCAGTTAGCCCCATCTAGAGTGCCTTTGAGGGCAGAAGAGGTTGCGGATTCAGTTGAACAAACGGCCTTAGACAGGGGTGGTAACCTCCCTCCCAAGCAGGACGAAATAGCGAGGTTGCTCGGAAGATTCACCACTCCATTCCCCTCAGCCATAATGGTGAAGGAATGCTCCCAAAAATTCATTGTCCCTAAGTTCACCCCGTATGACGGGACAAAAGACTTCGGGATTCCTTAACAAAGAATCCTCCAAAAAATATGGCGTCGCTCATGGAGCGGGCGCGGAAGTATATAAATCTGGAGGATATGAGGACATCCTTTCGAAAATCCAAGGAGCAAGCACAGAAGGACGATAACGCCCAAAAATGAGACCTCGACAGCACCACTAAAAGGCAACGGAGCCCGAACAAGAGGACGGCACCCCGAACTCAAAATAACCTTAATTCCGGAAGATTCGGGGCACTCACACCTCTGAATGCATCCCTCACTCCCGTCTTCCAACAGGTTTGAACATATGAGAATCTGAGGCGACCAAAGCTTTTGAAAAGCAATCCGAAAGCTAGAGATCGAAGCAAGTACTGCAATTTTCACAGGGATCACGGACACACTATCGAGGAGTGCAGGAACCTCAAACATGAGATTGAATAGTTGATCCGGCAGGGACGTCTGAGGGAGTTTATCCAATGAGATGAGGGCAGAATCCTCAAGACGACAGGCCATAGCAGAGAGACAGGATTAGAGGCCTGAACAGGGGGAGGCTCTAAACGAGTAACCCCGCCAGAATAATCAGGTCATTTTCGTCCTCCATGCCGGCAGCTCGTTAGTTGTGATGTCCAATTGAGCAAGGAAACAATACATTCGGGAGGCAAAGGCAGAACCAAGTGCCTTCTAAATCTCTACGATTGAGAAAAGGCCAAAGCCCCTGCCACATATCTAGTTCTCAGAGCCGCACCTCGTTGGGGTACATTGTCCCCACAGTGATGCCCTCGTCGTTTCACTTAAAGTGGCAAATTTTGATATTAGGAGAATGTTGGTGGACACAGGAAGCTCTGCCAACGTGCTGTTCTATGAGCCTTTTCGACGCATGAAGCTCAGCACTAACGACTTGAAGGCCACCACTGCTGTGATGGCAGGGTTCGATGGAAGTCTAAACTCGCCAATGGGAAGGATGGATCTACCAACCACGGTGGGAGAAAGGGGATGATCAGAAGACGCTAATCTCAGAGTATATGGTGGTAGACTCCCGATCTCCCTACAATATCATCATCGAAAGGTCGTGGCTCCACCAAATGGGAGCGGTCACTTCCACCCTTCATCAGTGCCTGAAATACATTCAGAATGAGAAGGTCTACACAGTCAGAGGCTCCCAATCAACAGCTCAAGAATGTCACGTCGTGGCATTAAAAGGGCAGGCTCAGAAATAGCAACTATAGGCATCTCGGGAGGATTGAAGCCCTGCGCCTTTTGAGCCTCGCGAGAGCACGGAATGCCCTACCGAGATTGATAAGCCACTAAGCCCCAGAGGGACAGAAAGCATAGAAACACCAATCCAGGAGCCCATCAAGGCACTGGTGAGTTCCAAAGGAGGGGGGCACTATCTACAACTCAGTGCAGACCTGTCCCAATCTGAGCAAGAGGAGATGATCGAGTTCCTAAAAGATAATCTGTCAGTCTTCTCCTAAGAAACCAAGGACATGGAAGGAATAGACCCAGCTTTCATCTCTCATAAACTGATGATTGATCCAAGCCATCCCCCAGTCAGATAGAAGCGAAGGACTTTCGCCCCCAAGAGGCACAAGATCATCAACGATGAAGTCCAAAGGTTGTTGGACGCGAAGATGATTAGAGAAGTATTCTACCCAGAACTTAAACAATATATGGCATCCCCAGAGCTCCTATCCAAACTAGTACAGTGAGAAAAGCTCTTTCTATACCTCGCGGTGTTAGAGAACACAGTGAGCTCTGCGCTTGTCCGAGAAGAAAGGGGGATTCAGAAGCCCATATTCTACGTCAGTAAGGCACTTCTAGGCTCCGAGAAAAGATATCCCGAGCTTTAAAAGTTAGCATTTGCCTTGGTAGTGTCTACTCGGAAGCTCCGGTCTTATTTTTAAGCTCACTCAATTGTGTCCCAACATCCTACCCCCTGAAGGCAATTTTGCATAAACCTGATAGCTCAGGACGGCTAGTAAAGTGGTCTATGGAACTGGGGGAATTTGATATATCATACGTACCCTAGACCTCTATTAAAGCTCAAACTCTGGCAGATTTCGTTGCAAAATTCACTCCAACACTGCAAGGCAACCTCGGGGCGAATATAGACGCAGCGGTATGGCAACTCTTCGCCGATGGCTCCTTTACCAACAAAGGCTCCGGAGTCGGTATTGTACTCCGATCTCCAGACGGGATCGCGATAGAGAAGGCGGTTACCCTAAGGTTCAGAGCTTCGAGCAACGAAGTTGAGTATGAAGCACTGATCCTCGGTATGAGGCTAGCTCTAGAATGTAAAGCTCAGAGCCTCGAAGCATTCTCTGATTCCCAACTAATGGTAGGCCAAGTCCTGGGCAAGTTCACAGCCAAAGACGACAGAATGATCAGGTATGCAGAATTGGTGAACTCGCTAAAGAAATCATTCTCAGACTTCACCATCTACAAAATCAAAAGAGGATAGAACACTCAAGCCGATGCCTTAGCAAACATGGCCTCTCGCCTCAAACTTGAGGGCAATTCAGAAGTCGGTGTTTCTTGCCAAGATGGGCCAAACATCTAGGAGGTTCAGTCCACACACTCCTCAGAGAAAAATCGAGACTAGAGGACTTTTATCTTCCAGTACTTGAAAGAGGGACAACTTCTCGAAGACAAGAATCAAGCTCGGAGTATACGAATCAGAGCAGCACGATATCTCATCCTAAACAATAAGCTTTACCGTAGGTCCTACACCTAGCCCCTCCTTAAATGCTTGTCCCTAGAGGAGTCCAAATATGTCCTAGTCAAAATCCACGAGGGGATATATGAGAATCACAACGGAGGTAGGACCATCGCCCATCGGGCTTTGACTCAGGGGTACTATTGGCCTGGCATGCTCAGACACGCCAAGGGGTATGTGAAGAAATGCAATAAATGTCAATGCTTTGTCCCATATCAGCATCAACCACATTATGAGCTCACCCCCATTGCCAGTCCATGGCCTTTCGCCCAATAGGGATGGACATTGTAGGGCCATTGCCAAAGGCCCCCTAGAGTATAAGATATTTGCTTATCGCCATCGATTACTTTTCAAAATGGGCAGAAGTGAAGCCCCTAACTCACATTACCGAAACAGAGGTGAAAAATTTCACGTGAAAAAACATAGTCTGTAGGTTTGGTATGCAATGGCACCCAATTTGCCGGGAAGGTATTCAGGAAATTCTGTAGCGACCTGCATATTAGCCACCACTTCTCCTCGTCAGGGCACCCCCAGGTAAATGGATAGGCCGAAGTCACCAACCGGACGATCCTCGACGCCATCAAAAAGAGGTTGGAACAGGCCAAAGGAAAATGGGTCGAAGAGCTCTTGGGAGTGCTTTGGGCATACCAAACCACAAAAAGGACATCAACCGCCGAAACGCCATTTTCGCTTGCATACGGTACCGAGGCGGTCATTCCTGTCGAGATCAACTTGCCCACACTAAGGTCGGAAGCCTCAAAAAACCAATAATCACCAACTGGCAAAAAATTTTGACCTACTAGAAGAAAGAAGGGAGCAGGCTGGAATCAAGGCTGAGGAATATCGGCGTAGAATAGCCAAGAGCTTTAATCAGAGGGTGATACCCACGATTTTCCAGCTCGACGACCTCATCATAAGGAGGGTTTTTTCCAACACTAAGGATTCCACCATGGGGAAGCTCTTCTTGAATTAGGAAGGGCCCTATAGAATTGTCAGAATTACCAGGCCCATGACCTACTGGTTAGAGGATATATCGGGTAACTCGGTTCCCAGGCCTTGGAATATTGAGTACTTGAGAAGATATTATCAATAAAGCCTCTCTCCCATTTTAAAAAGTGTTCCTCAATTCAATGCACAGATCTCCAGATCTGGTCCATCTCAAAAAGACCCCTACTGGCACAAGTGTTGTAGGCATAGTTTCAATTCAATGCACAGATCTCCAGATCTGGTCGTTCTTAAAAAGATCCCTATCGGCACAAGTGTTGTAAGCATGGTCTTAATTCAATGCACAGATCTCCAGATCTGGTCCATCTCAAAAAAACCCCTACCGGCATAAGTGTTGTATGCATGGTCTCAATTCAATGCACAGATCTTCAGATCTAGTCCATCTCAAAAAGACCCCTACCGGCACAAGTGTTGTAGGCATGGTCTCAATTCAATGCATAGATCTCCAGATCTGGTCCATCGTAAAAAGACCCCTACCGGCACAAGTGTTGTAAGCATGGTCTCAATTCAATGCTCAAATCTCCAGATCTGGTCCATCTTAAAAAGACCCCTACCGGCACAAGTGTTGTAGGCATGGTACCCCTACCGGTACAAGTGTTGTAGGCATGGTCTCAATTCAATGCACAGATCTCCAAATCTGGTCCATCTCAAAAGGCTCCCATAAGCTCTACATCCGCCGCGAGTGCCATAGGCATGGTCTTAACTCAACTCACAGAACTTCAGACCCAGCCCACTTTCAAGCTTGGGGTATGCTGATTATCTCAGTTATTTCCTTGTTGTTACAGGTATGTCAGGTCTGGAAACACTGAGTTAATTATTTGCGTAGTCAAGTCCGAATAATTGTTAAATATCTTGTGTGTTACAAGTGCATTACCTCTGGATGTCCTGTTGTCTGAAGTCTTATCAATTATCGGGTCTGGGGTATTATTAATTATCTTGTTTTATTACAAGTGTCTTACGTCTGAATCCCCGACTAAGGGATAATGCTTTCAGGTCTGAATTCTTATCAATTACCAGGTCTGAAGTATGTTAACTGTCTTGTTAAATTACAAGTATTTCAGGTCTACATGATACCAAAACCAATTATGAAAAGAACAAGCGATGAAAAAAAATTGCTTTCCATTAAAAAGCACGAAAAGGCTTAAGATTAAAAAAAAAAAAAAAAAAAAAAAAAAAAAAAAAAAAAAAAAAACCTAGTCTAGAGTGACTAAAGGAACTGTAGAGATGGGCACTGCGTCCTTAACAACGGTACCCTCAGCTGGTTAGACCGCGGTAGGCTCAAGAGAGGTTGGCATTGAGTCTTCTACTTCTACGTCGTTCACGTTAGAGATATCCAGGTCGGGGTAGAGCTTCTGGATCTTCTTCCTGTAAAGAAGGTATCCAGTATCTATGAATTCACGACCCAACCTATTCACCTCCTCGATCAGCTCCTTCTCTGTCTCCTTCCTGGCCTCCGCACGGGCCGCTTCCACACTGGAGGACAGCTTCAGAGCTGTCGCAACTTTCGCCTCCTTGAACTCTTTCTTCAGTGTATCCAGGTGGGAGACGTAATTTTTCCTCTGGGCCAGCATAAGATTCATGCCATTCATAGCTTCCTTGTATTTCCCATCAAGGGAATTGCATTTCTTTTCCAAGGAACAAGCGGCAGCCCTAGAAACCTCAAGCTCAGCTGGTCGCCTCTAGCTCAGCTTGAAGATGGTTTACCTTTTCAGTGTCTTTAGGGTAGTCCAGGATGGCAGCCATCCCCTAAGCCGCTTGCAAATGATAACGGAAGAGTTAATAGAGATAATAACCAATAAATAATGATGAAAGTATTTCTGGAAGAACGCTTACCCTAGCGTGACCCACCATGAGGTCAGTGGCAATATGGCGGGGGGTTAGACCCCGGAAAGATGCAAACCACTACCCTTCGAAGGCAAGCCTCACGGCCTCTGCCCTCGAAGAGGCACTAGCAATGGTCGGAGGGATGGTGTTCGATCTCCCCATGCTACGGGACTCCAAACCCGCTTCGGGAGCTGAAGTTGGCCGGGCCTCTTGAGAAGAGGTCTAGGGGGGAGAAGATGTCAGAGGGGCAGCAGGAATGGCCGGGGTGGCAAAAGCTGCTTCGGAGGTCCTGGTGTCTGTCTTCCTTCTCTTCTAAGGAGGGGCAACATCAGTGGAAGAAGACGGGCTGCCAACCTTCTTCTTGGTGCTTGGTATGTAGCCGGACAACACTGAATTCTTCAATGCTGCCATCTTGTTCTTCACCAGTTACGCTTCCATCAAGTTCTCTTGGGAGAAAATCTGATCATAAGGTCGGTCAAGCGACTGCAATAGTTTCCTGTACTTTTTCTGAAGTTCTAGAGTGAAAGCCGACCTCCTTCAAGCCTTCTTATCTGCTAAACAACGCGAAAGATAAAAAAAAATATTGAGTCAGCCAGAAAAGTAAGGGAATGAAGAAAAATTCAATTATTACAGATCTGAGGTCTCACCCATGAAGTCGGTGTGCCGAGGAAAGAGACTCAGCCGGTCCTTAAAGTTTTGTGCTCCCAGCCCCCTTCGACAAAGAAGCACCACTTCTTCCATGTCTTGTTGGAAATGGGTACAAAAGTTAAAGGTCTGAACCTCTTATTAGAGGACATGTAGTAAAGTCCCTCCGACCTGAGGTACTTCATGTCCATATTACTCCGGATAAGGTCCAGATTTACCTGAACCCCGTTCTTATGGCCTAACACAAGGAAGGCCATAAGCTGCCTCCAGTTGTTGATGTTCAGCTCAGCGGGGCAAATCTTGAACTAGCAGAAAAAATCATTCAGGAGGGGGTGCAGGGGAAACCGTACGCCGATCTCGAACCATTTGAGATAGGGGCAAATCCCCCCCTCTCAATGTCCGAGGGGCGATCAGACTTCTTGGGGACCCTACACGTCACATTCATTAGGAACATGTACTGTTTCCTAAGGGTTTTTAACATCTTAGCGGTTACGATACTTTCCTCCTCTTCCCTCCAAGACCGGCCCGATGTACCAGCCTCCTTGTCCCTAAACTTGAGGTGGGCTTCTACGAGCACCACATCAGACTTACAACTAGACTCTTGACCGGACTCAAAAGAAGAAGCCCTGTCACTACTCATTTATGTACTTTCGTTAACCTCCCTATTGTCGGAGTGAGTGTCAGAATCTGACATGGCCGGCAACAGGGAATGGAAGAAAGGTGTAGAAAAGGACGAAGAAGAAGAAGGAGAAGGAAAAGGAAGAAATTAAAGTAGAAGGGAAAGAAAAATTACTGGATCCTTAGAGAAAAAGGGGTCAGAGGGTGATGGTTGTCTAGGAGATGCCGAAAATCGTGCTAAGGTGTAGAAAATCGCCTAGAAATGCTTGGAGAATATACGAAAACTCTAAAACAGAAATCAAATAACCATCCTCACTATTTAAAAGAGGCGGTGGAGGTGTCCTTTAATGCCTCGAGAACTGCATGACGGCTAAGTAATAAATGATCTCGATTGCCGAAACGACGCTACGTGTGATAGTTATACCATTACGGCTATTGTCCCCTCAGGATACGGAACGGAGCATTAATGGTTATACGCGTGACCCTTCAAAAACCCTAACTTGAGTTTTGTACGCATGCTCAGAACTAAGGCTCGGAGGGGGGGGGGAGTAGCTGATACGCCAAAAATAAATGACTAATCTAAACTTGACACGTGACTAGATTTTCTGTGTGCAGGTCACGAAGTAAGTCCTTATATCGATCTGATGTAAGTTCGGAAAAGGTGCTTCTCAGGGGTTGGTGTGCTATCGCAGGCAACCAAAAATAAATAAAACCTAAACTCCTAAAAAAAATATATATATATATATATATATAGTAGTGGAGTAAGGATCGTTCCCACGGAAAGTGTCTAGTCTAGTTCTATCCTATGTAAACAAAGATAGGGGGTTTGAGTATAATGAAAACAATTTAAAAAAAAAAAAAATAACTAAGGAACAATTTAAATTAAATTATCAAATTCAATCAAAAGAACAAGCATTGGTTTAAGTCAACATCCACCATCGAAATTTTACAACTGATCATTGATGCAAATATATATCAATTCACACTTTGAATATTCATCGTTGGAATTATTTTCCTATCTCTCCTTAATCGTAGTTAATTAGAAAACAAGCAATCTAATTAACCCTAACTACTAAACAACCCAAGACAAGTGTTAAAGATTTAATCTAGTAGTAGCCTTAAAAATTAGAGAGATCGATGAAGCTAAACAACACAAACGCAAGCGGTTGCATTTAATTTAGTCGAACGTTCTTCCTAAAATCTAATAATTTCTAACGCAGCAAATCATTAAACCTTAGTTGCTTCGCAAATTAGAGGGATCAAACAATTATGGATTTGATATCTAATCTAGCAGTAGATTGTAACGAATAATAAACTAGTAGGCCTCCTACCAATTAAACGAGACAATCATGAAAATAAGCACAGAAAAACATCCGATACTCAAAGCATAAATTGAACAATAAAAATAAATTAGATCTCACAGTTTAATTGATTCCGAGACTTCCGTTTCCTTCGGCCAATTATAAAAGTTTAGCCACGCACGGCCATGAAAACTTCAAGAAGAAAATTAAAGAAGAAGGGAGAGAGAGAGAGAGAGAGAGAGAGAGATGTGTGTGTCTATGTGACGGCTGCTCTTCCAAACCCTAATTAAAAATAAAATAATGTCCTAATAAGACTAAGAAAGTGGTGTTTCAGCTGGAATTTTGGCGCACCAAGGAACTTTCCAAAAATAAATCGCGTTGGACCCGTGTATTAAAATTTCGCGCGCACAAAAACGCCAGCAGTGCAGGTGCAGCAACTTTAAGCCCCATTTTGACCTTGATTCAACTCGAATCTCGCAAAACGTAAAACATGAAAGTTGTAGATTTGTTTCTTGGCTTTCCAAAAAATCTTGAATCATCTTAATCGGAGCTCGGAGGACAGAGTTATGCCCAGATTACGAAGCAACATCGAAACTGTCTGAAAATCACCCAATTAGCATTTTTTTGCACTTAACGCCTCCTTTTGCATCCTAAATCAAAATATAAGAATAATGAGTACATTTAGGCACCAAATAAATATAAAAGACTAAATATTAAGAGAAAAAAATATGACATTTTGCATTCTTATCAAATTCCCCCACACTTAACTTTTGCTCATCCTCGAGCAAAACTCAAATTCACTTTCCCAAAATACCAAGGTTGCAACGCCATCAACAAAGAACAATCAAGCTCTTGAAAACGCATAACAAATCATGAACAAACATTTGTAAACAACTTACAATTACTTAGTAACCATTTTCACTCAAAGATGGAGTAAACTAAATACGTAGACCCTTACAGAAACAAACACTGACTCTCATGTGCTTGAAGGGTATGTGTTTCGCTCAAATTCATTCCAATGGAAATGATCTACCATAAGCTTGCATATCTTCTCATTCTCTACCACTGGGATCACATGCATAACACGGATCATAAGGACTTTTCAAGGGTTGTAATGGATTTAGGATCAAGGTGGAAAATATTTAGGAATGTAGCTCAAAAACCATCGAAACTAGTGGAGCAAAAATGAATCAACTCAAG